>CM040404.1:41581151-42963968 GCA_022702515.1 Ilyophis sp. 1 JC-2022 | reverse complement strand
TTCTAAAAACCTCTGAATAAATGGTAAAAAGAAATTGCAGAATAATCCCACGATTGGGCACTGTTTGCACAAATTCTTCAGAAAATCTCTATTTGAGCATTTTGGTGTCATGAGCAGTCGAGCCCAAGATCTTTGAATCCTTGAGTTGTCGATGGCATATAGCGCCGTAGGTGGAGGATTTGAGGAGCAGCCCCCCTGGAGATAAAACAAAGCACAGCAGAGCAGAAATGTCTCATGCCATATCTCGCCATATCGCATCGAATTCAGATCATGTGAAAATGACTATATATTGGATCGCTGACAATTACCCTCTCTGTCAGACAACGAGGAACAGAGTTGAGGCGAAAGGAGGAGTCAGATAATTGAAGAAATTGACCGCAATTAGGACATGGAATATAAGGCACTCTGGAAATATGTCAGGAGCCTAACAATCAGGCCAGTATTAGTTCATCAACGGAGATTTAAAGTGAGATTATTAAGGAGTGGAGATGACTGGTGCTTATCATCATTAGCATGCACTCATGTTCCGCTGGCTTCCTAATGAGGCTTGACATCCTCAAAATTCAGATTTGGATGGAGAAACCTGTCCATATCTGATAAAATTATGCCTCCGTAAACTGAATGCAGTCATTGATTGCACAATGGCAGCATAGCAATACTATCTTGGCAAATGGCATTAAAATCATTAACTCAGTGATTAAAAACATTAAGTTTTCTCTCTTTTTAGCGTGAGAAAACGTGGAATGACTATCATCAGGACTAAATATAGTGGATATAAGTTGTCTGCTTTTCACATGTTCGCAAACAATAAATAATAACAGTGAAGTGGACACATAAACGCACAACCCGAACATACATGTGCAACACTTGGCACCAGTGTGGAGGGCTTTGCTCGACGAAATAAGGATAATCTTCACAGACGAGTCCATTAAAGCAGTCAGATGTGCTTTCACCAAGTTAGGCAGGATGATCACAGCAAGGAAAGACACTTAATGACACAGGCTTCATCTCTCCAAAGTGCAATACACCTTTTTAATAAGAGACACCATATGTGGTTATTTCATCATATCAGGCAAGCTGTGGGTGACTTTTAATATCAATGTTATTATTCTGTCTGGCTATGTACATGTATTGTTATAGTGCACATTCTGGAATGTAATGTTAGGCTGTTCATTTTATAAGCACTTCTGTGTTTTCTCTTCTTTACTGCTAGTTTTGTGCTATACTATTTAAATTGGAGTTTTTTGCCATGCATGAAGAAGGTAAACTGCCTGATGTATGTCTATTAAGAGAGAACATTTTTTTTTTCTGGATTCAATTAACATTTCACTCAACGTTGACTTGCAGTTCAACACAAGTCTTAGGGGTCGAATTGCGAAAGGTTTGCGTGTACAAAAACATGTGTAAAACTGTTAGGTGAGGTGATCAACTAATGAGATGTAAAGAGGATCGAGTGTGCTAAAAGTGAAAGATATGTTAATTTCTCATTTTTGCGGGTTAGCCTGAATTAATATGCTAAAATCAGGTGCATTTTAGTACAAATGGAAAGCAGGTATTAAAGGACACGGAATCGATAAAATGATGCTGTCGTACGGGTGTGCTTGGAATATCCATAACTGAACGTTCTGAATGATTGCGTAACAATGGAGGCTAATTAACTAACAAAATACACAAGACGAGAATTTGTGGATAGCCTACATAGGCTACATCATCAGTAAAGATACATTGTTTTTAAACCATGAAGCAAATCGTGTTACAGAATACAAGCTTAACTAGTATTTGATTCAAACAAACAATGGGCTACAACGTCAATTATAACAAACAAATCAAAACTGATGATAAAAAAAAAATTTTATGTGACACTTACGATGCGAGTGGGCTTAGTGCTAGTAAGCATAGTTATGATCATTTCAGTCCTGACAAACAACTCCCGGCAGAAACTGTGACATCCAGTGAAACAGTTCAAAATAAACCACCAGCTCTTTCAGTGTAATAGAAGCCTATAGCCTTCACTAAAAAAATACCATAAAAAATGGCAACATTGCTGCCAGTATTTTCACCGTTTTTTTACAGTATAACCATTTCAAACACGCAAAATCTCTAATTTAAATATGGCTGTTTGCGGCTGGAGTCATTTGCATAATTTGCATCATCCGCAAAGTGTGAAATGTTAACGTGTGCAAATACTTTGGCTAGACCCCTTATTTGGGATCTTAGTAAATCGACCCTTTAGTTTACAAACAGCATTGCACGTTCAGCCATGTTGAAATGAGATTACCAAAATGTGATTCGGAAGAAAGCAATTATTTGTAAGTCAAAGTTATAATAATAATACTAATAATAATAAAACATTCTTCTTCTTCTTCTTCTTCTTCTTCTTCTTCTTTTTCTTTTTCTTTTTCTTCTTCTTCTTCTTCACGATGTCCCTGTTGTTGACTGCTGAGTAAGCACATACAAATCAACTGGCCAGCATATATTCACTCACAGAACGGCTTCAGCTGTTTGAAACCATACATCAAAAATGGTGCACGTACTGCACTGCATGTGCATGTGTGTGTGTGTGTGTGTGTGTGTGTGTGTGTGTGTTTGTGTGCATGTGTGTATGTGTGTGTGTGTGTGTGTGTGTGTGTGTGTGTGTGTGTGTGTGTGTGTGTGTGTGTGTGTGTGTGTGTGTGTGTAACTCCATAAAGACTAAAGTATGCGGCAGTCATTTGACGTTTGAGGGAAATGACTGCGTTCCCTCCCTGCAAATGGAGCGATTTATCCTGGACTAAGCGTCCTTGAGTCCTTATGATTGCCCAGTTATTGGAGATCTGGTGCTGGGGTCCTGGAACTAAAGTGAGCCTCAGTAAAAAGCTGTCATTGCAATTCTTATGAACCGTGATTTATTTAGTCTGTTTTCTGATTGGATGAAGATGTAAATGTCTCGTTGTGATATCCACCCATGTTTTTTTCTTCTTCTGTTACTGCCTTTAAACATCATTTTAAAGCCCCTGTGAATACATATATATATATATATATACCTGTGACGACCGCAAATTAGTCTGTCAAATAATTTTCTTTTTCCCCCCTCTTTTCTGTGATGTTGTGATTTTGAAATAAAAAAATGCACGCTTTGAATGAATTAAAAAAACATTTAAGCATTAATGGGAGCTCTGTTTTCAGTAGTATTTAATTTGTACTTTGTTCTTACCTCTCAGAATGAAATGATTACAGTAGAGCTCTGCTAAGGCACAACTGTCAGCATTGATGAATCAAAATTACCAGTGAACTGTATGAAATTAGGAAGGTGTCACAAGCCAGCAGCTCTCAAACTGCCATCACAAGACACATCGTTACAGTCAGGGGGAGGGATGCTATCCCCTGGATTCAATCAAAACTTACAAGTCATCTCTTAGGAAAGTGCTATTGCCACGGTAATATATTCTCGCAATTTATTAAATAGAAGCGAGTCTGGGAATCAATTCACAGCCATCAAGTCACCTTATGAGAAAAAAGTAGTTTTATATATTACATTTTATATAATGTAAAATTTATCTGGAATCTGGGAATATTTTTGTTTGTTTGATTCAATTGACAAGAATATCTTTTTTACTAAATTGATTTCAATTGAATCCAGCCAACAGCTCTAGCCTCTAAGTACACAATCAGAGTGAAACATCTGTACATAATCAGAGTGAAACATCTGTACATAATCTCACTTTTCCTGAAGTGCATTTCCTTTTGTTTTCAAAAGGATGCATGATTTTCCCTGCATTGTCTCAAAGCAGTATTAATTAATTCCTACGTTCCTACTGAATACAAATCACTTTGGGAACAGATTGGACCAATTAAATTCACTTCACAAGAAAATACTTCAAGGTTTTAATTAATTTGCAGCACAATTTGTTCTCAAGATGCAGATGATAATTCAAAGGACTCTAATCTTTACAACCATTGATCTTTCTGAAAAAGCATGGAGGAGATTAATCAAATAACTTTGTATAAAAAGAGCTGACATGCAGTTATTATGCTGTGATAAGAAAGTAAATGACAGTGCATGCATATGAACTTGTTTACACTAATTCAGAAATAAAGATATTATGAAGATACTCATGTGCTAGCTTCCAATATAGGCAAAATGGTGGGTGGGGGAGTGGAGTAGGGGAGTAACATAGGAAAATATTAAAAAAATTTTAACCAGTCCCCTGTAGTAATGGCTTTTCATATTCTGTGCTGTTCATCTGGGCTTAAGGCACTAATATAACACATTTTGTCGGACACTATAAAGAGAAATATACAGTGAGCATAATTAATTGGACACTGACACATTTTTTTTGTTATTTTGGTTCTGTACTCTAGCACTTTGAGTTTCAAAGGAAACAATGAACCGTTTAGAAATGATAGAACCTGCATCAAAAAATATTGGACAGTTTAACATAATGTAGAATAAAGTAATAATTTTTAAATATTTGGTCGCATATCCTTTGCATGCCATGACTTCCTGATGTCTGTGACCCAACAATATCAATAGACTCGTGATATCTTATTTTCTGGTACTCCTACAAGCGATACTATAACCTCTCTGTATTTTAATGGATCTCTATGGGAATTGGGGGGTTGGACTAGATTTAGCTGTAAATTGCACTGGAACAGTATGCAACACATGGTTGGCAAGGATCTGACGTATCGAACAAGCCTTAAACCATCACTCTGCTGCCAGATATGCAGTAAATATGGATGGATAACTTGAAGGGTTTCTTCTCCTGACTTTGATACCTCAGACCCGTGATGATTTACAGCCATTTCACCAACCATGTATTCCATACTGTTCCAGCATAATTTACAGCTAAATCTAGTCCCACCCCCCCAATTTCCATTGAGATTGATTCAAATGCAGAGAAGTTATAGTATCGCTTGTAAGAGTACCATAAAGTAAGATATCAAGAGTCTTTTGATATTGTTGAGTCACAGACATCAGAAAGGCATGACATGCAAAGAATATGCGATCAAATATAAAACATTATTACTTTATTCGACATGTTAAACTGCCCAATATTGATGCCCGATAATGGGGGGACTATGTACAAAAGGTTATTTAATTTCTAAACGGTTCATCCGATATGAACGAAAATACCCTCAAATTAAAGCGGACAGTCTGCACTTCAACCTCATTGTCACTGTATCTTTTGAAAGTCAAAGTGCTAGAGTACAGAACCAAAAACATGGGTCAATGTCCAATGAATTACGGTGCTCACTGTAGGTGTACTGTCGCAGATCAATCCAGTTGTTATTCCAATCAAAGTCATGAATGAGACTGAATCATACTGCACTAAACTATCCTCCTAAGACCCGGCAATTAATTTTTGTCTCCTGAATTTCTGGTCTTAATCTCAAGAACCATATATTGTATTCTACTATGCTGAAACCTACACTACAAGGTAATAAAATACATAATATTTAGAAAATATATTCACTGCTACATGTTGTCGTCATCCAAGACACTTGTATTATGTTTGAAATTTTTTATGTTTTTTTTCTATCGGGACCTATAGAAGGCTATAGCACTAAAAATGATATCACTATCATAGTATTCTGCAAGTGGTTGGACAGTTCCTTTTACAGTAAAATTGAGTTTCTTTTGCTGGATCATTTTATTTATGAATCAAAGGTCAATATGAAATTTTATTTAATGAGGGTATTATTATGTATAAATTAATAGATTCAGAAATTAAGTTTGGTGATGTTATGTGCTGTATTCCTTATAATAAATGTACTCCTCTGTACTAAACAGTGCCTAGAATCACAAAAATTGCATTTTCCAGATCAAGGTTAATGAAGGCTTCATGGTGAGTTAAGTAATCTGCTACCAGCTAGGTGGTTTAAATCTCTTCTGGAAATAGGTTAATTAAAACACCTTTCCGGTTGGGGGTCAAATAAACGCTGATATTTCAGATCAGTGGCAGGCCGTCTTTGCTCACGGAGAACTGCTGTGCGCTGAAATGTGATGGGCCTTTGTGGAATTAACCTCTTTATTGATAAGGCTAGCTTAATGTAGTCTGAATTCGCACCTTCGCCTAAACCGTTCCCGCTCCCAAGTCCAATCAGAGTGCAGTTCAATGATAAGCTCTCAGTGGTCAAAATAATCTGTTTTCTGGGAAAATGCTTTTTGCTTTGATTTAATAGCTGTGCAGTCATCTTAACTCAGGGCGACTTATACGCATAGAGTAGCTGACACCTACGCACTGTCCGTTTGTACAGCTGGATATGTGCTCACAGGTATAGTCGCAACCTCACCTGGGAAGTCAACCCACACGTACAGCATAAGCCTGGTCCCTTACTTGCTGCACCACCCGCCACATATTTAAATTTGTGGCTTCAAAGGTAATCACTGCAGATTTCCTGTTTTTTTATCAGATTTTTAAAAAAAAATTATTTGTATTTGTTTTAAAAGAAAGTAGGAAAACACAGCTCAGATGGAGTTGTTGGAGTTCCTGTGTGAAGTAAAGAGGACAGTGCAAAATCAGTCTGAACTACACCAAATTCACTCAAACTGTCAACGGACCTGCATCGGGTTCCCTCCGGCGAACAAGGGTTCAAGCTCGTCGGGTGTCATAGTGCCGTCAGCGGATCCGACCGCTCTCTCAGTGCGGCAGCAGGCACCCGGGCGGGCGGGGGCCACCAAACCGTCACTCTCACAGGAGAGTCTTCGCTATGCTTCCATTCCTGAGGTCACGCTTAACTTAACCAAACTGCAAACTGCAATGCGGAAAAGACTCGTTTTCTATCAAGAACCTCCAGGGGAGCGAAGTCAATATCCATTCCAGATACCAATGCCTGCTCCTCAACAGGTCGAGAAGGTGCTCAATGTCTGCGTCTGTATTTTACGGCCTTGCCTCTCACCGGTTTATCATTGGAAAACGAGATGTAACGATGCACATTTGATGGAGCTCCTGGAGTTGGTGATGATTGTGAAACAGCGGGTTTGTTTGCTCTCTGGGAGATGCCTGCAGACACACATTGCACGACACATTAACCAATATGACTGACTCAAATGTATTTATTATTTATTTTTTTGTTTGTTTTCCGCTCGTCTTAGTTGTTTATTACTTGGAGAACCCTTTTGAAAATGCATTTTCCTTCTGTTAATTAAAACAAGCGATTGTTTATTTTTTTGCCGCATTCAGTCGGAGTTGCTTTGTAAAACACAATAAGAGATTTATGTTACTTGCGGGTAGGCACTTTGCATTAATGGTAATCATATTAATTATGGCACATTTTCTAGCCCTGGATCTGTTGAGCTCTGTTGTTTTCTGTGCCTGATATATTTGTAAACTTCAATTTATTTTGCTGCGCATTGGTGCCGTTTGAGAAACATGTACACTATATACATTATTACACCGTGGAAGTAAGCCCTGGATACAAGCCACGTTTATAACATTTACGAAGCGCAGCGTTATATTAAATTACAGCCATACTGTTTGCATACACAATGAAGGAAACTCAATTCTGCATTGGTCCAAAGCTGCATCTCTCTGCGTAATGTAAAATATAATACAGGCAAATCATACAGAGATACAGATACATGTACACGCATACACAAACACAAAGGAGTAATTGCTTTTTTTTTTACTTGATATAAGTATAAATAATATATAGTATAATAATATATTATGGTCCTTTTGGTTTCGTTGGTTTCATGACTCAAACACAGTCCAGATGATAAAACCATAATGCTCATTGGCAAATTTAAATAGGTATGTCAGGTATTTAAATGACAGACTGGCAGCGCTGACCCTCAAACACCTAGCTTCCCCTGTTTTCCCAACAGATATACACTATAAACTGGCTATAAAGGTCATGATTGAATGGTGTGTGTCCATGTCTGAATGTGGCCACAGTATCCCACGGTGTCCTTTGAGGTGACCATGAAACCTGTGCACCAAGCCGTACAGCACTGTAACATGCGGTCCAACCGCAGAGTCGTATCTGTGATCTGGGAAACAACGCTGGAATGGGGCAGGGGGGGACATGTGTACAAGCAGTGGGCCATGATCCCTTCAACGGTTTCTCCGCCAGCAATGCGTGTTGATGTGGATGATAAGACACCAGCGGTGCTGTCAAAACGCAGTGGTGACAGACTTAAGGGAAGCTGATACTATATTACATTTTCTATCAGGGTGGAACCAGGCAACGGTAAGAGCCGGTACGCTGAAAGATTTCAGCCGCGACGTCGCAGAGCGAAGCCAGAGCAGGGTGCGATTAATTAAATCAGCAGAGACGGTGCCTTTTCCCATGAAAGGTGGGGCGTTTGAGGCTGACAAGAGGACAAAGCCATTTTTTACATTAAAAAATTGGTGTTGTCATCTTGAAGTTCCTTTGAATTTCCTTGTTTATAGGCTTGAGTCTTTCCATATTGAAGTTTTGGATAATCTCTCAGGTAATCAATACAGATTTGAGAGTAATGCAGTGCAGAAGAGTGCTTTGCTAAAGGAAAGACAAAGCTTGTGGGGACAGGCATTTTAAGGACAATCTGCAAACATTGCACGCTCTCATTAGGAGAAAGCTTTGTCGAGGACTGGCTGTAAGACCACAGCTACAGCACGCTACAAATAGCTACTGTTCACACAAATAACGCTTTTTAAAAAAAAATCGTGCTTTTTATTTATGAAATTTTTTTCAACAAAGTGCTAATCCTGGCCACTCTACAAGGATTTATCCTTGGTTAGTAGGGGACCATGTTTCTTGCATTATTAACATGGAATTTACATTTTAAGTGAGTTGCCAATCAAGTGGATATCCATACATAACACGCACGACATGTCAGACCTCCAACTGTAGTGCTTAGAAATTATATACTTATCATTAAAAATATTTTTCCCCCCCAGTTTATACATATGCAAAAAGTAAGATATATGTACAGTATTTATCTCCTGTTATCCTGTTATAGGCAGGACAACAATGATTACACTGGGTCTTTACTGTTACTACTGAGAATGTCAATGGAAAGAATATGATACACAGTTTTGTGACCCTCCCCCCACCCCCAGCTCCTCACATGACCCACCAGTAGATCAGTGGGAACCACTGCAATATGGTACCTAGAATGACATGACCGGGGGTGGTCTCTGACCAATCACAGTTCAAGCAAAGCTGTGAGAGCTTGCACTTCCACCCACGTCATGCATTCTTCATATGGTGACAACAAAAAGGCTATTTCTGGAGTTTGTACAGTAAACTGGGATGAACAGGGATTCTGTGTAGACCACATCTGGCTAATGCACTTGTGCATTGAGGAGTGATGCATCCTATTGATTGAATCCGGTGTTAGCTGCAGTTGGGAATAACAATGGCGAGAGTGTTTCAGTCAGTGGGGTAAGCCTTTTCTTATCACTTATTTATTTATCACCTGGCAACCTGGTCAACTGGCAACCTGAAAATCTGCCCACGTCATTGGCCTCAACTGTACAATCCTCTGGCACAGTAATTATTATAACTCACCTATGAAAGAGGAATAAACATGGGCCTCAACTGTACAATCTTCTGGCACAGTAATTATTATAACTCGCCTATGGAAGAGGAATAAACATTGGTCTCAACTGTACAATTATCTGGCACAGTAATTATGATAACACTGTACAATCCCCTGGCACAGTGATTATGATAACACTGTACAATCCTCTGGCACATTAATTATGATAACACTGTACAATCCTCTGGCACAGTAATTATGATAACACTGTACAATCCTCTGGCACAGTAATTGTGATAACACTGTACAATCTTCTGGCACAGTAAATGTGATAACACTGTACAATCCTCTGGCACAGTAATTATGATAACACTGTACAATCCTCTGGCACAGTAATTATGATAACACTGTACAATCCTCTGGCACAGTAATTATGATAACACTGTACAATCCCCTGGCACAGTGATTATGATAACACTGTACAATCCTCTGGCACAGTGATTATGATAACACTGTACAATCCTCTGGCACAGTAATTATGATTTAATGATTTATTTTCTCAAGCGTGATAAAGGTTTTGCAGTGCAGAAGAAGATCAGAAAAGGGACATCAACCAGCACTCTGACTTTCTGTCAGAAGAGACTCATTTAAAAAAATTATTTACAGTCCCTTTTGAATATAGCTGAAGAGAAACAGAGGACCTTTATTTGAAACTCTACAAAAAATACGAGGAAAAAAATTAATTGAATAATCTGGTCATCCATATCCCTAGAGTTAATTACCTTATTCCATTGAGCATACACTACGTTTCCCCATTTGAAAGCAGAACTATTCTCAACCCTGCATTAAAAGAAACAAGCATTGAAGGTATTAATAGAACTTGGTTATTGCGAGATTGGATGGAACGAAACAATGAGAAAGCTAACACTAAATATTTTTTTAATTGAATTAACGTAACTTCTTTTCATTTCCTGACCAGAACACTCATTTGCTCTCCACAGTACATTTAGCATAATACATATCAGTGCCGTGGCAACCCTGCAGGTACAACGCAAGCATGCTTCAGATGCGCCGTGCTTATTTTAATCTTCGCTGGCTATTACGCCTGTGCGTACGCTGATGAGAAGTAAATCTAATTTCGGTGGGGCGCTGCTCCATCTCTCCTCTTTATGGTGTTGTCACATCGTAATGAAGCAATCAAGGCATCTACACTTTCAGATTATCCAGCTCACCCACCTCCTCCTCGAGCATGAGCCCAAGACCCATCGCTCCTTTTCTGGGGATGAGAAAAATTAAGATCGGCAAGGGAAAACTTCTGTAACAGGGAGAGCCCTGGCTCTCGTCAAATGAAAAAGGCCGTCATTTCATTAAAGGCATGCACTTTATATGTAAATACAGAGCAATGATGAGTCTCATCACAATAAGGGTTTGGTATTTCAGAAATAGAAATATAAGGAAACCTAATCTGCTTGGACTCGACCTCCCGCCCCCTCTCTTCCTTGAACATTTCATCCTGGCTCACTGAGCATTAAGGAACTTTTTTCTTGTGACAAAAAGACCCCCCCTCTTTTTTTTCTACCAAATAAGACCATGGCACAGACTGCCAAAATTAGCATGTTTATTGGTTAAAGCTTCCTCCCCACTCTCATTTACATTTCAGGCTTGGAGAGTGCACACCCTGAAGCTTTATCTTAACCTGGAAATGTGAATCCATTAATAAAGGGAATCCTACATCTGTTTGTAATTTGTAAAAGAAGAAGAAGAAGAAAAAAACTTAAGACATTTCATCCTGCATCATAATCATACAACCTTGGTCCTCTCAAAATTTCTCATATGCTTCCCGGACCTCAGTACAGCATGCAGTTTTATAAACAGCTCATTTTCTGTTGATGGACTTACTGAATACCATCCACTCAAACACATGCTACATGATACATTGTTTTACCCCATATAGTATCAAGTGTCTAATGCTGTAAGGGTCGTTTGTTACCTTATGAAATATCCTGACCTGTCTGTTTACTGGTTTAGCTTTGTTTGTATGCTTATTTATTACAGATGGGGGCGGGGGTTAGGGCATGGAGATAAACGAAAGCTGCCAGAAACATATACATTACACTATATACTTTTAATACTACATTTTTAATAATACAACAAAACCGGGACTGTAAAAACACAACATACACTAGTGATAGTGGCATAATTTACCGTAAATGTAAAACGTATGACTTTAGCCACACCTGTACACTAGTACATTGTATAGGAAGCTGCTGCAAAGGCTTGTATGTAATGTGAGAATAAAAGGTTTAACCTGGATAGAATTGTCATTGTTATACAAAACATAATTCAGTCAATAGGTCCTTTCTGGTGTAAGATGCTTGTTTTCATTTCAGATGAAAAAAAATGCAATCCATTACAGTGCATTCAAACTCAAATTGGTTTCTTTGTGTGGCTTCAGAATAGTCCATTAGCCATTATTTCCCAGGTACAGTACAGGACCATATTTGAGAAAAATACAGGTTATAATATTACATTCATACAGACAATAGAAAAACAAAATGTATTTTTTTGAGGGTAGTGTTTTGGTATTATGTAGGGTTTACTTATCAGGAGGGCTTCTCTATTCAAGATCGTGAAGTTCCTATTACAATTATTCCCATGGACCACTGAAGATGACTACTTCAATACTCATTCATCCCCACTACAATGTCGACATAATTAACTCAGTATAATTCACACTCTTATTCATGAAACATGAGCAGAACAAATTTGTACGTAAATCGTTCGTATTAGCAATTTTGCCCGTATTTTGGCATTCATCAACGCTTTCTTAACTGAGGTTTGTTCGTGTACATGTACGAAGAAACTTGCTCAGGAAACGTGCTCAGGACCATGCGTACCTCATACGTAAATTCAAAATGCCACTAAATGTAGCTTCTGAATATGAATTTGAACATTCATTTTTTAATTTTTTTTGTTACATTCACATGGCTAAATGTAGCCTCTGAAATACACAATGCAAACCTAGCTAATAAATTACGATTGTAAAAAGCAAACACGTTAGATGATGCCTATTAATAAATTGTAGGCTATGAACGTGTTTAATTAGACTCATAACGTAATGAGTAGGCTACTATTTTCCTGAATTGATAAAATTTAAATGTTATATGACGTTAAATATGCCAATTAAAACACACAGTTAACGGAGACAGTTTTTTTTTGTTTGTTTGTTTTGGTTTTACACTCTTCCGGCCCTGAGCTTATGTCGCTGAAGGTGTTCATTTCTTTGCTAGATTTTCCGTTCTAGCTCCAGTATTTGGCTGTTTTAACAGTTTTGGCTGTTTAGCCACAAGGAATTAGTTTCCTGTTTTTTCTTTATTTTTTTTCATAGATTTTCTCCCCTTGTTCTGATTCCCCCACCTTCGCGTTTGAATATCCACCATATAAAAACCCATTACAGAACGCTGCTGTGAGAGACTGTGTATTCAAATTGCTGTTTATTGTGTCAGAGTATAAATTCCTAACAAACTCTTTCCATCACTAGGGAATCAGGGATTTTAAACCACCTCTCGCACGCACAGAACACCAAAAAAAAGACAAAATTAGTAAATTAATTATTTTATTTATTTCCAGGCTGTGAGAAAGATGGAGGCAATGCGCTCGTCAGATGCAGATAGGCTTGAACTTTAACAGCTCGTGTGATGGGAGATTCTACATTTTTTGCATCCTATTATCCTGCCATGTCTTTTTACTTTACCATGTAGGCTACTTTAGGCCTGCTATTTACTTTATGACACTTGCATGGACGCTACTAAACGTTTTTTTTTCCTCTAATAAAACTTTGATTTCAGTGTTGGAATAATTATTTATTTAGCTTTTTCTGGGCCATTTTGATTTCGTATGAACCTTACAAAATAACAAAATAATGTCACGGTTTTCAGGTCGCCGCCCCTTCTCCGCTTAGGGTTTCTCGCAGCTCCGGGTCCGCGTCCCTGCCGTGTGTTTTTTTTTCTAGTGATAGTGGCATAATTTACCGTAAATGTAAAACGTATGACTTTAGCCACACCTGTACACTAGTACATTGTATAGGAAGCTGCTGCAAAGGCTTGTATGTAATGTGAGAATAAAAGGTTTAACCTGGATAGAATTGTCATTGTTATAAATTGGTTTATTTGTGCAGCTTCAGAATAGTCCATTAGCCATTATTTCCCAGGTACAGTACAGGACCATATTTGAGAAAAATACAGGTTATAATATTACATTCATACAGACAATAGAAAAACAAAATGTATTTTTTTGAGGGTAGTGTTTTGGTATTATGTAGGGTTTACTTATCAGGAGGGCTTCTCTATTCAAGATACTCGTGAAGTTCCTATTACAATTATTCCCATGGACCACTGAAGATGACTACTTCAATACTCATTCATCCCCACTACAATGTCGACATAATTAACTCAGTATAATTCACACTCTTATTCATGAAACATGAGCAGAACAAATTTGTACGTAAATCGTTCGTATTAGCAATTTTGCCCGTATTTTGGCATTCATCAACGCTTTCTTAACTGAGGTTTGTTCGTGTACATGTACGAAGAAACTTGCTCAGGAAACGTGCTCAGGACCATGCGTACCTCATACGTAAATTCAAAATGCCACTAAATGTAGCTTCTGAATATGAATTTGAACATTCATTTTTTAATTTTTTTTGTTACATTCACATGGCTAAATGTAGCCTCTGAAATACACAATGCAAACCTAGCTAATAAATTACGATTGTAAAAAGCAAACACGTTAGATGATGCCTATTAATAAATTGTAGGCTATGAACGTGTTTAATTAGACTCATAACGTAATGAGTAGGCTACTATTTTCCTGAATTGATAAAATTTAAATGTTATATGACGTTAAATATGCCAATTAAAACACACAGTTAACGGAGACAGTTTTTTTTTGTTTGTTTGTTTTGGTTTTACACTCTTCCGGCCCTGAGCTTATGTCGCTGAAGGTGTTCATTTCTTTGCTAGATTTTCCGTTCTAGCTCCAGTATTTGGCTGTTTTAACAGTTTGGGCTGTTTAGCCACAAGGAATTAGTTTCCTGTTTTTTCTTTATTTTTTTTCATAGATTTTCTCCCCTTGTTCTGATTCCCCCACCTTCGCGTTTGAATATCCACCATATAAAAACCCATTACAGAACGCTGCTGTGAGAGACTGTGTATTCAAATGGCTGTTTATTGTGTCAGAGTATAAATTCCTAACAAACTCTTTCCATCACTAGGGAATCAGGGATTTTAAACCACCTCTCGCACGCACAGAACACCAAAAAAAAGACAAAATTAGTAAATTAATTATTTTATTTATTTCCAGGCTGTGAGAAAGATGGAGGCAATGCGCTCGTCAGATGCAGATAGGCTTGAACTTTAACAGCTCGTGTGATGGGAGATTCTGCATTTTTTGCATCCTATTATCCTGCCATGTCTTTTTACTTTACCATGTAGGCTACTTTAGGCCTGCTATTTACTTTATGACACTTGCATGGACGCTACTAAACGTTTTTTTTTCCTCTAATAAAACTTTGATTTCAGTGTTGGAATAATTATTTATTTAGCTTTTTCTGGGCCATTTTGATTTCGTATGAACCTTACAAAATAACAAAATAATGTCACGGTTTTCAGGTCGCCGCCCCTTCTCCGCTTAGGGTTTCTCGCAGCTCCGGGTCCGCGTCCCTGCCGTGTGTTTTTTTTTCTCTGCAATCAATTTGCTCACCTGTCTCAGGTGTTTTTCCGGCTATAAATGCGCCTCACTTCCCTTTTCCGGTGCTTTGGTGTTTAATCGCCACTACACAAAGCCAGGTATCGGTTTAGGAATAAGCGACCACTTAATTTTAAAGCTCTGCTTTCATTTTACGTGGGACTTGCCTTTGTTGCATTAGAGCTCTGTTACAGGACTTTTCTCTTTTGCACTTTCTGTTCTCTTTTTGACAGTTTGCTTTGTTTTTATTTTCCTTACTTCTCTGTTTTAGTGCTCTCTTTTTTCTCGAGAGCGAGAAGTACTCTTCCCTTGTCTTTTGTTCTATTCACCTCCTTATTTCGGCCGTTATAAGTTTGCGTGCCGGAGGTGTTTTTTTCTGTTTCTGTCTCTCCCATTTGTTAGCTTTATAGTATTTCAGCTTGGGGGATATTGGCCTACTAATACTAATGTCTTCGAGTTTTGTTTTGTTTGGTTATACGCCGGGAGTTTTCATTCCCTTTTTTTTATTTCTGTTCCGTTCGCGGATTCCTCGCCCCCTCTATTGATTCTCACTTTTTGTGGGTGACTTGTTCTGATCCCCCTTCCTGTCGCATCTGGTTCTCCGAAACTGGAACCCTCACAAACAATCACAAAATAATGTGAACGCGCTTGTATGTACGTGAATATGAAAAATCTGCCTTTCCCACACGGTTTGATGAATCCAGCGTAGATTTTTCCTACCAAATCGTTTTGTACATAAATGTATATGCATATTTAGGAACGCTTCATGAATGAAGCCCATTGTGTGCATCTCTGTCTGAATCTGTTTAAATATTTTGCAAAATTTTGTGCATTTTTAATTCTTTACTCTTGTAACTGGACCAGCAAGAAAAACCAATATAAATATAATACCTCTCAAATGAGCCGCCTGCTAAGGGGTTCATTGATTTTGTAAATGGCCTGTCTTGCTAAGAGCAGGAAATGCTTGAGTGATAACAATTGAATTCCATAATTCCAATATGCCGTGTAGTTTGTCCATTGCTTACAAAGCATATGGGTGGAACTCTACAGCTGCTGGTAGGGTTGGCATCACAATCCAATGTTACATGTGACCCAGTCAGTGTAACCTTCCATTTTATATATGAACAGCTGTCTTTTTTGAATACTATCGTATAAATTATCAGGATTATTCCACACTAATGTTGGAGACTGAGGGAAAAGGGTAGAATCTAACATGCTCCCTGAGGTAAAAACAATTGGGTCACGTTTCAGGGAATTTAGAATGTTTACTTCACATTGTAAATGCAGTATTTTCCGGATATTTGCACGCCAACTTTATTTTTTATTTTTTTACAAACATGAAACAAACCATTTTTCACAGTCTTTGGTTTCTTGCATGAATGTGATGTGATTAATCTGTGAAAATCACAGTTGATGCCACATTTTAACAACAGCAAAAAAAACTACTGAAAAGACATAAAATTGTTGCATTGTTATTTTTATTATTATTATTATTTTTTTTTTACTTGTAAAATTTACTTGCATTTTTAAATCTATAGGAATGTCATTTTTAAATTGTCAGTGTGTATGCATGACGTATAAAATATGTTATACAAATATATTATAGGAGATTAAATATTTTAGTTATTAAATGTTGGCTATGCTAAACATTTACCATACAATAGTTATCTATAGCTGCGATTTATATAGATGGTAGTAGTACCCCTGAAAATATCAGCTGTCATGGGAATGTTAAGAGATGTTTGCAACTCAATTGTTTAAATTTAATGCACTAGAGATCCTGAATAGGACAACTATGCAATGGATCTTCTGGACAAAACATAATTCTTGTGAGGCAAATTTAACATCAGTGTTGAAGGTAGTGGCACTAGGCAGGTGCTATATGTTGAAAATCAATGAACTAACATGCTTTTACCTTTTCAATGAATTCTGAAAAATCATGTCCTGTCGCTTTTCTGACCTCTATGTTCTAATCTGCTACCTAATTCAAAGATGGTTGGATTTTCCAATTAGTCAGGCAGACAGGAAACTGGCCACCTTCACAGGCACTACAATGTCATCCTCAATGTAGAATCATTCACCTCTCAGTGTGTGAACAGGGAGTGTGTGTGCGTGTGTGTGTGTGTGTGTGCGTGCGTGCGTGCGCGTGTGTGTGCGTGTGTGTGCGTGTGTGTGTGTGCGTGTGTGTGTGGTGGGTGACTTCATCAGCATTCTGCTGCGTGTGCAGAAGAGAATACCACTGATGAAACATTTTATATAAACATACAGAAACACATTCACTCACACGCATACACACATAAACACATACACACACATGATTAAGCACAGAATATTCTCAAATATATGCTTATCTTTGGTTCTGGAAAGCCTCACGTTTTTAAATGTTTGGATAGCTTTGTGCATTGCTTTCGTGAGAGACAAACCAAATATTAGCACCTTCTTTGCTTTTTTGGTGGATTTTTGAGCTTTGTTTTCATTGAAGTGTCCATCCTTGTTCCATCGCCTTTTATTAAAAATGAGTATTATAAGGAACACAGAAACTCATTAGCCTTTAAATAGCTCATCTAACATTCCAGAGCATCTTACCATTTTCCACGACAGCTCATGAAATCCATTTTCATTTTCTAATCTGATTTACCCAGCAAATGGAAACTTCAAACCCATCTGAATCTCTAATAAATTATATTTTCAAGAGTCCTTTAAGCTTTAGCACAACACTGAGGCAAGGAACACGCAAAGCATTATAAGAACAATGGTTTTCCCTGCTCGAGACAACTCCAAAATGAAAACAGTTTAGAATTTCAAACAGAGAAGTCAATAGCCTTCCAGAGAAGTGTAATATTAGTAGGCTTGAAAGAAGACTGCAAAATGAATAATTGAGAAGTTATAATGATTAAATAGTAATGAGGGCAACATCTACGAAATGCAATTTGTTTCCAAGCGAATCAATGGCAGAGATGCTCGAGACCGCAGATAAAATATACATGTTGCAGCAGAAACCTAACGGACTGATTTTAAAGCTTTATAATATTCGTTGAAACACACAGACTTGTTTTCCACCTGGGACTTACAATGCTGGGAGTGGTGGGGCTGGAGTATGGGCCTGTTCCCCTTCGGTTCTGTGAACATTCTGAAACAAGACGTGAATATCAACATGAAAACCACACGCTGTAATGCGGAGGTCTTGTCCAGCTGTGGAATGTGCTAGACTAGAGCCCACGCCTCAAACGCACATTTCCTAATAGCGGCCTGCTGTCCGTGTAACCTGCTGATTTTTTGCGAAAAGGCACTGCAGCGGGCCGCTAGCGGGCAGTGTAGGCGAGGCAGTCAGCTTTGAAAAGGTACAGCAGCTGGTGAATAGTCCTGCTGCTGCAAGAAGTACCGCCGTAGTACCGGTTTGCCAAAAGCTGTTGGCCCGACAGCTTGCGCCGACATCGGCCCAATAGGTGATTTGGCTTGCTGGAGGGGGCTCGTGTGCGTGTCCCTGCTTTGTATTCAGTGTGCGGCACGCATCTGACGGCACGCCATTGTGCAGTCCTACTGTGTTCTCCGCTTCTCAAATGAAGGGCCGTCTCTGGCAGCAGCGGCCCCGAGGTGAGAGATTCCATTTCTCCTGAATGGCTTCCTGAAACGCCTCTCTAGGAATCAGTACGTGACAGCGGTCGCCGCTGTGCCCTGAAGCCATTGGCTGATCTCGGTGGGGAGGGAGCCGCCCTCTCTTGCACGAGGAATGCAGCCTGTCCAGCAGCCTCCCGCTTACATCCAGTTAGCGGCTTAATGTCCAGTTGAGACCAGCTGACTCAGGATAAAAATAAAAAGCCTGTCGTTCCCGCCGTACAGCAGGAACGGATTAAAGCGGGGTGGGATACTGCATTATGCCAGGGTGGGATACGCTCTATGCGCGGTCCGCCGCTCGTCTCGCGTGCTATCGACCGTGTCGTTTTGGAGATCGCCAGCATGTGGCTCTAATGAAAGGGGAGGTCTTAGTCCCCTGGCCTTGCCCTCCTCTGCCCCTACGCTCACTCCCGGTTCCCTCTAGCCTCCCAGAAGACCCTATATTAACCACTGAGTGTAAGTGGACAGCACCACCCCTTCCCCTCCTCCAAACAACAGCCACCTTTAGGGGTGGCTTTAATATGGCTGACGGCATGTAGGCCTCTTCAAACAGTACAATCCTAGCTTTTCCTCCTGACACAGGAATCAGTCCTGACATGAATAGCGGTTGCTGTGAAATTAATTTAGGAGAACCAACAGGCAAGGGTACGTCCCTCTCCTGGCGAAAGAAAAGTCAGAGAAGGAGGCTGTGAAAGAACGGACGGGCTTTTCGGAGGACGGGGGTCTCGATGCGTCTTCCCTTCATTGGCCTCATCTGGCATAATGAATAATGAAAATGCGTGTGAAGCGTGGTGAGATAAAATAAATAAGAAATAAGTGAATTCAGCTCTGCCTCCAGAGCTAATGATTCCTCCAACTGTTGCTTCATTAACTCTGCATCTGCATATCCTTCAGGGCTGCAGTGGGGAACCCAGTCGGAGACGGAGACGCACAAGATCTACCGTCGCTTAAAACGTGATTTCATCTCTCAGTATGGATGACTATCGTTGGCCAGGATTCAGTCAAATATAACTTAACTTGGAAAACAAATGCAAGTGTGCCTTTCTTTTTTTTCATAGGAAATGTAATTAGCTGTGTTTGAAAAAAAAAAAAAAACTATGCCTTCAATGAAATTGATACTCAAAGTTACTCAGGAAAAATTAAAAGCAGGGCATTATGTTAAAAATCATTGGATATAATTATCCAAGGCGTGTTGGCATACACACTATATAGTCAAAAATATGTAGTCAAACACCCATGGTCTGGGGCTGGTTTTCATAGTTCAGGCTAGGCTCTTTAGTTCCAGTGAAGGCAAATCTTAACACTACAGCATACAATGACATTCTAGATGATTCTGGGTTTCCAACTTTGTGGCAACAGTTTGGGGAAGGCCATACACGGACACAAACTGGTACGAGCACAATCCCCAAAATTCTGACGCACCTTTGTGGATATGGCCTGGAGCATTGAGTTATACAGTAGATACGTTCTCTAAAATTCCATCACATATAAATTTACAGTAGTGTCCATACTGGGCATGCCAATTCTAGATGATTCTGGGTTTCCAACTTTGTGGCAAAAGTTTGGGGAAGGCCCTTTCCTGTTTCAGAATGACAATGCCCCCATGCACAAATAGAGGTCCATACAAAAATGATTTGTCGAGATTGGTATGTAAGAACTTGACTGACCTGCACAGAGCCCTGACCTCGACCCCATCAAACATCATTGGGATCAATTGGAAAGCCAACTGCGAACCAGGTCTTATAGCCCCACATTAGTGCCTCACTAATGCTCTTCTGACTGAATGGAAACAAATCCATGCAGCAATGTTCCAGCATCTAGTGGAAAGCCTTCCCAGGAGAGTGGAACTATTCATTCCGGACGTGCGCCTTGTAATAAACAATTGGTGTCTATTAATTAAAGAATAAATCAGTTGTATAGAATGTCTGAGAGAAAATCTAAAGTATGCGAGCATTTCGAACATCTAAAGGATGACCCCAAAAAAGTTAAATGTAAACTCTGCAAACAACAAATTGCCTATCATTCAGCACATCTTCTCAAAGGCCGGCTTCATTGTCATTCTCCTGAGCAACGTCAACAAACTTGTGTTCCTTACGTATAATATGAGAAGACTGCGATCGGAGGAAAAACAGCAGTGAGTAGGCCTAATGTGACAAGGTTCTCTTGTCACAAGTAGTCTAAAACACACTTTTACGTTGCTAATATAGATTATAATAAATTTTTCGTTTGCCCTGTTATAGATATTTCTCTTTTAAGTGTTTCAGTTTGCTGTGTTTTTTATTAATTTGTTTGTTTATACAATTTATAGCCTATTTATTTGCACTTTAAAAAGAAAAGAAAAGATAATTTTTTTGTCCATCTAGTTTTGATAACCGTCAAGTTGTTAAATTAGCTACATTGTTTTAGCTCTTTAATATCACCGGACAAAAGGTTGCTTTTTTATTCAGTTATTCACTATTTTTAAGTTGTGTGTTGTTATAAAGAGTGGAAATAAAAATAACAATGTTAAATGTCTCATCGCTTGTTGTTCCGACATATTAATTTACCACTTTGTCTATGCCGATAGCCAACAGTGCGGGCCATAAGCAAACCGATGCCGTTAATAGGCAGCGCAGGCCAGCAAATCGCAGCCTGTGCTTGTAGCTATAATTAATATTTCTCTATTTTGTATTTCTCTGTAATATAGCAAACTTACTATAGATCAGATGGAAGTCAAACCATTTTCTGATGCACAAAAATACATATTTAAATAATTAAATGAATGTCATAAATGCGCGACGGTTAGTCGACTATGGGTTTGAACTGACGACTATAGGTCGACTAAGCAAATCTTTGGTCGGGGGCAGCCCTAATTGTGGCCATGTCGTGTGTGTGCTTTGCTGTATGTATGTAAATTATGTTTTAACCACTGCCATACACTGACACAACCTGGTACGAGCACAATCCCCAAAATTCTGACGCACCTTTGTGGATATGGCCAGGAGCATTGAGTTATACAGTAGATACGTTCTCTAAAATTCCATCACATATAAATTGACAGTGGTGTCCATCCTGGGCATGGCAATTAATCAACTTCAAATACTATAATGAGCCAGCTGAATATGCAATAATTTGTTAGTAGAAAAATCGACAGAATAACGGGTGTCATTAAATCTTCCCAAATTGGCTTCAATGTATTCTCGCGTTCCCGTGTACTGGAAGGGGCATTGGAATGAAGGCCCTTTCACTCTCTGTTGGTTTTTGCTGCAGGAGGAGGGTATGGTGAAATCAAGCTGAACTAAAATAAAAGTGTCCAGTTTAAAAAAAAATCAATTTATATGACATTACAGGGAGTCAGGGGGGTTATGGAAAAGCCAATTTGCTTACTCTGTGGTTTTTCCCGAACATCAGGGCAGAACAGACAAGATTGCTATTTGAACACAGTGTTGACTATTAATAAGAATTTAAGAGGGGGAGGGGGGAAATGGTGGGTGGGGGCCAGGGGTTGCCATGGCATTGGAAACGCACATCTCAGAGCACCTCGTTGCAAACAAACGGCAAGGTGTTACTCTCGACACGCGGCTCCAACATCGCAAGGGTACAGCAACACCCTAGTGCTTTTGTGTGTGATGAAAGGAGGGTTGTGTGGCCTTACTGACGATCAATTCGAAAAGATTCATATTTGTATTTATCTCGTCCCTTGAGAAGGCCCATTCTTTTGTGTTACATAGCCATCACCTTATATAAAAAAAAAGAAAGAAGTGCTTTCATTGGTCCCTTTTGTTTTGGCTTTCTCTTGGCTGCCTTGGTGCAGTGTGCAAAGATGAATTAACCATCATGTTGTGCTCTGAGGCTTCAAGTTCGACACGGCTTCACAATATGATCAGAGAGAATAGAATAGAATAACTTTTATTTTATCGGAGAGAATAAAGCTCAAAGGTCAAACAATGATCTTAAAAAATAAAAGTCTGAGGGCAACTTTCACAAACCTCTGCTTGGGCTTGTTATGTCCAGCCCCAGCCCCAGCTGTTTTTTGTGAATCCTTCTTTGTGTGATGGTGCGCCTCATTTATCAGTTCAGAGATAATCCACAGATACACTGACCCCGCTCCTGTCAGAGATAATCCACAGATACACTGACCCCGCTCCTGTCAGAGATAATCCACAGATACACTGACCCCGCTTCTGCATTGTCACTTACGCTTTTAATATTTACACATTGGTGACTTAATCTACACATTTTCAAGAAAATATATTTTAGAAAAATATCATAGTGATTTAGTACAATTATCTGTTGCATCAATTAAAATCCTCAGATGAGCTGTGAAATGTGAGTGCCCACTTGTGGAATCACACACACATACAGTATCTCTCTGTCAAAATGTTTCCATAGTAATATGTTTTGTTTTGCTATTAAATAGTTGCTACACACTGCAATAGTTGCGAAAAAACCTGGTATCTATGGAATAGTTCTTTTCAAATCTTGATTTAGGGGAATGTGGCTCATATAAGGGTCCGACTTTTTCAGTTTTACATTGGATGCAGTAGAACTGGGAGTTGATCGAGAGAGAGAACAGGGCACTTTGGGCCAGATTCAGAGATGACAAACTTAAGTCATGCAGCTCTGCTGCATGGCATTTACGCAGGGTGATCTACGCCATATTCAAATGTTTTGCTCCACGGGTGCTTATCTCAAAATATGTGTGGTACATGGCATGATATTCTAATGACCTGCTTCTTTTACCTGTCCCCTGGATTGCCAGGTTTCTACTAAAAATGTTTGTGGGGGTATGCATTTTCAATGTGGCAGAGACTGCCTTTAATAACCACATTTGCCATTGTGCATCGTTGCTCTTTGGTGGTGGGGAAGGCAATTAACGTATTGATACATCGCATCATAGCCTTGGTGAATTAATCATTCATCAATTCTTAGATATTGGGATATAGGCTACTCATCACACACTCAGAAAATAACCGTTGGACAGTGGTTGCATACAATATTATTAAGTAAACAAATAAATAGTTAGATTTACTCAATAAAATGTAAAAAAAAATGTGTATATGATTTACTTAATACAATTATGTACGGAGGGATTATAAAGTATATGTGACATCTTAAAATTCACCAGTTGAAGTCACATATTAATAATATTACTTAATAATATTACGTGCAACCACTGTCCGAACTATTTATTTTTGTGAGTGCATCACACACTGGAAGAATCCCGTGGTAAGGAAGGAGAGAGAGACTGTAACCTTGTGGAGCACTGGTACACTGTGCTGATAGTTCATTTGAGCTTCCTAATCATTTTGGTGTAGCTGAGCTGACATAAGTACACAATAGTTTCTTTCAAAGTGAAAACGTCTATCAATTAATCATAAAACATCTAATATTGGTCTGTATATACTTTCCATTCTTTACCGGATGCGCCTCCTCTCTCTTAAAGACAAGAACAAATTCACTACTGGATACATTGTTAGATTATTATTCTGGTTTAAAAACGTTGAGCCGAAACCAAAGGAGCGTAGTGCGTCTAATCAATCAGGAGCCGGCTATTTCCGTTGTGGGCAGCAACACTTATCCATATGACGTAGAGGTAGCTCCAAAGAGATACTCTGACATCACGATTGGGCCAAGACGCTTTTCTGACAGTTTTTTCTGATGTACAATATTATTTCAGAATAGTTTCATTATAAGGTAGGCATACAAACACGTTTACAGCTAAGAAAAAATGTGGTCTAGAGTGTAGTTACCCTTTGATACAATTTTCAACTGGTGGAGATAAAATTACAGAAACATGGATACTATTTCAGATTCATCAATTCTCTGGAAACGTAACTGTATATGTGCAAACATATTTGTCTCGGCTTATAAAACTGCAGGCAAGACTTCACAACTACTTCACGTAATCTGTCATTCTCTCAATTCTCTCTGCATATGGCAGTTTGTCACCCCATCTCCAAGAGTGCCATCACCTTGATCCCAACATCCACCCATTACTTACAGATAGTGAGGAATAACTTTGGAAATAAAAAATGATTTCACATTAACTCTAATTACTCTGCCCGCTTATCCTTGGCAATGACATGAAGATTAATGGGGCTCTCTACTATTTTAAGCAAGGTTATTTATATGAACAATCTTACTCTCCTAAAGCCAGCGCATCAATTTTAACATCTGACACTTTCGCCACCTATTTTAAGTCAGATCAGATGCACGTTTCACTTCTCACTTTTTCTACCAAATGGGGAATCAAATGGGACATGGAGAGAGACCAGATAAAAAAAGGCCTGTAAAATTCATGTAGGTGTTGGAGGAGATCCAGTCTTCTGTCCCGAGCTTGCAGTGAACCTTAGCAGTTTAACGCCAGTATTGGTCAATAGTGAAATCTTTTCTCTGCTGGTGTTCTGATTTCAGCCTCTTAAAAGTCCTGAAACTCCATCAGTAATATGAATTCTGCACGATCATTTATTTTGTCGAAAATCAATACGTAATGAATCGGTCCAACAAGAGACAAGCGTGATTTATTTTACAGAGAAATGCTAATTTCATACCAGCATAACGCATTCATATTTAAAACCCGGCTAATACGACGACCATTCATATTTCCAGCGAGAAAAGTCAGAGGAAAGCAATAAAACAAATTTCATTTTTGATTAAAAAGCGAGCAAGAGCGTAAGGTGGATTGCGGAGTGAATAAGGTTTAATCGGGAACCTTGGCGAGAGGGAGGAAAATTCTAATGTAAGGAGAAATAAAAGCTTTTACGCTGCCTCTGAATCTCTCGCTTGCCCCCCAACCCCCCTCTGCACCTCACATTTGTTGCTGTTGAAGCTTGGCAGCGCCTGCTTCTTTGGTCCCTTCACAAAGAGACACATCTTTCATTGTATCTCGAAATGGGTGACTGGAGAACAGGCATTGATGGAATCGTGATGCAAGGCCTCCTTCGTGATAACATTGTCATGTTAGATTACCCATCAGCCTGTTGCTGCTTCTGTCTCCTCGCCTACCCCGCTGTGCAGCTGCCTTAACTTAATGGCGTTTGGCGTTGGATCGCTGTGGTCCCCGCACACTCAGATCACGATCATCACAGCCCATTAAACGTCCCCCACGGGCGTTTGTTTGCCAGCAGCAGTGTCTCCCGCGTTCCTCTCTGCTCCGTTCCCAAACCGCGAATGTGCTTCCGAGACCAACCCACCTGGTGTGAACAAGTAGTATTACACGGTCCGACGTCCCTCGTCCCTGCAAGACTTGGGCTGTAAAACTTAACTGCCTGCCACCTGGGTGACCGTGTTCAGCTCTTTCCGTGATCAAGTTTCTCATGATCTTGACATTTCTGTTACAGTGGCATTGGCAGCATGTTAAAGTTATGTGACCTTTAGGGCTCCATGACCTTGACAATTCAATTTTTACGACCTTGAGCTTTCAATTTTTACACTTGTATTCACATTTTCGTGACATTGACCTTGATACATCAATGACCTTGGACTTTCTGTGACCTTAAGATGTCCAGTTGCTCCTCTGCTCCACAGCCCTTACATGTTCAGGTGGGTCAGTGAATCTGGCACAATCAAAAACCTTTAAAAAATAATAAATGTTTTACTTCAGCTAGACTACATTGTTACTTTGTTAAGCATCCTCGCTGGAGTTGTGGACATAATTACACCCCCACAATGTCAGAATTACATTAGTCATGTTTTATTAATTTCTGTTGTGCTTGTATAGGTTTGAGGTCTTTTAAAACAATATTATGGTTATAATAGTATTTGGTATTCTTTCTAGCATGAGTGATATTATTGAACACCCCCATAATGTATGTATACTATTTTTTACAATAAAATGGAAATGATAATATCTGGTATTTTTTCTGCAGTGGGTAAAGTCACTCAGCAACCAAAAAATGTCAGACTTACACCAAAAATGTGTGCTATGAGCACAAACCCACAATAAATGAATATGATATGATTTACAGTTTGTGCTGTTTATGGGGGTGTCATCTTTAGCAACTTTTTGTCCATGCCGATTCCTGTACTGTACACACACAACCACAAAAAAAAAAACACTGTCCTGGAGAAAAGAACGGTTTAACTGCGCAATGTTCTGATGCATAATTAAATACTGCTAATTAAGCCCCTTCTATTAAACGGTGGAGAATAATAAGGATTGATCTGAGATGGATGAGACCAGTGGTTATTCCTGGCTTTCCATGGATGAGTTTATGTGCGCTGGTTAATGAAGTGGACTGATTAAAACAGACCTGTGATTACGTTACTGGGTGTCCTGCCTGCAGAAACAGCAGAGTGCCCAGCCCGGTTAGCATACCGTATGCAGAATACCGTCGGCCTTGCTATCAGCACTGTCAGATAGTGTATACCATATATAACAAAAAATAAGGTGTATCTGCAGGGATATTTAGTGTTGAATTAAACATAGAACTTCACACTGAGATGTCTTGTCCTGCGGAAAACACAAGGTAGGATGTTTGTATTTAACAGCTGGGATACTGACCACAGGTATTTAAAATGGGCGGAAGGGTCGAGTGCACCCTTCTCCACTGGCACGTGTAGCTTGTGTTTAAGAGAGGGACTGTCCTGTGCTACTTATCGTATACTGAGAGCCAGAGTGTGTCCCCCAGACATATTCAGGACAAAACAGATTATCAGGTTAATGCTAATCCTCATTCATATACTGCACTTTATATTCATCTTTCTGTTTAAAGATCATCCCCAAAATCCCATTTAACCTCTCGGTTACGGGATTATTCTGTGATTAGCATAGTAATTGCCTGGACAAAACACATTAATTACAGGAATGCTGAGTGTCTGGGGGAAGTGCGCTGTTAATTTACATTTACTTAGGTGCCATTGATTTTCAATTATCATGTTTTATCATGTCAGCATCACAGCACCGTGCATTGAATGAGATTACGCATCTCGGCCAAGAGCAATAGACAGTCAAGCATAATAAAATTTGATGGAATGATTAGTAGATCTGATTAGTAGATCTGAAATGAAATATACTAGCAAATTAAATGATTGGACAGTTGACCACGGTGACAGTAAACAAGTGCAATTTCTTCAGGAAAGATAATTTGTTAATCTCCCTGGCAACTCAATGCAGGCTAATATGGCCACAGGTCAAACCTCATCTAACACAGTTTTAGCACCGTTCAGATGATGAAATGCCGTCTTCAGTTTTCCTTACTTCCCCATGAAGTGAACACTCATGGGGTACGGTGTAGTCGACAGACACATTTTGACATTCTGACATACAAATGATCAATTCAAGCCATACACCATCCTCGCATACAAATGATCCATTCAGGCCATAATGTGGAGTTCAATCAAGCTCAATACACATTGAAAGTGCCACTCAAAAACAGCAAACCAATCAAAAACTCTGAGGGGTGATTGAGCCTGGTTTCAAGTAACTAAAATCGGTTTCACAGGGGAAATGCTATAATTTTCTCATCGTTTTGAAAAGCAGGCTTTATTAAACTATAATGAGCCTGTTTTATAATAGGTTTTCTAACCTGAAGTTTGTCTATTTCTTAACATCATGTAACAACAATGTGTTTCATGCCTCCGCATTAAAAACACATTGGAATATTTTACTTGAAGATTTTATAGATTTCTGCACAAATTTTGCCTAGTTATTTGGGGCTTTTAGTTATTTAGCTTATGTGAAACCCTTTATATACGTACAGTATATGGTTAGTAAATGACTTCAGCAGAAGACGCAATGCATTAGGCAGTCATAGGTAATTTTTTTTGCTGGTTTTGTGATCAATCCGTTTCCTTTCTCTTGCTCATATGGTGTTCCCAAGTGCGTGAATGCAATTATTTCTGCAAGGCAATTTGAAGCAAAGCTGTCAATTTGCAGTCTCCAATTTATCATACAACCAATATCAATTCATAGTTTGAGTACGATTCTAGTGAAACTCAGTCGATTGAGCTTAAGTGCTCTGGTTGACTATTATCATAGTTGAATGTCCCTTGGCTCAGGTGATGAATGAATGCCGTTTGCCTTCAGTCATTCTTTATTGAAGAATGTATATGTCTTTTCCTTCATGGTATTTCTGATAACATGACGAATGCTGTCAGATCTGAAGGACATTGGTCCTATAACATCATGCAGGATAAATTCATTAATACAAACTATTTTCTTCCGAGGGCAAACATCTGCATGCAAACAATTGATTCTCATAAAATAACTATTATGAAATGACATGTTGAATATTCCCATGTATAGCCGTTTAAAAACACAGGGAATAAAGTGGGTCAAACACAACACGAGGACAGATTTTAATAACCTGAGAGGGACTTACGCTTGTGTTGGCATTTGGAGTTGAACATGGCAGCTCTGTAGCCTCTTGGCTGTGGTAGGGAATGTGAGCTCTAAACCTCAAAGGCTGCTCTCCTCTTGATTGCACTCTGCCTCGGTTTGTTTAATATAAATCTTTCTCTTCCTTTGCCGAGGATTTAGTTGTGAGGCACGTTTTTCTAGGTTCTAATCAGGCTCAATAAACTGCTGCTGGAGGAGCGAAATTATGGGATGTTCTGACGCCAAACTGTAATCCATGAAGTTTCAATGCTTGAGAATATATTAACGCACTATTTTCTTACGTACAAATATTGTGGTTCTTTGTTACCCATTTGAATTAGCTTACATAGAAATTAAATGACTAAACATTCTGATGTACAGGGATTGCAATTATATTCAACATAATAAAAAAAGACAGAACTGAACAGTTTGATGGATTATGCGTGACACACAAGGACAAGGAAGAAAAATGGTGAAGATTAGCGGTGCCCGCTTTGTCACCTCAAAATAAAAAATAAAATCCAGACTTTCGCTGCATTCTAACAATCCCAGAACTTTTAACCCAGAATTAGGCATAACTCTGCTGGCTATTCACTTTTTTTTTCCTCATACCTTGGAGTCTTGTAAATTTTAATAGTACTCTTCTACCTTTATGGACTATTACAGCAGTCATGAAAGTTTAGCTCTCTCTCTCGTTCAAGGTCAACTGAACCGAAAACGCATAATCAATGTCTCGCACTGGAATTAATTTTTGTAATTATGAAGTAACCTTTGATGTATTTCTCAGCAGACGGCGTGGCTGATTGATGAAGATTAAACACTAATAATATGACTTTATTATCATTTCTTTGAAACAAACTCATCAACCACAGCCCTCTTTTGATTTGATATATATCCTTTTACCTTTAAACTGAGCCTCCGGAGGCTAGACTCTACTAAAGAAACAAGAATGGTAATATTTGGAGTAAAGAAGTGCATCATTGTCTTCTGATTTTTTTAACACAATTTAAATGCGATGAGGCCACCAAAACCTACACTGCTGATTAATAATATCTATGCAGCTGTCCATACAACCACATGAAACAATTTATAAATTAAAATGAACAGAGACAGTCGGAATCTTTTCCATTTGTATGCTTTCATACTCAAATTTGTATTATTTGAAAGATAACATTTTAACTTCCTCACTGTAATTATCAGGATTAAAACTGGAAACTCATGAATAAATGACAAAGAAAAAGGTAGAAGAACATGGCTATTTTATGGCAGTATATTTTTAATGTGCATTAGCAGCTTAGTACTTTCTTCCCTTGCTGGCAAAGATGACCGGAGCCCAAAAAGATCTATCTATAGTCATACAGTGCTATTTACTTGTGGAGTTTGTCATTTTTGAGCATACAATATAGCTCATTACACATGTTGCTTATTTTATCAAAGACACCTATAATTTTGAAATTCAGGATCCTATCTCTATTGTATTGTGTCTGCTTATTAATTTAGCTCAGTTTCACGTAAACGGCAAAGCTACAGGCCAAGTAAGACTCATATGTTTCTGCTAAATCCTGTATGTACAACAAAGGCATAACTTCCACTGTCAATATTTAAAGGAGCTCTCTTTGCACTAATTGTTGCTAAGATGTACTTAATGGGTTAAATACTTCAGATGCTGGCCTAATTGGATTGAATCCTCAATGAGTGACAGGTTACACTGTGACTTCCCCACTGCTTTCATCCTTCTCTACTAATTGTAATTATTCACAATGTCCATTTATCTGCTTAGTATTGAGTCAAATGGTTTTTTAAGGGTTAAAGCCTTATGAAAACTGACTGGGTCTTAGAATGCCGACTGTACGTAGCGTATGGCAAAATCAAACTGCACTCTAATTTTCCTCAGTGGCTTCTTATCTGTCCTATGGGCCAATACCTCGACCTTGCTGCATTGCACTTTGTCCTGAGCCTCGGGCAATGGTGACCTTCTTGACTGTCCGTATTGGATTGTGGCGAAAGAAAGAAGTTGGATGTGTGCTCTAACAGTGATTATCTACTTACTCTATATGAGATTCCGATGTCAGGAGTTGTGGGAAAGTCATATTTTTATTTTCTAACTATCTACCTTGTATTAACCTGCGGAACCTCAGATATCTTTAGCCTGTAACGGAGAAAGACAGACAACCGCTCACACACACACACACATTTTGTAAACCCTCAGTGCGTTGCTTCTTGTATATCATCATCTACACTAAAGGCATCTTTAAGATATAGTCGCGGTCCAGTTGCAATGCTGTTGTTCAGTTTTGTGCACACCTGAGGTCATTCAGCTGCATTCTGACTGATTACCATCGTCTTTCTTAGATGAGTGGTCTTCAACCCCGCCCAGCTCCAGATAATTCTTCTTCAGACGATCTTCAAGTAGGCTTACACTGTGGGGGATCTCTGTGTCAGAGACACTGAGTAAATATTGGAAGTCCAGATGCGATAGCTGTGCAATCTGAAAATGTTCGAAAGAACACCACTAAGACAAATAATAATCCGTAGTGGAAATAGAGGAAAATAACAGAACACAAAATAACCTCGCGAAAAGAACGAGGAACTCGATCTCCGAGCAAAAAACAAAGAAATAAGCTATACGCTTATCTAACTCCTGTTAGTGGAGCGAAACAAAAAGGAAAACACACGAGCTCAACAGAACCCCAAACAATTTGGGTAAGAGCCCTCTGAGAAAAGAAAGGAAAACCAAAAGAAACGAGAAAGCCTCTGCTCTGAACTCGAAAAAGAGACTTGATTACCTGCTAAACTTCCTAACCCTTTTGTTTTTAAACTAGCTTTCTTACTAATCTCCTATACCTTTTTTTTACCGGCTCGAATGTTACGTGGAATAACATGGAAGCAACGAGAGAGGCAGGAAGCGGAGTATAAATAGTCAACGGAAATTAATCACAGGTGAACTTACTAATGACGAGGCGTAAGCAAAACCCCGTCACGGAACAAAGGAAAATCTGATAGATTACCGGTAACGACAAAAAAGAATAAAGAGGACGCGGAGATAAGAGAAGGGAGGCAAGATCCATGACATACACTGGGAAAGCGGAACGCCGTTCTGCATGTAAAATACAAACGTGAACATAGTCCTGCGGCAAACGGGACCTCAGAGATCTGGTTTAATTCACAGTCTACATTCAGATTGAGTCTGGCAGGTCTCATTATGCTGTAGGCTTGTGACGCTGAGAAGTTAGCAGCAGTTTGCGGCTTCTCAGATTCATATTTCCCTCTGACAAAGTTAATGGCCGCCTGATTGAATAATCACTTTAAATCAAGGAATTACTCAGCTCAACTCTGTGTTAGGGGAACAGCCCTTGATTAGAGACATGAACACCAAGCGAATCAAGCTCTGTGAATAAATCAATATTACAAAGTACCTCTGAACAGACCGAAATAGAACAGAAAGACACAGAAAGTCAGAGATTAACTTAAAATTCACTTCATCGCATTTCCTTGAAATGAGCCAACAGCTAAGTCTGGTCTGAAGATGTGGACTTTTAACATATACTGTACCATAACAAGTCCTTGTACACGTCCTTTAGATGGTCTGTGCTTGGTGACAATTGGGATACGTCATACTAGAGAAAACAAAAAAACAAGTGTTAACTTACGTATGACAACCCATATTCTTTGTGTTAAAAACAGAGACGTTACAGGCAGTATTAGAATCTCCAGTGTGAAAGGAGTACCTTTATTACATAAGAATATATATATATATATATATATATATATATATATATATAGACTAATATGAAATAGTCTATATAAACTATTTCAGCTGTGCCTTTTTGTAACCAACTGGGATGCATGGTGTTTTAGGTATGAGCACATTGAATATGAAATAATTTCAGCCTATTGGCTCACATATGACCTTTCAAACATGCTCCATTTGCTGAGGTAAGTGTACCTTTCCAGAGGGATAATGCCTACTTCTTCCTCTGAAATAGAGGTTGGTACCAAGGTGCTGCACACTTCTTAGATTAGGTGAAGATCACAGTGGATCAGCTGGTGGATGTTTTCTTTTTGCATTTTATTGTTATGGTAGGGTCACTACAGTCTCTTCTATGTACGTGACAGGCAGAACATGTGTATAACAGACAGACAAGGAAGTATGGATACAATATGTGACATGTTTGGCGTTGCCTCAATCAAGATGATCGGAGGGTCACAGGTCATGATTCGCTACCTGGAAATACTTTCAAAATAAATGTATGATGTGTCATTTTAATAACCCACAGATGTTCCTGCCTTGTCAGCAGGGGTTACGGCGTGCATAAACATTCATGGATAATGAGCGTCAACTGGGAATGAACCGTCAGAGATCAACTGTGTATTGATCTTGCATACAGTCAGAAAAAGGACAGAATATATAAAATTATATGTAAGAATAATACATAAATAAATGCATGACTGCTGGTTTCTTAGGTGGCTTGTAATTATGAGGCAAACGTATGTGTAAATATATGCTTTTGGAAGCCTCTTTGAATTTGATGATTATCCAAAAATACTGCTGATTTAAAAGGCACATCAAGCTTCTTTTATGTCAGACCACAGATATTTATAATTTAAACATCTTCTCCTGTATTTAAAAAAAATTTCAAAACACAATATTGTGTTTGAACCCCTTTTATTTGATTTACTTTAGATTTTCTATCAATCAATAAATACACTGTATGCACAGCACAACACCATCGGCACAGTTAATTTCCGAACCGTAAAATGTCCATACTGTTAAAAGAACGTGAATGTCATTTGCATATTCACAATTAAATATGTCACTTGTGCATATAAGCAGCACGACAGTGGTGGCATAAATGGATGCTTCTGTCATAAGAGGGTCCATGTGTGAACACAGCAATCACCAGGGCATTTAAGGGATGAGTCTGTAATTAACAACTGCTGAAGCATGAGACAGCAAATAACTACAACCGTCAGGTAATTTTAACCAAATGGGGATGGTTTGTGCAGTTTTGCGTTCAGAATGCTGACTCAAAAGGAAAAAAAGCGCCCTATTGCACTATGCACTACTGTCTGATTCACAAACAACTCCACCTGCAGGATGCTAGATGTTGTTGTAATATACATGGGCCTGTACGACAAGGAGGGCCAGAACTTGCCTTGGGGGGTATTCCACAAAACAGGATCATCAAGTTATCCAGATTACCGTGAGAACGATAAGGCTATATCATCCCCGTAGTGAGATTTCAGTTGATGAAAATGCACTAGAATGTGGTTTAGGTCTGTGATTGAGTCATACATATTGTTAGCTGCTGATATTGGAGAAGGTTTCTGAGGTTATTTCATGGTTTTATTTTAGAGTGATCTGGCTAACTTACTTATCCTGCTTTGTGGAATACTCCCCTGAAGAGCCACAGGATGTGCAGGTTTCCATGGACACTCAGCAGTTTATCACACTTAAAACATGTTACACAGTTAAATTACCTCTTCTGGTTTCTTGGATGTGTTACACGTTGGATTGCCGATTTTGAAGTGAAAATAAAAGCACTCCTGGACCAGGTTTGCAGACCCCTGCTATGAGATGTGTTTTTTTTTCTTCTTCCTGTTCATTGTTAAATGACCTCTGCCTCTGGATAGTTACAGTGGGGTGTCTTAAATTTAACTAAACCCAGGCATCATGAAGCAACAACCTTGCCTTCCAAAGTGGTACTCAAAAGATATTTGCACATTTTCTTTCCATATAGATTGAGGGACTGGCAGATTGCATTTTTATTGTTTCTTTTATTTTTATGTATTTTATGTTTCTTTTAATATATGATAAAGAGCCAAGAAGAAAATGTTTTAAAAACCCAACATATCCCTGTACTAGTTTTGTCAGAGGAAGACAGACCTTTATATATTTATAAAAAGCACATAAAATGTTCTTCATTAAGTGTTCTTTTTTGCTGTTATAATGGGGATGGTTCGGAGGACCAGACGCAACAGACGGGAATCTAAAAGTGTCCGCTAGAGGACACCACTAGAACGGAGCTGGCTCCTGTAAGACTGGAATTGAGAAATCCCAGAGCAGCTGGACACGCAACACCGGGGGTGGAAGTCTGTGTACTCTAGGATGTAATAAACAAGAACTTCAATGCCGTAAAGTCTGCTGGGACCATCTGGCGTGACGATTATGACGGTCAAAGAATGTCTCCAGACGTCATGAGCTTGGACTGTCGTAACAACAAGCACACAAACAGGGCCATAGTGCCCCCATATGGCGTTATCAGGGCAGGTCAATTCCCTGTCCTTTAACATATTTTCACCCACAACACAACATGGCTATAGATTACTTTTGTCCTCAAAAAGCTTAAAAACATACAGATGTGATTGATACTTTTGCTACATTGTACAGTATACACTGGAACTAGTCTGGGCACTGGAACATACATTATACACTCTTTCCAGAGAGATAAGCATGTATTGTTCCGTTTTTGAGTGTTACAGTAGTAAATGCATCCAGTTAACCTACCTGAATTAACAGGGACAACTAGGGGTAAATGTAATATTCTCAACAGGAATTCTGGTACCTTTGTGGCATTAATATCAATCACATCTGAGAAAACTGTAGAGATGGGGAGTCTCATGGCAACACAAACTTAGACCTACTGATGTTTGATATCATTTTGATGGTCTCGGTGTGAGTGGTGCAATGGTCTACATGTCCTAAATGTGCAACATAGATGGAATGTATATTTCATAACACAGGCGTAAGCTGCCGTTGTGAAATTGCCATTCTGTGAAATCCCCTAGAAGGGGGGCTAAAAGTGCTGACCAGTTTATGGTTTTACGACCGTCTGCAGCCAGATCAAACACAGAGTTTGAGCATTTAAGGAAAGGAAACAAACCCATCAGGGAGGCTGTAACCAGTCTTTCCGCACATCCTACTTCAGGTCATTGTGTGTAGCAAATTGCCAGGTATGACTAAGTATTTTTCTCTGTACTGTATTTTAATTTGGAATGTTCAATCTGTAACTATGTATTGATAATTTAAGTAAGTAACCTACCTGGTAATAAATTAGTGAAACTTGATTTGCGTGGTTTCTGTGAATTGTGTCTCTATTACTGGATTTCACACTGACTAATCTTGTTTGTGATAATGTGACTGCTCTGCTAGGCCGTAGCCAGTACTAGGAGGATTCTATGTTCAAAACCTCTGAGCACCTGTGACGGTGATATGTTAAAACCCTCTGAGTTTCTATTTCCTAGTATTTGAGCTAGTACTAAGAGGATTCTATGTTAAAAACCTCTGAGCACCTGTGATGGTGATATGTTCAAAACCTCTGAGTTTCTGTTTCTTAGTATTTGGTAGATTCTATGTTCAAAACCTCTGAGCACCTGTGATGGTGATATGTTGAAAACCTCTGAGTTTCTGTTTCTTAGTATTTGGTAGATTCTATGTTCAAAACCTCTGAGCACCTGTGATGGTGATATGTTAAAAACCTCTGAGGTTCTATTTAGCTTGTCAGACCGATTCAGTGTGTCAGTCTGCCTCCCATATCCGGGGCTATTAGCGTCCCCGGTATAGGTCATTTCAACAGAACACAATTCCACTCGCAATCAAGCATACATTCTAAATTATAATATTAAATGGAGTCAGATAAACGAGTACAGAATCAGCATTGGTGGCTGATGACTTACTGTAATACATACAGGCTGTTCTTTGGATAAACTGGGGTCAAGGTAGACCAGACTTAAAGCGGAAGGTAACGTGGTACGAGTACCTTTGATTTGTGGTCCCTTATTAGCTAATCCCGTGAATCTAAAGAGCAGTCTAACCCGGTTGCAAGAATATTAATATTACTTTATTAACTTTCATAACTTTTCCCTTTTCCCACAGCAATAGCGGAATACATCACGCTTAAACCTTCGCTCCGAGCTATTCCCTCATTGGTCTAGCCGCGCGGAGTTTTACAATTTGGTTTGTAACATGATTTCAGTTGCTGTTTCCAGATTTTACAATTTGGAGAACTTGACATGATTTCAGTTGTAGTTTCCAGATTTACACTCCGTAGAAGGGAGAGAACAGAAGAATACAACTAAAACAGTGCTCCACTCTCGCACTGAGATAATTTAGGGGAGAGACTGGGTAACAGGGAGAACACAAAATGACCTGCAAAATGACGGGCGAGAGACTCGTAGGCACGAGAGAAAATGAAAAGAACACCCCAAGCTCTCAAAAAGAGAGGAACTAAGGAGAGGTGAAACAGAGAAATGAAAGATAAATTAAAACAACCCGGGACAGGCGAAACGGTAGTGGGTTTTAGAAATACTCTCCACCCTCTCAATATAAGAGAGGGAAACAAAAGGAGAGGTAAGAAAAAACCGGAAACCAAAAGGACGGACAGAGGAGAGAGCAGTAGAGGATCCTAATTAACTCTAAAGCACAAGCATCCAGTCCCACGTTACTCATACAAGCTGTAAGGGCAAAGTGGTCAACAACAAGTGCAGCCTATACCGTACCGGCTTACTTTGTCTAGGAAAGACAACATGGACGCCCCGAACCAGGAAGACGCAAAGCTTAAATAGCCGGCGGAAGCACAGGGCAGGTGATCACTAAGTGCCGGGATAGAACGAAAACCTGGCATGGAGCAATGAAAAAACAAAAAAAGGACGCCAAAAGGCGCTCAGAAGGAGAACGACCACAGAGAAGGGATGCGACTGCCAAACCATGACAACTGTACTTGGCTACTCTGATTCTGCAACTCTCTCTGTACTAACACTTATTATTTTATTTTTCATTAAATATCATCGAATCTTCACTCAACATTACTTTTTGAATGCTCTATAATAGATTAATGTCTGGGAATATCAGGACACCTTATCTGGTATAATGTTATTAAGTATATGAACACATATTTTTAAGCATAACTAGTAATGCACATAATGAAAAAAATTATGAAGGCATATAGCAATCTCTTAAAAGTTTTTTTCTTTTCAAAAATCTAATTTTAGATATTTTGAAGATGAAAGAAAATTAAAAGAAAGATGAAAAGAAAATAATTAATACTAATAATACTAATTACTAGGCTGTTGTCTGTTACTACCTTTCTTGGTGAAATGTTGAGCATTTAGCTTTTTTCATCCTTTTCAATGTTTAGAGAAGTGGTGTACTGTTGTATGTGATGCACTGTTGTATTATAAACTGCTATTGATTTTCATTAGGGATTATAATTATGAATGACATTATGCTCTTCCTTTAAGTCTGCAGGTAATTATATGACTAATTATAGAACTAATTATAGCAAAACAACAGAACTAGAATATGTTTTTCAGACATGCAGACACACACACACACAGGTCTGTGGATATAAATATCTCTCAAACATCTCTCAAACATAAATTAAGGTTAATTATATTTTTTATAAAAAGACAAGCAGGTTGTTCTCCAGCAAACAACAAATATTTGCCATTTTAAAAAATAAATTCTATGAATGTTCCTTAATGAATCTAAATATCTCATTCCTAAGCGCTACATGGCACCTTCATAAGCAATACATAGATATTCATAAATGCTATGCCAATAACTGCAAATTGGCTTATAGGCTTGTCACATGCTCAGTGTTATGTACTGTTTATTGATTTGAATACCTCTTAAAAAGGCCCGTATGTAGAATGTGTTACAAAAACAAATGTAATCCAAATATTAATTGTTCGGCATTCTGGTGTGGTCATTAATAAAATGTGTATAACAGCACAGTAACTTCACACAATGTATGCTGGTGGACCAACACTGGTTGGTTCTTCTTATGAAACTGACAGTAAAAATATTTCCTTTTCCCAGGAAGTCCGTCTCCTTGCTGTTTTGGTGTGTTTAGAATAACATCCTGTATGTAATCTATAGCTTAATTAGACATTTGGTTGTTCAAATTGAGTATTCACCCTGCGGTCTCTGGGGCAGCCCATTTAAACCAAATGGTTGATATGACACAAAGCCATTTATCACACACAAATCAGGTGTGACAATTAACTGTTGAAAACAGCTAATGATGTGCACGTTGTGTCTGACCTTAGTTTTAGTCCATTTAAACCAGGAGATATTTATCAAGTACAAATTGCAGTATTGCATCTTGGAAATGTGAGGGCCGTATTCATTCATTGCTCAGGTGGGAAGTCATTCACATTCCTTTGAGCAAATACATAAAAGAGTGTCTACCCTGCTGGAAATGAATGAATCTGACCTTCATGAAAATTAGATTTTAAATGCAAATTAGCTTAAGCAGAAGGAAAAAAAAACAAAAAAAACATTATCAATAGTTTCTGTTTGAATACCAATGATAGTGGAGTCTGGGGAAAAATCTATGTCCCATTAGAAAGGGCAGAGAGTTTAAAAAATGAAAAAATGGAAACATGAATACGGTGCGTTGCAATGTAGCTTTAAGGTCTTCAGATCACAACATAACATTTGAATTAAAAAAATGACTAGATGAAAATTTAAAACCAATTAAGTAAATAAACATAATTAATATTATTATTTTATTTACTATAAAATGCTAAAGTACCCTTCATGCGCGATGAGTGCTGCTGATTCGTAGATAGTTATAGTGAGTTCATCTCCTCGACCTATCGATGAACTCACAACCCCCCATGTGCTCAGTCAAGCCAACACTTAACATTGACTGTAGAGCCTGCCTCTTTTAGCATGATGGCTTAAAGAGATGTCTCCACTCAGGACAAATCGCTGGTGCTCCACAGTGAGGGTTGTCATGGAGAGATATCCCCTTGGGATGATTTGAACCAATCACCTATTCCTAATGTGCCCTCCTTCTTCGCCGACGTTTCCTGAATGGCACCGTTATTTATAATTCTCCATATCGGCGTCATGAGAGGCCATTTTCTTCCCAGCATGCACTGCAGCTTATCGCACGCAATGGAATAACTGCCAGAGACGTACCTGTCCATCATCGCAGGCCACTGGGATTCGACTGGTTTCAATATTGCTCACTTAGTCTTGCTGGGTGATCAATCTCCATGTGCTCTGCTGTTCACAGGGAGCCCCTCCTCCCAACTTCCCTGACCAAAAAAAACATGCAAAATGGCTGCCAGCTGCAATGTGCAGATCAGTATAAAACCAGAAAACTTACATTAAGACTATTAATGGTCCATTTTTTTTTAAAGTTGATTTTTATTGAATTCATCCGGTTACAAAACAAGTGTAATTTAGATAAGAAATTGAATTGATATTAATCTTAAAGTCTTAAAAATGTCATATACAGTTTGGTGCAGAAGACTGAGATTGTGTACGAAGGGTTGTGGACTTCCTGGAGTCTTTTTCTCTGAAGGTCAGTTTGGTTCCTGTCACCTGATTACCTGGGTCCAAGCACACAATTTATAACCCTAACCCAGTAGGCTTCATCTTTCTGGACCCTTCTTTATACATAAATAATTAGTGCATTCAAAGAAACAGAATAAGACCTGGGTCTAATAAATGTTAATCCTTAATTTTAACTCACAAAGTAAATGAATGCCAAGTGCTACTTTATTCCTACACACGTATAGCTTGGTGAGTTCATTTTGATTATTGCTGAACTTACCAGTCATGTTTATATTCAACTGTGAGTCCAAGTTGAGAACAAAATTGAAACTGGCCTATGAGTATATAAGCACCACACAAACTTCTTAAAATGAAGGGAGGAGTGTGTAAAAATATCCAAGGTTGAATAGCTGTTGCTTAGAGTTTGGGCAAGACACTGGGAGTCTGGATGCCAGCTATATAGCTTATGTGTCTTGCGATTGTATACGTTTAAATGTTTAGGCAACTTGCACAGCTCACATTCTGTACATATAATCCATTTATACAGCTGGATATTTACTGAAACAATTCAGGTTAAGTACCTTGTTATAAGGTATAACATGAGTGTGCCACCTGGAAATCAACCCTACAGTCTTGATGTTATAATCCCAGTTCCCTAATCACTAGACTACACTGCCAGCCATGATTAGTGTATGACTGCATGAAAACCAAACACATTATCCACAGACTGCACGTGTCATAGTGATTTCCAATATTTGTATTTTCCCAATGTACAGCAGGGGTCAGAAAGTAAAAGTCCTGCCATGTTTTTCTTCCACCCATGAACTGAGCCAGCTGATTTCACTAATTGGTTCTGCCTCCTGGCAAAGCCAGGTGATTGGAACAAAATACTGTTTTTGCTTTGTGAACCTGGACCTTCCACCTCTGATGTACAGGGGAACCCCATTATAATGCGAGTTCTGATAATACGATCGCAGCGTGGCTCCTGTAATTGTAAAAGTTCTAAGCCTCATAATCCACAGACCTGGCTTTCCGTAAAACGCAGAATGGTCTTGAACGAATGACTGCCTCCGCGGCTGCCTTTGCATCGGTCTGCTTTGCAGAGGAGGAGATTAAAGCCCAGATCAATACATTTTGATTGTTTGTTGTGATGCTGATGACAGCTGAGGCGAAATGAAAAACGATCGCAACGTAATCGACAGGTCGTTTCCAAACCGTACCGTTCACCTGTGTGAATTATGGTCTGGCTTCAACTTTACTTAGAGAGTCACCTTTGTTGTCTGTAATATAAGCCCATGCAGTTAAATCGATGTCATATGGCTTCAATCTTAATCCTGTCGCTACTGATATTTAGGTCCAATGCCTGTCTCAGTCTTCTGAGCTACGCCGTCAACCAGTTACAGCAAATTTAAAAAAATAATTTCACATTAGAAATTTCATATTAGTTTCAGAGAAATATTTTAGATTCTTAAAAAACATAGTTCTGTTGAGATGGAATTAAAAGCTGCTAGAAAACAAAAAACTTATATAGTGTTACACTATGCACTAGATTAGATAAATAGGGAAAGCAGTCAACGCAGTTGGTTCCTGATTTAGGCATAAGTGAGTGCACCCACCGTGGCTGAGAAAAAAAAAAACTACCTTCAATAAAATAGAATAACAGGTTGGTTTACAACGGAAAGAGCAGCAGACGACTCACTGGACACAGTGCTGTAGCAATGTTTTGTGTAAGCGCGATCAAAAGGAATAGCAATATTACATTTTCACAGCGGTTTTAGCATTGGACACACCCATTTTTACAACGCTATTGTAACGTGACCCTGCTTTTAACACAACGACAATTCATGGACCTAAACGATTGCATTATAATGGGGTTCCACTGTATTTAAAAAAATAAAACCTAGAAAATAAGCCCTTGACTAAATTGTGTTGTCTTATCTTGTTATGAGCTCAATAATGAGGTGTTCACCCCCAGATGGAAAAAAACAAAAGGTCCTTGCAGGTCATAAGCCAATGATCCTTTCTAGATGAGAAATGAATCAAACAGCTCTCTGAGGAAAAGAAAAGAAGACTGTTATTAATCATCATTACAAAGCTTTATTAGTTACCCTGGGCAGTTCATTTTCTTGTGATTTTCTTGCAGTTTGGCTTGTTGAAGAATGTTGATGTTTACGATTGTTAAATAATAAATGTGTCCTGCGTTCATGTAAAATGCATGTCATGGGAAGCAGAACTTTTCTACAGAAGAAGTTATGAAGTTTCCAGGTTTCACCAAACCCTTATTTTCCCTGCCTGCATTTTAACCAGTGAGTAATGACTCGCATTATTTTACATACATACCAAGGACATGCACATACACAGTATGGAACATAGTACATAACAATTACATGCACATACACAAGTATGAAACATACTGTATATACATAACAAAAATGTGCAAATACACAATGTGTAACATACTCTGCCTGGCCAAAAAATAAGTTGCACACGGACCGTCTTTAGCTTTGATTACGGCGCGCATCCATCGTGGCATTGTTTCAACAATCTTATGCAACGTCACAACATTTATTTCCGTCCAGAGTTGCATTTATTTTTGGCCGAGATCCTGTATTGATGACGGTAGAGTCGAACCACGTAAAGTCTTTTCCAGCACATCCCAAAGACTTTCAATGGGGTTAAGGTCAGGACAGGTGGCCAATTCATGTGTGAAAATGATTAATCATGCTCCCTAAACCACTCTTTCACAATTTGATCCCAATGAATCTTGGCATTGTCGTCCTAGAATATGCCCATTGATGGGATAACCTGGTCATTCAGTCCATTCAGGTACTCAGCTGACTTAATTTTATTGCTGCATAACGTTTCTGAGCCTAGACCTGACCAATTGAAGCAACCCCAGATCATAACACTGCCTCCAAAGGCTTGTCCAGTGGGCACTATGCATGACGGGTGCAACGGCGACTTTTTTTTTGGCCAGGCAGTGTATATAATAAGGACAGGTTGACCACGGATAAATGCAGGGCTGAGAAAAGGCTTTTTCTCTAGATGTGTCACACAGAAGGACCCCTGCCCTCATTTGAGTGGGAAGGTCATAAGGGAAATAGGCTACAGTCAGCTTCAGTGTTTTCATCCAATTGCCAAGAGAACAGTTTTCCACAAGACAGGACCCAATTGCTCCTCTGTGTCTTGAGCCATTGCAGTGGCAATTTTTTTTTTTTCAAAAGTTCTGAAATGCACACAGCTGGCAGCACTGGGCATGGTTTCATTCAACAAGCTCCTGGATTTCAGTCATTTTCATTTGATGTTTTTTTTAAGTTTATTGTTTAGATTGGCACTGATTTTGCTTGAATGCTTGTAGAAACAATGAGAGTGATAAGGGGGATGGAGATCTGAAGTTTGCCAGCCCGGCTGAATCATTAATATTGTGTTAAATTAACAATGAAATTTACCAAAGCTGTCAATGCTGATGTAGTTTTTTTAAATTTGTCGTCCTTTTCTGAGCACGATGATGATTGTCCAACCTTCGTATACATAAAATTTCATCCTTCTTGGAGATCTATCATCATTCGTTCTATTTCAGCCAACATCCATTCATTAAAAAAAGTAATTTTGTTAAATGTGGTTCACTTTTTTGTTAACCTTTATCTGTGGCCTCAATTTACCTGATGACAAAATTAATAAATAAATAATTAAAAAATCTGTCAATGTACATGGAAAGCATTAACATACATGTTTCACTGACATATATTTAAATTTAGCAGGCCGTTTTATTCTGAGTGATTTACATACAGTGCATACAGAATGGTTTAGGCAATGAAGAGCTGGTGTGTTAAGACATAACTTACTTAGAATTAGTACCTACGTAAACAACACAAGATGCAATTTAAACAGGCCTGTTTTCAGTCTGCCGCAGAAGATGGTCAGTGGCTCTGTTGGCCTAATTGTAGCGGGCAGTTCATTCCACCACTCGGGGACCAGAGTACAGACAAGTGAAAAAGTTAGTCTGGGAGCTGCATTGGTAGAACTGTGATAGATGCTACTGCCTCCGAATGCATGTAGAATTCATAGAACAGTATGTGGCCATTTTCTTTAATTGGACTGATGCAAACACCACACAGCGCATATTAGACTGACATTTTTGCCCAACCAGAGAAGCAGTAAACTGGAATGAAAATAAACTTAGGAAAAAGAAAATAGTCCACATTGGCTTCTCTGAAGTAATATGTGAAACAGTAAGTAATACAACTGCAAATCACATTGCTTTTTATTGGTCTGATAAGCCTACAGAGTGCAATGGACTCTAAGTTTTTTCCCAGCTTTATGTAAAACTGCTTTTAGTTCATTCTTCAGTACCTCTGACGTTATTAGGTTTGACAATTCCATTAGAATACCACAGAATTGTAAAGCACAGCCAATAGATTATTTCCTGGTTTATTGAATTGACATCTTTGGAACTGAGCATGCATAGAAGGCCCTCGCCATTGTTTTGCACATTTCCTTCTGCACACCCACATGCATTTGTAAACTAAGAATAAAGATCCAAGCTTAATTTTAAAAAATTGTATTGCAGGACATTGTATTGAGATGTTAAAAAAAATCTCAAAATACACACACACACACACACACACACACACACACACATAGGTTAACCGCTGTTGATCGAGCAATGGTTATTTTACAGAGAGCATGAACATTCCTCCTTTATCAGGAATGTGTCATGGTCCGTGACTATTTTTTCCTTTTTCGCTACGGTTCTCGTCCTCTCTCTACGGTTAGCAGTCTATCTGATTTTTTCCACGTTCTGGTTCAGCTTCTCCCCTCTTATTATTTGTTTCATCTGTCCTATTACCTGCTAGGTATTTAAGCCCATCACTTCCGCTTCTTGGCGCTTCTTTGTCATCTCGTGCCTTCACATAGTCAGGTTTGGTTAGGTTGTAGCTGCTCTAGATTGTCACTACAAGATGCAAAAAGAAGAAAAGAAAAACAGGAACTAATTCCTGACAGCTAAACAGCTAAAAGAAATCTACCCAGGAAAATAGGGCGAACTCGAATAGAATGAGTGAAACACAAATTAAAATCTCTCAAACTCAATACTAGAGCCTAAACAGGAGACTAGAAAAGCAAAGAAAACACTTTCGGAACGTAACTCTACAATGTCCGATAGAAGGTGAAACAAAACAAAACCACCAAAAGAAAACACTGTCTCGTAGAGAACAGTACAGGAATAAATAGCGCAGAATGCTAACAGGAGAAAACACAATCCTATACCTGAAGAAGCTATAAGCAAGTCTCATGTGAACATAAACAAGTTAATATCACAAGGTCACTTAAACCTGGCTATACCTGGCTCAATGTACAAACGAATGACAAAGAAGCACCGGGGAAGCGAAAGTGAGGAACTTAAATACCCCACAGGTAGCAGCACAGGTGATCTGAATAATGAGCGAGGCGAAGCAAAACCCCAGGACGGAACGAGGAAAAAATCCGATGGATTCTCAATGGGAGATAAAAGACGAGAACCGCAGCGGAAAAATAAAACAATACCCCACGAACCATGACAGTTGGCAAGTTTACTTTAGAAAATGTACAGGTTTTCAAATGTTAACTGCTGCTACAGATAGGGTTGGGCATCAAGAACCGGTTCCAAAATGTTTTAATTTCAATTCTGCTTACCGGTTCCAAAACACATTTCACTCACGCTAGTTTCAGTTTCCGTGATGGCGGCATGCACCTTTGCCTTTGGTTTGCAGTCTGCCCAGTGTTGCCAGGTCCGCGGTTTTCCCGCGGAATTGGGCTACTTTCTACATGTTGCCGCGGGTTGAATTTTTTGTCCGCGGGTTGTGGTTTTGCATGCAGATTACATAAATTATATATATTTAAATAAAATTACAAAAATATATATTTTTAATGAAACATTTCAAATTCAGTAATTTACACATTTATTGTTCGTCATTCAGCGTTGACTCAGTCCTAAACAGTGATATAAGATCAGCTAATTATACTCAAATCCAGTGGCGGGCCGTGCATTTCACACCTAGGCCTTCAGTGATGTCCTACACAGTCCTACCTGAATTATTCCACCTCTTAATACCATCATTATGACGCCATGGCTCTAGAAACTATACATTTAGACAGAAACGCAGTATAACCGGGCGTTGCATCACCTTAACATAGTCAAGTACAACAGTTATATTCATATTTCCGAAGCATTTATAATCAATAAATCCGCATTTACAATTAAGAGTGTTAAACTACCAGCTTTAAGATCGCTTGGATACTGTCAAAACTTTAAAATAAAAGGCGCTTTTAAGGGATTAGTCTACAAAGTTTTATTAAGTCCACCAAAAGTATGTGAGCTTTAACAAGTTTGTTCGCTAAACAGCGCATTGTCGCACCCAAAGCAGTTTCATTTAAGAAACGTGACGATAAAGACACATAAACTATTCACTGAAAATAAAAGAAAACAAACAAATAATTAGCATTCGTTCATGAGGATAAATTTGCGACAGTGGTGAAAGTGTATTCCTAGCCTTGAATGTCCACTTTGACTCGCTAGCGTCGGCTCGCTAGTGTCGGGGTTGGCCGTTCTCTTCTGACGATGTCTAGCTTTTCTTGAAAAGTTCGTCTTGAAAATGGCGTTGTAATTATATCTGCGACCAAATCGATCTCTTCTCCTCCTTCAGCCATTGTGGGTTGAAAAAAAACAGCTTGTAGAAATCTACACAAATGAGCTCGTTCAAGTTCAGTTTGCTAGCTATGCGATAGCTCTGCCTATAATAGTGCGTATCCAATCAAAAGACGTGCACGTGCTGACGTTATCGTACGCCTGCTAGCTGGCCCCGGTGTCGACAACTCGAAATCTGATTGGTTAACGCCACAGTTAACGTTCCGTTCACTTTAAGCTACAGGGGCCAGCAATGTTTATTCTGAAGGCCTAAGGGCAGATTTCTTGGACCCTGGCAACACATTATGGCTGAAATATGATTGGATAAAAGCTCTAACATAAAGGCCAGCCCTCCAAATCTCGATCTGAGGCTGGAAGCAGCGCAACCAAGAGGAAAGCTATGAAATGAAGAGAATAGACTATGGGGAATAATTTAATACATATTTGTGGAAAAAATATATCAAAATTAAATTTATATTCTGATGATGTTTAGGCCAGCAGAGAAGGCCTTGCTGGCCCTGACGGCCCACCACTGCTCAAATCCTAATCTTATCCATTAGTCAGAAACAAGCCAAACTGACTCCAGATCAGCACTTACACACATGGCCATGGGACACGCCCCTAACTGGTTGGCACACAGAGTGAGCCTGGCCCTGCGCTGTCCTGTCCGCAGCTGCATGACTCCCGCTGCAGCCGCTCACACTGACTTGTTGCTAACGGAAGCTACCTAGCTATCAATCTGGGAAGAAAGAGATGACACCCGGTAAGTGGGCAAAATATGGAAAAAGATATAGTAAGGAGTGGGAAAGTGAAAACGGCCTGAAGGATTGGATAGAACGTGTGGCCGGGGATGAATAAAGTGTATGCCTATCACTTGTAATAAGGTAATGTAATTGCATTAAATAAATGCATATTAAATAAACACATTCATACGGTCCAGGCAGGGAGGACATTCATACAAAAAAATAGGAAGAGAGAGCAAGAGACAGATAAATCGGCAACAGGTTAGTTTGTGCATCAGTGAATTGGTCTAGCATCTTCACAGAGCTATTTATGATATCTGATAAATACAAAACATCTGAAAACTAGTCGAGATACAGATGTATTTATGTCTATTTGCCGGACATGTGGGCATATAGTGTACGTGTTTGATATTACTCTACTAATTTACAGTGTTGCAATATATTTGGCAATGGTAGTAATGCTGTTGGACTTTAAAAACAGTGTATAGTGTTTGGCAGGGCCGTATTTAGAGTTCTGGTATTGGGCTGGTTTTTGGGCTAGTTTTATTTGCCTTTGGGCTAGTTTTGATTGGCAATTGGGCTGGTTTTGTCACAAACACCTGGCAACCCTGAGTCTGCCAGAAGAACGAAGTAGTTAGAAGAAGTAGTTTCCGCCTGCGCGATTTGCGTGCGCCATCATGGACCACAGCAAGCGGCCCTCGAAAGTGTGGCTTTATTTTGTTATGAAGAATTACGGGTCGGCAAAGTGCAACAGCCGTGCCAAACTTATATTGTGCAAGGGAGGATGGACTACTAACACGATTATCGATTAAACATCTTCAACCCTGAGCCAGCAGCCAGCACCTCGTCGCAATCGGGTAAGTGAAAATTAAATAACGTTTGTCTTATTCTCAACAGCGAGACAGCAAACAAGTTATACTTGACCGAATTGCTAAAAACTGTGTGTCAAATGCTAATAATGTAATGTATTTTTTCGTAGATGAACGTCTGCAGATTGCTAGTAACGCTAGTAGCCAGCCTAACGTTTCTGCTATTCAGGAGTTTTGTATATTTGTTATTTGGTTCGGTTGCAATAATGCAAGTGCACCAAGAACCACGCACAGACGTTCCTACTTCTCTCTCGTCAACACCCACATGGGCTGCAGCTGCCTAAACTGTAAATGAGTTGGTTTTGCCGTGTTGTCATTTCAGCGGGTTACAGTTACAGTACAGTGAATGAAAAAAGAATGGATTTATTATTGAATCATTAATAACAGAAACAGAAACCAAATTAAACTGCATGCAATAATTTAGAGGTTCAACTGTATGAACGTATGCGACGATATGACAATTTCATGTCACGATTATCCTGGCCAAAATTGCGTTATGTGTTGTAAATGCACAGTAAATGAATAACTTGCTTTGTTTTCAGAACACACAGACAGAGGTACAGCAAGGACAGCAGAATGAATGCAAAAAAACAAAAACAATCAAAGAATCTTAAATAAGGTCAATCATAAATTATAAGGTCCCCCTGCATAAATAAAGGATAAATAAATAAATAAATAAAAAATGGCAACATTGTGTGAGTCTGTTCTTTAAATACAATAAAGTCCAACTGGCATTGTGGCATAGAGTTTTCAAGTCACAAGTGAGGATATTCACGATTATACCGATAATGTAAATTCACCTGCTCAGAGTGTTTTTATCCCGATAAAAGATAAAATCTTATATCCTCCCATCCATAATGAAGTGAATATGAATATGACTTCTGTAAAGGTTTTTTTTTTTTTTAAAAGAACGAGCCATTATTGAATGCTAGCTCGCAAGCAGCTAGCTACACCACACATGCTAGTCTAGACGTTACGTCTTACATCACTGCAAGCTCCGCAGAAGCTGAGGGACAGACAATTTGAAATAGCGGATTTCGTGAGAGTAGCGTTGTCTGATTTGCGGTGATAATAGGCCTAATGATAAATTGCCATTACATTACATTACATTATAGACATTTAGCAGACGCTCTTATCCAGCGCGACGTACATAGTGCATGCTTTTGAGACTAAATATGTTAAATTACTATATTGCAAAGTAACTTTTTTGTTGTTGTTTTTTTACCGGCCCGAATGTCTGAATGTACATTTGTCAGAGAACACCAGAATTGGCTGGTTCGCCATTGGTGCCCCGTTCTCTTCACAGATGAGAGCAGGTTCACACTGAGCACATGTGACAGACGGAGTCTGGAGACGCTGTGGCGAATGTTATGCAACATCATCCAGCATGACCGGTTTGGTTTAATTGACTTGGTTTTATACTGCGATGAAGTGTTCCCTTAATTTTTTTGAGCAGTGTATATATAGAATTTGTGTATCTTTTTTTTCATTTTTTGCCTTGTTGAGGCATTTTATTACTGGATTACTAAAATTTGACCACTTTCACTTTTACTTTTTCCTAACTTGCTGCAAATCCAGCACAACAGTGTTCTGTATCTACATTTCCTACTTAATAAGTAATGACTATGGGTATTGTGAATAATGAGCCTTCACATGTCTATAAAATGTTTAACCTTTAAATACTGTGGGGTAGAACATTGTAAAACCGGTTTTGTTTGTAATAAATGTTAATGTGCTGTCCTAGAGGAGTGGTTCACAGACTCTGCCCTGGAGTTCCCCTGTGTATGCTGCTTTTCATTCCAACCACAATTGCAATCCCAGAATTTTAACAAGCTGTTAATTTTTCTTAATTTGGTGCTTTTCTTGTTTAGAGAGTTTATTCACCCTCTTAAGCCGCATTATGTCAGAAATAGCTATGCATGCCATAAATAATACAAGTCCCATGCTTATTGTGCTATATTACAAATAATTACATAAAAAGAGGTAAAACATTTTTTTAACAAATCAAATTAATGACTAAGGTGAATCAATAGGCTCCTAATTTGGTTGTTGAAAAACATGTTATTTTATATTTTTTTCCTGAAACATATTAACACAATGCAGGTTTTGTTTTTAAGATTCTTCCTTATCTACCAAATGATGAGTTTTAGTGGCCATGTGACCACACTTTCACCAATTATGAGCCTAGTGATTAATTCAACTCAGTCTTTAATTTGATCAGTCAAAATCTTTTTACCTCTCTGTGCAATTTTTTGTTATATACAGTAGCACAATGTGAATATTGGACTTTTATAGTTCATGGCATGCATAGCTATTTCTGACATAGTGTGACTTAAGAGGGTAGATGATCCCTCTAAACATGAAATGCATAATTAAGGAAAATTAACAGCTTGTTAAAAGTCTGGGATTGCAATTCTGTTTGGTATAAAAACCAGCATACACAAAAAAACATTTAAGTTGTATTTGATGTGATTTATGCCATGCATGGGTGAATTCCTGAATCTAATTGCATAGCAAGTTCACTTGAGCAAATTAAGACTATTTGAGGCCAGGTGTGTGACTAATGCTGGGCTCAGACTACACCAGGGCTGTGTTCGGAATCACTCCCTATTCACTATATACTATATCACCTAAATAGTTCACTCAATATCCCCCACAATGCACCACAGAATGTAGGTACAAACGATGTACACTACATCACCGGAGAAATTTTTTTTGTCAAGACGGCTGAGCCTGCGCTGGTCTACAAATGTAAATATAAATGCAAGTTTCATCTTGTAACCTATATTAAATCAGTTTAGTTGGCTAACAAATGCGGTAGATTAAATATATTAAATATTAAGTGCTAACAATTTTTTAAATTTCACAATTATTACTGTTTAATGGAAAATGCAACTTAATTAGCTAGCTAGGTACCTAGTTACCTAACTTACCTATCTACATACAACGAGACCACAAAACCCTTGTTCAAAATAAAAAAATTGAACCGTTTTTTGCATGCTTTCTCACCAAGCAGGTGACCGCTGTCACGCAAGCGTTGTGTGTTGCTAAGTAACCTGCTCAGAAACGGTAGTGTCCGAAATCTTCTCCTCCTTTCACCAGTGAATCCCTATCTAGTGCTCTATGTAGATTTTCCTAAGTAGTGTATAGGGAGGGAGTGAATGAATGAGCTATTATGAACACAGCCCAGGAATGGGCAACTATAGTCCTGGAGGGCCGGTGTGTACGCAGGTATGAGCTGCCACCAGTTAGCCTGGCTCAATCAGCTACACAATAGTGCGTGTAGAGTGTTTACACAGTCCTCATCTGAAACTCTGAAAGTCATCAAAAATAAATTTCCTAAATAAATATGTTACCCTATTTTAAAGTGTGTTATACATATTTAACAACTGCATGTTTATAATGTGCTGTCAGTTTTAGCGGGATAGAAAGGGATACATTTATTGGTTAGGACTGGAAAAAAGGGGGGAGGGGCAGGGAGAATAATATTACACAGATAGACATGAAAGATGCTTTACTTCAGTGCTAGGATAATGAAATCCCCTGATCATTTTTTTAAAGGACTGATCCAGTTAAAAATATGTTTTGAAAACTACAGAATTGTATCACTGTATCCTCCTCAAGAGATAGTATCTGCAACTAAATAAATGAATGAATAAATGATCAACAGACATGGCTTAAGAATGATTCATGTCAAATACGCCTGATGAAATGACAGAGTACACTTTCCTTTCCCAGAATAAAATAAATAAATAAGTGGGAGAAAAGAAAACCTGCACACCCAGAGGGGCAAGGGAAAAGGCTTAACTCCACCGATCTGTCGCTCCCACACTGACAAGCACAGATGTTGGGCCCTCTTTGGATCCTGGAGCTCAACAAGACAGCAGCTATTTTTTGGGGGGAAGGTGGGGGGCAGCCTCCCAAAACATACCAGGAACAAAACAACAAAAACCTCAGGTCGCCAGCCCCTGATAAATTATGCACAATTTATGAATAATTAAAACCACAAAACCGAACCAAAGGCAAGGGCATGAGACATTCTAAAAATAATAAGGAGGATAAAAGATAGAATATTCGCTGTTTGGCCTAAGCCTGTGTGTGAGAGCTAACCCAGGTTATCCTTATCAGCGCGTGAATGATTACTCCCAGTCACTGATCCAGGCCCGTCACATGGATCAGGTGCGGCTCAAAGTTATCTCCACGCCTGCACACACGCGCACACACGGGCTCACGATCTCAATCTGGGATCGGAAATTAAAACAAATCGCCCGCGACGCCTCGGGCTCTATTTTCCATTAGGGACATTAAAAAGTGAGATCCCAGATTTTTTACACGTCAGCTTAAAGCCCAGAAGGTTTCTGTCTGACGGGGCGAGGGGCGCTGCCGAAGATTGTATCACTTTTAGTAGTTTTGCAGTAGCTTGCTGGTAGTTCAACTACATTCATATTTCCATAGTGATTCAAGTAGTTAAATTACTTTTTTGCCATTTTTTGTGTAGTTAACTACTGAAACTACAAACAATTTTGGGCCATAAAATAAAAGGAATAATTTTTATTTTTTATTTTACCATTGCTTCTTTACTGTAATTGAACCCCCATTGACCAGCCAAGTCCCCTTTTTCTTTCATCCTGACCACTGTGAAGGCATGCCCAGGCAATGCATTCGTCAGGCAGCCACCACCACACACTTGACCTTTGTGTAGTGCATGTGCAAAAGGGCGGGCGTTGCTCAGTGCTCACACAGCGACAGCGTCATCATGGATAAACCTCCCGAATCTCAGCCTGAGGAAGAATCACCATAGCCATACTTAAGCGAATACATGACATTGACTAGCTCCACCAACAAAACCTACATTTTTACTTGTGAGCTATGCAAGCCAAGAGTAAATACACTCTCTACTGCCAAGACGGCAAACACAAATCTAAGAACACATATAAAGATGTGTGTATTAACTAATATTGAGTTGAAAAGTCCTCAAATCTGATCCAGCACTTACTACAAGCAGAGTAATGTAACATTTATAAAGGTGGACTTGGGACAAAAGGACACGTGTTTAAAAAAAGTTGCCAAACTATCCAAATGCAGTCATGCATGAACTGTCTGTAGCCCAACACAAATGGTTTTCCATTAAAGAGTACGCTCACTAATATTCACAGAACATATTTAACACCCCTGGTCTTCTCTGCACTTGCTGTCACAATTTGTGACAAATGTGCCAATTGTTAAAGAGTAAGCAAAATCGTTTCACTGCATGTTGTATAGTCATGGGTCATTTACATTGCGACTGCCCTTGCAGTAACAGAAAGAAAAAAAATTCTTTGCTTAAAGCAAGTCAGTGGCAATAAACAGTAATGAAGAGGAAATTTAGTAGTTATTCAGTGGATAAGATGGGAGGAAATGGGGTGTTTCAGAAGCAGAGGGAAAGAGGGTGAGCATGAAGAATTTCAGAGATTGCTGGCTTCCTGCAGTTCCCTGGGCGATAAGATAAACAGGAGCCATCTTTTTTATCCTTTTCTTTTTTGTTTTATTTCTATGTACTTAGACCCCTAACTGACTGAACCCTCCCGTACCCAGGTGATTATGCCGTCCTAAGGAACTACCGACCATTCGGCAATGGCACGGTCCGGATTCGATTAGAGACCGTGGGGCTCATCCATGTGTGGTGCCTTAACCCAGTGTTTTTCAACCTTTTTTGAGCCAAGGCACATTTTTTGAAAAAAACAACAACATTTGGTTGAAAATCACTGCCTTAACCAACGAGTCACCCAGCAGCCCAACAGCTGCCATCTTAGCAGAACTATGCACACTGGCTTTAAAACATTTATGTTCAGAGGATCAATCAATTCTTCTTAAGTTTATCATTACGATCACCTGCACCTCCTTCTATACAAAATCACGGTGTGTGTTTTTTCTCCTTTTTTTGAGGATCAATCAAACCACAAAACTGCAATGGTTGTGAGAGTGCCATCCATCACTTCTAATAGCAGGGATACCTTTTCATCCAATTCCCCCCACCTGGGCTTTTCTTTTTTTCAAAGCCCAGTAAGCAGATTCAATGAATCCTAGGTCTTGTTTCACGCACGGTTAACCCAATTAGATTGTTGACAGTTTGACAGATTGTTGATTTTCAGTTTGACAACGCAAGTTCACAATTTAGCTAGACTTATTACTAGGGCAACAGTGTCTTTACCCCAAACATGCAAAACCTCAGGTTTAAGCTTAAGTTAGCTGGATAACATGAACATAGCCTATAGGTTATAATTCACATGGTGATATCGCACACACCAACAGCAGAAAGGAACGCACCATTTGTAAGAGGTTTGTTGTTTTTAGCACAGCCAGTCTATGGTTTTTAGAGACCGACATGATCCTCAGATGATCATCTTTATTAGTGCTACTACCAATTTAGTCCTGAGGGAATTATTTACCTCCAGTAATTATTTACCTCCAGCCAACTCAGAGCAAAACAGAACCAACCAGACTCTGTATTGGGCACCCATTCCTCGCACCTTCACATTTTTATATGGCGACAATAAAAACATAATAAACTTTATTTATATAACACCTTTCATACATAAAAAGCAAACGAAACAGGATACAAGATTACGCAATAGGCCTAGCTGTAGTAAAATGAGGACATTAAAATGGCAGAAATAGCCTATTAAGAAGGAATAAAGTGAGAAACAATCACTAAAGCCACATAAATGAAAATATGAGCAAGGCCGTAGTATGCCGAGCAATCAGGAAAGTGTACTTTGCATTCAAAAAGCATATCAGTGTGTTTGCTAGTAAGGAATAGTTAACAGTATTAATTAAGTTTTCTATGCAGTCAGAGGTAAATTTGATCTTTTGTAAGAGGGTTTCACACTGGTAATATTTACATAATAATAAGTGATCTACAACCCCAAAACAATATAAAAACAACATAGGTTACGTTATGAGAGTTAAAAAAATATTGCTTTTGTCAATTTCAATATATTACGTGATCTGGCAATGGGCAGCATCACCTCGCTTTGTTTCTATATAAGGAGTGTGACCCTGTTTTTGGTGTGTGATTCATCTCCCCTTTAGAACAGAGCGGGTGTGCCCAGTTATAGAATAGAATAACTTTTATTTTCCTGTGAGGGAACTTCAGTTGTAGTTGCTAGCACTAAACAAGACAGACAGTGGGGCAGACCCACAAAACACAAACATGTTAAATAAAGACATTCAATTGAATCAGATGTTAGACATGAAGGTATGAGTGGAGTGGAATACATTATGATTATGATTACAATTATTATTATTATTATTATTATTATTAGTAGTAGTAGTATGATCAAAATTATATTATATAAAATTAATTAATTATGTTGAAATATTTTGCATCAAAAACAATAACAGTTTTTTATCTGCCTACTGTCTTGAGATGTCCAGTATCATTAAGCAATCTATCAGCTGTAGGGACAAAGCTGTTTTGGGCTATTTTGGCTTTAAGGGGCAAGGACCTTAATCTTCAACCTGATGGAAGAGTCTCAAAGAGAGAGTTCAGGGGATGTGATGGAAGGGCTATAATCCTCTTTCCTTTTTTAATTGTATGCTCCTCATACAGGTGTTTCAGGGGTCTTGTTGTTTTCCTATGATTTTAGTAACCTGTACTGTCACCCTCTCCAGCTTCAGTTACCTGATTTCACTTAATGAGCCAAACCAAGCTGTTAGGCTAAAGGTCAGCACTGACTCAAGGAAGCAGGTGTAAAATGCTTGTAGTACTATCTGGCTCACATCCAAATTTGTCCCACTTGACAGCAGATTGAAGCTTGTCATTGGAGTTGGATGAGTCCACAATTACTGTGTCATCTGAGTACTTGATGAAAGTGATCTCAGGACAGTTGCTTCGGCAGTCATCCGTGTAAAGTGTGAATAACACTACAGAAACTACAGAGCCTTGTTGTGAGCCAGTAGAGATGGTCTTGGTGGTGCTGCAGTGGCCTTTATATCTAACCCACTGAGGTCTGTCATTTAAGAAGTCCATTGCCCAGAGGATAAAATTAGGGTTGAGGTTAATCTTCAGAAGCTTCTTAGCCATTAGGTGTGGTTGGATTGTGTTGAACGCACAATTCATTTAGAGTAGGCCCCGAAAACCCCTCCTGTCATTGTCCTATAAAAAATTTAATTTAACCGCATACTAGATTTTTTTCGTTTTTTAGCTATAAACGTGCTTGTATGCCTACCTTATAATGAAACGTATTAATCCACTCCGTTATTTCAACAATTCTGAAATAATATTGTATATCAACAGAAACTAGTAGAAAAGCATCTCGTGCTGCCCTCTAACGGTTGAAAGGTTTCTGCTCTCCACTCTGCCCCCGCCCCAATCGTGATGTCTGAGTACCTCTTCGGACATACTTCTTCATCATATGGATAATTGTTGCCGCTCACAACGGAAATAGCCGGCACTTGATTGGTTAGATGCACTACGGTCCTTTGGTTTCGGCTACACATTTTTAAACCCGGAACAACATGGCGGCGTGATCATAAACTCTCTTATTCCACCTAAACAATCCACGAAAATATGTTTCTGAAAATATTTGAGGTGAGAAATAGGCCAGAGGGTTTTACCGGGATATAGCCTGGCTACATTCTAACCAGTTAAAAAACTTTCACTTTTAAATCAATGTGTATTTCAAAGGCTACATTTAGTTTTTTTTTGTGAATGTAACAGAAAATAAAATATATGAATATTCTAATTATTACTCAGAAGCTACATTTAGCAGCATTCTGAATTTACAAACGCGGTACACGTGGTCCTGAGCAGGTGTAAAATCTGTTACCTGCGAACAAATCTCGAAAATGTTGATGAATGCCAAAATACGGCGAAATTTGCTAATACTAACGATTTACGTACAAATTCGTTCTGCTCAAGTTTCATGAATGAGGCCCAGTGAGTGCACTTACTCTTTAAAGTTGAGATTTTAATATTTTAATAATATTATAAGCAATATTATATAAATCTCTGACACTATATTAAAATAAATGTTTGATTAGCCCGAAGCGATATTTAACCCAAGACAATAAACCTGACTGTTGGTTGTAAAAGGAGGGTTATGTTTTCACCTCCGTCTGTCTGTCTGCACAGACGTGATAAGGGTAGGCTGGTCACACTTTTAAAATGTTCGCTCACACTTTTAAAATAGCTAATTAAATAATGTTTGTGACCCAAACAGTCATTATATAGAATTATAGATTACATAATTAAATAATGGACAAATAAATGGGAATGGGTTTTATATATTTTAAAATATAAATAAATAAATGCTTCCCATTGACAAGTGCTTGTAACGTTACGTTCCGTTCCCTTCCTGTCCGTTTTCCATGTTTTTCCCTTTCCTCCCGTGTCATGTCGGATTCCCTTTGTCCGTGTTTTCCCCGTTGCTACAGGCTGGGCGTGCCCCTTCTGTCTGTTTCACTCTGTTCCCCCACTTCGGTTTCAACCTATCTCCTTCCCCCCTTGTTGCATGCATTCCCCACCGGTCAATTAGTCAATCACCCTCGGTTACATTCCTCACGCTTTCGTTATTGTTTTCAATTTCACTCCTTTACTTATACCTCCGGCTGGCTGCTGTTCGGCGCCAGTTCGTTAACGTACTTCGTTTGTATCCTGGTCTCCTGTTTTCTAGTCCTGTTCGCTAACACTCTGCTGTGGGTTTTTCCTGTTAGCTCCTCTGTTCCAGAACCAGCTGTTTGGTAGTTATCCAGCCCTGTCAGTTGCGGTTTACCCTGCCTTTAACCTGTCTACTTTAATTACCAGCTTCACCTGCACCTCCCAGTCTGTAGCTGTTAAGTCTCCCTGTGTGTGTTGCGGTACCCCTGCTCCCAGTTAACGTTGCGTCCGCAGTTGGGTGCTCTGCCTCTCCACCCTACAGTGGTTCCTGTCCGGCCGTGGCTACCTCCATTGCTGCGGTTACGGTTCTAGACTCCTCTGTGGCCCAGCTGCCCCTACCGGGCCAACCTGAGCTCCGCTACACTGCTCCGCCCTGCCGTGTCCTGCCAGTTACCTACCTCTGCCTACAGTCCAGTTCCTGTTGGACCTCCCGGTCCAGATCCAGTCCAGTTCCGGTTCGGAACTCATCTCCCGCATCCAGTCCAGTCCCGGTTTGGAACAACCCGTCGTTCCCGTGATCCAGTTCCTGTTGGACCTCCCGGTTCAGAACCAGTCCAGTTCTGGTTCGGAACTCACCTCCCGTATCAAGTCCAGTTCCGATTTGGAACAACCCGTCGTTCCTGTGATCCAGTTCCTGTTGGACCTCCCGGTTCAGAACCAGTCCAGTTCCGGTTCGGAACTCACCTCCCGTATCAAGTCCAGTTCCGGTTCGGAACAACCCTTCGTTCCCGTGATCCAGTTCCAGTGTGGACCTCCCGGTCCAGTACAAGTCCAGTTCCGGTTTGGAACACACCTCGCTTCCGTGATCCAGTTCCTGTTGGTTCGCCCGGCCCAGTACCAGTCCAAGTTCCGGCTTGGTACTTCCAGGGGTGATCTAAGTCCAGCTCCGGCTTGGAGCAGTTCGCTTTGCCGGAGGACTTCCTCATTTCTCTTTACTATTGTGTTAACGTGTGTTCAGCTTGGGACTACCCCAAAGCTCCTTTAACGTGTGTTCAGCTTGGGACTACCCCAAAGCTCCTAATAAATACTAATTTCTGTTCACCTGTCTCTTGGTCGTTGCATTTGGGTTCAGCCAGTGTTTGGTTCGTGACAGTGCTGTTTAGAATGTTCTTTTCTGCACACAGCACCGCTGGCACCACGGCGATGGCTTGCTGTTCTTGACACCATGACTGGGAAAAGTCTTGTCCCCGATTTGAGTGCTTGATCGTGAAGACATCATGTGTTGATGGGTCAGAGTCAATCGTGTAGTGTGCACGTCAAGTTTTTTTAAGTGACGCTGATCGTCTAATCTGACATAGTGACCATCATCAAAGACAAACGTAAGTAGTTTAGTAGTCCATGACACAGTGTTGAGATTTGAACATTGTGATGGATGGGTCGTGGGTTAACTATACTGATTGTTCTACAAGTCATCAAGCAGATTCATCAAATCGTCAGATTTGAGACAAGTCATCAGAGTATCAAACACTAATGCTCAAGTTAACCCATTTTGTTCACATTTTTGTATTTGCATTCCAGTCTTTTTTAAACAGTACCAGTCTGCCAGTTGTCACATACTATACACACTAAAAGTGATATTTTTTTTGCGATGCTTTAATCTATCAACCTGCACTATCTTCCATTACTTTAACAGAATCTGAGTTCTACACTTTGGTGGTGACTGAGCTGAGCTCACTCCACGGTAAAGCACTTTCAGATATATATAAAGGAATGATATATGCGTGGCTGCGGTTGAAGACAATTGGCCATTCAAAATTGTGGTGGGAATTGGACATGCTCAGCCCCGTGTTGGGTGCCAAATTTACAGAAACTAAATAAATAAATAAATAAAAAAGATGAGATGAGATGAGAGTGCAAAACTTAAAAAAATATATTTAGGACTACGGTTAGACTAGTCACTTCAATGCAACTTTTATGCGACTTCTAACATCCGATAGCGCTAGGCTGCATTAAGTGACAGGTCTGGATGCGCACAAATCGGATTTTTTTTGCATTGGGTTCGGATCTGCCAAACCAATTGGCGAGGTGGCCTAGTACACTTAGAGGTTGGAATTGTATTCTGGATGTAATCGGACCACTCAAAACACATTCACCGGAAACAACGTCAATAATCACTCCCATGTTTTACTCAAGTTCTCTCACTCCCAGGCTTCTGTACACTTCCGAATGGAGTAGAGGGCATCAAACGCCTCGTGGACTATATGTCCCACTGATGCTTTGCTCACCCCAAACAAATGAGTAATGGCACAATGTGACCCTGTGGCAAACCACCACAGCGCAATAGCCACTCATTTGTGATACGGCCACATGGAGATGAGTGTTGTGATGGTAAAGACAAGGCTGTACCTGTTCACAAATGTAGTTGAAGGTGTGCTTTCACATACGGAAATTGAGAACCCAGTCGGAATCGGTGAAATCAGGCACGATATGGTTCCACCAGTGCTGGCTACGTTCACAGACCCATCCCCTCCGCTCCACTGAAACAGCCGTTGCACCCAGAAGCACAATGCTTAATACCACGCCTCCGCTGCTGCCTCTTCAGCAGTGTACGCCTTGTGCGGGCCCTACCTCGACTAGGCAAGGCAAGGCAAGTTTATTTATATAGCACATTTCATACAACAATGGCAATTCAAAGTGCTTTACAGGGAGCATGTGAATACAGAGCCAGGAGAATAGTTTAATAATTAAAATAAAATAAATAACAATAGGAATAAAAAAAATAGATCTCTATAGTAAAAGAGTAAAAGAATAAAAATAAGAATAAAATATAGGAACAGAAAAAATACAAATACAAATACGATATAAAAGTAGTGGAGAAAATTAGGTGTTTAGTTATAGATACTGCAGAACATTAAAGTTTTTAGCTTGGTTTTGAATGTGTTTAAATTTTGGGCCTGTTTGAGTTCTTCAGATACACGAGGCATAATGACTAAAAGCTGCCTCACCATGTTTAGTTTTCACTCTTGGAGTGTTTAATAGACTGGTGTCAGTTGACCTTAGGCGTCTGGCTGGAATGTAAGGTGAGAGGAGGTCAGATATGTATTTTGGCCCAAGACCATTTAGAGATTTGTAGACAATTAGGAGTACTTTGAATTCAATTCTCTGGGAGACTGGTAGCCAGTGTAAAGATCTAAGAATTGGTGTAATATGTTCAAATTTTTTTGTTTTAGTTAAGACTCTTGCTGCAGCATTTTGGACGAGCTGCAGTTTACGAATAGCTCCTTTAGATAGGCCTGTCAACAAACCATTGCAATAATCAAGCCGACTCGAAATAAATGCATGGATGAGCTTTTCAAGGTCTTGTTTAGACATGAAACCCCTAATTCTTGTTATATTTTTCAGATGATAGTAGGCTGATTTAGTTATTGAGTTTATGTGGCTGTTAAAGTTTAAATCAGAGTCTAGAATTACACCAAGATTTCTGACCTGGTTTTTAGTATGCAAAGAGAGAGAATCAAGGTGAGCGCTGACTTTCAATCTTTTGTCGTGTGCACCGAACACAATTATCTCAGTTTTATCTTTGTTTAGCTGGAGAAAATTATGTCTCATCCAACTGTTTATCTGTTCAATGCATTGACGGAGATTGTTGATGGGACCATAGTCATTTGGTGTGAGGGCTATATAAATTTGAGTATCATCCGCATAGTTGTGATAATTAATTTTGTTGTTTTTTAAGATGTGTCCTAATGGAAGCATGTAGAGATTGAATAAAAGAGGGGCAAGGATAGATCCTTGGGGAACTCCACATGTCATTTTAATTTGATCAGAAGCAAAATTACCAATGGAGACATAATAGTTTCTGTCCTGTAAGTAGGATCTAAACCAGTTTAAGGCAGTGCCTGAAAGTCCAATCCAATTTTCTAATCTGTCTATTAAAATGTTGTGGTCTATAGTATCAAAGGCAGCACTAAGATCCAATAATACTAAAACTGAGATTTTTCCGGAATCGGTATTTAAACGGATGTCATTTAAGACTTTGATGAGGGCCGTTTCAGTGCTATGTAGGGGGCGACTACACTTGGTGCTGCCACCACAGCCAAAAAATTTTTCCTGCAACTTACTGAACGAGCCACCAGGTGGAAATATACAAATGTTCAAAATTCCCTCAGCAAAACGAAAGACAAGAGTGAGACAAATGCCGTCTGAAAACTCATCAAAGTCAACAGCATCCATTCTCTCCATGTTCTCAATTTTCATTTTGAATCACTGCAGTAGCACTGTTCTGGTGTTTTATAAATGTATTCTTCTTTCAAGTCTGCAGAGAAAAACAAACAAAAAAGAAATTTAACCGTTTGTCCTGTAATTGACAGGTGCATTGCCTCCCTCAAGATATAATTACATCTCTGGGATTTTGAACAACTGTTTTTTTTTTTTTTTTAAATGGAGTGTAGCTTCTTGAACAGATTAAAGCCAATCATTGGCCTCCAGGTAGGAATGGATGGAGATAATTTTGCTGTTCTATCAAGTCGTCTTCAAGCATCACATTCCAGTGGGCGTTTTGTTTACAGCGCTCTGAAATGGTTTTTTCCTTAATGATTTTGCACAGTGCTTTTTTTTTTACAGTGTACATTCAAGACTAAAACTGGCACTACGACAGGGGCAAGCATGTAGTTGTTGTGTAAACAGCCTGTCTAAGATCCAAGATAAACTGAGTTCTGGCACGCCCCTGCAGAGCGAGTTAAATGGTATATTTTTAGGCTTAAATTGGCGGCTGTTCCTTGACCCTGTGGGCACAGAGTTTCATAGGCAATGTGTGAGTAAACATGCTCACACATTCTGTCCTGCAAGTGGCTATATTGAGCTTCAAGTGACAAAATTACATGTGCAATATGGCTGAGTTTACAGACTGTGTGTAGTTCACTGTGTATGCTTCTGTAATTACTGTGTCTTGTATTCCTAGAGGAAACAGAAGGTTCCACTTGGATGAGTATCAAATGCCTCCTAATGGAAATTCAAACCCACAGACCAAATCTTTGAATTAAAAAGAAATCCCTCTCTGAAATATAATCATACTTGAACAGGGGGAAAAGGATTGTTTGCTTATGTATTTACTTTTTCAGTTTTTAAGTGTCAAAATAGTTTTACTAAATAATTTTCTGTCAGTGGGAGGAATGGATAATACTATCAAGTACATTGTTTGTACATAGGTGTTTACATTACTTCTTATAAAAAAGATTGGTAGTTTACCTCAAAGTACCTGTGTATTTAACTGAAGCTTGGATTGAATTAAGACTTAAAGCGGGTAATAAACTCTGGCTGTTGTCCTGTCTCCGGCCACAATTTAAAAAAAATCACAATTTCAAATTGGGCTTGAGTGAGAAAGCACAGATGGGAGGGGGGAGGAGGGAGGAGTTACCTGGGAGGGGCGATAGATCCATTCAGTTAGGCGTCATAGGCACGTAGGCGTAGCCAGCAAGTGGGGGAAAACGTTGGAAATGAGGCTAACGTTAATTTGTGCAGTTTTAATACCCATCAATCAAGAAGAGGGGAGGAGATGGGGCGTTGACTTTTTTACGTGAGGAAAAAAAAGTTTTTACCTTTTTTTCATGTCAGGGATAGGGGCGTGGCTCAAACAAAACTTTTCACTTTGGGTTGCAGCGAATGCTTCTTTTTTGGCACAAAATGGGGTGACATGGCTTAATTACATTTTAGTTTTTTTAACAATAGGATATATGTGCTTTATGAAATGGAGACAAGATACTCTGCTTTATTTATTTTTCTTTCAGATTTTCCATTTTGTTCATGGTTCGTGGGTTATTGTTTTTTTTTTCAGCTGCAGTTCTCATCTTTTATCTCCCATTGACAATCCATCGGATTTTTTCCTTGTTCCGTCCCGTGGTTTTGCTTCATCTCGCTCATTATTCAGATCACCTGTGCTGCTACCTGCCGGGTATTTAAGTTCCTCACTTCTGCTTCTCTGGTGCTTTTTTTTCATTCATTTGTACATTGAGCCAGGTATAGTCAGGTTTAAGCGGCCTCATGATATTAACTTGTTTATGTTCATGAGGGACTTGCTTTTAGCTTCTTCAGGTATAAGATTGTGTTTCCTCCTGTTAGTGTTCTGTGCTATTTATTTCCGTGCTGTTCTCTACGAGACAGTGTACTCAAAAAACTTGAAATACATAGGCAAAAAAAACAAAACGACACTATCAAGGGTGAGGAACTCGCCAAGAGTGACTTGGATAACTGGGTTAAATACACAGAGGGAGGCAGACATAATGGGGACAAGGTGTGCAGAGGTGGGGAGGGGAGATAGTTCACAGGTGAGAACAATGAGGGTAACAAGAACCAATAAAACAATAACAAGGGTAGACGTAAAACACGGACTGGATCTTCACGTAACATAATGATAACAACAGACCTGGAGTATAACAGGTAACAAGTGCACAGCTCGAAGAGGAGGAACGCCGAAGTGGACACATGGGCAGATAATGCGAAATCAGATAGATACAGGGATAGGATAACGAGGGAGAATGACAGCTGCAGGTAGAAACTCAAGCTAAATTAGTAATTAGTAATGTTAGTAAAAAATTAAAAATCCCGAATGTTAGTAAGTTAGTGGTTTAGTATTATGTACATGTTAGTTTGTTAGTAGGTTAGTATTAATTCTAATCTAACAGTTAGTATGATTAATATGTTAGTAATATATATATTAATTAAATCGGAAGGAAGAACACAAGATACGAAATACAGAGGAAACCCGAATGTAACAAAATCACCCGAATAGTGCAACAACAAAGACAGGAAGTGGAATCTCGGGGGAACACAAAACAAAGACAGACAGATGACTCGGACAACCCATGAACAGAGGAAAATGCAATGGTGAATGAAAAGACAGACAGAACTCAGACACTCAGAACATAACATTATTTTCTTGTTATATCTCCCTTATTGGTCCTCACCTGTGTGGTTGACTTGTCTGATCTCCCTCACCTCTGCGTTTGATTCTCCACTACTAAATCCATCACACTTTTTCTCCAAATTTGGTTATGTGATTTAGTGTTTATTACCCCAAGGCCTGAATTCAATAAAAATGTGTCCTTTGATTCACAAGTACAGGTGATGATTTGTATCTTCAAACATCACACATTTTGACTTGCCAAATGCTGTATGTGAAGAAATAAAAATGACTTACACTTAATTTAATTGTTCACAACACTGAGGCTGATTATTCAAATCTTAAGTTTAAAATAACCACAGTGGTGGGGCTCAACTGGAAATGCTGAGTACACAGGGTTCTTAAAAAACATACAAAACACAATCTGATTTTTGTTTTCCGACATTTAAAAATGACCTTTAAAACAGAACATTTCATGATTATTTTTTTAGTTATTCACCTTTGCTTGTGTATTTGATGTCTTCCTTGCTCTTTACATCAAAACAGCAAGTGAATAATGCTCACACAAATGCTCCTGTTTCTCTGGATAAGAACAACTGCAAGCCCTTTAGTTTTTAAAATGTTCTTTTCATTGTTTGGCCAGAGGGCTGAAGATGTATGGGTTTAAACTTGTGTTTCAAAACCCCAAATGAAACAAACAAAACAAAACAAAACAAAGCTCCTTGTTAACTGGAAAATAGAAACATTTTTTGGTTTTGTTTTTGTTTTTTTTGTTGCCGTTTCTGAGAATTTCATTTTGGAGATATGAGATGTATGCACAACACTGACAATATTTTGAAGCTACAGTCAATGCAATATTTATCGTTTCAAAGTACTGATCTAGAATCAGTTTGCTTTTTTACCTCATTATGGATATGATGAGAATGTCGACTGGGCTATTCTAATCCTAGATCAGCACTCCAACTCTGAAGCTTTATATCAGTATGGGCGTATGCCTCAGGTTTCTGCATGAATTCAAAACAGAACCAAAAAAAAGAGCTGTGCTTGAAGTGATACTCATTCCATAACAAAACCAGTGGGGTAATCCACAAGCAGGATTACTGAGTTAGCTGGATAACTGCACTGAATAAAATCCGGAACAGCTCTTTTTACTTCAGTCCATGTTCCAGATGTGGGAGGGTTCTGGGTTTTACTCAGTGCAGTTATCCATTTAACTCAGTAATCCTGCTTTGTGGAATACCCCCCACATGGCCTTGTAGTACTGAATTCAGTTACCCCATCAAGCTGACGGTCATAGTAATGACCGTTTGTACATTAATCACAGGTGTTGGGACATGTGGAGGATGGGGGGTTAAAATGTGACAAAGTAAAAAATTCAAAGAAAAAAAATCATACTTTGCAACAATTCATCACTGATACAGTGTGTGTAGAGGAAATATTCATCTCCCATCATATCATTTGTAACAGTCGCGAAGTGGTGTTGTGGCACGAGGCGCCGATCGATGGGCTCGCGCCGCTTTGCTTTGTGCTTGCGTTGAAGCAACATCATTCGTCACGGCCTCTCAGAGGTTCTGTCACAGGCTGCCCTCTGCCTGCAGCTATGGCATTGCTGCTTTTGAATAAATTCATATATAAAGGATCCGTCAATTCTCCGCCACTGTATGCCAAACAGTTTGTTCCAATCGATGGCGCATGGCGCTCTCCAAGGCCTTTTTCGGTGGCGTGAAGGAGTCCACATTGTGATTCCATGCACAAGTTACAATCTGAGCTTCAATTTTGTCTTTCGGCTGGTACCTTTGGTTTCAGCCTCGGTGGTCTTGGAGGTCCTGGATCCTGTGATCCAAATCGTATACTAATTCCCTTGCAGATTCCACCGCAGTGCTCTCTGCTGATCCAATCACCTCTTACCCTACCCTAATCCCCACAGCACCTGTGTCAAACTCCAGTTCTGAAGGGTTTTCGATGTGTTTCAGCACAAGTGATTAAGTTAAGCCATTGGCTAAAGAGTCCACACACCTTGTTCTCAAGGCTCTTAATTGGCTGCTGATTGAAAGATACCTGCAGATACTGGCCCTCTAGGACTGGAGTTTGACACCCCTGCCTTGCAGAATGCTACAGTTGACATTGGTGTTTTTGGAGTCATCGCACATAATAGAATAGAATAGAATAACTTTTATTTTCCCGCTAGGGAACTTCAGTTGTAGCCACCAGCAACAACAAAAAAGACATAGACCATGGGGCAGACCCACAACACACAAACAAACATATCAAACAAAGACATTCAATAGAATCATTGCATTAATCAAACTAATTAAGTGAATTAAAGTGTAATAGCCTACAGCCAAACATTATGATAAAAAATAGCCCCCGCTGTCCCGAGATGTCTAGTGTTATCAAGCAGTCCAACACACAAACTCCCCCTTGACGATTTTTCTTCATACACGCCAGTGTTTTGCGGTCTCTGTCCACTGTCCGCACAGAGCACCGAACTGCGTCAGCCTTTTCACTCGCCACCTCACTCCTCCCCCGCATTATCTTTTTATTCCCCTTTCCTGGTGGCCTTTTGAAGATTGCCTGCAGTCTTAGATCAGTCCCGACATCTTCAACTCTGTTGAAGAGTGATGGTAAACTTTGTAGCTGCAGATCCAATGGACATTCCCGAGCATATGTTGCGAATGCATCTCCTTGATGAGGACCACAAACAAAATTATCCCGAATATACAATTTGTCAATATTATCAAACGAGCAGCATAAGTGCCCTGAACAATCTCCAGCCCGCTTCCCGACTCACAACAGACACACAGCGCATGAAAAAAACAAAAGACAAAAGCCAGACACAACAAAATACATTCAAATGAACAAACACGAACATAAGACACAGCTGGACTACATATGGCCATTACAGCGCCATGTGACGTCACGTAAGGAAGAGTTCATACTTGAAGACCTATAGAGTACTCTAGTGATTATGTCAGACGTGGGCGGAGTCTGGTTTCGGAAGTAAATTTCCTATGACAGATAGAACGGGCTTCTGAGACTATCGACTATTTCTTGAAATCTGATTCATAGAATGACCCGAAACGTTCCTTGATTAGGCTGTGTGGTATAAAGATATAGACCATATATCGCATGTTCCAATTAAAAAATGTTAAAGTAATGGATTAATGATTGTAGTTTGACTTGTAGTCTACTTTAACAAGCTACATATCCAGTACTGCAACGCACGGGTGGTTTTCGACCAACAAGATATCATCATCTCGTCTGTCTGGACATGTTTGGCAGATGGGAGTACTTCCGCTGAAGACAAGCTAACTTCAGCTTGTTATGTTGAGAAGCCCGCCCGACAACGTCAGAAACTACGATTCGGTTAACCACATAAAGCAATTCTAGCTTTTAGTCTTTCAAGCTAGCTAGCTAAAAAAGTGTTTAAAAACAGAACTGTGTGCTACTGCTGGCTAACGTTATATGACAATGTTTGGAGACAACGCTGCTCGTCTGGAGGGAATTATGGGATGTTGAGTTTTTAAACAGTGCCAGTGCTGGTATATTCACTAAAAAATACAAAAACGTAAAATATACTCGAAGCTGGTCCAGAAAAATGACATAGTTTGTGAACGGGCGTTATATTGAACAATCCAGGAAATTGATGGTAAGACATCATTAGAAATGGTTTAAAAGTAAGTTTTAGTTAATGTCTACACTCTAAATGAATGGGGAATTTACTTCCGAAACCAGTGTAACATAGTCACTTGAGTACTCTATAGAGCGAAAAACTCTGAGGGGTGAAAGGTCACTGGTGTGGGACTTCCACAAAGGAAAAAACTTGAGCTTTTTAAAAAAACTCAAATTTAGTCCAAATTTTAAAAAATGAATTTTACCTGGCCATAGTCACAGAATTGCATTAATATAAAAGAATACTGACATATTTTATAAGCAATGACTGCTTTCAGTTTAGTTTTTTAGGTTTTTTATATATTGTAAATAGTAGTGCTGAATGTATTTTATGTTTTGGCTCCTCTCAGAAAATGTATTTGGCTTCTGTCTTTCTTTCTCACTCTCTCACTCACACACACACACACAAACACACACAGTGGCCTCATTTACAGCAGGTATTTATGAATTCCCATCCCCAGAGGCGGATTGGCACCATAAGGGAGATGCGGCAGGTCAATGCAAAAATTCTACTTCAGTCAACGGCAAGAAGCACACGCGCCACATCGTGCCGAAATGTCCCGCTCCTAGCTTCCGTCCGTAACCATGACAACTTGTCTCGGAACAGGGGGTCCTCGGGTCAGATCCACAAAGCACTTTGCTGTATCTCAGATCCACGCTCGCCTGGCTGTGGCTGAGCCCTTAAATACATCTGCAGTGCAGTCTATTAAATAGAGTTGGAATGTATTTCTGGACTTCTTTCATCTTCAGCCTGTGTCTACCGTCCAAGTCTATTGATAAGCAAGGGTTTAGGGTGGGGAGGGTGCTTTTTACTTTTACCATTGGCATATTTTTTTCATCCAAAATGTTGAACTTGTCATTCAGCCTCAGTTTATCCCAAATAAATGTTTTCCCCTAAGAACCATTATTTATTGTCTTATGATAGTATACAATGATATGCAATCTTCCAGCAAAGATGGCAGACTTTTTTTTTACATTGCCATGTGCTGCACATGACCCTGGCTTCTTCTTATGTGATTTCTCACAGGAAGCAGAATGAACGGGGAAGAAGGGGAGAATAGTGCACAACAGACACAGGTGCATAAAACAATTTGTTCAAGAAACTGGGACACATTCAAAACATCAAGAAATAGACATTCTAAATTTTAGATAGCCATCCATTTTGTCAGGCCAAGAGGTTTTTTTCTAGCGACTGGACAATTCCACAGTGCATGTTATGCATATATACATGCTACACACATGCACACACACACACTGTACATGTATATAAAATCATGTTCAACACAGTAACAATTGTATCATTCAGCATCCCATTTATAATGTCACTGGTATTGATCACCAGCATCCCAAGCTGTAGAATCTTTTACATTCCTTCAGTGCTCACTAGTTTGCGAATTTGATGCCTGCAACACGTTCCAAATATATGCTAATTCCGAATTTGATGCCTGCAGCACATTGCAAAAATGTTGGGACAGGGGCAAAAAAAAAGACTGGGAAGTTCAAAAAATACCTGTTTGGAACATTCCACAGGTATCATGACTGGGTATAAAAGGATATCAAAAGACTCTTGATAGATGATAAATGATATGATATTCAGGTACTCTTACAAGCGATACTAACCTCTGCATTTTAATTGATCTTTTTTGGAATTGGGGGGTGGGACTAGATTAAAATACAAATAAAAAGTAAATTACATGGGAATAGTGTGGAACCTATGGTTGGCTAAATGGTTGTAAGTCATCAAGGGTCTGAGGTATCAAACAAGCCTTAAACCATCACTCTGCTGCCAGATATTCAGTAGATATGGATGGATCACTTGAAGGGTTGTTGCTAGGGATGTTAACAATTAATCGACTATCAATTAATTGCTAATAAGAATTTAATCAATAAGATTTCAAATTAAATGATTAACTGAACAATCTGCGGTCTTGTTTCAACGGGAGTTTTTGTGTGAAATGTAATCGTGATTTAAGGTCTCCACGCGAGAGCGCCTGTGGTTTGCAATACATTGCAATACCTGTGGTGCTGTTTTGAAGTATAACGACTTTGTTAATGTAGCCTACCACCTGAAAAGCGTACATCCAACCGTGCTGCCAGGGCAAAGTGGATCGCGACCTACCATCACCTCAGTGTTGCCAAAGAGGGTGTGTGACGATAGACGAGCGGAGAGTAGGCTATTACTCAGAGGGTATGCAACATGGTTGAAAAGGACATGATGGCAATAAGCACCGTTGACGGTGAGGGATTTCGAGAGCTAATAAACAGGCTGCGCACACGACTCACTCCCGACCACGTAGATATTCTTAAATGTTCTTGAATAAAAATACATCTATCTAGTATGCATATGAGGAGCCTATTCAAAACATAATAGCCTATGTTTTAAGTTGACTGTTCTAGGCTAGGTCTACTAGTTTAACTGTCGCCTTTCAATTTCAAGAGCGATTATGTTAATGCTGCAAGTGCCTAGCGGAGAAACAGTTTTGCTTGCAACAGATGAGACGGAGCGCAATTTCTTTTCTGTTAAAGTAGCCTATACACGCCTTCATATTCTATTTTTGTTATGCTACAATAATGCCTGTTTCTCAAACATTACAATAAATCTTTGATTGAGGAATATAACATGCATTTTGTATTCTGTCTATCATAAGCTATATTTAGCTTTTATGTTATCAATTAATCGACGATTGTTTGTTAAGGTTAACAACTATCGATTAAGGAAATTCCTTAAAATTAGCATCCCTAATTGTTGCTCCTTATTTATTCTTTTCATAGAGTTTAATAGGAAAATAACTTACAGACCCTTGATGATTTACAGCCATTTAGCCAACCATGAGTGTCATACTATTCCCATGTAATTTACAGCTTAATCTAGTCCCAACCCCCAATTCTCATAGAGATCCATTCAAATACAGAGATGTTATAGTATTGCTTGTAAGAGTACCTGAAAATAAGATATCAAGAGTTTTTTTGCTTTCCTTGTATACACAGTTATGATTGTATCACCTGTTTACCTGTGGAATGTTCTAAACTGGTGTTTTTTTTTACTTTTTTTGCCCCTGTTCCAACTTGTTTGGAACGTGTTGCAGGCATCAAATTTGGAATTAGCGTATATTTACAAAAATCTATAAATTTGATAAGGTGAAACATTAAATATAATTTCTTTGTACTGTTTTCAATTAAATATATGTAAAATATATATTTATATAAAAATAAATATGTATATATTTTTACAAATCACTGCTTTCTGCTTTTATGTGCATTTTACATACTGTCCCAATGTTTTTGAAATTGGGGTTTGTATATCACACACACACACACACACACACACACACACACACACACACACACACACACACACCTTCTTCATAAGAGCTGCCGCTATATATAAACAAAACTTAACACTCCATAAGCATTAAATCAAAAAAAGTCACAAATGTTAAAAAACATAAATAGGCATATAAAGCAATAAACATTACCATGACTTACGAAGTGACACACAATATTTGCCTATTTAAGGTTACTGCCATTTATGAATGTCCATGTAGTGCTTGTGAAGGAATTGCAAACAGCAAACTATACACGACTCCAATAAACCATTTTTTTCTTCTTTTCAGTCCTGGACAGCTTAGGAGAGTAATCTTTCTTCATTCTGCCCCAATTAAACAGAAGACAATGGCTTTTTGGGATATCTCTTGTGGTGTGATTAAAATAAGAATGAGGAGGGGGGAAAGCATGAAGTAGGTTCATGTTTCACTGAGCTTCCTTCAGGGAATGAAGTAGGTTCATGTTTCACTGAGCTTCCTACAGGGAATGAAATGTGATGTCCAGGGAAGATACAAGTTCCAGCTTCTTCCTTCTGTTACTTTTCAGCAGGGAATAAATACATATTTCCTTCTCCCCACAGAATGCAACAAAGGCCCCTAATATTTTAAATTGAATAATGTGCATGCAATGATTCATCATCAAACCCCGCCTCTGATGAACTAGAATAAAATATATATAAACTCCTCAAAAAAAGTTTGGAAACGTTATTTCGGTCGATTATTCCTCCCCTTTAATAATACCAATTGGTATTGTATTTTATATCGTTGGAAAGCCTGATTAGTCACCTTTACAACGAGGTACAACTTGTAAGGATCATGCATTCGTGGAATGAGCAACACAGCTAACCGTGTGGGTAGCGGCCCAAAAAAATGTGCCAAAATCCCCTGCAATATTCTTCTGTTGGTATTCACTCTCGACGGCGTGGAGAACGCTATGCAGATTGCTGCACAGATCGCGTGACACCTTTCAATGGGGGCAGTGTCATGGTGTGGGGCGGTATCTCTCTCACAGGCAAAACAGAACTTGTCATCATTGAAGGCAATCTCAATGCAGTGAGATATCGGAATGAGATTCTGGAGCCAGTGGCGATCCCATATCTCCAGAATCTGGGACCTAACTCCATCCTCCAGGATGACAACGCTCGCCCCCACAGATCATCACAGAGTACCTCCAGAATTTGGGAGTGGAGAGGATGGAATGGCCTGCCGTGAGTCCAGACCTCAACCCAATTGAACACTTGTGGGATCAGCTTGGGCGTGCTGTACGTGCCAGAGTGACTAACGCAACCATGTTGGCTGACTTGCGACAAATCCTGGTTGAGGAATGGGATGCCATCCCACAGCAGTGTGTGGCCAGGCTGGTGACCAGCATGAGGAGGAGGTGCCAAGCTGTTGTGGCTGCGTATGGATCTTCCACACGCTACTGAGGTCCCTGACAGTGTAAAATGAATAAAGTGTAAAAATGGCCAATATGTGTTGTTTTTTCCTTATTACTGTGGGAGAGTGCAATCATCCAGTCCACCAAGCAACTCAAAACGAGAGTGAATACCAACAGAAGAATATTGCAGGGGATTTTGGCACATTTTTTTGGGCCGCTACCCACACGGTTAGCTGTGTTGCTCATTCCACGAATGCACGATCCTTACAAGTTGTACCTCGTTGTAAAGGTGACTAATCAGGCTTTCCAACGATATAAAATACAATACCAATTGGTATTATTAAAGGGGAGGAATAATCGACCGAAATAACGTTTCCGAACTTTTTTTGAGGAGTTTAGTTAGCCTGGCTTTTAATCATTTTTGGAGGACTGTTTTATCAGGAGTCCTACCTCTTCCCAATTCTTTTTCATTTGTGAAATGAATGACATGCTTTTATTTGGACCCAACCCTCCACACAAAATACATTTTTGCTACACAAATAGTCTATCTTAAGTCCACCTTGAATCAGTTATATATCATATATACAGTTCATGAAATCATCTGATTTGATTCACACGTCATGTTTTGACCCAACATTAGGAGTTAGCATTCTGTTAAGTAATTACATGTAGGAACAGAAGTGTTTTTGGAAAAGTTGTTGCAATATGTTAAAATACAGACTCTGAGGGGGGATCATATTTTTGCCCACTATGGTGATATTTCTTAAAGGTTTTTTCAGAGGGACTAACTATGTGTGGCTGTATGTTGTCTCTTTAAAGGCCACAATAAAGTGTAGATAACATTTCCAGAAATGCACACTGCAATTGTCTGTCCTCGCAATTATGCAAGAACACATCCAGGGCATTTTTGTGCATGCTCCTTCTCACATAGTTGAGTTTTTCAGCAGTACTTCTGTACATCAGCAATGAACCTCTGCACTTCCAAATGTCCTATATAATATGCATGTGGATTTTGGAACACAGCCCTGTTTTAGCAGGAAGCAACATCCCAGCAACCCCAGAGATAACCAATATCCTCAGGGTACATATTTTATTCCTGGATTCCTCTATGCAAAGCTCTAGCTGTGGAGCAAGCACATTACACGTATGTATGACTGCTGCAACATCCGACATACGTCTTGACTAACAGGGATACAAGACTACAGAGTACAACAATGAAAATATTTAGCTGTTATGTGGATATTCTGTGTAAATGTACGTACTTGACATGACAGGGCTGTCCCTGGCCTGCATCCTACCACAGCATCCAAATGAGAATTACAGCCTCTACAGACGTTTATACGGCGACACAGGTAAGACAATAAGACAAGCGCTGTTACCTCCGGTAAATATTCTCAGCTGCTTCCTTGCTAAGGGACTGTACATGGTGTGTGTGTGTGTGTGGGGGGTTATCTGGTTATTCAGCTGCCCCCCTCCTTTCACCCATTGTGGTAAAAACTACCACACAGGCAGTCTGAGAGAAAAGACAACAGTGGCAGCTGTGCCTGGATTTATGAGGCGGACTTGATTCCTGGCCAGAGTGTGGGCAAGTGGCAGCTTCAGGAGGTGTGAATTATTTCTCTCTCTTTCCATGGGGGAAAAGGAAGAGCCAATGAGATGAATTTGTAAATGGCAGCAGTTTAGAAAGATGGCTGCCAGAACATCTCCCTGTTGTCTTTTACTTGTCTTGTGTTCGGAAACGGCTGATTCAGCAAACTTTATTTAATTGTTTATTTTTCGCCAAATGCAGAACCCCCCTCAATGTAAAAGCCTTCAGGCCATCAGTCTTGTGAAACTCAATGACGAGTGCATAAAGAGCGTGTGAGGGTGGGCTCCTGAAATTCCGATCGTGTGATAATGCTGCAGCATTTTTTCTCCAGCAGAATCCAAGCAAGATGATTTCAATTTGAAATTGAAAGGCAGAGAAGTTTTTTTTTTTTTTGTTTTAAATTTTTACACGCTTTCTGGCATGATTGGAATCTGTTAATTTTTTACTAAATTATATTATACATTTTTCTGAAATTTTAATATTTAATCCCGCAGTTCGGCCTGTAAGGCTCCTGAATTTACAGCCATTGTGTAAGTATTTTATGAGTAACCGTGAATCTCTGGAAACGGATGCCTATTAAACACTGACAGGCCCCATGCATTAAAACAACTCTTACCAGGGTTGGGTCCCATGTACTGAGGAAATATACAGAATGGCTTAAGAGACGCCATCCATCATAGTCAAAGCATCTTGAATTTCTTTTTTTTTATAGTGTATGGGAAGATCTGTTTTACCTGAGAGTACAGAGATGCATCAAAGTACTTTTTGCTGATTAAAATGTTAATCCCAGGTCATGAGGAGTGATGAAGGAGTCTACCATGCTCCCTAAAATTGATCTCAGGGAGTTGTTTGTTCGGGTGTATATAGAGAACACTTCTACATTCAGGGCACTGGGCACTGAATATATCTATGACTGTTTTGAGAAATGGTTTTGCACATGGTTGAATATACCATAATTTCCTGATAGTGCCTGTTAGCCCTCTGTCTGAATGATATATGCTCAGTACATGTTTATGGATTCATTCATTACAAAGTACTGTCCCCTTTTAATTTACATATCTATACATATTTTAATATGATATCTTGTTTCCTTATGCAAACTAAATGGTAAACACTATCTACCGTAAAGGAACATGTGGGCACAATGTCTTCAGTACATGATACATTGTTTTTGGCTTTCCTCGGCATGCCAATGTCAAACTAACTACACAAAGAAACTATGGCTTAAATTTAATGGCAATGTCCTTACCTCTAATATGGATTCAAATACATTGTTATGATGTTTTTTTTTTATCCATGCAAAAATTGGTTTTTAAAGATTTTCAAATATGCCAAACTGTGTTTGTGAGGAATAAGGCACTTGTACTTTTGTGAGAGAATGGTTAGAAGAATCCTGATTGAATCAGGCCTATGACTGGACTGTCAGAAGTTTTGCTTCAGATAAAGAGAAGGGTTCTTTTGTGCCTGGGTTCTGTTGCACTGTTGGAAGGGAATCAAAATCAACTCTACTCACATTCATACGAATATATGGGGTGGTTCTGGGTTCTGTAATAGTTTGAGTCATCTTCTGGGGATGGTTTGGTTGTATTTGTATTTGTTGTACTTCAATGGCCATTGTTATTTAATGATATTGAGTGGTTGTCTTATCTCTGTGGAGTCTTCTAAAGTGACAAGACCTCTGTCCACAGAGCATGAGCGATCACCCAATGGTTTGAGGAGCATGACACTGTAACTCACAGATTATGAACTGTATGTGACTTGTCATCCACATTTTATGTAATTCTTCAGACGTGAACCCAATCAAGCATTTATGGAAAATTCTAGAACAATGCCTGGTACGGCATATGCTGCTTCTTTTGTGCTTAACTCCAATGAGAGTTGATTGACTTTCTCATTGGGAGTGTGGTGTTCCTTTCCTCCTCAGGATGCTAGATGCTTCTAGGCTCAATGCTATGGTACATACAGACCATACTGTGGTGACCCCACTCCTGTTAAATGACATTTTAATTTTTTAAATCCATGCTTCCATCAGAAATATATTAAATACATGTTCTCATCTTCTCTGTATTTTCAGTCTGTGAAACCTCCTCTAACCCCCCCACCCCCCCAACTGTGTTACCCATTTTACCAATTATCCAATTGGCCTAGACAATTAGCAGAAAACAGAAGTGATAATCAGGCTTCATTTGAAGGGTGTTGAAACAAAGGAAAGGGTTTTCACCCGTGACAATTTAATTACAAAAAAGAAAAGGGAATAAAAAACAATCAAAACGATTTTGCTTTTTAGGTGGGCCGGTTTTCTCACTTGATTACATTCATAAGTATTCCCAACAGGAAAAACTGCAAATAATGCAATTGCATATCATAAATGACTTCAGATGAGGTTGAATCCGTATTGGTGGTATGTTAAATTATTCCCACAACAAATGTGGTTTGTTTGAAAATGTATTTGGTCTATCTAATATACTGAGACAGTCAAAATAAATCTTTTATGCTTTGGAACCATTTATTAACACTGAAACTAATTCACATTGAAATGAGATTGTAATATGTATTATACTGTAAATATATTATTGAATATTTAATATTAAGACCAAAACTGAACCGTTTAGAATGGAAACAGATACACTTGCTCAATGTGCAAAGCCTTAATCTGAACCTTTTCCGAGAGTTGGAATTCCTGTGTAAGGATTGCAGGAGTTCCTTTTCCCAGAATCCCTCAAAGTGTCAGTTTGAGACCTTTCAGCATTCGTATAGCTACCGCATGAACTCAGAGCTGCCTTCCTCGACAGTCCCCTTGCACCCAGATAAGCAAGGATATTCATGATTGTCAGATAATTTACGCTTCCCCATGGAGTTAGCGTAGCGCGCTGCTACCCTGGCCGAGATCCTTCTGCATCGCTCTTGACATTGGGAGACCCAGACTGGTTTCCCCAGGTGTTTACTTAGCGGTGAACTTACAAAGGATATTATTAGAATCAAGCAATCCAAGCCATCTATAGAGAAATGCTTTCCCTTCATAATCAACTTCGAACAACGCTGATGAGATACTTTTTTTATATATTTTTTTTCGTGAAGGGGACGGGGGGTGCTAGAAGAGGGAAGGTATGCAAGATATGACGCAAACAGTCAAGCAGTGGTTTATTTTCAGTTGGAAGCATTTTTTTTTTATTCACACAATCACACATGATTTTCATATCTCTTAAAACGCTTAGTTTGTCAGCCCTGAAATATTGCCATGTCTGCATCAGCAGGAAGATTTGCATAAGCCCTGTAGGGTCTCCCGCACCCACCCGCCAGTGACAGAGAGGATTAATCCCAGATAAGATCTTAATGAAATTGTACTGCAAACTTCCCTAGGCCTCATACCAGACTTACTTAAGCCTGAGGTACATAAGAAATAATCATCCGGCTAATGATCTTTGTTCAGTGGTATCAAGCACTTGCCGGATTGTGCACATTTCACAAAAAGAACACAAACACTGAACCAACGAGGGCTTAATTTGCTCCTTTGGCATTGTTCATAATGACTGGCAAATTGTGTTGGGGAACCCGCAAATATATTTATATAGTATATTTGTTGGTTTTTCCAGTGCCGTGAGCTCAGGCCATTAAACTATCCCTTCTGCAGTGAGTGTGGTCGCTTATCGTGTGTTATTGCATAAAGAACGTGACATCATCTTCCAGTCAGGAACAAAGCTAAATTTGGTCCTGTGGCTAAATACTGATTGACTTTAGCTTGGTAAATGTTATGTGTAGTTTGTTATGTACTTTTCTGAAATATGGTACGTTATTTATATGATTTTATGAGCCAGAGAGAGAGATGAATACACACAGTAATACACTGACATACATACAGCATAGCACAGTGGCAAGAAATCAAAGTGGCTCTTCATGTCTGTTAAAAAATGTCTGGCAAAAAAATAAATACATTTTCTCTTAATGTTACAGTAATTCATACTGGGTACTGTGTGATGCCTTTTTTTCTGGCTCACTGCTACAAGAACTACCTGGCTGTTCCGGAATATAATTACCCTACTTTGGTCTGTCTCTGTATATGCTTGTACAGACATAAAGAAAGTGCACATGAAAGTAAAAGTCTCGAGCACATACAATTTTGGGCTTTTACTGTACAAATAGGCACCCCTCACATCTCCCTGTTCATAACCCACATGTCCTGCCAGCTGCCAAAGAAATTAATTTATATTACTGGCCAGATAATGTGCTGTGAGTAATTTCTCATCAATAAAAGCCATCAATTCAAATTTCCCGAGAATTTAATTGCGCCACAGAAAGCACCAATATGCCCACGTCTCTCCGCAAATTACTGCCTTAATAACCCAGCAGACAGACAGCGGTAAATTTTGCACAAGACAAGGTTTTAAAGTCAGGGCACATTGCATGTCATGGTGATCATGCTCCTTCAATATGATTTCATGTTCAAGACGTGGCTTGCCACCGTGATTGCGTTGAGATGACATAGTCAATTTGTGGTCTGTTTTCATGCCCATGGCACTGTGTTTGAAAATGTTTTTTTTATTTTTTTATTGAGATACAACAGCAAAGCCGAATCATATTGCAGCTTTTTTATTTTGCGCATATATTTATTTTATGCATATTTGGAATGTATTAAGAATTCATACGCAAGCATTATTTTGACGGTATTGCAGAGCCTGTGCTGCTCTCATCGCCGGGGGTGGAGGTGGGGGTATATTAAGAAACAGGATTAGTGAGCCAGTTGATAACTGCACTGGGTAAAACCCGGAACACCTCTTTTTGTGTCAGTCCATGTTCAATATTTGGGAGGGTTCCGGGTTTTACTCAGTGCGGTTATTCAGTTAACAATCCAGTGTCGTTGGATTGTTAGATTGTCATCATATTAATGATTTATCCTGTCTGCTTTTGATGCAAAACAAACAGAAAAATATCAATGTATATATTTATTGAATATATGGCTTTGCTTACAGTCACCCTTTTTGGAATTGATAAGTTATACCAAGAAAGCACAATAAAAAAACCTTGATTTACTGAAAATGACAAGAATGGATTCATCTTTTTTTGCATCTGAACTCCTCATATGAGCTTAATGTTTATATTAAGTTCTATTAGAGTCACCTGCTATGCATGTGGTTTTTAGTGTATACCATTTAAGCCAAGAATAGTGCCGCACTTCTCTTCCTAAAGCAAATAAAAGTAGAGGCGAATGCTAAGGGTGACATTTTCTAAAGTGCGCTATTTATACATGTAATACCTAATAGAAATAATGACACAGTTTGGTTCGAAATAATAAACTGCCAGCAAAATAATGTCTAGTAAACTACTTTCCTGATAAACTGCACAGTGTCAGGCTTGCAGCGGTTTATCAGCATGTTTGCATTTTCTTGTGGTTTGGGATAAATACGGCTCGTTGTTTCATCTACAATCGCAGAGTGCAGTTTGTGAACATCTGCTCGCTGTTCATCAATCATCTAAAAATATTTTCATTGTTTATCTGAGAAAACCTCACAGAATATCATATTTTCCTATCAGCCTGAAGCAGATATGTCTTTATCATCTCAAAACTCAGATCAGCTCGGAGAGTTGGAGCAGCAAGTTATCCAGGATGTTGCTAGGTTATTTGTGTTGCTAGGTTATTTGTGAAAGCACTAGGATGCTCCTACCGGGGCACAGAACTGAAATATTCTGGAGACTGCCTGGTGGAAGATGACTCAATTTCAATGAAACACATTATTTTGAGAAAGTCAGTCAACTCGTGCTAGTTTGATGGGAACAGAAAATGTCTCGGGCGTCGCTCCAGAATATCCCAAATGCTTCAACCAAAATTCAGAATTGAGCTAGATGGGGGAAACTATATTCTACCACAATTTATTATTTTATTTAAATCTGTGATCTGTGTAAATCTTGCTAGTCCCACAGGCCGCATTTTTTTATGGTGAAATTTCATGGTCAAAGACCACTGAAGATGGCTTTGCTACTGTTTTTATACCTACAGCTTTTGAGCTAGGAATCACTATTTGAGAATAGACCCAGGCCAGGACCATACTCCTAAGAAGGGTGACAAAAAAGAGCCCAATCTTAAATACATTTTTTTATTTTTTATTTTTATTTTTCGAAAGGATTTTCTATTTCTATTTAAATCACAGGGACAGCACAGCAAATAAAGAAATAGTTCAGTCATTGCCTTCAACAAGGTGTTTTTTTCTTACCCTGGGAAACAGTCTAGTTTCAGACATGGTTACATTACATCTTGTGTATTTCATAAAAATAATGACACTAATGACAATACTTATACTCATTTAAAGTAATGAGCATGTTACGGCAGTGTACAGGACTGGACCCAAACGCAAGACTCAGAGACAGAACTCGATGCAAAACTCCACAAGGGAGACTTTATTACACCAGACTACCCACACAGGGCAGTAGACAGGCAGGAAACAGGCTTGGGCAAAGCAGGAGCAGAACTGGAGCTGGGCAGGAGCAGGGCTGGACAGGGACGGGCAGGACCGGGCCAGGCTGGACAGGCAGGAGAGCACAACTGGGCGGGTACACAGGACTAAACACAGGAACGAGGTGCAAACAGGGAACAGACAGGCTGGAAAGTGATATGACAAGCACAAGGCAGGGTACAAGACGATCTGGCACAGAACAAAAAAACAGGGGAGACTATCTGCCAGATTACTGAGGAGACAACGAGGAACAGGTGAGACGAGAACACATGAGGAAACACAATTCAGGTGCGGGGAAGTGGAGACACAAAATGGAGGGAGAAAGGGAAAACACGGAACGGAATATACATAGAAACGGAACCACCAGGAAATCGGGACAGAGGTATGGGACGTGACAGAGCAAATCCAATTAAAATTTAAATAGATTACTGCAAGTTTTCAGTACTAATCAGTAATGCTTTGTGATATGACTCTGTAGTTATCAATTACATGTTCTTGAAATTGGCTGATCTTTACCAAATTTAGCAATTTATATTGATATATGAAAAATATTTTTTTACTACTAGTATTACTATGCGCATGCAAAAATATAAGAAAACTTCAATTAATGACAAAATCCCTCCAAATAAAACAATTGTTTTTGAACTTGTGGTGTTACCTTAGCAACTTGTCTCTTCCGTACCCACCCATTCCTGTAATGGATTTTAGTGGTGGATAATCAAACGTGAAGGTAGGGGGATCAGAAACAAGTCACTCTGGAGCCAAAAATGGGAAACGTAGCAAAGAAAAGAACACCTTCGGCACATAAGTTCGGACGGTCGGAAGAGTGTAAAACAAACAAAACAAACAAAGAAAATTGTCTCAGAGAGAACAGCTAAGAATAAAATAAATAGCACAGAACGCTAACAGGAGAAATAATACCTAAATTAAAAGCTAATAGCAAGCCCACCGTAAACATAAACATCGTTTAATATCACAAGGTTGCTAGTACCTGGCTATACTTGGCTCAATGCAATGTCGAAAGACAAAGAAGCACCAGGGAAGCGGAAGTGAAAAACTTAAATACCCCGCAGGTAGAAGCACAGGTGAAAACACTGATGAGGGTAAGCAAACCCCAGAACGGAACGTGGAAAAAATCCGATAGATTCTCAATCGGAAAATAAGGACGAGAACCGCAACGAGAAAAAAAAAGAAAGACCCACAAACCATGACAATTCCTCTGCAATCTATCTGTTTATGGCTACCCAGTGTAGTCTGAAATAATTTCAGAGTGGCAATTTTTGCGAACTGAAACACACCCCCGCCACACACCTAAAAGTCCCACGTCCCACTGAACTACTGTGATCATCCCTGGCTGGATATTTAAATTTCAAAAGGAAAGAATCATGTTTTCCAAATCAAAGCGGAGCACAAACGGGTCGCACATCATTGATCTATATAGTCAAGGATGGCACTGTCAATTTCCATCCAAATTTTACTACAAGGCACATGTCAGCTCTGGACTTGAATGGGAACAGATTAAATGGGACCAGAAGAGAGGTGTTGGATTACTGCATGGTTTCCAGTCCTCAGATTGTTGTCAGGTACAAAGTCTATAGCCCCTCCAGTCACCCCAGGTTCTCCGTCTGTAATATCAGCTGCAGTGTCTGAAAGCCTGGCCTATTCTAAGTACATTTTAGGAAATATTTTTGCAAGAAACACACTTTTATTTGTCCCCCCTGCCCCACAGCCTCAGACGCGAGACAATGATAAATGAGCGGTGCGCTGCTGGCCCTTAACCAACGTGAGCCGGGCTATCTTATCTTTGGCGGGGCTATTTGAAACGTGTAGGTAACTTATGCATCCAAATAAATCATTTCTTATCATTTCCCCAGGAACGGACTGGGGCCTCTGCCGAGGAGCATAAAAAAACACAGAGTCTGCACAAAGTAGCGTCACCACTATGAACTGAGGCTCTGACCTGCAGCAACCTGTGGAAACAAAGGCTCATGTATCGGTATACATGGTGATAAATTATCAATTATAAATGTAAAGGGCCACTTGAATAAAGTACTGCTGCTTATCTAGCTCTTAGCAATGTGAGTAGCCCAGTCTTAGTATTGGCCTGCTTGTAGGTTGAGTATGAATTGATTTTAATATTAGTGCAGTTAAGAATGTGGTCTGAAATAGACAACTTTTACTGTGTGAACCTGAGTTTTCCACCTGTGCAGTTAAGTTCTCATGGATATCGCATTTGAGGAGGATGCTTCCCCTAGCACCTAGCTGAATGTGCACCTAGCTGAATGTGCTATTGAGAGCGCAATGCCGGGTGCATTCAGAGAGGAAACAGTGGAGTGGAGCGCCCTTGGTGTTTGTCCTTGCGATAGTCCTGTTCATTCATTCTCCACAAAAAACAGGAAGTGTGGTCCCATAAATCCTGTTAAAACGCACAGTAATTCTGAAGAGCCAGAGGATGATGGCAGAGGTCTAGTAAAATTTTAAAAACAAAACGCTATGCCTCTTTGTGCCAACAGTGCTGTTGTGGTTGTCCTAGAAACCTTGAGCTTGTGTGTGCAAAGCCAGCTTATGTATTAGCATACAACAAAGATAATATTAGGCCTATATAATGCAAATCTGCTTATATCAGTCAGATTGAAGATGGACTAAACTGGTAAGTACATAACACCATTCAACTGCTCAGGGCAGCATTACATATTATTCTTTTTTTTCTTCTTTTTATTAAAAATGTTGAGTGTTTGTGAGAATGTAGGAACTGGTTTTCTTGATATTTGCACAGCTGTTTTTAACCATAAGGCTGAAATACGAGTGTAGTCAATTTAAGTTTAAAAACAAAGGACAAAAATCACACGGACAATATAAATAAATGCACAGTTAAGATTTGACAAAAGACTACCTGTCAGCATAGATAAACTCCAGAAAACTCCTCTCGCTACATTCTTTTTCCATATTTAAAATACAAATCCCTAGAAATTGTTCGGTGATGAGTGTTTTTAACATCCAACAGAATCACATTAGATTGCCTTGTTTAATTAGAGATGGCATAAATTAAGCAGCCAACTCCAGTCAATGGTAGACTTTAAAGGGTTTAAGTGCTAAAATATTCATTCATTCATTTAGATTTTTAATCCTTTATGTGTATATTAATTAAATTCCTGTTCTTTTCACTCTTAGCCAGCAGCTACACTACCCTGCCTGTAGTCTTCCCATGTCAAACTGGTGAAACTAAGCAGTTTTCTACTAGTTTAGGATGGGAAATCTGGGGAAATTGTGGAGTTGCTGGAAGTTGGTGGGCCAGTAGGGGGCACTCTTCCCTCTGGTCCAAAGAAAAACCAGTGTCCCAGGAGTAACACAGCCAGCAGAGGATTGGCTTACACTTCTACAAATCCTGATATTTCTTCCCACGTGGGAGCTTTTTCTTGACACTGTTTGAGCTTTTTTTGCCCCCTCTCCCACTGGATTTTTTTGGAGCCTAATTTCTTGAAATTTTTTTTTTTTGACGGTATGTCTCAGTATGTAGCAATATACAAATAAAATCAAATGTATTATGATGTGGACAGAGCAATCCTTCAGATGAGACATTAAACTGCTTCGGATGGTCATTAAAAATCCCATGGACATTTCAAAGAGTGGCTGTGTTAACCCTGGTGTCCTGGTAAAAAATTCTATAAGCTAGGCTGTACAATTGGCCAATTAATTATCCCTCCACCTCTGATCGGCTGCATGATCCTGTGCCTGGGAGAGCATAACAAGAACACTCCCAGTAGTGAACCTGTTACTCCACTCCACTGCTGTATCATGTAACCAGTTTGTCATTGCTGACACCATTAGCTGAACCAAGTAACGTGACTGATGTGTGTGTGTGTGTGTGTGTGTGTGTGTGTGTGTGTGCTTGTGTGCTTGTGTGTGTGTGTGTGTGTGTGTGTGTGTGTGTGCTTTTTTTCTGCAACACATCTACATTTGTATGCTAACCTACAGTGAAATCCCTTTGCTGCCAATGACAAGAACAAACATTTGTGATGCCATAGACCGAGCACGTAGCCTAGCCAACATCACAGGTCTTTGTAGCACTCTGCAGTGTGAGCCGCTATAGCAGTCTGCTAGCATAAATCTTTCTCTGCATGTTAATGCATGTATCTATGAGAGGAACAAGGGTGTTTTTGTTTTTAATTAGTGTAAGCATGTAAGTGAGCAAGTTCTGTGAGAGTATATATATTTTTTCAAACTTGCATATTTGTATTGAAGTTTTGTTCATTAATAGGTGGAAAGGGGGGAGGGCATACATTTTCGTTCATGATTTATTTTAGCATAAATTGTTTCTATATTTAAATTCCATGGCACACTTTCATTTTCATTGCAATTATGAGCTGAAATTTAAAACCTGCACACTTCAAAGATGCTGTTGTTTGTAGCCGCAATCGGCCTTTTAACCATCCGAATGGCATCAGATGAAAGACGTATTCATGTTCAACACTTCATGGCGAATATCAAATGAGAACACATGGGTGGTTGGGGTACTTTGTGCATAAAATTGAAAAATGCACCAAGCCTGGTTGGAAAAAAAAATCCTCTTCATGCTCTGTACACTCAAACAATGTTAGCAGATGTTATTCAAATGTTTCTGGAACGCATTGAGCCTCAGAAGAGTTGACAATGCTCCATGCGTTTAGGCTATTACTCTGATTATTCTCCCCATGCGAGTACAGGTATGACAAAAAAAGACAATAAAACACAATGCTGTATTAAAAAGGCGGCACGTTTGTGTATGTGAAGCTCAGTACAGGGGATACTGCAAGAGGAAAGACTTGTAACGATGTGATTTATAGGGTACAACCCAAATGCACTGTAAACCGACGGCAGACAATGCATCTGTATGTGTTCTATTGGATTCTCTGTGAGAGACAACTGCTGGAATTGCTTCCATTGAGGTTATTGAATGTGTTCGGGGCAGCAGGCCGGTGCCAAGTTATCTGTCAGCTTTAAACAGGCTGGTGTTTTTTTATGTCCTTCTCTCTAAAAGAACACAATGTAAGGATGAGCAGGACTGTGGTATTATCTGTTTATTTTCCAAGGAATTGGCCTTGCTCAAGTTACAAGACAAGTGTCAACCCCAAGTGTCTGTGGTAAAGAAGTGATAAAGAGCGTATTGCTCTTTCAATATCAATAGTGTTTTAACTGATCTCAGTTACCAGTGAGAGGAATGCACAGAATTCCACTGAGGTTCATTAATTTTTTATCTCTTGCGACTGAACGCGTCAGGAGGTCTAGAACATTCCGGTCATGCTTTCCCATGAGTGGAGCCTGGATTATTTTTTCTAGATTTCTGTGCCTTGCTTTGAAGTGGAGTGCGTCAATGAAAACCATAATTTTGAGGGTATACGGGGGAGTCTTGATAAGGTGAACTGATAAGCGAATATTTTCCATCTTATTCATCAAAATCTGTTTAGCAGGTACCAGAAGACTCCAAGGCACCTCATGTCACGAACCCAAACACGGGCTGAACCCAAATGCAACGACCAAGAGACAGGGAAACAGAAATGAGGATTTATTCGGAGCTTTGGGGTAGTCCCAAGCTCAACACAAACTTAACACAATAGTTAAGAGGGTCCAGGAAGTAGCGAACTGCTCCAAACCGGAGCTGGACTTGTACTGGACCGGGAGGCCCACACTGGAACCGAATCACGGGAACGAAGGTTTGTTCCGAACCGGAACTGGACTGGATCAGGACCGGGAGGTCCAACAGGAACTGGGTCACGGGAACGGAGGGTTGTTCCGAACCGGAACTGGACTTGAGACAGGATGTGGGTTCCGAACCGGAACCGGACTGGATCTGGACCGGGAGGTCCAACAGGAACTGGATCACGGGAACGGGCTCTGGACCGCGGGGTCCAACAGGAACTGGACTGGATCTGGACCGGGAGGTCCAACAGGAACTGGATCACGGGAACGGGCTCTGGACCGGGGGGTCCAACAGGAACTGGACTGGAGGCAGAGCACCCAACTGCGCAGGCAACTGGATCTGGACCGGGAGGTCCAACCGGAACTGGATCACGGGAACGGGCTCTGGACCGGGGGGTCCAACAGGAACTGGACTGGAGGCAGAGCACCCAACTGCGCAGGCAACTGGATCTGGACCGGGAGGTCCAACCGGAACTGGATCACGGGAACGGGCTCTGGACCGGGGGGTCCAACAGGAACTGGACTGGAGGCAGAGCACCCCACTGCGCAGGCAACTGGATCTGGACCGGGAGGTCCAACAGGAACTGGATCACGGGAACGGGATCTGGACCGGGGGGTCCAACAGGAACTGGGCTGGAGGTGGAGCACCCCACTGCACAGGCAACGTTAACTGGGAGCAGGGGTACCGCAACACAAACAGGGGAGACTTGACTGCTACAGGCTGGATATTACAGAACACTGGACTTGGAACCAAGGAGTTTAGCCAGGGAAAAAACCACAACAGAGCTTTCAGTCAAGTAGTACCAGAAACCAGGAGACCATGACACGCACGAACAACGTTAACGAACTGGCGCCGAATAGCAGCCAGCGGGAGGTATAAGTAGGGGAGTGAAATTGAAACCAATAACCAAAAGCATGAGGAATGTAACCGAGAGTGATTGACTAATTGACTGGTGCGGAATGCATGCAAGAAGGGGGAAAGGAGATAGGTTGAACCTGAAGTGAGGGAACAGAGAGGAACAGACAGAAGGGGCACGCCCAGCCTGTAGCGACAGGGAAAACACGGACACAGGGAATCCAAACATGACACGGGAGGAAAGGGAAAACCTGGAGAACGGACAGGAAGGGAGCGGGACGTTACAGTACCCCCCCCTCAAAGAACGCCACCTGGCGTATCTGAAGGCCTAATCCTGTCCGGGAGCTGGTTGTGAAAGCCGGAGATGAGAGAGTGGTCCAGAATAAGGCTCTTGTGGAGCCAGGACCGCTCCAGAGGACGACGGTGCAGACAGGACCGCTCAGGAGGACGACGGTGCAGACAGGACCGCTCAGGAGGACGACGGTGCAGACAGGACCATTCAGGAGGACGGCGGCGCCGACAGGACCGCTCAGGAGGACGGCGGCGCAGACAGGACCGCTCAGGAGGACGACGGCGCAGACAGGACCGCTCAGGAGGACGACGGTGCAGACAGGACCGCTCAGGAGGACGGCGGTGCAGACAGGACCGCTCAGGAGGACGGCGGTGCAGACAGGACCGCTCAGGAGGACGGCGGTGCAGACAGGACCGCTCGGGAGGACGACGGTGCAGACAGGACCGTTCAGGAGGACGGCGGTGCAGACAGGACCGCTCAGGAGGACGACGGCGCCGACAGGACCGCTCAGGAGGACGATGGCGCAGACAGGACCGTTCAGGAGGACGGCGGCGCAGACAGGACAGACTGCGATGGCTACATCGCTCAGGAGACCGGCTCAGGGAGCCGTCTGCGACGGCTGCATCGCTCAGGGGGCCGGCGGCGACGGCTGCATCGCTCAGGGGGCCGGCGGCGACGGCTGCATCGCTCAGGGGGCCGGCGGCGACGGCTGCATCGCTCAGGGGGCCGGCGGCGACGGCTGCATCGCTCAGGGGGCCGGCGGTGGTTAGCTGGCTTGGCTGCTCAGGACAGGAGGTTAGCAGGCTGGGCTGCTCAGGACAGGAGTTTAGCAGGCTGGGCTGCTCAGGACAGGAGGTTAGCAGGCTGGGCTGCTCAGGACAGGAGGTTAGCGGGCTGGGCTGCTCAGGACAGGAGGTTAGCAGGCTGGGCTGCTCAGGACAGGAGTTTAGCAGGCTGGGCTGCTCAGGACAGGAGGTTAGCAGGCTGGGCTGCTCAGGACAGGAGGTTAGCAGGCTGGGCTGCTCAGGACAGGAGGTTAGCAGGCTGGGCTGCTCAGGACAGGAGGTTAGCAGGCTGGGCTGCTCAGGACAGGAGTTTAGCAGGCTGGGCTGCTCATGACAGGAGGTTAGCAGGCTGGGCTGCTCAGGACAGGAGTTTAGCAGGCTGGGCCGCTCAGGACAGGAGGTTAGCAGGCTGGGCTGCTCAGGACAGGAGGTTAGCAGGCTGGGCTGCTCAGGACAGGAGTTTAGCAGGCTGGGCTGCTCAGGACAGGAGTTTAGCAGGCTGGGCTGCTCAGGACAGGGGGTTAGCAGGCTCGGCCGCTCAGGACAGGAGGTTAGCAGGCTCGGCCGCTCAGGACAGGAGGCTAGCAGGCTCGGCCGCTCAGGACAGGAGGCTAGCGAGCTCGGCCGTTCAGGACAGGAGGTTAACTGGTCCCGCAACTTGAGAGGAGGCAGGGAACGGGACGGGACTGGTGGCGTGGAAAGGGACCGGACAGGAGACATGGGCCGGTGCGGGACAGGAGGCATGGACCGGTGCGGGACAGGAGGCCTGGACCGGGGCGGGACAGGAGGCCTGGACCGGGGCGGGACAGGAGGCCTGGACCGGGGCGGGACAGGAGGCATGGACCGGGGCGGGACAGGGGGCATGGACCGGGGCGGGACAGGAGGCATGGACCGGGGCGGGACAGGAGGCATGGGACGGGACGGGACAGGAGAGCTGGGACGGGACGGGACAGGAGAGCTGGGACGGGACGGGACAGGAGAGCTGGGACGGGACGGGACAGGAGAGCTGGGACGGGACGGGACAGGAGAGCTGGGACGGGACGGGACAGGAGAGCTGGGACGGGACGGGACAGGAGAGCTGGGACGGGACGGGACAGGAGAGCCGGGACGGGACGGGACAGGAGAGCCGGGACGGGACGGGACAGGAGAGCCGGGACGGGACGGGACAGGGGGCATGGACCGGGGCGGGACAGGGGGCATGGACCGGGGCGGGACAGGAGGCATGGACCGGGGCGGGACAGGAGGCTTGGACCGGGGCGGGACAGGAGGCATGGACCGGGGCGGGACAGGAGGCATGGACCGGGGCGGGACAGGAGGCATGGACCGGGGCGGGACAGGAGAACTGGGACGGGACGGGACAGGAGAGCTGGGACGGGACGGGACAGGAGAGCTGGGACGGGACGGGACAGGAGAGCTGGGACGGGACGGGACAGGAGGGCTGGGACGGGACGGGACAGGAGGGCTGGGTCGGAACGGGACAGGAGGGCTGGGTCGGAACGGGACAGGAGAGCTGGGTCGGAACGGGACAGGAGAGCTGGGTCGGAACGGGACAGGAGAGCTGGGTCGGAACGGGACAGGAGGGCTGGGTCGGAACGGGACAGGAGGGCTTGGATGGAACGGGACAGGAGAGCTGGGACGGGACGGGACAGGAGGGCTGGGTCGGAACGGGACAGGAGGGCTGGGTCGGAACGGGACAGGAGAGCTGGGTCGGAACGGGACAGGAGAGCTGGGTCGGAACGGGACAGGAGAGCTGGGTCGGAACGGGACAGGAGGGCTGGGTCGGAACGGGACAGGAGGGCTTGGACGGAACGGGACAGGAGGGCTTGGTCGGAACGGGACAGGAGGGCTGGGTCGGAACGGGACAGGAGGCTTGGGCAGGGACGGAAGGGTGATGGATCCTCCGTCAACGGGTGGCCGAGCCCGTCGGTGGAGCCGGGAGCCAGGACCCCATCGCTTCCTCCTGGGACCACAGCCCCTCGGGCAAAGGGCAAGACGGGTACCTTCAAAATTAGAAGGTGTGGGGTTGTGGCTAGGCTCGGAGCTATCCGGATGGAAAGAGACCACTCCGAGCCTAACGGAGTGGGAGCTGGGAGGAGGAGTCCGGAGTGATGGGTAGTGGTCGGCATGACGGCGGGCAGACTCCGGATTTTGCCCCAAGATTCCCATGATGTATTCCTCATAGGAAATCGTGTCGAATGGGTCGATCTCCATAGAGTGGAAGGCGTGGCGACCCTGCTCGAGGTCGGCTGGGTCCATGTTTAGGGCCAGTTCGTTCTGTCACGAACCCAAACACGGGCTGAACCCAAATGCAACGACCAAGAGACAGGGAAACAGAAATGAGGATTTATTCGGAGCTTTGGGGTAGTCCCAAGCTCAACACAAACTTAACACAATAGTTAAGAGGGTCCAGGAAGTAGCGAACTGCTCCAAACCGGAGCTGGACTTGTACTGGACCGGGAGGCCCACACTGGAACCGAATCACGGGAACGAAGGTTTGTTCCGAACCGGAACTGGACTGGATCAGGACCGGGAGGTCCAACAGGAACTGGGTCACGGGAACGGAGGGTTGTTCCGAACCGGAACTGGACTTGAGACAGGATGTGGGTTCCGAACCGGAACCGGACTGGATCTGGACCGGGAGGTCCAACAGGAACTGGATCACGGGAACGGGCTCTGGACCGCGGGGTCCAACAGGAACTGGACTGGATCTGGACCGGGAGGTCCAACAGGAACTGGATCACGGGAACGGGCTCTGGACCGGGGGGTCCAACAGGAACTGGACTGGAGGCAGAGCACCCAACTGCGCAGGCAACTGGATCTGGACCGGGAGGTCCAACCGGAACTGGATCACGGGAACGGGCTCTGGACCGGGGGGTCCAACAGGAACTGGACTGGAGGCAGAGCACCCAACTGCGCAGGCAACTGGATCTGGACCGGGAGGTCCAACCGGAACTGGATCACGGGAACGGGCTCTGGACCGGGGGGTCCAACAGGAACTGGACTGGAGGCAGAGCACCCCACTGCGCAGGCAACTGGATCTGGACCGGGAGGTCCAACAGGAACTGGATCACGGGAACGGGATCTGGACCGGGGGGTCCAACAGGAACTGGGCTGGAGGCGGAGCACCCCACTGCACAGGCAACGTTAACTGGGAGCAGGGGTACCGCAACACAAACAGGGGAGACTTGACTGCTACAGGCTGGATATTACAGAACACTGGACTTGGAACCAAGGAGTTTAGCCAGGGAAAAAACCACAACAGAGCTTTCAGTCAAGTAGTACCAGAAACCAGGAGACCATGACACGCACGAACAACGTTAACGAACTGGCGCCGAATAGCAGCCAGCGGGAGGTATAAGTAGGGGAGTGAAATTGAAACCAATAACCAAAAGCATGAGGAATGTAACCGAGAGTGATTGACTAATTGACTGGTGCGGAATGCATGCAAGAAGGGGGAAAGGAGATAGGTTGAACCTGAAGTGAGGGAACAGAGAGGAACAGACAGAAGGGGCACGCCCAGCCTGTAGCGACAGGGAAAACACGGACACAGGGAATCCAAACATGACACGGGAGGAAAGGGAAAACCTGGAGAACGGACAGGAAGGGAGCGGGACGTTACACCTCATGTCTTAAAGTGGTACGGGAAACAGGATGTTTAAAAAAATTACCTGAATACAGGCCTACTGGTTTCATCATTGAAGAGAATTGTATATCCTGGTTTTAATCTGCTTCAAACATGCAAGTCGGAAAGCACAAGTGTATTGACCTAGGTACTTAACAGTGAAGCACAATTTGTGGACAGTACAGTTTAATTGCGCATTTTCTCTATTATTATGTGAATTAAAGACATGTGCATTAATTCTAGGACAATGCAATGTTGCACGTCACTGCAGATATATAAAAAATGGCTGGTCACAGTTGAATCGATATTTTTAATGGAATTTCGAAGCGCAGTTTTGAATTTTCTCTCGGATTAATTTGTGATGGTGGTTTGTTTCTCATGGCTATGGAGTGGTTAAAATGCAGTTCATGCAGCCAGCAGGAACTGTAATGTACAGTGCCCTCCACTATTATTGGCACCCCTGGTAAAGATGAGTAAAAAGGGTTATAAAAGATCATCACATTGTTCCCACAATGCACAATCCACAATCCACAATCCATCACTTTGCTGCCAGATATGCAGTACATATGGTTCACTTTAAGGGTTGTTTTTTCTGAAATTTTTTTCGATTGAACTCTATGGAAAAATAAGTCAGGAGAAGAAATCCTTCAAGTTATCCATCCATATCTACTGTATTTCTGGCAGCAGAGTGATGGGTTAAGGCTTGTGTGATACGTCAGATCCTTGATGACTTACAGCCATTTAGCCAACCATGATACTGTTCCAGTGTAATTTACAGCTAAATATAGTCCCACCCCCCAATTCCCATAGAGATTCATTCAAATGCAGAGACGTTATAATATTGCTTGTAAGATTACCAGAAAATAAGATATCAAGAGTCTTTTGATGTTGTTGGGTCACAGACATCAGGAAGTCATGGCATGCAAAGGATATGCGACCAAATATAAAAAATTACTTTAATCTATATATAAATGCAGGGGTGCCAATAATTGTGGCACATGTGGTTTTGTTAAAAATAATAATTTCTTGATGAGGGATTTTTCTTTTCATAATAAATTTACTTCACTTAAAGGTTGGAAAGGTTTTCTAATTTTTTCAGTGTAAGATTAAGCTAATTCACCAAATGGTGTATTTTTTATAACCTTTTTCACTCATCTTCACCAGGGGTGCCAATAATAGTGGAGGGCACTGTATATGTTCCTCTTCCTAAGGCAGATCCAGTATGTCAAACTAAAATCCTCCAGGACTGGGTTCTGACACGCATCTTTTTAGATAATATCGGGATTAAGAACCTGCATAGGTTATGCACAAGCACCAAAAAAAGCGGTTGTAGACTTGGAGAAAAGCAGATTCATTAGTTGCTATCGCTTGGTACAAAGGAGGATGATTTATTAACGGCTGTTAATCTTATGGGCCTGCACTGATGGGCCAAGGATGTCACGTGGAAGCTGTCACATTTCTCTAACAATGAACAATGAATGAAAAGTGTTCTTTCCAGATTTAAGTAATGTAAATACTACGGATCGCACAGGGTATTCAAGTGCAGAACTCGGCAGTGCGCAATCATCATTGGAGTTATTTTTTTGTGATAGGTGGAGGAGTCCGACACAAACCAGTCTGCCAATGTTCCCCCAATGCACCTTCATTTGCACAAAAGACATTCACTTTAAGGAGAAGAAAGTGTGGCAATTTCTGGTCCTTTAGATTTTTGCTCTGGTATCCCCGGCCATAGCTCTTTGTTCATACCATGAATAAAAATCACACCATTTGCACAAATGCAGAGTATGAAATATGGCATTACTCACTAGCAATGGGGGATTATAGGTTATTAAAATAATTACAGTGAATTGTTATATTACACTCTACAGGAGCTGTGACATTGAGTATATGAAAGCATATGATTACATTTAAAATTAACTGTATGCTTTCGAATCAATCAAATTTGACTTTTCAACTCTATTAATTTACCTTTGATGTGAGATTATATTGTGTGGAATTGATGGTGGAAGGATTGCAGTTTCCAACACTGCACAGTAAAGACTACATGGCTCCAAATGGAAATACCAAGCACTTTTTCTGCCGCCTCTGTTCAGAAAATATGAAGTACGCTGATGCTTCTAAAGGCTTGATCAACAAAATCCATTGTTCCGGCGATGTTATGGGAGCTGGCACGTCTCTCTTATACTACCCCTTAAAATACTACTACCAAAAGCAGTGTTCATTATTGAATATATACCCTGCAGAATAAGGCAGCAATAAAGCCAACAATTGCAGCAATTGTGTGGATGCTACAAATGACCATTGCAGGGAAGCAACTAGGAACTTTCAGATTAACATGTTAATATCACTAAAAATGTCAGATAATAACAATACGGTACTTCCAGTGACTGTGTACCACACAACCTATAAATTGCTTCTAAAAATGTCTCAATATAATGAAGAATCAAGCATTCGTGAATGGCTTAATTTGAAATTTGTGATAAAAAAAACCTGTTTTCACATAAAATGTTGTGGAAAATGACCACTTTCTGTTTACAGCTGTTTTTCTTTATTACATGCAGCATAGAGAGATCTCTACACTACAATCTATATTTTGGGGAGGAGGCAAACAGAAGCTCTTTATGTTAGTACCCTGAATATATAAAAAAACACTGCTGACTTGAGAGAGTAGAAAACTAGACAGTTCAAAAGGGCACTTGCAGGTGGTTAAACCACATGTTCCGCTTATCTGTAAAAGCACTACTTGTAGCGAGTGCACACTACACAACTTTCGCCCTGATTTTTCTGTCCCGGACAAATTTTTTAGATCTGTGACAAAAACCCCACATCGGAGAAAGTGTGAGCAATTGCTGAGAACTGAGAAAGGCAATGAGCAATAGCCAATGAGAGCACAAGAGAAAACCTGGGGGAGGATGCACAAAATAACCGTAAAACAACATGGCTTATATTATGATTATATTATATATTTTGTGTTTTGTCCTCTTCTTCCATTTTTTGGAATAAATGAGCACACAAGCAACTAGAATGGCAAGCTGCTCTTTTTTTGGAAAAACTAGAAATAACCGTTGTATGCCCTCGCCAACAAGTCAAGTTGCAGTTTACATTCATGTGACCTTTGAACTTGATATAAAATGTCATCACTTCATCATTCTATCATATTTATCCTATGCATTTTGAGTCTGATGCTGCTGTCTCTCAACATGAGGATCAAATAAGTATCAATGCCAGTAAAGGAGGCCATCATGAGGCTGAAAAACCTAAATAAATCAATCAGAAACATAGCCTAAACATTGGGTGTGCCAAAATCAAGAATGCACTAGTGAGCTCAGCAATAGCAAATGACCTGATAGACCACGCAAGACCACTGTAGTGGATGACCGTAGACTACTTTCAATTGTGAAAAAAAAAAACCCTTTCAACTGTCGAACAGATCAAGGACACTCTCCAGGATGTAGGATTAAATGTGTCACAAAGACTACCATAAACCTACACCAAACCACAGGTAAGCACCAAGAACAGAATAGTCAGGTTAGAGTTTGCTAAAACATTAAAAAACTGTACAGCTCTGGAACAAAGACTTAAGGACAGATGAGACTATTAGATTATTAACCTGTACCAAAGTGATGGAAAAAGGAATTTGTGGAGAAAAAAAGAAATTGCTCATGATCCAAAGCACCTCCCACCTCATCTGTGAAACATGGTGGAGGTAGTGTTATGGCTTGGTTACGTATGGCTGTCACTGGCTCACTCTCATTGATGATGTGACTGCTGACGGCAGCAGCAGGATTAATTCTGAAGTGTACAGGAACATCTTATCTGCTCAGTTCCAACCAAATGCCTCAAAACACATTAGATGGCGCTTCACCTTGCAACAGAACTATGACCCCAAACATATTGCTAAAGTAACCAAGGAGTTTTTCAGGGCCAAAAAGTGTAATGTTCTTGACTGGTCAAGTTGATCATCTGTCCTGAATCCAATTGAAAATGCATGTCACTTTCTGAAGACAAGACTGAAGGCAAAACATCCCAGAAACAAACAGGAACTGAAGATGGCTGCAGTACAGCCTACAACCAAGAACTAAATATGATGACTTTATTTCAGATTATCTTAATCTGTTCAATTACTTTTGCTCCCCTAAACTGGGGGTCTATGTATAAAAAGGGCTGTAATCCCGACACGGATGGATGGATGGTTGGTATGGATGTAAATACTCTCAAATTAATAAATATGCTGGATAACAGAGCCAAAACAACAAATATTATGTCACTGTCCCAATACTTATGCATTTAACTGTATATTTGTGGCTTAAATGCTGCCAAACATCAATTTTGCATTTGGTCAGACTGGTTTGAATAGAACTCCATCCAAAATAAGCCCTCCTGATAGCACCACTGTTCTACCATTTAAAAAAGAGCTGATAAATTTCAGGAAAAAAAGGGGAACTGCCCTGGGCAAAGGCTGTTCTCAGAACAGCATGAGTTGTTTGAAATATCAGAGCAGGGCTGCTTAAACATATTATTAACACAGTAGGTGACGGTGTAATAGCAACTGTGAAATAGCCTTCAGCTGGAAAAGTTAGACAAAGCCGCAATGGGGGTCAGAAATGTTTTATATCGTGGTAGTCTGTGTTTATTTATTTATTTATTTTTGTTTATTTCACACCCAAATAACTTTTTAAATATTTGTTTTTATTTTTGCAATTTGTTCCTACGGCGGCAATTATTCCCCCGGACCCCTACGACTTCAGAAGTGTCACGCAATCAGGCGATATAACACGATGAACTTCATGTTTGGTCACTGTGGAAAAGCGGCTTAGGCCTGGAGCTGAGTGCGCAGTCATTTTAAGAGCAGTACCCTGGTTTATTTAAAACCTCTTTAATTATTCGGCATGTTTATGTCTTCCTCAAAGGTATAGACACTGTAAATAATACTTAAAGGTATTTAGTGATTTAATGGTTACTTACGGTCTCTACGTACAAAAAGAAAATAGAATTACAAAATTATGACATTTGAGGCCTGATTTAATAAAACCTTTTACCAATAGCATAGCCAATGATTGGTCATGGCATTGTTTTTGTCCAGATGTGTTATTAGTATTGCGTGTGCTAAAAGGTTTTGCACCCGCTAAAGGTCTTAGTAAATCAGGCCCTTAGTAACATATGAAATGAAAGTGCTCCGGTCACGGCCAGCACAAGACTGTCCTCCAAAGGTCTATACTTATGGTGAAATGTTTCAGCTCAGATGGCATCCACTGGACCAGGAACTATTAAAAGAAATACCGACAAATGAGCTCCAATGTAGTGCCAGAACACATAGGTCAAAGGTCAACATGAACTCTATGAAACCTGACAGAGAGCAGACATCTCTGCTCTGGTACTGTGCAGTCTTGATGTTGGTGGATCCATGGGCTTATAAAAAGATTGGCCCTGGTTAAAAAGCATAGCTTCCTACATGCCTGGCTCAAGCAATCAGTTAGGAACCATCTGGAAACCATGGCAACATATGTCTTCTTTGGTGTAGGCTGCTGTTTGGCCAACGGATGGTCACAATGACAAATTTTGTTTAAAATAAAAATGGATGAGTTTTGTATTTTTGATTTACTCTCCAATTTGGCACGCATCTCGAGAAATCTACACACACAGCTGTGTTGCTGTGCTGGCCACATGCTCTCTGGTCAATGGGCAGCACCCGGTTTGAACAGGTCTCTTGTTAGCCACAGGCAAAGGCCTTCATCTCACTGTGCCTGACACAAAGACCTGTTGAAATTTGAAAAGCCCTCTATAAAATAACTTGCCAATTATTTTTTGTTTCTCAAGTGTCCTCAAAATATTCAAAAGGTACGTTTTTCAAGGTACATTTTTACGATTGAAAATAATAATATGTCGACAAGACGGGGGTAGAAGATACCATACTCAGTTAAATTGTAAAGATCCACTTGACAGATGATCCAAGGTTCAAGGCACTCAAGACGGGAGCACAACTACAACAAAAAAATACTTGATTTAAACTGGTAAAAATGTAATGCATTGCAGCTAACAAGCCATCATCAGGGTCTGAGGTTCAGTAAACAAAGACATCATTAGAAATAACATACACCTGACCTCTAGTTTTTATTAGATCAGAGGTGATTTATTTAGTTGTGATAATTATTGCATTCTCAGTATATGCATTTGGTGAATCACATAGTTTTTTTATGAATCTAGCATACTATAAAAGCTTATTGTAGCATATAGATATACGTATGTACTGTTTACTGGTAAAACTGTATCAAACCGCTCGTGTGACCTTTATTTTTTTCAGTGAGGATATTTGCTGGAGCTCTAAGCTTTCTTACTTAATTAGTGGAAAATAAAATATTTTCAATTGCAGAAGACACTAACTCTAAATGTGTTCCTACACCATAATAATAGTCTGTATCATTACCCTCTGAACCTCCTCCCCCCACCACACATGCACGCACGCACGCACGCACGCACGCACGCACACAAAAACATGCACACACACTCACACACACACACACACACACACATACAAAAGACACACTCACAGAAACACACACTCGCACACACAAACACACACACATACACACACACAAACACACACACTTAATAACATTCTGAGCAACAGAGTCTGATGAATTGGCTGGAATACTGAGCACTCAGCAAAGTGAAGCCTAGGAGAAGCAATTATCATAAATTTTGAATAACAGAAACTATAACACTGTCTCCCATCGCGTAAAAACCTCCTGGAAGTTGATCAGGAGGGACAAGGTAAACAGTAGAAACCAGCAAAAAACAGAGATGCTGGATTACTCTATTATTTTACCCAGCTTTTGTTTAAAAATTCATAACTTTGCTTTAGTTTATATTTAATCATAATCCCAACTGTACAGGCTAAGTGAAAAGGACATAGGCCCAGTTCATCCAGATAATGTTTTGCAATTATAGAGTGTCCTTCATCCCATGAATTTTTGTAGCACTGTGTGGCACCCAATTTTACCAGCGCCTGACAAATTTAAGCAAGACTTAACTGTTATTCCACCACATTATCAGTTAGTTCAGTGGTACTTACCCTTTTACTTATGGGGCCATAGGGTGTGCAGGTTTCCAACATTACTTATGCATTACAGAAGGGTATGTGGAGATGGGTACATTACAGAACTGGAGTAACATTAAACCGATCAAATAAAGCAGTCAATTACAGTCAACTTTTTTCTGAATTGGGTCATTTTAAAGTTAACTGAAATTAGCCACCCTGCAGCTCTCAGAGGGTATAAACCAGTATCAGTGGGTAAGACAGTCACTAAGAATAATAAGAAACACAAAACAATTTACAGGGTATGATGGTTAGAGTTAAAGACACAGCAGAATGTAGAAAGGTCTTATTGATGGTCACATTAATTGCATGGTATATAATGGGTTCTTGCACCACATTCCAATGACAAGAACCCATCATATACCATACCATTAACAAAAACTGCTAAGACAATAGGACTATGAAGCCTGCAGTATATAGACAAAGTTCTGCGATTAGTATGTAAGTGAACAGGCATATAAAACCAACAAATCATCTGATCTTCAGTATCACGACTATTTTAAAGCACAGTTTTTGTGAGTCATTGCATAGAACCAGCTATTAACTAAATACGTTGTCTTACGAGCATTTTATGCTATAAAGCAATTGTTTTGCAATAGCTTTTACCCCGTGAATTAAAAATATCACCAGTATATTCAACTATTGCAATTGAATGGTTCACCATCTGTCCTTTATATTACTTTTTAAAAATGCACCACCACTTACCAATGGGGAGAAAAAAATGCATTTCATCTCTTTACCACTCTTCCTGTGCCTGTTATCGGCATTCAGTTTATAGTCGGTGATGAACAGATGGGATAATGGTTTGATGGAAAATGAAACGGGTTATTTTTGGTTTTGTTTTTTCTTTTAATCTGAATTACCTGTAAGGTAGGCTGATATTCAGAAATTCTCTCTCTGTCTAATTTGCAATAGATTGCGTTTATTGTCCCTGTCGCTCTGACAGTAGGAAACACTAATGTGTGTATTATACATCCTCAGGGAGATAATCTCCTTGGAAAAAAAAAAGTCCATTAAAATTGGCTGTGCTGTTTCCTGTTGCTGGAAGGCACTCTTATCAAACTCCTCACATTAGGATTCCAGAGAGCTCGAATGTAATTTTGCCTGTTTATTCATGTTTTTGTTTTTTTCCTATAGTGGATAAAAGCGAGAAGGGTGAGAGGCCAAACTGCTGAAAATTCACTGGGAGGGACAGAATGCAGGGAGCTCTTTGGATCCTCGTACGTGGAGATGGGTATGTGACCAGGGTTTGGGCCGCTCTTTAGAGTCTCACAGAGGTGCGTCGGGGGCCAAAGAATATATATTATTAATATTACAGTGCCCTCCACAATGATTGGCACCCCTGGTAAAAATGAGTAAAAAGGGTTATAAAAAATTCACCTTTTGGTGAATTAGCTTAATCTCACACTGAAAAAATGAGAACTCCAACCCTTAATTGAAGTAAATTTATTCTGAGAAAAATCATTAAAAAATAATTATTTTTATCAAAACCACATGTGCCACAATTATTGGCACCCCTGCATTTAATATTTTGTACAACCTCCCATTGTACAACCTCCCTTCTCCCGTAACATCTAATAAGGTTGGAGAATACAGAGCAAGAGAATACAGAGACCATTCCTTTTTACAGAATCTCTCCAGATCATCCAGAGTCCTAGGTCCTCTCTTGTGCACTCTCCTCCTCAGCTCAGTCCACTGGTTTTTAATGGTGTTTAGGTGTTTAATCATTGTCCTGCTGGAAGATCCAACGACGACCCAGTTTTAGTTTCCTGGCAGAGGCAACCAAATTTAGATTTAAAAATTCCTGGTATTTCATGGAGTTCATGATGTCATGTATGCTAACAAGGTTCCCAGGGCCTTTGGAGAAAAAACAGCCCCACAACATCACGGAACCTCCACCATACTTAACAATGGGGATGAAGTTATTTTCGGTATAGCCATCCTTCTTTTTACGCCAAACCCACCTTGAGTGTTGATTGCCAAAAAGCTACATTTTCGTTTTATCTGACCATAGAACACGGTTCCAGTCAAAGTTCCAGTAGGGTTTAGCAAACTCCAGGCACTTATGTTTGTGGTGAAATGACAGGAAAGGCTTTTTTTCTGGCATGCCTTCCAAATAATTTGTTGGCATGGAGGTGACATCTAATGGTAGTTTTGGAGACTTGATGACCCCAAAATGCTACTTTCCTCTGTAATTCTCCAACAGTGATCCTTGGGGATTTGTTTGCCTTTCTTACCATCCTCCTCACTGTGCGTGGGGGCAAAATAAACTTGGGTCATCTTTCAGGCAAGTTTGTAACAGTTCCAGTTGCTTTGAACTTTTTAAGTATTGCCCTAACGGTAGATATGGGCTCTCTCACACGTGGAGATGGGTATTAGTCGCTCTCTCGCACGTGGAAATGGGTATTAGGCGCTCTCTCACACGTGGAGATGGGTATTAGGCGCTCTCTCACATGTGGAGATGGGTATTAGGTGCTCTCTCGCACGTGTAAATGGGTATTAGGCGCTCTCTCACACATGGAGATGGGTATTAGGCGCTCTCTTACACGTGGAGATGGGTATTAGGTTCTGTCTCACACGTGGAGATGGGTATTAGGCACTTTCTTACACATAGAGATGGGTATTAGGCGCTCTCTCACACGTGGAGATAGGTATTAGGCGCTCTCTCACACGTGGAGATGGGTATTAGGTTCTGTCTCACACGTGGAGATGGGTATTAGGCGCTTTCTTACACATAGAGATGGGTATTAGGCGCTCTCTCACACGTGGAGATGGGTATTAGGTGCTCTCTCACACGTGGAGATGGGTATTAGGTGCTTGGAGATGGGTATTATGCGCTCTCTCACATGTGGAGATTGGTATTAGGCACTCTCTCTGGAAATGGGTATGTGACCAGGGTTGGGGGCGCTTTTTAGAGCCTCACCCGTGGAGATGGGTATGTGACCAGGGTTGGACGTGCTTTTTAGATCCTCACCTGTGGAGATGGGTATGTGACCAGGGTTGGACGTGCTTTTTAGATCCTCACCTGTGGAGATGGGTATGTGACCAGGGTTGGACGTGCTTTTTAGATCCTCACCTGTGGAGATGGGTATTTGACCAAGGTTGGGGACGATTTTTAGAGCCTCACCCGTGAAGATGGGTATGTGACCAGGGTTGGGGGTGCTCTTTAGAGCCTCACCCATGGTGATGGGTATTGGACCAGGGTTGGGGGCGCTCTTTAGAGCTTCACCCATGAAAATGGGTATGTGACCAGGGTTGGGGGCGCTCTTTAGAGCCTCACCCGTGGAGATGGGTATTAGTCGTTCTCTCACACATGGAGATGGGTATTAGGCGCTCTCTCACACGTGGAGATGGGTATTAGGTTCTGTCTCACACATGGAGATGGGTATTAGTCGTTCTCTCACACATGGAGATGGGTATTAGGTGCTCTCTCACAAGTGGAGATGGGTATTAGGCGCTCTCTCACACGTGGAGATAGGTATTAGGCGCTCTCTTACACGTGGAGATGGGTATTAGGTGCTCTCTCACACATGAAGATGGGTATTAGGCGCTCTCTCACACGTGGAGATGGGTATTAGGTGCTCTCTCACACGTGGAGATGGGTATTAGGTGCTCTCTCGCACGTGGAGATGGGTATTAGGCGCTCTCTCACACGTGGAGATGGGTATTAGGTGCTCTCTCGCACGTGGAAATGGGTATTAGGTGCTCTCTCACACGTGGAGATGGGTATTAGGCGCTCTCTCACACGTGGAGATGGGTATTAGGTGCTCTCTCACACGTGGAGATGGGTATTAGGTGCTCTCTCGCACGTGGAAATGGGTATTAGGTGCTCTCTCAGACGTGGAGATGGGTATTAGGTGCTCTCTTACACATAGAGATGGGTATTAGGCGCTCTCTCACACGTGGAGATATGTATTAGGTGCTCTCTCGCACGTGGAGATGGGTATTAGGTGCTCTCTCACACGTGGAGATGGGTATTAGGTGCTCTCTTACACATAGAGATGGGTATTAGGCGCTCTCTCACACGTGGAGATGGGTATTAGGTGCTCTCTCGCACGTGGAAATGAGTATTAGGTGCTCTCTCACACGTGGAGATGGGTATTAGGCGCTCTCTCACACGTGGAGATGGGTATTAGGTGCTCTCTCACACATGAAGATGGGTATTAGGTGCTCTCTCACACGTGGAGATGGGTATTAGGTGCTCTCTCACACGTGGAGATGGGTATTAGGCGCTCTCTCACACGTGGAGATAGGTATTAGGCGCTCTCTCACACGTGGAGATGGGTATTAGGTTCTGTCTCACACGTGGAGATGGGTATTAGGCACTTTCTTACACATAGAGATGGGTATTAGGCGCTCTCTCACACGTGGAGATAGGTATTAGGCGCTCTCTCACACTTGGAGATGGGTATTAGGTTCTGTCTCACACATGGAGATGGGTATTAGGCGCTTTCTTACACATAGAGATGGGTATTAGGCACTCTCTCACACGTGGAGATAGGTATTAGGCGCTCTCTCACACGTGGAGATGGGTATTAGGTTCTGTCTCACACGTGGAGATGGGTATTAGGCGCTTTCTTACACATAGAGATGGGTATTAGGCGCTCTCTCACACGTGGAGATGGGTATTAGGCGCTCTCTCACACGTGGAGATGGGTATTAGGCGCTTTCTCACACGTGAAGATGGGTATTAGGTTCTGTCTCACACGTGGAGATGGGTATTAGGCGCTCTCTCACACGTGAAGATGGGTATTAGGTTCTGTCTCACACATAGAGATGGGTATTAGGTGCTCTCTCACACATGGAGATGGGTATTAGGCGCTCTCTCACACGTGGAGATGGGTATTAGGCGCTCTCTCACACGTGGAGATGGGTATTAGGTGCTCTCTCACACATGGAGATGGGTATTAGGCGCTCTCTCACACGTGGAGATGGGTATTAGGCGCTCTCTCACACGTGGAGATGGGTATTAGGTGCTCTCTCACACGTGGAGATGGGTATTAGGCGCTCTCTCACACGTGGAGATAGGTATTAGGCGCTCTCTCACACGTGGAGATGGGTATTAGGTTCTGTCTCACACGTGGAGATGGGTATTAGGCACTTTCTTACACATAGAGATGGGTATTAGGCGCTCTCTCACACGTGGAGATAGGTATTAGGCGCTCTCTCACACGTGGAGATGGGTATTAGGTTCTGTCTCACACGTGGAGATGGGTATTAGGCGCTTTCTTACACATAGAGATGGGTATTAGGCGCTCTCTCACACATGAAGATGGGTATTAGGCGCTCTCTCACACGTGGAGATGGGTATTAAGCGCTCTCTCACACATGAATATGGGTATTAGGCGCTCTCTCACACGTGGAGATGGGTATTAGGTGCTCTCTCACACGTGGAGATGGGTATTAGGCGCTCTCTCACACGTGGAGATAGGTATTAGGCGCTCTCTCACACGTGGAGATGGGTATTAGGTTCTGTCTCACACGTGGAGATGGGTATTAGGCACTTTCTTACACATAGAGATGGGTATTAGGCGCTCTCTCACACGGGGAGATAGGTATTAGGCGCTCTCTCACACGTGGAGATGGGTATTAGGTTCTGTCTCACACGTGGAGATGGGTATTAGGCGCTTTCTTACACATAGAGATGGGTATTAGGCGCTTTCTCACACGTGGAGATGGGTATTAGGCGCTCTCTCACACGTGGAGATGGGTATTAGGCGCTCTCTCACACGTGAAGATGGGTATTAGGTTCTGTCTCACACGTGGAGATGGGTATTAGGCGCTTTCTTACACATAGAGATGGGTATTAGGTGCTCTCTCACACATGGAGATGGGTATTAGGCGCTCTCTCACACGTGGAGATGGGTATTAGGCGCTTTCTCACACGTGAAGATGGGTATTAGGTTCTGTCTCACACGTGGAGATGGGTATTAGGCGCTCTCTCACACGTGAAGATGGGTATTAGGTTCTGTCTCAAACATAGAGATGGGTATTAGGTGCTCTCTCACACATGGAGATGGGTATTCGGCGCTCTCTCACACGTGGAGATGGGTATTAGGCGCTCTCTCACACGTGGAGTTGGGTATTAGGCGCTTTCTTACACATAGAGATGGGTATTAGGTGCTCTCTCACACATGGAGATGGGTATTAGGCACTCTCTCACATGTGGAGATGGGTATTAGGCGCTTTCTTACACATAGAGATGGGTATTAGGCGCTCTCTCACACGTGGAGATGGGTATTAGGAGCTCTCTCACATGTGGAGATTGGTATTAGGCACTCTCTCTGGAAATGGGTATGTGACCAGGGTTGGGGGCGCTTTTTAGAGCCTCACCCGTGGAGATGGGTATGTGACCAGGGTTGGACGTGCTTTTTAGATCCTCACCTGTGGAGATGGGTATGTGACCAGGGTTGTACGTGCTTTTTAGATCCTCACCTGTGGAGATGGGTATTTGACCAAGGTTGGGGACGATTTTTAGAGCCTCACCCGTGAAGATGGGTATGTGACCAGGGTTGGTGGTGCTCTTTAGAGCCTCACCCATGGTGATGGGTATTTGACCAGGGTTGGGGGCGCTCTTTAGAGCTTCACCCATGAAAATGGGTATGTGACCAGGGTTGGGGGCGCTCTTTAGAGCCTCACCCGTGGAGATGGGTATTAGTCGTTCTCTCACACATGGATATGGGTATTAGGCGCTCTCTCACACGTGGAGATGGGTATTAGGTTCTGTCTCACACGTGGAGATGGGTACTAGTCGTTCTCTCACACATGGAGATGGGTATTAGGTGCTCTCTCACAAGTGGAGATGGGTATTAGGCGCTCTCTCACACGTGGAGATAGGTATTAGGCGCTCTCTCACACGTGGAGATGGGTATTAGGTGCTCTCTCACACATGTAGATGGGTATTAGGCGCTCTCTCCCACGTGGAGATGGGTATTAGGTGCTCTCTCACACGTGGAAATGGGTATTAGGCGCTCTCTCACACGTGGAGTTGGGTATTAGGCGCTCTCTCACACGTGGAGATGGGTATTAGGTGCTCTCTCACACATGAAGATGGGTATTAGGCGCTCTCTCACACGTGGAGATGGGTATTTGGTGCTCTCTCACACGTGGAGATGGGTATTAGGCGCTCTCTCACACGTGGAGATGGGTATTAGGTGCTCTCTCACACGTGGAGATGGGTATTAGGCGCTCTCTCACACGTGGAGATATGTATTAGGCGCTCTCTCACACGTGGAGATAGGTATTAGGCGCTCTCTCACACGTGGAGATGGGTATTAGGTTCTGTCTCACACGTGGAGATGGGTATTAGGCACTTTCTTACACATAGAGATGGGTATTAGGCGCTCTCTCACACGTGGAGATAGGTATTAGGCGCTCTCTCACACGTGGAGATGGGTATTAGGTTCTGTCTCACACGTGGAGATGGGTATTAGGCGCTCTCTCACACGTGGAGATGGGTATTAGGCACTCTCTCACACGTGGAGTTGTATTAGGCGCTCTCTCACACGTGGAGATGGGTATTAGGCGCTCTCTCACACGTGGAGATGGGTATTAGGTGCTCTCTCACACGTGGAGATGGGTATTAGGCGCTCTCTCACACGTGGAGATGGGTATTAGGTTCTCTCTCACACGTGGAGTTGGGTATTAGGCGCTCTCTCACACGTGGAGATGGGTATTAGGTGCTCTCTCACACATGCAGATGGGTATTAGGTGCTCTCTCACACGTGGAGATGGGTATTAGGCGCTCGCTCACACGTGGAGATAGGTATTAGTGTTATGACCCGGTGAACAGGAACCCAATAGCAGGCAGGAATGCAGCAAAAACAACGTTTAATCCAGAATCACAGTCCAGGGGGAAGTCAAGACAGGCAGGGGTCATACACGGGGAGTCACGGCAGAGGTACAAAATCAGAATCCGGAATCAGGGTCGCGAGAACACGGACTGAGGTCAAAACCAGGATGGCAATCAGATAGAAAAAACAAAACAAACGACAGAAACACAGACTCGGAAAACAATACAAACAAGAATAACTAGGCACAGATAACTCACTCGAAACTCACTCGGGGGGAAAAACAGGCAACAGACTCACGCGTATACTTTAGAAAGAAGAATGACGAACTCGCGACGAGGAACAAAGACAGCAGGTATATATGCAGGTGTAGACAGGTGCAGACAATTAGTTAGAGAGCAGCAGGAAATGGAAAACAGCGAGAGAGCTGACACTTAACAAGGCAATTAGTAATTCGTTAGTAATTATCCTATCCTAGCCCTGTCGTTAGTAAATTAGTTTAACAAGACAATGACTGGAAACGTAAGGAAACACTAAACAGCTGTGGGAACGTGATGAGAACTAAATTGTTAGTTTGTGTTAGTAATCATTCTATTAAACCCTGACGTTAGTAGATTAGTTAACCACCCCGTGTTTAGCCAGTTAGTAATTAATAAGTCCTATATAAATGTTAGTAGTGCAGGGTAATACAAACGAAGTGTACAGAAACGAAAGTAAAACTCCGTGAGAGGGAGCGAGAGATTCAGCACAGAACGCAAGGCTGCGGAACACATGGAAAAATGTATGCTACCGAAACTGACAATACTAAACATGACAGAAAAACAAAAACAAACTCAGAACATAACATAACCCCCCCCCCAAGGGACGGCTTCCAGACGTCCCCAACATTTCAAAACACTAAGCAGGGTGGGAGGTGGGGGACCGGAGGAGGGATAATGGGCAACGAAGCAATAGTTCAGGGGGGTTGAAAGTTAGTAATGTCCAGAATGCAGCAGGGTGGGTGGAGGGGGTCCGGAGGAGGGAAACTCGGATGGAAGGTAATAGTTCAGGATGCTGAGCAGGGTGGGAGGTGGGGGACCGGAGGAGGGATAATGGGCAACGAAGCAATAGTTCAGGGGGGTTGAAAGTTAGTAATGTCCAGAATGCAGCAGGGTGGGTGGAGGGGGTCCGGAGGAGGGAAACTCGGATGGAAGGTAATAGTTCGGGATGCTGAGCAGGGTGGGTGGAGGGGGTCCGGAGGAGGAAAAAAATGACAGGACGGCGGCGCAGGAGTGACCGCTCAGGCGGCCGGAGGCGCAGGAGTGACCGCTCAGGCGGCCGGAGGCGCAGGAGTGACCGCTCAGGCGGCCGGAGGCGCAGGAGTGACCGCTCAGGCGGCCGGAGGCGCAGGAGTGACCGCTCAGGCGGCCGGAGGCGCAGGAGTGACCGCTCAGGCGGCCGGAGGCGAAGACAGGACCGCTCAGGAGGACGGCGGCGCATACAGGCCCGCTCAGGAGGACGGCGGCGCAGACAAGGCCGCTCAGGAGGACGGCGGCGCAGACAGGGCCGCTCAGGAGGACGGCGGCGCAGACAGGACCGCTCAGGAGGACGGCGGCGCAGACAGGACCGCTCAGGAGGACGGCGGCGCAGACAGGACCGCTCAGGAGGACGGCGGCGCATACAGGCCCGCTCAGGAGGACGGCGGCGCAGACAGGACCGCTCAGGAGGACGGCGGCGCAGACAGGACCGCTCAGGAGGACGGCGGCGCAGACAGGACCGCTCAGGAGGACGGCGGCGCAGACAGGACCGCTCAGGAGGACGGCGGCGCAGACAGGACCGCTCAGGAGGACGGCGGCGCAGACAGGACCGCTCAGGCGGCCGGCGGCGACGGCTGCATCGCTCAGGGGGCCGGCGGCGACGGCTGCATCGCTCAGGGGGCCGGCGGCGACGGCTGCATCGCTCAGGGGGCCGGCGGCGACGGCTGCATCGCTCAGGGGGCCGGCGGCGACGGCTGCATCGCTCAGGGGGCCGGCGGCGACGGCTGCATCGCTCAGGGGGCCGGCGGCGACGGCTGCATCGCTCAGGGGGCCGGCGGCGACGGCTGCATCGCTCAGGGGGCCGGCTGCGACGGCTGCATCGCTCAGGGGGCCGGCGGCGACGGCTGCATCGCTCAGGGGGCCGGCGGCGACGGCTGCATCGCTCAGGGGGCCGGCGGCGACGGCTGCATCGCTCAGGGGGCCGGCGGCGACGGCTGCATCGCTCAGGGGGCCTGCGGCGACGGCTGCATCGCTCAGGGGGCCGGCGGCGACGGCTGCATCGCTCAGGACAGGAGGCTAGCGGGCTCGGCCGCTCAGGACAGGAGGCTAGCGGGCTCGGCCGCTCAGGACAGGAGGCTAGCGGGCTCGGCCGCTCAGGACAGTAGGCTAGCGGGCTCGGCCGCTCAGGACAGGGGGCTAGCGGGCTCGGCCGCTCAGGACAGGGGGCTAGCGGGCTCGGCCGCTCAGGACAGAGGGCTAGCGGGCTCGGCCGCTCAGGACAGGAGGCTAGCGGGCTCGGCCGCTCAGGACAGGAGGCTAGCGGGCTCGGCCGCTCAGGACAGTAGGCTAGCGGGCTCGGCCGCTCAGGACAGGGGGCTAGCGGGCTCGGCCGCTCAGGACAGGGGGCATGGACCGGGGCGGGACAGGAGGCATGGACCGGGGCGGGACAGGAGGCATGGACCGGGGCGGGACAGGAGGCATGGACCGGGGCGGGGCAGGAGGCATGGACCGGGGCGGGGCAGGAGGCATGGACCGGGGCGGGACAGGAGGCATGGACCGGGGCGGGACAGGAGGCATGGACCGGGGCGGGACAGGAGGCATGGACCGGGGCGGGACAGGAGGCATGGACCGGGGCGGGACAGGAGGCATGGACCGGGGCGGGACAGGAGGCATGGACCGGGGCGGGACAGGAGGCATGGACCGGGGCGGGACAGGAGGCATGGGACGGGACGGGACCGGAGAGCTGGGACGGGACGGGACCGGAGTGCTGGGACGGGACGGGACCGGAGAGCTGGGACGGGACGGGACCGGAGAGCTGGAACGGGACGGGACCGGAGAGCTGGGACGGGACGGGACAGGAGAGCTGGGACGGAAAGGGACAGGAGAGCTGGGACGGAAAGGGACAGGAGAGCTGGGACGGAAAGGGACAGGAGAGCTGGGACGGAAAGGGACAGGAGAGCTTGGACGGAAAGGGACAGGAGAGCTGGGACGGAAAGGGACAGGAGAGCTGGGACGGAAAGGGACAGGAGAGCTGGGACGGAACGGGACAGGAGAGCTGGGACGGAACGGGACAGGAGAGCTGGGGCGGAACGGGACAGGAGAGCTGGGGCGGAACGGGACAGGAGAGCTGGGGCGGAACGGGACAGGAGAGCTGGGGCGGAACGGGACAGGAGAGCTGGGGCGGAACGGGACAGGAGAGCTGGGGCGGAACGGGACAGGAGAGCTGGGGCGGAACGGGACCGGAGAGCTGGGGCGGAACGGGACAGGAGAGCTGGGGCGGAACGGGACAGGAGAGCTGGGGCGGAACGGGACAGGAGAGCTGGGGCGGAACGGGACAGGAGAGCTGGGGCGGAACGGGACAGGAGAGCTGGGGCGGAACGGGACAGGAGGCGGGGCCCGGGACGGGACAGGAGGCGGGGTCCGGGACGAGACAGGAGACGGAGCCCGGGACGGGACAGGAGACGGGGCCCGGGACGGGACAGGAGACGGGGCCCGGGCGGGGACAGGAGACGGGGAACGAGACGGGACAGGAGACGGGGAACGAGACGGGAAGACAATGGATCCCCCGTCAACGGGCCGCCGAGCCCGTCGACGGAGCCGGGAACCAGGACCCCATCGTCTTCTTCTGGAACCATAGTTCCCCGGGCACAGGGCTAGACGGGTTCCTTCAAAATTAGAAGGTGTGGGGTTGTGGCTAGGCTCGGAGCTATCCGGATGGAGAGAGACCACTCCGAGCCTAACGGAGTGGGAGCTGGGAGGAGGAGTCCGGAGTGATGGGTAGTGGTCGGCATGACGGCGGGCAAACTCCGGATTTTGCCCCCAGATTCCCATGAGGTATTCCTCATAGGAATCCGAGCCGAATGGGTCGATAGCCATAGTGATGATGGGCCTGCTGGGTCCCAGATGGCGAGTTCGTACTGTTATGACCCGGTGAACAGGAACCCAATAGCAGGCAGGAATGCAGCAAAAACAACGTTTAATCCAGAATCACAGTCCAGGGGGAAGTCAAGACAGGCAGGGGTCATACACGGGGAGTCACGGCAGAGGTACAAAATCAGAATCCGGAATCAGGGTCGCGAGAACACGGACTGAGGTCAAAACCAGGATGGCAATCAGATAGAAAAAACAAAACAAACGACAGAAACACAGACTCGGAAAACAATACAAACAAGAATAACTAGGCACAGATAACTCACTCGAAACTCACTCGGGGGGAAAAACAGGCAACAGACTCACGCGTATACTTTAGAAAGAAGAATGACGAACTCGCGACGAGGAACAAAGACAGCAGGTATATATGCAGGTGTAGACAGGTGCAGACAATTAGTTAGAGAGCAGCAGGAAATGGAAAACAGCGAGAGAGCTGACACTTAACAAGGCAATTAGTAATTCGTTAGTAATTATCCTATCCTAGCCCTGTCGTTAGTAAATTAGTTTAACAAGACAATGACTGGAAACGTAAGGAAACACTAAACAGCTGTGGGAACGTGATGAGAACTAAATTGTTAGTTTGTGTTAGTAATCATTCTATTAAACCCTGACGTTAGTAGATTAGTTAACCACCCCGTGTTTAGCCAGTTAGTAATTAATAAGTCCTATATAAATGTTAGTAGTGCAGGGTAATACAAACGAAGTGTACAGAAACGAAAGTAAAACTCCGTGAGAGGGAGCGAGAGATTCAGCACAGAACGCAAGGCTGCGGAACACATGGAAAAATGTATGCTACCGAAACTGACAATACTAAACATGACAGAAAAACAAAAACAAACTCAGAACATAACAATTAGGCGCTCTCTCACACGTGGAGATAGGTATTAGGCGCTCTCTCACACGTGGAGATGGGTATTAGGTTCTGTCTCACACGTGGAGATGGGTATTAGGCACTTTCTTACACATAGAGATGGGTATTAGGCGCTCTCTCACACGTGGAGATAGGTATTAGGCGCTCCCTCACACGTGGAGATGGGTATTAGGTTCTGTCTCACACGTGGAGATGGGTATTAGGCGCTTTCTTACACATAGAGATGGGTATTAGGCGCTCTCTCACACGTGGAGATGGGTATTAGGCGCTCTCTCACACGTGGAGATGGGTATTAGGCGCTCTCTCACACGTGGAGATGGGTATTAGGCGCTCTCTCACACGTGGAGATGGGTATTAGGCGCTCTCTCACACGTGGAGATGGGTATTAGGCGCTCTCTCACACGTGGAGATGGGTATTAGGCGCTCTCTCACACGTGGAGATGGGTATTAGGCGCTTTCTTACACATAGAGATGGGTATTAGGTGCTTTCTAACACATAGAGATGGGTATTAGGTGCTCTCTCACACATGGAGATGGGTATTAGGCGCTCTCTCACACGTGGAGATGGTTATTAGGCGCTTTCTTACACATAGAGATGGGTATTAGGCGCTCTCTCACACGTGGAGATGGGTATTAGGAGCTCTCTCACATGTGGAGATTGGTATTAGGCACTCTCTCTGGAAATGGGTATGTGACCAGGGTTGGGGGCGCTTTTTAGAGCCTCACCCGTGGAGATGGGTATGTGACCAGGGTTGGACGTGCTTTTTAGATCCTCACCTGTGGAGATGGGTATTTGACCAAGGTTGGGGACGATTTTTAGAGCCTCACCCGTGAAGATGGGTATGTGACCAGGGTTGGGGGTGCTCTTTAGAGCCTCACCCATGGTGATGGGTATTTGACCAGGGTTGGGGGCGCTCTTTAGAGCCTCACCCATGGTCATGGGTATTTGACCAGGGTTGGGGGCGCTCTTTAGAGCTTCACCCATGAAAATGGGTATGTGACCAGGGTTGGGGGCGCTCTTTAGAGCCTCACCCGTGGAGATGGGTATTAGTCGTTCTCTCACACATGGAGATGGGTATTAGGCGCTCTCTCACACGTGGAGATGGGTATTAGGTTCTGTCTCACACGTGGAGATGGGTATTAGTCGTTCTCTCACACATGGAGATGGGTATTAGGTGCTCTCTTACAAGTGGAGATGGGTATTAGGCGCTCTCTCACACGTGGAGATGGGTATTAGGTTCTGTCTTACACGTGGAGATGGGTATTCGGCGCTTTCTTCCGCATAGAGATGGGTATTAGGCGCTCTCTCACACGTGGAGATGGGAATGTGACCAGGGCTTTTTGTTTGTTTTTGTTTACACTTAGGCAGGACGGTAGGGCTGGCGGAAGAGAAAGTATCTATTAAAACTTCATTAATTGGGGCTTCCGGCGCTCTCTTCCTGGGCACGCTGCCTAATCGTTCAACACGACCGCATCGATACACTTTATCAAGGGGTGACACATTCGGCTGTTTGGAAAATGGACCCCACAAAATGTCTGCCCTGTTCTTGCACACATGAAACATACAGAGTCGCCTGAAGAGAAAGCTCATTTTTAGATAAAGAGAAATAAAAACAGGCAAGATTAATCCTTTGAAAGACTTCACTAGTGTGACTCTTTCTGAATGGAGAAAAACCCTGCATTCTATGCTGCTGTGTCCAGCATTTATTGACAATATTTCAATCTGATGTGGATCTTCGTCAGGTTTCTGAGCCATGAGGAGTTACAGAATAGCAATTTTTTTACAATGTGGATTCCATCTTATTTGACATGCATTCATGAACATCCCTGCAATGGATTGGTGACATGTCCAGGGTGTATTCTTGCCTTTCACCCCAGGTGTAAGCGCTTTATAAAATGGATAGATGGATTAATAAACATCCTTGACCTTTGACCTTTGAAGAGAAAGTCTCATGAAGCTCTGAGGGTAGCTGTTGCCAGTTGTAAAACAGGAAAACAGGAAATAGAGAAAGTTATCATTGAATTCATATTAATTGAGAAATAATGTGACTAATTATTTTTTAGAAATTTTTATGTAGGTGCTCAGTGCCAGGGTATCAGTTTGAACACATGGCATAAAGCTAGCCTCTGCTTCAGAGAGATGGAGTCAGAGACCAGGGAAAGTGCGCAAAGATGCCAGTTATTTTAAGACTTTATATGCGTTCATAACCACTCACATGTGGAGGCAAACCAAACGATTTTTCACTTCTTCGTTTCGCAACTCCGACGCGCCGCGGCTGCAGTCAACGGCAGCCTGCGATACCGGGGAAACCCGCCGCAGCATAAAATTTTTATTTCATCCTCCGGTGAGCCTCTGGTTGAAGGGAATTTAATAAATAGCCAGCCAACCTCTGCCTGAGCATGTGTTAGATCAGACATTACTTGGCTTATGGTTGACTGGCTCACACTTGCAATTTCCCCCTACTGCAGGTCTGAAAGAAGACGCTCTCCTGCAATGCAAAGGCAACGCATACCTGTCTTGGCGACTTAGAAGATGATTTTGTGCAAAGACGTATATTTGCACACTGTCGGAATGAACCCCAGCAGTTATTTGACGTTTGTCTTTATCAAAACAAGAACAGTTCCAAAGATGAAGGAGAAACAGTTGAGAGATATCGGCCCGGGTTTGAAAATGAAATGAACCTGGCAGGAATTATACATTTATACTGCAGGCTGCAAACCTAGGGGGTATTTCACAAAGCAGGATTATTGAATTAGCTGGATAACTGCTCTGAGTAACACCCAGAACAGCTCTTTTTACTTTCGTCCATGTTCCAGATTTGGGAGAGTTCCCGGTTTTACTCAGCGTAGTTATCCAGCTAACTCAGTAATCCTGCTTTGTGAAATACCCCCCTAGTCAAAGTTCAGTTGCATTTTGACATCTGCATGTTTAGTACCTATTCAGAAAATTTTGAAACAAGCGTACAGATTCATTTTTGCTTTTAAAATGTTCAATACCATTTTAAGCATCTGAATTCAGTATGAATTTGACCCTTCTGAGAATGGTTGAGAAGGTTGGTTGACTTGAAATAGCTAATGTGTAGCACTAATGATTTAGTTGGACCACAGGTGTCTGAATCCAGTCCCAGGAGGCTGCACTTTCTGCTGGTTTTCAGTGTTTCAGCACTAACGATTCATTTAAGTCATTGATTGGCTAAAGAGTCGACACATCTTGTTCTCAAGACCTTCATTGGTTGCTGATTGAAAGGAAACCACAAATGCCCGCAGCCCCTGGCCCTCCAGGACTGGAGTTTGATTCCCCTGATCTAGACTATGATGTCTTTCATGTAGATATGCATAGTAGATTTCACCAGTTGGCGTGATACTCGTCACTTAGGCCTACTGCAAGCAAAGCTAATTTGAATGGAAGTTTCTGCTGTTGCTCACAATTTGTAAGACAGATATATGTTAAAGTTAAGTCATTGTCTGATGAATACCGAATGCTCATCTTCCCATTGTATGTGTGCATGTTTTATTCTGATGTATCAGGAAATTTAAGGAGTTTTCAGGTCAGTTATTTGTATGTCAAAACCATTAATAATTTGTATGCATGAACACATTTAATAGCAATAGTCCTAAACGGGCAGCTTGTGGACCACAGCCAGCCCTCAAAGGAGTGATTTACAGCCCAATCCGAGCTTGCAGTCACATGTACTCAAGCAGCTAATTACAATTAAAAAGATAACATTAAAAAAATAATAATGTTGAGTGGCCATGCACTGCAGACTGGAGCTTATAGCTCAATGTTGCAATTTAGGCATGGATACTCAAATCTGGCCCTTGAATCCAAAACCAGCCCTGGTTTTATTTTCTCCCGGGTAATTAACTGAACAATTAGTGCTACTGATTGGTCAGGCTGTCTTCACAGCTGAGTAACAGGACATTAGGGCCCTGCCTACTGCTGCATTATCACCCTAAAGAACTTGGAACTCTGTGAGTAGACGCAAGCATTCTGAGCTTTTTATCAATTTTATATGACACATGGCCTGTTTAAATTCACAGCACTGGGGGAAGTGGAGAAAGGCGTCTAATACATCCAACCGGGTCCGTTACCACAATAAGCTGAGAGTAATGCGGCCACACAGGCTCAAAACAGGTCGTTACTGCACACTTGAACAACTATGAGATGCCTGTCTGTTTGTAATTTTGTCAAATGTACAGCATGTCATAATCAGACATATTAGCCGTTTGCTTCTCAGAATCCCTTATCTGGAGAAACTGGTGAAGCTCGTATTTTTACATGTTACATATACGGTACAACTGGGTATTTCTCTGAAGCAAGTGCTGAATCTTGCCTAAGGTAGGAACAGTTGTGTCTCGCAAGGGAGTCAAACTTGCAACCTGGAGGTTTGCAAGCCCAGTAAAACCACTCCATCACTGCAATGCCATTAAAGGCATTTCCTTTGTTCTTTAGCTCTAGCACTGCCCCTGCAAGTCATTTAATTTTTAATTATTTTTTTAAAGCTGGTTGCCTTTTCTATGTATACATTTTAGATGATGACCAGTGCAAACTGTCTTTTTTAATTGACGATTATTGCATTTACTACTGGGTATGAATCAGCACCAGTAACCATACCACCTTGTAACCTTCAATCTGCTGAAAATAACTAGTACTGTAGTTTTTTTATACTTCAGTTGAAGATATAGGACAAAGGTACACAACTGCGGTCCTGGAGGTTTTTTGCTTTTTGTTTCAACCAGATTATCTTTAACTATTATCATCTAGTTTTAGTTTTCTGACAGCTCTAAAGTAAAAATTTTCAGAAACACTAAATTGGCACAAAATCCTGAAACAGATCAGGCCTTCTTGTGCACCCCTGATCTAGGATAACCAGGTTGCTGCTGGAAGTGATAGTTGGGGGGAAAAGGAAATAGGTAATAGGGCACTCTGTAGAGGTTGGCTTTTGGATGAGAGGCCCGATGTTACTTTATCACAGGCAGGGTTGTTCACCTGTGTCCGGGTAAAATTCCTAATGCAACTATATTCAACCTTTATTTAATTCTCTGAGAATATCATTGAGGATGGGCCCTCATTTGCAATGATATAAATACGCTATTTGAACGTATCTTTGTTTTATAGATTAGGGAAATGGGCAATTGGTGATCACGTCGCCCAGGGTCCGGGAGGGTTCAGTTGGTTAGGAGTCTGTGTTTCATTGCTCGCTGGTAATCCCCGCTGGTCAATTGGGCGCCCGTGGATTCCACGATGAATTAAATGTCTTCCTCAGACTCCAGTCTGTGCGAGTGGGCTGCTGTGTGAAAAGAAGCTGTCTGGTGACGCCACGTGTTTCGAAGGAGAACCACGGATATCTACACGGGGCGGCAGTGTAGTATAATGGTTAAGGCCTTGTAACCGAAAGGTCGCAGGTTCGATTCCCCGGTAGGACACTGCCGTTGTACCCTTGAAAAAGGTAGTACTTGACCGGAATCGCTTCAGTATATATCCAGCTGTATAAATAGATAATTCATTATTTCATTTTCACTTTGCCTCATCTGATTTGTAGTTGCTGTTTGGCACAAAATGTTTGGCACAAAATGTCCACCAAAGGGGGTCTGTTAGCTAAGTGCTTTGAGATTGAAAGGGTCCAATCAGAATGCATTCGCAGTCATTTAGTCTTTCCTTGTTATCGCTGCAGTTCACTTTGTCGGAAGGGCTTTTCAATAACGTGAGCAGCAGTGCTGAAACCTTTCATCCTCACACAGAAAGAGCTTCCTCAGGGACTAACACAAAGGCAGTGAAACATTAGCAGGTGTGTGGGACAGACGAGTGCGGATTCCTCGCTGTTGTTGTTTTCATACAATGCCCAACAGGCCAGCATGGATTATAAGGCACAAAGGCTAGCCGCGAGTGCTGAAATTTATGGCGCGGCCGCCATTTATTTTCACTTTATACAATCTCTTCTTTTTATAAGCTGTGCTCCCGTGTGATGCTTCGGTAGTTACTGGTCATAATGGAAAGCAGAGCAGTTAAAAATGGAGGTTCGCTTGTACGTAATAAGAATCGTGCTGTCGTCTGAAAGGCTGTTGTTTCTGACGGGCTCAGGTTGAGACGGCTTCATGAAGGCAGCTGCGCCGTAGCCTTGAATCCCCCCTCGGACCACGACACTCCTTCAGATTGAAGTGCCACCTGCCGTAAGCGCCAGCTCCATCACGGCCCTCATCAAGGGCCGTCGAGCCGTAAACGAAAGGTTAGGTTTCCGCGAATCGGCGGTTATTAATGGAAGCCAACCGTGAGGTCAGACGGCGTGCAGGCGCCAAGTGGAGAAGGGGAAGGGGAAATCGATAATATTTTTCAACAGGTCTGCCGGGAATTTGGACCTGATCGGCGGTCTCCGAGACCGGCGGGATGAAGGCGTCCGTGGCAGAGCGTGGCAGGACTCTGGAGGAGAGACGCAATAACCAAAGAGAGTGATATGTATGCATCGTATTTAAGTGCCCTATCCAGCCCTTGCTGATCCCACTAAATCTGGGAAAAGCTCAAGTGAAATTGTCACAAGCCCAGGTCTTGGCCCTGCCCCTCTGGCTTGCAGGTAATGAGCATGATGCTTTTTTTTACCCCAAAAATGGCACCTCCTGCCAGCAGGCTGCCTATCTCTCTGAATACCAATTTCCTCTGGGGTCTACAGAGTGAATGTAAACTTTCTCCACCTCTCCTTTCTTTCTCGATCAGTCTTTTACACTCTCAATAACAAAGTTCGTTCTCGTGGGAGATGCGATAGTGGTTCACGTTAGGTCTTATGTGGTCTATTTTAAACGTTTATGAACTCAGCTCTGAATCGAATTACTCATTTGATGACAAAAAAAATAATTTTAAGAGTGATATTTGATATTTGAAAGTAGGGTTCATCATTTTGATTGTAGTCCTGCCAAAAAAGTGCTTGCTCTTTTCTCCACAATTCATCATCACTCCACAGCAGCTGTGAAGTGGCTTAACCTCACACTCATGTACCTTTACCAAATATAGCCATGTGTGCACTGTGTTTTTACTGTTATCTTGCACCTAGCTTATAAATGGACTGCACTTATATAGCGCCTTTATCCAAAGCGCCTCTCACTCACCCGTTCACACACCAATGGCGGCAGCCACCATGCAAGGCACTAGCCTGCTCATTGGGAGCAATTTGGGGTTCAGTGTCTTGCCCAAGGACACTTCGACATGTGGACAGGAGGAGCCGGGGATCGAACCACCAACCCTGCGATCAGCGGACGACCCGCTCTACCTCCTGAGCCACAGCCGCCCCATGGACTGGTCTTATTATAGAGTTATTGATTGAAGTAAAAATCCAGGTGAAAATGGGGTTTTAAAAAGAGAGTGTAAGAAAGAAAAAAGAAAAAAGAAAAAATTTCGGGGAAAAAAAATCACCCCAAATAATGGCTGTTGGATATTGGCTGTAGGTTCTTAAACAGAGTGAATTTTGATATTGTAGCAATGATGCGATATATAAATTTTTACTTGAAGGAGAAAAAAATTATAGCCATCCACAAATGTCCATAGAGTGTACTGTAGGCTATATATACTGATATATACACAGACCCACACACTGTATGGACATTTGCTGATGGCTGTAATTTTTTTCCCTTTCAAATGACAATTTATATTCTATACCCACATATAACGTGATAAGTCCCCCAGAAGGATGAGGTAAATTCCAGACTGTGGGCCCTTGAAGGTATAATCCACAGCATGTAACATGTTCAAAAGGCTCTCACATGCACACACTCTCACACGCGTACCTACACACACACACACACACACACACACACACACACACAGGCCTGAATTCAATCCATATTTGTCTTTAACTTTGATTTATTATTTATATATTATTGGAATGCCCTTCCTGCTGAGATTAAGTCTGCTGACTCCCTTCTTAGCTTTAAGGTTTACACAGGTCTATAATGCTGACTACATTTTTCTGACCTGTTCTACCTAGTTTTTTTGTGTACTCCCTTTCACTGTCACTGAAGTAATATGTGTTACACTTCTGTATATTTGTTCTTGTCCCATGTATATGTGGTTTGCTTATGTTTATTTATTCAAAAATTATTTAATTTTTTTATTGTACTTGTAGTGTTGTACAGCGCTTTTAGCGTGGGAAACACGTTCTATGAATAAAATGTATTATTATTATTAACAACTTTTTGTTATTCACCATACTTATGTGTGGTTGTGAAACCGCACCTATTGTTATTCACCATACTTGTTATTATTCCGCAGATTTTTGAGAACCTCCTCTTCCTACACCACACACCATCGACACCATTCATACCTCATATTATACCTTATACACCCTCCAGGTTGCTATTACTTTTTACCTTTTATACCATATACACCTTTTCAGATAATTGACCTTTTATCGCCAAGAAAATGAATGGGAGTCAATGGGTACATTTTGAAAACCTATGTAATAGAATGTGGATGCTGTAACATATTACACTGCTTCTGACATCACAATGCCTTCCTCTACAACACTGGTATGACCTAACAATACTATCCCAGATAATTTGACATTACACGTTTGTGCTTTCATCACAATTCATTACTTCTTTGTATCACTTCCAGGTTCATTAGACTACTTACCACAAAATACATCACCATATTTTAACACTTTCACCTTCTTTACATCTCTTTATACCACATCATGAAATAAAATAAAAACGTTATTCTATTCTATTCTATTACTGCTTCATACCATTTCCACCTTTTATTTACCACCTCACACTAAACCATATTACCCATCTTTATGCCATTTCCAGCAATTGATACCACTGCGAAGCAACCACCCCTACAATTTCTTTAGGAATTGTTAATATAGTTATTATTATTGTTCATTTCAATCTTCACACACACATTTTGGCGAGTTTAGTAATTACCAAAGTTAATTAGTCAAACTGTGTTTGTTAATAATTAAATTTAAAAATTGCAATTAATGTTAAGTCAAAATTAAGGACAAATGTTGATTGATGTAAGGCCACAAACACACACACACACACACACACACACACACACAGCAAGGATGCAGTACAAAACCCCAGAACTCTGATTGTTTCAAATATGTTACGGGAGCACAGTACAACGTGGAGGACCCATCAGACAGCGTGTCAGAACGGGATGCTGGCAAACGGGGCGTTGTCAATTTAATGCCAATATATGTCCAACTAATTAGCCTGATTAAAGGAGACGATAGAGGTTTACGGCCTTTTTTATGTTACCCACATTTATTTTCCAGTCCCGTAACAAAGCCTACACTTTTAAGTTGATGTGCTTTGGAGATCAAACACATATCGATGTGTAAATGAAGCTTTAAAGCTTGGGCGCAGATTCTAAAGGAAGCAGGGTATATTGACACTAGGCAGATGAGATATGTGACGTTTTCCTGGTGCTGATGCGGCTCCTCTCTTCTTTTCTTTTTACAAAGTAGAGAAACTGTCTTCATTCCTCTCCAGTAACCTTTGTCCTGATTGTGAACACTTCCTGTGTTAATTATTTTAGCTTTGAATTTCAAAGGCCAACTTTGTTTGAAGCCAGAATAGGATTAATTAGTACAATCTGGCTGTAAAAGTAACATTGCCCCCAACCACAGATTGATTGAGACATTTGAAATATTGTTGTGTTGTTGACACATATATATATATATATATGTATTGTAATGGGTTTATTGATGGTTCAGAGATGCAAACACAAAGATGGGGAGATCAGAACAAGTCAGCTCACAACTGTGAAAAAAAAGAATAAATTAAATAAAAAGAAAAATAATAAAGGAAGAAAGAAAAGACAGGAAATTAATTCCTAACAGCCAAAACAAAAATAAACCCACTAAAACGGGCGAACTACTAAAACTAGTAGAATACCAACTAAATCTCCCGAGCTCACCTAATGAGATAAAAATGGTAAACTTAGTAAAACAAAAGAACACTCTCGGCTGCCGTATAGCTCAAAGCCGGTAGAGTGAAAAACCAAAAACGAAAGTACAAAGAAAAACTGCCTCAGAGAGAACAGCAAAGTACAAAATAGATACCAAACGCTACCAGGCGGACAACCATCCTATACCCGATTAAGTAACTATGGCAAGTCCCCCCTGAACATAAACAGAGTTTAATATCAGGAGGGCGCTAGTTCCTGGCTATACCTGGCTCGAAAGCAATGTTGTGAGACAATCAAGCACCGGAGAAGCGGAAGTGAGAAACTTAAATAACCCGTACGTAGAAGCCCAGGTGAAATCAATAACGAGACTGGCAAACCATGAAACGGAACGTGGAAAAAATCTGATTGATTAGCAATCGTGAAGGCAAGACAAGAGCCGCAAAAAAAAAAGCAAACAAACAGCCACGAACCATTACATATATATATATACACAGTTAAATGCAAAAGTATTGGGACAGTGTTGTTTTGGCTCTGTAGTCCAGTACATTGGATTTGAAATAAAACAATCAATGCAAGGTGCACACTCTTATCTTTGGTTTGAGGGCATCTATTTTGGGTGATCTGTGTAGGTTATCAAAGTTGTGGAAAAATGTTGTGACACATAGAGGGGACACATAGAGGGGACATGAAATTTGATTGCTGAGACTTCAGTGCTGATGTTTTGGTTTGTGGCCATCTGTTGCTTGCGTTACTGCTGTCACCAAGGTGCAGGAGAGGAAGTGACATCATGGCATCTGCACTGCTGCCATCTCCCTGACAAAACCCACTGATGAAGCTGGCGGCAGTGTCAGAGTCAGGCGACGTGGGTTTGCACCTGACCCTTCCAGGCCTCCTCAAATCAAAACATTTTAACAGCTTCATGTTATGCCTAAATAAACATGGCAGATTGATACCAGCTTCATTTTAGTCCTGACTTGATTCATCACGTTCAAAAAGACAAATTAAGACTGTAAAGTAATACAGATCTCCTGTACTTAATTAGAATAATGAATACCGTCGAGGGGATGCTGTCTCAGTCTGTTATTATGAATAGGATATTAACACTGCAGTCGTACCCTAAACGAACTACAAAATAAACACTTACCCTTGAAAAACAAAAACCACACAGCTAGATCTTGGGAATTAAGTCAATGAAAAAGTTAAGGCAGCATTTCTTTTTATGTTTTTAAAAAATATTTTTAGTTTAAAGTTTAAACCACATACTATACGTGACAAGGGAAAGTCTTATACAGTAGTCTAATACTTCTCCCTCTATTCTGTTCTATGAATGTAGGCCAGACCAGGTTCCAGAATGCGATATAAGATTCTGAGCAGAGGAACATTGAGTGAATATTTCCCCAGAGTGCCAGCTTCTCTATACCGCCAATCATTCCCTGGAATAGTAGGTATATCACAGGTATAAATGCACACAACACAATCTAATAATTATTGATTTGCTGTTGTCATGACATTTTGAGCTGTTTTGCCTGGCTTTTTCCACTTCACCTTTTTTTAGTATTTTTTATTTTTTTATCTCAGGATGTTTGCTGTGTCAAACGTCACTGTAAAGGCGGGGGTGCGGAGGACCACAGGCGATAGACAGGGGATTCCAATAGTTCTCCACGAAAGTGGAGAGACCACTAATAGGGGATATGGAGAACTAAAAAAGGAAGACGAACTTCCCTGCGAATAATGCCAAACAAAAAACGACCCAGGAAAAGAGGGCGAAAAGCTTGCAAGATCGAGCAGTAAAAAGAGGAACAGGAATTGCCTCAAGCTCATTCTCGGAGCTAAAATAAGACAATCAGAAACAAAGCAAAAGAATAACAACCCTGAAAAACGGGCGCAAAGCTCTCAGACTAGAGCAGAAAAAAAAATGAGAAAGGAGTTACCTCTAGCTCAATAAAATATCAAAAGAGCTCAAATAAGAGGTAAACAGAAACAAGGAAAACCGGGGAGACTGTCAAATAGACAGACAGAAAACGAAGGAAGGAAGTCAGAGTGAAAGGGAAAATAAATCTTAAACAAAAAAACTTCTAACACTTCTAAGGGCAAGTCCCGTGTGTCGATTTAGCAATAACGCTTGAATCAACAAGTGGTCGCCTAAATCTTATACCGGCTTTTCCTGGCTTAATGTGGAAACAATAACACAAAAGCGCAGAGACCGGAAGACGCAAAAGCCAACGGAACACCTGAACAGGTGAGCTCAATAAGTGCCGGGGCGGCGGAAAAACATGGCAACATGACGCCGTCTCGAACCTGCGAGGGAAACTCCCGCAGAAGAGGAACGGCAACCTACAAAACCGTGACAGTCATATGTTGCTGTGAAGAGAGATGTTGGGAGAGATGAGTTTCATTACGCGCCGCAAAAAAAGAAAAAAAATTGAGACAGGAAACCGCACCATTGGTCAAATGCCATGGGTGAATTGCCACAGCAGGAGGGCCTATCCATTCTCCATCTCCAACATTACCTCTCCTGCTTTTACAGTATGGCAAGAGTGAAAAATGAAATGTTCTTGTTTGTAAGAGGATCTTGTTCATTCTTTTGATGGGGTTCCTGTGCAGTAACATGTCCAATATCCCTCATAAACAGAATACTTTATTGGTCTGCTACTAATCTTCCAACGCAGTTACTGGTGCCGTGAGACGATAATGAAATGGACACGTATGTGAAGAGAACATATGTGACTCACAGCAACTACTAAGGACAGGAAGCTGGTCGTGGGGTGGTAGGGGGAGGGGGGGGGGGGCAGCCAAGAGATTTTACTCCCTTAAATAAACCTCATTTAAGTCTGGGAAGGTTAACTTGTGATTTCCGGGGCACACCTTAATCCGCCCAGAGAGATCAGAAGTGCCTAGGGTTACTAGGTTGGCTATTCTGACCATAGTTGGCGGTAAGGAGCCGTTGCCATTGATGAGTGGGGCATATCAGGTCTCCTTGGTGTTTTTCTGTATTGGCCTGACATTCAAACATTGAGCCCAGCGCAGGCTAATGAGCTGAGGAGCTCTCATGCAATAGTCAATCGAGCGCATCATGGAAGGTCGTGAAAAATCAATTAATAAAGCTCACCTCCCCCAAAAAAACATTGAATCAATACTTGCAATTCGTACACCTTTTTAGAAAAATAACATTAATAATAGCCAGAAACACAGCTCTGCTACCCCATGGGCTATGCTGTTAATGTGATGCAATTTTCTCGGTGTGTGATTTAAGGATTTTTACGCAGCAACTCTTTTGCATTAAATTTTTTTTAAGCACGAAGCAAAATTGCTGTATAAAGATGTCTTTGTGTTCTGGCCCTCTACCAAACCCAAGTTATTAAGTTTTAACTTTTAAAAAAACACATGCCTGTGTGTAAGTTGTAGATTCTTATCATGCTCAGGTTCAGTGAGGAATTGTGTATCGCTTTTACAACTTCAAAAGTAAACATAGGCATGGGACATAATTGAACCGGTGTTAATGATGATTCATGAATCAATAAGCATATGTATCGGCTTGGTGCGAAAATAATTATGCCCTTGCCGCTTACACCTGTGATTCCAGACGTGAAATTGAACAGGGCACAGGTGATGCTACAATTTGTTTAGGCCCATGCTGCACACTGAGCAATGTGTCTTAATAAAGTAGGGTCTTGAAAGTGTGAAATTACCCTATCCTCAGGACAAATCAAGGAACAAAGTGGAAGTGTCATGTGCGCCATCGATTTTGTTTAAGGATGTTTTTTCAGAGAGTCGCCTCCCGGGTCCGAGCCCTTTGTTTTCCAGGAGATAACACTCTGATGGATGGAAGTCTTTGCATTTCTAATATGAGATGATTTGCAAGTTCCTCGCTTCGGCTCCAAGGTCTTTGTCCCCACTTCCTTTTGCTATTTTCCCAAACGACAGAGCAGGAACGACGTCCCTGTGTGGAGGACCGTTTTCGATGTGTGGAATGAAACCAGAACTCAAACGCAAGGAAACTTACCAGAGACATGGATACGTGATGCTTGTTGCATGGCTAACGAACATGTCTTTTCCCCGTCCCGAGGATGGCGGAGAGGGAAAAGGCCCTTTTCACTTTGATGGATTCCCGATCGGAGGCGGGACGTGTTGCGACGATTTGTTTGTGGTAAGCCTCTTAACAGGCGACCCTGTCAAAGGGACGAGGCCACGCCTTAGCTTTGGCCCCCCTTCTGTACATCCTCTGCAAAATTCAGGGTTGATATTTTCCGTACACTTCAATGGTGAGGGGGAGCAGAGCCTCCTTCCCTTTCAGAATGAGCATCAAAAGGCGAAGGGAGCTCTTGCATTTACATTTATATAGCTCCTAAACGCGCGAGGTGCTTCCGGGGATGAGGCGCACAGGGAAGCTTTATCATCCGCGCGGCAACCGCCAAACCGAGGCTTTTAACGCGACCAAGAGGGTCCGGACAACGGGCGTGAGGTCGGGCCGGCTCGTCGTGACGACGGGGTGGTCCCGTGAAGCGCTCAGGAAGTCCCATCTGTCCCAGGCGACATATCTAATCTGTCCCTGTCAGGCATGATCTATGCGCTTCTGCACTCGTGTCTGTCTCGGGTCCGTAGAAGCGTGTAAGATCGGAACGCCGTGTTTTTTTTTTTACTGTGCTAGGTTTCTGAGGGATTCCACATCGCTGAGATGTTTCCATTGTTAGTGTTTGAGGAGTGGTGCTGGGGGGTTGACTGTGTGCATTCTGGGTTTAGGAGGAGACCAGAGTGCTGCCAGAATTTAAATTATATCTAGAGGGACAAACAGTGAGTTTATGGGATTAATCAGTTTGATAAGCCCAAAGGTGTAATCACAGTAGTTCAGCTATACTTTTCTCTTTCGCATCATGTAAATAATTATATTGCTGGAACATTTTTTTCTTTTTAATTAAACTGAATGCATTTTTTTGTTATGTTTTATAAATAATGGTTTTAAATAATTAATGGTTATGCATTGTGAGATACAGACATATGTACGTATGGTTGTGCTCTGTGTGTGTGTGTGTGTGTGTGTGTGTGTGTGTGTGTGTGTGTGTGTGTGAGCACGCACGCACACACATGCTTAGTTTTGTTTAAGCCTTTTCATGCCTTTCAATATTTGGCAAATCACAGAGCTTTGCATAGCAGGGTGCATGTCAGGTCAAACACTATTATTTGGGGACTGCAGTGCAGTTCTTGCTTAGGCAGCACGCCACATAGATTTGCAAAGCAAACAGCAGTAAGGCTTCTGGTGCTTAGCATTAGGGTCTCTACTGCTTAACATAAGGGCCTCTGCTGCTTAGCATTAGGGCCTCTACTGCTTAGCATTAGGGCCTCTACTGCTTAACACAAGGGCCTCTACTGCTTAACATAACGGCCTCTGCTGCTTAACATAAGGGCCTCTGCTGCTTAGCATTAGGGCCTCTGCTGCTTAGCATTAGGGCCTCTACTGCTTAACATAAGGGCCTCTGCTGCTAAGCATTAGGGCCTCTGCTGCTTAACATAAGGGCCTCTGCTGCTTAGCATTAGGGCCTCTGCTGCTTAGCATTAGGGCCTCTGAAGCTTAGCATTCGGGCCTCTGAAGCTTAGCATTCGGGCATCTGAAGCTTAGCATTATGGTCTCTGAAACTTAGCCATCATGCCTCTAGTGCTTAGCATTAGGGCCTCTGAAGCTTAGTAATCATGCCTCTAGTGCTTACCATTAGGACCTCTACTACTTAGCATTAGGGCCTCTGCTGCTTAGCATTAGGGCCTCTACTGCTTAGCATTAGGGCCTCTACTGCTTAACATAAGGGCCTCTGCTGCTAAGCATTAGGGCCTCTGCTGCTTAGCATTAGGGCCTCTGCTGCTTAGCATTAGGGCCTCTACTGCTTAACATAACGGCCTCTGCTGCTTAACATAAGGGCCTCTGCTGCTTAGCATTATGGCCTCTGCTGCTTAGCATTAGGGCCTCTACTGCTTAACATAAGGGCCTCTGCTGCTAAGCATTAGGGCCTCTGCTGCTTAGCATTAGGGCCTCTACTGCTTAACATAACGGCCTCTGCTGCTTAACATAAGGGCCTCTGCTGCTTAGCATTAGGGCCTCTGAAGCTTAGCATTCGGGCCTCTGAAGCTTAGCATTAGGGCATCTGAAGCTTAGCATTATGGCCTCTGAAACTTAGCCATCATGCTCTAGTGCTTAGCATTAGGGCCTCTGAAGCTTAGCAATCATGCCTCTAGTGCTTACCATTATGACCTCTACTACTTAGCATTAGGGCCTCTGAAGCTTAGCTTTAGGGCCTCTGAAGCTTAGCAATCATGCCTCTAGTGCTTAGCATTAGGACCTCTACTGCTTAGCATTAGGGCCTCTGAAGCTTCGCAATCATGCCTCTACTGCTTAGCATTAGGGCCTCTGGTGCTTAGCCACACTGGATGGGGGATATGGACGATCAGACTGCCCTGGCATGACATCTGAAATGCTGAACCTCTATTGCTGAAGTTAAAACACAATCTACCTTTTCTGTTTTTGGATTGTTTTGGCCATGGCCAGAGCTTTAAACCTCCCCGCACAGCAGATGGCACCACCGATAATTTGGGTGCATCGTACTACTCGAGATGGATAATTAAGCAAGAGAGGAGTTTAGCTGGTAGCTGCTGGTGGCCTCATTGAGGAAAATATGCATTACAAGCTGTGCCCTCGGGTCTCATTTGCTGTCCGACTAATGGGGGAATCATCTGATGGAAATCGAATTGAGTAAAAATGGGGACATTTCCTTTTGTGACAAACATGGGGCATTAGGAACATCAAGAGCTTACAATTGTCAGTTTCAGGCAAAAACAATGTTTTTGTAAATGTGTTATCAACATAAGAATGCTCTTTGTTGTCTATTAGCTACAGAACAACTTTTTTGTGATTATGATGTAGATGCATTCAAAGAATATAAAATGTGACACATGTACAAATGTAAAGGTCTGCCATCCCTAAACTATTCTATCGAGAAAAATGACCCTATAATTCACCACATGGATCTTAGCAAAAGCTTGAAATATGACTACCGAGAGATAGACTGCATGCACCAAACAAATTATTTTGGAACACATGCATGAAACACTTCAACAATTTAGTGTGTCAATTCATGGGTGCCATTTACATAAGCATTGTTGGCTGGGAAATATATCAGATAGTCACTGGTATTAGATGGTCACTTGTAACTCCCCTAAGTCTATGCAGAACAAGAAAGTGTGGAGGCAGGGGGGTTGTTGGAGGGAACTTGAAGAGAAAAAATGGACTGAGGGTTCTTCCTCATGAAAGTTTCATTCACACACCATTGTAATGCGGATGAAAGCAGCAAGGCCGCATAAGCGATGTGCAGGCGCTTTATTTTAGCTGTCCTCGCTGCCACACAGCTCTGTATCAAGCACAGTGCCCGGCTACCTTTTAAGCAGCGTGAGCGGCTCGCCTGGCCTTGTGCTTTATTTTGCTCTGAACGCCTATTAAAATTAGGCTCAATACCTGTTCCCCAGGTTCTGAATGCCGTGACCGATTTGATGGACTGGACCCAGAGGAGACCCGACAGATGATCTAATGGAACCTCCCCCTCAGACAGCAGTGGAGTCAAAGCACACAGGTAATAGTGTTAACCCAAATAGAGGAGGTGAAAGGGGCAGCCTTTCCCTTCTCTTTCTTTTCCATTAGGGATTTTTCCCAGGGAGAGATGTTCAAAAAGCACGTATTACGTATTGCTAGAGGGGCCAGACTGAGGTATTAGATTCTTAACCAGGACTGAGATTCCTGCAACTGCTTTAGATCTACAAGCATCTCTCTTTTTTTCTCTCTCTCTCTCACACACATACACACACACATACAAACATGAAGGAATACCAACATAAAATACATACACATGCATTGTTTTAATTTGAACAACATTTAATTAGAAGTATTTGCTTGCCACGAAAGAGAAAATTTAAATGTCTCTCTTTCAAGCTAGTTCTTTTCAGGCTTGTTTTTCAGGCCTCATTTCACATGCTATAGTGTTCGTGTATTTTTTTGCCTGACTTCTGTCAAAACATTTAAAACTGCTGATGCCCTTGGAATGAGAAAACCCACAAAGAAAAGTAAATTCAATCAGGATAGCTGTAAGGGTTCAGTTTTCAAGAACAGTGTGTTTCAGTTGCTTACTACTAAATCTCAATTCTGAATTCCTCATGGATATATCCAATGATACCACTATATACCAGAATATTGAACTAGCAGTGCAAAAAAAAAACTTTAATCATTCATGAAAAGTACTTTCAAGGTCTAGACTACAAAGATATAGGTATGCTTAAGTTACTAAATCTGTAAAGACATATCTTACTTTTTTTAAAAAGTACTCTGGCAGGGTGACGTAATTCTGTTGGTCATGTTATGGCAGTGTGTAGACCCAAATGCAGGACTCAGAGACAGACGGCTGCTTGAACTCCATGCAGGAGACTTTATTTACAAGTAATAGCCCACACAGGGTAGCAGGCAGGAGATCAGGAACGGGCAGGCAGGAAACAGGGCTTGGCAAACGCGATGTCCAGGAACAGGCAGGGATCAGAGCCGGGGAATCCATCAGAGCAGGACATAAGAAGTACGAAGGGCAGGAGCAGGGCTAGGACAGGCAGGGCAGGCAGGAGAACCGGAGCTGGGCTGGACGGGAACGGGCTGGATGGGAATGGGCTGGACAGGCAGGAGAACACAACTGGGCGGGTACACAGGACTAAACACAGGAAGGAGGTGCAGGCAGGGAACAGGCAGGGAACAGGCAGGGAACAGGCAGGGAACAGGCAGGGAACAGGCAGGGATCAAAAAGGCTGGAAAGTAATATTACAAGAGCAGGGCACAAGATGATCTGGCACAGAACAAAGAAACAAGGGAGACTATATGCCAGATTACTAATGAGACAATGAGGAACAGGTGACGAAAACACATGAGGAAACACAATTTAGGTGCGGGGAAGCGGAGACACAAAATGGAGGGAGAAAGGGAAAACACGGGACGGACTACCAAGATATAAAATACATATAAATGGAAAACCAGGAAATCGGGACAGAGGCACGGGACGTGACAGGTCATTGAATCAAGTTGACCTTTCACAATTCTGCTAGTTCATTAGAAGTGTACACTTTATTTTAAATAGTTTCAACCCATTTGTATTTGTCTCTCAGTTATTAATAATTTCTTGTCTCATTGCAAGTCCTCCCAATTCAGGAGAGAGAGAAGATTGCAGACAGACCCAAACACTGTTGGATAACAACTAAAACATAACATTACTTAATGTTCACCAAAAGTGGTAACAGGGTGTTGTTGCTTTTTTTTGTCTTTGTTCTATTTTGAAAACCAAGCAAAGATAAATATCAAGCAAAACTAAGATGTAAAATCTTGTTGAAGTCATGTCTGTACACAATAACAAGCATTATTTTAAGAAAAAAGTTGAACATTTATGGCTTGACATCCAACACATTAACCAACATTATTTTGAATAAAAGAAGGAAATCGTGTCATGTGCCCACCCTAATTGTGTTTACAATTAGGTGACATGGACATGAAGTTGTCTAACGGTTGTGCTAACTTTGGATATCACTATTTGATATCATGATTTGATATCATTATGTTAACAGTTTTTTACTCCTCTTCCTGCTGGCTTCATTCATTTCAGAGTTTGAACGATGCTGACAGGCAGTGGTTAGCGTTCGTTAGTTGTCTTTTTGAAAGGCATGTTCCTACAGTATTTGGTATCAAGGCTTTCTTGAAGGGGAAATTATCCCCCCTCCCCCCTTCCAACATTGTTCTTAGCATGAGAGTCAATATTTTCATGTTGGCTTTCATTTTTACTTTGCCTATGGGCAATGCAATCAATCTCGGCCTCCTGTATCCTAAGGAGTTATTTAATAATTCATTGTAAGTTGCTTTGGGCCATGCAAGATGTGACAAAAAAGAAACGCAATCTAGGGAGAAGAGTCAGTAGACCAGGGGTGATACGTAAATTTACAAACCCTATACAATTGAGTCTGCCCTCAGGGTTTCCTGGCATCTTTTTTTAATATATTCACTGAGACGAACTTGTTCTTAAGCTTTCTCCACTGGCTAAATGAGCCACAGGGTAATCTCATTTATTTATTTCATATCTCTAGTTGATTTGTCCAGTAATTTTATGAAATTACATTGGCTGGAGAAAGGAAAGAACTACTGTCAGAAAAGAATATCATAAAATAAAACCGTTCTCAAAGCAGCTCTGGGCGCATGAATATTTAATTGTGGACCAACTGTCAGAGTGATTTTTATTTATTTATTTATTTTTTGGTTGTTGTTTTCTCTATTTATAATGCAGTACTTCTGCAAACGTATTTCCCTGGTGCTTTCTCAAATTATATCACATTGTGTGCTTTTGAGCTGGGTCAGCTTTTGTTAACTTTATTCCGCATTCACATTGACTTGCCCTTAAGTTTCTGTTTGAATTTATGGATTTGTTAAATTTTGTCTGAAAGATATATATTGTGCAGTTTCCATCCAGCAGCACCTGCTTTGTCGTTGATGCCAAGTAGTGACGTGGAATAAATGTTCATTCTGTTTTTTTATTTTTATGTTTTTTTTTATTATTATTTTTTTTTTAAAAAGAAGCACATGTGGTTTGATGCTAGTAGTATAACTAGCTGTAATATATAATAGATGACACTGTAGAACCCCAGATCAGGAGATGTTTTATCTATTCATTTGAAATAAATTAGCATGTCCAACTTTGTATAGAGCCAACTGCACTGGGTTTAATTTCTGTCCATACCATACACTGAGGTTTTGAAATGCCATGCCATGAACAGACAGATAATTTTAAATAATTATCTCATTGTTACGAGTCCCATTTTAGCACACAATCAATTCATGGCCCAATTAAAGCAAAAATGTTTTGAATGTAACTTGGGAAACTTCATCTCACAGAATGTAAACGTTTTAAATTGGGGGAGTTGTCAAAAGTAAATCAGCCGTTAAAAAAATGTTTCAGATAAACAAGTTTAATTGTGTACTAATAAATGCTTCAGAGTGTTCACCGATGAATATAATAAAAAATCTGACTCTTAATTAAGTGCAATCTTGCATGATATGTATCCCATTTCATGCACTTTCTGTGTTTTTCTATTGTTTCAGGTTGGCTGTATTAATTTCCATCATCAGATAAATATTTATGGTAATACTGTGTTGTTAACACATTTGTGTGTGTCTTGATGACAATGTGTATATTCCTTCATGTGAAAGGAACATAGAACAGATAACAGATAACTGGTATTATTCAGTGGTCCTGCACTTATTTTTAAACAGTTGAATGTCACCATTCTAATTCTGACTTACAAAAACCTAAGTACTGTTCATATTCACTTAGTTTGAACTTAATGCAGCTATAGTGGGAGTAGATACAGTAAATTAAGTGAGTCTTTACCAAAAGCAATACAAAAAATAATAAAATAGAATAAATACATAAATATTAGCAGTAAAAGTAGTTGGTTGATTTTGTAATGGAATGTTACGTGCGATCCCTTATTCTCCCACTGGCTGTCATCAAACTTTTCCCTAATGTCCCTCCTTCTTTTTCTTGAAGCAGAAACCAAGATTGCTGTCCTCAAAATCAAACAAAAAAAGGTTCTGCTACAACCTGGCTGCATTGCCACTACTGCTGTGGCTCTGCATATCATGTAGCTATAAATAAGATTCAGTTGTCACTATTACATTTGAGATAGCATAAAAAAAGCTATTGTACTGACTCGTTGAGCGGAGGCCCCTTCCATAAGGCAGAAAGAGTGAAACAGAGTAGCATCAAAACGTGCTTGAATTCCTCCATTCAAAAGCAACTTGGAGATGAGCAGGTGAAAGTAGCCTTTGACTCATTCTAAGTCAGGCAACCCACTTGTGTTGATAATACATTAATTGATCGTGGCAAGGGTGAGAGCATGAAACGGAGACAAGTGATTGAAGGTCGTTATGTTCTCTCACAGTGGCTCCACCTTTTACCATATATGGGCTTCCAGGCTGAAATTGCCTTTGGCTCCCAACAATCAGCCTACTGGTGAGCCAGGGATAAAAGTCCCTGTTTTCAAGCATTCAAAGTACCTTTTGTTGGGAGAATCGTGTCGTGGGAATGTGATAGTGTGGTTTAAAGCGAGCTAGTTGAATTCATCTTAAACTTTAGAACCTAGATGTAGGTCTGTATTTAATTCAAATGTTTACAAAGAAATGACAAAGAAGTGAACTGTGAAGTGTTAATATTACTGATGTCTGAATTCAACTATGTTAGACAGGTGTTGGTTGCATGCAAGCCATTTAATTATTTGTTGTAATTTATATTATACCAGCTTTGTGTGTTTTACACCCCTTAAGTATATAAGCATTTGTATGTGCTTGGAAATATAGCTATGGGAGTGTGCTGTACAGATGAACCAAAACAATTGCTTGTGATTTTGAAATGGGGGCGGGGTTGTGATGTTCGGGGGACGAGAAGGATATGAATCACTGATTTGTACCCATTTTTATTACTTCAGCATATAAAACTCGAGTCCTGTCGCCTTGTGGTTCATCTCCAATTCAGCTACTGTATTGATTAATGACACCCCCTAAAGTGGCACACCTATCCAACTCAGCCTTCTCCATCTGCACAAAAACAAACAGGTGTTTATCATAAACACGCTAATGTGCCTCCGCCTGCAGTCTATCGTATCCAGCGCCGTCGTTTATCTCATTTATTACGCCGCGCACCACTGCAAGGGAACACTGTGCCTCATCTCCTCCAACACAAACCACGGCTCCCTCTCGCTCCAGTCCAACGCTCCGCTTTGACTTTGAATTATAATTTGTTTTGTAAGATCCACACCCCGCAAATGCCTTTTGGACAGGTTCTAATGCTCCTCATCCCTCTTGCGCTTTAAGTCCAGGTGCAGTTCCCCTGGGTGCAGGCTGATTATCTCTAGTGTCGCTGGAAAGCGCAAAACAACCCCATGCGGCTCTCCGCTTTTAGCCACCGGAAAAACATCACTTGCTCTTCCCCACAACTGACAGGGACTCATTGATGTATGCGTTAATAATGACTTAGTAACTCAGGGAAAAATATCTTAATAAAAAATATTTTGCCAAAAGCACCATACCCTTCAGTTCAAAGCTCAGCCAAATTGTTCTCACTGCGGTTTGCAGACCAGAATGCACTGCAAATGCTCGCTCCACTTTTTTTCCTTCCTTTCACCTTTCCCATTTGTCCTGAGGTGACGTAGGTGGCCCCTACATGAACTCATCAGCCTTCTAATCTTCTTATTGGCATAATCTGTCTTTCTCTAGGCATGTGAAGTATAGACCTTCTGAAACCTTTTTTAAGATGGGCAATAGGGGTGATAAGAAATGCCTACTATAACAAGTTGGGGACAAAACATCAAATTAATGACAGAAGAAAATGCAAAGTGATCCACAAAATGTCTCAGCAGTTCAAATACAGATCAGTGGTTCAACTGCTGAAGTCCAAAATGCTTAATGAAATTTTGTTTATACGTTTTACTGCAAGCATTGAAAGCACCATGTCATAGGTTAGCAAAAGGAGCCTCTATAGATTAATGCAAAATGAAAATAACGTGAAGCACTGAGTAATTGAACATAGCACTATTGGGCGGGCTCATACTCGCAAAAGACACAAATGTCTTATCTTGACCCAAGAAACGTCCATATAATTACAAGATTTAAAAAGCATATGCATGTTACATAGATAATTGTCACATGTTCTACACCCCCCCCCCCTTATATAGGGCCTGCAGCAATATAAGCTACAGATGCTTGTCCCTCTGAATGTCCTTCAGTTGACAAAGAAAGAAAAACCTTGTTTAAATTACCATAACGGTTTCTCCGCCCTGTATGTTAAACTACCGTCTTGAAATCGTGTTTGTGGACTGGTTCTAAATGCTTGGAAGGGCTGTTCAGACACTCACAAAATCCCACGGGGATAATCAATTTCACACACCTGTTCAACTGATTATATAGTCAATCCAGCTCTGACCTTGAATTCCCCTCCAAATATGGAAAAAGGCATCTCCGTGGTTATTTGTTTTTCTCCCATAAACCAGAACTGAATAGGGATCTGCATTAAAACAATCAAAAATGACTTGTGTTGATCGTGCCATAGCTAATCGAATTGCACTGCGTCTAAATCTGTGAAGGAACTGGCTCTATACAGTGTTTTGAAAAAGGCCAATGTTTTCACGCATTCCCTTTTCAAAGCTTCTCAACCAGAGTTCTGTTGATTCTATTTTCTCTCATAAAAATGAAAAGGAAGTCAGTTTTTGGATGTCATGAGATTATCTGGCACGCCAAAGCCCTTAGCAATTATTAAATTGTGACCTTCTCTGTTTGATTACTGGGCTAGAGGGTCAGGTTTGCTCAAGTTTCATTTGAGTGACAGAAAGACAGTAAGCCTGCTGCTACAGCTGTTGTAAATTAATGTTTTATTTCACATGTAATTGCCCAGAGAACACCTTCATATTTAATTTTTCATTTTTAAGCACAAACATGTATCACTTTAAGGCACAAAACCATCACAGTTGGTTGGTATTCCCAGTATGACATCAGCTATGAATAATTTTATAAATCATTTTTCATAAACCATTGGTGCATGGTTGAATAGAATGTCTCCTCACAAATGTACTGCCAACCAAGCAAAGTCTTATCTGTTTCGGGGGGGTAAATGACATCACAACAGCATAGCTCATTAGCCTGCATCTTTCATAATGCTAATGAAGTTTCACGGGAGATGAAGAATGGGAAAGAGAGGGTTTTCAGCCACAACAAATCAACTTTTGTTTCTAAATTACCATTTAATTCATTCATATTTTTCTGAATTTAAAGATCTATTCATATATTATACCAGCCTTTCTCTCTCAGACTGCTGTATTATCATTCTTAGAAACATATCATGCCCTGCAATAATTTCAATCTTAGCTGGATGCATGTGTAGGTAACCATGCATCAATATTATGGTGAAGCTGTCAATAAGTAGATCTGTGGTTGATTGGTTATGCTTCAAATGGAGAATCCCCTAGGCAGGGTGGCTGATGTAGAGCTGTGTTGGGACTTGAGAATTATATGAAAAGGAAGAGGAGGCAATGTTCAAAAACAGGTATCATTGTTAGTGCAATGGCATGCAGAAGATTATGCATAATATTAACACAGTACAATGCATACCAGCCAGGCAGTGAGGGTTGTACAATTTTAATGTTGTACTATTTGGTGAGACTGTTTGCATTGCTACGCTAATATTTGCGCAAAACTATAAATTATATTGAGCCACACGCTAATGCACATTGGGAAAAGTAATTTGGTATAAAAAATTAAATGACTGCTTTATTGGCATGCCGGTGATGAATCATAACCACTACACTCTTGGCTCCCACCCCTTTGCCTTTCTCACAACAATCCCATGTGCATAACATTGATTAAGCATATCACAAGGAATCAATTATAACAAAGTGAACACAGCTCTTTCATTCTCAGAACAGCATGTGTGCTTACCATGATGTGCTAATTCCCGAAATTAATCTGGCTTGTATTTCATTAAAGTAAGTTAAGGTGAATTGTAATGGTGAGAGCCATGGCTACAGAAACATATGAAATTGAAGGATATAGGATACCCTTCTAAATGGGGAGAGGGGGGAGGGTGGACTCAAAATAAAAGGAACATTCATGTTCAGCCTTTTATTTATTTATTTGTTTGTTTGTTTATTTGTGTTGGGTTTGGGTTTGCTAAAAATGTACTTCGTATCAAGTTTATTTAGGTGGAAAGAAGATTCATACCAGAAAGCAAATTAATAATACATGTGTGTGTGTGTGTGTGTGTGTGTGTGTGTGTATGTATGTATATTGGGAAAATTGGCACGACGGCAAGAATATTGAGCACTGCCTTCACATTTTGCTTTAAAAATCACATGTGCACCATTATGCAGAACTTGAGCAATATGTTTTATAAGAGCAGACAGGATTTCTTGCCTGTGGACAGTCAATGGCCCAGAGAACACCCCCACCACCCAACCTAGGTGATTCACAACGAATTAACCACTCTCCCTGTCACTGACAGCAGGAGCAGACCGTACTTAAAGAACACAGGGTTCCCCAGGGCCAAGGCATTATAGGGGTCCCATTAGATTCTACAGGCCATTGCACATGGGGACTATTTTTGGAAAGAGGCCGAACCCCTGGCCGGTGTCCCATGGCTGTGTCCCACACAAGCATCTCGGTAACCCCTAGAGCAGTGTTTCCCAACCAGTGTGCCGCGGCACACTAGTGTGCCGTGAGAGATCGTCAGGTGTGCCGTGGGAAATTATCTAATATCACCTAATTAAAGGGGTAGGAAACCCTCGGTTACATTCTCTCTCCGCCCACTCCACGAATTCGAAAAATGCAATTAAATGGGCGTGGAAAGCAGCAGCCGAGGGGGAGGGGCGAGAGCGAGGAGAGAGGCTATCGTCACCTGAAGACACGCCCACAAGGGAAAATATTGCGAGTGAAACTGAGTCTGTATCAATCGCTGACTAATTCGGTGATATCAGTCAATGGCTTCTTCGAGGTGGGGGACATCTCCCCTCCGGAATGCTCTGGGCTTTCCACCGCCCAGGAGTATGAAGAAGAAAATGGTCTTATACATCTAACGTAGCTATGCTTCACGAACATGACAATAAAATATGTAAACGAATGCCAAGTGAAACTAAACGGCTGTTAGCTATAGGCTACGCTACGGGAGACTTCACAATCTGCTCAAATCGATGTTCTGCCCAGTAAATTAACGTTTGTCAGCAAATATTCATTCTGACATAACGTTACCTGCAGATTATACAAACATGAAAAAATACAACACGTAGGCTAATGAATGTCAAGTGAAACTGAACGGCTTTTGGCTTTTTTATTTTGTTTTACCTACGTTATCCTAGCCATCTACAAATGCACGTTTACTAGCTATCCAAATAACTTAACTAAGACATACGTTAACATAAGCACAGCATTATCACTTTGTACCTTGTACCATTTTTATTTCAGTAAATACATGTTCCAGCCATGGGGGGTTCCAGATAGTGCAGTTAATGGTTATCCATCAAACGTAACTCCGTAACTCCTGCTCCAGTTAACTATGGTTAACGATACGAAAACAACTCAAGTAAATATATTTGAGGCTACAAGATAACCATCACGTTAGCAAGCCAACAAGACGCCGTAGGCTGCACTTAATTTAATTTACCGCATTTGGAGGGACAGAAATATCAGTCGGGCTTGGTAACGTTTCCGCATTCCTTTGGCTGGCATACCCCAATTCAACCTGGGCATAGTGTAACTGTTAACGTTAATCCGCGGATGCTCTTGCACCCAGAGAAAGCACACTTGCGACCCATCAGTCATTGCTTGTAAATTGAAACTATTGGAATTGAAAAAACGAATTTACAATTGTTAATAACTAGCATAATTGGAAAAATGCTAATACATTGAAAGAGACTAACTGTAGGCTACAACGATATTGCTTGTCAAATGGATATAGCCAAAAAAAACAGTTCTTCATGCTTTGGCTTTTGCCAAAAAATAAAAAATAAAAAAATAAAAACAGAGAGACTGAGAGCTGTTGAGGAAGAGCTTCGTGTGTGTCTTTCTACCATTACTGCCAGGATATCCATTTTGTGTTCATCGAAACAGCCCCAGGTTTCCCACTAAGTATAAATACATTAAAAAACTATATTATTAACTATATGTATTATAATAAAGGTCATCTAATCTAATATGTACTGTGTTAGTGTCATTTTGTGTCATTTTGGTTGGTGGTGTGCCCCAGGATTTTGTAAATGTAAAAAATGTGCCGCGGCTCAAAAAAGGTTGGGAAACACTGCCCTAGAGGACGAGAGCGTCGAGCGTGACACCGAAATCCTGACTCTGCAGAGCCTCTCAAAAGGTTGAAAGTTTGCCCAGCCAGCTCTGCTGAGGCATGCGCTTGAGAAATCGATGTTTCTTCTTCAACATTCTATGCTTTGTAAAGTGCGTTCTGTGTAACAAAATTCTTTATTTATTCATTTATTCACAATATTTTTTCTTTGCAGAAGGCAAATTATGCAACTATGATGCTCAATAATGGTGTGTTCTCAGAATAATGTTAATAATCTTACCTGGTTAAAATGGCCACACAACCTATTAATTTATAGCATTGGTACCTTTAACACTCCACTGCCCTCGCTCTGTGAAGCTGTACAAGGTTAAATCGTTGGGAAGCAATTAAGATAAAGTTAATAGGATCCATTTATAGTTCACTAAGCTACAGTTTAACTGAAAGCATATAATTTGACTTGGTTAAATAGAAATGGTTACATAAAACATAATATCATATAGCATTCATTTAAATCAAATGTATATACTGTATATAATATAACACACACATACACACACACAGAAACAGTCAAACAGTCGAAACCACAGTTGTCTCGTCCCTGCCCTCCTTTTATGCAAATAATGCAAAGAATATATGTAAATATATTTTATTTATAATAAAACCATTTATGAAACCATATCAAATAAAAAGTAATTGTAGGGCTATTCTGTAATGAGTTCAATTTGTCTCTCTAGAATTATTCATATCCACCATTTATGAAAATGAAAGAGTAAATTACTAACTGTATTACCAACAATGAAACGTGTTTCATACTTTATGTGGCAATAATGTTCCATCTACCTGTTATGATCCTGGTTAATGCTTTAATGCTATTGGCACTTTTAATGTAAGCGTAACATATTTAAGCAAGCGATCAGTTTTGTTCATATTTTTCATTACCAAAGCTCAGCCATGATGATAACAAAAAAAGCAATCCTGTGCAAAATCAAGAAAGAAATGCTTGCATAAATAACAATTATGATAATCAGTTAGATTGATCTTCACTCTAAGAGAAAACCCCACAACAAGGAATATATTAATGAATTGATAAATCAATAAATGTAAATACACTGACATTTTAGAGGTGTTCAATTGGCCGTTGGATTACTGTCACAGCTCTGTAGCTCCCCAGAGGCCCCAATGATTTCAGTGAGCGATAGAAAGATAGCAGGGCAACTATGGCTGTGTACGAATCAACGGCCTTCTATATGATTGAGTATTCTTGTTGAGTACACTGGATGAGAATGTTGTTAAGTAGGCGAAAGGTTCTCTACACGTAGTGTGCTTAAATTCCCAGAATGATATAATTAACAATATATACTAACTTACATTTTTGCTGATAATAGTATGCAGGATATTTTTTTGGATACTGCATGTCACTAAACAGTATGCAGTAAGCAGTATACAGTATGTTAGTCCACAGTACACAGAACGCAGTACATAAGGGTCTGATTCAGACACAGCCAAAAACTGCGACCACAAATAAATTTTAATATTCAGGGCCCTGGGCACAACCCATGAAAATGACAGGACTGTATTTGTGTTGGATGACAAAGCTTTACAGACCAATTTGCATTATGGTCTCCAGGTGAAGGTGAGTACAGAGCCAGGTGAAAAGCAGCATTCAGTTTTCTTTTTACTTTTTATTATGATGGTTGTTGTAGCATGACTTTATTCTGATCACATGTGCAGCTGAGAATAAATAAACTGGTCATTTTTACATTATTCTTCAGAATAGATTGAAGATTTAAAGGACACAAAAAGCTGACACTTCTCTGTCTGCAGTCACAAACAGGTGTCTTCTCTCTCTCTCTCTCTCTCTCTCTCTCTCTCTTTTCGTCTTTCTCTCCTTACTTACTCTTTTCCTCTCTCTCTCTCTCTCTTTCTCTCCCGCTCTCGCCCCCCCACACACACTCCCCCCTCTCTCTCTCCCTCTTTGTGTGCTCAGCACAAATAATCACAAGTGCTTTTGTTTGTGAAAGATTAGCTGAGTATATATAGTTTCTGTGTTTACACCATTATCTCATATGCAAACACTGCAGGATAACAGAAGCCAGACTGTGTGGAACTTCTCCAATGAATATCAAAGATTATTTTACACATAATAATATTAAGATTGTTTGCATGATGGGCCTTTCTGTGCATGTTTGCATGTTCTCCCCGTGTCCGTGTGGGTTTCTTCTGGGCACTCCGGTTTCCTCCCACAGTCAAAAACATACAGGTTAGGCTAATTGGAGACTCTAAATTGCCCATAGGTATGAGTGTGTGAGTGAATGGTGTGTGTGCCCCTGCAATGGATTGGCGACCTTCCCAGACCTTTCCAATCCTCTCAGCCAATGCATGCTGGGATAGGCTCCAGACCCTGACCAGGAATAAGCGGGTTAGATAATGGATGGATGGATGGTTATTGTTTATGCAAAAAAGTATTATATATTTATATATATAGGAATGATTCAAAGAAGGTAATACAAAAAATTATAATTCAGTATGAGTTTGATATATTCAGTATGACCCTCTGTCCCTGTCATTGGGAGTGTTCACCTCAAATTAAATTGCAGATTTAAACTGAAGTTTTTGTCTACCATCAAATGTGACAATTCTCAAAATGACCTTTGGTCAATCTCCACATTTTTCCCTTTGATCTGTAAGACACCCTAATATGTTCATTTTCAAGATCTTAACTACAGCAGATTTAAGGGTATGTAATTAAACCAACTAAAGGTAATGGAGGCTGATCTTCTGTTTCATTCTACCAAACAGACATTTGAAAGGAACATAATAAGGGTTGAAAAATATCCTTTCTGCATGTTGCCGTGACATACTGATTGTTCATACTGTAGCTTTACAGTGTTGTGTGAGTTCTTTGGCAGAAGAATGGAGGGGGGGCTAAGAAGCCTTCCCAAGCTTCCTGCCCTTGATATTGCGGAGAGAAAATCGCATGGTCGGGCCGCGAGCGTCGTGTTGAGGAGGATTCTCTGAGAGGAAAGGCAGGCAGCGCTTTTCATTAATCAACGTAGAGCGTGTGGCCTCATACAGGGGTTCTGAGAGAAACGGGGTTCACACAAGAGGCAACGCTGCGCTCCAATTAATTTTCAGCTGCCACGTGAGCAGCGCCAACCCTAACGGAACCCGGAGTCGCAATAACGACACTGTGATCGTTTCCAGCAACAACACAGAGAACTTTTATTTTTCTGTTGTTTGTTTTTATGCTCCCCCCTCTCAAAGTTTATTTTATAAAAATATACACTTAATTTCCAACAGCTTCCAGAGGTTACCTCTGCATTGCCAGAAGAGCGGTGTTTATCATTTATTCATGGCTTCGAAGTAACCGAGTGAAAAGAAAAAAATGGGAAAAAAGCTGTCTGTTCTGAGAAGTACAGGCCTCTAAGCATGATATTAATGTATAATTTATGGGTAAACACAGAAGAGGTCAAAGCTGATTATAGTTATAATGGTTTGACTATGACTCCACCCCAATACCTCCCACTTAATTCAAGCCTCCGTCAATGCAGAATATGTAAATATTGTATAAGTTCCATGCCTCAAAACGTGTACATTACATATTTTTAAGCAAAGCTGCAATGTTTTAGGCTAATGCAATCATAAAAAAGTCTTGCTTGTATTCAAATCCACTGCTATAGCATAATTAATGCCACTGTACGTGCAACACATAACCTGTCTAATTCTGCTCCAGTGTGTCTCATGTCTTGCTATAGCTATGCCTTTTTTCTGCCTTGTGTCTCCTCTTTATTTCTGTTGTGTACTTTTATATGTTTACGGAGCTTCAGTTACATTTTTGATGGGATCATGGGAAGGTGGAAGGGTGGAACAAATCATAAACTTGAAGTTTATATTTGCCACACTAGTGCTGACTGCTATGCCATCCATACCCAAGCGTACCGCATCTATTTCTGCACTGCGCCTTCCCATGAGCCAGTGAAAGGTTTCCCTTCCGACGTGGAGTCCGACTTGCAAATAATTTCCACAAGTCATTACCGCAACATTGCTACATTTACGGGAATCTGACACAGCCACCATTGCAAAATGTGTGTGTCCGCTCAGTATCAGCTCAGTATTTTTAAATTGGATAGTTTCAGAAGATGGTGGATGGGGCATATACTGTTAAAACTCACTGTCACAGTTTTGGGGCATGTACACATGACAGTGGCTTTGCACGTTAGTGTTTGTTCCATTGTTTCTCACTTGCCCTGAAGAGACCTTATGTGAAGTGGATATAATATACTGTAGCTTTACACGTAAATAAGGGCACCAATTTTCACATGTGACATACGCATGCTATTTTGGCATAAGTTTCATCTTGATATCACATGGTGTCAGGGATGTGGTAGGGACTCAGGCGCAGACAGCACGTACAAAATTAAGTTTATTTTCAGGTCGAAACCCAGGGCAAAAACACAAGCCAAGCGAAATCAGGAATCCGGCAGTAGTCAAAAACCAGGAAGTCACGGTAAAAGTTCAAAACACAATCCAAAAGGCGAAGTCAGAAAACAGAAACTAAAGTCAGGAGCACGGAAAACAGGCGAATGGGAAACTAACAAAAACACGGGTCAAACAAAGGCTTGTAGCGAACCAGGGCAAAGATGGCAACTGTGAAGAACTCGCAAAGAAATACAAGACAGAGTGGAACTTAAATACACAAGACTAACAAGCAAACAAAATACAGGTGAGTAGCGAGGCAGGTGAAACACATTGGTAATCAGGTGAGATACAGAAGGCGGGGCAGACACAATGAGGAAGTGAAAACAAACGCACATGGATGGGAGACGGAGAATGAAAACGGAGACACACGAACAACACCGAACAAAGAACAGAAAAACTCGACTCAAGACTCTCTGGAGAGTTTTGGGAAAGGAACGTTCTAGTCAGCATTCTGTTGTAGGTCAGTGGTGGAGTTGTGGAGTTGGCTAGAATCACCACCTTCAATTTTTTTTCTCCACTTATTTCAGATCATGATTTGCCTGAACTGACCAATCAGCAAAGTGATTATACAGAATAGTTTTCCCTCATGCCAGAATGTCACCCTGGCTAGCCTATAACCAATGTTATAAGCCTGACAAGTGAGGCTACATAATACATAATGTTACAAGCCAAATGTTTTTATGCTTATTAAAAAGGCTATGGTCATTACTTATTAGAGCTGATTATGAATGATTCATATGACCCATTTCAACTGCTGATAATAATACTCGTATCCGCATTATAACCCTTTGTGAATTGTCTCAGAATAACAGCCCTTGATGAGAGCTGATTTCTTGGGAATTGCTCTTGAGTCATGCCCCCTCCAGCTTCAACGCTTTGTTCGCTTTCCACCGCCGGCTCTCAACGTCTGCATATGCCAACTAAAATAACAGAAGTTTTCTCAGACAATAGCTTCAATTGTGCGCCGTTTCAAAAAAAAAAGAAGCATGTTTTAAGGGTGTAGTCTGAGAGTCTGCACTCTGTAGTCTTTGCAGCAGAAGCCCAAACTCGCTGACAAGCTTTTGCACATTTTAATTCCAGCCTGACGCTGCTTTGGCGTCTGTGGATCTGAATGGAAATGCAGTGGAAATACAGAGACATTGTAGAGATTTTGATGTAGATGCATGACGCAGGGTTGATATGTGTCAGAATGCTGTGGCACACTACACATGCATTTTGAACAGCAGATATGCAGGCACTAACCAATGAATGAGAACACAGCAGTGTTTAAACAGTGACGGGTTCTGACCGTTCTGTGGTGGCATGAGACTCGTTTTTCTGGCATGACTGGGGTCCAGTCATACCCCTCATAAAGTATGTTGCTGCCAAATATGCAATGACAGAATGCGGGTTCAGATAATCACAAACTGATGTTGATTGTTATGTAAATTAGCTGGTTTAGTGTATTTCGTACAAAACATTAATGCAGGGTTTGGTATATCCTTCCATTTTTATATATATAAATATTTGTATCCTTTCTAGGGCATTTATTTTTGCCTAGCACCTTGGAGTTAATTTCCTGTCACCTGTTTGATTAAGAAATGGCAGTTTTTGGTTGTTTTTATTTATTTATTTTCTAGCCCACAGGTATAAATCAGTTGTTAATGTTCCACATTTTGTGCAAAATGTACAAACGTGCTGAAAAATTGGTCCCTGGGCAGCAGTAGGCTCAGGTTCTACTCTGCAAAGGTGCTCATTCCTGAACCCTGAGAGGTACGGTTTGGTGGGAATCGTCTGTCCTTATAAAATATGCGCCTGTTTTGACCTTGGTACGGATACACAGATAAGCCTGGGAAGGATTATAAAAAGGCATTGAGAATATACAACCATCTCTGCGCCGCCTGTATTCATAAATACATCAGGGTAAGAGCGGGGGCATCAATTATTTAGCTGAGAAGTCGAGGCCAAAGCAAGCAAGCAAAAGAAGAGAGACTGGAGGGAAAAAAACTGAATGTCTTTATGCATTATTCTTTGTGGTGGATGCTTTATTCTAAAATTGGAATTGGCAATAATATTTGAACAAAATCATAAGTTCTGGTTGTTGTGAATGTACTTGTGTACAAATTCAGTGGTTCTCGAACCCTGTTTGTACCACTGTGTATGGTGATTTTTGTTACCGCCAATCTTATGCTCAACTAAGGTTGTTGAACACATGTGTTTATGTCCTTTCTTAATTTCTTCCTTAAACTCATTAAAACAATGCAGGTTTGACTCATTATCATTTGCTTTGTCTTGGAATTCTTCATTATCTACTAAATTGTTCGTTTTATGGGCCATGTTTCCACACTTTCACCAATTAGGAGCCTATTGATTCCCTTCAGTCTTTTATTCGATCAGTTAAAAATGGTTTCCCCTTTTTTATGTAATCATTTGCAATATAGCACAATAAGCACAATGGGCCTCATTTATCATTCAGGCGTACATTCAAATCTGATTGTAAAGTGAGCGTACGGCCATTTTTAGGAAAATTTCCAGATTTATCAAAATGAACGTGGGTGTACGGTACGATGAAATCTCACGACAGCTCTCGACTTTGTGCACGCTTTTCCCAGCGGCAAGGCAGCGACATTGCATGCCATGAACAGCGAGGGAATAGTTGTGCAGCCTATAATGAAAACAAATAACTTTTGTTCAGAGCACTGCTGAGTCAACAGGTGATAAACAAAATGGGGCTCTTTGAAAAACATAGGTTATGTCAGCCTTAAAATCAGTTTGCTTTAAATGAGTAGCTGATCATAAAATTGGCACGTCCAAGTCCATTGGCACCTTCCATTTATGAAAATATTAAAAGCAGTTAATGCATCTGGGCAATATTTTAAAATGTACTTCACCTACGCATTGTGGCTGTAGACGTAGGCTAGGTTGTGTAGCCTAATTGTCCAAAATAGTATCTGAATAAGTTGATTTTTAATCACTATTAGTTTAATCGCTATTGTGCAGCCTAAATGGAATGAAGCTAGTTTAAATGATTACATCAGGAATAGCCTCTGTATAAGTATTTATTAGAGACATCCATATGAAAATAATTACGCCAGTCATGTTGTATGCAAGACGCAAAACTGTGTTCATATTGTTTTTTATAAATCCGACCTACACAGGACAAATGATGCAGTAGATAAGTCTCTGATTCGGACACTCAATCTTACCTCAATCGTAATGAACTTAACCCACCCGTGATTTAAATCCTGCCACCGCTAACGTTACTAGTTTGAGCAATGACGAGCAATTGAGCAATGAAGTTGAACCGTGACAACTAGTCTCCACAAACACAAAACATGAGACGATCTCAGAATTGCCTGCCTAGAAATGCTGTAGTGCCAATCAAATGTTTAAGTGCATCTCTGCTTCTTCTTATCTTTTCATCGAGGTTTTATGTTTTTTAAGTCTATGTTGCCAAAATCCCGCACAGTCCATATCAGCGACTTTCCCATGAGAAGACAGGGCCAGCAATAGCCCAGCTAACAAAATTAGGTTCCCAGGACATTCCCTGAATGTCTCGAAATGTCATCCGGACGTCACCTTGACGTCTTTTTGTAGGGTTTTCTAAACGTTACGTGGACGTCACAAAAAATGTTCCCGAGACGTTCTAGTAACCCCCCCCCCAGACATTCATTACATGATACTTGGTTATATTGTAACCAGTAACAGACGTTGCAGGAACGTCCCTGAATGTCCCATGAATGTTATGAGCACAACGTCATATCAGAACCGGATAGGGACGCTGCTTGAACGTCCCTGAAAAATTCTAATTAAATGTCACATTGGAACCAAACAGTGACCTTTCTAGGAGTTTAATAATGTTCTAGTAATGTTTTTAGGACATCCCTAGGGAACGTCACATCATAACTTTGAGGGGGGTAAAATGGGACGTCCACTGTTTGCTGGGAGGTTACAGGCGATTTGGTAGCGAGGCTACTCGTAAACCAAGTGTTAAATTATACCTCCAACCATTTTAAACCATCTTCTCCCTGTGTTCCAATAAGTGGAATGGATTTTGTGATAAAAAAAAAAATTTAACACGTCCTTCTGCGTTTTCTAACAATTCTGCATATTGTTAGCTAGCTAACATTAGCTAAGTTCACTCCAGAGAAAAGAGGCATCTCGATAAGCTAGCTTTTCTTCCTTTCCTTATAAATGAAATAACTACGACGTTGTCTTCTACTACCGTCAATTTAAAAAATATCACAAGGGGCAGGGTGCTGGGTAGGGATGGGCATCGTTTGGATTTTAGCGATTCTGATTCCGATTCCGTTTCTGTTTTTCAACCAAAGGCAAAGGTGCGTGCCACCAAACTAGCACGAGTGAAATTTGTTTAGGAACCGATAAGCAGAATCGAAATAAAACATTTTTAACAATTTTTTGTGAATTGGAATTTTGGAACCAAACGTGTTAAAACTCTGGGGTTGCAATTGTGGTTGCAACGAAAACCAGGATGCACATGGGTCTCCAGGACAGGGTTTGAGAACTTCTAAGCAGTTATGCTCTTAGGTGGAAAATCCAGGGTCAGAAAGTAAATGTCCTCAGTTTTTTGGTACAATCACCAGAATTTTCTGATTAGCATTCTGTTAATGCCACTCTGACAGTATATTCCTTGTGGACATTTATAAAAGTTACCTCTTTAAACTATATTTATAATACAGAGTAGAGTTCACATTCACAAATGTTCACATTTATAAAGATCTTTCTGAACTATATAGATTTATAGCGTTAGTATATTACATTTGGATTTAAGAGCCTTTCAGATTTCAGACATACTGTATAATGGGATTTTATTTATTTATTCATTTTTTTATTTATTCATATTCTTATCTAATATACTCCCACATTCCCTCTAGGAATGACCCCAGGTGACTTGAGTGAAGTGTTCTTCAGAAATCAAGCCAAGGACAATATTTTGTTGCAATTACCACCACATGCAGCGATTGCCTGTAATTGCAGGGCACAAGAAAAACTTTGGTAGGTGTCCAAATGAAATGATTTATCCCCGTGTGATTATGTTAACATGACTGGGAGCTGTGCACTTGAAAAAACAGGTCAATTTACGTTCACTTCAACTTTATTAAAACGCTTTTTTATTTTTGTCAGTTTTGGCAATACTAAAGACCCTGCGTAGCTTCTTTTTTCTTGAATTTCAAGTGTTCAGTCAGCCGCAAGATAAAGATGCATTCATTTTTAAATTATATATCTACAGCAGTTATTATCTACACTATACTATAATCTTACACGTCATTACTACAGTGGTGTAATGCCATTTTTGTGCTTAATGGGCACCCATCCCGGTTTGATTTGAATGAGACAGAAGAAGATCCGCGTGCAATAACAGTCAACCTGTGGTTAATCTCACTAAATGTTGGTGGAGGAAAGGTGGGGTATCGCCGCCATCAAGCGGGAACATCCTGGGCATCGACAACGTGCTGTTTTTTTTTTCAGGATCCCTGGGTTGGCATTTGTTTGTTTGTATGTATATACAGTATGTGTATTTTTTCTTTTTTTTTCTTTATCTTTTATTCTTGTTTCCATTGTTATCTATTTGGCGGGCGGGACCTATGGGGTGGGGGGAGGGATTTTGTAAGGGTGTGTGTTTGTTACTGTGATTGTCATGTATGGTTATTTGTCTTGTTTTGTGTTATAATTTACAAAATAAAATAAAAAATTGATAACAAAAAAGGATCCCTGGGTTGGCTAAGCAGCATTCATACCCCACAAGGTGGCTTGCAGGAAGTGACGACGACAATTAAATCTCCCCGTGCTTATGACAATGACAAAATACCCGCTGTTCTTATTAATATCTCTGCCCCCATTTGGAATGGGAATATGGGGCCGCGTCATATGTTAGAGAGAAAAATTGTTCTTCTGTGAGAGGATTTATCTCTCTCTCTCTCTCTTTCTCTCTCTTTCTTTCTCTCTCTCTTTTTTTCTCTGTTTCTTCCCCCCGTGTAACTAAGAGTTTGAAAAATTAGGTTATGTGAGTGAATCGATACGTCTTGCAGAGGTCCGTGTTTCCGTGATAGTCAGGGTATGTTTTGGAGCACGTTATTATCCTGTTGGATTTGTAGGAACCCAGAGGACTTCAGCTTTACTGGCTTCGCCTCCGTCGGAGTGGCAGAGAGGCCTCCCGGTGGCGGTAACGAGACGGAGCCGCGTAAAAGGAACAGAGCCCTAGAGATGCATGTCTGAGTGTTAGCAAATAGCGCGTCTTGCCCTCTGTCCCCAGTCCCCTTGTCCCGTTTCTTACATGTAAAAAAAAGGACAAAGAAAAGCCCAGCACTGCGGCCACTGTGTTTCTCAGCTCAATTAAGATGTGCCTGTGTGTGTGTGTGTGTGTGTGTGTGTGTGTGTGTGTCTCTGTATATGTATAATGATTGAAGATAAAGGGCCATCCGCACACTGTTTCCCAAAAAATACCAAAGTCAAAAATTTTGCTTTTAGCAGCAATTTATTTCCAAAAATCACATGGAAAAGTGAAAAATTGCTCAGTTCATTAAAAAGGAGCAGCAAACGTTTCAGCGTATAGCTTTCCCCAGTGTTCTCCTTATCATGTATAATGATTTAAATGGAAATAAAATAATTTCCTCGCTAAGGACAATAAACAATATGTCTGTATGTCTGTCTGTCTGTCTACCTATTTTTTGTAACATAATGCAAAGTCATTGCCTTTGCTTATCCATTTGCAGAGCTCTTCTGTGGAAAAATAGTTTTTTATGTTCTATAATTTTAACAAAGAGGTGTCAGCAAGTCAAGAGAACAGCAATCAAACAGCACAGTCTGAACTTTAAGATGGCTCTGAGAGAGCCCCCCCCTCAAACCCTCTTAATTCCATGAGTGCTGCACTTCTTTCTCTAATGAGGAGTGAAGGGGCATTCTTTAGCAAACCACAAACCACTGCCTACTGCTGTTTCTAAGGGCAGAGTGCTTTTTGAAATCCGAGAAACTCAACCTCGTGCTACGCTCCCTCTGCCCTGTGCCTTCAGAGCCAATTCTGTTCAAATAATTCTGTCTGCTCCTCACAGAGAGATTTGTTTGTTTGTTGGTTTACTGTTTGCATTGTTAGCCTTAGCTTGAGGACAAACACAATAACTTTTTGTTACGACGGCGAACTGACGAACGACAAAGGGTTTTTTGGCATCTGCGTGTCGCATATTCCCGTGACAGTCTTTGCCGCAAAATATGACTGTGTTTGACGGTAGGAGGTAGACACATAAGCTGTCACTCTCAACATTGCAGGACGTTCAAGCAACGCACAGTAAATCACGTGAAGAACGGCTTACTTGTTTTACTTTTACTTGTGCCTGGCTGTGCTTCTTTCAAATTATTCAGATAAATAACAAGCAACTCTTTAAAAATATATATACTTTAAAAAAAGTCAGCCTCAGAGATGCACTAGATAGAACATGAAGGGCATCCATTTAGAATTCATAAATCGTTGACCCTGTCACTTAATTTCATTCCCAAACATAGAACTAGCCCCAGGGAGACACTGGTGCATGTTACAAATTGGGTATCGGCTATTGCCTCGAACGGAGTCTCTGGATATAATGAAATTATAGCATAATGAAGAGTAATTTGCCTTTGCAGTAGGAGGCAGAAAGACTTGGGGCCTCTCATTGGAGATGCTGTGTCTGCTCCAGGTAATGCCTCTGGACGCCATGCAACATAATGACTGGACAAAGACCAAAACTGACCAGCATAACAAGAGGGTATCCACCAACATAATAACAATGGCACCAGAACTCCAACACACGCACGCACACGTACAGACACACACACTCACGCATGCACACAGACACACAGGCAAACCGACAGATATGTGCACACACACACACAGGCAAACAGCCATACACACATGCACATACTTACACACAAAATTAATGATGTTCTATGCTGTATCATACAAACATTATCGTACAAACATTCTAAATGTGAAAAAAGAAAAAGTCATCAATATAAATTGGTTGGATTCACTGGCTTTTTTCACCCATCGAACCTCAGAGTTTCTGAGAGAAGGATTATTTTTCTCTGTGACACAGCGGACCCCCTGTCCTCCCCAGCAGTCACAACCTCCGACCCTCTCGCTCTCTAGCACCCTTTAGCCTGTCACTCATCTGATACCTTGCGGTCTAAAGTGACTATTCCCACCAAACGCAGATATAACCGGCAGGGTTGCCAGAGATATGGGTAAGGTGGGGAAGTGCACTGTTGTAAGAGGGGTTTTATATACAGTATTTACTGAAATGAGGGTCATTATTTTCTATGGCAGGAAAGCACCACAACCCATAACTGAATATCTGTCTTAATTGTGCATTTCCATAACATTTATGATCGCCCACCGATTTTTTACAAAACTGTACAGAAAAATAGCATGCAAGCAATACATTTTGGAGAGCAATTTTTTGGGATGCATTGGTCTCAATCATAATTAACAAAGTACATATTTGAGAAGTCAATATGTTTTCATCTACCAATCATGTATGCACAAAATAAAGACAACAAACAGCTGTTTGTCAAACAAATAGATGCTTCGGTTTCAAATGTTTTTTTTTTTTGACTGGTCAATAAATAGGCGTGATCGATGAGTGCACCTCTCAAACATATTTAATTTTACGGATCCTTTATTTTATGTATTTCTTTAAACTATTTTTACAGTTCCTACCAACACCACTCAGAAGATGAAGTGCAACCTCATGGGCAGCAGTTATCTCTATTGTCTTGCTCAGTTGATTAAGGTTAAAGGTGAATTAATGTTTTAAAGGTCATTAAATTCAAGCCCGACGACCCTCAGAGCTTCGGGGTCCATAATGGTTTTGTAACGCAACAACAACAAAAAAAACAGAACCGAGAACATCGGTCTGTGTCTCGTGATCCATGTCACGTTTACCTCCTCCCTCGTCCTGTGTGTGACAGCTTAATGCTTCAGATCCGCCCCTTCCGTATGGTGACAACCCTCAACAGCCCCTCCCATTCCCCATCAGCATGACTGGCTCATACACTCAGCCCCTTTCACCGTAGCGAGTCGGTGAAATCGATTTCCTCCCGGCGAACTCGTAAACTTGTCTTCGCACGGAGCAAGGACACTCTTGAGATGAGCTCATTGGCCCTGCCGTCTGACTCTGAGCATCTCCATAAAATTACAAATTAGAGGTGTCCTTTTTCCCATTGTATTTTTTATGGGGGGACAGAGAGAAGAAAAAAAACACATTATCAGGAAAGGGTTTATTTTTGTCTTGTTTGATACCGTGCAGTGGGTAAAATACAGAGTGCATCAAATGAATTGCTGTTTAATTTACTGCCTTGTACTACCAACACCTCTGATAGAAATGACATTTACAACGTTATTCAGGGTCAGTATATAATGATTTTCATCAGTACTCCGTCCATGAGTTTTTCCACATTTAATGGTGGGGGTATGCTATTACCCTAACTGAATAATATTCTGTACTTATTTCAAATTATTTTTATGGATATGTTTTTACCCTTGGTGTAGCAAACAGACATCATTGAACTGGCAACCCTTTTCCGCTTGTTTTATGGAAGGGGAACAACAAAAGAACGGAGCTTAAGTGTGCGCTCAATACATTGGCCGAGAAAGAACTTCCTAAAATAACGAGCTCGTAATTGTGTTTTCATGGCAAATATTTTTTTCAAAGGACAGAATCAGATCATGTGTGAAGATGGGATATCAATGGAAGGATGGAGGTTGAATAAGTAAAAAAATGAAAGACGGCACCTGTCTATATTTTGCGTGTTGGCCTATGTTGCTCATACAGACTCACCACAAACTCTCGTAGCTCTGTATAATTAGCCTTGAGGCACCTCTGAGAAAGCTGTCAGTTTCTCCGTGCTAGAGGTGGTGATTTTTCCACTGCAACCGTCAGCCAATAACACCTCGGAAAGCAGAATTCCTATTGCATCTTGGTACAAAAATGAACTTGTGTGTCAGTGCGCAGTGAGTCCGTCACCCAAATAGGTATAGGTTGCTTTCAGGAGGCTGAAATAATGTCCTCCTTATGCCAGTAAAATACACACACTGCTGGCTGCGGCCCTTCAATTTGGCATCCTGTGATGTTGCCTTCAATGAGCTGTCATACTGCAGAAGCTTGTGCAACCCTACTGTGGGAATATAAATGTGTGTGCATTTATTCTGTTATTAGGCTGCAGACTATGGAAAAAAAGGTTATTGTTTAGGATAATTGAATATGTATGGGGCCTTGCAGAGCACCAAGACAATCACCCCTTACTTATTGTAAATTTTGAGTTTTGATTTTATAAAAAGAGGAACTTTCATAGCATGTACATTTTTCAAAATTAAATGCGAAACACAAAAGGCATCTCATCCAAATAACCAAATTCAGACTTTATTGAGAGCACGTCCACCTTGTTCCCGCAGGACACAGACATACCTGGGAGACAATATGTTTTCTCATAAAATCTTGTAATTTTCCATCAAGTTGCTGATAGATAGACAAAGAGAGACAAAGTTTCCTTACCCAGTGAGCAAAAGTGTCAGGGTGTGGAAGGGATTCAGGCGCAGACAGCACGTAAAAAAGAAACCGACTTATTGTGGTCAAAAACCAGGGATAAGGTGAAGACGTAATCTGGGTGCAGGCAGAGGTTAAACCAGGAAGTCACGGCAAAAGTGAACAGCAGGGCAGGTGAAACACATACGTAGGTAATCAGGGGCTGAGACAGAAGGCGGGCCAGACACAATGGGGAAGTGAAAACAAAAGCACATGGATGGGAGACAGAAAACTAAAACAAAAACATACGTACAAAACCGAACACAACCGAAACAGACATAAGAGAATCTCCAGATGCCGCCTACGAAAGTCAGTAATGAGCGAGGGGTCGAGAATGTCCCGAGCCGGAACCCAACAGCGCTCTTCAGGCCTGTACCCCTCCCAGTCTGCCAGGTACTGGAGGCCGTGCCCCTGACGTCGAACCCCCAGCAGACGGTGTACAGTGTATGCTTCGAACCCCTTGATGAGCTGAGGGGGAGGGGGAGGGGGAGGGATTGGGAGCAGGACTCAAGAGACTGTGGACGATGGGTTTGATCCTGGAGACGTGGAAGGTAGGGTGAATGCAATGGAGGGTGTGGGGAAGCAGGAGCTGAACCGCAGCCATGTTGATAACTTTGGTGATGGGGAAGTGGCCGATGAATCTTGGAGCCAGCTTGCAGTCTCAGGTGGACAGTCAGACCCACTGCCCTTGGAGGTACTGTGGGGCTTGGAAGCTACGATGGTCAGCTGCCCGCTTGGTCCTGCAGGAAGTGCGCAGCAGGGCAGAACAGGTGTTTCTCGGCAACGCCGAACAAAAGCCGCTACCGAGGGTACTCCTGCCTCCTTCACCTGGGTGGGGAACAATGGGGGCTGCTATCCAAAGCAGCACTGGAACAGGGACAGGACAGTGAAAGCGGGTGGCAGGGAGTTGATGGAGTACTCAACCCAGGGCAATTGGTCCCCTGAGTACTCAACCCAGGTCCCCTGATCACAGGAAGTGAGGCACCGCAGGATGGTCTCCAGCTGTTAGTTAGCCTGCTCGGTTTGACCATTAGACTGGGGGTGGAAACCTGAGGAGAGACTAACAGACGTACCCAACAACTTGCAGAAAGCTTTCCAAAAGTGAGAGGTAAACTGGTGCTCCCTATCTGACACCACATGAATAGGTAGACTATGGAGTTTGAAGACATGTTGGATCAAGAGCTCGGCCATCTTCTTAGCCGACAGCAACTTGGGCAAGGCCAGAAGGTGGACTGCCTTGGAGAACCGGTCAACTATGGTAAGTATAGTGGTGTTACCATCAGACAGGGGCAGACTAGTGACAAAGTCCAGAGCGATGTGTGACTAAGGTCTACTGGGGACTGGTAGAGGGCATAGCAGACCAGCTGAAGTAGTGGTGGAGAATTTGTTCTGCGCACAAACCGAGCAGGAGGAGACAAAATTGCAGATGTCCTCATCCATAGAAGGCTAACAGAAGCGCTGGTAGATGAGGGCCTTAGTACGTTGGGCTCCCTGGTGACAGGCTAGTCAGGACCTGCGAGCAGACAAACTGAGGAACAAACAACAGGTTATCAGGACAGGTACTGGGAGCGGGACCTACCCGCCGAGCTGATTGGACCACCGCCTCAATGTCCCACAGTGCCGCCGCCACCCAGCAGTGAGGGGACAGGATGGTGTCTCTCTCCGCAGGTTACTCTGAGGCCCCCTCCTGCCTGGATAGAGCGTCAGGTTTTTTGTTCTTGGAACCGGGCCGGTGGGAGAGAATGAAGTTGAATATTGCAAAGAATAGTGACTATCGTGCTTGGCGGGGGTTGAGGCACTTGGCGGAACACAGATACTCAGATACACAGATGTGATACACTGATACCAGGAACGGGGTGCTTGAGCTCTCCAGCCAGTGTCTTTACCCGATGTCGTAATTCCGCTCGGTTGGAGTCAGGTGGTGGTGTGAAAAGAAAGTGCAGGGGTGCAGTTTGCTGTCAGCAGGAGAGACTTGTGAGAAAGTCGCCCCTACCCCCACATCCAAAGCGTCCACCTCCACCACAAACTGCCGAGAGAGATGAGGTTGGATCAGGATGGGTGCTGAGGTGAAACGTCCCTTCAGGTCTTGGAAGGCTTTGTCGGCCTCGGGGGTCCTGGCAAATCTCTTAGCCGAGGATGTCAGAGAGGTGAGGCCCCAAAGCCGTAGTTACGAATAAAGCGGTGGTAGAAATTGGAAAAGCCCAGGAAGTGGACGGACATAGTTAGTGTGTTCGGTACTGGAACGGGAGAAAATCAGGATGTCATACAGATACACATATACAAACTAATGAGCATGTCGCAGAAGACGTCATTGACCAGACCCTGGAAAACAGCAGGAAAGTTAGTCAAACCGAACAGCATCACCAGGTATTTGTAGTAGTTTGTGGGCATGTTGAACGCGGTCTTCCACTCATCACCCTCGCGAATATGGACCAAGTGGCCCCCTGTAGGGATTCAAAGACAGACGACATGAGAGGAAGAGGGTAACGATTCTTTACCATAATGGAATTGAGACCCCGGTAGCTGATGCATGGGCGAAGCTCACCGTCCTTCTTGCCCACAAAAAAACCCCATCTCGGCCAGAAAAGAAGAGGGGCGAATGATGCCTGCGGCATGCGACTCCTGGATGTTTTTGTTCATGGCCCCGGTCTTAGGGCGAGAAAGGGAGAACAGGTCAATGGCGCAGTCGTATAGGCGGTGGGGTGGCAATGAGGTGGCGCGGTACTTGCTGAACACCCCTTTCCGGTCCAGGTACTCGGGTGGCACAGACGACAGGTCAACAGCCTCCCTCTCCAGGGCATTGGGTGGAGCAGCAGGAATTTGAGAATCTTGGAGACAGTGTGACAGACAATAGGGGCTCCACTCCAAGATACGGCTAGTAGCCCAGTCAACCCAGGGGTTGTGCTTAGTTAGCCAAGCATTTCCCAACACTACATGCGCTCAAGGGGAGTTAACATAAAAAATAACATAAAATAACACATGGATGGGAGACGGAAAACAAAAATACAAACGAAACCAAACACAACCGAAAATGAAGTCACAGAAAAACACATAACAGATTCACATACTGACAAAAAGGAATCTAGACGTTTAGAACAGGTTTAGATCTAGGTTGAGAGACATTTTGACATAAACGGACTAGGTTAACCCCAATATAGCTCTGGTTTTACCTGGATCGAGCTTGGCTACATCCTAGTCGACCACTTTCACTTTTCAACCAATTGTAGCCGGATTTTCACCTGAACGCCTAGATGGCGCTTCATCAACCTTTCACCAACGTTTCATCACAAAACATTTAACTGGGTGTACTTTACTCATGTTAAGATTAGAAAAACACCATAGAAGACACACATCAGTATATTAGGCTATATAATAAAAATCCAGTAAATTAAATCTTTTCATAATAATATTTTTTAAATCATATTAAATAATTATGGCCATGCAGTAAGCAATTTCTCATTTAATATAATTTCTTAACATTACATGACAAGCTATGACATTTACACAAACAGAAATGATATATTAACATTTACATGTTAATTGTGCTCTATGCCTGGAGTGTTTGTTTTGATGGAGGCTTGACTTGCTGCCCAGAATCAATTTATCAATTATCATGCATGTTTGAATGTTGAGTACACCACAGGCATGAAGTAGCCATATTGCCCACTTCATTAGTTGTAAAGATGTACTTGTTAAGTGGTTAAAGTTATTCATAAGCATTTTCAAAAGCGTTCCACACTTGAGGATTGTTTTTGTAATTAGTGCTGCTTTTGTTGCTGTGTTGTCTTTGCATTCATTGAGTTACCTATACATAAAACTGATCAAGCTGTAATCATAGTGTCTGTAGTTGTTTATGAAACTACATCAGTTCACAAGTAAAGAAAACTGACTGTTTAAAGTTAAGTCTGTCCAAAACTTCACTCACAATCAAATTTTTTATGTCTGCAAACATGGTTTGACGAGTTCAGCCATCTGCAAACTTCTGCAAACTCCCACATTTCAAATCACAGCTCACTTCCATTAATCATCTGTGCACATCTCAATGCTTTATTTAACAGCCAATAAAAGTGCCTCTTCAATGTTGGTATACCTAGCCTCGCCCCTCTCCCGCTCCAATTGGTCCTATATCCACAGAACTTCAGGGGGGCGGGTACTCCTGGGGTGGCAGGAGGCTCTAGTTCTTTTCCTTTTATTAAAGCTCATTTGTCTGTAATCAAAGTTAGCATTATTCATTTAGCCCATAACACCGAACCAGAGCGCCGCACAGCCCAAATCCACAGCTCCAGAAGTCAGCCATGTCTTCCCAAGATGGTCTGACCTGTCTCTCCAGTGCCAAGACTCATTCATCACGGTCGGTCAGGGCACTGTCGAGTTACAGCACAGCCGGGGCAAGGGCCCGTGGGCTAAACGCACCGCACCGTTACCTCCTGTCCAACCCACCCCCCCCTTCTCCCGATACAGACAGTCCCAGCACTCTACTGGATATCTAGGCCAACCTGCTTAGGTTGTAGAATTAAAAGGAAGAGATGCTCTGTGTGTTTCCTGTAGGGGAAAGGGGGAAAAAATTAATGCCACTGAAATCTTTCAGTAGCTTCAAAACAGGCTTGTTTGGATTAATGAAGAATAGTCTAAATTAAGCTAGTGTGCTGGTTTATGGCTGCAAATTCAAAAGGCAAGGTAACCAAACCACAAACAATTACATATGCGTGCAGGTTTACAGCTAATATATTAATGTATTTAGCGTTTACTGCCCAAGATGCCAAAAGTCTTTTTGTGGTTCCATAAGTAATTTCCCAGTCTTAATTCAGTCTTGATGAATTTACCAGATGTAGCGTGACCAGGTGTTTCGTTTTTCCTGGGACAGTCCTGTATTTTAGACCATTTTGAGGTGTCCCGATTCTGAAAATACTATAATTTGTCCCACTCTGAAACACAAAACCAAACACTCAAACCCCCGCCTATAGCACCCCCCCCCCCCCCCCCCCCCCCCTGGTTTGTTATCCCGTATTTACCACTGGGAAATCTGGTCATCCTAACCAGAAGCCAACATAAATTAAATAAACCCAATTCACAATGCAATCCCATTCCTACGAACACAGTTCCAACCAAACTTTCCACAGTTCCAACCAAATCCAACCTAAAAGTTTTCAGGTACATTTTAAAGATAAATAGTTTCCAATGAAATCAAAGTGGATGCAAATGTCCTCAAACATTTCTGTATAACCAGTGCATTTGTTTTGCGGTTGTAATCTCTTCTATTCTGTGTCCCCGGCTTGCAAGCAGAAGATACCAGAAGTACAGATAGCATTTTGTTGCATTCCCTCTGCGACGCTCTCAAAGCTCATCTATCATATGACGCGATAAGGACATTTGACACAATGATCACACAATGTATACAAAACAAGTTGATGATATGGACCTTGTTATACACAAAGCAGAAGAACTGCGCCATAGGAACACATTCAAAAGGTGTACAGGTCATTTTAGAACATGATATCGATAGCTACTTGAGGACCATGTTGTGCTAGAATCCACACAAGATAATTGCAGAATTGTGCAGAATGCAGTAGTGTCGATAAGCGTGAAAGCATTTGCTAAGCATACGTTGTTAAAACTGAATCCATTCTGTATTAACCATTCTGTGTTAATGAATTAATGTTTTTTTTTTTTGGATAAAGTTTAAATACATATCCACAGTCCAATATGCAATATTTGTAAAGAGAGCCCTAAACCTGTGGCCATTTTGATTTAGATGACAAACAGTGTACATGAACAAAAAGTTACACGTGCATTAAGTATAGGTAAAACTAAAGGAGAAATACAGATTGAATCCAAAATGATACTGTGATGCCTCAAAATGAGTCAAAAGATGGCAGGGGCTTTTACAGTTCTGCTGGTTGCAGGTAGCTTCTTCCACTGCTAGGCGAAATATCAAAAATAAGAAAGTCAGGAAATATGGCCAGGACAGGAAGGGCTGCTAGGCAACTGTTGAAATGTGTATTTAATGCATTGTAATGATTTTCACAAAGGCAACAGAACATGATTGAGACCGCTCCACTTATATTAAACAGAAGTGAGTGATGTGTGTGTGTGCGCGTGTGTGTTGTGCATTTATTGTTTGAGAGAGAAAAAATGAGGTCGACGGTTTTAAAGAAGCAGTTGAAAGAGGAAGCGTCTCCAGTTATCTCGAGCGGCAGATTCTACCCTGACACCTGAAGCCGTCTCTCGGTGGAGCTGCGCTTTGAACTGCCGAAGGGCCTCATTTAAAATTGCATCAGGATTCTTCATGTAGCGCTTTCATTGAGGGAACGCGCAGCATATGGGCCCCGGCTTCACGCGAAAGAGCAGGGACCCCTCTCCCCCCCCCCCCGCCATTTCGGTAGAGTGGCGACATCGTCGGCACAGGGCCCACATGCTCACCTGGGGTACACACCTGTGAAATTATCCTTTACAGAGAGTGAGAGAAGTGCTTACTGCACTGAAAAGCTGACATCTCATACGAGAAGACAAAACATGGGGAGAGGTGGAGGGTGGATGATTTGGGGGTGGGGGGGGGGGGGGTGTACCACAAGTACCATTATTGATTGTAAGACAATCTCGTGTGTTGACAAAAATTCACATTTTTCATTAACTTTTTCTCAAAGAACTCTGTTTAGCTTATTATTTAAATATCTCTTCATCCCCTCAAATGCCATGAATGTTGTATGGGATATGAAATGAGCTCTTGGTATAAACTTTTGTAATTACAGTACAATTGAGAATGAAGGTTCGTTTTTTTTGTCAGTGACAGGAACATTGTTCCTTTAGGAAGCAACGCAAAAGAAATAGATTGCCAGGGTTGTTCTTCTTGACAGGGAGTTTTGGATTTATTGTCACCTTAATATGATTTTTCAGTGTCCAAATGTAATAAAAATCAGTCGTGTCAGATCTCCAATACTTCCAGAGTCAGTATTTTGATGTTTGAAAGAAAATGTTTTGCCCAGCAATAAAAACTTCTCAGTGAAGTGCAGTATATGTATTTGACTGTTGGGATGGGTGGTTTATTTATTTATTTGTTTGTTTTGGCTTTTATGATTTATTTATTTTGGATAACTGAAGCACCTGACCTGAGGTTGACAATAAGATAATAGTTCCATGTCTGCTCTGTCAGCCTCTGATAGTTTTGGAGAAGCTGAATGTCCCCCGGTCAATTTTTAAAGATGAATGAAGGTCTTTCTGACCTTCATATAACACAGAGCAGGGTTCATGGGACTACTTCTCTCCCGCTGCGCTTGCATTTTGCAAGATCTTTCATACCGAAGGCTTATCCATTCCAGTGTTTTTTTCTCCCCTCTTCATAATGGATTTGAGCTCCATCAACCCCTTTTTGCCTTGAAGAATATAGCTTTTTAGATACAAAAAGAACCCCACATTATTATACTTTTTTATGGGCCAGAAGCGATGGGTGACATTTGTCACAGCGACAGACCTGACGCTCACACATCTTGTCTGTCACAGAAAGGAATACAGATTTTGGGGGCAAAGCTTAGATATCTGGAAATCCAGGAGGCCGAACGATAGCCTGGGCAAACATGGCGGCCCCGCAGACTCCAGTGCCTGGAGTGCCCGGTACCCCTGCCTGCCCACAGGGGGAAGGGGCAGGCGCTTGAAATTCACAATTTATGTGAGGAATATGGTAAGCATGTCAATAATTGGCAGTGGCTGCTGAAGATTGTTTTTGTCAAAGCAAAGAGAAAAAAACGCAACAATTTTCTACAATAATTTGTTTTTAAACTTAGTCACTGATAAGAGAGACACTGGTCTTGATTACAGCATGAAGATTTCCAAAAGCATGATAAGCCAAACAAAATCCACAATCTTTAACAACATTAATTAATTCACACCTGAATTCAATCAACAAATCTTATTACTATTTTTTGAGGAATTGCTTCAAATATGAATAACATGTCTATATTACATTTGTAATTTTGTAAAAACCCTTGTGGTCCCCTGCACAAGAGAATTACATTTTTGAAAAAATATAAATGAGGTGCAAGTGACATTTTTAAGCCATGTGTAACAAATTTAAATAATCTTGTGTATATGTGAAATTATTTTAATGGTATTAAATACAGCAGAGTATTTTTTTGTAATTTGTTCCCCTACTAAATCTTGTCCCAAATTAAATTTTTCAAAACCTTTCAGTACATTCTGTCAAAATGCATAGAAAATAGGATTTAAATGTTGAGAAGCCAATTACGATGGTTTCTGTAGGTTTTCACACTTTTTAGTAATGCCTATCGGCGTCGCGTTATTCTTTTGCTGAGTGAAAGAAAGAAGTGTTGGTGAAGGCCTTGAGGTCATAAGCTGTTGCGTACTTATTCTGTTTGTATATTTATTTATTTGCTTTTAAAAAGGTGGTTAAGATGATACATGTTTGTAGGTTTCCTTGCAAGTGGATCCAGAACTTGGCTGGATGACAGCAAAGATGAGAAAATAAAGGGTTTTCAAAGAAATAACCCACTTGAACCAAATGGGCCATGTGTAATATTTGTTTATTTATCTGTCACAGATGATATATATATTATTTATGTAGTGACATTGTGTTCACAACAAATTTCTCCTTGGGGATGATAAAGTATGTGAGTCTTGCATTTAGAATTTAGAATTATATTATAACAACAAAGTAACATGTCTCCACTGTGCGCGTGCACACACACACACACACACACACACACACACACACACACACACACACACACACACACACACACACACGTACATATATTATTTTACATGCATTATGTTATTCCTATGCATTATTATCATGTCATTTTGTTTTTTACTATTTATGCATACGAAGGCAATAGTGGGTATTTGGTAATGTTGTTTAGTAACATCAATCAATAAATTAATTAAAATAAATCAATCCAGAACACCCTCACATCCTTTGTTTGAACACTGATGTTGGAATGCCAACATCCAGACACATTCAACTTTGATATAATGACACATTCAACTTTGATGACACTGCTATGATTTAAAACTTCTAAAGCTTTAAACAATTAGAAATTATACAATCCCCTTTACAGATTCGATTGCAAATGAGCTTTTTGGTCTTCACAGTATCTCTGAAGTGATTTGACGCACAGGACCCTTTAAGGTAGAGCGTTGGCATGGCACAGTGGCGTATCGACTTTATGCCAATCATGGCCCCGTCTCAGCTTGGCAGCTCTCCTGCTGTGAAGGTTTCGAGAGAGATGCCAGATTTTCGATCCCAAGGACCTGTTTATTCTTAATCTATTCTTTAAGAAACGCAAGCAAGGTGGTAAGAGAACTGAGGGAGTTTTTAGATGTAAAGCTCCCCCAGCCCCAGAACCTGCACCTGTGCCAACACCTGACTCAGTCTCACCAGATGTTCTCTATGGAGGCGCTCCCTGTAATTGCACCAATTGTATTAGCTTCCCTGTGGATTCTTAAAGTTAATTCTTTCCTGTTCTTTTCCAAAAGACTGCCGCAGTCTGTAGGCACTTCGAATCTTGGCTGTAGTGCGATCTGTGTGCTGCCCTTTCTTTCTTGTGCACGTGTAGCATGTAAAAATGGATCCTGAACATAGTAAATAAGTTCATTTAACTTTTCACATCATACCGACTCAACCACTCGTGTTGTGTTTCTGATGTCATGTTGGGCTTTTGCACAGTTAACTGACTGTCTGTATTCAGTTGCCAGACAGCCTTTACAAACCTGTAATAGCACCAGAGGCAAAGTATATATTTTGGTTACTGGGAGCTCAGCATATGATGGGCAGCGTTTGTCACAGTAAAAGAGTTTTCAGTGTTAAATCTTACCATACGTGTTCCAGTCTGCATGTCTTCTGTTCCTGTCAATGCATTTTAAAAGATTGTTGGCATAAGGCTCGGTTCAAACAGCCCCAAATAAAATAAAATAAATAAATAAATAATAAATATAGCTGGAAGCAGCGATTCCCGAGGACCGAGCGGCATGAGCAGCATTAGTCAAACACAGAAACTGCAAAATGGTAGACAACTCTAGACAGGTTTGACCCTGTTGTTTCTAATCAAGGCTTTTGCCATTGTTGATGGTATCTATACCTGATCCCGTAAGGGCTTGCATATTACGTACAAATGAAACAGTGAACAGTTAATACTGTTAAATTTCTTACCCTTTGCAATAAAAAGGTGTTTGTTACTGTGAAAAGAACATTTAAAAAAGCATAGCATTTACACAATAGTTTTGTCAAACATTAACTTAGCCATTGGTACCAAGCTGGAATCGAATCACTGACCCGACACATGGAAAGCCAAGATTGTAGCCACTAGGCCAATATCAGATTGTGTTGGCTTACTGACTTCATGATTCAAACAGTTAACAGTTATTATTGTGAAATTCCTTAGCCTTTGCAATAAAAATAACTTGTTTTATATTAAAAGAACATTCTTAGCATGACGTGCCTCAAAAAAATGTTAGGAACAGGAGGGGATTGAACCACCAACCTACTACATGACAGTACAATGCCTTAACCACTAAGTTACAGGAACTTGCACTCTTGGTATGGTAGGTAGACTGCCTGTTAAGCATAGATAGTGTATTGGCGGATGGCATACCTGCCCAACATTTGTATTTCTATAGTGCCACCATGTGAATTGATTGGGTTAAAACTGCAGGACTCAAGTCGTGATCTAACACAAAATCAACCCACCAAGTTTCAGAACTTTATATCAAACGGTTTTAGAATTACTAGCATTTTTGTGATAAGCCACGCCCAATGCAAAATTGATTGGGTTCTCATTCGGCCATTTTTTGACATAGGCCTTAGAAATGCAATACACGTATGAAGGGATGTGGGAACACGTTTGGTGCAAATCGGTCAAATTCTGTAGGAGGAGTAGCATTTTAAGTGTTTTTCAAAAAATGCTAATTAGCGGAAAATTGAAGACTTCATGGTTCCTTGAGGCTAATTTGTTCGGCATGTGCAGAGACTCTAGGTCAAATGGGGCGTCGGCAGTGGGCGTGTCATTGTCTAAATTTTGTCACGTGCACTACAGCGCCACCAGGTGTTCAATCTGCGTCATAACGTAGAGGATCCAAGAGTTTGGCAATCCCAACAAGCCTGCCAAGTTCTAGGCCAAACCAGCTCACAGGAATGTTCGGTGAAAGGGAAGAAAAAAAAATGTATAAATAAAAAAAGAATCTGAACAAAAACAAAAGGGTACCAGCAGCTACGCTACTCGGTCCCCTAATAAAATGGACATACGTATAAATAATAATGATGAAACCATTTTTTTATTTTTTTATTATTATTATTTTTTTTGCTCTAATGGATGATTTTAATATTTTGCTAGACCACCATTGTCTCTTCTGGTCCTTGTGGGTAAAAGCTTGATGTTTAATACATAATGAGAGAAAGATTCTCTCCGTTGCCTCTCAAGAAAAGCATCTGATTTTGACCCAGTTTGTACCTTGAGAGCTCAGAAGCGTGTTCAGCTCCTCACTGTCGTATCCTGTCGGCTTCAGATCCTCCATTCTGCTGACTATGAAACTTCATTGCATTGCTGTGATTAAAATGTATCCATCCTATAAGACTGGGGGCTGGAGTGTGGAAAAGGCACAGAAAATAAATGTGCAAAGACGGGGAATAATGAAGACTACGCAGTGGCGTGTCCCAGACGTGGGAGTAACTCACATGGTATAATGGTCAGAATGATCAATTACTTTGACCTATTGTGCTTGGATTGAAGTTGTGTATTTAAAACATATTCCCTATCATAGCCTTTTTGCTGACAAAACCTTACACACACACAAGCCTGGATCCAATTAATACCATTAACCGTCATTAACTTTCACTTGAAGGTTTTCATTTTACCTTAAGTTAAACTATCTCTAACATTAATTGTGAGACGTGCTTGTGTAGATAAATAATGTAGTGTTTATAATGTTTACAGAACCTCCACCATAATGAGAGTGCTTTACGAGGAGTCTTGCAGGCACAGTAGCTGATTGTGGTTCTAGTTTTGGAATCTTGGTAATAATACATATTTATTGGCTGTGTTTTCTGATGAGTCATGATTTTCACTGGAATTTTTCTGACTCATCACAAATGATGACATCACAGGAGGGAAACTTAATTTCTGGAATTGCCCCTTCCAGCTCACATTAATATTTAACATGTAGTGTTTTCATTTACTGGGGTTCCAAAACAATAAATTAATTAATAGATAAATAAATCCAATCCCTCTGCAATGCAATGGAACCAAGGACCTCATGAATATAAAAACATTTTGTGGACTGGCATACTGATGATGTACAACTGACTCACAATCCTTTCAGCACTAATGTGTTGAAAAAGCACATTTATAGAAACCTTTTAATGGTACTATGAGGATTGCCTTTTCATAGGCAAGCCCCATTCTGATTGGATCAGCTGGGAGGACGTGCCATTCTATCAGCCAGAATCTGAACACAGAATGGTCTTAAAAAGAGTTATGACTACACGATGACACCAATTCACATGAGACCGAATACTATTTTCTTCTTGATCTTAGTGGCAAATCAATAAAGGTAACTGTGGAAATAAAATATATATTTTGTGCTTTTATTGATTCACAGTTTGCCATTTGTGGTGGCTATGAAGTACAAATACTCAGTTTTCTTTGCCAATTTTTATTTGAATTAAAATGAGATAACATTATCTACAAACCAGCTTCTCAGAGTTTTGCACATACTGTTCAGCTGTAGCATCAGTGTTTTGTATTCAAAAGGAGCCACAAAGCTGCCCTTGTTTGTGCGAGATAAGCGACTTTTGTTCTGGCAACACTTCCTATGACTGCAGTCTGGGAGTCGACCAACATCCCAGTTTACGCCCCCTGAGCGCACACACAGACTGTATCTGTGGTGAAATTCCATTAACTTGGAGCGTCACCCCCTCCAGAGGTCCCGCTACTGAACCGAAAGTGTCTGGGGATCTGGGAGGGAGTTCCAGGAGGGGTGACACGAGGCCGCGCCACTGGCCGACCTCATATCGCAAGGGAGCTGGTCATGGGTCACAGGGCCAGTAGCTCAGCTCCGCCTGTGACAGTCTCCTTTTCAAACAGCCACACTCTTTGGGGAAGAAAGGGTAATTATAAGTGCAGAGGGGCATGTGATTCCAGAAGCGCTAAATCACAGCACAGAAACCAGTTTGGCCAGGATGTTTTGCTTCTTTTCTGTTAGAATTGATGTGCAAATGTATCCAATACAGATGGGTGTGCGCACAATCATTTGTGGAGTTTTTTCGGGCCTGCGTGTTGTTGTGTCCCCACAGTTACAGTCAAGCCGGAAAGTCTGCACACCCCTTTCACCTTCTCCACATTTTATTACGTTACAGACATATTGTACAATAGATTGAGTTCATTTTTTAATCTCAAAATTCTACACACAATAGCCAATAATGACGGAGTGAAAACAGGTTTTTAGAAAATATGCAATTTAATTTTACTGACAAAAATAGGTTATTTAGGGGTTACATATCTGTACACACCCTTAGCCTAATACTTGGTTGCTGCACCTTTGGCAGCGATTACAGCTTCAAGGCGTCTTGGGAAAAAAGTTACGAACTTGGCACACTTGTTTCTGGACATTTTTGCCCATTCTTCTTGGTATATCCTTGCAAGCTCTGTCAGGTTGGATGGGGAGCGTCGGTACACAGCCATTCCACAGATGTTCAATTGGATTCAGGTCTGGGCTCTGGCTGGGCCACTCAAGGACATGCACAGACTTTCTCCAAAGCCACTCCTTTGTTCTCTTGGCTGTGTGCTTCAGGTCGTTGTCATGTTGGAAGGTAAACCTTCGCTCCAGTCTGAGGTCCAGAGTGCTCTGAGGTCCAGAGTGCTCTGGAGCAGGTTTTTTTCAAGGATCTTGACAAAGTGAAAAGGTTTTTAGACATTTGTACTAATTTATTAAAAATCTAATGTACACAAGTGTGCACACCCTTTGATATGACACCCAAAAGTGAGCATTTTATTTCCACTGATAGTGCTTGAGATGTTTCTGCAACTTAATTGGAGTCCACCTGTGATAAATTCAATTGATTGGACATGATTGGGGATTGCCAACACAGTTGACCCACAGTTAACAGTGCATGTCAGAGCAAACTCCAAGAAATGGGGTCAAAGGAATTATCTGCAGACCTCAGAAACAGGATTGTGTCAAGGCATAGATCTGGAGAAGGGTACGGAAAAATCTCTGCAGCTTTCCAGGTTCCAAAGAGCACAGTGGTCACCATCATTCGTAAATGGAAGAAGTTTGGAACCACCAAGAATCTTCCTAGACCTGGCCGCCCGGCCAAACTGAGCAATCGGGGAAGACGGGCCTTGGCCAGGGTGGTGAGCAGGAACCCAAGGGTCACTCTGACAGAGCTCCAGTGTATCCTTGTGGAGATGGGAGAACCTTTCAGAAGATCAACCATCCAGGCAGCACTCTACCAATCAGGCCTTTATGGTAGAGTGGCCAGACGGAAGCCCCTCTTTAGTAAAAGGCACATCACAGCCCACTTGGAGTTTGCCAAAAGGCACCTAGAAGACTCTCAAACCATGAGAATCAAGATTCTCTGGTTTGATGAAACCAAAATGTAACTTTTTGGCCTGAATACCAAGCGACACGTCTGGAGGAAACCAGGCACCGCTCATCACCTGGCTAATACTATCCCTACAGTGAAGCATGGCGGTGGCAGCATCATGATGTGGGAATGTTTTTCAGCAGCGGGAACGGGGCGACTAGTCCTGATAGAGGGAACGATGAATGCAGCTAAGTACACAGAGATCCTTGAAGAAAACCTGCTCCAGAGTGCTCTGGACCTCAGACTGGGGTGAAGGTTTACCTTCCAACATGACAACGACCTGAAGCACACAGCCAAGAGAACAAAGGAGTGGCTTCGGAGAAAGTCTGTGCATGTCCTTGAGTGGCCCAGCCAGAGCCCAGACCTGAATCCAATTGAACATCTGTGGAAAGAGCTGAAAATGACTGTGTACCGACGCTCCCCATCCAACCTGACAGAGCTTGTAAGGATAGGCCAAGAGGAATGGGCAAAAATGTCCAGAAACAAGTATGCCAAGCTCGTAGCTTTTTTCCCAAGACGCCTTGAAGCTGTAATCGCTAGTGCAGCAACCAAGTATTAGGCTAAAGGTGTGTACAGATATGTAACCCCTAAATAACCTATTTTTGTCAGTAAAATTAAATTGCATATTTTCTAAAAACCTGTATTCACTTTGTCATTATTGGCTATTGTGTGTAGATGTTTGAGTCAAAAAATGAACTCAATCTATTGTAGTATAAGTCTGTAACGTAATAAAATGTGGAGAAGGTGAAAGGGGTGTGCAGACTTTCAGGCTTGACTGTATTAAGTGTTTTCGGAAGGTGAGAGGTGGGTCAGTGATATCTGCTGTCTAGGGCAGATGAGGCTGTCTTCTGCTTTGCAGATCAATATGCCACACATTTTCCCTCTGCACTATTTTCTCTGGAGTGAAACGGCCTTTGGTGTCGGGATTCTGCTGGGGCTTTGCCTGGCCATGGTACCTGCATGGAAAAACAGGTTGTTTAATTTTTCCTTCTCCTTTCAAAATAGAAAAATGCTTGCATTATTGATTCTCAGCACTCGCAAAGAGATGTATTTGTGTTTTTAAACAAACAGAGAACTGTCAAATCAAAGGGGGATATTTTTTAGAAAGACTTCTTTAGCACGTTTCTTCCCTGTAGGCAATTATTATTATTATTGCTAGTCGCAACACTACTCCTATTACTACTACCAACATAAAATGTTTTAAAGATAGCTAACTTTTGTGTCAAGCCTTTTAAAATTTTCTTGCCATAATTTCTAATTTTATAATTATTCAAGGTTAAACAATGCCCTCAGACATAAAACAGTGCACAGCATTTACGTGTGTAATAATTCCTTGATGAGGGATTTTTTTTTTTCTCAGAATAAATTTACTTCAATTAAAGGTTGGATTTTTAAATTTTTTCAGTGTGAAATTAAGCTAATTCACCAAACTGTACTAATTTTACTCATATTTACCAGGGGTGCCTGGAGGGCCCTGTATTTATTATCTTATTATTGTATGAAATTCAATAACCATTCGCTGGTATGTGTGTGTGCATGTGCATGTGTGTTTATGTGTGTGTGTGTGTGTGTGTGTGTGTGTGTGTGTGTGTGGATTGTACACTTTCTCAGGTTGAATACTGCAGAACTGGATAATATGCTTTCCTAATAAAATTCATAAACGCACAGTATGTTTTGTCATCACAAGCGATGTGGAAAATTTAACACCTGTACTAACTCCAACCTAAGGGCAAATCTGTCTTCTCCGGTGTGTAGCGCTTCTAATTTTGGGGTGGCTAATTTAAATTTCATTTACTTTTGAAAGGATGTATCAGTTAGAGATTCACTGGAAGACCTTCCTACACTTTCCAAAACATTTTAAACGCATACATGAGCTACAAAGCGTGCAGAAGAAAGATTTTTGTTAAAGACTTTATGGTGCATCAAGATGAATGATCTCTGTGTATTGCACATGCTATTCAGCATTTTGAAACGTAGGCGCTGGAAATAAGATTGGACTCCGCCATGGATCATTCTAGAATACCGAAATAATGGCCGGGCCCTGTCTGTGCCAGGGAACAGTGATTACACATGGCCAGGAAACAAGAGCTTTCATTGGGTGAGGAAGGAATATCGATCCTTTCATCGATTCTCAACCTCCTGCTGGTAGAGGGACAGGGCATAGATAATTCCAGCCTGATCAGAGACCCACAACACGTTCAAAATCTCAGGAGAACCCTGGTAGTAGGCCCTGGTAATGTGCCATTTATAAAATAAAACAAATTGAGCCGTTCTGAAACAGGATGGGTGTCTTTCCTCCGATAATCAAGTCATCTAAAAGAATGAGTGCCCTCTGAAGCCGACTGTTTGACTTCCAATGCTTTCCATGCAGGGGCTACAAATATCACTGACATGTAATTTCTCATGCTGTGTCCGCAAAGTGAAAATGCGGCTTACTTATGTCTTAAGAAGAACACGGAGTCAGGGTCGTAACCCAGTCTTGTCTTTCGTTGTTTTATTCCTGTCTTCGTGACAAGTACGATCTAAGAGAACCCTGGGGCTGCACCTCTAACAGAAATCAAAAGAACAAACATGGAAGAAAAAAAAGATGAGAGCGAGTTACATAATCTATCAGCGCACAGCATGTACAATGAGGCAGCGTTATGGTGTAGAGTTTAAGGAAGCGCGCTTTTGTAACCAGGAGACTGTGGGTTTGAGTCCTAGATGGGTTGTTGCTCTTGTAACTTTGAGAAAGGTTCATAGCCTGAAAGGCTAATAATTAGAATCATATCCAGGCATATAAAGGGATTATAATTATGTGTAGAAAATGCTCTGTATTTCATTTGCTTCTCACTTAATTTAACGTAAGCTCAGTGAAGTTGTCGTTGAAAACAATGCTTTGTGTGTCATGAGGACAACGGCATGCATTGCCATTTCATCTCTTTGGCATTTAATTTTGCCCCTAAAATTAATCTACAACACTAGGGAGAGTGACATTGGGGCAGATAGGGCTACTTCTGCACTTTTACTGTCATTCCAGGATCTTTTTTAGTTCTCCGCGGCTGTCAGGACCGTGGACAGAGGCAGCCTTCACAACAGACTCTCAGAACTGAGTTCAGTTCCAGTATTGCCAGCTGTAGTTTTTAAAGCCAGTAATTTTGTGTTGGGACTGAAAGCCAACTGGCATTTAGTTTTTAGGGTATTTGTTTTTTGCGTAGAATCGCATCCAACTTCATATACACACATGATTCGAGTTAAGATAAATGATATGCTATGGTAAGCGTAAATTGTGTCTCCATAGTTTTTTTGGCTGTTTGTATTGCAAGATTGTGGGTTTTGCTTCCTTGTTAGCCTGTTAGCGAGCCAGCTAATTGTGTTGGACAATGCGGCTATTAGAATGCTCTACCTGGCCAGCTGCTTCTTCTGAAGTTTTTAGTTGTGACGGTCTGCATGCTAATAGATCTGGTACATGCCTTTTAGCAATGAATATACAACTCACCGTTATTGACAGCAAACCATTTTTTGTCCAAAGCTGTTTATAAAAAGACATTTTTTTAACATATAAAGCCTTACACGGATTGGCACTGTCTTACCTCTCTGATCTTATTACATCATACACACCAGTACGCACCTTGCCATCCCAAAATGCAGGCTATCACTCCTCAGATTCAATAAACAATCAGCTAAAAGCAAAGGATTCCATACCATGCTCCCTATCTCTGTAAGTTCTGTTAATATTTTTAAAACAAGACTTAAGACACACCTTTTTTCACTGTCCTATGGCCCACCATGACTGGTTTTATCTACCGGCCGGACAGCCCTTAAATTAATGTTTTTGTCATTATTGTTGTTGTTTTTTGTTATTGTTGTTATGTTGTTGCTCATTTCCCGTGTTTTTTTTTTTCTCTTTCATTTTGTTTTAAATGTACAGTGTGTTGAGACTTATGTGAAATGCACTTTAAATAAATGAAGACTTGACTTGACTTGACTTGGGCAACATATCACTTTGGCTTGTTACTTTGATGTCAGCCTGGAAACTCTACTCCAGACGGTCACCAGCTATGGCAAGCCGTTTTAACATTTATTCCTCGAGACTTACTAGTAACTATTAATTAGATACTAGTACTTATTCTGTAGTTAATAGTAACTATTCCAATAGTTACTAGTATCTATTTCAGTTTTACGAGTAACTTTTCATTAGATACTAGTACTTATTCTTTAGTTACTAGTAACTATTCCAATAGTGACTAGTATCTATTTCAGTTTTACTATTAACTTTTCATTAGATACTAGTACTTATTATTTTGTTGCTAGTAACTATTCCAATAGTTACTAGTAACTATTCCATTTTTACTAGTAAGAAATTTAGATTTTTTGCAATTGAATTCTATGGGGCTCTGCGGTTCAGATATCAACTATTTGCTTCTGACTAGTAACTATTCCAATAGTGACTAGTATCTATTTCACTTTTACTAGTAACTATTCATTAGATACTAGTACTTATTCTTTAGTTACTAGTAACTATTCCAATAGTGACTAGTATCTATTTCACTTTTACTAGAAACTATTAATTAGATACTAATACTTATTCTTTAGTTACTAGTAACTATTCCAATAGTTACTAGTATCTATTTCAGTTTTACTAGTAACTATTATTTAGACACTAGTACTTATTATTTAGTTACTAGTAACTATTACAATTGTTACTAGTAACATTTTTATTGCTACTAGTAAGAATGTTAATTGAACTATCAGTCATTACCGATGATGAGTAAAACAGAAATAGTTATTAGTAAGAATAAAAATATTACTAGTAACAATTGGAATAGATACTAGTCACTAAATAATAAGTACTAGTATCTAATGAATAGTTACTAGTAAAACTGAAATAGATACTAGTCACTATTGCAATAGTTACTAGTCACTAAAGAATAAGAACTAGTATCTAATGAATAGTTACGAGTAAAACTGAAATAGATACTAGTCACGATTGGAATAGTTACTAGTCAGAAGCAAATAGTTGATATCTGAACCGCAGAGCCCCATAGAATTCAATTGCAAAAAATCTCAATTTCTTACTAGTAAAAATGGAATAGTTACTAGTAACTATTGGAATAGTTACTAGTAACTAAACAATAAGTACTAGTATCTAATGAATAGTTACTAGTAAGTCTCGAAGAATAAATATTAAAACGGCTTGCCATACACCAGCAGACATAAAGAGTTTTCCCTCCAAGATTATTTGAGAGGACCCTGTTTAAGCCTCTGATGTCTTGGTGGCTCTTTAATTTATTTTTTTGCTTTGTTTTACCCCTCAATGGTGAATAAAGTGGCCTTTGCTTCTTATTGAAACTTTCTATTTTTAAAGTGCTGAATAATTAAACAAAATCACAATCTACACCCGTATCAGAGATAACACATCTGCTGAAACTTTCCAAGAAATTAATTATAAAACTTACTTCATTGTGTGGCTCTTTTTTTTTTTTTTTTTGTCAAGCTACAATTGTTCAATGTAGTTCAGTTTAATTACTGAGAATGGCTTACATTAGCATTTTAATAGGGCAATGGCATTGCTTCATGGCAGCAAAGAAACCAAGAATAGTTCAATCAGATAGCCAACACTGGACATATTTCTATCAAGTGTGATAAACTACTTAAACTTTTTTTTCTTCTTTTAATTCCTTTTACACCATAGAATTCCAGATGGAAAGGTTCTGAAAGGTGATATGTCACCACTGATGCGATACTGAAGCATCCATCGCCTAAATTAGTTTCCAACAAAGTATTTGCAAGTGAGTGCTAGTACCTTCTTCAGTGGTCTGCAGCTTAATGAACTGTTTATACTTCATTTGCAGATGATTCATAGCAGCTAACTTAATTGGGCCTTTAGGGATTTAACAAGGAAAATATGTCATATTCACTGATTCAAACATGCGATAGTAAAACACACTGTTGGATCAAATGTGTGTCAAACAAGTAGGACACATGAATCTTTCTGTCATGTGGTCCTGCAGAGAAAGGATACTGTAACAACATTCTAATACTCGGAATTACAATTCATGGAAACAGGCAACGGTGCAGAGAAAATAAAGAAACGGGAATAAAACTCCCGGCTTAGAGCCAAAAAATTACGGAAAAGTGGCCGAAAAGCTCGCAGACTCGAGCAGTAGACAAAAAAAGGAAAATGAAAAAAAGAGCCTAAATAAGGAGGGGAGAATGTAAACAAGGTAACTGCCTCAGAGAGGACAGATAGCCTAAATAAGAAGGTGAGAAGGTAAACAAGGTAACTGCCTCAGAGAGGACAGATAGCCTAAATAAGAAGGTGAGAAGGTAAACAAGGTAACTGCCTCAGAGAGGACAGATAGCCTAAATAAGGAGGTGAGAATGTAAACAAGGTAACTGCCTCAGAGAGGACAGATAGCCTAAATAAGGAGGTGAGAATGTAAACAAGGTAACTGCCTCAGAGAAGACAGATAGCCTAAATAAGGAGGTGAGAATGTAAACAAAGTAACTGCCTCAGAGAGGACAGATAGCCTAAATAAGGAGGTGAGAATGTAAACAAAGTAACTGCCTCAGAGAGGACAGATAGCCTAAATAAGGAGGTGAGAATGTAAACAAAGTAACTGCCTCAGAGAGGACAGATAGCCTAAATAAGGAGGTGAGAATGTAAACAAGGTAACTGCCTCAGAGAGGACAGATAGCCTAAATAAGGAGGTGAGAATGTAAACAAGGTAACTGCCTCAGAGAGGACAGATAGCCTAAATAAGGAGGTGAGAATGTAAACAAAGTAACTGCCTCAGAGAGGACAGATAGCCTAAATAAGGAGGTGAGAATGTAAACAAAGTAACTGCCTCAGAGAGGACAGATAGCCTAAATAAGGAGGTGAGAATGTAAACAAGGTAACTGCCTCAGAGAGGACAGATAGCCTAAATAAGGAGGTGAGAAGGTAAACAAGGTAACTGCCTCAGAGAGTACAGATAGGCAAATAAGGAAAGACTTCAAACAGAGCGAAATAAAAGGAAAGAAAGATCCAAAGGATCTAAACCTAAGGCTAAATTAAGTCCCTGCTGTTCTTTAGAAGAAAAGAGAAGCAGTCTTCCACCTATACCTGTACCTGGCTTAAACGTGGCAAGATTGACACAAAAGCACCGAGACCGGAAGACGCAGCATTTATAAAAAACGGAGAAACCTCCGCAGAAGAGGAACGGCAACCTGAAAAACCGTGATAGAATGAGTTCAAAATGAATAAGACTTGGCTATCTGAAAGCCTCTGTATACTTAATGCCGTCGTGCAAATTTGTGAAGCAAACGCAAAATAAATAAGACGGAAACACTCCACTCCAATTGTATGATTTTCAGCTGTAGTCTGATTCACATAATTGCGCATAATTCACAAGCAAAACGTCAGAAAGTCCTTCCAACGGCTGTGACTGAACTTGATTGCGTTTCCAGACAGCTGGTCAGAACCGCCTCTCGCAATCAACAGTGTATCAGTGATGGCAATCACTGACGAACCTCAGCTGGTGAGTCCATGACACCACCCGACTCCGTTCATCAAATTTTGAAAGAGCTCCATTTAAAATGTGTAATAATTATGTTCCCAGACCGATTGAGAGGCCGCAGTGATTAGAGAATGCTGATTAGATTGTTTAAATAATGAGCTCTGACATAATGTGCCCAGATTTCGGCAAGTTCGTTGTTGTTCAAGTAAATAACAAATACACTTCATTTACTGAATATGCACACACCTTGAGCATCGGGCAAATCAGGATAATCTTAGAGCAAGATTGTAGGTGAAGCGTTTTAGTTATAGACATTCTATCACCCAAAATAAAAAATTAATTAAATAATATTGATTCATTTTTCATCTTTAAATACTACTATCAACTTCAGTATTAACATTTCATACCGTAGTTTATGTTGTGCTCTCAATATCAACTTTTTTTTTACCATTGTATTAACTTATCACATCTTCCCTCAAGAAATGGGCATTTCAAACATTCAGTACCATATTGTGACAAAAGTATTTCGCACGTCGAGCATGAGCAGTGCTTCCCTGAAGAAAAGCATTGATATTTGTAAGATCTGTTAGGGCACACAGAGGAAATGGCCCATGTTGATTTACTGTACGCTCGTTTGACCTGACATTTTTGGTCGAACGGCGGATCAAACGGACCACGTGGGCCCCGCAGAAAAGGTTACTGCATACCGATCCCGAAATTGCTTTTGCCAAATGTCTGAACCTTTCCGGTAGACACAGCACAGCTAAATTGTTTATTGACTGTTATTTACCTTGCCTCTTAACTGCAAATTTTTAAGAGTGATGGTCAAAATGCTCTCATTTTGTGCATATTGCTTTCTCCACTCCAGAAGAAAATCTATATGAGACCATTTACAAGAGCGAGTGTTTTAAAAAAAATGACTTGCTAAAAGCACTAACTTAACTTCATATTAACCATGGTATAATTAATTTACTAAAGCACACATTTTATGACCAAACTGATGAATTCCATGACATGTTGTTGAAGCTACCTTATATCTTCCTGGCTCAGTCAATAGACTGAAAATATCATTTTTGGATCTTTGGGCACAATATCTAATTGTATCTCATTTAACTGAATTTTACCTCTGGATTGAATCTATTTTTAATGTGAACAGTGTCACCCACCTTCTTTAACAGTAGCCCTGGTTTTTCGGCCCTGCCTACTCTTGGTATCACTATAGTTAGACATAAACCTATTGATGTGAACGCCCTGTGCCATGGTTACTTTCTCTAGTTCCAATGGTTTTCTAAGTGGCTATATTCACATATATTAATATGCATATACTGGCTATATACTGGCTCCCACTAAGAGCACACATTTAACTCTACTTGAAAAATCTAAATTTAAATGTAAAAGTTTACATAAAACTAATGTCTGAAGTGTCACAAACAGATGAGACCAGGTTAGCCACTGTTCTCCAGGTTCATGTCCATATACAGTGGGTTGAAAAAGTATTCAGCCTCTTTAGACTTTTTTCATTTTTTCTGTATACGAACATTTGATAAAATATGTATTTAATCAGGCTTTTTTTAGCTGGTATTAAACACAAACAACTCTATGATGTCAATGTGAAAAGTAAAATCTACTATTTGTTCCAAATTACTTATAAATATAAAACCAAAAAATATATATCTCCATCACTTTATGCGAAAATGTAGAAGGTGCAAATTCAGTAACTTTTTCCAGTCTGGTTTCACTATGGAAGACAATCTTTCACAATGGAAAAGAAATCTGAAGGGAAAAAATTACTGAATTTGCACCTTCTACATTTTTGCATAAAGTTATGGAGAGTCTGATTAAATTGTTTTTTTTAATCAAATGTTCATACACTGCAAAATATGAAAAAGTCTAAGGGGGCTGAATACTTTTTCAACCCACTGTATAGTGACCTTTTTTTCCCTAAATGGGGAAAATAAACTTTGGATAGATTCTGAATGATAAATGTAATGGTAACTGCTGAGAAAGGTGTCATTTAAAGTGGGCGGGGGTGAGAATGCCACTGTAGAGTATTAGTAACGATGTTTGGAAGATTAGGTAACTAAATGCATACGGAGAATGATCAATCTGGCCCTGACGAAGCTGTGCAATCCTGAAGGACTAGTTCAGGTAGCAGCTTATCAGACTAACACGAGGTTTATCCTCAGTGATCTATGCCTGCAATTTCATGGCAGTGGATCAATACTGGGGTCTCGGTAGCCCAACGCTGAAACAGAGAACCGGTAAGCTTTTAAGAAGATTCCATCACGTGGGTTCCTGGCCCAGTTTCGTGCACACCTGACGTACTGTAATTCACTGGCTGTCCATAAAGAAGTGCGTGTTGCATCAAAGCCTGCAAAAAGTGAAGAGAGTGGGCAGCGAAATAGAAAAACACTGTCCAAGCATGGGAAAAAATAAATACATTTGACAAAAAGACATATGAGACCAATATCACCGTCAATATTTTGATACAAATTAATTGCTAGACTAGCTAGTATGCATGTGAGACCTGACGTTTGACTATGTGAGACTAGGTAGTCCACTAGTGTGTCTCCCACAAAGCTCCAGTAATGGTGAGGTAATTATCTATGTACAACCCCCACCCCCAACCCACCCCCATTATGTATGTTCATAACCCCACCCCAATTATGTTCAAAACCACAGGCGTGAGTCATTATATCGGTGGTAATCAATGAGATAGAAAACCTAATGTTCTCTGTTGAAGCCGGATAGCATGACACCGGCATACTGATTCAAAGGCGCTTTCGCAGTCACAGGTTACGTAAGGTGCAGTAAACCCAGGCCCGGTTTTATGAAGTTCACATTGGCCAGCACTCAATTCCATTTTTTGGTTCACTATAATAAAATCGAAGGAGCCATTATTCCAGTCAATACACAGACTGCCTCTAAAGCAAAGGACTAAAGCAACCCCTTAGCCTTTGCGTTGACCTAGTGCTGGTATATATTAGTGATATCTCCATATATAGCGGGTACATGTCAGAGATAACAGATTACTGAATTTCAGCTCCTGGCTTATCTGCTGAATTTTGCAAGAACAGAGTCCCACGCCAAGCTGCATTTAATGGGGAAGCCGGTAACCTCAAAATCTGCTGACTTGAATGGAGCGATCATATAATGAGCTAACGTGCCATTAGCCTGTGAGCTAGGTCAAATCCATTAGCATTAAGATTCAATTTCCACTAATGCCCACATTAAATATTTCTGCCGCAACCAAATGCACAATAATAACTTTTACTTTTAAAATATAACCATTATTCAAAATAGATGGACTGAACTTCAGGTCCGGTTACCATTAGTGACATTGACTGGGAAAGCACCTATTTAAGCAAAACTCATTATCAATTTCAACATGCTAAACAGCCTAGACTGCAGTCGGCATCCTCAAACTCCCACCCAGAGTAGCAGCGCGTTTTGAATGCAATAGACTTGTGTTTGGAAGACGAGCAGCTGTGTACATGAACAGCTCAGCGAAGGCTGGGAAATCTCCCCCAGCCTTATGTTTGAAGCTCATAGTCTCAAACCATCTGTTGCCAAAAAAAACAAACATCAGCAATAACAGCACCAACAAATACTAATTCAACAGTAATTAATCTGTCTGTAAATAGCTTGAGTGAGAGTAATCATTCATAGGCAGGGGTTACTCAGGGCTGGTTGTAGGCATAGGCAGCGCATGCAGTCGCCTAGGGTGCCATCCGTTTGTTGGGGCGACAACCACCTGGGGAGCGGGAGAAGGAGGGGGATGAGGTGGCGGCTAAATTTTGAAAAAGAAATGTGGTGCATCCATGATAGTCGGTATCAACCACACAATTGCATCAATTGCTCTTCCCCCCTCCTCCTCCTACTTCGCAGTGATAAGGTTGACTTGACAGGAGTCTCAATGTAGCGGGATTGCGTCCTGCACCAGTTCCCTGCTGCCAGACAGACGGGAGAGGTGTGCGATGCCCGTTGTTTCCGAGCAACGTCTAGGGCCAGCTACAGCAACGGCATCGCTTCTGATTTTTGTGGAATGCAATTTCAGTTATTTAGTTTTGAGAAAAAGGGGGGTGATAATGAGGGAATTCACTCTTCAGCCGGTGAGTACGTTGACACACGGGGAGCGCCTTAGCGTGCGGAAGGAGGAAAAGCACGAGTCTGTATGTTTTGTGATCTACTGGAAGCTCAATGTCACGCAGCAGCCAAACGGTGCCATCCATTGCGCTCCGTTAATCTCTGCTCCTCTCTGTGTTTATTGGCCGCCATAAATCTCATCGTCACAAGTCCTTCTCAGTCATCTGTTAACTCTCCCATTTCCTTTCTGTTTGTGGAAAACACAATTTGACAATTTGCGTTGGTGCGGAAACACATCTGTGTTTATTTTACATGATTGTCAAAAGAAATATGGCACAGAATTAGATGTGACTCATGTGAACGCCGTGTCAGGTCTGTGGAGTGCTTGCTATACACTACACATAAAGATAAAAACCACTGGGGTGTGCTTTCTTACTATAAGATGTAAGTGACTGGCAAGCTTCTCATCGACGTCATATACAGCGAGCACCATAATTCATTGGTCCAATATTTTTTGATGCCCGAAAATGGGGGGGGGGGGGGGGGGGCTATGTACAAAAGATTCTATAATTTCTAAATGGTTCATCCGATATAGATGAACATACCCTCAAATTAAAACTTACTGCATGGCCAGTCTGTCGCAGTCTCCCCCCCCCCCCCCCCCCCCATAAACAGTCGGACCAAGGAGGTGAAATCTGGTTTCCTAGGAAATTAAATCCATTATCGCTGACCTTTCAGGTCCCAGTTGATCTTGTCAAGGCCCATCGACGCAACTGTCGTCTTAGCTGATCGGACTTTTTCGGGGTAGAGGGGCGTGCCAAGGGAAAAATTCATAGAGCACACAAAAGCTAGTGACAAGTGCCTTTTGCTGTGAGGACAGGGGGAAGTGGTCAGATCCCAATGCGAACAACAATCTTCTCAATTCATCAATTCAAACAGAACAAAAAAAAATCTAAGGATTTAAATCAATTGTCACTTAGTAAGATTGAAACTAACAGCCTTCAGACCTCCATGACCTTTATTGTGGATCGGACCACCAAAAAAAAGAACTGCACTGCATGGCATCTATGGCAGGTTTGTGAATGTTCATTTTCACTTTGAATCAAGGCATGCACTAAGCCGGTCCAGAATTTAGCATTAATGCCAAGGAACAGGTGAGCAATGAACAATGAACATATCTGCCTCTTCTAAATTAATTCTATTTCGAAGCACTAAACTGTATGTGATATTTTTCCATCCATCCAAATATGTCCACATGGGGCACCGCTGAGCTACACTTTGAATATTGTTGCACTTCAGTCCTCCATGAATCAAATGCAACAGAGATCTTGTTAAACTGCTCCCTTTAGTGTTCTTATTCTCTCCTTTCAAAGTTATATATTGCACTATAAAACAGACTGCCTCACAATTGCATTCAAATAGCCAAAATGAGCACAGAGCAAGCCATTTAGCAAGGAAGAAGAGGTAATAATTTCATGAATAATGCCATTTGCTGCTGGAGTCTTTCAAAGATAGATACCTTTTCTCCAAAGATGCATAGATTAACTGCCCTCACTGTCTCATAAATACTTTAAAAATAAAACTTTTTAAAATTGTGACCATTTTTGGTTGTAATGCTGCAATTTGCCGATCATAAATGCTTGTCTGGGGGGGGGGGGCAGACTTTACACCTCTGGTTGGGAAGTTTCAATTGTTTTTTCCTCATACTTGCAATATTGTGAAATATCACTGAAAATAATAGTGTTATTAACTGCTTGTGTCATGCCACTCCTTTTCACTATGTAAACTGAGGAAAAATAAAGAGCAGTACATATGTATATAAAAGTGTAGGTGTGTTTACCTCTGTGTCCTGGTCCTTGATCACTCTATAATTGCTTTCTAACCAAAATTATGTCTACAAAGCTACAAAAAAGTAAAGTTGCATTTGCAAGTCCATCCATGTAGGATTGTAATATTCAAACTAAGAATGCCTTAGTTTGACAAATTGAAATAAAATGCATACATGAGCATATCATCAATTACATTAATTAAGCATCTCATTAAAGTGAAAATTACAAAGTAAATGCCAGAGGTGTAAAATCCAGGTTCAGAAAGTAAAAGTCCTCCCCAGTGTTTTGTTCCAATCACCTGGATTTGCTAATTAGCACAATTCTTCAGCCAGAAAGTAATGGGTGGAGTAACACATGACAGGACTTTTACTTTCTGACCCCTGGACTTTACACCTCTGGTAAATGCAAGTGCACACAAAAAGCAATAAAAGTGATACATTTTAAAACCCTCTTTGTTTTCCTTTTTTGTTTTCTCTTAATCATTTGTGACTGCTGTTGGTAAACATATCAAATTACTCTTGATATCCAAAACGATCCTCTTAAACAAACCGAAGATCAATATTAATGAAACAAAAGCATATTTAGAAAGATTTAGCATATTGTGAGAGGGCATCCTGTTAGACAACTTTACAACCTGAGCCACACCTGCAGTTCACCAGTAATTCTAGTCTGCCTTCTCACAGGCAACTGAGCGCCTAGTCAATGAGAATCCTTGTTTTTATTGGTTCATCGTCTAAACCGCTGAAGGTCTCGAGCAACCGTAAAAAATTGCAGGCTTCCTTGAGCTGACATCAGAAAGCTTCTTGAGGCAGTGAAACCTGATAGAATGAAAGTACTGGACGTATCTCTCCTTAACCGTCTTAACCTGACTGCTCACAAACCTACTCTTCTAAATAATGGAAGGTTTTCACCAGGTGTTTGGCAACAGGCTTGAGTTCAGCAAGGCCTCAGTTGTCAAAAACTAAGCAAGTCATTGTGTTGCCTTCATGGTATTTCACTGTGTGGAACACCCTTGCCCTTTGTAGAGAATGAATGCAGGGATGTGGAGGATGTCGTTCCAATTTCTGAGTCTTGAGAAACACTGTGGCTGTAGCTTGGATTCACTAAACCTTTTAGTTAGAGTTAAAAAGAAAGACTTTTGTAAGTATTTTGAAGTAACCCAGGCTCAATTGGATGTCATCAAATTAAAACTATTTACAAAAGTTAGCCAGCTAACTCCTTAATCTCGCTTTGTGAAATACCCCCCTGGTCTCACCCTCATCCCGACATTTTCTAGAACATGTTGTGGAAAACAAAATGGCACACTTGTGTTAATGTTCCATAATATTTACATTATTGTCACCAACAAACAAAATTGTAAAATAAAACTAAATTTTATTAAACTGAAGCAGCAAGTATATCTGTAATGGCAGCAAAGAAAACAAAGCAAAGTAATTGTAGTGTAAGAGTCTCACAGTGGATTCTGATAAATGGCTCTGTGGTGGCTGTATTCTGGTTGTAAGTCTGAAATGGGCAGAAAAAACTTGACAGTGATCAGGTCAATGACAAAGTGCACAGTGCCTGGCCATCCGTTCAATGTGGCACAATCTGCCCTGTGCAAAACCTTTCCAAATCAAAAAATCTGAGAAATAAAATAAACTGAAAAACAAACCTGGGCTCTGGCCAGATTTTCTGGATTAATTAGGACCTAATCTTATAATCTACAAACCCAAAGGGCTGACTTAACATGCTATAACTGATAATGTATTACAGGTCTATTTCTTGCATTGTGCATATTTACTGTATATTAGTCTCAGAATTGGTAGGCCAAAGTTCCTGTGTACATGCGTGTGCGTACATGTGTGCGCGCACAAGTGTGTTTGTGTGTGTGTCTGTGTGTGTGTTCCTCTGCTTATTCCCTGCAAGGCAACAGGCCCAGCAATGGCTAAAGCCCTTTGCTCTTATGAACGGTAATGACGTGTACAGCTGCCCCTTCCACCACCCACCCTCCCACACCCCAATTTACTTTCTGCTTATCTAGTCCTTTTCTTTGCTGGCAAAAATCCATCCTATTTGTTCTCACATCCTTCCCTGTTTTATCTTTGGTGGTTACAGACCTGTATATCATGAATGAGGTCATAGATGACCTTTCAGAACCGAGTTGACCTTTCTGTTAAAATGGCTAATGGTCTAATGGGGGGTGGGGGACAGGGGAGGTCAGCTAATGGGGGGTGGGGGGTGGGGGAGGTCAGTTAGGGTGGATGTGGGGGTGGGGGCAGCCGTATAACTCCTAAAGGTGAGAGCTCTGGTTAGTCTTGAGACAGAGAGTCTGCAACCATATGCATTCAAGTGGAGTTCATCCGAGGGAACACTATAATTGTTCAGAGTATTAACAGCAAAGTTGTTTTGCTTCCCAACGGTATATAAGCCATACATATTTGAATATGCCTTTATAATTAAACCATGAAATAGTATTTGCAAAAAATGTCAGTTGGTCCTTTCAAATATTGAGAACAGCAGTATTACAAATTATGGTTTAAAGAAACTCAGTTATAAATATTTTATTTATTTAACGCCAGCTCATTTTCCCCAAAACAAATGAGGCCTAATTCTAGTGTGCATGATTTTAATTAGATTTTTTAAAATTGTTAGGTATTTTGGTAAGAAATGCAGGTGTCACGTCTGATTCAGCTTTGTCATGATCCCCTTGGTTATTTGCTTTGGTTTCTTCATCCTCTGTCTTTAAAAGCATAGCAGCTGTGATAAACTGATGGAACTTTGTTTGGGCCCTGATTTGCAAGTCTGAATTATCATGGCCAATTTGTCCCTGTATTTGTCATTGATTCATTCAAATGAGCAGAGAGAAGGTTTGTGGTATATTTAGTGCTTGCTTTATCTGCCATTCCCCATTCCACGTGTTTGTACATAGATATGTGTAGTGGGTGGAAGAGGGTGAGATGCTCAATCTCTTTTGATAAAATGACAGATACAATTTCCAGATCAAATGTCCAATTTTTTGATTGTGTTGGGTCCCTCCTGAAAGCCATTCCCAGTAAAAGAAAATCACACACAGCATGAACATAAAAGTACACAAATGAATAAAATGCAAATATATTAGTTAATGTTTAACACTTGGTCTGTCAGAAAGTGATGAGGGATGAAAAAACAGGGGGCATGAGCCAAAATTGGCCACCCAGTGTTAGCCTAGCTTTATTTTCCCTAAAGCACACGTGGTGACGATACAGCGGCAACACACTGCTTTTATTTATGTTTTTTATACTAGGTAATAACACCTAGTTTTACGTGACGTTTAACTTTCCTGACTTTTAGCGACTGTTCTTCTGACATTGGTGTAAAGGTGAAAAGCATTACCCGCAAATAAAAACCAATGCTAAGTCCTCCAAGTAGACAAGGACGTCATAAAATACAATGGTGGATTCAGAACTTGTCGCCTGTAATAAAAAGTGAAGGACACTATGACACACGTAGTCCAGAGGTCTTAGGGCTGTGAAAGATGCGTGCATGTATATTATATCCCTGTAATGGAGAACTGCAGAAAGTGTATCCAGAACATTCCGTCAACAATATCATACAAAATGCTGGATTTATTGATTATTTCACGCCGGTAGTGCTTTTCACACAACTGGACACCCTCCCCAATGCTCTGAAGGCCTACTTTTTTTTTTTACTTTCATTTTATCATAATCTCTGGGAGATGATAAGGTAGGCTTTAAACTCCGACTTGAAGCATTTAATGGCTCAAGGGCATCAATGGATTTTTCTCCGCTCCCATGGCAACGGTTGTTTTTTAACAGGAGTCGGACGACACGTAGAGTTATCATTTGTTAGTTTGAGCTCATTAGTTTAGAAATCGTCTGATTTTTTTTTCCCCCTGAAGAAGGAAGTGTATTTGAAAAGGGTGAGATCTGCTGGGAGAACCAGCATTTACTTCCTCACCAGAAGGACAGGATCCTGTGGCCTGAGACTCAGAGTGCACTGAGCAGCCGGGACTAATGACAATCTGCCACATCCACTGTGGAGCACAGCAGCGAACAGCGTTAATGTGTGACTGCTACAGAGAGAGAGAGGGAGAGAGAGAGAGGGAGAGAGGGAGGGAGAGGGAGAAAGAGGGAGAGAGAGAAAGGGAGAGAGAGAGAAAGATGGAGAGAGGGAGAGGGGGAGAGAGGGAGAGAGAGACTTTTTGACTTTTGATGTTCCTTTATTGAAACACAAAACCTTGCCCCACAAACACCCTAAAACCTATCCCACTACCCTATTTACAAAGCCAAAAAACCCTACCCCACCCTCCCTCCCAAAAATAAGAAAAAAAACAAACAAACACCAATCATATTGAACTCCCACACTCAACTTAAACACGTCTCCATCTCTTCTTAGTTTACCACACAAACAGCCTCCCCAATACACATTATTTTAAACGCTTCCACATCATGCATCTATTAAATATATATATTAAAATACTCAAAGGCGCACAGAGACATAACCCTTAAACAGTTGCAGCGCATCTGTAGACCCACTACCTCGCAGCATGTTCCTGCGTGTGACCCACGTCGCCAGTTTTGCCTGACCGTATAAAACATTTAACAGTACCAGCCTGTAGCACTGCTGGAAACTGTACTTTGGTCCACAAACAAAGTCCCCCACAGTAAAAACCTCCCACAGTCGCAAACACACTGTTTTCAATAACATAAACATTTCTTGCAACCTCTCGCACGCCACAAAGAGGTGCGACACAGTTTCCTGGCATGAACAAAATGGACACCTTTCACCCCCCCCAGAGTCAACATGTGCTAACCAAACCTTAGTGGCCATCGCTCCATGCAAAACCCTCCACTGCAGATCCCCAGTTCTCTTAGGGATGGGGGCCTTGTACAACACCCTCCACCTGTACTCAGCCATTATCTGGTCACCTAGCTCCTCCTGCCACTGATGCTCTTTTTTTCCCCATAACGCTCTCATGTGCCTAACCTTTATGCACACTGCATACAAGTCCTTCCCCTTCACCCCCTGGAACTTCCCCAAACACGGAGAAGTGAAGGATAAAAGCTGCCCTCCCCCCTCCTGCCACTCCTCTACTGCTGCTGTCACACAAACTATCGGGAACTCTGGGATCTCCCCTTCAGGTGTCTGATTGATCACTCCCCTCTCCAGCCCAGGAAAAATTTGCCTTACATCCCCCAGAATCCTCTCCAGGACTCGAATGGACTGTACCCCTGTGCACCTGCTGTGACCAAACTGCACCCCCCTGGTTGACACAGGTGAGCCAGCTTACCAATGCCTACCTCCACAAACTGCCGCTGTATGGTGACTGACCTCAATGGCTCTGATATGATCACAGGGTTGTGGAAAATCGGTTACTCCCTCACCCATGGTCCTTGATCCAGACCATCCTCCCAAGAGGACTTCAGCAGCTGCCATGCCTTCAACACAGCCACATAGAACTCTGCGAGCCCTGTGGTGTTACGGCTGTCCAGTGTCATCAAAAACCGCTGTACATCCAGCCCCATGCCACCTGCACGTCTCAGCAGTGTGCATGCTTGCTCCCTCCAGCATATCTCCCGCTGATAGAGGAGCCTCTCAGCCGCCTGCAGCCCAAAGGCTGCCACCCTACTTTCCAGGTCAATCAATCCCTGTCATCCTTCTTGTACAGGAAGATACAGTATTGGTGCCCGTAGCCAATGGTGCCCTGACCAGAATAAATCCACCAGTTTTTGCTGGATCTCAGCCAGCAACCCACCAGGGGGGTTCAGTACCATCAGCCGGTGCCACAGAGAGGATGCCACCAGGTTGTTAATTATTAGTACCCTCCCCCTGTATGACACCCATGACAGCAACCACCTCCATTTCCACAATCTAGCCTCCAGCTTATCAACCACCCCCTCCCAATTTCTGGCCATAAAAGTGCTCTTTCCCAGGTAAACTCCCAGTACCTTAACCCCTGTCTGGCCCCACTGCAAGCCTCCTGGCAGTATAGGCAGGGACCCCTCCCTCTATGAACCACATTCCAACGCTTCACCTTTCCCCCAATTCACCCTTGCTGTGGAAGCACCCTCATACACTCGGAGGCTGTCCTCCAATGCCTGTATGTCCTCCCCGTCCTTCACCAGCACTGTAATGTCATCAGCGTATGCTGACAACCTTGTTGCTTTAGAAGCACTGTCTCCTGGAATTCCCACCCCCCTTAGCCTCCGTCTTACCATTGTCAACAGTGGTTCGACCGCTAAAATGTATACAGTAAAGCCAGAAAGTCTGCATACCTTTTACCTCTCCACGTTTTATTAAAGTGAAAACAGGTTTTTAGACATTCGTGCTAATTTATTAAAAATCAAAATGTAAAATATCAGATTTACACAAGTGTGCACACCCTTTGATATGACACCCTAAAGTGAGCTGCGGTGCATTTTGTTTCCACTGTTACTGCTTGAGATGTTTCTACAACTGAATTGGAGTCCACCTGTGATAAATTCAATTGATTGGACATGATTGGGGATTGCCAACACCTGCCTATATAAGGTCCCACAGTTGACAGTGCATGTCAGAGCAAATTCCAAGCCATGGGGTCAAAGGAATTATCTGCAGACACAGGATTGTGTCAAGGCATAGATCTGGAGAAGGGTACGGAAAAATCTCAGCAGCTTTACAGGTCCCAAAGAGCACAGTGGCCACCATCATTCGTAAATGGAAGAAGTTTGGAACCACTAAGAATCTTCCTAGACTTAGCTGCCCGGCCAAACTGAGCAATCGGGGAAGACGGGCCTTAACCAGGGAGGTGAGCAGAAACCAGAGGGTCACTCTGACAGAGCTCCAGCGTATCCTTGTGGAGATGGGAGCACCTTTCAGAAGATCAATCATCCAGGCAGCACTCCACCAATCAGGCCTTTATGGTAGAGTGGCCAGACGGAAGCCCCTCCTTAGTAAAAGGCACATCACAGCCCGCTTGGAGTTTTCCAAAAGGCACCTCCATCAAAATTCTCTGGTCTGATTTTACTTTTTGGCCTGAATACCAAGCGTCACGTCTGGAGGAAACCAGGCACCGCTCATCACCTGGCTAATACCATCCCGACAGTGAAGAATGGCGGTGGCAGCATCTTGATGTGGGGATGTTTTTCAGCAGCGGGAACGGGGCGACTAGTCCTGATAGAGGGAAAGATGAATGCAGCGAAGTACACCGAGATCCTTGAAGAAAACCTGCTCCAGAGCGCTCTGGACCTCAGACTGGGGTAAATATTTACCTTCTAACTTGACAACGACTCGAAACACACAGCCAAGAGAACAAAGGTGTGGCTTCGGAGAAAGTCTGTGCATGTCCTTGAGTGGCCCAACCAGAGCCCAGACCTGAATCCAATTGAACATCTGTGGAAAGAGCTGAAAATGGCTGTGTACCGACGCTCCCCATCCAACCTGAGGGAGCTTGAAAGAATATGCCAAGAGGAATGGGCAAAAATGTCCAGAAACAAGTGTGCCAAGCTCGTAGCTTCTTTCCCAAGACACCTTGAAGCTGCAATCGCTACCAAAGGTGCAGCAACTAAGTATTAGGCTAAGGGTGTGTACAGATATGTAACCCCTAAATAACCTATTTTTGTCAGTAAAATAAAATTGCATATTTTCTAAAAACCTGTTTTCACTTTGTCATTATTAGCTATTGTGTGTAGATGTTTGAGGCAAAAAATGAACTCAATCTATTGTAATATAAGTCTGTAACGTAATAAAACGTGGAGAAGGTGAAAGGGGTATGCAGACTTTCCGGCTTGACTGTAGCTGTCCAGATAAAGGGCAACCCTGCCGTATCCCTCTCTCCACCCATACAGTTTTACTCAACCCCCCTCCCACTTTGACCAGACATGAGGCACCCTTGTACAGCAGCCTCACTTAGGCAATAAACCCTTCCCTAAACCCAAACGCATGTAAAGTGTTATCCAAGTACTGGTGGTCCACCCGATCAAACGCCTTCTCCTGATCTAAGGAGATCAGCCCAAAGTCCACCTGACCGCCCTCTGCTAACCCAATCATGTCCCTTAATAAAAACAAATTGTCCATTATTGAACATCCTGGCACACAGGATGATTGGTCCTTTTTCACTAGCGATTCCAAGTGGGCCCTCAACCGGGTGGCGAGGGCCTTGGACAATATCTTATAGTCCGTACACAGCAGGGCTACCGGCCGCTAGTTTTTCAGTGACCATAAGTCCCCTTTTTTTGGTAACAGCGTGAGGACTGCCTTGTGACAGCTGGTTGGAGGTTCCTTTGCCTCCCTGCACTCCAGCAGCATGTTGTAAAAGTGTGTCCCCAGAACCTTTTGTAAAAGTCCACTGGCAGCCCGTCTATCCCTGGGGCCCGACCTGCTGCCATTTGCTTCATAGCTACACTGAGCTCCTGCAATGTGATGGGTGAATCCAGCTCCGATTTCTCCACCTCTGTCAATGTGGGGAGGTCTTGATGGAGCTCTCCCATCAACATGGCCTCACTACCTTCTGCAGCATATAGCTGCGTGTAAAAATCCACTGCCGCCTCCCTTATCTCCCTGGGATCTGATGTAACATGCCCATCCAGAAGACAGAGACAATTCATACAATTACTTTGCCCCTCCTGTTTCTCTAAGTTAAAGAAGAATGAGCTTGGAGCATCCATCTCCCTCAAAAGGGAGAATCTAGCAGCTCCGCAGCTCCTGCAACTTATTAATCCGCCCACCTGATTTTGACCCATTATCTCCTCCTCCACTTCCCTGATCCTCCTCTCAATGTTACCAATCACCCTTCTTTTTTCCCATGCTGAAAATTCTACATGCTGTTAACAAAAGATTTTAATCTGAGTCTTCCCAATTTCCCACAACTGCCTAAGGGACTCAAAAACTCCCTTTCCCTGTCTCCACCTATCCCAAAAGTCTGCAAAAGCAGTACAAAAGGAGGCATCTTGCAATAGCTTTACATTACATTTCCAGTATGCTGATTTCTGGGGACCTAGTGCAAGTGTCACATGTGCCATAACAATGTGGTGGTCAGAAAATGGCACTGGAAAAATACCCGCCTGTACCAGTCTATTGTTGTACTGCAGCGGAATATACACCCGATCCAGCTTGGCTGCACTGCTTCAGAATGTGCTAAAGCTAACACACAGCATATCATTATTGTGTTATGGAAATAGAGTTGTTAGTGCAGTTGAAATGATTTGGCTGTTTGATTAAATGCTCTGAAGTATGCATTTAGTTTTTTGCAGCAATCATGAATCCATCAGCGTTTAAAAACAGCATAATTTCTCATGTTACATTTGTCTGGTCTCTGACAATACTTTGGATATTTACCGGTCTTAAAATGCTCCAACTAAATGCTAAAACTCCAACCCACTTTTTTATTTCTGTTATAAATTATATATTTCAGGTGGATTCAAGTATGATTTTTTCAATAAGATAGAGAGAGAAGTGAGGGGAGTGTGAGAGATTTTGTTTGTCAGGTCACTACATGGTGGAATTGTTGTTAGTTGAACAAATGTCATCCAATTTATCGTAAGAACTCACCACCTGTATCTCATAGCCTGTAAAAGCCTATAGGTGTAAAACTTATTTTTTGTTAATCAGAAATATACTATATTATTTTGCTTTATTCAGCCAGTTATTTAGACAAATATATGATGTAATATTAGATTTTTTTATTATTTATTATATAAACATATTTTGTTTAGAGTTTAAAGCATACTTTTTTTCCAATTGAGTTTAGAGTTTTGTGTAAAAACTTTTCAAGATTAATTTTGTAAATTGTAAATATGTATATATATAATATTCTACTACTGTGCTGATTTAGCAACCAGTAGTATCCTGCTGGAAGCTAGTGATAAAAATGACATTAGAAAATGCTCAAAGTTTATGATCATACAGAGAAGTCATAAGTAATTTCATATAATTTGGGTGGCATGACATTTTTCTCAATCTTGTTTCGTTGTATGTCGGTTACCCACCAGGAGCCTTTCCAACCAGGAACCTTTCCAGCCAGGTACTAATTAAGCCAGTGTTTCTCAGTACATTTGCATGAGTGAGCAGCCTGATTTGGAAACTAATAAAAGCTATTTATTTTCTTGTCAAGGCAAAAACAAAAAGAAAAAAATTACCTGAACTGTGTAAGGCACGGAAGCCCTAAAAGGCCATGTATTCATACTTTTCTTGTACTCTGTTTTCTCATGATAACGAGTACATTTTTTTGTTTTCTCATGATCACAAGTTATTTATGTCATTATCTTGATAACAAAGAAAATTAACTCGTTATCACGGGGAAACTGTTACGTTTCTCTCAACTGGTATGGACCCAAATGCAGGACTCGGAGACAGACTCGCAATAAGCTCCAGTGGGGCACTTTATTAGAGGCAAGCAAACAAAAATGAAGAGGGAGAGCAAGGTGAGGGTCTGGATACATGGTTGGCGATAACCAGGGGCAGAATGATAATCAGGGAAAACAGGAGAAGAGCTGGGCGAATGGCAGACAACCGGTGACAGGCAGACTTGACACGTTAGCAAAACACAACAGACAATGTAGAGTAATAAGAGCAACAAACATGACTTGATGTAACAAACTGGCAACGAGAAGATAGAGAAGGGAACCTAAATAGGAAGACTTGATGAGTAAAGCGTGCAGAATGTATGCGAGAATGAATGAGCAAACGAGAGTGAGTGAGGAATGCGAACAGGGAAGGCGAGTGATTGGCTGGGAGATTAAGAGAGGGGAATGAGGAAACGAGGAGGGAAACCATGCCCAGCCTGCACAACATGAAATACAGACAGGGTAAAAGTAAAAACATTACATGAAATGAGAGGAATGGGGAACACAGGGAGAACAATAGGAAAGGGGACTGGAAGGAAGCGGCGGATGTAACAAAAACAACAGTTGTTATCTCGAGATAACAACAATATAAATAACTTGTGATCACAAGAAAAAAAAGAAAAATAACTCGTTATCATGGGAAAACGGAATTTAAAAAAAGTATGAAAGCACAGTGTCATCTGAATTTTTTTGTTATTTCATTGACAGACAATAAAGGGGGTGTTATAATCCTGTAAATTGGTCTGAACAATTATGCAAATTGAGCTCTCAAATGCATAATTAGAGAGACCATCAATACTTTCTCGACCTTTTTATGCTGGCCTTAAACAGAGAAAGGTTAATTTTAGAAAAGACACCCCCTATAGATACTTAAAAGTTAAATTTTTCAACGGAGTGCTTTTTAAAATGGAAAACTGCAATTTAACCATTGAATTTGACCACACATAAAAATAGACTCAAAATAGCAACAGACGTCACTAGGTATTGAAACATTATGATTAGAAGCAAAGCTGGAAATGAGATAATGTGGGTTGTGTACATAAAATGAACTATACAATACAGCACAGACAGTGAGTGTACATACAATCACTCGTTCAGTACATAGAGTGGATAGTTATCCACTTGATAATCTTGTGTATTTGAAGGTTTATTGTTTTCCTTTCCATTATTCTGGCACAACACATTTTTTCACGAAAGTACAGGACATGAGCACTGTCTTCAGTGCACCAACTATAAACTACAGTACCTGTGAATTTTGTCAATTAACAACACTCACTTGGCACTTTGGAATCTAGTTAGTTTAACTGACTATCTAAAATCAAAAGTAATTTAATAACAGATTAGCCTGTGGTTTGAAAAATTGTCCCAGCCTTGTGTGGGTGGAAGTGAACAATCTAAGGGAGAAAAACAGGTCATGATGAACTTAGAGCTCTACGTATAAGACCCGTCTCAGTCATCTCGTTCATTAAAAACGGCTGCATAAATTGGCAAGAAAATGTGGCCTGTATGGCCTTAATGAAGGTGGATACAGGGGGTAGACTTAATGGCTAATTTTAATTCACATTTTAATGGTGTTGAAGAGCCCATCATGGGCATAGCTTTTTAAAAGCCTCACTGTGTGTAGGGGGTATCATACCTTTGCTGCAGTAGTAATACCTTTTAAAAGAGATGGACACTTGAGAAGTGACTCATATTTATATTCTGTATTTTAACCCTTTGAAGAGTGTAGGTTTTTCAATCTGGACTGAAATTTTTCCCACCAGCAGTAACAGACAAACTTTGGTAACCCAAAAGAAAAAAACATTCCTGCTTCATTTGGGTTTCTTAATATTCTTAATATTATTATATATTAGGGCTAGGGTTGTAAAGTTCTGAGGAATTTCCTTTTTTTGAAAAATAAAATATATAGATATTTTTCATAAATCGTAAGTATGTTTTTTATGTATTTGATTTATTTGAGGGGTCACTGCAAATACTTTTCACACATTATTATAGAGCAAACCATGGGTTTTGAGAAATGTTCAACAAACATCGCATTGGTTTACCACAATGTGAACACATTTCTATGTTTTTTTTTTTTTTCAAATGCAGCTTGTTTAACAAAAAGCATTATTATATGAGGAAACATAAATGCAAAAATATACTTATAGCCTATGTATTAGGAATAACTTTATATTTTGGCAAATATAAGGTTAAATATTTTAACTTGACTTGCTTGAACTAGGCTAATTATTTATCTGAAACAGCGTAAAAGAGAAAGAAAAAGATTCTGAAGAATCTGGACAATCCTTCTCAGATTCAATGTGTGTGGGGACATTTTTGATGGGCTCAAAGAACTTCAAGTTTGACCGAATAGTCACCAGTTTCTCAACTATGTTGTTTGTCAGCCTGTTGCACACTCTGCTGTGATGCAGCTGATGTTGGGAGTGATCTGGAGAATAATTGAAGCAACAGGGGACATGGCTTCATACTTACAGAGTCCCTTCCACCAAGTTGCTGCCTTGATGTGTTTGGCTTCCTTCCAGATTGCATCAGTACTCCACAGCCCTTCCATTCCTTGAATATTTTGCCAAACTTATAAGAACTTTCCCCTGATCTAGATTAAGGTTCTGCGCAACCCAGGTGAAAAAAGATTATACTTGAAATGTACTTTTTCAAAGTATACTTTTAGTAGTTTTTGTAATAATTATGTACTTTTTGATAAATTGGCAGTGCGTTATATATACTAAGTGCACTAAAGTTGTTCAAAAGTAGAACTTAAGTGTCTTAAGTGTCGTTTCTCAGCCTGCTCTTCTCTTGTTGGCCATTTCCCTGGGGAGCACTCATGTTGCGTCTCTTCTTTTTGTTTTCGTTGTCCGTTTCGTGTTTTGGTTTTTCTTTCTGCTCAGTGTGTTCACCTGTGTTCACCGTATTTTCTTTCATTATTTAAACCTCGCGTCGTCTTTGTTTGACACTTCCATTTTGCCATTGGTTTGACAAGAAAAGCCGATATTCACGGTATAGGACTGACAGTTTGTTAGGACCGTATATCTTCAACTTGTCGCTACACGGGACTTGTTTCGGGTGTCAAAGAGTTTATTAGAAACTTACAATAGGTTATTCTCCACCCTTTGTCTGTCCCTTTGCGGAACCTCTGTCTCCCTGTCCTAGACAGATTGTCTTTGCCGTTTTCTTTTCTTCTTGTTTGTGTTTTTGGCTTCCACGTTGTGAGCTATAGGACTTTCTTTGTTTGTTATTGTCTTAATCTCTAGTGTTAGAGTATTTCGCCCAATACGGGTCGCTTTGAGTTTGGTAGCAGAATCTCTCTTTGTTAAGAGAGTTTATTATTTTATCTTGTTGTATTAATTCCCTGTTTGTGGGTTTTCCCCCCGCCTTAAGAACCCCTATTGTCGCGCTTGGTCTTTCGTTCAGTACGCTACCCCTGACATTAAGTCATATTTAAGTGTACTTCAAGTGCAGTGTGTATGTTAAAATGGGACTATTTTTAGTATACTTAAGTGCACTATGTCTGTATGTTAAAATGGGACTATTATATTTAAGTGCACGAACAAAAAGTATGATTTGTTGGTATTTTAAATACACTTGCAGTACAATTCCATTATGTCACCAGTGCGTTTGAAACAAACTTAAGTATTACGGTGTGTTTCAGACTATACTTGAAGTACACTTTATAAAAGTACATTTTGCACATACTTCAAATTAAGTATAAAAAGGAAAAGTATAATTGTAATAACGTTTGTATACTTAAATTATATTTTTATAACACTAAAGTATACTACTTTTTCACCTGGGAATGGCAGTGATGGTATTGTATGCTGTATAAACCTGTTCTCCAGAAAGGGCCTGGGCCGGTTCAGCACATTTACTGTTGTTTTTTTCAACGTCTTATTTTCTTTGTTTAACCTTCCTAGTATTTTAGGGTCTATATTACCTGAAATTGCATTCAAATTGGTGATTTTACTTCAGCAAATGCCTTATGACATCCTAGAGAATTTGGAAATGCATGTAAAAAAAGATGTTTGGAATTTTTTTTAAATATGTTGACCTATAACATCGCCTACACACAAATGCCAGTAAAATTCTAACATAATAGAAAGTTTAGGCATGAGATGGGAAATTCCGAAAATTACCGAAAGTTACCTGGAAAATGACCCACTTTGGCAACTCTAATTGGGGCCTACCATGGGAAAGTGCAACCTATCCAGCTGGATATTTTAAATGAAAATCTAAAATTATCAGTGGTGCTGTAGCATTTGTAAGATAGCTTACTGCAATTGTGAATAGTAAGGCTGGTGTCCAATGTAATCTCAGTCCAATGGCATACTGTATTATTTGTTACTATTACTCATACAGCACTTTTTTATTCAGCCATTGTTCTTCAAACTCATTACAACAGGCTTTAAAGGAAAGTAACATTAAGCTTACATTTTCTATTCAAAGAAAATACCCTCTAGAGGTGTGCAGAAATAACATTGCACACCCCTTACAAACATCTGTTCAACCAAAAGAATTATGTTTCAGTCTTCGTATTGGGAGAACAGGCGTGTGCTGAGAAACTGTCAGCTGGAGAGAATGGAGGGGACCTATTTTTCAAATGCATCCCAGTGAGCAAAAGCCGGAATCTAGATGGAGGTGGAAATCAAGGTTGAGCGACGTTTTGACATAAACAGACTAAGTTAGCTTCAGTATAGCTTAGGTTTTACCCGTATATAGCCTGTATGTCCTAATTGGCTAGAAAACTCACTTTTAAAGCAAATGTTGCTGGGTTTTCACCGACTTTAGAGGCTGTTCACTGGTATTTGTCAATGCACCACAAAATGCATTAAATCACCTTTACTGCTAATCTCATTTTCCATATAATTTATTAACCTCAGGAAGAAAAAATATCTGTATACAAGGCATTATCTGTGCATTTACAAATATGGTATTGGGGATAGAACCCTGCAAATCTAGAATCTAAAACAGAGAACTCAGTTTTTTTTATTTAGTGATAGAAAATAAAATGGTGTACAACCTGAATACTATTTTTTCAGCCCCTTCCCAGTGCTCTGTTTAAGAGCAGACAGCATTCTCTGCTGTCAAGCCCCCATTCAGAAATGCAATCCATATTTCTTTCTGTGGCAGCCAGAAACAATTCACTTGGACCCTCTTGGCAGCTCGATCCCCAGGTGGCCAAGCCTGGCAGATGTCATCTCATGAGTCATTCTGCTGGTTTAGGGGAACCACTGCCAGGAAGAATTCCTGAGAAGAGGAATCTGTACAGCGGACATCGCTGAGGCTCTGTGGATAACCCCATTCCACTGTCCTTGACTATCCTCCCAAAACGGGAATGACTCCCAACAGTGTTTGTGCTTGCCTGTGCCAATGCTGGTTGATGCTGGGAAAGTTCTGAGTTTTTCTTTCTTCTTTTTAATTAGAGGGCTCAGTGTCAGAGGTATGGCGCTACCCTGTTGTTACTATTCTGTTTTTGGTTGCCTTGTTTTGTTATTCATTACCCCTCTTTCTTCTGCCCATTTGGAAAAAAAGGTTATGTAATCCAGTTACAGTTTCTCCAAGGGTCACACACACACACACACACACACACACACACACACACACACAATCCTATGGCACATACTTCACTTTTAAGTAAAACAAGTTTTGAGTATTTCTCTGTAATGAGTGAAGTTCAGACTTTCAGTGTAAATATTAATGATCACACCTCGTCACTGTGCTACATTTTAAAAGAGTCAATCTAAATATGTTTGTATATTGAGTGAATTTTGGCACAGAAACAGCACTGTGGCTTGCACAAACTTAGGGTAGGTCTTTATTAAGTTTAGTCAGTCAGTACATAGAATTCAAAATATTATAACATTTTAAAATTTCAGTAAAAATGTAAGGTTGTCAATAAGCTGCAGAGGTCTCAAAGGTCCACAGTGGTTCATATCCTCAGATGAAACTGATTAGCCTTTACAAACCATAAGGTCTGCCATGATGTTTCTCCCACTGGTCTTTTTTTTTTTTTTTTTAAATGCTTCAATAATAATTCTGCATGAACCGTTTGGCCTATTGGCACACATCAGCATGAGTGAACTTGTGTCAAGATACAGTATGATGAAAATTTCCAAGGAAACATAATCCGATGACATATCAGCAGTAATTTTACTGATGAATTATAATTATAATGAAACCCACGAGATCAGACTCACTCCACTCAAGTCATCAAGGCTCTGTCATGGGTATTCAGCTTCCTTTTATTTCTGCGGTCATTCTTCCCCTGAGCGGCTTGAGGGCGCTCTTGAATAGTTTTTTCGTCTTCCGTTCTGGGATTTTGTTCTTTCTTTTGGAATTTTCTGCACCTGTCCTTGCTTACCTGCCGGGTACTTAAGCTCTGTGCTTCCGTTTCCAGGTGCTTAGTAGTTGTCTTGCGACTTCTCATAGCCGGTAAGGTATAGGACTTCAGATACTGCTTTTCTGGTTGTTTCAAATAAGCAAAGCAGTAAGTCCCTTTAGCGATTGAGTTAGGTTTAGATCTTAGGATCTCTTTTCCTTTCATTTGCTTTTTGCCTTCTGTTTTCTCCTTTGGAGGTGTACCTCTGTTACCTTTGTTGAAAGCGAGAGGTCTATTATTTTCTCTACCACTCGTATTTCGAGATGTTTCGCCCTGTTAGGGTTGATTTAATTTCTCTTCCGTTTCGTTCGCCTTCATTAATTTATCTCTCCTATATCGAGAGATAATGCAAATTCTCTCCTTGTCCCCTTCGCGGATTGTTTTCCGTGTTTGTTTCTATTCTTACGTGAATAGCTTTCAGATTCCCTCTGTCGCGTCTGGTTCTCCGAACCCGACCCCTTACAGGCCCAAGTAAAAACCCATTAATTAAAGGGATTGTAAAATAGTCATATGTACTTGAATCATATTACAACAATCATGAATGTTGGTGGCTGTTGTTCAGACTGTCTGTGACTTTCGGTGATAGGTGTGTGTGAGATCAGTTGTTGTAAACTCTTGGCACACTCTCATTCTTATTCCCCTCCCCCGTCCACACTGGAGAAAAGCATGTAGGTTTCTCCCTGAACCCTGAACCCCCCCCCCCTCCCCCCACTCTACCACTACCGGCACCAGCTGAGTGGAGGGGAAGTGCTTAGGCTCCACTCCAATTTAATACTGGAGTCCCTCCGAGATAACGGATAGCAGCAGCTCGGCAAAACCACAGATCACAAGCCAGCAGACATCCGAGATGTCCTCCATTATGCTGTTTAGAACTGGGCCCACCCCGGGAATGGGGACTGGAGGTGACAGAACCAAGACAATCTCCCGCCGAAATTATTACCGGAAATTCCATCTCTTCACAGTGTGTCTACCTTTGCTTTTCTAAATGGTCTTTTAATTCACCTAGATTGCTGTCGGGTTATTAAAGGCCAAGAGCCCGAGAAAGATATATATATATTTTTAATCTGGTATGTAACTGTGCATTAAGTCAGAGGGAAGAAATCTTTATTTTCTAATTTCAATGCTAATGAACTTCTACCTTAATTTTGAGCGTCAAATTTCAGCACCTCTTTATATAGTACTTGTAATTGTAAATTGCGTCTGATACTAATGAGCAAGAATTTGCTTTTTTAAACTGCTACTCGGATAAAATGAAATAGGAGCCTTACTTGAAAGCATGTTATCTACAAAGTTAAGTTATATAAATCTTTGACAACTCTTGGTTCACTGAAAGTTTTTTGACAGGTCACAGATTCGCTTAGATTTAGTTCTGGTTGCTGAGGATAAAGTGCACAGCAGTTAGATTTAACCGCAGAGTCAACTTGATCAGATTAGACTGAGGCCAGAAGAACACAGTGTGGCTTGCAATTTCATGGTACAGAAATTTTGATTTCATTTGTCACAAACCACAAAGGCATAACTTACATACTCTCTCTTTTATCACTGCACAATTTACCAAGAGCAGTTAAATTACAGCAATATATTTTTGTAAAAGTAATTAGCAGGATAATTTGACTTTGTTCCACAGTATTTATAGGCTGGAGGATATGCTCTCAATCCCCCAGTTTTATGCTTTAAGCTACATTGGAATTGTTTAAATACATGAATAGTACAGTAATGGTCACTCTTCTGACTGGGTATTGGAAAACTACATTCAATGCATCTCAGGATGAAGTCCTGAAAGGTGTTTTCAGTAAAATAAATAGTTCAAACTAAATTACTGTCTATATAAATACTGTCTACTATAAGTCTAAGAGCTAAAATCTCTAACAACAAATTGTTCAATAAGGAATCTTTCAAAAAGTATATAACGATGTTGTCATTTTTTGCATCGGGGGGAAGGACTGATTTTGAGAATTAATTCAACTGACTATAGCAGCCTTAAGCAAACTGCGCACAAAATTGCTAACTAATTTGTGTGGACAATTGCTTCTTTGCTTCTAATTTGATGCCACTGTGTACGAGTTAAGTATTTGCTTCCAGAAAGGCTTCCTGCCATGTAGGCATGGGTCTTGTCTTGTCATTCTGACAGATTTTCTGTACTGTCGATATTTCGACAAGTGCCTGAAAGTGTTGCACGACGTTTCGCATTTATACTTCGGTGAAGGCCTGCGGGGAGGGTTGTGTTGTCTCTATGGTAATGAGACGCCAAACTCCTTTACATTTTTAAACACCAATCACACTGTTTGACAAAGTATGATGGTGTATGTAATGGAACAAAATTCTATAGACACTTTTGTTGAGCGATACTTCTCTAAAATGTTGTACGACTAAGTGTAAATTAGGCCTTAGTCAATGCAGGTAGGATAGTAGTGTTTCTTCTAGAAATTTAAATGTATATACTGTATATCACCAGGGAAAGAGAAAATGAGCCTTGGCTTATAACAGGTTCCTGGCCAATTTACAAAGCTCACATTAATTAATTTATTCACCTGGATATTTAAGCCTGTGTATCTTGCTCATGGGGACCATTTCTACCAGCATACCACCGACCCAGGTGTTCACTGTCCTAAGACCATCGTCTTCAGAAAGAATGGCAAGACTAATAAGTGTCTAATAAGATCATTATAAGCCCAGAAATTGGAAGAATGTTAAAACTGCCTATTATCAATCGGAGAGGTCAGACCCTGTCAAAGCCAGTGATTCACCGCTCCTGGGAGACCATGGCAAATCAACCCTGTAATGTCAAAGAATATGAGAGGAGAGGAGATGCTACAAATCTAGAAGCTCACGCTTTCTCAAAAGCTATTCAGAGATGAGGACTTGACCAATAAAAAAAATGAAAGGGAGGGAAATTAAAAATAATTAATTGATATAATATATTAATATAAATAATAAAGGACTTTTAGCCACAAATAGAGCACCACTGTGCGTATGATATCTTTCTCAGAACCAGGGGGAAAATTTAATAACTATATGAATGATTGAAATAAAATAATGATAATTCAAATTATCAGCAAACCTGACACGGGCCATGCGGATGAAAGCAATGTATGGAACTGGATGGAATGAAGGGTTTAATAATGTACAGCTGTGTGCAGTCCCCTATCTTTCTCACAGCCTGATAGACAGTTTAATTAACTCATAAGATGAAGGCAATGAATGCTCCCACATAACTGCGAAACTTGAGGGGGCAGATAACACGCTCAGCCAAAACCATTCCTGTGATCTGTAGCGTCTTTGTTGTAGAATATATCCTGCTACTGGGAGGTCTTTTGCTGTGCTTGTATTAATAGGTGCGGATTAATAACATGTTTTGCGAATAAGCTGGAAGCAAATTAGAACAAACACTTTTCCCCAAGAACAAGCTGACACATTACACGATTTTTGATTGAATGTGTTGTTCCGTCAAGCTGCTGCTTTTATTGCCTGCCCACTGAATTTTTCTCAAAAAAAAAAAAAAAAAACCTATACATGTCGCATTATAAATGCATGTATGTATTGTACACAGGCATGCGTGCACAAGCATACACAAAGAGTGGACAGCTGTGTCCCATCTTTGCCGTAACACAATAAAACAGGTCCACCATAGAGGGCTTACAAACACAGACTGAGTGGATCATTTTTCTGCCACTAAGAGGAAAGATGGGGGAAAAACACTGCATTAGGGTTGCAGCACGAATCCAAGTGGCTGTGTCACTTCCTCTGATACACAGCGATCTGAGGTGATTGGAGAACACGATGGATGAGCAGATCTGATCTGTGATTCCTTCACGAGCTCATTAAAGTTATCGAAAAATGATTAAAATGGACAAACGTGTAAAGTTTACAGCCCTTTTAGTTAATGGACTTGGACGGGTTGGCAGGGTTAGGGAAATTACTCGAAGGTTGTGGGTTTCATTCCCAGCTGTGGTGCTGCTGTTCGACCCTTAAGAGAAAAAAACACTTAACCGGAATTGCTTCAGTAAAACATCAAGCTGTGTAAATGGACTGTATGTAAAAATGTCTAAGTCTTTCTGGATAAGAGCGTCTGCTAAATGCTGTAATATAATGCACAATTTAATGGCAGCCATTATACTGTACGTTGGGATTTAGGCACTTGAAATGAAACTCCAATGATTTCAAGTGGAAAAGTTTAATGCTCATATGAAAGTATTCTCAGGCTGACACACACACACACACACACACACACACACACACACACAAACAAATGGCATGTACTTAATACTTGTACAGTATTTTTGTGTAATGAGTGAAGCTGAGACTTTATAAATATTAATGATCAAATAACATTTATTATTAATATATATATATATATATATATACAGTGTCCTCCACTATTATTGGCATCCCTGGTAAAGATGAGTAAAAAGCGTGATAAAAAATTCACCGTTCACTGAAAAAATGCTACTCGGATTAAATGCCGGGGTGCCAATAATTGTGGCACACGTGATTTTGTTAAAAATAATTATTTCTTGATGAGAGATCTTCTTTTTTTATAAATAAATTTACTTCAATTAAAGGTTGGATTTTTCTCATTTTTTCATTGTAAGATTAAGCTAATTTATCAAACGGTGAATTTTTTATAACCCTTTTTACTCTTCTTTACCAGGGGTGCCAATAATAGTGGAGGGCACTGTATATATAAGTGGTTGCAAGTTTGGGGCGTGGCAAATGCACACGCTGCTCAGGCTGTGGAAGGCTGACTTCTCAGATCCGGTACAAAGAAAGCATGGAGATACTTGATTTTCCCCTTCATGCACAACACATAACATAGCAAAACATCTCAACTCTACATCCTTCCTTCATTATGGATCCAAATATTGCTATCGCCAGCAAACACATGGCAGGCCCGCCACTGTGAGTCAGCCCTTGTTAAAGACCCTCTAGAATGTATTAATCTGGGGAATAGCTGATTATAAGTGTGCGGCACGGCGATTGTATTTGAGTTTCAATGTGCCACTACAACCAGTGATATTTACACATGTTTTCATCTCTTACAAATAAAAAGCGTTCAAAAAGAAAGTTGTTCAATGTCCTGTGGAGTTGTGTTTTCAGAGAACACTCTGCTAGACTGTACTTCTTTGTTTTACTTGCCAGGTTCAAAATTGCATTTTATTTTATTTATTTGCTTATTTTTTATTTTTTTTAATGTATTTATTTTTTGTTGAGCTTCGAGGAGAGGTTGGCATTAAAGTTTGTTGTCTGTCTCCTGCCGTTTTATGAGCCGTGGGATTGGAAACAGAGGGAGGAATACATTTTTGATGTGTGCTTTTTATAATAGCGCTCTAGGAGAGCACTTTAAGCTGTGCATGCTTGCCTCATTTTAACTCTGAAAAAACATGGGATGCAAGCAAGTCTGTTTGAACTGCAGTGGCCAGCACCATTAACTCTGCAACAAATATATCACTGTCCTCACCCTCTGTAACTGACTCAGAATTAATTCTGCATTGGCATGTTATTCAGCAATCTTTATGATGGGTTGGGCTAACACAGAGGTCAAATACTTTTCAATTTCAAGGCCCCCTAAAATGATGATACCCTTCTAGGCTGCAATTTCGTGCCTATTTGACAGACTACTAGTACATGTAAGCATATGTTATGGATCTATGGATATATCAGACATATATTTAGTAAAGAGTTTTAATAAAAACATTTAATTTTATTTAAAAATATCACAGAGACCATGCTATTAAACAAGAAATGGTAGGTTTAATTTAATTTAAGTTTAATTAATGCCTAAAGCATGCAATTAATGAAAATGGAAATATAAACAAAATATTGTTAAATACAATATAAAAACTCAACCAATTCAAAATGGGTAAAAGTGGACTGAGTTCTGGAAAAACACTTTTCATATATATAATTTTTTTATTATTTATTTATTTTATGACAGAAGAGACAGCTGAGACCTGAGACAGGCTTGGAGACCTGAGACAGCTGAGAGCTGATACAGGCTTGGAGACCTGAGACAGCTGAGACCTGAAACAGGCTTGGAGACCTGAGACAGCTGAGACCTGAGACAGGCTTGGAGACATGAGACAGCTGAGACCTGAAACAGGCTTGGAGACCTGAGACAGCTGAGACCTGAGACAGGCTTGGAGACATGAGACAGCTGAGACCTGAGACATGCTTGGAGACCTGAGACAGCTGAGACCTGAAACAGGCTTGGAGACCTGAGACCTGAGACAGGCTTGGAGACCTGAGACAGCTGAGACCTGAGACAGGCTTGGAGACCTGAGACAGCTGAGACCTGAAACAGGCTTGGAGACCTGAGACCTGAGACAGGCTTGGAGACCTGAGATAGCTGAGACCTGAGACAGGCTTGGAGACCTGAGACAGCTGCGACCTGAGACAGGCTTGGAACCCAGATTGTTAAGCCCGTTAAACGGCGATTTTCTCACCACAGGAAGGTGAAGTGGAGGCCTATGCAGAAGCTTCGAGCTTTAGTCTGGAAGTGTTCCTTTCTCAGCCTTAAACCCTGAGCCTAACTATAATCTGTTGGATAATGTTTGCCAGTTCATTCTCATGATTTTCTGTGATTATTAACCTGGATCTAAAATATGATCTCCATAATCCTGTACAGCCTGGAGGTGCTGTTACCCTTGGCTGGGAACCTATGTGGTAATGCATCCTCTTTTTTTTTGACAGTCATTTTTGTCAAAGACATCTGTACAATACACATTTTTAATGACAAGATTATTAATTTTGGCATTGCACTGAAACAATTAATTAAGTCAAAAACATTTTTTTATTACCTTAAGACTATATGTCAGGTTTAATGCCACAGTTTTAATTGTGTTCAACAACTAGGGGAGAAAGACAAAAATGGGAAAGGGAGGAACTGTACACAGGGGTCTTATGGGGCATTTTTGCAACAATTTAGCACATGGCACATTGGCTATGCTTGCCAAAATAATGCTGGAACTGTGTAACCATAATTATCCTACCGCAACGTTTTAACCATGCATACCACTTCACTCGCAGTAGTCTAGCAATTAGAATGTGACAACTGAACATTTCTCTTGTAATAAAATTCAGATTGATGTGAACATTAAAATGGCTTCTTGTGATTTTGGACTATCTGACAGGACCCCAGGATCCAATCCTCCCCTGGGACTGTGCGGCAAATCTTCGTGCCGTTTGAGTTATCTGTACCATTATATGTTAAACGCAGGCTTTAGAGTCATTTTTAAATCTTTATTTCACATTGGCTACAGCCCAGTGTTTTGGCTCTTGCTCTCAAGGGTTGTCAATGGGATTTGAATCATCAGTCTTGTATAATCATCTGACACCTGGCATACGTTAGATAAATCAGCACTGTTACCATCAAGCATCAATTTAAATACAAAATAAAGACTATGCATGTCAGTCAATAAATGATGCATAGATATTGCTGCCAAATAGCCTTGAATGGCACCGCACAGTAATGTGTTCAGTGCTAAATTAACTCTGCTGGAGTACATTTTATTCTTAATGGATTCACATCAACTGTTAAAAGTTTAATTTACACTGAACACTTTACTGTGCGACTGGTCTGAGGGAGAGCCTACACAACAGAAATGTTGGTGTACATTTAACACCTTAGGGTGTTTATAGGAGTCTGTGGACTGTGGACTCCCTAGTGTGTTCAATGTACACCAGCAGTGTTAAATTTACACTGACGTTTTTGCTGCGTTCATGAGACACTGCATCAGCGATCCACAGTTTCCTGTACAATGGCCTTGCTGTAAAGGACTATCCAATAAAATGCTTAAAAAAAGTCAAGCAAGGCTGTAACAAAACATTCTTGAGACTTTGGCGTTATACTGCAGCAAAGAAAATCTAAAGAATGGTCTAGAATATGTGAGGTGTATTTTCTGCCCAACTTTCCAACTGCCACTGGAGCTGAACGTTTATTGGAAATATGTGTCCCGCGTTCCACTGATATATTTTGCCGCAAAGATTACAACAATATAATTATTGTTATTGTCTGCAATCCAAATAAATCAGTTTCCACGCGATTGCGCCCCGTAGTTATAGCCCAGCATGGGATCAGGTCTGTGCTTGGCTGCAAATGAAGGGGAAGAATTACTGATCTATTTTATAATAGGATTTCTGCACAAGTCTGGATATGACCGGACTTGCACTGGCTCAAGGGAGTGATTTTTCACTTTGAATTACTTCAAGGATCCATTCATCTCTTAACGAATAAAGTGCAAAATCCTATAGACGCCTTGTCATTTTGGAAATTTGATGTCAAACCTGACAAATTGTCTCTCCTCTCACAGTCAATGCATTATTAGCGCTAGAGGCATTTACAATATTGGATACGTAATGGAGTTAATTCAATACCACTGATAGACTCCTCCCTCATTACTGCCGGTATCAGTGCAATAGCTAATGTGTTTTTTTTTTTTCCAAAAAAAAAACTAATTTGTGGAGACGGACCAATTCACATAGCTAATAATGGTATCCAATGTATTCGGAGACAATTAATTACTCTGAAATATATTGGAATATGAGTAGTTATTCTACACTGGGCGGCAGTTAAGGATCTGGCCTTGTAACCGAAAGGTTGCAGGTACAATTCCCAGGTCGGACACTGCCGTTGTACCTTTGAGCAAGGTACTTAACCTGAATCGCTTCAGTATATATCCAGCTGTATAAATGGATAATATGTAAAAAAAAAAAAAAAAAGCCCAAAAGTTGTGTAAGTCGCTCTGGATAAAGGCGTCTGCTAAATACATTAGTACATCTTAGTTCCAGTTTCCAACACCTCTCAAACGAGTCTACTCGACCTGCTGATAGAAGTAAATAGAGGTTCTCTGTGTCTTATGAAAAAATACTGCCAAAGAGGATAAAAAACCATCCACTTCAGAAGTGGTAAAGAATTCCCTGATTCACGCACATACATGCACACGCACACGCACACGCACACGCACACGCGCATGCGCATGCACACGCACATGCACATGCACAAGCACAAGCACCCAATGCTATAGGCCCAAGGAATTCTTGAAATAGAAGCCGCCTGCTATCACCACTCGGTCCTCTAGGAAAATGGCAGAAGGCCCTGCTGTCTGCACCAAATGATCGAAAAAGCTAATGGTGCATGCACCACTAAAGAGTCACCACAAAAATGTAATGGTATTCTTATTTTTATAATGTTCCACGTAAACGTTCATACACTAAGGTTTCCCCTCCTAAACAAATGGTTAACTTTCATTTAGTCTGCAGTGAGAGGGTGTAAAGGATAAATGTACTTTTTTTTTTTTATTTAAGGTCGCAACAGACACATTTTTGCAACTTTACTTCTTACATTCAATCCACTTATACAGCTAGACACTAAAGTAGTTTAGGTTCAGGACCTTAACCTGAGTGGTACATGGGCTCAATGATACAATGGTCATGCCCCACCTGGGACTCAAACCAGCAATACTAGAGCTTCACTGCATCGATGCATGACTCATTTTAACCATGTTAGAGGATTCTAATATCTGGGAACTCAATGTCTCCTCATACATCACACAAGTAGGGCATATATAGACAGGGACGCCCCCATGGCTCAACTCTGGAATTGAAGTCTCCGTGCCACCATGGAGGTCCAATGTGATTGCAATGTGCACCCCCATGTTCAATGCCTCAGTGAAACCAAGAGCCTCTCATCCTCGTCTATTGTGAACGAGCTACCTTTACCTCAGATGGCCTCTCAGAGTTCCCTTCTATCACTGTATTGCCAAATCCCCCGTAACTGTCTCATTTCTTTATGTAGGCGGCACTCAAATAAAACACAATGTCTTCATTTGAATAAATGAATAAACATATTTCCCTCCCAGTTGCAGTTCTTTCAAATTACAATTGCAGTTCTTCATAGATGTTCTTAGAGGGTATCTGTTCTTAGAGTGATTTAAATGAGCACATTTTCAGAGCCCAGGCCGCTTTGTAGAGTGACTTAAAGTAAAGGATTTTGCTGAGGGAAGGGTGGATTTTAGTGTCAAATGCAGGAGTCAAATATGTGTCTCCAAGAGTCCACCACTCTAGGCGTTACTCCCACAGCACTGGGTGAACTGCACACTTAACAGCATGTCCTCAGACGACGTGGAACCCTGTGATTAAACAGGGCACACAAGTGGAAACTGGAGTCCCTGGGGTTGGTAACGGTAAACAGTAGAGGGCGCGTGCCGTGGCGCCAAAGCCAAATCGGTCACCCCACCACATGGCGTTTACTAATGAGAAACCCTCGCCCGTCCCGACAGCCAGTGGCGGGTGGATTAATCACGGTTTTGATCCGAAAGCACCTCCTAATAAAGCTAGGGGACTCAATATATGACAAATGAGGTGGAGGTTGGTTGGGGGGGTTGCAGCACGTGACTATTGCAGCACGTGATCAAGCTTTGTTTTCACCCTCGATTTCTCACAGGATCTCTTGAGATATCAACAGGAAATTGCTTCTTTGCTCTGCAGCCAGTGAGCATTACCCACCATAGTGGACGTGGCCTGGGCCACAGCTGAAGGCCCTTTCCTCTTTGTGATTGTGCGGTTAAAAAACAACTCAAACTGCTGGAAAAGTCACACCCCAGCTGGAACGATCATCCTTATAGGCATAATCCAATGCAAACTGTCCTCACAAAAAAGTACAGTTTACAACACAGTAAATTCCCCCTCTTTACAGCGTAGTAAATTCACAACTGTTAGAGACAGAACTACGGTTTGGAAAAAGATGATTCATTGAAACGTCTGAGAGACAATGATGACTGTTATACTTGTTTTGCTTGCAGCGCTATGCATGTGTCTCTTCGATATGTTAAACAATTAGTAATTGTGCATTTATGAAGAAGCAACCTTGCAGGGAATTATTATTTTTGCAGCCGATACATTTGTACGCAGTTAATAATCGGTAAATGACGATTGTAATAATTGTATCATGAATGTGACAGTTTCAGAGTGTTTCTTACAGAAAAGATATGACCACATATATGTCAATGTCATACCCTGTGACATTGTGACATATAAAACCACAAAGGAAACTGCCTTCAAGACTGGGAAATTCAAAGTAAAAATGCATGTTTTGCCAGAGCCGCAAAACTGAAACCCCCACACAGCAGATCTTTGAAATGCTATATGAAGGATCAGTAGAAAGCCATCAGCACCATGGACAGCGAGAGCCTAACCCAGAGCAGAAGGCCCCAGACTTGTCTTGCATTTGCTTAGCAGAGTGATAGACTCATATTACACCTGAGCAAAATTCATCGTATTTTGGAATTCGTAATATACATTGTAACTCATTTCAGTCTGTTAATGATATCTTAGGTACATACATATTTATGAAATATTCTTCTCCTGGCTTACATTTTTTGCTGATCGAGTAATTTCTGATGTGGCCTGATTCGGTAATAATCTATCATTATGTCTTCAAAGGCTCTTTTTCCTTTTATCCAGCTTGAAAATGCATATTGTCCATATTCAGTATATTTTATGCCTACATTGAGACTTCCTACACTCACACGCTACAAGTGGTGGTTGTGCATAACAAACGGACACTGCTCTCAACCATATGTAATGGCAATTTTCGGCTTGTTCTTGTATTACAAGCACAGATCAATTATAGATATGCCCTCTTTCCCTTCACATCAGTAAAGTCAATAGGTATGACGTTAGAAAGGCAGCAGAAGAGAGACAAACCGTGTTGTAAATGATAAAATAGGCTTTGGGGTTTCTGCCAAAAATAGAAAAAAATCTCAAGCATGTCAGGCGTGTGAGCTCACTTTGGGTTTTTGATAAAGTGAGATAGAGTATGTGCAAACGTGTTGCATTTCTTTTAAAGTGAGATACAGTATATGCCAAAGTGTTGTATTTCTTTTTGCTTGCTAAAACAGGATATCACTTGGTCTGTGTCTGTATCTGCCACATTTTTCTTTATTCAGCAGGCTCGAAATATACATCTTGTATATCTTTAGAACCCCTTTTGCGATGTTTAGACATTGGAATGAAGTGTTGAAATTGTGGTGACATTTCGCCACATGAGGTGTGTGTGTGTGTGTTTTCTGTTGTCACAATATGATCGATGTGTGAATGTGACTGGTACAAAGAGGCTGTATATATTTTCTAGGTTTAGAGCCATTTATCTTAATTTATCAATTTATTTATAATTTATCCTCTGTCTTTCTCCTCACTTTCTGTTGGGCCAATGGAATTCAGTCAGTGAGGGTGGACACCTTTCTCAGTCTTTCCCTGTCTGGCTTTTAAAATAGAAATCGATCGCCTTTTTTTTCTTATTTTTTTTATTTTTTCTAATTTTTTTTAATGTGACCTCTAGTGCTAACCTACATTTGTATATTCCAAATGCAGACGTGCCGCTGTCCATTTTCCAAGAGTAAATAAATCAGCTCACAGCTCTGAAGTTTTCTTTTCCCTCACTGTTTCATAATGTGGCAAAAAAAAAACTGCCGTACCGTATGTACAAGCATTCCGACCTTGTGTTTTCAGTTTAAACATATGAATCAATAGCGGCTTACTGGGAAAAGAAGTGAAGTTGTGACATGATATGGGTGTCTCTTGGCATCGTCTGAAGTGCCTTTCCGAGGAAACAAAAGCGGCGACACCAAATTCTGATTTCTTTTTAAGTATTCAGGATTGCGTCGAGTGCGCCCCTCTGACTTTGAGATAAGTATCCTCTTCCAGCGCTAGCAGCGGTTTACATTTTGTAGTGTTCAGCCTACTCGCGAGGGGAATTAAAACCACAGCAGATATGCTTTCGTCATCCGTTGCCTCAGCGATCATCTGTCATGGACTCTGTTGCATAGCATTAGGACACCCCCTCCCCCCTTTCAATTCTGTCAGGACAGAGAAAAGAAAAGATGACATTACCAGTATGCCGTATGAATCACACCCTTCTGACAGGTCTCCCGGCGAATTTAGAGGGCGCTGCCATCTCGTCTGCTTTTCACCGCTAGTCTTCGGCAGCCTGTTAATGCCCACCATCTGAACATGTCAAAGCAGCCCTGGACAGGTGCGAAAGCTTCCTCGAATAAATTATATCTCGGTACTCATGAATACAGCCACATCCCTATCCATGTGGATGGATAGAGGATCGCCTTGTGCTGTGACCTCCAAAAGCCTAGCTTACTGACTTTATGAAATCAGCCTTATAGCACATTTGATGCTAACAGCGTAGCACTGAGAAATACAAACAATTTTTGTTTAAAACTGTATAACTTTGGCATGGTGATGCTGCACAAAGGGCTCCCATTAGACATTTGACTGTGAGATCAGGTACCCCTGATCAGACACAACATCGTGTGATTGTTAAGTTATTGCTCAATAAACATTACGCCTCGTATGATTAACAAAACAGTGTTTCCACCAACATCACAGATAACACAGCCGCTGCTCCTCTATCTTACTGAGCCAGTCATTGGGACTATCGATGGATGAGTGAAACATAAGCAGCACTGCTGTTGAAAACATTAATTCAACAGTAGATATGTTATAGATACACAACATTTAGATGTGAGTGACCTTGACTCTGACTCAGTGGGGAAGGTACGCCTTGGGCGCATGAAAGCGTTCATTTGGATGCAGCAGGTGTGGTTTTGAAAAGGGAAGTAATTAATTTGTAAACTCACCTTCGATACGTCTCCACACTGGAGCCGCTTTGTAATTAGAGCCATCCTTTCGCAAGTTAATGAACAAAGCCTTCTCATCTAATGGAAGCCTGTGAAGGTATTGTATGTCATTTGTACTCAATTCTCTTTTAAAAATATGCAATACAGTTCACTGTTCAGACACAAAAAAAAAAACTTTTCACTGATCTATGAAATGTCAAGAGCAAGATTTACAAAATTGTTTTATTGTGTTTTTATTCCTATCCATGTATTACAGTCCTCCACTTTAATATCACATGTAGTAACATGTATTAATGCTGAATTAAACCTCAAAAACATATTTAAAATGAGCAATTCAGAGACTGTGTGGTTACTTTTAACCAAAGCAACTTACAAAATGTACAATTACATGTAAGCAATTCACTGCTGCCGCACAATTTATTATTAATGCTTATTATCTAACTTTAGTGGCATATCAATTATATTCATATTTTCGATCAATATTACATGCTATGTTTAAAGATCTTGTTTCCTGGTTAAAAGAAGGTCAATGAAAGTGTAGCAATATGTTTTATATATTTGTATTATTTTTTTCACATCATGGGGATGTGTACACTCGGATATTCAGGGTTGTTAGATGGAAGCAATAACTTCTGAAAAATACAACAAGGCATCCAGGCAAAAAGACACAACAATGTGCATTAGTCACCCCTCCTGAACCAAAACAAAACATTTAAAAATGGACAATTTTGCTTATCTCAACAGCCAAGGGATGGAGGAAAAATAATAAAGATTGCTGGGTATTTTTTTCACTATTTTTTTGTTGATGTTGGTGGGGAGGGCGGAGGGAGTGGACTGCAAAGTTATAAATGTGTAGCTTCTGAGTGTAACTCTCTGAATTGCCAGGGCACGGATTAATAAAGAATGAAGTTCTTCAGCGCTTCGGTTGAGCGATCTCATAAAAGCCAACATGCAGCAGAAGCGAAAGACAGAATACAAATGCACTCGGAGCCAATGAATGCTGTCGCTCGACTTTTCTTATTTGCAAGGCATGCAGAAACAGAGCCACCAACGTCCAGGACAGGAAAGGAAAGCTTGGAGGCCCGGCTTTACAAAAGTCTGTGAATTTGTCTCGTGCGGCTACATGTTAGCCGCCATTCCGTTTGCTTTGCAGCACAATTCCTGCTCATTTCCTTTATTACAATTTTGAAATTAAATGACTAAATTAAAGTGACACCTGTGACTTCACCTTTTATGCCCTCATTGGTTCCGAAAATAAATCTTTCTGACAGACGTCCCCGTTTGTTGAAAGTAGTATAGGAGAACATGTGTTTCCCAGCACGCATTGCTGTATTTGTTCTGCCTACTTTAGGGTCTCCATTAAAGAAGCACTGCATAAGGTTTTAACTGCCAGTACATGAATAGGGCTTCAGAGATAGCCAAGGCCCTCCATAAAGTGTGCAAATCTGCCATTTCAGTAAGAAAAGATTAAGGACATTTGTTACATCCAAATTCAAAGTAAGAAATGGGGTTACTGCAGCATTTTGATGAAACAACTGCTAACAATGTAATTTTAAGTGTAACAGTTAAAACATTGCCTTTGTCTCATAGCATTCGCACATTTGGTGCTCTCAGCAGTTCTCTAGCACGTGTGCAATGTGAGCAGTAGTTAATTGGTAAGCTGACTGGAAATCGTAGGGAAAAGCTTTTATGTCATCAAAATTAGCTTTAAATCATCAAAGCATGGGCTGTTTTTGACTTACAGTTAGGATGGGTGGATAAATAAACCTTGAAAGCACAAATAAATAAATAAAATGTCTTCTTTTTTTTGTTTTTAATTCCTCAGCAAAATTGACCGAGTGCTTTAAAAGGAGCCTCTTTAAGAATATTCTAGTTTTCTTCCCAAAATAAAACTAGAAAATGAGTCACATTGATATGAGAAGCAAACATGCAATAAATGAGGATACAGATTTTAATAAGGAAAAAAAAAGAAAGCATGTTTGTGAGCTTGCAGGAGACACTGTGCATCAATCACCAACCACCTGGTTCTGGAGGGCCATCAATCACCTGTGCTGGTTTCCTCTTTCGTCGTTTCCTTGGGAGGGCAAGGTCTTTCATCTGCCCAGGTTCAGCTGCTACCCATAAAGCTAGAGAGAGGACAAGAGAGGTCCCCTCAGCATGCAGGGGCAAGGGCCAAAAGCATCTGGGATCAATTTTATTTGATTAGGTGGCACGGTATACACTGCGTGTTTACATTAGGTGGCAGTGTAGTATAATGGTTAAGGAACTGGCCTTGTAACTGAAATGTTGCAGGTTCGATTCCCAGGTAGGACACTGCCATTGTACCTTTGAGCAAGGTACTTAACCTGAATCATTTCAGTATATATCCAGCTGTACGAATGGATAATATGTAAAAAAATTATTATAATAATGTTAAAAAGTTGTGTAAGTCGCTCTGGATAAGTGCGTCTGCGAAATGCCTGTAATGTAATGTAATGTTTACAATTTCATTATTGCCAAGATGGATTTTCAATGCCTGTTACTACAGGTTAATGGTTGCTTATTATTGTACAAAACAAGACACAGTTCAGGGAACCTGAATGCGGGTGGCGAGTTCCCCATTAGCGGACAATGGTGGACCTCATGTCCAACGTCAGCTTAACGCTGCGTCCTAATGTGGTTCCTGTTTGTTTGAGAGCTTTTTTTTTAATTACGAGAGAGTGTCACTCTGGACAATTGCTGTCGTCAGTCACCCAGGGGCAGAGCCTTCGTATGTGTTCCTTTGATGTGTGAGTGCATGAATTACAGTTAAAGTGTGGACCGCTGGGTAGTATTGTCCTCATGTCAAATCATTCTGCCAGTGCTACAGTGACTGAGCTTAAAGGGACATCGATAGAACAGGACCTCTATTATAGTCTTGAGGTCCCCCTAACCAACAGTGGCTGGGATTCAATCGACATTTGGCTTTAACTCTGACTAACAATTAAAACCAATCTATTTTTTTCTTTGCAAACAGCTTAGCAAATTCAGCAATTACTATAACAAACTTCAATTTGTGAAGAGAAAATGTAATGTTTGCATTTGCATGTACAGTGAGCACCATAATTCATTAGACAGTGACACATTTTTTGTTATTTTGGTTCTGTACTCTAGCACTTTGAGTTTGAAAAGATACAATGTCAATGAGATTGAAGTGCAGACTGTCCGCTTTAATTTGAGGGTATTTTCATCCATATCCAATTAACTGTTTAGAAATTATACGTTACGTTTCTCTAAACTGGTATGGACCCAAACACAGGACTCAGAGACAGACTCACAATAAGTGGAGCACTTTATTTAAGGCAAGCAAACAACAATGAACAGGGAGAGCAAAGTGAGGGTCTGGATACGGGGTGGGCGATAACCAGGGGCAGATGATAACCAGAGAAAACAGGAGAAGAGCTGGGCGAATGGCAGACAACCAGTGATAGACTGGAAGCAGGGTTGGCGAGGGCAATGGCAGAGCAGGATATGCAGGCTGGCGGGTAAACTGGAAAAGGCAGACTTGACACGTTAGCAAAACACAACAGACAATGGCCGAGTAACAAGAACAACAAACATGACTTGACGTAACGAACTGACAAAGAGACGAACAAAGAAGGGAACATAAATGTAACGTTCCGCTCCCTTCCTGTCCGTTCTCCATGTTTTCCCTTTCCTCCCGTGTCATGATGGATTCCCTGTGTCCGTGTTTTCCCTGTCGCTACAGGCTGGGCGTGCCCCTTCTGTCTGATTCTCTCTGTTCCCTCACTTTAGGTTCAACCTATCTCCTTTCCCCCTTCCTGCATGCATTCCGCACCAGTCAATTAGTCAATCACCCTCGGTTACATTCCTCATGCTTTTGGTTATTGGTTTCAATTTCACTCCCCTACTTATACCTCTCGCTGGCTGCTATTCGGCACCAGTTCGTTAACGTTGTTCGTGCGTTTCATGGTCTCCTGTATGTTGGTGCTGTTTCACTAAAGCTCTGCTGTGGGTTCCCCCCGATCTACCTCCTTGGTTCCCAGACCAATGTTCTCCATGGATCCAGCCTGTAGCAGTCCAGTCTCCCTGTCTGTGTTGCGGTACCCCCGCCAAGACCAACGTTGCCTGCGCAGTTGCATTCTCTGCCTCCAGCCCAGTTCCTGTTGGACCCTCCGGTCCAGAGTCCGTTCCTGTGATCCAGTTCCTGTTGGACCTCCCGGTCCAAATCAAGTCCAGTTCCGGTTCGGAACAAAAGCCTTGTTCCCGTGATCCAGTTCCTGTTGGACCTCCCGGTCCAGATCAAGTCCAGTTCCGGTTCGGAACAAAACCTTCGTTCCCGTGATCCAGTTCCTGTTGGACCTCCCGGTCCAGATCAAGTCCAGTTCCGGTTCGGAACCAATCCTTCATTCCCGTGATCCAGTTCCTGTTGGACCTCCCGGTCCAGATCAAGTCCAGTTCCGGTTCGGAACAAAACCTTCGTTCCCGTGATCCAGTTCCTGTTGGACCTCCCGGTCCAGATCAAGTCCAGTTCCGGTTCGGAACCAATCCTTCATTCCCGTGATCCAGTTCCTGTTGGATCTTCCGGTCCAGTTCAAGTCCAGTTCCGGTTCGGAACAAACCTTCGTTCCCGTGATCCGGTTCCAGTGTGGGCCTCCTGGCCCAGTACAAGCCCAGCTCCGGTTTGGAGCAGTTCGCTACTTCCTGGACACTTTTGACTTTGTGTTAAGTTTGTGTTGAGCTTGGGACTACCCCAAAGCTCCTAATAAACACCCATTCCTGTTTCCCTGTCTCTTGGTCGTGCATTTGGGTTCAGCCCGTGTTTGGTTCGTGACGGAACGAACTGGTCTTAAAACATGGACCCAGCCGACCTCGAGCGGATCCGCCACGCCTTCCGCACCCAATCCGCGGTCAGCGACCAACAGGGCCACCGGATGGACGACGTGTTGGAAGTGCTGGGGAGGCTTACGGAGCAGGTTGCTCAACTAGCGCTTCACCTGCCTCTTCCTCGGATCCCTGTGGGCCCAACACCCGAACTGTCTCCCAAGGTTCCGGTCCCCTCTCCTGGCCGGGAGCCCAGAGTTCAACACCCCGAATTATACCGCGGGGGGCTGGGGAGGTGCCGCGAATTTTTAATGAAGTGCGACATCGTCTTTCGCATGCAGCCCACTTCCTTCGCCTCCGACCCATGCAAGATCGCCTTCGTCATGAGCAGCCTGGGAGGCAGTGCTCTGGAGTGGGCCACAGCTATTTGGGACAGTCAGGCTCCGACGTGCAACAACTTCGCCCTCTTCACCGCGGAGATGCGGCGCGTCTTTGACCACCCGATCTGCGGTCTAGACGCTACCCAGCGCCTCCTACAGGTCCGACAGGGCAGCCGCAGCGTAGCGGAGATGGCCATCCAGTTCCGCACCCTCGCTGCTGAGGCGGGATGGAACGACACCTCCCTTCAGGGGGCCTTTCGTCAGGCTCTCAGCGAGGAGCTGAAGGACCAGCTAGCGACTCGGGAGGAAGCTAACTCGCTCAATGGCCTCATCAGCTTGGCTATCGCCATCGATAACCGTCTCAGAACCCGGGCCCGTGAGCGAGAGAAGAATCCCTCCCGTCTTCCGCCCAAAAGAAAGGGCTCGCCAGTAAGACTGGGTGTACTGACGACCCCCATCATCCCAAACCATGCGGCCCAGAACCGCCTTGAATTCAAGGTCACTCTCCTGTGGAGGGACAACACCGCCTCTACATTTGCCCTGATCGACTCCGGGGCCGATTCCAGTTTCATTGATATCACCTTTGTCAAGAGATACGGGATCCCCACGGAGGCCTTACCCAACCCCATCACTGCTCACGCCCTGGACGGTAGGAGTCTGGGGTTAGTAACCCACTCCACCGTTCCCCTACAGCTCGTTGTTTCTGGAAATCATCGGGAGACGATCCAACTCCTACTGATCCACTCCAAACAGTCCTCCATGGTCCTGGGACAGACCTGGCTGCGCCTCCACAACCCCCACATCGATTGGCTAGCCGGTCGCATCCTGGCATGGAGCGGCCACTGTCTAGCCAACTGTCTCCGCTCCGCTCTACCCCCCCCGGGGGCCACGAGTAACAGACCTATCCCTCCTGTACCCGACCTAGCCAATGTTCCCAGCCATTATCATGACCTGTCACAAGTGTTTTCAAAGTCACGTGCCCTGTCTTTGCCTCCCCACAGACCCTACGACTGTTGCATCGACCTGCTGGCGGGAGCCAAGCTTCCATCTGGTCGCCTCTACAGCCTGTCGGGCCCGGAGAAGCTGGCCATGGAGACCTACATCCACGAGTCACTTGCGTCAGGCATAATCCGTCCCTCCTCATCCCCGGTTGGTGCAGGGTTCTTCTTCGTTGGGAAGAAGGACGGCTCATTGCGGCCCTGCATCGACTACCGGGGTCTCAATGAGGTCACGGTCCGCAACAAGTACCCTCTTCCCCTCATTAACACTGCCTTTGAACCCCTCTCCCAGGCAGTCATCTTCACCAAACTCGACCTCCGTAACGCGTACCACCTGGTGCGTATACGCGAGGGGGACGAGTGGAAGACTGCATTCAACACCCCGTTGGGCCACTACGAGTACCTGGTGGTCCCGTTCGGCCTCACTAATGCCCCAGCAGTCTTCCAGGGGATGGTGAATGATGTCCTGCGTGACCTGTCGGGCAAGAGTGTCTTTGTCTACATAGATGACATCCTCATTTTCTCCAAATCCCCCCAGGAACACGTTCTCCACGTCCGGGAGGTTCTCCAGCGGCTACTGGAGAACCAACTCTTCGTGAAAGCCGAGAAGTGCTCGTTCCACGTCTCGTCTGTCCCGTTCCTCGGCTTCATCATTGAGAAGGGCAGTATCCGGGCGGACCCTACCAAAGTCAAGGCGGTGACAGAATGGCCCCAACCATCCTCACGTAAGCACCTCCAACAGTTCCTCGGGTTCGCCAATTTTTATCGTCGGTTCATCCGCAATTACAGTGTCATTGCTGCCCCACTTACCAAACTCACCTCCACGTCCATTCCCTACTGCTGGAATCCCGAGGCTCAACGGGCCTTTGAACAACTCAAGGCTCGATTTTCCACTGCCCCCATTCTCTGTCACCCCGACACCACCCGTCAGTTTACTGTGGAGGTTGATGCCTCCGACACCGGGGTGGGGGCCATTCTGTCTCAGCGTGCCGCCTTGGACAGCAAGCTCCATCCCTGTGCCTTCTTCTCCCGGAGACTGTCCTCCGCCGAGCGCAATTATGATGTCGGGGACCGGGAACTTCTAGCAATAAAGCTGGCACTGGAGGAATGGCGTCATTGGCTGGAGGGGGCAGGTAACCCTTTTATTGTCCTCACGGACCACCACAATTTAATCTATATAAGGTCCGCCAAGAGGCTTAACGCCCGTCAGGCTAGGTGGTCGCTGTTTTTTGCCCGTTTTAATTTTTCAGTCACCTACCGCCCTGGCTCTCGTAACACCAAGGCTGATGCCCTGTCCCGTATTTTTTCCCCCCCCTCCAGTCCTGCTGACCCGGAGCCCATTATACCCACTTCCTGTATTGTGGCTGCGGTGTCCTGGGAGATCGAAGAAGTCGTGAAGGCCGCCCAGGCCTCCCAACCGGATCCCCGCAATAACCCTAACCCCTCTCTGTTTGTGCCCGACTCTGTCCGTCCCCAGGTTCTGGAATGGGTTCACGCCTCCCGTCTGGCTTGTCACCCAGGGGTTGCCAGAACCATCGCCCTGGCCAGGAGGAGCTTTTGGTGGCCCACCCTCAAGGGGGATACCCGTGCGTTTGTCCTAGCCTGCCCCGTTTGCGCCAGGAGCAAGGCATCCCACCAGCCTCCCTCCGGGCTTCTCCACCCCCTCCCGGTCCCGGGCCGTCCTTGGAGTCACATTGGGGTAGACTTCGTCACCGGGCTACCATTATCAGAGGGCAACACCACCATCCTGACTATTGTGGACCGGTTCTCCAAGGCGGTTCACTTTATCCCTCTTCCCAAACTCCCTTCCGCCCTCGAAACAGCGGAGCTCCTGGTGCTGCACGTGGTCAGGCTGCACGGGATCCCATCCGACATCGTATCGGACCGTGGGCCCCAATTCTCCTCCCAGGTGTGGAAGGCGTTCTGTGTGGCCCTGGGTGCGTCGGCTAGTCTGTCATCGGGGTTCCATCCCCAGACCAACGGCCAGGCGGAGAGGGCGAACCAGGACCTGGGGGCCGCCCTGCGGTGCATTACTGCTCGCAACCCCGCTTCCTGGAGCCGTTTCCTCCCTTGGGTGGAGTATGCGCATAACTCCTTGAAATGCGCATCCACGGGGATGTCGCCCTTCGAGTGCTCATTGGGGTACCAACCTCCCCTCCTCCCGGCCCAGGAAGCCGAGGTGGCAGTTCCCACCGTCAAGTCCCACTTCCTGAGATGCAAGCGGACGTGGAAACTCACACGCACCGCACTCCTTCGCTCAAACTCCCGTACCCAGCGTCTGGCGGACCTTCACAGGACCGCAGCCCCGCAGTACAGGGCCGGTCAGCAGGTCTGGCTGTCCACAGCCAATATTCCCCTCCCCACGTCATCCAAGAAACTTCAACCCCGGTTTATTGGTCCCTTCCCCATTGTTTGTCTGGTCAACCCCGTTTCTGTTAAACTCTCCCTTCCTGTTTCCCTTAAGGTCCACCCCGTGTTCCACGTGAGTCAGATAAAGCCTGTCGCCTCCAGCCCCCTCAGTGCCCCGGCGGTCACTCCACCCCCGCCCCGGATCATCGACCACGCCCCGGCCTACACGGTGAGTCGGATACTCGACATTCGCCGCAAGGGCCGGGGCTTCCAATACCTGGTCGATTGGGAGGGTTATGGCCCGGAGGAGCGGTCCTGGCTCCACAAGAGCCTCATTCTGGACCACTCTCTCATCTCGGACTTCCACAAGCAGTTCCCGGACAAAACTAGGCCTCCGGATACGCCAGGTGGCGTTCTTTGAGGGGGGGGTACTGTAACGTTCCGCTCCCTTCCTGTCCGTTCTCCATGTTTTCCCTTTCCTCCCGTGTCATGATGGATTCCCTGTGTCCGTGTTTTCCCTGTCGCTACAGGCTGGGCGTGCCCCTTCTGTCTGATTCTCTCTGTTCCCTCACTTTAGGTTCAACCTATCTCCTTTCCCCCTTCCTGCATGCATTCCGCACCAGTCAATTAGTCAATCACCCTCGGTTACATTCCTCATGCTTTTGGTTATTGGTTTCAATTTCACTCCCCTACTTATACCTCTCGCTGGCTGCTATTCGGCACCAGTTCGTTAACGTTGTTCGTGCGTTTCATGGTCTCCTGTATGTTGGTGCTGTTTCACTAAAGCTCTGCTGTGGGTTCCCCCCGATCTACCTCCTTGGTTCCCAGACCAATGTTCTCCATGGATCCAGCCTGTAGCAGTCCAGTCTCCCTGTCTGTGTTGCGGTACCCCCGCCAAGACCAACGTTGCCTGCGCAGTTGCATTCTCTGCCTCCAGCCCAGTTCCTGTTGGACCCTCCGGTCCAGAGTCCGTTCCTGTGATCCAGTTCCTGTTGGACCTCCCGGTCCAAATCAAGTCCAGTTCCGGTTCGGAACAAAAGCCTTGTTCCCGTGATCCAGTTCCTGTTGGACCTCCCGGTCCAGATCAAGTCCAGTTCCGGTTCGGAACAAAACCTTCGTTCCCGTGATCCAGTTCCTGTTGGACCTCCCGGTCCAGATCAAGTCCAGTTCCGGTTCGGAACCAATCCTTCATTCCCGTGATCCAGTTCCTGTTGGACCTCCCGGTCCAGATCAAGTCCAGTTCCGGTTCGGAACAAAACCTTCGTTCCCGTGATCCAGTTCCTGTTGGACCTCCCGGTCCAGATCAAGTCCAGTTCCGGTTCGGAACCAATCCTTCATTCCCGTGATCCAGTTCCTGTTGGATCTTCCGGTCCAGTTCAAGTCCAGTTCCGGTTCGGAACAAACCTTCGTTCCCGTGATCCGGTTCCAGTGTGGGCCTCCTGGCCCAGTACAAGCCCAGCTCCGGTTTGGAGCAGTTCGCTACTTCCTGGACACTTTTGACTTTGTGTTAAGTTTGTGTTGAGCTTGGGACTACCCCAAAGCTCCTAATAAACACCCATTCCTGTTTCCCTGTCTCTTGGTCGTGCATTTGGGTTCAGCCCGTGTTTGGTTCGTGACAATAAATAGGGAGATATAATGAGTAAGTGTGCGGAATGTATGGGAGAATGAATGAGTGAGTGTGAATGAATGAGAGTGAGTGTGGAATGCGAACAGGGAAGGTGAGTGATTGGTTGGGAGATTAAGAGACGGGAATGAGAAAACGAGGAGGAAAACCACGTCCAGCCTGCACAACACAAAAGACAGACAGGGTAAAATTAAAAACATGACATGAAACGAGAGGAATGGAGAACACAGGGAGAACAATAGGAAAGTGGACTGGAAGGGAGAGGCAGACGCAACATTATACTTTATACTTTTTACATAATACTTATTACCTTTTGTCCATAGTCCATTGTCCATCAAACATATTGGACAGTTTAACATAATGTAAAATAAAGTAATCATTTTTAATATTTGGTCACATATCCTTTGCATGTCATGACTTCCTGATTACTTTATTCTACATTATGTTAAACTGTCCAATATTTTTTGATGCCTGAAAATGGGGGGGGACTATGTACAAAAGGTTCTATAATTTCTAAACCGTTCATCTGTTATGCATGAAAATAAATTTAATGAAAGCTGACAGTCTGCACTTGAACCTCATTGTCATTCAACCTCATTATATCCTTTCAAACCCAAAGCGCTAGAGTACAGAACCAAAATAACAAAAAATGTGTCACTGTCCAATGAATTATGGTGCTCACTGTAAGTCAAAGTAAAGGACCATTGTTGATTGAATACAGGCAAGTGACTGGCATGACTGTTAAACCTCGCCACTGTTTTTGAGCCCTCTGCATCGTGCCTATCAGAATGGACATAATGGCCACAGATGTACAGCTGCACACATTGTTTCCTTTGATTAATGGCTTTAGCATTTACAGTTGCAATGTTAATTAAACAGAATACTGTATGAAATATTGAGGAACTATGGCATGCCATGAAAACAGGAACAGGCAAAAATCTGAGGTTGTTTGACTGTGATTTGCATAATTTAAAGGGCAATTTGGGTCAGGCCAGAGCCTGACCAACATAAAATGTCATGTCAAGGACATCCAAAGCTCTGTACGGTCAGAGCTTTATTCTGCCAAATACGCCAACATACTTACACAATACACCATGGCTGCTTTCGGATCTGAATGTATCTTTTCTTTCTGTCGTTCCCTTCCCTTGCTTCAAGGGGAGAATCCAGAAAATGCCAGGATGAAATATGAAAGCCACACCACACAAGTGGGATTCGGTTCCAATTTAAGAAATGGGAGGGAATAATTATATTCCCTCACTCCCTCGTTTATCCTCCCTTCCACCAAGAGTATAAAATGCAAGTTTCCAGCAAAAAGAGAATCCCACAATGCAATGCTCCACATGGAAAAAGTGGGCCGTCACATTTCAACTCTACTGTGTTGCACTTCTGAAATGTTGCGAGGACGGTTCAGTTCCGTTTTTGTTTATTTCTCGCCAGTCCTTCTTTGCAGAGCACCTTTACGTCACAGCAAATTACGTCACAAGATAGATCACTCGAGGAAAGTGAGCAACAGAAGGGAATGTGTAAAATTTGATCTGAATGCAGCCCATGTCTGAAAGGGTTTATTTTTTTTTTTAAACCTCATGCCCCCACTTCAAAAAAATAAAACCTCCTCCACTGTTCAGCTGCTCGTAGGCGATTGTATGCTGGACACAGTCATGCATCATTCATGTCCAACTGTACCCAAGGATTCATGAAATATTTGTGCCCCCCCTAACAGTCAGGTCCCACAGTCCCACTGTGGTGGCACCGATCCTTGAATGCCCCCCACCCCACTCTCCCACTGTCTTCTCACCTCCACCCGACCCCCTCCCTGCCCTTTCTGCCACCTTCCCTCTGGTGTGTGAGCGAGAGACTGACGGTTTTACCGTGGCGCTGACCACCGTGACTTTGCAGAAGGTCACATGGCTCGCAGCGCTGAGCTCAAACTCATTTCTCCGTAACGCATGGCTGCTATTGTAATTGGCACCCAGAGGGTTTCAGGCACCAGGTCCTGGGACTGGGAAATGTTCCACTCCTACCCTGGATTTCTCCAGTAAATATTCAGCTATATAAATGCAGACTATGTACAAATGTGTGTGTGTGTGTGTGTGTGTGTTTGTGTGTGTGTGTGTGTGTGTGTGTGTGTGTGTGTGTGTGTGTGAGTATGTGTGTATGTATGCGCGTGTGTGTGCCCTGACCCGCTTTTGAATTCTGGGCTGGTCGGAGCAGTGAATCTACCAGATTCTAATCAGCCTGCCTCAGAATCTGCTCTCCCACATGCAAATCTTTCACAATTATGACCGCAGTGATGCGGCTAAATTAGAATTTCCTCACTAGAAATGTCCCTTTTTGCTCTGGACTGCACTGCACTGCTTTCTCCAGGCTTATAGCGGAGAAGAAGTCTGGTGAGGGAAGGAGCTAGGCCTCTGTCCATCCACCTGCTTCCTGGGACTATCACAAGGACACCTCAACGCTCTGTAGCAAACAGCCGGAGGGCACACCTGGATCTCTCTTTCTCCGGCGGGATGAAAGAAGAGCAGTGTTGACGGAAGGTAAAAGTGCAGGACTGAGTTTCACACATGAGCGTGCCCAAGGTTCCGGGGTGAAACTGAGGGCATGTTGCTCTCATCTCTGGCAAACCTGAGAATCACTAACTCACGGCGGGAAAGGCAGGGATAGACCCGGCTCAGAGAATGGGAGAGGGTTGGGTGGGGTGTGGTGAAAAGATGTGAAAAGTGGCCGTGAGGATCGAGTTCAAAGAGGCACAGATGAGAGAATTCACTGGACACCTCAATTATTTATTACGATTCCTTTCAACTCTGGCTTTTTCCATGTTAAATGCTATGATGCCCACTTGCCTTGGGCCAAAAAAGCGATACACGCTCCAACAGTCCCAAGATACCGCATTTGGTGAGTTCCTTGACAAGCATGTTTGGCAAGCTCACAATGATGTCCTGCGAACAGGCCCTCCAACCCCCTACCCCCCTTCCCCCCTCCCCCCTCCCCAACCTCCCTCTGCAGCTGTCATGTCATTTGTATTGTGTTCAATCCTTGGAAATAAACTGAATGAAACCATGTTATCATCCGTGAGCAAAGCACTGATGACAATGTTAATCGCCACCTTGAAGCCCTGCCTCTGAGCCCTGTATGAAGGGCCTTCGGGTCTCTGAGTGTCAACCCAAACGTGCGCCCCGCCCCACCTCAACCCACCACCATCTCCACCGCAGTCCACACGATCAACTAAATAAACATGTCCCGGCCCACGGGAAGCCTAGCGATGAAACCAGAAACACAAAGTCAGTATTGAATCCTCTCTATTGACAATCGCATTTTTTATTTTGTCGCCTCTTTGAGATCCGTCAGCTGACTTCTGTCTCAGCTTGATTGACGTGTGTCTGTTGGACAGGACAAGAAAAAAATTAAACATTTGCTTGATTTGCACAGCAGCCTCTTATTGATAGTGCAATTACAGAGTCAGAACAGTGACTGGCACACTGATTGAACACTGATTACTGACTGGGGTAATCTGTTCATTGTCTTTTTTTTAAAAATTGACTACATAATAACACGCCTATTCAATGTTTCGGTGTTATTTATCAATAAAGTGATATTTGGTAAGCGACAAAGCATGGAAAGTACAAAAGAGGAAAAAGTAGGCCAATATATTTTCACACCTTGTGTGAAATGATGGTAGCATCTGAAGCTGTTGAGTTGGAGATGTTGTTAGAGATAACACCAAATGAGCTATTCAAGCGCATGCAGTGGGGAGAAGCACAATGATAATTCACTATCTATTTGTGATAGAGAACAAGGCAAACATACTCAGTACATAGCGGTCCCATTAACTGAAGGGCCCTCCATCCATTTCAGATTTAAAGAGCCCTGTCCTCTTCCCAACAAATATGCCAGAATCAAAGTGCATGAAAGGACTGATTGGGTTTCTGGGGTGCACATTCAAATTGAAACTGTACTTTCATCCGTCACTCTGTAAAACTTTTTCCCAAAGGACAGAACTGAAATTCCCTTTTTAAAGAAATGCAACACATCTAGTCTGGACATCCAGAACTCTTTAGAGGATCTGGAAAGGGAAGTTTTTGAAATTGTTTTGCTGCAATCCGATTGGTTCATTGGGTGACTTGGCTTGAAGCGCTCCCTCCAATTTGAGTCCCGCCTACACAAGATCGTGACTTATCAGAAGTGGCTTACTATTGTTTTTTTTTTTAGCAAAGCCAATCCCCAAAAGCTACCTCGCAACCTGGTAATTGGTGGGCTACTGTACGTGTCATGGTTCGTGGCTATTTTTTCTTTTTCGCTACGGTTCTCGTCCTCTCTCTCCGGTTAGCAGTCTATCTGATTTTTTCCACGTTCCGGTTCGGGGTTTTGCTTCTTCCCGCTTATCATTCGTTTCACCTGTCCTATTACCTGCTAGGTATTTAAGCCCTTCACTTCTGCTTCCTGGCGCTTCTTTGTCATTTCGTGCCTTCATAGCTGCTCTATATTTTCACTACTAGATTGGCTTTAGCTGCCCTTGAAGCTCTTTAGGGATTAGTTCCTTTCATTATTTTTGTTTCTTACTCTCTTCTACTCTCTCCTATATTGAGAGTGAGAGGTTTATTTTTATTTCATTTATTTTTCACCTCTTATCGGGTGTTATAGTCTACGTTCTGAAGGTGATTCTTTGTTTTATCTTTTTCAAGCTTATGCTCGTGTATTTCTGTTTGGGAGTCTCTGTTCTCTTACCTTTCTGCTAATTTCTATGAGCCACACCCGTGTTAGTGGTTTGTTTATTATTTTGCTACTGAGACTCCTTTAGTGGTCCTCACGTTTGTGAGTGACTTGTTCTGTAATCATGTTTTGTTTTTTCACGTTTGGTTCATCGTTACAAACCTAAACCCTTATGTATGGGCATCAGGCATGAGGCTACAATACAAAACTGGTGTTATGCATGACATCTCTTCTGTGACCCCGTTGTGTTCTGTGTCTTAACACTGTAAGATAGAGATGGTCGGGTTTAACGTTCGGTTGACTTTGACTGAATTACTACAGAAAGCCTTTGTGCTAAACCTTAGTGTTTCAATGGATGTTTTTCGTAACGGTCTTGAGAGGGAAGTGAAGTTGCTGCTGGCAGAAAAAAAAAATTAATGTATGCCTTTCATCACACTTGATTGTTCTTCTCTCTCTGTGGAACAGAGTTTTTCAGCCGGGTAGGAAGGTTTGAGGCCCACTGGAGACTTCCACAATGCTGCGTGGCAGATTTATGACAGTTTGAGGGAGAACCATTTGAAGACGTTTTACACACTGGCTGTCGCTCGGCGTTACACATTGCTGTTTCCGCTGCGTTGTTGCGAGGGGTGCGTGCTTTCCAGCTTTCGGTGTCACACTGCATCAATGGATAGTGTTCAAAATAAATTACTGATATGATTTTTGCGAGCTTGGCTGGGCAGTTTGGGTTGAAGGATGTGCGATGAAGGCAGGGCTTCTTAAATCCTGTACCACGGTGGAACTACAGCCCGATAATTCAACACTGCCCTCTACAGGCGACTGCGCCAACTGCAGCTTGAGGTTTTATAAAACTTCAGCTCATTTTCCTTATCTTTTATTAACTCTGGAGTTTTTTTTCCTTTTTACCTCTTAAAACATGATATAACCATTCATTTGACTTTAATCAAAAAGTTATTTGAGCGAAAGCTCATTCACACAGTAAGTGCAGGAAGAAATAACGGAGATAAAGGATTGTTTTAATTACCTCAGAAAGATTGATGCCCTGCAATAAGCAGTATTTCCCTGCTACGGACTATTCAGAAGTGATTTTTTTTTGTAGGTGTAGCATTCACCTTGGGGTTTTTGATATGCCCGACGTGAAATATACATCTGACGCCCCAGGTGAGAAATGAGCCGAAGGTGCCATTGTCTGGATGTCCGAGTTGTAGGAGCGATGTGACCAGTTGACAGTGTTCATTACCGCGGACGCCCGGTTAAAAGCTCACAAGGACAGTTGCAGTCATCCACCCGCCAAAGCGCCGCTTTGTTGTAACTGAAGCATCGGCAGGTGGCTTTGTTGCGTCGCGTCGTGCTTCAGTGGCGATGCTGCAGTAATACTGATGCATTCGGGTAATTCGCCTTCGATTGCCTGCCAGGATGGCTGAGGAGTCAGAGGTTATTTGCATGAGAAACTTTGCAAGAATGCTGAAATTATTTTTGTCATTTAAGTTTAATTGCTTCTCAGATGTTTTTTCTCTTTTGTTATTATTTAGCATTGTATTTGACACTGTGGTATTATCTACAAATTGGAATTTTTTCTCATGTATAGGCATAATAAAAAGTATCTCCTGTAGCAAAAACAAGTAAACATGCAGTTATTTTGCATATCTTGAGAATAATAATTGATATATAAACTGGAGTTTAACTGTCTGTAACTGTAATATGGTAAAATTAAAGAACAAATTAAAACTGTATCACCCAAGCTATAGGAAATCAGGGTACAGCCCACTACTGAATCTGTAAATTTTGTGGTTGAGGTATGTAATGACAAAAATCACTTTTGGCATTTACACAAAGGCAACATTTGACCTTTTTTATAAGGATGCCCCACACTGCTAGAGGACAACCTTGGCATAACACAGATTTGTGAGCCTATTTTCTGACACATGTAAAATCCATGTGCAATGCAAAATGGATTGTGCCCATTTCTGATCCAGGAAAACCTTGACAATGCTACAAAGTCCAGCATAAAGATACAGAGGGAAGATTTGATTACAGGTTCATATCTGGATACAGAAGTTATCACATTGAGCATTTCCTGTTGCTAAGAAGAGTATTGTTGAAATGTGACCTTACCATCCTTCTGAGGTTATAAATCAAAGCAGTGCCTCCACAGTGTGGACGGTAACTCCAGTATGTGTTCATCAAACCAAAATTGTGAAGTTCTGTATGGAAGCTATTATTTTAACAGAACCTACTACAGTGGATGATCTGTGGCAGTTTAAAACTGTGACGTTGACTGTGCAGTACAAGAGATATGATTGGATTGCTGAGCTATGGACCAAGGCCCACAGCTCAGGTAGGTATTATCACTCTTCTTTAAGCTCCAGTGGGTGATATCAGCTTCCGTAACTGACATTTACAGTACATGCTCTCTGAAGACAGTGGCTGTGTCCGAATCAGAGCCCTATCTACTGCGTCCTGTCTACTAGAATACTGTACGAATTACTATTACTGTTTAGTGACAGTATGGAAAAAATAACCTACATTCTAACATCAGCAAAAACCTGGGCTGTGTCCGAATCAGCAGCCTTCCATACTATTAAGTAGGCTTGTTGAGTAGACAGGACGATAAAGTCATTAAGTAGGCAAATTCTTGTCTAAATGCAGTATACTTAAAACCCCCGTATGATATACTTACTTCCAGGGTTTTGCTGGGTATATTCGGGAGCACATATTTCAAGTATGCAAACATTTTGGTCACATAAATATGATTTGCAGCTTCGTTTTAAAAAATGAGATGCAGCTGCGCTGATGTTATAATAATAACAACAAAACCAACACATAACATGGCCGTGCCAGGGTGAGACGTCTTACGACATAGCCACGGTACGGTTGGAAAATAGTATGGAGGATTGTTGCATACGGCACGTTGCATACTACATAGTGCACATTAAACAGCACACATCTGCCAGTACACCGTACGCAGGAGACAGGACACAATAGTTAGGGTTTCGATTTGGACACAGCCCCAGAATTAAGCATATCATCCAGGGATATTAAGAACCCTCAATATTCAGAACTGTTGCGTACTTAACAGCTTTTAAAAAAAAGTATACTCAACTGGCATAGTCAATAGTAGGCAAGTGCGCTGATTCGGACAAGGCCTTTTAGTTCTTTTACACTACAGCATTATAAACGATTCCCAGTCGGGCTCTGGGGTGGTACATTCAGGTAAGGCCCCGGTTTTCTGTGTAGTGGATGGTGTTGACTCCTGACAGTGGTGTGGCTTTGAGTCCCACAGATGATGCATAATAAGGTATAGTGTTGCCCAGGGGGGTAGGGTTTTAGTTAGCACAGTTTTCTCCTTATCACACCATATATGACTCATCTGGTCTGTCCAGTGGCTATAGTCTGGATGTGCTGCCCTAGCGTTGTCAACAGTCCCGTATCCGATGTCCTGCATTTCGAACAACAATGCTGTGTTCTGTACAGGACACCCCTTTTGTCTTCCCGAATTTTGGTTTCTGTACTGTATGGGAAAGTACAGAAAAACACTCACAGCCCAGCTTGTTATGGAGGTGCCCTTCTTCACCCCGGCGTGCGTGCAAACCCAGCAGTGTTGCATGCAAGCAAATTCGGAGAACGCTCTAACACATCCCGGCCGCAGAATCATTTTATCATGTCAAAGGTTTCACATCCCAGTGGAATTCAGTCAGCACTAAGCCCTGAGATTTTTTTCAGAAATCCATTTTAAAGATTAATGTCAAAGACATGCTACGTGCACGTTATGAATCTTTAAAGCCTTGCTTGCCATTGCAAAAAGGCATTGTGCTGGAATCCCGTAGCCAGGCAGGCAGGGATCTCTGGCCCTGATCCTCGGAGACTGTGAGAGGCGGCCATGCTCAGCTTAACTTAACTGCATTTCAGCAATTCTAAACCCCCATTCACTGATGATAAACCCATCGTTCACAAGTACATCTGACTCTGAGTGTTACCTGATAGATGGCATTTTTGTAAAACGCCTGAGAAAACAGCTAAATAATTTCAGAGGCCATCGCACTCCGCGTGTTTACGCCAGCAGGTATTTAATCTCTGAATCAGCCTATATGTCAACAAAAGTTATGCAAAATGTTTGGTCACCATGATCCGTCAGGGAGCAGGAGGGGTTGTCCTAATTGATTAACATTCTTCATTATCTTCACCCTTCTTTGTGTAAACTTGTTAAAGAGCCAGAAAGAGTAATGCTGTGTGCCTTGGAAGGTATTCCGGGCATTAATCAGTAGCTAGATTGGTTGAACACAGCCAGAGGTATTAGCGTTAATTGAAACCCAGAGATTTTTCACGTGCTGCAGGATGCCGTCCTAGAGATTTGCCAAGTGTTTGCATGTTTTAGTATGCATGCATGTGCATGTCGTCATTTTGACAATGCTTAATACTTTTAATATAGCGGCGTTTCACATCTTTGGAAGAATAGCTTTGTGGCCATGTGGGAACAACACAGAAATCTGGAAAATCTGCCAAAATAATCATCAGAACAACAACTTGTATGTCAAGTTTTCCACAGGTGGAATTTCACATCAGTGGAGACATCCTGGGAAAGGCTCGTGTGGGAAAAAGCAGAAAACAATAGGTGCTCGCCCGCAAACAAATTTATTTACCGTTGCTTGTTCCAGGGTTGCGGCCGTACGCGAGCGAGTGGCTCTTCGATCCTTCATTTTGTTAATGGCCTGTGGAGTGACAGTGCAGACAGATGGTTGCCGGTGGGTTCCTGACCCCAAGCTGACGGATGTGGCCGGAGAGGCAGGGATAAGCGGCTCCACACGGTCGTCGTCACCGCACGCGCGGGCGGCTTTTCAGCAGCTCGGGGAACAGCTGCTACGATGCTCGATGTAAGCTCTCTCCGAGCCGTGACCCTCGCTTTGCTACTCCTACAACACAGCGGCCAGCGGAGCATTAGCAAGATGCCTGCAAGTAAATTTTCCTCTAATGGCACATTCCCACACACAAACACACACACATACGCACACACACACACACAACACTGTAGGTTTTGGTGACAAACTGCATATTGTGTATGATACAATATGGTGGGAAGCAGACAGCAATGAGCAATGTCTATCAAACAGCATCAGGGACCTAAATGATACCTTTTTATGTCTGTGTTTTGTAGACGAGGCTTCCAGTGTGGACAAACACTTTAATGTTACAGGTATTACAGTCTACGATATACCATACAATTTATTGCTATAGTTGAAAGACAAATTTGGAACTGAATTGAATTGTCACATTAGTATCCTGATAGAGTGAATGCGCACTAATTGTGAATGTGAACTGGGTTCACGGAGTGGAATAGACATATCAGCTATACTTGCATCTGCTGGCATTGGCCTCGCAATGTGCTGAAGTTGCAATTGAAAGCATTTTCTCCACATACTGCCCAGAGCGCCCACATTACTGCACTTTCAATGACTTTTTTGCCCCCCCCCCCCCCCCCCCGCTAAATTACGTTCCAACATTCTCTTACAAGCAGCACTCATAGCCTGTACTTTTTTCTACACTATTCAGCCCCCATATAAATCCTGGTTTGCTTACACAGGTAGCAACCGTTGCAATGCTACAGTTTGCCTATTCTGCTCGGGGCCCCAGCGTTGTCTTTGTCAGCAGTGCTTAAGAGAGCGCTTAATCCATCACGCCGCGGAGGGAGTCGACCGGGGGAAAGAGGATGGGGCTGTTGCAGTTTACGATAGCTGTCCCTCGGCTTAGCAACACAAGCAGACAAAATTTTAATGAAAAGAAGAAGAGTAGTGGCCATGTCCCTCTGGCATTGAGGAAGAGCATTATAGCAGGACAAATTTGCCCCAAGAATGGGCCTGGTCTTTTGGCAGCGAGCTGATGTCGTTGCACAGAGGAATGGGAGGCCAGGGTTCAATTCCCTCATCCAGCGCATAAGCTCTTCACCTCCTCAAAGATCACCCACTTGACACAAACATCACTTTCTCTTCAGCTGACATGTCTTCAGACTGTTATTGGGCCAAGAGTGCAATTTAAAAACAATTTTTACAAGTGGTTGGCTCCAAAAAGAGCTGAATAAAACAAAAACAAAATCAACAGAAGTATTCAGAGTACTGAGCCACTTTTGATATATGCCATCAAAAAGAGACCGTAGACTCATGGACCTTCTAGCACCACAAATGTTTTGTTGTCGGTTCCCATATAGTGCAGACTGCAAATATTCCATCTGGAAATCTTGCTTCCCCTTGCTAAATGTCACTGAAAACAGATATTCCAGCAGTGATCATAAAGAGGAGGCAGGTTTAAGTTGACCAGGGTTCCACTCATATGATGGCTACTGCTGAATTAGCTCCTCCCTCTGATCTACTAGGCACCCTCAGGTGACCAGTTGTTGTTGGTATGAGATACAGACACAGATTTTATAGTATAATATCTGTGATTGTGTCTCACACCCACAACAACTGGTCACCTGTGGGTGCCTAGTGCATGAGTGGGTCGAGCTAATTCAACTAGATGGCCTTCTCCCACATTTATCCTGCCTTCCTTTTTCTTGACTAGAGGCTCTGGGTAGTAATAGGAGCTCCCGGTACTTCTGAACATCAGTTGAAACTGTGTTTGTACTTTAGTCACTGATTTTCAGAAGATGCATCAAATTAGAATGGTTCAGCATCAACGGAAGCGCGACATGACTTTCTATGTTAAGAACACGCAGCCGACCACATTATAAAGAAAGGAATCAGAAGGATACACAAGCTTTTTTATATGTATTTATTAGGGATTTTTCAGCTTTATTGCACAGCACAGTGTAGAGAGATGAGAGGCAGAAAGAATGGGGATCGAGAGAGAGGGAGAGGCATGCGACAAAGGTTACGGCTCGCAAAGAGCATGTGGATGGTGCTCTACAGGCTACGCCACTGAGACACCCCAGGATACACAAGCTTTTAAAACAACCACCCTTGTCTGGAAGTCACATCAACAGCAATACATTTAAGTTGCTGAGCTTAGGGGGTGGCACACACCTTCTGTCGCTTCTGTTCACATACTGATTCACGCTTCTTCGGTCTTTGAAATTTTCCCAGGTTAGAGTGCCACAGCAGTGGTGAGAAAAAAAAGTGAAAGGTGGAAAAGTGTTTCAGAAAAACAGAGTTAAAAGTAATTATCCATATTTTTACCCGCGGTTGCACTTCGTATTCTCGCCATCACCTGTGATAACATTCCCACTTGATTTTGGTTGTTACCTTGTTATATACGTATGTACCTTGTTATAACACCTTTACGGCTCTGTATGGTAGCAGTACTGAAAAGTGATCTGAGCTGTAGTCATTTTAATGTCATTTTCTTATTCAGAACAACTTACATTACCTTACCTAACCTCTATGCTAAACTGACACCCCAACATATTCAAGCAATTGGATTTTCTATGGGAGCTTTACCAGAGATTAGGTATACAATTTCAAACACTTTTAGGTGTATTACTTATCAATTGTTTACTCTGAAGTAAATTTAAGTCAGCAAAGTGTTTCATACTGTGCAAATGTAAGCCAATTAAGTATTAAACCACTACTGTAAATATTGTTCGTTTTTTTTAATCATCACAAAGTATTACTAATGCAATAAAGCTAAGCTCTTTTGAAGTATTTATTTTTCTAATGGAACTGATGTTGTTTTAACCCTGGAAGGGACATTTTAAATTCAGAGGCTTCTCCTAGGATAAATAAATTAATATAAATATGCACTCAAAATTTATGAGTTATTTCTTCAAAACATTTTAATACAGTGCATGTCATCATTGGATTAATACCCATCTAGCGTATGCTTCCCCAACAACTCAGAAAGAAGCTTTAGAAACAGGGCCCATAAGAAAACATCTGACTTCCAGGCATTAAATTATCTGACTTCTGTGTGCCGGCCCATCCAAATTGTTTTTCAAATCACATGGGATGGGGTGTCCGCATCAAAATTCCAAAGTGGGTGTAGTGTCCCCCAAAATAATTTAAAGCACATTGACCCCATTGCTGCAGGCCACTGGCGAAAAATGTAAGATTTTTACATCAAACCGTAATTCCTCTCTAACAGGGAAACTTGGCAGATGTGAGCTCAAGGCTGGTAACAACTTGTTCACTTTAATATGAAAGCGGTTTATTGAATGTGTATATTTATGAGTTGTATTTGTAAAGCATAAGATTAAAAAGCATGACAGGGTTACATTATTATCAGGGACAGAGGTCCAATTAAACAGAGGTAGGCAATGCCATTTAGTGAAAACAGCTGTAACTTCTGAAGCAGAAATGGAACTGGATGAGTGCTGTGTGTAAACATTCACTAAAGCACTGAAGTGAGTTGATTAACATTCTTTGGTCACACTGTTGCTTTTTCACATTAAATCCAAGAGTGGTTAATGCAGATGAACTTGAGGGACACGATCATTATTGTCTTATCTCCTTTGTCACGTGTTAATCGTGATGACGACAAATTACTTGGTATTTTTATTAGCCTACATTAACCTGTCTACTGGACATAATAATAATAAAAAGGTATGGACAAATTAGGGCAATTCACAAGCCTATATCCCAAACTTCACATTTAGTAATATTGCATTGTAAGAGTCATGGGACAGTATTTCTAATTCAATAATCTGGTTGTCGTTGTTAATGCAGGGTATAGGTATGACAGACTACATTTGAAAATGGACTCTACGTTAGACAAATATTATTAGATTTGTGACACAGCAAGTGATGCAGTAGTCATGAAGAACATTTATATTGCATATGTAAAAAATGAACAAGAACGATTGACGAACGGGCTACCCGTGTGGTGATAAAATCAATTGAAAACTCAATTTCAAAAGCAAAGCAATTGAAACACCATTTCCCAGAAATCCACACTGTCACCACTATCCCACAATCCTATTCGGCATACTCCTTTCGAAAAGAAGGTCGCCTGAAAGAGTGGACAAGGAAGGGTTGAAAATTTGACAAATTAAAGCCATTATGTTTGGACAGGCTGTTCGACGATTTACCACTTCTGCGATCCGTCGGTCTGAATATGGACAAGGACCAGGACAGGTAAACCAGCAACAGAAACAATACTTTAGAAATACAATAAGTTAATCCTACTAGCTAAACCAAACAGGGCCTAACGTTAATATCTCCTCTGAAGCCTGCGTGGAGGTCGAACTGGCGGCAGCAATCGACCTAGCGAAGCAGCTAAATGGGTGCCGTGCATACGAAACGCAATCCAAATAACAAACCGTCATCTAGCTAGTCTTCAAGCCATGACTGGTTTACCAAGTTTATATTTTGTGTAGCGACTATTTAACCGTACCTGCCAAACTAACCTGACAGCTTGTTGGCATGTTTAGCTAGTCATGCTAACTACGAAAACCCTACAGCTGCCTTCGCTAACGTTAGCGGTGTGTTGTTGGCTTTACGATTGTGAAATTGGTGCGTGTTTTAAAGTCCCGTGCATTGAAATGCTGATCATTTTAACTGACGTTAACTATTTTTAGACAACAGTAAAACGTTTGTATCTACGTAACGTTACTGTTAGCTAAAACACTGGACGGTATCAATAACGTCAGTGGATTCCTGTAGTCTAATGTAACGTATATAGTTCTTGTCGTGATACTCGACTAACGTGAGGTGAATAAAGGTTAGGTAGTTCACGCTATCAGTTAAATTAGCGTTAAGTGAACGTTACCCGTCTAACGTTAATTGGCCAAGGTTACGTAGCTCTGAGTTACCAGACTACTGGCACGGGCTAGTTATTCACATATATCGTTAGCTAACGTGGCCAAAGTTTGCATGTCCTTGGCAGCAAAATGATAGGTAGGCTACCGCTACACGTCACTAGCTAGCATTTGTAGCTACTGTTTAGGAAACGTTGCCCTGTAGGCTACAGCAAGCAAAATTCAGGACGTTATTTATTGAGAGAGGGCGTCGTACAAAATGCTTTGACATGATTTCCGGTGTCGCTGAATCTGCTTTTGCTTCAGTAAAAAAGCACACGTTGAAAAAGGGTCAGATCTGTTTCTTAAAATTGAATAGAAAGCCTCTAGAATGTTTGAATGCAAATGAGCCATAAGTTGACTGCATCGAACTTGCCAGTAACCTAAGGTAGTGGTGTTCATGACCCACTTCATGAGCAGATCTTTTGTGAGCAACCTTTTTAAAAAATGTTGACAAATGTATATTCAAGTATGAAACTAATGAATTGTAACTAATATTAAGTATGCTTTGTTTTTTTATCATATTATATAAAACAATTGCATGTATTCTAATAAGTGCTGTCAATGTAACGAGTGCAATATTTACAGTGACTGGTTTGAAAGCTTATGGAAAGTATGTACAGCAAGTTATAATTTATTTTACACATCTCTTTCAACCTGCCTAGTGGGTCCCATCCCACAATTTGGGAACCGCTGACCTAACAGAGTCTCTGTCCTGCAGAACTTGCCCTTCTCCATCGAAAACAAATGGAGGCTGCTGGGCATGATGGTGTTGTTTTTCGGCAGCGGATTCACCTTCCCCTTCCTTGTCGTCAGACACCATCTGTTGAAGAAGTGATGCATCAGCTCCTTTTGTGACTTAACCAGGTGGGGCTCTGCGGCCAGAAACTCCCCATTATTCATCTATTGGAGTTTCAGCTATAGATTCTGTGCTACGGTGTTACATTAAACTAGCTAACTGTGATCTGGGCTGTAACATCAACTTTAGAAGTTGGTAATTATAATATGTACTTATAAAGGCAATTGTTTGATTTAAAACTATGAGCAGTAAGAAGTCCTGGTTGGAGAGGACTTATTCATTAAATGTACATGAATGCATTTTGTGAAATGACACACATTCCCCATGCGCCTCCTCCTTTCTCGTTCATGACTTAGATTATGTACAGTGGTGCTCGAAAGCATTCATACCGTTTCACTTTTTGCACACTTTACTGTGTTGTAGATTTAATTTTAAATGGATGAAATTGCCATAACCCATAATGAGAGTGAAAACATGTTTTTAGAAATTTTTGCAAATGTATTAAAAATCTAAAAGTATTCATACCCTTTGCTATCTTTTGCATGCTGTTACTTCCTGAAGTCTGTGACCCATCAACTTTAAAAAGACTCTCGATATCCTATTTTCAGGTATCGTACAAGCGATACTGTAACCTCTCTGCATTTGAATGGGTCTCTAACGAGCCCCAAACCATCACTGTTGCCTGATATGGAGTAGATGTGGATGGATCACTGCAAGGGTTATTTCTCCTGACTAATTTTCCTATAGAACTCTATGGGGAAAAAAGTCTTAAAGTGAGAAACACTTAAAGTGATCCATCCAGATCTACTCCATATCTGGCCGTAGAGGGATGGTTTGGGGCTCGTTTGATACCTTAGACCAGGGGTGTCCAATCTTATTCGAAAAGGGCCGGTGTGGGTGCAGGTTTTTGTTTTAGCCCAGTACAAAGACACCTGATTCTACTTATCAATGTCTTGATTGAATTCCATGATTAGTTAATTAGTTGAATCAGGTGTAGTAGTGCTGGGCTAAAACAAAAACCTGCACCCACACCGGCCCATTTCGGATAAGATTGGACACCCCTGCCTTAGACCCTTGATGAATTACAGCCATTTCGCCAGTCATGTGTTCCATACTGTACCAGCGTAATTTACAGCTAAATCTAGTCCCACCCCCCAATTCCCATAGAGATCCATTCAAATGCAGAGAGGTTATAGTATCGCTTGTAACAGTACCTGAAAATAAGATATCAAGAGTTTTTTTTATGTTTATGGGTCACAGACTTCAGGACGTAACAGCATGCAAAGGATATGTGACAAAATATGAAATTTGATACTTTAAGAATACATTAAAGCAAAGGGTATGAATACTTATGCACATGAGAGATTTCAGTTTTAGATTTTTAATACATTTGCAAAAATTTCTTAAAACATGTTTTCACTTTGTCATTATGGCTTATTGAGTGTAGATTTATGGGCAAACATGACAATTTTATCCATTTAAAATGAAATCTACAACACAATAAAGTGTGCAAAAAGTGAAGGGGTATGAATACTTTCGAGCACCACTGTAACTGCATAAGCAGTTATAATGACAGAGAAAATTCCCCCTGCCTTGCCGAATATAGCACAGCCGTCGTGGTGCTGTCTTTCCAATGACACAGTAGGTCTTAAATGACCCACTGCCTCACATGCAGAAAGTGTCCACTCAGTAGCATCACTTATCTAAATTTGAATAACTTGGTTAATTTCCAACTGATTATCTTCAAGAAAGGTGGAAGCAATTGTTGAAAGAAGCTAAGTAACTGACAGAGGGCCAAAACCCTTAGTTTATGCTTAACAAATTAGTCTAAAAAGACTTGAAAGTCAGGTGGCGTGAGGCTGGTATCAATGGTTGAGGGTGGTCAGTGTAGGAGTCGTGTAGATACACTGTCAATGTGAATGCTCTCTAGGATTAGTTCTCGGGCTGGCTGGTTGAAATATAAGGCATCATGTTGGCATCTTGATATGACTGATGGATATGGGAAAATAATAAAACATTTAATATGTTGGCTTTATGATCATAGTTGACATCCTTATTTCCACATTGGTGTCATCCCAAAAATCTAAATATTGTTGGACAGATCCATAATCGTTTTATGCTTGAGGATTGCATTGAGTCATAGTTTTCTATATGAACATGTTTTTTTTTTTTCATTTTTCTTTTATTCTCCCTAGGTCTGCTGTATGTCTGAATATATTTAATCTACGGTCTCTTCCTACCGAAGAATGGGGATTCCTTCATTGTCTTTGTAAATAAAATGAATACAAATGCCTAACTTGAATGATTTTCTTTCTTTATATTTAATGGAATACTCCCAATAATAAAATACGTAAAATACTTTACAGTAGTAGTAGTAGTAATAATTGTAATCATTAGTTTACACACCACTAGTTGAACGAATCGCACTGCATTAATATAAATGGTCACCCTTAGTACACACTGATTGGCACTCACAAATTTTATGTAATAGTTTTATTCTGAAACAGAAAACCAATATTTCCGACACCTGTATTTTGTTCTGGTTTGGTACCATTTAGTTTAGCCATCGATCAATCTCAAATAGGACGTTATACGATCATGAGTGTTATCACTAGACAAAGTTTCTTTTTGGATTTAAGCACCTTATACGGCAAGCAGCTGATAAACCAGAGAAAACATGAGACAATTGTCTTTGTTTACTGCATTCTGGTGGAAATTGCCTGCCTCAAATGCATTTTTCGAGTGCGCTCATGAAGTGATAATGGCTATATGTGGAAAGAGCCTGCTGTATAAACAGTCTCAGGGGAAGCAGGCAGCCGTTCCCAATGAGTTTGTCGGGGCAGGGAAGCCAGGTAGGTGCAGTAAGCATCAAAAGGGTACGTTTCATTAGTGCTAATCGTTAGTGCGCACAATGGCTCAACCTGTGTAGTTTTCATTTGTGAAGCCAACTGGTAATCTCAGCCCTTTCTGCGCAAGTTAAGTACTCCATTGTACGAAAATGGATAAATATGCTGTGCAAAATATGCTCCATTTTGTCTCTGCGTCCATTAGCAGTAACTAGCATCTCTGCTATTGTGACAGTTTGTTTTGAGTACAGATTCCTACCCTGCATTGTATTCTCCGCGGTGGGAGACGAAGTGCATCTGTCTCCTATAATGCTTTCAGAGGGCCAAACGGTATACTTCCAGTGACTGAACCATGAACAAAGTGATCTGAACTTGAATTTGCTTTTTTTAAATGTCAACATGCGGATTGTTAAACAATTAATGTCAGTTGTATTAAAATGAATCATTTCTGCGGGTCAATTAAGGGAGTGAGGATGGCCCTGCTTCTTGCTCGTCTTTGACTAAATTTGACTCCACATAATTGAAACTGCCGCAGTGAAGTCTTTTCATTGAAAATAGGAAGATATCCGTGGGTTTAATTGGGTGGTGAAAGTAGGTTTGTTAGAGTGGAAGGATTTGGAAACGCATTAAGTGTTTAAAGAGGGTTTCGATTTGAATGCGAGGCATGAACAAAAAAGGCTCCCAGTCCTTTGCAGTTTGAAAGTATTACAGATTGTTATTGTTTTCTTTAGTATGCCTCAGCACATTGAAAAAAAATGAAGAAATCCCATTTCAGTTCAATTAACCTTCTAGTGCTAGTGGCTATAAATATTTGAGGAGAATATAATAAGAAAAAGAGGGAAAGAGAAAGTGACAGAGTAATATTCCAAAAGTAAAGGATTTTCATTAGCTTTCTTTGCCGTTTTCCCGGCAGTGTTTTTTGAGGGGTAGGGCCTTGTGTCTCCAGTGCGGATTTTGCGAGAGCCGTGAGAACACGGTAAGGAATAAAAACGGCCTCACGGGCAACGTCACTTAATCGCCAGCTCCTTTCAGAGCTCATAAACCTGTGCTGCTTTTGTGTATTCTTGCACTCATGATTTATTTTTATTAAAAATTTTTTAAACAACCTGCTCCTGGAATGTTGAGAACACAAAAGGTTGTGAGGAATCATAGGAAGTTAAATGAGGCATGGGAGGTAGCAAACATTTTAAAGGTGTGCTTCCCCAAGAGGCCAAAACCAAGCTTCGTTCTTGAAGCTCACTTTCTGGTCTTGTTGAGAGCGTTGCTCTCTGGCGCCAGTTCGGTTGGCTCCAGTTTAGGTCTTTCAGGCCCCTTTTTCAATGCAAGTCAATGGTACCAAATGCGGTCAAAATACAAAGTCATCATTTTTTTCAGAAGAACATGCAGTTGCACTAGGTGCTTTTTCTTCATCTAATGTCTCCCCATGTGCCCATTTGTTAAGTTATTGTGTCGTTTGGACAATATTTAAATACTTTGTGGACCAATCCGGAAACAGCTTGCGGCACTTCCTCGTTACTGCGCGTGGCTAGCATCTCATAAAACTGAGTAAAATAATGCGTAAAAAAAAACGCTCAGGGTGGAAGTCGGAAATCTGCTTTAAAAAAGTTTTGCCTTTTCTACCTCTGCCTTTCGGTCACAGTGTCACCATATCACACAGACTCCAAACATTGTGTACGTATGGTGTCTATTGTGTGCAAAGGTACGCAAATTCTCACAGCACATGTTATATTATACATCTGAATTTCTGTTCTCGTTTACGCGGTTTTCTGAGGGCTTTTTTCTGCTCAGCACTGTTTATACATGTGGCCCCTGGACTTTATGGCCATGTAATGGTCCCCCCTGCCCCCTACTGCGCACTCCGATTTCTGTATAACTTGGCAGCACTTACGCAGTTTCAAAACGCTTTTCACAAGCCCATGGAAAGGCGACGGGTGGTGTCACAGGCTCTTTGTCCATTTTGTTTTCTACAGTCTCTGGTTTGCATGTCTCGCCAAGAATGAGGCGGTTGTTACTCCCCACTCCAGGCTTTGGGTTTACGAAAAATAATCCGTTTTTCCAAAGGTTTGATATCCTGAGAGAAAAAAAAAAGGCCAGATACCTAGTCAATCATTTATACTTTTTATTTAGATTGAGTCCCTTGTGTTGTGTCATCAGGAAATGGTACTAGCCAATGGATTTGCTCAGAGCAGGTGATGGACAAGAATGTTTGAGCCAGTATGGGAAGGTTATTTTAAGTTTGGCAAGTAACAAGTTAGCTGTTTTTTTGGTAATCTAAATTAACTAAAGACAGTAAAACTGAAGTCTCTTTATTGAAAATACCTTGGGAGCCGAGATTGGATGTGTTAGCAGGCTGAACTTTTAACCTGATGAAAATGTTCTGAATTGGAGACATAAATAGGATACTGTGACACTTTGTTCTTTACTGTACCGGCAATGCAGAATACCCCCTGCTGGTTTCAAGTGTATATATTTAAAAGGAGGGGGGAAAAATAAGCAACACTTGCACAAGGCGTCTGCTCCCACCTGGGGTTGTTGGGAACAAGTTATTGTTATCTAGCATCGGTTTGAAAGGAGCCCAGGCTTACAGCCCAGTAACCTTGCGCTGATTGGAGCTTCATTTTGTCACCTTATATTCTGAATCTCTGGTTGTAGTAGCTGAGCTGTTCCTCTGGGAGCCCTCATGAAAGAGACTGACTTGAGCGCAATTAAAACCTAAATCGCATGCATCACATACACCTGTATACACACACCTCGGTGTGATTTTAGAAGAGAGACTTGAGAAGATGCAGCATTACAGAAAGCGCAGGATACATCTGAGGAATGTGAATACAGCAATGTGACTTCTTTTTTTTCTTTTTCTGCACAACAAGACAGCAGCTACTCTCAATGTTTGGCTTGAGCCAAAATATTGAGAGTCTCAGAAGAGGCATCAGAGGCGTCATACTAATGGGCTGCTGTTTTCCCAAACGGAATTATAACATATACAGTCAAGCCGAAAAGTCTGCACACCCCTTTCACCTTCTCCACGTTTTATTACGTTAGACATATTCTACAATAAATTGAGTTCATTTTTTGTCTCTAAATCCTACACAAAATAGCCCATAATGACAAAGTGAAAACAGGGTTTTAGACATTTGTGCTAATTGGGGAAGACGGGCCTTAGCCAGGGAGGTGAGCAGGAACCCGGGAGTCACTCTGACAGAGCTCCAGCGTATCCTTGTGGAGATGAGAGAACCTTTCAGAAGATCAACCATCCAGGCAGCACTCCTCCAATCAGGCCTTTATGGTAGAGTGGCTAGACGGAAGCCCCTCCTTAGTAAAAGGCACATCACAGCCCGCTTGGAGTTTGCCAAAAGGCACCTAGAGGACTCTCAAACCATGAGAATCAAACCATGAGAATCAAGACGCTCCCCATCCAACCTGATGCAGCTTGCAAGGATATGCCAAGAGGAATGGGCAAAAATGTCCAGAAACAAGTGTGCCAAGCTCGTAGCTTCTTTCCCAAGACGCCTTGAAGCTGTAATCGCTGCCAAAGGTGCAGCAACCAAGTATTAGGCTAAGGGTGTGTACAGATATGTAACCCCTAAATAACCTATTTTTGTCAGTAAAATAAAATTGCGTATTTTCTAAAAACCTGTTTTCACTTCGTCATTATTGGTGATTGTGTGTAGATGTTTGAGGCAAATAATTAACTCAATCTATTGTAGTATAAGTCTGTAACGTAATAAAACATGGAGAAGGTGAAAGGGGTGTGCAGACTTTCCAGCTTGACTGTATACCAAGGACAAATCCACCATTAATACACACATCATAACATACACTGCTCAAAAAAATGAAGGTAACACTTAATCGTCACAGTATAACACCAAGTCAATTAAACCAAACCGGTTATGCTGGATGATGTTGCAGGCAGCATAACATTCCCCACAGCGTCTCCAGACTCTTTCCCGCCTGTCACATGTGCTCAGTGTAAACCTGCTCTCATCTGTGAAGAGAACGGGCGCCAATGGCGAACCTGCCAATTCTGGTGTTCTCTAGCAAATGCCAATCGAGCTGCACGGTGCTGGGCTGTGAGCACAGGTCCCACTACATGACGTCGGGCCTTAATGCCACCCTCATGGAGTCTGTTTCTGACAGTTTGGTCAGAAACATGCACACGAGTAGCCCGCTGGAGGTCATTTTGTAGGGCTCTGGCAGTGCTCCTCCTGTTCCTCCTCGCACAACGGAGCAGATACCGGTCCTGCCGCTGGGTTGTTGCCCGTCTACGGCCCTGTCTAGCTCTCCTCGTGTAATTTCCTGTCTCCCGGTATCTCCTCCACGCTCTTGAGACTGTGCTGGGAGACACAGCAAACCTTTTTGCGACGGCACGTATGGATGTGCCATCCTGGAGGAGCTGGACTACCTGAATGAGCTGCAGGTACCGCCTCAAGCTACCAGTAGTGACAAGGACACTAGCAAAATGCAAAACTCGAGAAAAATCAGCCAGGAAGTATGAGGAGAGAGAAATGGTCTGTGGCGACCACCTGCAAAACCATTTACTTTTTTGGGGTTGTCTTGCTGTTGCCTCTCCTGTCCATCTGTTGTCACTTTCATTTGCACCAAAGCAGGTGAAAATGATTCACAATCGTTTACGCTTCCTAACTGGACAGATCGATATCCCAGAAGTTTAATTGACTTGGTGTTATACTGTTTTGATTAAGTGTTCCCTTAATGTCTTTAAGCAGTGTATATACCAAGGACATATCCACCATTAATACACACCTCATAACATATATACCAAGGACACATCCACAGTTAATACACAGCTCATAACATATATACCAAGGACACGTCCACCCTTAATACACACCTCATAACATATATACCAAGGACACATCCACAGTTAATACACAGCTCATAACATATATACCAAGGACACATCCACAGTTAATACACACCTCATAACATATGTAACAAGGAAACATCCACCATTAATACACACCTCATAACATATATACCAAGGACACGTCCACCCTTAATACACACCTCATAACATATATACCAAGGACACGTCCACCCTTAATACACACCTCATAACATATATACCAAGGACATATCCACCATTAATACACACCTCATAACATATATACCAAGGAAACATCCACCGTTAATACCACCTCATAACATATGTAACAAGGAAACATCCACCATTAATACGCACCTCATAGCATATATACCAAGGACACATCCACCATTAATACACACCTCATAGCATATATACCAAGGACACATCCACCATTAATACACACCTCATAACATATATACCAAGGAAACATCCACCGTTAATACCACCTCATAACATATGTAACAAGGAAACATCCACCATTAATACACACCTCATAGCATATATACCAAGGACACATCCACCATTAATACACACCTCATAGCATATATACCAAGGACACATCCACCATTAATACACACCTCATAACATATATACCAAGGAAACATCCACCGTTAATACCACCTCATAACATATGTAACAAGGAAACATCCACCATTAATACACACCTCATAGCATATATACCAAGGACACATCCACCATTAATACACACCTCATAACATATATACCAAGGACACATCCACCATTAATACGCACCTCATAGCATATATACCAAGGACACATCCACCATTAATACGCACCTCATAGCATATATACCAAGGAAACATCCACCATTAATACACACCTCATAACATATATACCAAGGACACATCCACCATTAATACGCACCTCATAACATATATACCAAGGACACATCCACCATTAATACACACCTCATAACATATATACCAAGGACACATCCACCATTAATACGCACCTCATAGCATATATACCAAGGACACATCCACCATTAATACGCACCTCATAGCATATATACCAAGGACACATCCACCATTAATACACACCTCATAACATATATACCAAGGACACATCCACCATTAATACGCACCTCATAGCATATATACCAAGGACACATCCACCATTAATACGCACCTCATAGCATATATACCAAGGAAACATCCACCATTAATACACACCTCATAGCATATATACCAAGGACACATCCACCATTAATACACACCTCATAACATATATACCAAGGACACATCCACCATTAATACACACCTCATAACATATATACCGAGGACACATCCACCATTAATACACACCTCATAACATATATACCAAGGACACATCCACCATTAATACGCACCTCATAGCATATATACCAAGGACACATCCACCATTAATACACACCTCATAACATATATACCAAGGACACATCCACCGTTAATACCACCTCATAACATATGTAACAAGGAAACATCCACCATTAATACGCACCTCATAGCATATATACCAAGGACACATCCACCATTAATACACACCTCATAACATATATACCAAGGACACATCCACCATTAATACACACCTCATAACATATATACCAAGGACACATCCACCATTAATACACACCTCATAGCATATATACCAAGGACACATCCACCATTAATACACACCTCATAACATATATACCAAGGACATATCCACCATTAATACACACCTCATAACATATATACCAAGGAAACATCCACCGTTAATACCACCTCATAACATATGTAACAAGGAAACATCCACCATTAATACGCACCTCATAGCATATATACCAAGGACACATCCACCATTAATACACACCTCATAGCATATATACCAAGGACACATCCACCATTAATACACACCTCATAGCATATATACCAAGGACACATCCACCATTAATACACACCTCATAGCATATATACCAAGGACACATCCACCATTAATACACACCTCATAACATATATACCAAGGACACATCCACCGTTAATACCACCTCATAACATATGTAACAAGGAAACATCCACCATTAATACGCACCTCATAGCATATATACCAAGGACACATCCACCATTAATACACACCTCATAACATATATACCAAGGACACATCCACCATTAATACACACCTCATAACATATATACCAAGGACACATCCACCATTAATACACACCTCATAGCATATATACCAAGGACATATCCACCATTAATACACACCTCATAACATATATACCAAGGAAACATCCACCGTTAATACCACCTCATAACATATGTAACAAGGAAACATCCACCATTAATACGCACCTCATAGCATATATACCAAGGACACATCCACCATTAATACACACCTCATAGCATATATACCAAGGACACATCCACCATTAATACACACCTCATAGCATATATACCAAGGACACATCCACCATTAATACACACCTCATAGCATATATACCAAGGACACATCCACCATTAATACACACCTCATAGCATATATACCAAGGACATATCCACCATTAATACACACCTCATAACATATATACCAAGGAAACATCCACCGTTAATACCACCTCATAACATATGTAACAAGGAAACATCCACCATTAATACACACCTCATAGCATATATACCAAGGACACATCCACCATTAATACACACCTCATAACATATATACCAAGGACACATCCACCATTAATACACACCTCATAACATATATACCAAGGACACATCCACCATTAATACGCACCTCATAGCATATATACCAAGGACACATCCACCATTAATACGCACCTCATAGCATATATACCAAGGAAACATCCACCATTAATACACACCTCATAACATATATACCAAGGACACATCCACCATTAATACACACCTCATAACATATATACCAAGGAAACATCCACCATTAATACACACCTCATAACATATATACCAAGGACACATCCACCATTAATACGCACCTCATAACATATATACCAAGGACACATCCACCATTAATACGCACCTCATAACATATATACCAAGGACACATCCACCATTAATACACACCTCATAACATATATACCAAGGACACATCCACCATTAATACGCACCTCATAGCATATATACCAAGGACACATCCACCATTAATACGCACCTCATAGCATATATACCAAGGACACATCCACCATTAATACGCACCTCATAGCATATATACCAAGGAAACATCCACCATTAATACACACCTCATAGCATATATACCAAGGACACATCCACCATTAATACACACCTCATAACATATATACCAAGGAAACATCCACCGTTAATACCACCTCATAACATATGTAACAAGGAAACATCCACCATTAATACACACCTCATAACATATATACCAAGGACACGTCCACCCTTAATACACACCTCATAACATATATACCAAGGACACGTCCACCCTTAATACACACCTCATAACATATATACCAAGGACATATCCACCATTAATACACACCTCATAACATATATACCAAGGAAACATCCACCGTTAATACCACCTCATAACATATGTAACAAGGAAACATCCACCATTAATACGCACCTCATAGCATATATACCAAGGACACATCCACCATTAATACACACCTCATAGCATATATACCAAGGACACATCCACCATTAATACACACCTCATAACATATATACCAAGGAAACATCCACCGTTAATACCACCTCATAACATATGTAACAAGGAAACATCCACCATTAATACACACCTCATAGCATATATACCAAGGACACATCCACCATTAATACACACCTCATAGCATATATACCAAGGACACATCCACCATTAATACACACCTCATAACATATATACCAAGGAAACATCCACCGTTAATACCACCTCATAACATATGTAACAAGGAAACATCCACCATTAATACACACCTCATAGCATATATACCAAGGACACATCCACCATTAATACACACCTCATAACATATATACCAAGGACACATCCACCATTAATACGCACCTCATAGCATATATACCAAGGACACATCCACCATTAATACGCACCTCATAGCATATATACCAAGGAAACATCCACCATTAATACACACCTCATAACATATATACCAAGGACACATCCACCATTAATACGCACCTCATAACATATATACCAAGGACACATCCACCATTAATACACACCTCATAACATATATACCAAGGACACATCCACCATTAATACGCACCTCATAGCATATATACCAAGGACACATCCACCATTAATACGCACCTCATAGCATATATACCAAGGACACATCCACCATTAATACGCACCTCATAGCATATATACCAAGGAAACATCCACCATTAATACACACCTCATAGCATATATACCAAGGACACATCCACCATTAATACACACCTCATAACATATATACCAAGGAAACATCCACCGTTAATACCACCTCATAACATATGTAACAAGGAAACATCCACCATTAATACACACCTCATAGCATATATACCAAGGACACATCCACCATTAATACACACCTCATAACATATATACCAAGGACACATCCACCATTAATACACACCTCATAACATATATACCAAGGACACATCCACCATTAATACGCACCTCATAGCATATATACCAAGGACACATCCACCATTAATACGCACCTCATAGCATATATACCAAGGACACATCCACCATTAATACACACCTCATAACATATATACCAAGGACACATCCACCATTAATACGCACCTCATAGCATATATACCAAGGACACATCCACCATTAATACGCACCTCATAGCATATATACCAAGGAAACATCCACCATTAATACACACCTCATAGCATATATACCAAGGACACATCCACCATTAATACACACCTCATAACATATATACCAAGGACACATCCACCATTAATACACACCTCATAACATATATACCGAGGACACATCCACCATTAATACACACCTCATAACATATATACCAAGGACACATCCACCATTAATACGCACCTCATAGCATATATACCAAGGACACATCCACCATTAATACACACCTCATAACATATATACCAAGGACACATCCACCGTTAATACCACCTCATAACATATGTAACAAGGAAACATCCACCATTAATACGCACCTCATAGCATATATACCAAGGACACATCCACCATTAATACACACCTCATAACATATATACCAAGGACACATCCACCATTAATACACACCTCATAACATATATACCAAGGACACATCCACCATTAATACACACCTCATAGCATATATACCAAGGACACATCCACCATTAATACACACCTCATAACATATATACCAAGGACATATCCACCATTAATACACACCTCATAACATATATACCAAGGAAACATCCACCGTTAATACCACCTCATAACATATGTAACAAGGAAACATCCACCATTAATACGCACCTCATAGCATATATACCAAGGACACATCCACCATTAATACACACCTCATAGCATATATACCAAGGACACATCCACCATTAATACACACCTCATAGCATATATACCAAGGACACATCCACCATTAATACACACCTCATAGCATATATACCAAGGACACATCCACCATTAATACACACCTCATAACATATATACCAAGGACACATCCACCGTTAATACCACCTCATAACATATGTAACAAGGAAACATCCACCATTAATACGCACCTCATAGCATATATACCAAGGACACATCCACCATTAATACACACCTCATAACATATATACCAAGGACACATCCACCATTAATACACACCTCATAACATATATACCAAGGACACATCCACCATTAATACACACCTCATAGCATATATACCAAGGACATATCCACCATTAATACACACCTCATAACATATATACCAAGGAAACATCCACCGTTAATACCACCTCATAACATATGTAACAAGGAAACATCCACCATTAATACGCACCTCATAGCATATATACCAAGGACACATCCACCATTAATACACACCTCATAGCATATATACCAAGGACACATCCACCATTAATACACACCTCATAGCATATATACCAAGGACACATCCACCATTAATACACACCTCATAGCATATATACCAAGGACACATCCACCATTAATACACACCTCATAGCATATATACCAAGGACATATCCACCATTAATACACACCTCATAACATATATACCAAGGAAACATCCACCGTTAATACCACCTCATAACATATGTAACAAGGAAACATCCACCATTAATACACACCTCATAGCATATACCAAGGACACATCCACCATTAATACACACCTCATAACATATATACCAAGGACACATCCACCATTAATACACACCTCATAACATATATACCAAGGACACATCCACCATTAATACGCACCTCATAGCATATATACCAAGGACACATCCACCATTAATACGCACCTCATAGCATATATACCAAGGACACATCCACCATTAATACACACCTCATAACATATATACCAAGGACACATCCACCATTAATACGCACCTCATAGCATATATACCAAGGACACATCCACCATTAATACGCACCTCATAGCATATATACCAAGGAAACATCCACCATTAATACACACCTCATAGCATATATACCAAGGACACATCCACCATTAATACACACCTCATAACATATATACCAAGGACACATCCACCATTAATACACACCTCATAACATATATACCGAGGACACATCCACCATTAATACACACCTCATAACATATATACCAAGGACACATCCACCATTAATACGCACCTCATAGCATATATACCAAGGACACATCCACCATTAATACACACCTCATAACATATATACCAAGGACACATCCACCGTTAATACCACCTCATAACATATGTAACAAGGAAACATCCACCATTAATACGCACCTCATAGCATATATACCAAGGACACATCCACCATTAATACACACCTCATAACATATATACCAAGGACACATCCACCATTAATACACACCTCATAACATATATACCAAGGACACATCCACCATTAATACACACCTCATAGCATATATACCAAGGACACATCCACCATTAATACACACCTCATAACATATATACCAAGGACATATCCACCATTAATACACACCTCATAACATATATACCAAGGAAACATCCACCGTTAATACCACCTCATAACATATGTAACAAGGAAACATCCACCATTAATACGCACCTCATAGCATATATACCAAGGACACATCCACCATTAATACACACCTCATAGCATATATACCAAGGACACATCCACCATTAATACACACCTCATAGCATATATACCAAGGACACATCCACCATTAATACACACCTCATAGCATATATACCAAGGACACATCCACCATTAATACACACCTCATAACATATATACCAAGGACACATCCACCGTTAATACCACCTCATAACATATGTAACAAGGAAACATCCACCATTAATACGCACCTCATAGCATATATACCAAGGACACATCCACCATTAATACACACCTCATAACATATATACCAAGGACACATCCACCATTAATACACACCTCATAACATATATACCAAGGACACATCCACCATTAATACACACCTCATAGCATATATACCAAGGACATATCCACCATTAATACACACCTCATAACATATATACCAAGGAAACATCCACCGTTAATACCACCTCATAACATATGTAACAAGGAAACATCCACCATTAATACGCACCTCATAGCATATATACCAAGGACACATCCACCATTAATACACACCTCATAGCATATATACCAAGGACACATCCACCATTAATACACACCTCATAGCATATATACCAAGGACACATCCACCATTAATACACACCTCATAGCATATATACCAAGGACACATCCACCATTAATACACACCTCATAGCATATATACCAAGGACATATCCACCATTAATACACACCTCATAACATATATACCAAGGAAACATCCACCGTTAATACCACCTCATAACATATGTAACAAGGAAACATCCACCATTAATACACACCTCATAGCATATACCAAGGACACATCCACCATTAATACACACCTCATAACATATATACCAAGGACACATCCACCATTAATACACACCTCATAACATATATACCAAGGACACATCCACCATTAATACGCACCTCATAGCATATATACCAAGGACACATCCACCATTAATACGCACCTCATAGCATATATACCAAGGAAACATCCACCATTAATACACACCTCATAACATATATACCAAGGACACATCCACCATTAATACACACCTCATAACATATATACCAAGGAAACATCCACCATTAATACACACCTCATAACATATATACCAAGGACACATCCACCATTAATACGCACCTCATAGCATATATACCAAGGACACATCCACCATTAATACGCACCTCATAGCATATATACCAAGGACACATCCACCATTAATACGCACCTCATAGCATATATACCAAGGAAACATCCACCATTAATACACACCTCATAGCATATATACCAAGGACACATCCACCATTAATACACACCTCATAACATATATACCAAGGAAACATCCACCGTTAATACCACCTCATAACATATGTAACAAGGAAACATCCACCATTAATACACACCTCATAGCATATATACCAAGGACACATCCACCATTAATACACACCTCATAACATATATACCAAGGACACATCCACCATTAATACACACCTCATAACATATATACCAAGGACACATCCACCATTAATACGCACCTCGTAGCATATATACCAAGGACACATCCACCATTAATACGCACCTCATAGCATATATACCAAGGACACATCCACCATTAATACACACCTCATAACATATATACCAAGGACACATCCACCATTAATACGCACCTCATAGCATATATACCAAGGACACATCCACCATTAATACGCACCTCATAGCATATATACCAAGGAAACATCCACCATTAATACACACCTCATAGCATATATACCAAGGACACATCCACCATTAATACACACCTCATAACATATATACCAAGGACACATCCACCATTAATACACACCTCATAACATATATACCGAGGACACATCCACCATTAATACACACTTCATAACATATATACCAAGGACACATCCACCATTAATACGCACCTCATAGCATATATACCAAGGACACATCCACCATTAATACACACCTCATAACATATATACCAAGGACACATCCACCGTTAATACCACCTCATAACATATGTAACAAGGAAACATCCACCATTAATACGCACCTCATAGCATATATACCAAGGACACATCCACCATTAATACACACCTCATAACATATATACCAAGGACACATCCACCATTAATACGCACCTCATAGCATATATACCAAGGACACATCCACCATTAATACGCACCTCATAGCATATATACCAAGGACACATCCACCATTAATACGCACCTCATAGCATATATACCAAGGAAACATCCACCATTAATACACACCTCATAGCATATATACCAAGGACACATCCACCATTAATACGCACCTCATAGCATATATACCAAGGAAACATCCACCGTTAATACCACCTCATAACATATGTAACAAGGAAACATCCACCATTAATACGCACCTCATAGCATATATACCAAGGACACATCCACCATTAATACACACCTCATAGCATATATACCAAGGACACATCCACCATTAATACACACCTCATAGCATATATACCAAGGACACATCCACCATTAATACACACCTCATAGCATATATACCAAGGACACATCCACCATTAATACACACCTCATAGCATATATACCAAGGACATATCCACCATTAATACACACCTCATAACATATATACCAAGGAAACATCCACCGTTAATACCACCTCATAACATATGTAACAAGGAAACATCCACCATTAATACACACCTCATAGCATATATACCAAGGACACATCCACCATTAATACACACCTCATAGCATATATACCAAGGACACATCCACCATTAATACACACCTCATAACATATATACCTAGAACACCCACCGTTAATACACACCTCATAACATATATACCAAAGACACATCCACCGTTAATACGTGCCTCCTAACATATATACCAAGGACACATCCACCATTAATACGCGCCTCATAATTTTGGGACTGATCTCGATTTTGTACAACCCAAAAAATAATAATTTAGTCAATGGCATTTTTTTTTATGAATACGACAATTTGCGACAATACGTCACGCGGCGCTGTAATGGCGACATGTAGTCCAGCTGTCTCCCGTGTTCGTGTTTGTTCATTTGAATGTGTTTTGTTGTGTCAGGCTTTTGTCTTTGTTTTTTTCATGCATTTCAGTCTGTAGTGGGACGGGGAAGCGGGCTAGAGATTTTTCAGAGCACTCCTGCTGCTCGTTTGATAATATCGACGAATTGTCTAGTCCATATAATTTTGTTTGTGGTCGTCACCATGGAGACGCATTCGCAACATATGCTCGGGAATGTCCGTTGGATCTGCAGACTGCAGCAACAAAGTTTACCATCGCTCTTCACCTGAGTTGAGGATTTCGGGACTGATCCGGGAGTGCAGAGAATCTTCAAAGGGCAGCCAGGGAAGGAGAACATAATGCGGGGGAGGAATGACGTAGTTCGATGCTTCGTTTCAGTGGTGGGCAGAGACCGCGGCGCTGCGTGTATGGAGGAGAGTCATGGAGGCGGAGTTTGTATGTTGGACTGCTTGGTGACACTGGACATCTCAGGACAGCGGGACAATTTTTTTTAATCATGGCTGTATTGCACTTTAATTCACTTGATTGATGGAATGATTTTGTTGTATGTCTTTGTTTGATATGTTTGTTTGTGTGTTGTGGGTCTGTCTTTTTTTTGTTTTGTTTCTGGGGCTACAACTGAAGTTCCCTTGCGGAAAAATAAAAGTTATTCTATTCTATTCTATTTAATATGAGGAAATTTATTTTAGAAAATAAAAACATACATTTCAAACTAAAAACGTGATGAAATCTGATTATGTTATCGTTGGAGTGAAAATAGATGAAAATGTATATTTCTAAATAAAAACTGTGACAAAATCTAATATTTATTAGACCTCAATGAGAGAGGTGACGCCAAATGACAAATATGCATTCTCATCATTGATTGGATGCCGTCTTCATTTACCTCCTTTCTGCCTACCTGGGCAACATCTTGGTTAACTGCCGACCGCCCACACAAGTCAAGGAAAGCAACTAACATGATTCCTTCAGAAAGGTGTGGCAATTTATTACATTATAGACTGACAGGTAAAACCAGTGTGGTCCTAATTGTGGAAAGTGTGGACACCTGGTCTGTGAAACTAAACCATTTGTGGAAAATTAATGATTCATAATTATTTATGAATAAAGGGGCTGTGAATAATTATTGTATGTAAATAGTAACATTGCATTCTGCAGAAATATAGCCCAGCTATAATTGCAAGATGAGCTGGAATTCCTAGAGCTAGTTGCAAGTATTCACTAATTTAACTTAAAAAGCATTCCGTGAATAGGAGAGGTGGCAAGCAGTATTTTCTCTCTTTATTTCCTCACAAAAATAAATAAATAATAGAAATAATATCGGCGGTAGAAAAACATCTCTGAGTGAGCTGCGGTGGCAAAATTGCCTCAATTATGTCGTCTTTTCCTCCACGAGTGGCTTTAATTTCCCACAGAACTTGCCGGCTTCCCGAGGTGAGGGCCAATTAAACACAATACTACCATCTGGACCAAGTACGACCTGCACTGCAGCGGCGATGACTTGTGTGAGAAGTAAATGAGTCCGTGATCGGTGCGGGACGTCAATGGAACCGACCCTTTGTGCGATGTGCCACGACACATTATCCATTATGAAGCAGGCTGACACATCTCTTTGAATGGCACTGGAAAGTCCAGGCAATTAAAGGAGTGCATTAAAACTCAGATCCTGCTACGAGAATTCCAGCTTTGTGACGCGCCACTTTTTTTAAGAATGTAATTTGACTTAAGAAACGTGTGCATGTTGAAAAAAGAGCATTTGACAGTCTAATAGTGGATTCATTTATTGTTAGGTATCATTCTTGAATAGAAATTGTTGAAGGTATTATTTTTGTAATATATGCCATATGCTCATGCCAGCTACAATGTACACTTTATATACTATTTTGTACACACAAGTACATATCACTCTGCTTATCCCTTTACATTCAGTCTTACCAGATGTCTGTGATGATATTTCCCCAAAGTGGTTCCTCCTCTTCAATTTACTCCCATACAAATGTTCTCAAATTGGGGGTACAGTTTGTGACTCTGGCAACCCTGGTCCCTTAACTAATCAGAATTCTTTTCGGGAACATGCATCCAGTGAAACAGCGGAAAAAAATACCATCTTCTATAACTGTTGCTACACTGCCTGCCTATGGTTTTTGCTGCTTTGAAGAAAGCGCACTTTTGTTAATGCTTAAGTGTAGCACAGCAGTGTGTAAATATTTGGACAGTGACATGTTTTTGTTGTCTTGGCTCTGTACTCCAGCACATTGGATTTGAAATGAAATGGGATTAAAGTGCTGACTCAGCTTTAATTTGATGGTATTTACATCCATATTGGGTGATGTGTGTGGGAATTACAGCCTTTTTTATACATAACCCCTCCCCTCTCCCCCCATTTTAAGGACGCAAAAATAATTGAACAGATTAATATAATCTGAAATAAAATCATCATACTTAGTACTTGTTGGAAAACGTTTGCATTTGATGACTGCCTTTAGTCTGCGACCCATAGACATCACCGTTGGGTATATTCCCTGGTGATGCTCTGCCAGGGCTGTACTGCAGTCATCTTCAGTTTCTGTTTGTTTCTGGGGAGTATGGCCTCCAGTTTTGTCCTCGGAAACTGAATCGCATGTTCAATTGGATTCCAGACATCTGATTGACTTGGTCAGTTCAGGACATTCCACTTTTTTGCCCTGAAAAACCTTTCTATTTTCTAAAACTTTTCTATTTTTTCAGACTGTAATGACCATGCATCAAAATCTTTGCTTGACATAATTTGCTTTTTACTTTTTTGTTTGGTTAAGATTTTTTTTTCTAACCACTAAGAGAAATAATAATAAAAAAAGACGTAGCTTTTTTCTTGTTATGCTGGAGTCTACTGTGCATGGAAACAGACAGACAATAGAACTGAGGTAATGTTCTATTTGTTCCCATTTCAAAATGATAAGTGAAACTTTTTTGCACATTACCTGTGAGTTTCCCTTTTTCTCTTTTGGGGACTCCCAAAGCACTCAAAACTTTTCACTTTTTCCACATTACATTTCAGAGGCACTCTGAAAAACTGTGCGTGCGTGTGTGTCTGTGTGTGTGTGTGTGTGTGTGTGTGTGTGTTGACGCATAAGCCTTCATTTAAAGCATAGGTGTCAAACTCCCGGCCCGCCACGTCATTTTTTGTGGCCCGCGAGAACTTAATTATCTGACGCGGAATCCGGCCCGCCACGTCATTTTATGCGGCCCGCGATAACTTAAGTATCTGACGCGTGTATCTACGTGGCTGGTTAACGGGGATTTACTTTTACAATATAACAGACAAACGCAGACGCGGACGCACACCCGCGGTACATACGTTAAATAAATCGAGGTCCGCGAAAATTCTTTTTTTTTGTGATCAATTTTTTATTTATTTATAATTTTTTCTTCACAAAACACAAACAAAACAAATACAGCATTTACATATAACGTTACAAACAATAACAAACATTCAAACCCCCCCTCCCTCCCCATAGGACCCATCAACCCATCCTTCCAACAACAAAAAATGAGAAACAGAAAATCAGCCCAATCAGCATAGCAAAAACAATATAGCCCCACACATTCTGAATAGGTCATCGAATTACCTCCATATCCTGTACAGCAGTTATAGATTCAATTACAGCTAATCATTCAGTGACCACACGCATAGCTTCAATAAATAAAGACCATAAGTTAATATTTTCCGCGTTAGCGCCATGCATGCGGGCCACTGACATCTCCATATTAGCTAGATCTACTACAGAGGATACCCATTGATGATATGGCAGTGTGTGTGGGGCCTTCCATCTCTGGGCTATCATTTTTTTAGCTGCTGTAAGGCCAACTAGCAGCCAACGCCTCTGCCTCATTGTCAGTTCAAGTTCAGTGAAATCATTTAATAATAAAGTCACGGGGGAACAAGGGACAACAACCCCCAACACTAATGACATCTTCCTTGCCACTATTTTCCAAAATAATAAAACCGCTGAGCATTCCCAGATCATATGAGTAAATGTGCCAGGAATTCCAAGAGGGCATAGTTCACAGTTGGGATTTTGGGATAGATTCATCAAAAATAATTTACGGGGAGTGCAGTATAGCCTATGTACATAATTATAATGAATCATTTGATGATTAGGGTTTCTAGATGACAGAAAAATATTCCCCCATACCATATTCCAATTAATTGTATTTGGTGAGATAGAGAGATCATGACACCAACGGATGTTAACTTGCAAGGGTTTTTCTGCAGCTTTGGTAATAAAGCAGTAAAGACAAGAGGCCAACCCCTTGGTGGATTTAGTTGTGCAAAGTTTGTGAATGGGGTGGGTCTCTAAATCTTGTCCCCAGGGGACCCCATATGCTCGTAAAGCACTACGAAGTTGTAAATAAAAAAAGAAAGAAGTGCCAGGTAGGTTATAGTGAGACTGAAGGTCCTGGAACGTCCGCAGCCTAGTATTATCATCACATATATCAGAGAGGGTATTGATCCCTTTATCCCTCCATTGGGGAAAGGAAATCGGGCGCCCCCCCATAAGGACTGCATAGTTATTAAATAATGGTAAATGGGGATGAGATTCCAGGTGTATATTGGCATGTGATTCTACAGTTCTCCATGTGGCAATAAGATGTGTAATTATGGGGCCATATCTAGATTTACAGGTTTTAAGAGGAATGTTGGAATAAATTAAGTCTTGGAGTCTGTATGGGCTAACCAACGCCTCTTCTATTGCACGCCAGGCCACCTGGGAATCTGGGTTAAGCCATGTATGAAGAGCTCGTAATGTATACGACCAAAAATAAAATTTAAAATTTGGAATACCTAGGCCGCCGGAGCTTTTTTGTCTCTGCAAGGTCGACATTTTTAAACGTGGACGTTTCCCTTTCCAGACATATTTAGTTATTATTTTGTGCAACTTATCCCAGTGACCAATAGGAGGTGAAATAGGGAGCATGGAACTGTAAAAATTAATGCGTGGTAGTATATTCATTTTAATAATAGAGACCCGAGCTTGAAAAGAATTTAAGATGGATGACCAACGTTCCAGATCTAACTCCACCTGTTTAAAGATTGAATCAAAGTTGTTTGTGATGGTGGTTTGTAAGGAAGGGTAAATGTCTAAGCCAAGGTATTTGAATTTGTGGACCACCGCGAAAATTCTTGATTGCACCCGTCCCCCCCCCCGTCCCCCGTCAACAATTACAATCGAGGTCCGCGAAAATCCCAAGTATGGTTATATTTATAGTCTTACAGTTACAACCGGCCCTTTGAGGGCAACCATAATGCTGATGTGGCCCGGGGTGAAAATGAATTTGACACCACTGATTTAAAGCTTGCATCAAAACCAATGAAAAATGAAAAAGGTTTGATTTGAAGAAAAATAGTCATGCACCGAACGGATCATCCTACAATGATTTCTGATCAGCGGTGGCTATGCCCTGCAAAGCCTTTTTATTATGATTATCAGAGGGCTTTTCTGAAGCCGTGAAAAATGCAACCGCTCATTCTCGCTGAACAAAGCTTCAGTCTCTGGACAGTGGCGGGAAAGAAAATCTGAAAACGACAGTGATTCTTGTTTTCTGAGATGCTGAAATGGATTTCCGCGATCCATCCATCTCTTCCTTTGCGTTCTTGTAAAAGCGTTTTACTGTACTTTATCATGCGATGTGTGCTGGCCTCATTTTGACTCCCCGGCGTGTGCGGAATGCTGATTGGCTGTCGACGATTCTGTAGCTTTTTCGCAGTCACAGGGGATGCTTGTTTTAGAACATCTGGCACACACGCAAGCATGCACATACACGGATACACACACACACACATACACACACATACACGCATACAAAAGCCCTTTAAGATTGATAACTTGTCAAACCAGAATTCCCATGTGCTACCTGTCTGGCACCGCTCTGATATATACAGTGCTTTCCAAAGGTTGCTCCTGTGTCAGTTTTGCCTTGGTGTCTGCCTCCCCCTGTGGTACCTTGGTGTTTTTTATGCTAATGGACCACAAAAGCAACACCCCCCCCCCCCCCCTTTTATTCTACCCTTAAGTGGTACAGTGTATTTCCACGAGTTGATTAGTTTCCCTGGTTCTCCTTTGGAACATGAAGGATATGTTTAAAATGTTTTGACAGCAATGCATCCCACGTTGTTCTCATCATTCATTTACGCAAATCACCAAAAGGCATGAACTGAATTTTCCAAATGTTTTATCTGCTCAGCAGTAATTCTGCGAACAGCAGGTTCCACATGTTGCACACGCAAGGTGACGTAACTGCAACCTTCGAGGGCAGTCGGCAGTTAACCATGTGACCAGTGAGAGAGAGAGAGAGACACTGACTGACACATTTTCGGTTTCAGTGGGTTTTTGAACTCTGCCAATCCCTTCACCCTTCCGCCTGTTTGCTACCGCTCACGATGCTGACTTGCTCAGAAACGCACGGTTTTTTGGTTCGGAAGACGAAGTGCACCCAAACCTCCCACTTCGTCAGTACGAAACTCCCCTCTCTGCCCGCAACTTCACAGAATTGGGAGAGGCCCTCCAGGGACAAGCCATTCTTAGGAGATGAATGTGTGCTGGTAACTGTCTGGACATGAGACTGCTGGCCGGGGGGGTGGGACCAATTCCATTAGGCCAGAAGAAGTTTGTGTTTTAACAGGGAGGGGAATAAAATGGCACAGCGCTGTACATTTATAATAAAATAAAACGACAGCCTCGGAAAGCTTCCCAGCCATTTTACACGCATGCCACCCCTCCATCTTTTCTCGTTTGTTGTGGTAATGAAAAATAATGTTCCCTCAATCCCAGAGGGGAACCATGTCATGGTTTGGAACATTTCTGTTATAAATCTAGCCATCCCTCGCTGGTCTAATTTAGTCTCCAGAGCAGGAACTATTTAAATAATGCAATTCCTTGCACTTCCAGGCTTAATGCTGGCACATTTCTTCTCATGAGGCTCATGTTTTTAATATAATCATGCCCACCTTCCAAGTTTTATTTTTATATGAATATTTCTCCTTTCTCTTTTGTCATCTCAAGTAAAGCCCAAGTGTGCTCTCCATGTTCATGTTTCCGGTGGAATGTTTTTTTTTTCTCGTCTCCACTTATGCCATATATTTAGCTTGCAGCAGGTCTATTTGTTCATGTTATAAGCAATGTCTGTATTCTTTCCTTCCAATTTACTTTAGGCCAAGATTTTGCAGCAGGTTCTCGCATTGTCAGAGAGCTGGAGAGTGTGTGTCTGTGCGTGTGCGTGTGCGTGTTCTTGCATGCATGAGCATCTTTCAAACATTTACAGAGTGAACCTGCTTAAATAATCCATGTGTTCAGCTGCTCCCACATGGACAGCTGATTTTTGAGCTGTCCGCACGGGGTACTTACCATCTAAAACTTACGCTGGGATGCCGCCCGCGCCTCGGCCCGTGTGCAAGTCGCACGGCACCCTGGCAGCTGTCTCTCCGAGCCTTGGCTGAAACGCACACTTACCAGAGCAGCTGCAGGACTGCATGAGACGACCGCTGAATCTGCATAACCAGAGCCAGGTCACTCCGCCATTTATATTTCATGTAGCGGATTCAAAAGAATGTGATGAGGAATGCATAATTCACACCCATCCCCCCACCCCACCGCCCACCCTCACCCAGGCACTGGACGGTGGGGCTTGGGGCCTCTGCCATTACTCTTCTGTAGTGAAAATGTAGCGCCCTGCAGCGGCATCCACCAGTGCAGAAGTGTTGCTTCTTTGTTTCTGAGGTTTCAGATGCAGCATTCCCAAGATTCATTTCTGCTCCAAAATGTAATGGTGATAGTCATTTTCTCAGACTTTTCTGAAATATTAGTTGATGAGCCATTCTGACCTTTTTCCTCTTTAACGTGTTGTTTTGTGCACATAGACCCTTCTTTAGCTGACAAGAATGGAAATGTGCATCATTTGAACATGAGCAAGGCTCGAAGAGAATACGCTTCTGAAACAACTTGCCTGTGAGCTTCTAACTGAATCATCGTACACCCCAACAGTCATTGCCCGCCCACTAAAAGGCCGCTCAGCAACAAAATGACACCTGAGGCAGTGCGCTTAGGTTCAGTATATTTCTCAGATTAGAGAACAAATGGTGCAAGTTTTGTAAATAATCAGACATACTACTACAAAGAAACAAAACAGTTTTCAGCTAGTTTACACGAAACTAATATGAGGTGCGAAAAAACTGAATGAGGGTATCAACGAAACCTCCTCAAGCAAAAAACACAACATGGCAGTTTAGATTTCTTTAAATCAGTTTACCATTATTCTTTTTTTTAATTCTTTTTTTTTATACCAGCCGGGTACACTGGTTTTCATACATTCAGTCTTTCAGGTGTTTTTCATTTCCGATCAGACCAACGCAGGGGCTGTTCAATACCGTCTGGTATTCACGTTCAATGTCTCCATGTTCCTGAATGTCCCTGTCTTGTGCGGTGTCCTTTCCGCCACTTTGTATGGACTCCGCCGGGGGTGTTGTTGTGGCCTTGGGGGTGTTCTCTGGTATCTGTTGCTCTACTGGTAGAGCTTCATCGGGATTGATCTTGGTGCCAACTGATTATACGACCATCACTAAGCTTAACCCTGAAGGATACAGGACCAGTCTTTTCAACCACTGACCCCTGTAGCCACTTTTCTCCACTTCCAAAATTGAAGGCATACACTGCATCCCCATTGTGGAAGGGCCTGGCCATGGCATGTACGTTGTGAGCCTGTTTTTGCATCTGTTGTGCTGTTTGCACACATTTCTTCAGCCCTGGATGAACCAAGTCCAAATGTGACTTGAGCTTTATGCCCATTAGAAGCTCAGCTGGTGACACCCCTGTGGTTGTGTGAGGTGTAATCCTGTATTTAAACAGGAATCGAGACAGCTTAGTCTCAAGCGTGCCCCCATCCATCCTCTTCAACCCCTCTTTCACTGCCTGCACAGCCCTCTCTGCAAGCCCATTGGACGCTGGGTGAAAGGGAGAGGCCGTCACATGCTGAAACCCATTCAGCCTCGCAAACTTCTGAAAGTCCTCACTTGTGAAGCTCGTGGCATTGTCAGTGACCAGCATGTTTGGTAAACCGTGAGTGGCAAACGTTTGAGCAAGTAAGTGCTGAACACTCGGACAGGTGCCACACTTGCTGACAGTTTCCTCAATAACAGAGTCCATACGTGGCCACCACACCAGGCTGCACGCCAGACTCTTCATCCGTGACATTTCTGGATGTGCTGTATGAAGTTCACCGATAACCGCCTCTCTCCCCTGTGGTGGCACAACCACACGGCTCCCCCACAAGAGACAGTTATCGTGGATGCTGAGTTCATGCCGCTGCCAAAAGTATGGCTTCTAGTCCTCTCCTGTAACTGTTGCAGGCCAGCCACAATGTACAAGCGTCAAGACCTCAGACAAGACCGAGTCTGACCTCGTCCAAGTGCAAATATCATGGGCCTTCACTGGGAATGTGGCGAGGTTCTCCAGTAGGAGAATCAGTTCACCAGGGAGCGGGACATGGCCTACTGTGGTGCTCACTGGCAAACGACTCATGGCATCGGCTCTCTTCCTTGTAGCGAATGGTATATTCGTAAGCTGCTAAAGTGAGGGCCCATCTCTGAATACGCCCTGATGCAATGGGTGGTACCGCTTTGTTTTCATTGAACAGGCTCATAAGCGGCGTGTGGTCTGTGCAGATTGTGATGTAATTTTTTTACAGCAAAGATAATGGCCAGGGCTTCCTTCTCCAATTGCGAATAGTTCTGCTCTGCAGGGGCCAGGCTTCGTGATGCAAAGGTAATTGGTCTCTCTGAGCCATCCTCCATGACATGTGACAATACAGCCCCAATGCCATAAGAAGAGGCATCGCAGGCCCCAACCAGGGGCTTGTGAGAGTCAAAATGAACCAGCAAATTAGAGGACTGTAGTAACTGCTTGGAAGCCTTGAAAGCAGCTTCTTGTTCAACATTCCATCGCCATGGGACATTTTTACGCTGCAGGTGGTGTAATGGAGCTAACACTGTTGCAGCTTTGGGCAAGAACTTGTGATAATAAGTTATCATTCCCAAGAATGACTTCAGCTCAGTGCCGCCTTGTGGTGCTGGGGCATCTGCAATTGCCCGAACTTTGCCTGTGGTAGGATGCAGACCATTAGCATTGATTCTATGCCCTAAGTCAGGGGTGGCCAATTCCAGGCCTCGCGGGCCGGTGTGTATGCAGGTTTTTACTGCCACCAGTTACCACGGTTCAATCAGCTAATTAGTCATACACACAATCACCGATTCACTTGTAAATTACAGAACGATAAAATGCTACAATACACGCATTGACGCATACCGGCACAAGAACATTCATCAGCTGCTTTTCATATCGCGGATATGTAGATTAAAATATCAGATCGTGTAAACGATTGGGCTAATTAAATAATTGTTAACTGGCGGCAGCAAAAACCTGCATACACACCGGCCCGCGAGGCCTGGAATTGGCCACCCCTGCCCTAAGTACTCAACCTCAGGATCCATAATCCTGCATTTTTCTTGTTTCAGCCTCAAACCAGCAGCAGACAGCCGTCGTAAGACCTCCTCCAGATTCCTCACATGTTCAGTGTCGCTCTGTCCTGTGATGAGGATGTCATCCAAATAAACAAGGACTTGTGGGAGACCTCGGAGGATGTTCTCCATTGTTCTCTGAAAAATCCCAGGGCCTGAAGACACCCCGAATGCAAGACGGTTGTAGCGGTATAGGCTCTTGTGTGTGTTAACTATTTAGTACTCCTTTGATTTGTTGTCCAACAACAGTTGTTGATACGCCTGACTCATGTCAAGCTTTGTAAAGGACTGACCCCTAGTTAACGTAGCAAATAAGTCTTAAATTTTTAGAATCGTATAGGCATCTAGTTTGGAAACCTGGTTCACCGTCAGTTTATAGTCTCCACAAAGATGGACAGAGCCATCAGTCTTGACTACAGGTACAATTGGCACTGCCCACCGAGAAAACTCCACCTGTTCAATGCTGCCTTCTGCTTCCAAACGGTCCAGTTCTGCGCTCACTTTTTCTCTGAGTGCATAGGGTACACTTCTCGCATAAAAAAAACGTGGCTTTGCCTCTGCATCCACATAGATCTCTGCTTTTGTGCCTTTTAGTGTCCCTAAGCCCTCCTGGAACACTTCCGGATACTTATTCAGGGATTCCTGTGCTGATCCCATGCGACAAATTCTGCTCCAGTCTAATTTAATGTGGAGTAACCAGTTGCGTCCCATTAAAGTGGGCCACATCGCCGCCCACTACTAACAAAGGCATACTGTTTGACTGTTCTTTGTATTGCACATTCACGTCAGCTGTGCCCATTACATCAATGCTTGTCCTGTATAGGTGCACAGTTGAACAGTGGACTTGGAAAGAGGTGGATGTGCTTTTGGGGACCAAAGTGTGTGGTATGTTTTCTCACTCATTACTGAAAAAGCAGCCCCAGTATCCACTTCAATTTTGACATTTTTTAAATTTAATTCAACGGTTACTATTACTGGTTCTGATTTGATGGATTTAACATTGTACATGGTGTAGATTGTCATTTGTGCGCACATGCGCCGTGCCACGGTCTTTTCCCCAGCGTTATGATTTTTGCCAAGTCCTTTGGATCATGAGACCCACCACATCTGTAACAGTTCAGCTGAGAATCAGCAGAGTTTCTCACCTCAGCACGCACCGAGCTCCGTGCAGGCATCTGATTCACCGAACAGAATGATGATGCAGCTCCCTGCATCTCACTTATGTGTTGTCTCGCCAACTCCATTGCTTGAGCTTTTTCCCCGCGCTTTATTAAAATCCAAATCTCTCTCTGCTAACAGTTGTCGTTGAATGTTGTCATCACCAATTCCACAAACTAATCTGTCCCTCGGCATTCGATTAAGCATGTCTCCAAATTCACAATGTTCAGAAAGACATCTCAGTTCCGGAAACGAAAGTCGCCACCGACTCTCCCGGCAGCCTAAATCGGCTGTGAAATTTGAATGACTGAACAATGGCCGATGGCATTCGGATTTTTGTGTTCCTGCACCAACGCACACAAGTCCTTACAAGTCTTATCAGATGGCTTTTCAGGAGCCACCAAGCTCCAAATGAGCGAATATGTTTTTGACCCACACACGCTCAGGAATATTGCGCACTGTTTCCCAGCATCTGTAAACTCGTTAGCAAGGAAAAACCGTGTGAGCCACTCCACGTCCTCAGACCAATCGCTCTCCTCTACATTACCGAAAGTTGTCATCCTGTTTCAGTATATCCTCTTCGCCAATTGTAGTATCTTCACTTAAGAAAGAACCACCGAACTTGGTCTGGAATCACTTTTTTGATTCCCTGGGCACTTTGTGCTGTACAGGTTAACCAGACTTGAACTCCGTTACTTCCGTGGGAGCACCTGCTAAAAACCCCCAACCAAAACAGTGCACTAGGGATCATGGGAAGACGCGTACTAAACAAATACAACAATGTCGAAGAAACAAAAATGTCTTTGCAACAGTTCATCATCAAATTTTATAAATTCAATTCACCTCTGCTTTAGGATATTGGGAACACCCTATGCCACTGAGAGATTTTCTGGTTTTGAAAATATCCTGGTACCTGAGGGAATTTATGGATATTGGAAACGCTGTTAGGTTTTACTGTCACTGATCTAACATCCCCTTGTCAGAAAATAAACATGTAAAATTGCAGAAAACCTTTCCGGGTGAGAGCAACGGTACGAGAAATAACAGGATAACTTGTAAGTGTTTAAACTGACGATTCATTTAAATGGATGCTATAAGTAGAACCCACACTCTGTTGATGATGAAACTGTCGGATCTTTTTAGTGAGCGTCAGATTTCATTTTCACAAAACAGTCTTTTCACAACGAACCTGTTAACGTTGCTGTCCACCTGGGAATGGAGAGACTAGTGAAACTGAGCTGAAGTTACCCCTTTTTTAGAGGCTGGGTATATGGATGGCAGCGTTTAATGATTTTCTCAAGTCTATTTTCTCTCAGCAACACAGCACTGCTTGATATAGAAAAAGTAAAAAATGTGTTCATATTTTTTCTTTTTCAGAATGTGAAAACTGATGGTTGTCGGATTTAGTGATGAGAGTGATATTAATTAAAGTTGGTTGATTGTTTTTGCTTGCATGATTGGTTGATTGATGTGCACGCAAGTCAAAGCTGAAGCAGACCTGCGCATTAAAATGGACGCCTGCTTTTTTGGCCTCTTGTCTCCTTTATGGGACTGCTTGCTTGCACCCTTGAGTGCTGCCTTTGGTGTCACAGAGAGAGCAATGAGCACAGCGGACAAGATGGTGTAAGTTTGAAACGGGGCCTATTGATGCCGGCCGACCAAATCGCACCAAAGGGATGGGCCATGGGGCGGGGAGGGGTTGTTTTTTTTTAAAACCCCCCATGTGGTGGGTGTTTAAATTGGCCCAAGTTCATCTCAGCAGTCATGAATGCATGAAATCAGTCAGGGGCTCAGCGCAAGGCTCTTCCTCTTTCTGCTGAAAAACTCTAGTGACATGGCCCTGAGAATGTGAAAAGCCTGGAAGTGAACTTAGCAGTTATGCAATAACTTTGAATCAATTTTGTTTCCCCCTAAGGGTCCAAAATGTGGCGTTTGTTCTGTTCCCTGCTTTGAGTGAAGTTTTCCAGCGAGAGTTCACATGTGGTGTCTGCATTTGAATACGAGACCGGCAGCGCTGTTAGTCGAGCCTCCCCCAGAACTGCCTCTGCTTCGGTCACAGGTTCGATCGCACCATCCAGCACAGAGTAAAGAAAAGGTCCTTACAGGACTGAAAGTTCAGTCACAGGGTAAAGCTGAAGAAAGAATATCATTCTCAGCCTTGGCTATTGAAACGGACTGAAACGGTTAGCTTATGACCTGACTATACGGCCGTCTGGGTGAAATTTCAGCGAGCCATTTCAAAAGTCGCCGCCCCGCGTCCAATTGCAGCGCCGCTTAGATATCCCCCCCTGTAAAGCTGCGCTCTCTCAGAGCTGTGGAGAAAAGCGGTCGGGTCAGAGTTGTCTCTCGGACTGGGCCGGAATCTGAGAGAGGGGGATGTTATTTAATTGAGTTTGAACAGAACGAACGGTTGAGTCAGAGGTGTTCCGTGCGGTTGAGAGAAGTCGCAGGTGCTTAGTAAAAGGTGAGAGAAGCAGCAGAAGACTGGAACCCCAGGACATGGGCTTGCATGTCAAAAGCCAAAGTGAAAAAGAGGAACATTGTCTGAATTTGTTATATAGTTTGCAGCCAGTATAGCAGCTCTTGCTCCCCATACCCGCCGTAACAAGTAATTGACCGAGCGATAATGTGAATGCAGTTGCTGTTCTTATATTTCCATCCCGTCTGTCAGATGAACCAGTGCACCTTTGGGCATCGGCCATAAACGAGATGTGTGGTATTGTGATTGGGGATTCTGGACGTAGGTCTAAATTCTGGTTTGGGAGGTAGGGGCGTACCCCTGAGAAATTAACTTTAATTTTAGCCTGCACAAAGATGTCTTAAATCCATGTGCAGCTTATGTATAATTCATGTAAATGGTTTAGTCTAAAAAATATATATATATATATATATATATATATAATAAAAACAAATAATTGTATATAATGTGTGACAGCTTACTTCTGTGCATATATTTGTGGCTCTTATATATAAAGTTACAGTTTAATCTATGTGACAGTAAGCAGCATTACCTGTGTCGAGAATGTCACTCTGAAGTTTGAATCGGACGTTTTGCACCTCAGACAACATTAGTGGTTCAGTCACTGGGCTTTTCTCTGGGAAAAAAAGAAAACCTGCCCTTTCAAACCGTGCATACAAGATTGATGTATGTGACAGTAATGCACCCTATCACTTCATTCCGGCAATGACGGTCCCCCCGTGACAAATGAGCTCGCGAGAGACAGGAAAACACACCCCGCCTTTCCGGGGTCCGTGCCCCGCATCCGCGGCACGCGGGGTTACGACGCGTCTCTCATCATCTCATTTTACACGCTGCTCAACGAGCATCATTTCATAAAATACTACTCCACCGACTCCTGTTCTCAGAGGGTTTCAACGATCAATACCCTTTTTCAGAAAATGAAAGTCCTATGCGCTTCTTCATACCAACGAATGACAAAAGTCCACATCATGTGACACTCATGTGATCAATATTAGAACATGTTGCATGCAAGTAGATCTGTGTCATCGGTCAGCATATTTCCTATTTTTGGTGCATTTATTGACTGATCTGTGGGGCACGTTCTCAGATCAGGGCTTGCTGCAATGAGTGAATGCTTTTTTTTTGTGTGAACATCTCAACATAAAGATGCAGGTGAGTACGTAGTCAAATGCATATATGCTTACACACATACACTGTGTGTGTGTGCGTGTGTGTGTGTGTGTGTGTGTGTGTCCACTAGCCAATGCAATGTTTGGTTTGATTAGGTATAAAAAAATGTCGAATGAAGAAGTAAAAATGTAGTCTTTCCAAATGTGTCTTGCAACCTGATCTTATGCACACAGTTGTGTAACATCAATATGACCTTTGAACTGAATTTTGCCATCAAAATGCGCTATATTTTGCTATTGCTTTCTCTGTCACTTGACTTTGCTGGAATTGTTTTATTCCTTTTGAATTAGGGAATGAAAGTATATATATATAATGCATGTGCCTATTCATTCCCTCCACAGGAGTTCATTAATTGGGATTTCAATTATGTTCCTCTTTAATTATTATTTTTCAATGTGATAATGTTCCTCCTCTTATTTTAAATTAGGCTGCTAATTTTTTCCCATTTCTTAAGACCTTTTGTTTGAAAGTACGAAAGCGGTTAATAATAAATTAATGACTTTTTGTGGGCTGTCGGAATGTGCCTCCGCATGAACAGCAGAGCTTTGCAGTCACTCCTATAGTGTATTAGCTCTGCTTATCCTATTGCCCTAATATAGGAGCCTGTACAATTTTACTTGATATAACAAAATTTAATTGACACTTTTTCAACTAAGTGGCTACTATAAAACATTGTCAGCTCTGTAAAACGTTATAAGTTTTCATCAGAAAACATGTTTTATCTCCTATCACTGATGTTTTTAGTGCCCCCCCCCCCCCCATGTGGTGTATGAAGCGAGAGGCTCATTGAGAAGCTCATATCAGAAGTGTTCAAAGAAAGCGGTTCGATGGAATGAAGGCATTGCCTTGGCGCTTTCATTTAAATCCTCTCCATTCTCTGGCCTCGTAGAGTTGGGCTACTCTCGACACAAAGGAAGTATGAAGACTGCAGAAAAGCAGGCTTTTCCATCTCCGGCTTCTCTGTTTAACCTTAAATCTCCAAATTAATTACTTCTGTGGAACTGGTTTCATTTCTGATGATACTAATAATAATAATAATAATAATAATAATAATGTTTTTAATTTTTTTAATAAAATGCAAAAATTCTATTTTCTCGATTAGCCTTCCAAAGCTACCAGCCTTGACCCACGCCTTATCACAACCTGGATACATTCTTAAACTTCTATTCAGTCTTTTTAGACGCTCTTTCAGAATTGAGAATATACAGTGGAAGGAAATGTAGAGAAGTGATGTTAAAACTCAGGCAAATTGCACATTTTATTTCATACCTTCTTTTACATTAAACTCCTTATATGGCACTGTGGAAGATTGTTAAGTGTTTTTGATTGGCAGGTGAAGCTCACCAAGTTTGCTATACTGTAAATACATTTTTTTTTTAATTAAATTGGTTCAAATGGCAAATAAACGTTGGATGTTTACTTCTTTGCTTTATTTGTAACATAGGACAAATAGGTACAAAAATACCAAATATGTGAAGATATCTCATGTCCCCTTTTCTTCTCCCTCTGCTGGTTTTTAGTCTGTTAGTTGTGGCTCTTGCTGTGATGTTTATTGTTCTTGCGTTAGTTATTCCTGCCGTTTTGTTTCTGATGGCCGCACTGCTGTGCCTATAATGATGATGTTCTTGTGACTGTAGTTGCTATTGTTGCTTTTGTTTGTCTCCAACTTTTTCCATCATTCTCTACTTTTTCTTTCTCTGCCTCCTCCTCCTGCTCCTCTTTCTTCTTCTTCTTCTTCTTCTTCTTCTTCCGCTCTTCTTTTTTTTCCAAAAGGGCTGAGGTTTATTGTGGTCGAGACAGAACAATGACAGCGCTATGAATCTGACAGGGGCGCGGTGCTAAAGAAGGGATAGCCAGTGTCACCTCCATAGACACTGCATTCAATAACGGGAAACGATGGCTATCGGGAGCACTTTGTCCAGCATGGCCGACTACATCTGGGGAAATAAAACCAGGTGTCTCAGAGGAAGTGAATATCCATTTACAAGAAATTCAATTCAGGGGCCTCAGTTTACACCAGTCATCACTTAAAACTAGAGGTTGGAGAACGAGTTCAATTCGGCACCTTAATGTGTAATAGACAGTCCTTTACAAAAATGTGTGCTTTCATTCAGGCTTTTCTCCATCCAGCTGCATGGGGCGGAGGTGCCTGGGTGGGAAATGCAGATGGCTTATGACAGATATGATGTAATGTTCAGCAAGTGTTCAAAATGAACTGCCTGGAATCAAAGCTTCTTTAAATGTCGATGTACCTTTAAATGTCAAGAATAAGATTGAAACTCGTCTCTCTGATCTTGACTTCACTTCTTTCCTGATTTTTCATGAGAGGACAATGTTTTAATTGGAGATTAGACTGTGGGATGTCAGGCTTGTATGGGATATTATACACCATTATACTTAAATTATTATTATTATTATGATTATTATTATTATTATTATGATTATTATTATTATTATTATTTATAAGTATCGTCGCCATCAGGGGAATACTGTCTGAAGAACTGCTAATTCTACAGTCTAAGAACTACTTCATACGCTTGAATATTAGCTCACATTTATACTTGTATATTTTAGCAGCTATTGTGTTCAGCACTGTTATTATTATTCATTATTATTATTATTTTTTATTATAGCAGGAATGAGGGTGTTGTTTGAGTTTGCTGAATTGTGGATGTAGAGGATCCCGATTGTATTTTTTTGACAGAAAAGTTGGTGCAAATTGTGTGTGTGTGTGTGGTTTGTTTATTTGTTGTTGTTCCTCTATAGATGATTGATATCAGTCATCATAAGGCATATTTTCCATGTAGCCTACTCTGTTTGTAGCGCTGCGGCTCAATATTTTAGTCATGCTCTGTTTGCGCAGCTGAAACTTCAGGCGGCCGTACGCTAGCTGGCCTATGCTTTGCCTCGGTTGTTTTTATGTTTTTTTTTGTTTGTTTTTTTTGGGCGAGGGGGGTTTTGTCTCCCTTGTGGAATGGGAAGTGGAGAGCTTGAGGGGGCCAGGCACGAAATACGGCGCTTTGGATTTCAGCCGCGCGCCACCACTCCACTGATGAAATGCAGTGATGATTACGATTAATCCGGAAGTTTGTTCCTGGCAAGCGGCCTGACCGGGGCTGATAGGCATTCCGGTGTGTGTGACGGCATTCCGAATTGAGGCAGGCGGTGGCCGGGGAGCGAATCAGTTTATGGGAAACTGTGTCTCACGGGCGAGCATTGTGCGGGAACCAGTCTCCGCCAGCTCTTCCGTTTCTAACCTATTTCACATGCGTTCTGTGTGCACTTTCTTTGGCTCTGACTCTGGTTTCCCTTCTTTCAAATCTAAAGTGATGTTCGGGCTTCCCGTTCACGGTGAAAATATATGTATAACAATTGAAGAATATGCTTTATTCTTTAGATCAAATAATACTGAATATACTGTAGACTATACATGCACTTCAAAAGTATTTTGCAATACATGCCAGTATTTGGTCGGTTTTGCTTAATGATACATTTTTTAAAATTTGAATATATCCCACTGATAGGTGACAATAATTGCAACTGTGGAGCTCAGAGTTACGATGCTGATTTACTGCAGAAGTAAAGTGATGGCTGGCTTGACAGAAAACAATGTTAAATCAACACTAACAGATTTTATGAGAGTCCACTAGGCACCAAATGTACTGTGTTAGGATTAAAAGTAGATTTTTGCATTGAACATTTTTCCATGTGGACACGTTTTGAAGAAGACGTGCTTTGTTTCTTCTTCTCTGAGGTTGCAGTCATGAAAAGATCCGACATGTACGGCCATTCATACTTGGGGGGCAAAAATCAGTGTAGCAAACATGCCCAGACACTGTGATGTATTTTGTTTGACTTTTGTCAGCTTGTAAACGCGTTGCGTGTCCATTTTGTATCTGGGAGGCATTCCCAGCGGATCAGCTATTGCCGCACAGAAGCTCTTCTCAAACGCGATTGGACACATGAGCCGTGAAATCGGGCAGCCCCCGGAAGACCGAGGCTCCGAGACCCGTGCCTGTTGACGAGGTGTGAGATTTGGCGGCGGAGTGCTATACCGCGCTGCACATAAATCACCAGCACATCACGGCAAAGGACTCGGGAGATAAAAGCACCCGCTCTCTCGCTCTCTCTCTCGCAAAGGTACTCCATTCATCAAAGAGAGAGAGAGAAGGGAGGCGTGTAAACCACGGCGAAAGGCTGATATATCACCGAATATGCCACGCCTCGTCCTGTGAAATGATCCCGCACAGTCACACCGCCTACTTATGCGTGGCCGTTAAGTGCTGCTGTCCTTGGATGATGATGATGATATAGGAACCCAGGTCTTTAAACCGAATCAAGCGTTAGATGCAGGCGCTAATCATCAGTCAGTAACAACTTCATTTATTCTAGACTCTTGTACATTTGACTCTTGTAATCAATTTCCTCTTGCCATATAAGGAGCCATTAAATAGCCACAAACATGCCCTATAGAAATATGATTAAAGCCCGTCCCCTGGGATACGAGCTGATGATGGCGGCAGTTAAGCTTTTGCCCTCCGTTCGCGTGGCCCATGTTCAGCCTTGGGGCGAAAAAATTGATTTGTCAGTCCAATCGAATCACTTTGTGAGACGGCCGGATTGACGGTGTGGTCCTGCCAAAGACCCTCTATGGTGGTGAGCGTATCAGATCATATACTGTAAATTACACTGAAATCTCAAGGTCTCTTGATGAAGTGAACATTCCATCCTGGATCTCCTCACCGCGGTAGTGGGTTGCATAGTGACTCGAACACCTTAGCCAATCCGCGAAGGAATTCACAGTGCGTAGCTGCCCTTTTGCCCTCTACTTGAAGCCCTCATTCCGAGTGATGTAATGCAAACTAAATGCGAGCAGACGCACATTAACCGAGGGAGAAGCAGGGAGGGAGGGACAGGGTCGCGTTGAACGAGGCGTCCTTGTGCATCTGTGCTCAGCCCTTTTGGGCTTCTTTAGCTGCCTGAAGACAAATTATATTGCGCTTTTTTTCATCAGTCTCTGAAAATAATTTTAATTGACAGGGAGAGCGGTAGAGATAAAACTATTAATACCAAATTTAATATCAAACTAGTTGGACATTGCTTTTTTCTGGTTGTGTGTAAGTATAGATCAGATGCTGTGAACAAACACATCAAGGTAGCTATGGTTATAAAATCAGGTCCCATATTAGGTTATGACTAGTTAGTTAGGTGTTTTTCCAAAAGTCACTCAGTCCAATCTGCAGATTTATTTTTTTCAGACATTTATCAGAAAAATAATACCCACCTTGAAAAATATGGTTTAGCCAAACTGGACTCAGTGACTTTTGGAAAAACACTTTTCAAATGTCATAGCCAGCCACACTTGTTTAAGTGGTTACCAAGCTGACATGGCATCTAAGTTTACAGTAAATTCCACTGGTCATCTGAACTGGCAACATCCTCTTCTGATGTGGACAGCACAGAAGTGGTTTAGTCATCCCCCCCCGTCCCGCAACCCATACTGATGTGTCTTGCATAGAGCTTGCATAGAGGGGTTTTACTGAGAACCATTTAGAACCAGATGGAACCGGATTCCTGCAGCTGGCAGTTTATATTGACACCGGTGGAATAAAGTGTTGCGTTCTACGGTGCGTGAGGAATGGGTTTCATGGGGCCTTGTCACCTTGCTGTAAGTTGCACCCGGACGGACACTACTCTGGTCTCACCCTTCACCCGTTTTAATGTTCAGGCTTGCAATGCCCACAGAGAAAGAACCTCTTAATGGTTTTTTTTTTAGCACTGTGCAATTTTCTTTACTTAATAATTAACACCAAGGCATTAAAAGTTAATTTGGATTTTTTATGTGATGGGCAAAAAAACGCAATCGTACGCATCTTTTAAACTCCGTGAATTTGGAAGAAAAAAAACTAAAAAGCAGTTAAACTCAGTCCCTCAGAACAGATTGAACATTTTTAAGAGCAAATTCTACTCAGCGAGAGGCTGGAAGCCAACCTAGCAGCTTTTGAGTCAGTGAAGGGATGGATGTGTGAACGCTGTAGTTGTCCACCACATGCTCCAGGCTGTGACAGCCAGTTTGGCACTATTATGATATAATTACTAACTTTCGGAACAACAGGCGCGGAAAGTGGAAGCAGGAGGCTTCAATCTTCTTTCACCATATGCATTTTGGCTGCCAAACCATGCGCTATGACAATTTAAACTTTTTTCTCAGCTAGTGGAGTCCAGCATACGTGGCTGTGTGTGACCGTTCACAACTGTAATGTGTGCAGTTTGAAGAGGGAATATCGCATGCTTTTGCCTGGGCCAAGGTCTCCTGAAAGGCTCTGCCTACATCCGACACTTTCAGGCGTTTGCTGACCTCGGCATGTACGACTCCTTGAAAGCCAGTGACATTGTAAAGCAAACAGCAGCCATAATGCATGAATGATCGCCAAATTGGCTTAAAATGGTTGACTCTTACGAAAGCTGTCGTATGTTTCTGCATTGGTTTTTATTTTAACTGTTTATTTTAACTTTGACTTATAAAGGATGCACAGCTAATGTTAAGATCCTACAGCATAATTTTCAAAGTAGAGAGTAGGTGCAAAAATTCAAAGATGCTCATAATGGACAACCAACCTAAATACTGTCATAAACTAAGTTTTGAAAATCAATAACTTTAATATCATAGCAAGTATGTGCTAGATTTTATGGGAATCGACACGAGCTGTCAGATGATGTCATTATACAAAACGACACAGAGAAAATAACAGTTATTGAAGTTTTAAGGCTGCCAAGCCTTTAGAAACGATATATAACAAAATGCACAGTAAAATGTACAGTCTTAAATCAACTCTTAGAGAGTCAATTGTATGCTGGTACAGTACATGTGATCCTGAATGAATTTACATAACTTCTGTTAGAGTTAACGCTGAACATTCTGACAACTCTTTAACAATACTCTGCAAAGCCATCCACAAATTAGCATTTTAATGCATATCGAATTAATTTTATAATCGGGATAATCCTTACAGCAAACTCCCAGCTGTGGTCTCTTCATTCCCACACCAATAAATAAATGTAGGCCGCTGACAGGACTTGCGTGCGTTCGATGAGAAGGGGCACGGAGCCGGTAGAGTGGTCAAACATCCGTATACATTAGGCATCTCTCTCTCTCTCTCTCTCTCTCTCTCTCTCTCTCTCTCTCTCTCTCTCTTTCTTTCTTTCTTTCTTTCTGAACTCTGCGCTTCAATCTTTGCATTCCCGACGTGTCCCCGCCGCTGTTCACGCCTGTAATTCAGGCTCCATTAAAATGACAGGCGTAATTGAGGAAATGGAAGCTCCTCTTATTGAATAAGAGCGCAGAGTGCTGGGCTCAAGGTGTTCGATGTAGCTACAGTGACACCCAGTGCATGTTTTACGGTAGAATACAAGAGACTATTATAACAGGAGAATAGCAGAACACACATGATGGCCAAACAATGGAATATACAGAGGTGATGTCATTTCCCCTTCTGAATTTTTTGATAAATATTTATTTTTATTTATTTTCTCCCACAATATGGAATGGTCAGTGTAAAATGGCAACATCATTTATAAATGCGTATATCCTCTCCCGCTGGCAGTTACCTGTCATTTTACTGCTGTGAAATTCTCACAGGAGGTGAATAAATGGCAGATATTTCCCTTCCGTCATTAGAGAGTTTGAAAAACTCTGAATTGGTACGGGATGAGCCAAGTACTCTACCTTGTACAAACGTGCATTACATTTCCCAGATTCTAAAGAACTGAGATATTCGAAAGAAGTTTTGTCTTTCTTTTTTCCCCCTGTTTTGCACTTCAAAACGCGCATTATTTCGCCATTGGAATAGCGCACCCAGTGTGAGCGTCTCGATGAGCCCAATTACAGAAATATGATCAAAGGTGGAGATGGCGTACGGTAAGAGAGAATACCATACTGTACGCGCTGTGTTCGCGCTGTCGCATCACAAGTGCACTCTAATAACCGAGAGGTGTCAGGAAAATGACTTATGGAGTATAATTTGCAGAACACTGGGTTGTACGACATAATCAATTTCACTTTTGCACAAACACAAACCACTTCATTACATGAATAATAAATGAACATTAGGCTGTTTGTAATGCACCCAATTTGTCTTTTTTGAGTGCAGCTAATGGAAGGGAATGCCCCATATGAACTCAGTTAAAAAAAAATAATAATAAAAAATAAACAGCTGAACGGGTGCCCTCTATTAAAAATGTAAATGCATTCAGAGCATGCATGGTGGTGAAACTGCATCCAGTTCAATTTGTGATCAATCAATCAGAAGGCGATATTTACCGAGACAAAATCAAAAGTGAAAACGTTGTCCTCTGCGGGAATTATGTTATCTGCTCGAGGGCTCCAGAGGCCAGGTCGGAGACAGGCATGTAGCCTACCGGGTTCGGCAAGTGCTCCGGTGAATGTCGTCCGGTGAATCAGAATTCATCAAACATTTTTGGGAAACCTTTTTCTTCAACGACTGAAATTCTTATGGAATATCCAGCAAAACAACCTGAGATAAAAAGGTGAAAAGAATCTATGAAAAGTTTTACACAAATACCCAAACTGAAAAAGAACATTAGTCTTCAGCAGAAAAACGCACAGTTAATGAAAGTTGTGACTCAGAGCAGGCCCATTGGTAAGAAGATGACTGTATGATGTCTGTTGCTCTGGAGAAGCTTGGCTGACAATTCCACAAAAAACATACTCAGACACACATGCACCACACACACCCCCAAATACACACACACAAACATACTCATACAAGCACACACCCACACACGCACACACGCACACACACACAGTAAAATATTGCTGCCCGTGTGTGTGAGAGTCCTGCAGGGCTGCTGTCCAAGGTCCTGACAGGCTGTTCCTGCAGCAACCCTCTGTGCAATGAGGTGCTATTCTTTCATTCTTTTCCGTCGGCCCACACACACACACACACACACACACGCACACACACACACATACACACAACAAACACCCACACCCACACACACACACACACATACACACAACACACACACGCACACACACACACATACACACAACAAACACCCCCCCCACACACACACACACACACACAACACACACACGCACACATACACACACGCACACACACACACACACACACACACATACACACAGCAAACACCCACACACACACACAAACAAGAGATCTCGCATCGGACTCCAGCAAAGCTTTAATTTACTGCAAATCACCTTTCAGTGGGTACTCGAGTGTTTCCGCCTCTGTATTTTGAGGGTAATGACAGACTTCAATGAGAGCAGTTGAAGCAAGACCTTTTCATTGCGGTTTTCACATCTTTATTATTATGTGCCTCAAAATGATATTTTCTCTCCATCAGAAATAATATACTTGCATCTCCAAAAAAAAAAAACTGATCTTTTCAAAAAAAGCTCATTGAAAACAAAACTGATTTCAGCTGTTTGCTTGGAGTGGTCAAACAGCCATATACATTAAGCATCTCCCTCTCTCTCTCTCTCTCTCTCCCCCTCTCTCTCTCTTTCTCTTTTTCTCACTTCAAATAAAACATCTCTCTTTCTAAATTTAAATGTTATTTGAAAGAGAAAGAGAATGTTGAGTGCAATAGGAACTATCTTACATTCTGGATGAATTTTAAGTGGGCGATTTATGTGAAAATCATCAAGTTGAAAGATAAATTTAGCAATCATGCCCAGCTCCACACTCAGGCAAAATACGCAGATTCACATTTCTAGTGCCCAGCTGCTGCTAATTTGCAGGCTCTGGACATCTTGCAGTAATGCCATTGTGTGTCCTGTGGGAGTTTTGATTATCATTCCTGACAGGGCTGCTCTGTGTCTACTTTCACTGCAAGCTATTATAATATTATCAATTCATATCAAGAATCATTGTATCCCTATTCACTTTTTTTAATTACTCATCGACACATCAGATAGGAGATTGTTGTTCCAAAATTATGCGGTCCGATTGTTCTGTGGTCCCAGTGTTCCATTTCTTGATGGCTCTGTCCTTCTATTATGAAAGTCTCTACCATGCTGGAACATAGCGAATTACGCACAAGGTCAAAAGGGGGATTTTCGTTTCCATTCTCTGATTGGCCAATTGTGAATTGATTTTTTTCAAATGAAAATGTGCACAAACATCCTTCTCATTTATCCACATCAAACGTATTGATTCTCATGATCGAACACTGTGGCCGCCGGTCATTATTGAAATACAAGGTCCTTATTATTTATGATTCATCGGCCTTTATGATACATCTTAAAGATACTTTGCGTTCAAAGCCATCACGTATTCTTGAATTGGTTTTGAATTGCAGTGCCTAAGTGCAATTGTCCTTTCCATCTCTGTATAATACTGGTTCAGTGTTTAAGCTTAGTCCCATTAGATTGTATAGGTTTTGTGTTTATCTGTACATTTCACAGAGGTGGATGTGTGTGTGCCCATCCACTGTGTACAACATATTTATAATGTCTCATATATTATGTATGATACAGCAGTTACAGTTTGCTGGCTGTCCTGAATCACACCAAATCTTCTTATGATTCAATTAATAACTGTTTTGCCAGTTATGGTTTGTAGAGAGTAATGTTTGAATTATCTCATCTCACAGCAAAAAGGTCCCGGGTTCAAATTCCAGCCAAGTCCTTTCTTTGTGGAGCCTGCACATTCTCCACACGTCCGCATGGGTTACCTCCAAAGACATGCAGGTTAGGCTAATTGGAGAGTGTAAATTGTCTGTAGGTATGAGTGTCGGAGTAAATGGTGTGTGTGTCCTGCGATGGATTGGTTACCTGTCCAGGGTGTAGTCCTGCCTCTCGTCCAATGTATGCTGGGATAGGCTCCCGCTCCTGACCCTGGTCAGAAATAAGCGGGTCAGATAATAAAAGGGTGTTTTGGGGTATAAGAAAAAATAGTCAAATGAAAACCTCTTGCCCTATTTTTTCATTTCATTTTAAATTTTCATGCCAGTCTGACCATTCAGTGCATTGCAGTGTGTTCTAAAATCCAATGGTTAATCATTGATAATGAAATGTTTATGCTTCTGTAATCTTTCAAATCCTCCAGTAGATTATCAATTTGGATTGCTACTGATAAGGGGGTGGGTTAAAATCCTAGGTAAGGCCCTGCTAATTGCACTCACGACCATACCTAGCCCAAAATCATTCCGTACAAATCCAGCTGTATAAATGGATAAGGTGTGAATTATAACCTGTTGAATAGTTGCTTGTTATATTAGTTCAAATCAAGCTCAATAAACAAGGTTGTGGAAATATGACTGAAACATGTCCGCTTCCCTCACTTCAACGGATTCAGGGCTTTCTACGAAGCTGTTGAATCATTAGTGTAATCCCTTACTCTGTGCGTGTGCTCTAAAGACTTGGCTCTTCGTAATACACACATGAGCATCATTTTCTCATCTGCTCTGAAATACCAGCTGGACTGAGTTCTCACCTGAATGCAGTTTTTACCCTCACATATAGGCTAGCAACTAGTCACTCTACATTGTATGATTTATACCGCCATTTGCAATTAAGTGGATATGACGCCTTGTTGGTACTTTATAAGGGTCTGGTGTTCAACCGGGTTGTAAGGCAGTAAATTATCATTTATTTAAATGTCTGGCCTCTACTTTACAATTATTTGTAATCTACCCTGTTTAAAAGGTGCTTAATAAATAAGTAAACAAACCCGCAGCTCAGCGCTAGACTAAAGCATTGCGGTGTGATGCGTTTTTGCTTCGTGCCTTACGAGTGCCCGGCGTTGCTTCTCCATCCATCAGCAACTTGGGAAATGCCTCCCCGTGACCACCGCCGTAAACATGATTTATGTCATTTAATTAAGCATTAGCGCCGTCGTGCTTATTTACGGCGACTGAGGCTGCGGTCTTTAACTGGGAGTGTCTGGGTGTGCTGTTGGGAGCCGTAATTTCTCCTCTTTTGGTTCGCTTTTTTGTTCCCTTGACATGAACGCATGATTCTTAACGCACTCTACACACTCCAGGTTTGGTTTGTTAAGGTTTGTCAGAAGCGGGCTTTCTCGCCTCGGCGCTTGTTTATCGATGCAAAGCCTCAAGAGCTCAATTAAGTGAGAACAAGATTAAGTTCTGTGTGGCAAGGTCGGACAGCTTAATCAGAGCAGATCACAGACTCAACAACAAGAAAGTCTCACAAACGCTGTTTTTGTACCTTAACAAATGATCTCTCTTGTGGGCTGAAAGCACATCAGCATCAATGAAGACAGAGGTGTAAAAGGAAGCTGTGTTGCTGTTGTAAAGATGCAAATGGTTTTATAACCTCGTCAGTTGTTGGTTACGTTGGGCAATGTTGAAGAGAGCAAGCATTTGTTTGTTTCTGTTGTAATACTGGCATCTGCTGGACAAAAACAGTGAATAACAAAAATTTGACAAAACAGGAGTTTAAGCAAGTGGTTACAGCCCTAAACATAACCCTTATTATTAATTCAGCAAATTCTGTACATATTAGAAAATAAAAGTTGTACCCTCCCAATTAAATAGTTTCTTAAATTTTCTTAAAGAAAAAATGTATTGTGATTGTCATCTTATCAGTGTTAGTCACAAAAAGGCATATTTTTACTTCAGTATTATCAATGGTACTGTATGTCATATTGGTTATAGGTTGACTATAGCTGTGTCCAAATAAACGCCCTTCTATACTCTTGCATATGCAAGTTTAGCAGACTGGATAAGAACACTGTAAGGTAGGTGAAATGTTCTCTAAAACAAAGTATAGATTATGAATTAAAATAGAATTAACAAAAAGAGTCGTTTGTAATATGACCCACTCTTGTACCATAGATATGCATATATGCTCTGGTTTTTTACATTTTTACTTCCGGGTTACTTACTGAAATTTTCAGATGAGTGCACAGTTCTGCAGATGTGTGTGCTCCTGAATTCCCTCAACAAAACCCCGGTTCATCCTGGTATTTTAAGTGCTCCCATTTGTGAAAAAAAGTCGCCAAAGCTTTTTGACAAAGTGGACTCAAATATGCGCCCTGAAAAAGGTGTAGGGGTCGTATTCAGACACAGCTAGCCTTCACCTCTTTCTTGTGGATGCATGTGACTGACAAGTTGACAGGAAGTGATGTCATAATGGAATGGAACTAATGGTGGTCTCATCTACTTCTACTTCATGTGTGCCATTTGTTCCCCTTGGAGAGGGCTACTGAGTGGCTCATTCGGTTGCGCATCACCACGGTCTAGTGTTGAATCCAAACTGTGGCCGATTGCCCTGCAGGGGGCGATGCCCATTGTGTCACCCAGGGTATGGGTGGGTTCAGTCAGTCCACGTTCATCTGGGCGCCCAAGGTCTGCATGCTGCATCTTCCACTCTGTGCGAGTTTGGCGGTGGCTGAGCCATGCATTTCAGAAGAAAGAGTCTACGCCCTGCCATGTGTCCCGTACAGTGGGGTTCACCCATAAACGATTAATTGGTCATTTCAAATTAGGGTGGGAATTGGATACAACCCTGCATTACATTAAATTACAGGCATTTAGCAGACGCTCTTATCCAGAGCGACTTACACAACTTCTTATTACATTTATCCATTCATACAGCTGGATATATACTGAAGCAATTCAGGCTAAGAACCTTGCTCAAGGGTACAATGGCAGTGTCCTACCTGGGAATCGAACCTGCAACCTTTCGGTTACAAGTACAGCTCTTTAACCATTATACTACACTGCCGCCCTGGGCGTACTACACTGGGCGTATGCACGCAAAAACTATGTCTAAAAACTATGGTTGGCAATGTCTGCATTTTAATCAACTGTATGTGGATATTCAGGCTTGCTATTATGCCCCCTTATGATAGTAAGTTTAAGTTTAACTTATTTATACTTTATTGACCCCGTAGGGTAATTTGCATGAGTATGCACAAATACACAAAGCTGTTAAACTGGTGCCCATTTGTTTAACAACTAAAGAATCTAATTTTCTCCTTTTGTCCAATCTAGGCTCACCATTTACCAACACCCAAATTTCTCTGCCACATATACACATACACTTTTTCAATCTCTCCATTAAATTTAATGCCGTTATATTCAGGAATGTTTAATTGTAAATTTGAAAAATAAAATAAATACAAAGCCATTTTAAACACTAGCCAGTGAAGTTGTTTGCGAGCAAAGCGATGAGTGCGTTGCTAAGCTTGATGTTCCCGTTACTAAAACTAAAAGCATACATTTTAAAAATTGAATCAGTGTTCCTGTGTGTTTCTTTTCAGCTCTCATAAACTTTCATAAACAAGACATTTTATTTACTCTGTTACAAGTTTATAAAAATGTCCTGGTCATTATGAGCAAAACAGCTCACAGGTAACACATGTTCAGCTTAAAAATATCTTAGAGTAACAGCTGGCAAAAGATTCTCACATATTCTAAGTGTTAATTGACATGGATATTATATGGCACTTTCAGTTTACTCACACTTAAAAATTTAATCCGTGATGGCTGTGGTTGTGTTTTGTGTCATTTCCTCTCGCAATCGTTCTACAATTTAATCATACACTCAATTCAGTTTTCTCTTGTAGCCATATGGTAGTCATTTTTTTAAAATTTTAATTGTCTATATTTTGCTGTGGAACTACGGTTGACATTGTGATCCACATGTAAAATATCCTCCTAAGTATTCATCTTATTTTACGTAATGCAAGTGTCTTATTTATATACATTTTATTTTACGTAATGCAAGTATCTTATTTATATACATTTTATTGAATGCCCCTTGTAGTCTGGGTGTCAGCATAGTAAAATATAAAGACCAGAGACGTACGTATGTCCCCTATAGGGGACACAAATGAATTGCCAGGACGTAGGATGATATGCAAGATAAATATGCATTGGTGAAATAGATGTAGTGTACAATATGTCATCTAACAGTATACACAATGAGTACAATAGAATATACATTTAAAATACAAAATTGGGGTCCAGGATTGCAGCATTTTTTTCTAATCCAGGCCTCAGAGATGTCTAGTTTTTAAGAGGTTTGGCATCACATCCACATGCCCATTTACATAATAGTAATTGTGCCATATAAGCACATTAAAATCTCTACCCTGGAGCACTGGAAGACTGGTTTTGCTGCCATCCAAAAAAAATCTCTTTCACCAGATGTCACAAGTAATTCCAAATCAATAACGCCAGACATTATTCTAGCTTGAATTGAGCACTGATACATTGTGACAGTCCATTCACCTTCAAACTTACAGAAACCCTGTCAGGGATCAAGCCTATTCAACTGCAAGTAAATTTTTTGAACTTAAAAACTCCACTTAAAAAGGGGTCTGCTGATTTGCCAGCTGGAATGTGCTTTGATTGAAGTAGGTGCACAGAAAATGGGCGGGGTGATTATTAAGCATTTGAATTTGTGGATGATTGCCAGTCTAGCCCATGCTGTTCGGTGTACAAAGATGTGCTGAGAGGTATTAATTTTGTATCTTGTAAGTTCTCTTAGACAATTTGATTGTGAATCTTCTGTCCAGTCTCACAATGGCCCTTCATGTTCCATGCCAAACATTGTATGTTCAAGCATTTTAGATTATTATATTTTTCTGATTTTACATAATGCCATGGGGTTTGTGCCCTATATTTTTCGAGACACTACTTGTGTGCCTTGCAGAGGCATCTGCACAGCTACAAATATTATCGAATCCAGTGCTTACCTTACATTACATTACATTATAGACATTTAGCAGACGCTCTTATCCAGAGCGACGTACATAGTGCATTTTCAAACTAGGAACAAGAGCGTTTAAAAACAACCCTAAAAAGGCAAATACAAATCTAAGTACTAGGCGCAGTCAGTATGATTGGGGTGTTTTTTATTTTATTTTTTTTTATTTTTTTTGGGGGGGGGGGGGGGGGGGGTAATTACACAACATTAATAACAATAGTCACAGGGAGGTAGGGAGGGGTGGAGAGAGGTGCAGCTTGAAGAGGTGAGTCTTCAATCTGCGCTTGAAGGCAGTCAGACTTTCTTCTGTTCTGACCTCCACGGGGAGGTCATTCCACCACCGTGGGGCCAGGACAGACAGTCTATTTACCTCTACTTTGAACAACAAATTAAACTGAACACTTTAATTTAGCTAATGATTCCTAATTTGACTGCATCTAATGTGGTGGCATTATTGTTGTGTTCATCATATGAAATCAGTTAAATTATAATACTAAAATAAAAATACTGGATTCTTGTAAAGAGCATGGAGGTTCTGTTATAATTTAAAATAAGTGAAACAGAACCACTGGCTTTTTTAGAATGAATTATATAAAATGATGTCAAACAATAAAATGAGGCCAAGAACATTCTTAAATAAAGTACCATACTACAGGTAATCTTCAGTAGCAATCTTATAGCTCGCTTATTATCGACTACATATTCATATATTTCATTTTCACTGTGTATTTCAGTTTTCTTACTAGTATGTATTGTTTTGATCATGCTACTGTCAATTTTTTTACATTTGTTCTGGTGTTTTTTTGGTATTGTATGCGCACCTGGATAAGAACATCAGCTACATAGATCAATATATTTACATTAATATAAAATTATGAAAACGGCTATGACATTTTTTTAATGCAGTTCTACTGCCAGCAGAGGGCAGAACAATCACACTTTCGCCTCTGACCTCAGAAACAAACCGGCACAGATCCCGTTCAGAAAGACAGCTAATTCATTCTAAAGAGCAGCAAGATAAAGCCTCTGTTTTGTGTTATTTTGCCCTGCGCCTCCCACATCCGTAAGCGCGATCACAAACACAGAACTGTCAGAGGGACGCAAGCTCTCAAACTTCCTGTAGACCTCGTATATCATGTGCTCCCTCTGGGGATGACATCATCGCAGATCCAGTTTGCTCCTACTGAGCTGCAGAGACTCCCTCTCTGTGGTGTTTAATGAGGACACTGCATTTCCAGGGAACGCCGGCAATGGAGGGGGGTTCTGTTCACCTCTTTTGTCAACATCTGCTCTGATCTCACCTACAAGCTGTGGGTCAGGCCTGGCTTGTTTTGTCATGCCGCCATTTATCGGTGGATGACTGTGAGTCAAGCTGAGATAAGCAGACTGCACCTGCTTGCAAGGAGGAACGTTGCATGTAACCCACTTTGTCTCTTGTGCAATGACAAACGTAGGGTGCGTGCGAATCGGGCTGCTGTTGGTCGTAACGTTATCTCACTTTAGACCACGGTTGTCACCACATATGTTGACAGGCCTGAGACATTACTCATTACTTCTGGTACCATTTTCTATGGCAATAAGCAACGAGCACTCATCAGCTGAGGGGATTTTCTTCTGTGGATATTTATTTTGCCCTTTTATCCCATCAGCCAATCAGTCCATCACAGAAGAGAGCAATACATTATGTAGATTAGTTTACCGATAGGCATAGATTATCTAAAGGCCAGTCAGGCCTTGCAAAAGTTTACTGAACAAACTCACCTGACTGACTGAATGTGGGAAACGCCACAGACTGCCGATACCAGCTGCGCTTAGAGCCTCTTCCAGGTGAATGGGTTGACTGGAATGTGAGTGATCTGTGAGTCAGGAGAGTTCAGGAAGCCTGGATGAGTGAGACAGGAAGGAAGGGGTGGAGTTAGTGTGAAATGCTTTCACAGACGTTTAATTCTGTCACATTATCTCAGATCTGGCTGGACAGGCAAAGTGACACCTGACCAGTATGGTTACTTTAGATGGCCCCAAACCCTCAACACTTGACCCTTCCCCTACCTCCCCCCTGCTGAGCGCGGACGTGCCTTTTCTGGGTGTGGTCCTGCGTGCAGTATGTGTAGCTTGTGACTGACAGCTTGGTTGTGGAGAAGCTATGGCTGCATACATGACTGTGACTCCACTATACGCTGGTGGATCCAGATAGGATTCACAGGGTTCCTGAGGTAACCTGAGGTCCTGACTCACTGTGGCTGTTAAACATGCCATGGTACTTGTCACAAACAGTAATCTGTCCTCTGTATCATACCCATCCACATGAGTTAATATGTGGTGAGCGCACTGGTGCAATATGACATTTATCACATTGGAGTTGGCTTGGTGAACTTTGACATCATGGAAAGCGCAATATAAATGCAATCTATTATTCAAATTCCTGTCACACTGTCCTCAGCATGGCATATGAATCAAACTCTACCATTAGGTCAGTCCAACCAATCAGGTTTCAACTATCCAGCTATATCCACACAGAGACAGAGAGGGCCGGATCTGGACCCACCCCCCTCACCCAGATAGGTAACGGCCAATCAAAAGCTACCTCTGCAGCGGGGACCTCGACTGAATAATTGGCTCTACGGAAAAATCTACGGAAAATGATGTGCCTATCCACAGTTTTCTTCCGTGATTGACCCAAGAATAGACCGACGTTCGCTCGTTTGTTGTCTGTCCGCTGCTTTGTTCTTTTGTTTGTTTTGTTTGTGCATTCATTTTTTAACTTACTGAATGGGGCTGTAGCGCCGACCTTGGTATCAAACGCTTGGCTCACTCACCCACCGCCCGGCATTTTTTAAATGCCCCCCCCCCCCCCCCGTAATGTCCAGCCTGAACAAGTGGTTGAATAAGCGATGCCTGGGGGCACGAGAAGATGAAGCCAATGAAAGGTCTACGAGAAGAGTGTTCAAAGGCCCTGACTCAGTCCAAAGAGATGAACGGGCTGTCCATACCTCTCAATTAATCACTTTGGCAAATGATTACGCCTGAACTGGGCCAACAGACCAACATGGCTTGCTACGTGTGCCAATTTACTGAACATTCAAGCTTCAGGGCCATCTTGAGACAGCAAAGGGACTATCAGTTCATGCACATAACGCGCACGTTTGCATACGCGTGCACAGACACACGCATGGACGCAAACGTGTACATGTGCAAGCGCAGACACATGAGCAGTTGTGCGCACAGACAAAAGCACATTAAATGTGAACGCAAATACATTAAAATTGCTCTTCCTCGTCAAAGGCAATTTCAGTTGCTGCTTTCCAAATTATACAGTTTTAGTGTATAGAACTGAAAGCAATTTGTCTCAATAATGAAGTAATCATTTCGGAAGCCTTTTTTTCAGGCAGAACAGCAGCCTTATGTGCTGTAGTAGAGGTAATGGTCATATTGATCAGTGAGATGCACACACTACACGTTGCTCTGGTGCAGCATTCTGCCTTAACAGCCTGCATATTATAAATGAAAATATTGAAAACGTAAGCAAATTTATGCACATGCAAAACTGGGGCATGTCAGATAATTCATACGGCAGAATTCAGAACAAACTGAGAGTATTCTGTGCAGTTACTACCCTGCACTGGAATTTTATTTCTATCAGTAATATACTTCCATTCACACCCACTTCACCTAGCTGGCACAAAATGGTTTTGCAGTTTTTTCAATGTTGCATTAAGGTTGCATAAAGATTTTATGGAGTAGCAATGCTTTTTTCAACATTTCTTTATTTTTAACACCTCCCTCCCCCCCACCAACGACTGTTGTAACTTTAACTTTAAACGTTATTTATTTTTTTTACTTTTAAATGATGTGATTGTGACCCAACAAAATCACAAGAACATGTTTTTCTGCTGTCGGTTTCCACAGCCAGAAAAATGTTTCTATTTTTTATTTAAAATTTATTTAATAATAAATAGCTGGCGATGTAATGGGTCTAAACAGGAGGACCACATAACTGACTCCCCATAGAACTGCAGGATTTGTGAGTGGATTTGCTTGTTTTATTTCAAAAGATTAAATGAGATTCTTGATTAAATTAAATAATACTTTGGCACAAAGCTTCTTAGTTTTCATACAACCAAATAGTACAGCTGATACAAGTGATTTACAGAACAGATACACCGCACACACCTCCAAGCTCTATACAAGGCCACAATAATTGTATCCAGCTCTTTATTGTGCCCCCAATACTGAGGCTTAGAGAAGGTGAAATAAGGGGTTGTGTGCTCTCGCTAAGAATCCATGACAACACCATGGTTATTGCTGTTTATGGAGCAGAAGGCCACTATAGTAGCTTCTGCCAGGGCCCATGTCTGCAGCACTGCTCCACAGATGGGCAGCTGTCAGTAGAGCTCAGGCTCAAATCATCACTTCATCGTATCCATACTCCAGAGATAGCCAGCTGTCACTCAGCATTACTGAGGATTTCTGAATTTTATTTTCTCTCCACCCACCCCACCCCACAACCACAACCACATACATAAAGGAATACATTTATTTACATTGAAGATTCTTATAAACATGCCATGTGTGGTTGCTACTGTTTTTAAAAACCTTTAAGCAGCCAAAGCTATCATATTCTTCCATTAAAAATCTGAGCATCATTTCTAGGTTTTCCAACACATATTCACAATAGAAAGCGTCAGTGATTCCCTTTTAACAGGTCATCAATAAAGGTCATTTTTAACCTTGTCAATCAAGCAGTTGCCATGCCAGCCCACTGTCCCCTTTGTAAAGTTATGCAATGGCCAAGTTCAACCTGCGGTGCTGGAACTTTTCATCTTTCTTCTTTTCTTTCTACTGCCATTTTCCTCTGGACATTTCATTGTACGTCTCACAGGACCTGAGAAAGAAGAGCTAAAAATAGACCGTCTAGCCAGTAATGATAAAAACATACCTGGCCTGCTCATACAGCAGCAAGTCTTTCATCTTCTTCAGGATTAAAGCCCAGAACAATAACACTGGTTTCTGGTTGAAATTGGTTATTACCAAGGGGAAAAAATTTATAGAATTTCCAGCTAATGGTCTGAACCTATTATGTGACTTTCCTAAACGTTTTGATGATTCTAGTCTAGTTTTTTTTTTTTAAACAATCAGCCTTTGTAGATGTTTCAATATGTTTTTGTTTTTTTTTGTCATTTTGACCGTACGCCACGGAAATTCCATTCAAAGTACAACGTGACTTGGGGAAAGTTTTATTTATGTATATGTACCATAAATGGATACTCCTCTTTGTTTATAAAATTAATTTACAGAAATTGACCCATGGGAAAGAAGAGCTGTGAGCAGAGCTGCTGGTTTCACTGCAAATCCGGCCTTCTTCCAGTAAAATGCACAGTAAAATACCATCAAATGAAGTCATAATCATGTCCAAGCATGTCTCGTGGGCTGGAATTAAATAGATTGTCTTTATCTTTTTCCCAAATCCACAATAAATAGAAATTGATGTACAGCTGGGCTTTTTGTTCTAATAGAACCCTACCCTCTTCTGATTACTTATTTTGTCATGTTTTCACTAGTGTGTGTGTGTGTGTGTGTGTGTGTGTGTGTGCGCATGTGTGTCATTGGATGTATGTGTGTATACTTGTATGTAATGAACAGAGAATATACTGTTATGGTTTTTTCATTTTTAATTGTATCTCTCTTACAGCACATTTTGCTACACCAAATAGACACATACAAAGCACACAGAGCTTCATTCAAACACAGAGATATTTCAGCGCAGCTTCCTGTTATATCAACAGTTGGATCAAAGCTTCCTGTTATATCAACAGTGTGTCCAAGTTCCTCAGCTTCACAAAACATCTGGGATTGATCCTTTAGTCTGGAGTGCTTTTTTCCGGTGAGTTTGTGAAAACTCATCTTTGAGTCGGTTTTACTCATGGCCACTGCTGAGAAGTGAATTCACCATATTTCTTTGAAGGAAAAAGTGGTGTTGGTGGGGCGGGGGGGCAGGGGGGGGTGGAGGGGTGTCGAACAAAAATAGCAGTAGAATATACTTTATATTCATGTCACACTCTCACACTTTTACATTTATTGAGAAGAAAACAAAAACCTTGTCAAAAATCAAGAAGACGAGCAACAGCAACATGGAGCTCTCCTTAAAAAGACATGATTCTGGAAACGTACATCTGTTTAGCCTATGATTTTGAAAAAAATGAAGTTACTTCAAGTATTTTTCAATTATTTTGTTAGTCTACAATGTCTTATTTACTTCTTTGTTTGTTTATTTGTCTGTTTATTTATTGATTAATATTATCTCAGTTTTTCCCAATGAGGCTATTTATGAGACACTCATTCCCTCCAAGGCCAAAACCAGTCATGTTCAGAAATCATGATGGCTTTATGTGCATGGCCGTATGTGTACGCATACGGACACGGTTTCTTCAGCATTACGACTCATGCATAATGCATTATGAATAGGAAGGTACACTTATAATGCATAATGGACGGGTGCTTCGGAGAACAAGTTTCCAACATTTTGTGCCAGGATGTGTTTGTGTAAATTGTTGTGACTTCTAATTACTTGGATGTTTCGAAATAGGTTTTTCTTGCTCATCTGACATTTTTACGGCCAATTAGGCAGTGAGCGAGGGTGGAGTTTTGTGTCTCTGCCACAGTGTGCCTGATAAATTAGACAGCTGCACAGAGAAGTTATCAGCCGCGCGGCAAGGCTGAGCATTTCCCTGGGGGCTGGGGCTCAAATCATATCTCTGCGACGTCCGGCACTCTCACGCGCAATTCCGCACGGGCCAGGCATACATTTGCGTTAATTGGCATTTAAATGCAGCAAGATGAAGCAGAATTGAACAGCACAAGTGCAGAAGCCTTGTTACTAAGCTGTGGGAGAGGGGGGTTGATGTAAAATTATTATGAGAGGGTCTTACTGAGCCACAGAGACTGAAGAAGCTGGGAAAGAAAGCTAAGAGGAGATTAGTAGAAGCACTTGTTTACGGGTAATTGATATTTAAAAATCAGAAACAAATATATATTCACTCTTGAGCATACACACACACACACACACATGCTCACAAAGGTACTCCATTGCCATGTCCTTCTTTTCCACACGCATACACATGCGCACACACACACACACACACACACACACACACACACACACATTCTATCTCTCTCTTTCTCTCGAGAACTGTCTCACATTCACACTATTCCCATCAGTAGAGATGAGATGCTGGACTCCAGAAGATGTGCATTCTGGGAGTTCCATAGCTCACTAATGCACAGCTGAGACACACCATCACACAGCCCGAGCCATCTTTCAGAGAGGCACAGGGACCGCACAGGGTCTCACTACATATATCACCGTTTCCTGCCTATTGTCAGAGCGAAATCTCTCTACTCGTCCAATCAATAGAGGTAAATAAATGGCATTGTTAGGGATTCTGGGAGAACATGTTTTGTGCTAATGATTCATTCAAGCTCCTGTATCCCGGAAGGTTTGTTTTAAACAGACCACGCTTCTGCTTCGACCGGCACCGATTTGGGCGGCTCTCAAAATCCCTCCTCTGCCAGGTTGGGTCTATCAAAAGACCAGGACACTGCAGTCTGATTCTAGATCTGAGGAACACACAAACAAAAGGCAGGGGCGTTGTTTGCAGTTCAGACCATCAGCAGTGCTTAACCTGAGGCTTCGATTAGGCGTAAGGTTACGCTCGAGGCCCTTCGGTCCATTCTGCTCAGTCAGTGGCGCGGCGGCGTATTGATCCAGGAATCTCATTAAGAGGTTTATCGAATGACCCCCAAAGAATTAGCTTTACCTAAATGGGTGATCAGTTTCCTCACTGCATTACTGCCTGTGATGGCGCAGGTCTGATGTCAGCCAACATTAGACATAGTGGATCTTTAGATTTAAATTGATTATAATACGATTCAGACAAAACAACTATTAGAATGGAAGGAGAGGTAAATGTTAACAGGCTGCCTACTTTTAACGTGCTTTGGTTGTATCGTCTAATAATAGATGAAGTCATGCTATGAATTAAATATCCAACAAAAAAAAGAATACAATAAATGTAATACTTCTTTGGTATCCTCTTGTTAGTTTAACAGGCTTTCATTTATTTATACAAAATAAATTCAACCAATCAGAAACACAGTAGTGCACCCTGGCACGTCAATATTTTGAGGAAATCAACCATTTGTATCAAATAATGCTTTAAGAAAACATTTAATCTAAACACATGATTCTTGCAGTCCTGAAATTCTGTATGGTTTTTTTCAGGTCACAATAAACCAGTTCACCCCAGCTGATCGCAGCTGAAAAAACAGCGATACGCTTTCGCCGCAGACAATGGGAGCGCCCCGCTCAGCCAACTGAGGGAGCTCCTCGTCCCCCCGTTTGCGAAAGGAGAGGCAGTTAGCCGAGTCTTCTGTCCTCAATGTGTCTTTAGAGATTTTTATATTATTTACACACCGTCTTCCATCTGCGGCCAGAATGCATGCTGACAGGAACCATTGGGAGCTCATGAATAAAACAGCGGGGCATAAAAGCAGAGGAGACAGAGACCGTGGCGCACCCCCCACCCGCCACACCTCCGAAAGAGGTAATTTCCCTCCGAAAAATGCTCGAGTTACCTCACCCATCTATTATAGAGGGTGATGTCTTCATTCATGCGCCGCCCAACCTCCAGGCCCACCTCTACTAATTACTTCTGATCATACAGCCACCCTGCCATTGTCAAAAGCCTCTTGATTTATGAGCACGAGCAGTGGCTTGCTGCTGATTGGTCTGCCTTGAGAGGTCACAACCAGAAGTCGGCCTCATCCGTTTAAAAAGGATTCAAGTAACGCCACACTTTCTGCTGAGGTAACTGCAATCGTGTGACGTTATTAACTTTGTTTCATTCATCTGTAACTGGTGATAAATCATAGAATGAAATACCACTTTTAAACAACGGCAGAAATAAGTGCAAAAACTAAAATGATTTTACATAAGTCAGCTTTTTCCGAAGTACTCACGCTTGCTGTTCAACAGCAATGCCTCAGCGTCTCCTTCGGTGATCTGAGGAGTAACCAAGGAGCCAAAATGACTTTGCAGTTACTGTAGTTAGGCCATAGACGAGGGTATCATCTGCCTTTTCAATACCACTTCCTCTTCTTTAGACACTCGCATCTTCCTGTGGCTTATTGTGCACATTCTGTAAATCGCATATCCGAACTTAACCCGGGCCCCGAGGCATCGATAAGCAGAGCTGCCGAAGCCTAATACAATTCAGTAGCTGCATTTACGTGCTAATTTCCATTTTCACAAGCAATCTGCAACTCGGATTAGTCCAGTGAAAGGCATTGTAGTCATGTCTCACGTTTATGGACCCACAGCCAAGTAGCGGAAAATACTACAGCTAATGTGAATTTCCGCCAACTCGTTATCGATGTTTATTATTTATTTTTCTTTACAGTAAATCTAAGGGAGGTGGGGGGGGGGGGGGGTAGAGTGCCTGTAAATGGCTGATCAGATGATGCTGATGCATGTGGCTCGGTCTTCTGCTTCCTGAGGGCCTGTTGTCCGTCTCACCGCAGCGACTCCCCTCTGACTCACGGACGCGGATGAGCTGATATCATCCCATAATGCCATCAGCCCCTGGGCTCATAGCCATCGGACGCATTTTCAAAAAGTGACCAAATGCTGTACACATGTGGTTTTTTTTTATATACGTATTGATCTGAAAAATCTAATTGCGATGTAACAGGATATCACTGACGAGATGTAATAATCCTGCTCTTCAGTTCTTTGCGATACACAAGGGGTTCAGGGCCTGGCCAGTAACAACTGTTTATTTCATGCCTGTAAATAGCCAGTACTGTGTTTACTATAGCTGTGTGTCTAATTGCATTGAGCAAGTCATAGTATATACTGTTTTGTGAATTAGAGGCCTGTATCAATGCTAATGCTATACTTTCAAATTATACCTATGTTTATGTATTCATGGTAAATAAACATTTGTGTTTGCAGATAACATTATCATTATAAATCTCAAGCAAAAAGATATGCTGAAAAAATTGCTGAGGTACCATTAAAGCTAATGCTAAAGCCAAGCTGGTGAAATTTGAGCATTCTGTTGCTCACTGTCTCAGCCCAAACTTTCATGATTCAGTATGAGTCTGATCTTAGTAAAAAATAAAATCAACATGTATTTCAATAATACACACTTCATAGTATACCCTGGTGTAAAACTCCTACAAAATTCCAGAATGACTGACAAGGAAAAACTCCTTGGGTGGCATATAGGAAGATACCATGTGGGGAACCCAACTCAGTAGGGGGAGGCCATCCTCCTCCGGCAAGCTCAGAGTGTAGGTTCACGGTGACGAGTATATGCATTTTTATAATGGGATGTGTTGGTGGCATTGGAGGAACTCTAGCAGATTCAAAGAGGGTCAGCCCTGGACAGACATACAGTGAGAGGGACATTGAGCTCTGGTTAGGGGTTGAGCTAGGGTTTTTGCGTATATTGCGTATATTGTATATCATAAGTATATTGCAGTTGGGGGTTGGGGGTGGGGGCGCTGTGATTAATGTAGCCCCGTAGTTCTGTAATTGACTGGAGCTGTAGTCAGCTGCCATTGGAAGGTGTGGAGAGAGGTGACACAGATTTAGGCAGTGAGAGAGACGCCTTGTCAGGCAGCAGAGCTGCGATTGGTTGAGCAGAAGGGGGCTCTATGAGTGTTGACAGGGAGGCTTGTCGTAACAACACTGGAATGGTCTTGTGGGAAGACTTTGAGAGCCTGGGATAAAATATGGATTGAGTGCATCAGGGGAGACCAACCCTGGTCCTGGAGAGCCGCAGGGCGTTCTGGTTCCTATGGCTACTCGGCACTTTGTTGTTCAATTAAAGGAGCTGGTTACACAGCTAATTGGCCTTGCCCTCCATTGGTTGCTGGGTGATCAGCAGACCCTGTGGCTCTCCAGGACTGGGTGGGAAAATACGGTGAGAAACGGGCTCTTGTAGGACATACAAAGCATCATTGCGGAGTAGAGATGCATTTCTGTGGTCTGGGACAGGGTCTGAATACCAGGAGATGGTCACTGACTGGACGACATTATTCAGATCCAGTATTATACATACACTTTGCACTCTCGTCACAGTCCTGCAATGTTAGAATGGAAATGATGACATCATATGACAGAATGGTTTTGATATTGTTTCACATTCTTTCACACAGCCCATTCCATGTGACAAAGATACCGTGCCTCTTACAATCCAACAATGTGCTTCCCCCCTGTCTTTACAAACCTCTGTTGTTTCTCCGGAGCGCTTGGAACCGTCTCACAATTAGGCGCCATTAAAACACCCGCGTGTATAATTTGCAGCGACTGCACTCTGTTAAGTGGAGCTGTTCTCATAACAGTATGCAAATGAGGGGCCATTATGCAGATAAGGCTGGCTGTTGTGATAAATTAAATTATCAAGCTTATATTGTTCCCACATGCCCTCGGTCGGGATTTGCTTGTCATGTCCCCGCTCCGGCACAGCTAAATAAATAAATAAATAAAAATACGGCGTAAAGATAGCTGAGTAGTGCTCATGCCCCTGTAGGGTGAATTAACGTCATCTCTGCAAGGAAGAACAAGAGATTAAAATCTATACTGCATATTTCATGTTAGGGTTGTGTTCCGAAATGCATATCTGCAAAATATCCAGAGCACTTAGACGTACGGAAGTTTCTGGCTGCTATACCACGTACATTTATATTTTAGGAATTTATCCAGAGCGACTTACATTATTTACATAAAATCCATTAACACAGCTGGGTATTTACTGAAGCAGGTGAGGTTAAAGTAGTTTTGTTCGAGGGTACAACAGCAGTGGGAATCAAACCTACTGTCACACAGTGACGAGCACAGCTCCCCAACTGCTATGCTACAGTTTCTTCTTGTGATCCACTGGTTCTCTTGTCTCAGTGGAGACCACAGAAACATTGGATGGTCCCTAAAGTCAAGACCACATGATACTTACCTCAGGATTTAACTTCCAAACATTTTACCATTAAAAAAAATGATTTATAGATGTCGTCATCTTGAGATAAGGTTGGTATAATATCAATATTAGGAGATAATTATCTCACAATCATGGAAGAACAAACCCCCCCAAAATATTTTACTATGGCTTTAACAAGGCACCCTAGAAGCAAAACTAATTTGAGTATTAGGATTATAGGAAAAGCCTAACTGAACATTTGGTTACTACGGCCTTCAGAATCAATATCTTTATGTCTTTGGATCGATTAGCCAATGTTACTCTGCTGCATATTATTGCCTTTTCTGACTTTTAATGAAGCATAATTACTTTTTTTTTACTTTTAATGTTTTCACATTTTAACTTAAGTCTGTCATTGAGAACATTTCCATGGCCCGTGACTGATCTGTTTATAAAAGGTAAATGTGAGTTGAGTAAAGTACTGCTACCTCAGAACATAGAAGAATCTGCTCGGTAAAGTAGTGCCGATAGATGAAGTGACAGGAAATTAAGATGCAAAGCACAAAACACGCTGTGATCTTGGATAGTCAGCTGTGCAAATTTACTTGATGCGCTTAACGCACGTAAGCCAATATTCGAGCCTATACCAAGTGAAATTGGCAGACTGTTGCAGCACTAGTGTGCTAATGTGATTATCGCAGTTACGAAAATCTCCCAGGTGCTCATGTGAAAACTTTGAGAACGAACAGGTCCACAGCCTAGGCCTGGTTTTTATTTGTAATTACTTTATTTGAAATACTTTAAACCTGTTTACACCTGTAAAACTCAAATTACTTACCATTTAAAAAGAAGCATTTATTTTTCTTGGTATTCCGGACACAAATTTTCTTTCATGTTGCTGTACATTTTGGTGAGTAATATGAATGTTCTCTGGGATCTGCAGGGGTATTCTAGTCAAATTCTAGTTAAAGTATTTCAAATACATATTTGACCCAGGTTGCCACAGCCAGGACCCTGCAATGGATCAGGCTGCCCATCCCTTATTGTGCCCTGTGTAAATTCTATCTTAGTAAAGCAGACATACTCTCCCAGCTCTGCCAAGGCCCAGGCACTGTCCAGGATCTGCTTCTCTCCAGTGGCTTTTTTCCAACGAGTTACGGTGCGAACTGTGAGCGTGCCAGTGTGCTGCCATCCATATGTGAGATGGAGTGGCAGCTGCAGCCCAAAGATTCCAGGCACCCCTCCTCTTCACACAAAGGAGCCGGGGCCACCCTGGAGCCCCTCCCATATTGGCTCTCACCCCTTACTGTGGCTCGGACCTAGGGGCCCCATGTAGCTTGCTCACAATAAAAGCAATATATTTTTTTTCCTGCAATAGGTTAGTTCATTAGTCTTTTCACTTTATTCACTTTAGTATCCCACAATGGGAAATTCATCACTCAAACAAGCAAGCAAATGAGAATAAACAAATGGCTACCTAGCCAAATTCAAGTTTGATTAGAATTATCCTATTTTGTTGAATCTTGAGTTTATGGTGGATTTATTTGATGTGTTTTGCTGTATTTGCTTCCTTTCTCTCTCTCTCTCTCTCTCTCTCTCTCTGTCTCTCTCTCTTGCCATCTACTCTCTTTTTCATTGTCCTTAGGAGCCTTAATCTTTTCGTTCAACAACTTTCGCAGCACTTGCTTAATGGGAAGTGGTTTTAAGTGGCCTCTAATTACGGCGCACTTTGACGAGTGCAGTGGGATCGTGCTAGCGGTGGTGACCGTAGCCTGCGGTAATCTTTTAGTATAGCGGAACAGTGGGCTCCCATCTGTTCTTCTCCCCTGAGGGAACTCTCAGTACAGAGAGAGCGAGAGAGAGAGAGGGAGAGAGGGATTGGGAGAGAGGTGATGCCATGCAGCTTGTGCCATGCAGTCCAAGATGTATTATTATGAAGGTATTTTCCTCTTATGGTGTGTGTGTGTGTGTGTGTGTGTGTGTGTGTGTGTGTGTGTGTGTGTGTGTGTGTGTGTGTGTGTGCGTACAGTGCATTTTCTTGCTAGACGCCATTATGCAGTACCTTACATAGTTGTTTTATAGATTATTTCTTTACAAAGCAGGATAATTTACTGAAGCAGTACAAACGCAGCACCCCACCTGGGATTCAAACCCATATCCTATAGGCTCAAGTAACAGTGGTTCTGGGGCTAGGACAAAGCACATGCGATGGAGGCAAGCTGGAGGTACACAAAGGGTTGGAGTCATTCATTTGGCGCACGTTGCAGTGTATTGTGCTGAGAAGGATGGGTTGAATTGAGGTTGGGGGGGGGGGGGGGGGTGATGGAACATGCATTACCACACACACTGTCAAGATGGAGCGCAGGAAATATCCATTCTCCTACAGTACTGGTGAATACTAATGAGGTGAATATATCACAGCCTGCAATCTGTGCTGAGGTGACACTATACTGGGCTGGCTGTACCCATCACAGCAGGAGATCTCCAGCAGCTCCTCATTTTAGAGATGAATATCTCTGTGGGATATAGTACACAGCATTAATAATAATAATACACATTTGTGGTATTTTAACATGTTGTTATTTTTAGTATTGTTCTTATTGTTGTTGTAATAAACTAATAAAGCTGATTATGTTAGGATTAATAGAACATGACACTAAAAAAAGAATTATGCGGAATACATGTATACACATACTGTGCTGGAACAACAAAGCGATGGTAATGCGTTACTCAGCTTGTGTGTTTCAGCAGGAAGCTTGCTTGTGTGACACTGATTTGTTTGTGAACATTGTTTGACAAATTAAGATGAGATTTGTTTTCTTAATTTCAATAATAGAACTGTTACCGTCAAACTTCAAAACTCTCAACATCTTCAAATCTTCAGTATTTATATGGTATTGTATATACTGTATATTTATGAGCATGGTGAATACAGTTGCTTTTCTCTCCCCTGAAGTCTCAAATGCTATGACAGAACCAAAATGCATGCATTTCCTGTGTGATTACTTTCCTCTTTGTACTCTTAATACCTATTGTGCTTCTATATATTTTTACATTGCCACCCATGCATATATAATAGCTTTCTATAATGGTTATTTGTGCGTGTGTGTGTGTGTGTGTGTGTGTGTGTGTGTGTGTGTGTGTGTGTGTGTGTGTGCATGTGTGCTTCTACGCACATCTCAATGTACTCAGAGCCTTTCCAATCTCAGCCTCACCTGACGTGCCTTCTAAAAACTCTCATTCATTTGAGTTTAGGGGACTGCTTAAAATTTCATAACGCTCTTTCATATAAGATTGAAAAATCCACACACCATACATTTTTAAGCAGGCTGCTGAATCGGACATGGAAAGTTTTAAAGTCTCTCCAGAGGACAGTAATGATGGGTAAAAAAACAGTCCTTTCCTTGACAAAACCCCCTGCCAGTGTTCGGTTGTCACTCTCAATGCTTAAAGTTTAATGTTAATGCAGTGAATAAATGACTGTCTTGACAAGAACATCCCCGTACATTGGTGGAATCACGGCATCTTGGGAAAGCGCGCGCCTGGCACGGATGTGAGCCGTGTCCTCGCTTTGCCTCTCTTCTGCACTTAAACGGCACTAGACGAAATCGAAATTTGCTGCGGTGTCCTCGGGTGGTAACCCAACATATTATCCGCGCTAATATATCCGTGCGAACGACGCCTTTCCATGAGTCCCGTGTCTCAGTCACGTGGCTACCCTACAAAATGGATCATTCACCGAGCCAAAGAATCCATGGTGTGAAAAGCGGCCTCAGAATAGATTTGTCAAAATTGACAGGAAATGAAATGAACTGCTGTATGAGGTAAGATTAAGGTACATTCCACAGGGAAGAAAAACATTTTGTATGTTCTATGCTTGATTTTATAAAATCAGGACAAAACAGCAGTCTCATATGCAAGACAGAAGTGACACCCCAAATCTTTTGCCTCATTTGTATACTATATTGCAATATTATGATTGAGGATTCATATGAGAAAACAAAAATTGGCCACATACATCAACTGAACTCACCTCAGCTGTAACATTGAAGAGGTATACGTTCCACATGTCATTGTGCTGTCTTGGGAAATAATTGTTTTGCCTAAATAACATTGTGTTTTGTATTGCATTCTGTGATGGCAAAAGCTATGAATGCCTGATTCAAATAAATAAAAAGCCTTGAAACACTGTCACATAGTGTGAACCTATTTGCACTCACTCAGGTTTTTCTGGATCTAAAATACCCACTCCTCCACCACTCTGACAGAACATAACAGACATAGTTATTCTGCTGCAAGTACAGAGCTTTCTCCTTTATTTTCTCCCATCCTCCCTCCCTCTGCTTACTGGCATGCAGTGCTTTCTCTCTCTCTCCACCTTCCCTATGCTCACTCACACCCTTTCTCTCCCTCTCCACCTTCCCTATGCTCTCTCACACCCTTTCTCTCTCTTTCCACCTTTCCTATGCTCTCTTACACCCTTTCTCTCTCTTTCCACCTTCCCTATGCTTTCTCACACCCTTTCTTTCTCCCCACCTTCCCTATGCTCTCTCACACCCTTTCTTTCTCTCTCCACCTTCCCTATGCTTTCTCACACACTTTCTTTCTCTCTCCACCTTCCCTATGCTTTTTCACACCCTTTCTTTCTCTCCACCTTCCCTATGCTTTCTCACACCCTTTCTCTCTCTCCACCTTCTCTATGCTCACTCACACCCTTTCTCTCTCTCTACCTTCCATTTGCTCACTCAAACCCTTTCTCTCTCTCCACCTTTCCGATGCTCACTCACACCCTTTCTCTCTCTCTCCACCTTCCCTATGCTTTCTCACACACTTTCTCTCTTCCCTCTCACCTCCTTCTGATATACGCTTCCCTTTCTCTGAAAATTATATTCAATTTCAGTTTTATTTTTAAAGTAACAAATGTATCAGTTATATTGACAAAGCATATACATACATGCATATACATACAATGGGGGAAATAAGTATTGGACACGTCAACTAATTTTATTATCAAACATATTTCCAATGTAGTTATTCACATGAGATTTTGACCAGACATTGGTATTACAGTTTTTCACAATTGTTAACAACAAAAAGCGAAAATTCGGCACAATTTGCACAACCTTCACTTCATGTACCAATCGCTCGACCCAATTTGGCACTACTTCACACTCCCTTATCTGCATTAGACTCTGACTTTCCTTCTTTACACTCTGATGTCAATTACACATCACCTTGTTGTCAAAACACTACACACAATGTTCAGTTGTTGCACACACTTCTCAAGTAAAATCTCAAAGCATCAACCTACAACACGCAAATATTCAAATCTCTAAACATTCAGGTCTGTTGAGCAATTTGCTTCAGGACTGCAGCATAAAAGTGCCTTTAGCCTCTGTTTTGTTTGGTGAACAATGGAGAACTTTGAAGAGAGAGACAACCAGAGAAGGAGAGGGGTAAGAGTGAGAGGAGGAAGAGGAGGACAAGAAGGAGGAGGGAGAGGAAGAGGAGAAAGAGGTGGAGGAGGACAAGGAGGAGGAGGAGGACAAGGAGGAGGAAGAGGACAAGGAGGAGGAGGAGGACAAGGAGGAGGAAGAGGACAAGGAGGAGGAGGAGGATAAGGAGGAGAAGGAGGAGGAGAAGGAGAAGGAGGCGTGATGCCAAATTCATTTTTGTGGGGGGGGTTGAGCAGGCCGGTTTACAGTACTGTACTGTTCTCTGTGTGTACTGAAATAAAACTTGTTTTTGCTGCATATTTGTGTGCTGTTTTATGTTTGACTATGAAAAGAGTAGGCCTACACTGAGACATTTTACAAAAGGAGAAATGGCTCATTCTCCAGAGTCATTGTCATTTATATGGTGTGTTCCATTTCTATGATTGTGTTTTCAATTTTGCACTTCAGTGTGCTGTAAATGCTTGGTAGTGTGCAGCAAATGCTTAGTTGTGTGTACTCAATGAATGGTATGTGTGTGTCATTTGAAAATATGGCTGTGTGTACCAAATGAAAACACGAGTTCCATTTTGTGAACAGTTAAGAGATTTGATGGCAAAGAGTCATCTTGCAAAGGGAGTGTCAGGTTTAACATTTTGTGTGTGAGGTTTTCAGTTTTGTGTGTGCAGTTTTGAGAAAGCCGTTATTGTTTTGAGAAACGTGTGTTAACAATTGTGAAAAACTGTAACTCAATAAAACTACACAGCTAAAGAAATTGTAACGTTCCAATTCTTAAAAAAAGTTATGCACAATAAAGTGAAATGACACAGGAAAAAAGTATTGAACGCGCTAAATTAAATGTATATAATACTTGGTAGAAAAGCCATATTATTTATATTTGGTTGCATATCCTTTGCATGCCATGGCTTTATGATGTCTGTGACCCAACAACATCAAAAGGCTCTTGATATCTTATTTGCTGGTACTCTTACAAGCGATACTATAACAGCTCTGCATTTGAATGGATCTCTATGGGAATTGGGGGGTGAGACAAGATTTAGCTGTAAATTACACTGGAACAGTATAGAACACATGGTTGGCTAAGTGGCTTTAAGTCATCAAGGGTCTGATGTATTAAACAAGCCTTTAACCATCACTCTGCTGCCAGAAATACAGTAGATATGGAAGGATCACTTTAAGGGTTGTTTCTCCTGACAGATTTTCCGATTGAACTCTATGGAAAAATAAGTCAGGAGAAGAAACCCTTCAAGTTATCCATCCATATCTACTGTATTTCTGGCAGCAGAGTGATGGTTAAAGGCTTGTTTAATACATCAGACCCTTGATGACTTAGAGCCACTTAGCCAACCATGTGTTCTATACTGTTCCAGTGTAATTTACAGCTAAATCTAGTCCCCCCCCCCCAATTCCCATAGAGATCCATTCAAATGCAGAGCTGTTATAGTATCGCTTGTAAGAGTACCAGCAAATAAGATATCAAGAGCCTTTCGATGTTGTTGGGTCACAGACATCATAAAGTCATGGCATGCAAAGGATATGCAACCAAATATAAAAAATATGGCTTTTCTACCAAGTATTATATACATTTAATTTAATGCGTTCAATACTTTTTTCCTGTGTCATTTCACTTTATTGCACATAACTTTTTTAAAGAATTGGAACGTTACAATTTCTTTAGCTGTGTAGTTTTATTGAGTTAATACCAATGTCTGGTCAAAATCTCATGTGAATAGCTATTTTGGAAATATGTTTGATAATAAAATTGTTGACGTGTCCAATACTTATTTCCCCCATTGTATGTGTGTGTCACTTGTTTGTGTTTATCACTAGTAATCTGTGGTGTCAACACAGGTCCTTTCCTTGCTTTATATGTGTTATTTTGGGGAAGTACGAATCCCGTACTTCCCCATGCAGCTCTATCTTGAACTCTTGGAGGCTGCAATGTGGTCTCTCTCTCTCTTTTTTTTTTCTTTTTGCGTTTGTTTTTTATTTATTTTTTTGACCCACACATTTCTCAGCTGTACAGTTTGCATTCACTGTGCTTGTTGGATCATTGGATTATTTAACCCCTGCCAATATAAATTAAGAGAAAGATAACGCTATAAAATATTAGCCTCGTTTATATATACCCTTAATCTATGGGGAAATGGTAACTGCTGTTTAATGTATCCATAGGAAAATATATAGTCTTCAGTCATCAAACCCTCACATCAGCCATTATTATGTTTAAGGAAGCAGCATATCATTACACTCTGTATCTGTGTTTACAACCATTTATTCAGGCTTCTCCACTAATGCATTTCTCCTAATATCTTTTTTTCCATTAAATCCAGTTTAGTTGCAGTTGCCTTTGATAAAAGCATATGGTAGAAAAAGGCTGGAATCTGCTGTTACTGATTGATTGATTTATCAATTTATACATTGAAAGCAAGGTCAGTGGACTTCTGCACAAAACTGATCAACCTGCCAAAATATAAAGTCCAGCTCATAAATGTAAGCCAGGGAATTATGAATGCATTTATACTCATTCATGTGCATCCATCCTATCCTGTTTCCCAGTAGGCATGATGGCGCATGTGTGGGTTTTCAAATCAAATACTGCAGTGCAGTGTGTATTGTGTGCTCTTATTGATTTCTTGTTTGTTGTGTGTGTGTGTGTGTGTGTGTGTGTGTGACTGTGGTAGAGGGATAATGGATAATGAGATTATGCTAGCTGCAGCATTAAGTTTGCATCAGACTGACACCTCTGCAAGTCTTTTGCTTGCAATGGGACAGCGCTATAGCTGTCCGCTCAATGTACAAGTACAATTTTCTACAGTTCTGAAATTTTGAGCTTTAAATTTCTTGTGATTTCATTATTTTTATCACTTACAGCTTCCTAAAAACTGGAATTATATCCCGATTTTAAACTTTTTACATGTTTTCACAGCACACACATGTAAAGAACAAAATACTGAATTTATTTAACTCATTTTCAACACAAATGTCACTTAGAACCCTACAATTCCCACATCATGATCTGTCTTTCCAAGAAAGCAAGTTTAAAGAGAGAGAGAGAAAGTGTGTGTGAGAGAGAGAGAGAGAGAGAGAGAGAGAGAGAGAGAGAGAGAGAGAGAGAGAGAGAGAGAGAGAGAGAGAGAGAGAGAGAGAGAGAGAGAGAGAGAGTGTATGAGAGTGTGAAAGTATATACTTGGGTAAATGGTGCAGGATCCACTTAGAGGTTATTACATGTGGGCAGAGTTATGACCACCTGTGGACAGCTCATTGAGCACCTGGACTCTCCACTGCCCAAAGGCTCTACAGCCCTGCAATACAATTTACGGTACACATTTCAGACACACTGATGTTTTCACCCTACAGAAGCAACCAGTGGAGGCACTTCTCAGACATCATTGAGGAGCATTGTAGCCCCAGGTGAAAATTATAGTTACAGTATTTGTGGTGCAGACCACTGGAAGAAAAAAAGAAGAGAATTCCACACACTCCCAGCAATTTATAGCACGTCACAACATAACATACTTGGCAATGGCCTATTCAACGATAAATTATTGAATAACCCCCCCATTGTTCTTTATACCAATACTTATATTTATCTGTACAACACACTCCTATGAAAAACAATACAAAAAAAAAAAAAGTTTAAAAGTGGAACAAATAGGTGATTCTCTTTCTAATGAATGACATAAGTACATTTCTACCTGATGAGCAATCTTTATACAATTTACACAGCAAATGTATGCCATATGCCCTAATAATATGCACAAATTAAATATGATTCTGATTTCCAACTTCATAATTCTATTTATTTTTCTGTTTAATTGGTCTTTTCTGTTCTTTTCTTAAAGCTCATGTAAATTAATACCCAGCATAAATACATGCTGGAGATACACACCTAATTTGTTTCCCAGTTTTATTTTTAAAAATACATTCTACAGTCAAAATCTGAAATCCAAACATCAAATCTACCAGTTGTGTTCTGTTAATAAGATGTGCAGTCCTTTAAGAAGTGACTCAACATGATGTGTGTAGGTGGAAATGCAGAGATGAACACAGCAGCTATTATATATCTGTTTAGGTTCAGAATATAACACTTATCTCTTGATTAAGATATATTAGCATTATTTCCTTGTCTGAATGTTCTGGTCTCTTAATGTTCAATTTTGGCTTTTGCAAAAACTATTTAATCATCTAACGAACTGAAATTGTTTTTTATACATTCAGAATTTTGATCTTCTCAGGAAAGAGAGAGCAAAAACAAACTGCACTCCACAAATGTGATTTCTTAAATTCAGTGCTTCACCTGAGTGTAAGACATCCTGTAATGAATAGCTGGATATTTAGTTAAATAAGTAATTATTATGTTGTTCCAAGGTATAAAGCCGAGGAATTAGCCTTTCAGACTTAGTTGCGCAACATCCCTAGTCCACCCATTAAGGCATGCAACATCAAAAATAACGGTTTTATCGTCCCAGCACCGCATCCTGTCACAAAACACAATGAGCTGTGATAACAGATGACACGGATTGAGGAGGGCGTCCGCGCTCGGTTTGCTCTGCATTCGCTTCGCTGGGTCTGCGCGAGATCAAGCACGCGCTCCGAAAGAGAGAGAGAGAGAAGGGAGAGAGAGAGAGAGGGAGAGAGACACGAGCCACCAGTCCTGTAATCAAGAAAGAAAGACAGAATTTACGCAAGAAAGAAACATTGTAATTTTCTCACCTGGCAGTGCAATAAGGATACTCGCATTGCCTCGGAGGACCACATTACGACAGCGGGCTTTGCCCGTTAGAAACAAAAACAGCTTTTTGAAACTCAGTGGAAACAAAACAAAAAGAAAAAAAAAAACCTGGAGCACACACTGACAATAAACAACACACTCCTCGACAAGTGGACTGCTCTGCAGATGGGATGTGCCAAGGACCATAGCCTACACAAAAGGACATTGAGTAGACTATCCCTCTCGCCCCGTGCGCATTTAAAGCCTTCATTTACGATAATCTCAGTTTCAGCTAACTTTAAATTCAGGGGAAACAATGAAGACTTGGAACTCTTCCAGTGTAACGTTTTGTTAGCTAGCTGGCTAAAAGCTAGCGGTTTTTTCCTGTTGAGTGGAGTGTGGCCGGAGTTATAGCTAGGTGCTAGCTAATGTGTTGTTTTTGAAAGTTGAAAGTTTGGCATTTATTTTCCCTAAAGAGTAAGAGTGTTACAGCCGGAGTTAAAGGGGAAGGATCCCTTCTTGACTTCTCCCCCATTCCTCTGCACGTTTTTTTAAATGATGGCCGCTGAGGTCAGCACCGAGGAGACTGGTTTGGTATCAGCTGGGACGGGGATTATGAGCGGAGGCCCAGACACGGCCCCTTTTTTATATTATCCCAAACCGAGGGTGCGGGTCAGCGAATTGGGCTCAGGAGCTGATCAAATCCTCCGCCACCCATCCAACAACTCTCCCGACGCTCTCCTTGAAATGCCGATGTACCCGGTCCCCGGAGGGGATCTCTCAGGATCAGTCTCGTCTGCCGCTGGGAGTGGCAGTGGTGGTGGACACAGCATTGCTTTTGGGACAGGCTCAGGCGCCGAGACCGGGAGGTCCCATTCCCCGACTTCAGAGGGATTACGTAGCGGGATGTCGCCCATCTCAATGGGTCCGGACGGGACCACTTACTTTCCACCGTTGCCACCGCCACCCGCTTACGGGACTCTCGGCACTGTGGATGAAAACGATATGATGGATGGACCAGAATACGAGGAAGAGGAGGTGACATTTCCACTCACTGCCCCGCCTACGAACCAGTAAGGAGGTTTCACTCTGTTCTGATGATGATGATGGTCGCTAATGGTTTATTTTGAATTGGCGTTGAGAATGTGTGAGTAGGCTAGAGTAGCTAGCCCAAACTAAGTGTGTTATTTCAACTTCTCAATGTACTGTGTTGTAAGTTTATTTTCAGCCTCAACTTGTTGAATACAGCTGAGGTCCTGAATTAACCAAGTCATATTTTCATGGAGTGAGGCCAGGTGTAGAGTGAAGAGAGTAGACCGTTTGGCCACCCCCTCCTAATTCTTCAATATTCCATGTTTTGATGCATGTGTCACCCGCCATGCCAGTGCAGTGGGTAGCCTAGGTAGTTTAATTGCAGTGAGATTTGTAGTTAATGAAAATGGATTTAATCTCAGTCAATGACTTACTTCCACAGACCCGAGCACGTGAGACAACCTGTAAATATTTGTTTCCTCGTTATTTATTGACATGATGTTTGCTCACATCCTGTGTGAAATGTTAACGGGGTGGTTTTTAATAGCTGGCCAGTCATATTGTGAGATGGCGCAATGGAAGCCAACAATGGCCACGAGAAACAGTGCGGTCAGGCCGTCTCGTTCGCTTATAAACAGAAAGCGTTACCTTAACATCTCTGTATACGTCTTACGACGCTGAAGTTTGCTCCCGATTCGAAATTGCCGGTCCACCTTAAATCGGTCGCGAAGAGCGATTGTATGCTTTCACTGTCATCCTTCCGCTTTTTTCCCCGCTAAATGTAATGGGCTCAACATTCTGATAGCCTAGTTATATATCTGAAATTAAAGAGGAGAGGATGTCAACTACCAAAATTTCACCTTTTTCAGTAGATTGTATTACATAGAAAGTTTTGAGTGGGATTATTTGAAAATGCTACAGTAATATTTCACCCAACTCGGTTCAGAGGTAGTGGACGTCCTCTCCTCTTATACCCAAGTGTCAAAAGTTTGAGGCCTTCTAAAATTGGCAATAAATTCCTATTCAAAATGTCACCTTTTCAGTAGATTGGTTGACATAGGAAGTTTGCAGTGAGATTATTTGAAAACGCTACAGTAATATTTCACCAAACTGGAGTCGGAGGTACTGTCATACCCAAGTGTCAAAGATTTCATACATTTTCATTTTGGAGATGTAATGTCGTTTTTTGAAATATGCCAACATTACTGTATTGTTTCATAACGTTTGGAGTGCGATTATTTCAGATGTATAACAGTACCTGGTATTTCATTATATATATATAACTAGGCTATCAGAATCTTGAGCCAATTCGATTTAGCGGAGAAAAAAGTAGAAGGATGAACGTGAAAGCATACAATCGCTTTTCGCAACCGATTTAAGGTGGACCGGCAATTTCGAACCGGGAGCCAACTTCAGCGTCGTGTAGGCTACGTCTTCGCGTCTGTTTCCCACCACTAAAAAACGCCTCTGCGCATAATTCCTCTCACTGACATGATAGAGGTAGGCCTGTATGCAATGCACAGTCTTGAAAGAAGGTTCGATACATGCAAATGGGGGGGGGGATAGAAAGGTGCACAGTTAAAATTATCAAGGATATTTTGAAAGTGTATGCAGCCAGAAACTTTCAAGAGAATCTTTGAGGGTTGCGCGGGTAATCCCTTTTTGCTGAAGTTGCAATGGTCTTTCTGTCAAAAACGGCAGCATCCCGACTGTAAAGTGAGAAAAGGCTCTCTATCTATGCAGCCCCTTGCTGGTTCTATTTTTTTTTACGTCAAATTACAGCAGCAAGGGCGATACTGTTAACACTGCAGTATCCAGTTTAGTGATACTGGCCCTGCATAGTCTCATCATCAGAGATTTATGTGGAGCTGTGCAGGTGCTGATGTATTGGGTTTCCACTGCAAAGCCGTTTTAATTACACGGTGGGAGTAGGGCCATTACATTTCGTTGAGAGAGAGAGAGAGAGAGAGAGAGAGAAACCCTGTGTCCTGCTATTTATCATACTCCTGTCTTAAACGGAGACAAATCATTGCCATAGCTGTGTGTGGAAGAACTTAACCAGGTTGCTGTAGCAGCATTATCTTTTATTTATTTATTTATTTTCTGTCGTTTTGGGGGGGGGCTACCAGTTCATGTATATATGTGATTTATGACTTCTAGGAAAATAAATTGATTCACTGCTCTGTGTCATGCTTTCTGTAAAAGAAAATGGGTACCCAGCTGAGGTAGGGATTTATGTGGCTTTCCTTCTCATCTTATCGGTAGGATAGCAGTGCCACAGTTGTCAGTTCAGATAAATTTGAGCGGCTCCCTTGGCTTTCACAAACCGACGACTTTTCTGATTTAATCTGCCGCAGGACTTGTCGCGCTCAGCGAGAGGTTAACTGCACGTGTGCTCGAAGGGGAATTTCTGACGCTCAGGCAGCATGTAACGTTTGTTCTCCTGCCTACGAGTCTTCTGTCATCCGCAGACCTCCGCCACATCCTTGGGCGCCTCCATGGTCACACCTGGGCGGGTGAAAGCGAGTCTATTGGACATGGCTTGCCTAAGTGCTCTGTCTATGCAGAGGTACTGTGGTATACTGTGGCATAATGGTTTAGGGATTGGGCTTGTAACTCTGAAGTTGTAGGTTCCATTCTCAGCAGCTTTTGCTGTATATTTAGTTGAGCAAGGTGCTTAACCTCATCCTTTGGTAAATATCCAGCCATATAAATGGATTGTATGTAAAATGCAATCTGTGTAGTATGTTCTGAATTAGAGCATCTGCTAAATCCTGAAATGTCATGTAAATTGTTTAGCAACAGAGGAGGAATAAAGACCCCAGAGAATTGGCCTACATGAAACAAATGGGGTGGGTAATATAGGCTACACAGATCTACCTACACAGCCACCTCACTTTACCACCATCAGTGTGTGATCACATGATAACCTATAAAAAGATGTGGGCGAAATACAGCAATATATAGCCCTGTGTGAAGGTAGACTGATGGGTTTCCATATACTGGGCAGGAGACGGACCATAAAAGGCAAAGCTGTGTAAAATGTGAGAGGTGGGAGATGTTTTTCGTCCTCTCAGCATCTGGGGCAAAGTAGCGGTTGACATTGCAGACTTTTATTTGCATAAATTAGACCAATAGCGCATGATATATGGGGGGGAAATGATAAATAAAACTGCCATATTTCCCCCATGTTTTATGGAATACTGTAACTACTGATCATACCCATACGTACACAGTTAATCATTTCAGTGGTTTTATGGGAGACCTGAATTGAATTTGACAGTTCAGTTTATTTATTTTTTTAGATTGAAAGCATGCTGGTCCGCTGTTTTCAAGAGAGCATGTAGCTGCATTTAAATAGCTCAAAGCAAGAAAACAGCTCTGACATGTTGGATTTAAAAGGACAGGAGGAGAATCTAAATCAGGTACTTTTCCGGATTTGAAAGCGCACTTGAAAATTCTAAATCAGTGTTATTGAACTCCATTTCTTTCAATTACCGGTTGTGATCGTTACATCAGCATTATAAGGTTTAGTTTGGAACATTCTAATCGCATATTTGTGATCTTACACCTTAACCCTTGTTGAGGTGTAAGATCACAAATTTGTGATTAGGACGTTCTTAACTGAACATTGTAATGCTGATGTAACGATCACTACTGGTAATTGAAAGCAATGTAGTTCTAGAACAGTGACTTAGAATTGATTCTTCAAAGGCTTAAAAGGGTTTTAAGGGTATTTGTGATGGTCACAGACATATGGAACACGATTGGCCTGTAAAGACATATTGGGCTACTTAAAGTTACTGTAAAGTATTGTTTTTATATTATTTATATTTTGGCTCTTGAGAAGTTAGAAAGCTTGACAGGGTAGCATCTAATGGCAGTGGCAATGGTGACGAAAATTCCCTAAATCTACTCTACTGAAGGGATGTGTAGTTTGTTGATGAGAAAAATTGTACTACGCGCTTGCACCTTTGTCGAAATGAGGATAATATATAAGGACACTTGGGTGGATAGAAGTTTCAGTGATCTCTTGCTTTTACAAAAAATTGTATTAGCGAAATTGTCTATGGGAAAATTACATGGGGAGAGATACAATTTCCGGCATCACAGACACGCCCCACTTCTGTGGTCTATTTCAAAAAGTGCTGCCATGACTAAGGTCAAATGATTGCGTGGCCCTTGGGTTGATATCCCCTGTTTTATAGGCAGTGTCAGCTCTTGCTGGTCACCCAAACATTGCCGCTCTTTGAGGCATCTGGAATCTCAGTACACCTTTATTGCTCCTTATCGTAAAGTTAAGGGCCGCTAATGGTGTGCAACTTAGGCCTACTTAAGTAGCCTATTCTTCATTTGAAGACTGCCGTTCTGATGCAAACGTGTGTTACCTGCAAGAATGTGGGATTGACCCTGCTTTGTGTTGCATCCCCTCCTATTTAATTAGCTGTGTTGTGCACAGTGCGGATGAGTTTATGACTTTATTAATGAATGTATAGACCAAACTGTGCAAGCTACATTAAAACCCTGTGCATTGGGCCAAAATACCCCTTCCCCTCTTTATCTCCGTACTCTTTCGAATAACTAGGCTATTTTGGGTAAAGAGGAAGGAAGTCAACGCACTGAGCTGATAACATATGTGTCAGCTGCTGTGAGCTTGGAGCCAGCAGGGGGAAAGTAAATATACGTTATGTGTGCACGATTAGACTAGCCCTGGGTCAGCGTTTCTAAAGTGGCTTGGTGTAGGACTACTGATCTCTGTTCGTGTTTCCCCTGTCCATATTCCCTTGTCCATTATGAGCTACAAAGACAAAACTGATCCTAGATCAGCACTCTTACTCTGAGATGCATAATGAATACAAGTCTATACTACAAAGCAGGATTACTGAGTTAGCTGGATAACAGCACTGAGTAAAACCCGGAACAGCTCTTTTTTTACTTCAGTCCATGTTCCAGATTTGGGAGGGTTGGCGGTTTTACTCAGTGCAGTTATCCAACTAACTCAGTAATCTTGCTTTGTAGTATACCCCCAGGTTTGCTAGTCCGATGTCTGGAACTACATAATCAAACATTCAGGAGAGCCCTGTGGAGACTAGTGTTCTTGAGAACCATGTAGCTCTGAAGACCGTGTTTATGGTACTGTAGCCATGTAGCTCTGAAGACCGTGTTTATGGTACTGTAGCTCTGAAGACTGTGTTTATGGTACTGTAGCCATGTAGCTCTGAAGACCGTGTTTATGGTACTGTAGCTCTGAAGACCGTGTTTATGGTACTGTAGCCATGTAGCTCTGAAGACCGTGTTTATGGTACTGTAGCTCTGAAGACCGTGTTTATGGTACTGTAGCCATGTAGCTCTGAAGAGGGTGTGTAGCCATGTAGCTCTGAAGACCGTGGTTATGGTACTGTAGCTCTGAAGACCGTGGTTATGGTACTGTAGCTCTGAAGACCGTGTTTATGGTACTGTAGCTCTGAAGACCGTGTTTATGGTACTGTAGCCATGTAGCTCTGAAGACCGTGTTTATGGTACTGTAGCCATGACCCCATTAATATGAGGGTCCTTGCATGCACTGCTGATGTACTTTGACAGACAGGGCTGGCTTCAGGAGGAATGGCTTGGATAGCGTGCAGACTGGATGTTCAGTGGACTAGAGCATACATGACACGTTCATCGGCTGGTGGAGGTGCCGGTACAGTCTCCTGAAAGCAGAAATGCAAACAGTTTCACCTCAAAATCCTGCTCAAATTCTTCCAGGAAGACATTCCTAGCACCATTCCTTAAGATGCCGTTTTTGGTATTTTTTTTGTAGTTTGTCTGTGGTTACTCTGTGTCAGAATGGCCTATTATTATATTGCACTACTGTTCAAACAATAAATAGATTAGTTTTTGTTTTTATGTAGTCTCTTTTACAAACTCAATTCTCTCTTCAAACAAACAAGACAAATAATTGGTAAAAAATAAATTGACATTAACTTATATAGGCTAAATAGGCTATGCGATTAAGAAGGGGATAAGAGGGATGAAATCTCAGTGAAAAAAGACTGCGGAAAGACACTGATCCAATTTCAGAAACAGTCTGATAAGTTGTGGAGAAACGGTGTAATAATTTGTTTGAGTGCAACAGCAGTTCTGGCAACCAGTCATTTTGTGGGTGGGGCTGATCCGTAGCTTCGACTCCATGGTGGCAGGTTTGATTTCCAGTTTGGTTTTCCATTCTGATTGTAGATCAGGCCAGTCAAGCTGAGCCGCTTCAGCAAAAACCAGCCATATAAATGGGCGACGTGCGAAATGTAAGCCGCGTGCTGCCTGCCAAGCAACTCGATAATAACCAATGTCAGATTCAGGGAGTTCAGCAAATGAAAGCTGTCCAAGGGTCCCCTCATTCTGTCATGTCAGGGACTGTTTTCTGGAGAGTACGCCTTTTATTTTCTGTGCTTTTAATTCTCGTGCATAGCTCTGTACATTCTGACATGGCCTTTCCTCTGTGTCGCTTCCAGCAGTTCCTCTGGGTCTTGTAGGGAGGCATCGATGTGCTTGTTAGAGGAAAGTGCAAACCGCTACCAAGCTGCTTCCAGACTCTGTAGATGTGGCTAAACTTAGCTCCACGTAACACAACAACGGCAGGTCACTGCAATCATTCATGATTTCCCGACGGTAGCGCTCATTCATAAACAATGGAGTCGGGGTAAATATTTCACTACGGCTAATTACGAAGTAACTAAGACGAGGGAGAGGCAGTTAATGTACTCCCAAAGCCGTGCTCAAGCAAAAGCAAACAGAAGTGCTTCTGGATGTTAACTTTCCACAAAGACCAGACTGGATTTGAAGCAGTGAACCGCTTCACTGGAAATGTGTGATTTTCAGGTCAGCGTTGCAGCGCATTGGCCAGGTAAGCACTCTGCTCTCGAAGTCAAGCGCTGACATAATCCTCTTTGTTTAATTGCTTTTTTCGAAGCGCGTAATTAATGGAATTCCAAAACGAGGGATTTGCGCTCCATCACCTTGGAGCAGTCCTTGAGCCAAGTTATAGTTCACTTTGTAATGTTATTTATTTTCTTAGCAGACCTCCATACAAATGTCACATTATTCCACCACTTTATCCATTTACAAAGCTGAACATGTGCTTTGGCAGCTCGTGTTAAGTTGCTTGCCCAAGCGTGCTGTCTGTCATTTCCGTACAACTGGAATATAACCTGCATACTCTGGAGTACATGCCCAGCCCCTCCCCCACCGTGCCTCACACTGCTGTTTGTTGTGGCCTTAACATCTCTGTCATAGGGATACTTTTATAAACAGGCGTTGATTGTGTTTTCCATTCAAATGTGCATTTGGGAAGCTTGTATTTTATGGGCAGAAATCAAAACTGAAAAGTTGTGCATGCCTTTATTGTAGTTAAATAAAATGTCAATGTATTACTTCTTTGGCCTGATAATTGCAGTCTGCTAGCCCAGCTTTGGGGTAACACACACATACAATTGTGTTTTTAGGTTGAAAAGCTGGGGGCGTTTGCGTGAGGTCCCCTGTGAAAAGCCTGCAGTCTGGTTGGCCGTTTGGGTGGGTCACACGTGCGATGTGTGTTTACGCGCTGTAGGTGCTAGGCTTGTGCGAGGCATTGATAAGGCACACTGTTTCCATACATTTTCTGCACGTTATGCAATGTCCTGTTATCCTTCCCAATACGCAGGCTAACAGTCTTTAGTTTTCTTCAGCGTATCCTGTTTTCAAGACTATTGAACAGTACACTGTAGCTTCCTCTGGATACATAGTTTAATGAGCTCGACACACACACACCCGAGCATATACACGTTTAAAAAATGTAATTGAAATTGTGTTTTATTGTTAACTGTTATTCCTCGACACCGTTTTGTATTTTTAGTGAGGTCAGAAGGGCAGTTGGCATCGGCCTGTTTAGCGCAAGGCGTACGGGTCGCTGCTCGCTGTTGGTTTATCAGTGGAAAAGTTCCCACCATGCCGGACGGCACACACGGCACCACCCATAGAGGGATTTTCCACAGCCTGGCCCCGTGTGACCGGGCCGAGCAGCGGTTGCACATGCCCTCTGACCTTAAGCTTGGTGTTGGATTCGGCGGCACGGTAAAGATGCACGATGCACCGACTTTTAAACCGGCCCGCTGAGGTTAACTGCGGCGCTCGGTCGCGCAGATCTAACCGAACTGCGCCGTGCAGCCGCTGAGCTCATTTTCATCCTGTGTCTTACAGCCAAAAGAGGGGGAGAGGAGAGAAGAAAAAAATAAAGCTAAAATGAAATGTAGTCACGAAGCGTGATTTGCATAATGCACGGTTTACCTCGGAAGCAGGGTTCTCCTGCCAGACATGTGAGAGTGGGTCAGGAGAGGTGGTGTCATTGGTTAAGAGCGCTAGAAAGGTTTCACGTTCACGGGGGGTGGGGGAGGCGTGGCCGATTTTGGGCCAATCCTCATATAGAGTGCGGGAGGTGGTTTGACAGGTGTGTGTATTCAAATAAAAATTATCATGAATAATACACAACCCCCTGAGGTAGGATGGCGGACCTCCCCGCCCCGTCTCTCACCTCCTCCCCCAGCATGCTTTCTCGTGCCTGGGATTGAGTGATCTCGACCATGGATATAGGATCCAATAATAGGGACAGCACTCTGCCCTGCTTCTAAGGGGAGAATAGAGAGAAGAGTGCTCTCTCCTACAAAGTGATTTGTCCTTTAAGATCATGTATAATCATGTTTGATTCATATGCAGGTTTATTTCCTGCTCTTCACCACACACACACACACACACACAAGCACACACACTCACAGGTGCACACACACACACACACACACACAAGCACTCGCACACACACCACACTCACAGGCTCACACTCGCACACAGATAGGCACACACATCACACACACACCCATTGACAGACGGCGCACTGAGCACATGCAAAGTTTTGCAAAGCTGGGTTTTAGTTGTTCACTCCCCTTTCGCAGAGAGAAAGACAGCGGCTGGCTCTGCTCACTGACCCGCAGTCCGATGATGAGTTTAGCAAAGTAGCAGGTTCCAGGGAAGATGGTAGAGACGGAATTAGAGCCGTGTCAGTAATGCCTGGCAGGACAGTGGAAGCGCACCAACGTAGCGACTCGCGCGCTCCGTCAGCCCGAGAAGCAGCCTCACCTTCCCAGCGCCCGCCACGCAGGAGGAGATGCAGCAGAGGAATTCCTCGTAAGTCGCGACTCAGAACCCCCACCGTCACCCCGTTCTTAAACCCCCGGAAAAGAGATCGAAAAGGATTTTTCCCTCCTTGTCCTCTGTAGTTCTTTTCCCTCTCTCTCTCTCTCTCTCTCTCTCTCTCTCCTTGTCTTATGTAGTTCTTTTCCCTCTCTCTCATTTTTTTCCCCGTCCTGAGGGGACTTGTCGTGGATATGCTTCTGGAATCGTTCAGTCTTTGACTCGAGGGTCTTCTACAGGGCGGCTCCGCCGGAGTCGTCGCTCGTTTCTCTGGATTTAGGACGCGCGATAAAACGTCCCGTTTGTCACAGTCCTCCTAAGACCCGAGTGCATCATGGCTTGGCTTTGGTGTTATGTTCCCAGTTGCATGAACAACAGGTAAAATGCTTTATCATTATTTGTTCCCTGGGAAGAGCCGTTCCACTGTGGGATTTTGCATGTGAAAAGGCACTGAAAGGTCTGCGCAGGTACAATGATCATCAGTACAGCAAAGTCCATTTCCTTTTCATTTGAGTCTGTGGTCGCCTCTGTGTTTTAACAGTGGCAGGAACACTGTTGCTTCTTGCAGTGGATGAAGCATCTTTGTTTCCCAATTCATTAATGAATTTAATTAGTTAATTAGGGAAGGTTAATTAGTGACATGGTGCGGTTATCTCACTTCCTAGTTTTTTCTCAGAGAAGACGAGCTTTGTACCACTCCATGCACGATATGTCTGCAATACTCTCCTTTGCAGTATCCGTCAAAACACTTCAGATTAAATGAAATCCCCTTGACATTATAATTAGCTCAGAATTGTTTGTGAAAATCTTAGCGCAGCTTTGAATCGGATTATAGTGCAGTAGTTGTATGCCCGTGCATTTTCCCCCTCCTATACGCTATTTGTAGGTAAGATCATTTGACGGGACAATGCCTGCGAGATGAAAAACGCCGTGGGCTTAGATTCGCCGTCGACAGCGGCTCGGGGCAGCGTGTCACGGTGTCCCGGCTCGGTGATGCTGACTAGCAGTGACTCCACGTCTAGGGAGATGGTTTTTTTTTTACGGAGCTGCTCCTAACAGCCAAGGGAGAGCGTCCTGCTCACTGAACTGGCAACTGGATCCTCGCGCCTCCGAACCCATAACCCTCTCAGACTGAGCAGTCCATCTGCCTCTCACCCGTAGCGGCCGAAGGCTCACCTCGAAGATCACCACAGCCGGCTTGCATTTTTCCTTCAGTTAAAAGCGCTCCAGTAGGCATCGGCGTGTCTCGCGCACGCGAGTGGTCAGAGAATGAACCCGAGCGTTTGGCCAAGCTTCTGTTTCCTGTATAACGTTTCAGGGTTGGAGACTTTCAAGAAGGCGTCGAAAAGCTTTTCGTGAATAATTTAAAGTTGATCTCCTTAGGCGGCTATTAAGAACGAAAACTAAATCCATTTTGTGGCGCTAAAAATATCTTAGCCGTATATATCTTTTATCTGAAGTGTTTTTATGGATAGATGGATAGGTGGACTCATAACAGTGTTATCTGTGCAAGTGTGCATGCACTGTTTGGAAGTGAGCAGTAGAAAAATGGGCTGAAACCTGTTGTATGAAGGATCTGGAGCTGCTGTGGATCTGAAGCCACGCATATATGTTAGTAAACGGAACTGTTTTTTTATTTATTTCCTTTTTTTATTGTGGCTTGTGACAATCCAATAACTGTAATTTTCTTTGGTGTCCTTGGTTCCATGTTACGGACATCATCTGAAGTCTTCTCCCGTTTAACCGTTTATTCTTTCTGTTGCCATTGGTTTTGAGACTGGATTAATACAGGGATTTGTGTGGTTTGACAGAGCAGTGTCCTCATGCAGCTAAGCGTCACTGTTGAGACTCAATCATTCAGGGTACTGTTCCCTCTCGGTTTTAATATTGCCATTTGATGCAGCCTTTCTTCTGACAGTTGTAGGTCATTGCTTTGTCTTACTAATAACCCAGATCAACAGCAGAAAGTGTATAGAAAGAGGTTGAAAATGTCAGGCTTGAAAGTAAGCGGCGGGGACAATTACTCGCATGCTGGTTCTTAAATGTTTAGGAAAAAATGTCATCTCTTTTCTTTTTCTTGGTGCATCTTTCAAAAGTAATTGCATTAGTAACCGGTCAAAGAGTTTCTAACCTATGTGTTGCTCTTACACCTTTTCGCACCACCTGCATTTAGCATTAGACTTGAAGGGATAATTGGCCGTTTGTGACATACTGTTTTCGGGCCTGTTTGTCTCTCTTTGCTCCCTGTTTCAGATTTATCAGCTTGTGAGGAAATGGAAGAGGTTTATCATGCTGATGCGAAATGAACAAACGCGCATCGCGTTGCCACTTCGCTGTGTTTTTTGTCCTACCTGTTTCCTATGTAACCCCCCCGAACACCTCAGTCAGAAATTTATCACATCGATCAAAACAGGCTCCGATTTTTCGGTCATGTGACGCAAACCTGTGAACTACGGGCGTGCGGCAGCTGAGCGTGGGCACGAAGGAGCTTCTTGCACACCCTCGTGTTTAAGGAAGTGGGGGTACTTCCCTAGAGTTCTGAAGCCAGTGTGAGGTTTCCTCCACCTCTCAATTTGGCCAATACATAGGCCTAAATGTGTGAATGTGTGAAGGCAGGAGGAACTGGCTGACAGTTTTGACAGTGGTCGGAAAAAGCTGTCTAGTTTCAGTGGCGTAATACCCTCTTAAATGTGCTTCTTTTTTTCTTTCTGTAAAGGTTCTAGAAAGCTTGTTCTAATTGTCTTGACAAATGGTGTAATTAGGCCAGGTGGCAGTTGAAAGCATGCATCTTTACAAGGGAAACGTGTGTGTGGTGTCCATGCTCATGCCTCATTACACAGCTTTTGTTTTTCTTTTCATATGGCATGTATTACTGTTATTATATTTTGTTTGATTTAATTCGGTTTTTTTGTGCACCTGCAGGCTGAACATGGACAGGATATGGCCTCACACATTTTCATTCTGTTAGTGCTTCATGGTTCATGTGTGTGTGTGTGTGTGTGTGTGTGTGTGTGTGTGTGTGTGTGTGTGTGTGTTTGCACGTGTCCTTGTGCACGTGTGTTTTGTGAAAGTGTATAGTGTATAGTTCATGCAATGACAGGATCTGTCTCTGTAATTAATCACCCTGTCAAACTTACCCCCCCAATTCTTGCTAGTAAGAAGCAAAAAGTGAGCCAGAGATGATGTTACATCAGCCAGTTCAGGCTCTTTCTGTGCATTAACTTTCACTATTAGTAAGAGCCAAGCTTCATTCTTTCAAAAATAAGTGAACACTGTGGTAAACGTTACATGACTCCAGGCTTGTTATGACTGTTATGACATATGTCTTGCTGAACGGTTATGGATGATATGTGTATACGCTCTATGAATATTTCCATAAGCAGCAGTTCTCAATGCGGGGGCTTATGGACAGCTCAAGAAACAAAAGAATGGTGTGGCCTGTTTATTTCTTTCTTCCTCCTGGCTGGCATGAAATGTGGAAGTGAAACCTTGGAGAGCTAAAAGACATGACACCCATCAAGCATTCTGTCACAAAATGAATATACACAGACACTGGTCGCTCAATTATTAATTTTGAATTTTTGCAGGTTTCGCTCTGTCTGACCAAAGTCACATTGCTTCACCAGAGAGCAGGATGTTGTTCACCTTTCGATGACATGAAATGCCAGCCCTCACAAAAAGTCACAGATTAATGTAGTGTACAGCAGTTTCATTAGTTATGACGCATGTCCGACAGAACCCACATATCTGCCGTCTGAGCCAACAGTGACAGATTCCATAACGCTGGTTAATCGGTTCATTTGTACCAGTCTGGGTCGCACATAGTAATTTCCCTCATGATTCATGAAAGTTGGCGGTAGCATCCATGCTTCTTGCAAAATGACAGTGGTCAGCTTATCATTAGCTAATTTTCATGGCACAGGTAAAAACAATGAAAGATTGTTAAAGTTGGATCGCTGCATTATAACACAATGGGATACGAAGGGTTAACTACTAAAGGTACTACATTATTTCAGGGATGGAGGTGAGAAAACTCATTATCATTTCAGAAATATATAGACCTACACCAGAGCCTCTATTTTTACACTTATACCAGAGCAATGTCACTGCAAATGATATGTTGAGCACGTTGGGCCACAATGGTATATAGGATATACAAAAAAACTCCTCTTTGTGCACATGCAATTAATTAGAAACCACGCTGTAGTCTAGTAATCACATTGCAGACCGCAGTCCAGCTACAGGACTGTTTTTATGTCTTCATACCGATCCATGGCAGCTATACTATACCCCCTTGAATTAGATCACAGTAGCAGGTGGTGTTTTTATGTTTTTTTTATTTTAATGAATCAAATTAATGACATGCAGATATAAATGAGCGCCAGTTCCACCAACAATGCTGGTAGTCACGGCAACATCAGAATGAAAGGTCCAGTAAACGATGCTCATGAATCAGAAAAACGCTCTTATAAGACAGCATCTGCCCCCTATTGCCGTGGAAACGGCAGAGCCATTGTGCACAATACGGAGAGATTGACATGTGTATGTATGTAGTGAGCGCAGTTAACGTGTAAAACGTGCAAGTCTCGGTCACCCCTCAAGTTATCTTACTGCAGGGCTACTTTTTGCATAGAGTTAAGGTTAAGGGCTGATGCCATGAGGGGTTCCTGTCAAGAAGTACCGTTTCTGACTGAAAAGTAAGATAAAAACAGAAGATATGGAAAAACAGTGCCAGCCAGGAGAATAGTCATCAGGTTGCATTTGAGTCCTTTCCACCTGTAAATTGTAACCCCCTGAATCTGGATAAGTTGTGCTGGGAGTTGAGCTCATCACTAGTTTACAGCTCTTTGTGTGTCTGTCAGAAAGAAGGAGAGGAAACACACCTCCGTGGGAGAAATGGCCTTGAGCCGGGGGGAAAACCAACGCTTTTTGTGTGAACGCCTACTCGCCATGACCCATGTCCCAAGTGTAGTCCCCCCACGCCCATTCTAAATGCACCACTTATTCTGTGCTCCATACATCCTTTCTGCAGTCTTACACCCTCATGTTGCAAATTTACTTTTAGATTCACTTTTAACTTCATTAATTTAAGAAGCAGTTGAATCAATCAGCTGCTGTGCAAAAGCTTTTAACTTGACCCCAAGCCAACTTTCAGAGTGACAGTTCTCTTCAAAAATTCTGCTCATATTTGAATTTCTTGTTTTGTTGCTTAACTCACAATTTTGACAGGACAGTCTTTCATAGTGAAATCTAGGCTAAATTTAGAGTCGCCTACAAAAATGTGGATGGCGAAATGGGTTGGGAGACAGGCGGTGGAGGCTGGGGTTGGGGGACTCAAAGCAGTTTTTTTTTTTTTTTTTTGTGGTAACTAAGTTATTGCACATGGGTAGAGGGGGTTTATTAAGAACATGGTTTTGTTGTTTAATTTAGACCCAACATCACATGTAGACCAAGTCTTCCCTGGAATTGTGTCGCTTTTGGTTTCTGAAACGTATAAGAGTAATATTTCATAAGCATTATGTTTTATGAATGTCTGCAGAAAGGCAGACCGCAGGGCTGAGACTGAAGTTGGAGAGCTAGAACAAGATGGCTGCCACTAAAAGAGGACCAGTCTGGGGTGAGCAGAAGGCTGTTGCCTGGCCCTGTCACCATGCTGTAGTTGGTTGACTAATGAATAGGAAAGTGAGGCTTCCTGAACTCCATAATGGGTGGAGCTACAATACCATGTGATCACTGATTTATATGAACCAATCAAATTAAACATTTGTGACGCAAACTGAGGAAGCAACTGATAGCTCTGTCATGCTCTTTGTGGTTCATGAATCATCCTTCTCACATGCTAAGATGAGGGAATCACTTGGTCATTACTTGGACATGATGACTCTGGACCTCAGGATTTGTGGTTAACTGCCCCATAGCCAATGCTGTGTGAACCGTAACAGGTTACTGTGGTAGACTACCTTCCTCCAGTAAATGGTAGAGTATTTCCTGCTCAAGCACCTGGTCACCCTGATTACTGACGCAGGTGTGGTGATCATCTGGCTGCTCTGTCCCGCAGGTGGTACCATGGGAAGCTGGACCGGACCATCGCGGAGGAGCGTCTGCGGCAGGCCAGGACAGCGGGAAGTTACCTCATCAGGGAGAGTGACCGCCGGCCCGGCTCCTTCGTCCTGTCCTTCCTCAGCATGACCAACGTGGTCAACCACTTCAGGTGAGCGCCATCCATGCCAGGGAAAGGAACCGTACGGGAAGGCTGCAGTGGTGTCTGCATACCGTGCTAAATGCCAACATAAACCCTGTCTCCCATGGCTATATTTTTTGACTGGGAAGGTTTTTTTTCAACAATTTCAAACTTTTTTTTCTCAAAATAGGAGTCTACGAATGTGCTTCTCGTCACCATTGTGCCGACTGTACCCACCTGCGTGAAACACTTCAGTCAAAGTGTGTGCACTCTTCTAAAGTCCACTGATTATAATGAAGGTATACGCACATCCAAAACTCAGTGCAGGTGCCAGGTAAAAAAGAATAAAAATAAAGAAACACCAGCACACTACTATAATGCTCCCAAATTAAGCTACATCTGTGATCACGTGAGAACCCTTACTTGATGAAGACCGATTTGGTCAAAATGTTGTCACTGCTCATGGTTGTAGCCTAATATAATTATCTCTTGGTAGCATTATAGCAGTGTGCTGGTGTTTCTTTCTTATTTTGTACTCTTCTAAGGCCCTCACTTGTTAGGCCGTACAAGGATGGTACGCAGTACGACAGTAGAGCTAGCACCCATCGACGGAGACAGTTGGTTCTCTATGCGGTAAGCGAAGGAACCCTGATCCTCCTTCTGCTGGCAGTAGGACGTTGCATTTAGCCTTGCCGGGCTCAGGCCTGTTACGTACCTACTGACTGTACAGCCAAGCCTACCCTAGATTTGAACCCATTCTACAGAACAATCCCCTCTGGATCTGTTCTTGTTTTAACAATGTGTAGTCTGGTTTTGAAATCCCTTAGGCAGTATCTACTCACTTGGCCTGGTCCTCATTTTCCCCTAGCCTTAAGGGTCTACACACAGCACTGCTGGAGATTAACATGTTCACACAGCCCTTCACTGATATCCGTAAATCAGATTGGATCGGACAATGTTGCGTTAGCCTCAAGTGGCCTGAATAATATATTCAAAGTGTACTGTATAGGAAGAGTCCTCCTCCCAAACAAGTGGGAGCAAACTGTTTGTCCACTGAGTGAGTGAGGGAGAGGTACAGTTTATTTTGGCTTAGGCGCAAGGCATAGGTCCATGCGTGGGATGACTGAAATGGAAAACCAAAGACAACAGAGGGACTATTGTGAAATGCAGCTTCTGAGCACTGTCAGGCGGGACACTGTCTCGGCCCACGCACATTTCGGACAAACCCACGTAGGACCCAGACACCCCGGCCCGCTTCAATCGCCCGAAGAATGAAGGGCTGTCTGTTCTGGTGGTTTTGCACGGCCATTTGCCTCCAGAACAGGCGGTTCTGTGCTTTAATCCCTAATGAGTTTACAGCGAAATAAATGCCTTAGCGGGTCCTGAGCAGTGGACGCTTGATTAGTCAGCCTCGATGCAGTGGAGTTGCTTAAAAGATTATTTCATTATTCCGTTTAATATGTGAAAATATTTGACTGTTTTGACAGAATTATGGGAGCGGAGACTGTTCCAAGACAGTCCGCAATCCCTTATCCGCAGACAGCCCGGGAATTAAATAGGAGTACAAAGTAACATTTCTGGAACAGACAATATCAAAAAATTAAAAAAAATTCTATTTCATATAAACACTCTATTTCAGCTGCAGTCATATTCTTGCAATTAAGCCTCCGGTAGTTTGAAAGGTTTTTTTGTTTAATGCATGCTGGCGATGTGTGAGATGCTAGCAGGAGTTTGTGTTTCTGTCTGCAGGATAATTGCCATGTGTGGCGATTATTACATCGGTGGGAGGCGGTTCTCCTCACTGTCGGACCTGATTGGCTATTATAGCTACGTGTCCTATCTGCTTAAGGGAGAGAAACTGCTGTCGCCTGTGGCTCCACCAGAGGTGAGTGAGAAAGAGAGGGCACTTAAGGACAAAACCATCCAATTACTGTAAGCCACTCCAAGGCACCTTGTCTTAACTATTCTCTATTAATAACTATATGTCCTTCCAGTGAACCGGGTCTTTGCTGTTCTATAATAATAACTATCGTTCATTCCTGGGAAACCTGTGTTGACTATTCTCTATTAATAATTATAGGTCAATCGAGGGAAACCTGTCTTAGATATTCTCTATTAATAACTACAGTTAACCCCAGGGTAACCTGTCTTGGATATTCTCTATCAATAACTACAGTTAACCCCAGGGAAACTTGTCTTGGATATTCTCTATTAATAACTATAGGTCACTTCAGGGCAGCCTGTGCTAACTAGTACCCGTTCATAATAATAGCTGTAGGTGACATCAGGGCATTGATTCTGTTCCCCGCACTAAGGCTGTCCTTCTCTTGGTGGAGATTAAAGACCAGGGCTTGCCCTGTCCTGTTCAGGCTTCCGGGTAATGGGATACTGCATTGTGCAGGGGTGGAAGGGACCAGCTGTGGTAACGCTTTGGTTTCCAAACTGGGATGCGAGTACTCAGAGGGGTGGGGTATCTACAGGGCCAACGTGGGATGAAGTGTTCCATTCATTATTTTATTCACTATTTAGGCTTAAAGGCTAGTTCATTTTCAGGGTGTGATATTATTTGATATTATTTCAGCTTTGCTGTATGTTTTTGATTGACCCAGATGGTTTTTGTGTGTGATGAAGGATATTTACAGATGTTTTTGATGATCTCCTGGCTTTACAATAGCTAGTATATGTCTCCAGAGGTCGTACGGGTGTATATTACCCCATTATTCTTCCACTACTTACATTTAATACTATTTTCAGTTGGAACTATTTAATATTACACAAGCACCCTGAGACCACTGCACTCAGGGAATGAAGTACCGGCACTGTATAAAAACTGATATTTATGTTTACAATTGTGAATAAACTCTTATCAAATTAATCTGTTCATATGTACAGGCCAATAAAAAAAGCATACACTAATTGTGAAATATGTATTTTAATTTATTCACAAGGATTTACAAAGATATTTTGTTCAAGCCAAGACAACTGTTCATACATGTTCATTTGACCAATGGCAGCATGACTGTACATAATAAGAGTCAGAATAAAGTGTACATAGCATCAGAGGTTCTGGCCTGGAGCATATCCACTCCATATCCACTTCATAAAAGTCAGCTTTTTAACATGTACTTAATAATAATAATAATAATAATAATAATAATAATAACAGCAGCATTTTGGACAAGTGTAGAGAATAATTGTATTTTTGATTTATTATTATTATTATTATGCTGATTAGTTGATGGAGCAGTGACTGATGGGCTCTGTTTGTCTGCAGCCCGTGGAGGACAGGCGGAGGGTGAGAGCCATTCTCCCGTACACCAAAGTGCCAGATACAGATGAGATCAGGTGGGTAATGCTTGTCTTGGGACACTAAGAATTAAAACAGTTACACTTGTTAAGCAATCTGAAGCTTGTGTCAGTGAAGTCAGTTTGAAGCCCTCTGTGTATAAACACACACATACGCACACATACATACACACACATACACACTCACACACACACAAACATATACCCACACGAATATATACCCAGAAATGCGTGTTTTTTTCTAAGATGCCGTATGTGCCGACTCTGCATGCAGATTTGCGCTCTTATCTGTGTGAAACCGCTGAAGCGTCCACTGGCTGGGCCTCAGCTTACAGGAAACCCCTCGAGTCAGAAAAGCCGCCTTACAGAACGTGATTAAAAATAGGCCCCCAATGACCCATGAACCTGACGACACACGCACTGCAGCCTCTCAAATGATGTATTTTACTTACCCGCAGAACAGAGCCTGATATCCAAAACTCTGTTCCGTTTACACGTGCTGTCAAAGAAATGTTAATCCTCTCTGTCTCTTTCTCGCCAGTTTCCTAAAAGGGGACATGTTTATCGTTCACAATGAACTTGAGGACGGCTGGATGTGGGTGACCAACGTCCGGACAGAGGAGCAGGGCCTTATTGTGGAGGACCTTGTGGAAGAGGTGGTGAGTACATGCATGGCTGCATAAATGCCTTGCACAATAAAGGCCAAATATCTCATTCACTGGGTTTAAATGTGGAATGTGATGAAGTCATATTCCATGATGGTCAACAGTGTCCAAACCATCCCATGTGACCTGCCTGTTCTCTCAACCTTGGTTACTTGGTTATTATTTGTGCTTTTCAAACATATCATGGTAGACATCTAGTCAGTACTTGCCGACCTGAACTCAGACCTGAGATCAGCCCACTATGCAATTCGGCATATTTGGTGTAAATTTTTATTCGATCGCCTGAGTACACCGCCTGTTTTTCCTTAATTTTGTTCAAACTAATTTCAGGGGCGAGAGGAAGATCCACATGAGGGCAAAGTGTAAGTATTCTTTTTGTATTTTCATCCAGAAACATTTGTTCACATTTGACATGATCTACACACTGGGAAGAGCTATTGTAGACTGATGCTAAGCACTAAGACTGGTTTTCATTTTTGTGGTTGCAAGAAGGCTAGTGCTATATTTTTTTTGGCTTAGCCCAAGGGTACATTTATTTTCCAGATTAACTCAATGCAGTGCATCAGTCCAAATATTTAATTATGAATAGCGGATTCATTTCTAATGAAACAATGCATAATGAATGAATAATTGTCAGCAAAAAGGACCCTTGTTGCAAAGGGATGGAGTATTTATTTGTGATATGATCTGAATAGTTTTATCCAGTATACTTGTAGGCCCCTTATTTTCAAAAGGCAAGTACTTTATATGTAATTCATAGGTTCATGGCTAATTCAGTCTCCTGCATGCTCATTTTAATGTTCTAGTTCTCCTGGTTATATGTGTGCCTGGGAATGTGTTCACGTGAGAGGAGCATTAAAATGCAGTGGCACAGTTATACAGCTTAGCAATGAAACCTTCCGTTATTTACTCTGGCCAGGTGACAAAATGGTGCCACAGAGAGTGTGAATAAATTGGAGCACACACACACACACACACACACACACACACACACACACACACACACAAACACAGGTGTACAGTAATACACCTTGCATAAGCTTGGATATACACACAGGGAGAGATGAACCAGTACATATACATGCAGCCAGGCACATATGACACACACACACAACACAGAGAAATAGTTAAACGTGCTCAACTTTGCCGGTGCTGAATCCTTAGTGGAGTATATGTAGTAAAAAGAGAGAAGGACAGCAACAGCAATGCCCTTCTCTCTTTTTACTATACACACACAACACACACACGCACACACATTGTATTACGTGTTACGGGTGTATTATGTAATGCATACATATGTTTGTATAGACACACACACACACACACACACATGCACCCAAAACAAATGCTAAGGAAAATAATTGCTTGCACATTGCTAGCTGTGTCACCACAAAGGTAATATGAGGACAGTTTCAGAGAATCAGAGATGATATTAACAATGCCTGTACTTGGAAGCAGAGGCAAATTAAATCAAGATTTTATAATTGAGTTAAAACGAAAGCATAACTGTATCGCAAAAGCATCAAAATAAATTTGGTTAAAAAAGACTAAACAATGAAACGGAAGAGTACGATTGAAGACAAATGTTTGGGTTTGACTGTAACTGCTGAAGCACTGTCGCTACGCCCTTAAGGCCGTTTGCTATATAACTGCGTTGGCCCAGAGACATAAAGCATTGTCAGCTGGTGTATGCTAACATTTTGGCATGCACACAGTCCATACACATTCTCCTGAAAGCTCAGTTTTCATATTCAATCTAGGAAGCCATTTGATATGAATGCAAATTTACAAGTTACTGCAGAATGTGTTCAACTCTGAAGCCAATGTCAGACACAGTCAGGATCACACTGACCTTATGGAGAAATGTGCACGCACCCCCTCGCCCTGCCCCACCCAGCTCATTTTGAAGCTGTAACATGTACGTCCCATCAGGCCCTATCAGAATGATGCAGTGCGACAGCACTTCCTGGCTGGGAGATTGCCCTTTTTTATGTCATTTTTTTCTTCTCTCTGTTGATGGGGAGGCTTGTGATTTAGCTTCAGTCTTCTGAGAGGGTGGGTTTTTTGAGTCAGTGACTGAACGCCATTGGCTAATCAGGAGACATGACACATTCCCTCTCTGTGTGCCAGCCCCTATGTCAGTGATACTCAAATCTGGCCCTCGAATCCAAATCGGGCCCCGATTTTCTTTTCTCCCAGGTAATTAACTGAACAATTAGTGCTACTGATTGGCCAGACTGTCTTCACACCTGACTCCCAGGTAAAGGGAGGATGAAAAAGCAACAGTTCTCGGCCCTCGAGGACCGTGATTTGAGTAGCAGGGCCCTATGTCCTACCCTCTCCCTCTAACAGCCCTTCTCTATCTCTATCTCCAGCTGGTATCACGGGAAGATCAACAAACAGGAAGCTTATAACCTGCTGATGACAGGTACCGCTCATCTCTACCTGCTCAGGTCTAATGAGAATGCTGACACACTGGGGCAAAGCCTTAAATTTCACACTTTTAACCCAGCAACTGTTGTTGTGCAGATTATGTGTGCAAACAAAGAGATTATCCTTTTTCAGAATGTGAGTGCACTTAAAATTTTAAATTTAGAGATTAGCTATTGAACATTGACACAAGTAATTTCAGGGTTGCTGTTTGCCAAAATTAAGGGTAAAGGTAAAGAAAAATCATTGCAGAGAAAGACTGCAGCGGTAATCAGGCCTTAAATTTCAACATTTTGGGGGCAAGGCCATATGGCCTTCAAGAATCATTGATTTTACGGGGGCAACAAGGCCACATGGTGGGGTACTAAGGTCATCAACCAAATGCAGGTTCTAGGAGGCCCTTCTAAAAATGTGGATATATTGTTCAAATAATTACAGTAGGTATTATTACTTGCCTATATATATTTTTTAAATTACCCATAACCTCTTATAACCTACATACAAAAGAGAACGCAATCAATGACATTTATTACATAAGAGGTTGCATGGTGTCAATATTTTTAGCAAAAATGGATAGATCCGGTCCGCTGTTTCTATTAGTTAGGGTGACCAGACGTCCTCTTTTTTCCGAACATTTCTTTTTGGGACCGAAAATATCCATCCAGGCGGGATTTCTAAAATCTTAAAATGTCTGTTTAGGATTTTCTTGTTCCGTAGACCATATATAAACAAACAAATAGCCTAGTATTATGTTCATAACGCCCGTCTAACCCTGTCCTCTTTTTTTGAAATCCAAAATATGGTCAAATTGTGTTCGAACCATAACAATAATTCAGGTAGCCTATATGGACTGCACACTGTTTTAACATCATTGCTATTTTGACCATTTTAAATGGTGTAATGTTCACGGATCCATTAGCCTACACAAAGAGTATAGCAAAGTTCCGGAAAACTGGAACGTTTAACGAGCAGTAGGCCTACGCTTTACCGGCAAAAAAACGGGATGAAGAATAGGCTACCCACTACCTCCACCTGCGTTGACAGTTACTTCACAGGGTTTCCGCTGGTAATAATCAGACGTGGTGCTGCATCACGGCAAGATTTAGAGCGTCAAGGAAACATAAATCCCCCGAAATCAAATACATTTTAGTGAGAGTACTTTTTTCTCTACAGTTCTCTCCTCTATTTCTCTAGAAAAACTTGGTCATGACTTGGCAAAGTCCTCTGTGATTGATCAGAAACTGGATATCAGTTATGAATCTGTTCGCAAGCTAGCTAAAAATTACATTAGCTAGCGTACTTGGCAAGCTAATCGCCATCAATAGGCTACATTATCTGGCAGTAAGTACAATTGTAGTCAGTGACTTTTTAAGGATACATTTGCTTAACTTTACAAGTAAAACAAATAATAACCAACGTTATCTTACTTGTGGTGAATTCATATATACATCAAAGAGGAATCAGCTTGCAAGCTAGCTAATAACGTCACCTAGCAGGCTAATCACCTTCAATAGTAGGCTATCTTGCAGTAACTAGAATCATATTCAGTGACTTAATTGCTGATGCCCTGGACACGGAAAGAAAGATTTCGACAGATCAATCAAGGATAAGTTTGCTTACATGAGTTGTCAGTTGTGGGTCATGATTCTAATTCGTTTCTGTTAACGGTTGATATGACCGTGCGACAAAACCAAAAAGTAAGAACATTAAGGAAGCAATAAGATGTCCAATCACGACGTACAAAAAATGTTTCTGTGACACTGGTAAATACGTCGATGGGTCACACAGGTTTGACTTGCAGGCATTTCAGTCAAAGTAAAAGGGCAGTCCGACCACAAAAGACTCAAGGCATCACGGCCAAATAGCAGGGCACTTACGGCCATGGCCGTATGGCCGCCCTGTAATGTATGCCCTGGCGGTAATGCTTCTTATTATGTACATGCTTTCAGTTGTGGAAGAATAGCATTGGCCAGCGCTGATTTTTGGAAGAATAATAAAAAATGCTTTACAAAGTGTGAAAAAGCAAAGGGTGCCCTTTTCAGAGGAGATTACATTCGAGTATGAATCATTTGACCTTTTCTGCATGTGCGCGGTTTGATGAATCGAGGGGAATTTCTTTAAAGCTTTGCTTTGATCCTTTAGGCCTCTGTATCCGGCAGTTATAAAACAACTAATGTGACAGAGCCGAACTCCTGCTGATCGTCGTACTCTCGAAATATTAATAGTAATAATAAGAACAACAACAATATAAAAAAAATATTTAAAAAACTGTTTATATATCAACTTTCATGCAAGTTGATGTGCTTCGTAGCCCAATGTGCTTCGTAGACAAAAAATAAGAGATACAAAGATTGAATAGTGAAAACACAAAAACATAGTAAAATACCAAGGAAGAATGCTTAAAATACTCTCATGAATATAGTGAAAGGATCTGAAATAAATAAAAGCAGGATGAAACGGATAAAAGCAAGTTTAAAGATACAATAAGTGAAGCATAAAAGCAGCCCAAGGCAACTAAAAGATGTTTTTTCAGCTGACGTCTAAAATGGCTGCTGCTAGTGCCTATATGGTCTGCAGAGGTGGTCTGTTCTACAGTCCAGGAGCAGAAAATGAAGCTTCACCGTGTGTTTATACAGGCCTTTTAAGTGGTTATTTATTATCATTTTTATCTATTGCTTTAAGCATTGACGTCTTAAGTATGAGCCATCTGTATGCTATTGCACGTGTGTGTTTGTTTGTTTGTTTGTTTGTTTGTTTGTGGGTGGGATCAGGTTCAAAGTTCTGAAACACTGTCTGTTTTTCGTTGTGGTCTGAAAACACACTTTTTCAGACTCAACCTTGACTAAACTACCTATATAGGGCCAATTCAATTCAGTTTTTTTTTGCTTTTCTATTTGTGTTTTTTGCTATTTTATAGTTATTCTATGTTCATTACTAGGGATATTGCATTCTATGTTCATTACTAGGGATAGCTCTTACGTTGTGAGAAAGTTGTGCTTTGTCGGATTTGTTTTGTAGTTGTGTCAATGACCTTCAATATGCACTTATTGTACGTCGCTTTGGATAAAAGCGTCTGCCAAATAATTGTAATGTAATGACATTCCTGCAGGTGTTTCTTTGTGCTACATGTGTAACCTGTGACTGTTATTTCTGTATTTTAACTTAGTTGGCCAGATCGGCAGCTTCCTGGTTAGGCCCTCGGACAACACGCCCGGGGACTACTCACTGTTTTTCCGCACCAATGAGAACATCCAAAGGTTCAAAATATGCCCCACCCCCAACAACCAGTACATGATGGGTGGTAGGTACTACAACAGGTAAATGTGGAACAATTCAGCATTAGACTCTACCAGCTGCTTGTCTCTCCAATGTACAGTACGTGATATTATAGTGGCTCTTCTGTGCCTTCTGGTTTGTATGTGATCTGATGTCACTAATCTAGTGAATTAAAATCACATCCTTGTCATGGTCCGTGGTTTATTTTTTTATTTTTTCGCTACGGTTCTCGTCCTCTCTCTCCGGTTAGGCATCTGTCTGATTTTTCCCACGTTCCGTTCCTGGGTTTTGCTTCACCCCGCCTATTATTCATTTCACCTGTTCTACTATCTGCGAGGTATTTAAGCTCCTCACTTCCCGGCGCTTCTTTGTCTTATTGACTTTCATTGAGCCAGGTATAATCAGGGTTAAGCGTCCTCATAATATTAAAGCCTTGCTGTATGTTTCCGGGGTACTTGCTTCATTACATTAGTTTTTACGTAGAGGATCATTCCTTGTTGAGGCTATACTGTTCGACTTACTCCTGTTCTCCCTGAGACAGCCTCTTTTGTTGTTTTCATTTTAATTTCACCTTCTTTTAGTGTTACGTGCCGAAGGTGTTTCTTTTCCATTGTTTCCCTGTTTCAGCTCTAGTATTGGAGTTCGGGAGTCTTTGTTTTGTTCTCTCACTCGTGTTTTCGAGTTCGCCCTATTTTCCTGGGTTGATTATTATTTGGCTGTTTAGCCACAAGTATTTATTCTTCTTTCTTTTCTACCCATTAGCGGCTTACGCTCCTTTTGTGGTTCTCACCTTTGTGGGTGACTTGTTCTGATCCCCCTCACCGTCGCGATTGATTCTCCGCTACTGAAACCATTACAATCCTTTTATAATTGTACAATTTTAAAATCTATCAGTGTTATACTACATCTCTGTACATAAAATTGAGAGTAATACGTGCTTTAGCTGTAGGCCTTTTAGTTATGTAATAGTCTTTTGTAATCTGTGTGATTTTTGTACAAAATTAGAACTTTGTGGCAAGATCAGGTGGTAGAAACCGCTGGGTCTGGAATCATGTTTGCCTAAACCCTGAAAAACTGAATTCACCAATGGTCTTACCAAAGGTCTTCCATCCTTTGACCCACAGTGTTGATGACGTAATTGACCATTACAAAAAGGAGCAGATTGTGGAGGGTTACAGCCTGAAAGCTGCGGTGTCAGTCCAGGTAAACATGAGTGACATTTCAAATTCAAGGGGAGTGACCCTTTTTAAATGTTTAGCATGTTAATTTTCAAGCAGATATGCTTATCACTTTATTGTGGACCTGTGTTACATTGCCCCAGAACATACTGTATGTAATGTGTGTGTGTGTGTGTGTGTGTGTGTGTGTGTGTGTGTGTGTGTGTGTGTGTCTGCGTGATGCATATATTTATCAGCATACAGTATATCACCATTAATAATGATGTGCTTTCGCATTTCTTAGCACCAGGAAGTAATCACTGATTTGATGGATGGCAAAGAAATCTATAACACTATTCGACGCAAGACAAAAGACGCATTCTACAAAAATATCGTCAAGAAGGGCTATCTCCTATTTAACAAAGGTACATTTCTCTGTGCATATTATTGCACTTAAGCAGCTGGTGTTAACAAGCACCCCGCAGTGTGCGGACACCAGGTACAAGTTGACACTCTTCCCTGTTCTCACAGGTAAAGGGAAGAGGTGGAAAAACCTTTACTTCATCCTGGAGGGGAACGACGCACAGCTGATCTACTTTGAGAGCGAGAAGCGCGCCACCAAGCCCAAGGGTCTGATAGACCTGAGCGTGTGCTCTGTGTATGGCGTGCATGACAGTCTGTTTGGCAGGTGGGCCTCTCTAGATCTTTCTTTCTTCCTCACTCACTCAGTCACTCACTCAATTGCTTACTCAATTGCTTACTGACTGACTGACGGACGGATGGACATACAGACGGAGCCTGTTCCATTTAATTTAAGCAAAGCCACTTTTTGGTCTTTTCTAGTTTCCTGTTGTAATAATAATAATAATAATTATTATTATTATTATTATTATTATTATTATTATACTGTTTATGACAAGATATATAGAGTAGGGATTTTCTTTTTCGTAAGTAGAACTCAATTTATTCCCTAAGTTGAGAAGATACCAATATGAAGATAGAAGGACGTTTAACTTTCGTCTTTCAAAGCCGGGGGATATAATCCGAGGCAGGACGGTAGCAGCGGTTCAGCTCGCAGTCGGATAAGGAGTCAATATTGCTTGTGTCTATTCACAGGCCAAACTGTTTCCAGATTGTGGTTCAGCACTTCAGTGAAGAGCAGTACATTTTCTACTTTGCAGGAGAGACGCCTGAACAGGCCCAGGTTTGTGCACCGTGTCTACTTTCTACAAAACGGATTAAGCCTATCCTCATTTCCCACCAATTGGATTAAGTTTGAAATGACTGCCAGTGCCACTTTCTCCATATGTAATTATGCACTCATTTAAATCCAGGCTTCATTCCCCTTACAAATCCTCTGATGGCCGGGGTAACATTCAGGTAATGGAGTTATCTCTGGTTACCCACAGGACTGGATGAAATGTCTGCAAACGTTCTGCAGTAATCTGAGGAAGCCAACGCAGCCAACCACTAACAAGAGACTTCGGCAGGTACCAGTTAAAGCCGTTGGAAAAGCCTGCCACAGTCAGTCAAATTTGTATAAAATTAGAATTAGTAGAGCAGGATTAAACTGTCCCAGGGCACTTTCTGTAGAAACTATATGTGAATATGAAAAACAAATATCTCAGTTTATTTTTTAACATTTTGAACAGATTTAAATTGTACTCCTAATATTTAGCAGCATGAGCCATTCTGGGTTTTCCAAGAAGCATAACTGGTGGCTTCCAGTTATTTTGCTATCATATTTCTAGTAAGATTTGGAATCTTTAAATCTGCCCTGCGTCTGGAGTTTTTTTTTTACCCAAGTCCTCACTCATCCTTCATTTTGGACTTCTCTGGTTTAAAATGAGATCTCCAGATGTACACCATTTTAACTGTCATTATACATATTGATTTGCTCTCTGAGGGTTGGTTAATGTTATGTGAATGTGTGGAATCCTTGATTTCTCCATGTTCTGGGCATTGGAGAGTCTCTAGAGCCTTGTCCACTTCCCTGTGTCTTTTTGCCTTTGGCCTTTGCATGGCAGGTCAGCAGTTTAGTCCTGTACGTGGAGGAGGCCCACAAGCTCCCAGTCAAACATTTCACCAACCCCTACTGCAACATCTACCTGAACAGCGTTCAAGTAGCTAAGACACACCCTCGAGAGGGACAGAACCCCGTGTTTACAGAGGAGTTCATCTTTGAGTGAGTTTTCGTGCCTAATATACAGTATATATATATATATATATATATATATATATTTATATATATCAACACTTTGGTTTAACTATTTAGAATGTCATGTTATTACAAAATGGGTTTGTTTTTCAATGTGATCATTTTGTCCCCTTTTCGCAGTGATTTGTCGAGTGACATCAACAGGTTTGAGATCAGCTTGAGCAACAAGACAAAGAAGAGCAAAGAAAGTGATATCTGTAAGTGATGCGTTTGTAACGCCTTTATTACCACAGCATTCGTTTATAAATAATTCAGTTGTGTGTGCAGGGGTTTTTTGCAGGCAGGTAGAAGTGAAATTTCATCATGAGTCACATTTGAGAAAAGCATTTTATACAATGTTTGCCATGTTGTGCCGAAGAAAAGTATTTTCTGATGATTTATAAAGATTTTTCACATGAATGCAGGGTTTTCTAAGACAGTGCTTCATTTATAAACAGCCACACTACTTTTTACCTTGAACAAAGCTATTCCAACACACACAAAATGAAGCTTGCCAATTGCTAAAAATATTTTTCTTTTTTTTTTTCTTTTAAAAAAAAAAAAAAACAGTTTTAGTAGGAGGCAGAAATACAGTGTGTGGGAAGGTGAAGTTTGAGTTTTCTTCAAGTTGTGTGCGTATGTCCTGCGTGGTGTTTTTGTGTGAAAGGTGTGTGTCCTCTTTATGTGGGTACATGTTGCCTCTCCCCGTTCTCACGGCTGCCCCTAAAACGACCCCCGCAGTGTTCATGCGATGCCAGCTGAACCGCTTGCAGAAAGGTCAGCTGATCGACGAGTGGTTCCCCCTCAGCTCTCACATCCCCCTGAAGGGCATCGAACCCGGGACCCTGCGAGTGCGGGCTCGCTACTCCATGGAGAAGATCATGCCAGAGGAGGAGTACAGCGAGTTCAAGGAGGTACGGTTAAAATGGAACAACTCCCCCACTGATTAATGCAACCCGTCTCCACTAGCGCCAGCCAAAAAAGGACATTGTACCAGTCTTATAATCGTATTTCCAATGGCACAGCTTAGAGAAAATGGTCACGGGAAATTGTTAACTGGATGTTACAGGCGCTTGTGAATTAGACAAGTGGCTCATCCAGATAAAACCTTCGCTGTGGTTTGCTCTCAAAAATGTCTCAATTAATTTCAATTTCTTATTAAGAGTATGCATCAAAAAGTCATTAGACTTTTATGTTATTGAGTGAAACCGGTGTATCCACAGATCATGGTAATTATTCCCAGAATAGGACGGTGTAATGTGTGTTTGGGAAGCAGTGAGAATGATTATTGTATGTCCTTATCAGGAATGCAGGAAATTGACTCATGATGAGTCTTACTGGCCTCTGTGTGTGTGTGTGTGTGTGTGTGTGTGTGTGTGTGTGTGTGTGTGTGTGTGTGTGTGTGTGTGTGTGTGTGTGAATCAGCTCATCCTGTCGAAGGAGTTCCATGTGATCTACGCGCTGGCCCACGTGTGTGGACAGGACCGCACCCTGCTGGCCAGCATTCTTCTGAGAATATTCCGGCAAGAGAGGGTGGAGGCTCCCCTCCTGAGAACACTGAATGACAGGGAAATTAACATGGAAGGTAAGCCCCTCCCCTTTTTTCTCAGAACATTCATCAACATTGGATATAAGCCCCTCCCCTTTTCTTCAGAACACTAAAAGAAAGGACAATACACAGATAATGTAAGCCCCTCCCCTTCAGAACACAAAAAGAAAGGGAAATGCACAGATAATGTAAGCCCCTCCCCTTTCCCAGAATAGGAGCTAAACTTTAGTTCCATTCAAACTGAAATGTTATTTGAGTTGTGTCCTAGTGTTTGTTGTCGTATGGGCAACGGCAAACAGAAACAAAGCCACTGGTACATTAGTTTATACATACAAACACCATAGAAATAACTAAATTCAAAACGAGTAGGTCGACAGCACTACAAACCTCACAAGGCACTCAAACGCCAGTGAAAAAAGTTTAATTATTATTTTTAAAACTATTTTATTTTTTAAAAGTTTTCATTTATTATTTGGCTATATCATATTTAACTTTTTTCACTGGAGATTCAGTGCCTTGTGAGTTTTGTAGTGCTGCCAGCGTACTCATTTTAATTTTCTTCTATATGGATTAGAAGTTTTGAACCCAGCAATGAGCACTTCTCCATTTTGACACTATTTTTAGCCAGTGTTAGGCAGTGTTTTTTTGTTTTTTTTTTACTATGTTTAGAGCACAACAAATGTTTAAAAATGCTGTATGAACAGTTTATTTAATAAAAGATCATTGTGCTAATAAAAGAACGCCAAGCAATTATGTAAAAGGCCGGCAGCTTTTTATGGTAAAGCTGTAGCAGCTCTTAATAAAACACTCTATGTAATTATTATGAATGTTTAGGAATAAATATTTTAAACGATGCATACAGAGCAAGCTCTCATGCTTTTTAGAAAAAAAAGATGTTATTTCCTTAAAAGTGGCTTGTTGCAATGGGAATTTCAGTGACTTGCTAAATAAAACTTGGTGGCCCTAGACTGCACATAAACAAGGACTGTAGTAATTCTGTGTCAAAGGCTGATATGCTCTGGAACGCTAACCTGCTACCTCTGTGCTACCACCTATCTGAAAAACACCAAGTGGCAACTATCAGACACATGAAAGAGGGAAGCATTGAACAGAACGAGTATAGTAAATAAATAAGGAAAGAAAAAGCCTTGTTCACAGTGCGTTTCCTTGTACTTAAGGTGTTTTGTTTCAGTTTTCTTCCTGTCAATCATTTTTTCCTGATGATCAGACGAAGCGACGACGCTGTTCCGCGCCACCACGCTAGCCAGCACACTCATGGAGCAGTACATGAAGGCCACGGCCACACCCTTCGTCCACCACGCCCTCAAGGACACCATCCTGAAGATCATGGAGAGCAAACAGTCTTGTGAGGTACGCCGCTGCTCCGGCCCATGTTCGTGTCAGAGAATGTGCACTCTGATTGGTAAAGCCAGGTGGTCATGTTTCTTAACAGTGACTCACCCAAAGCTGAGTCATGCTTGCTACTGTTCTGAATTTCTTAGGCTTTGTGGCTACGTGATGCACTTTTACCCTTGATCCGTTTCCTATTCTGTCTGTGTGGTTATCTGTTAGCTGTCATTTAACATTTTTGACCACCCAGTAACTACAGTTTACTAAATAAAACTGCCAGTGTCAATACAGTGGGAGTTTTACTGCCATTGAACGTGGTTGTTAAAAAGCACCTGATGCAGCTCTAAATCAGCAAACCCAAGAGGAAAGATGCGTGACCATGCCAAGCCTGTATGAATAAGCCTTGTGAAAGCTACTGAACTGCTGGTTTCTTGGAAAGACTCACAAAATGCTTTTTCCAATTTCCATTTTGAAAACAACTTTTGTGGAACTTTAATCATGTCGTGTGAGTGCATTTGAGAGTAAGGACATTGGTATGAAGGATATTAGCTATGTGTTGGTATAGATATTAAAGATATTTGTGAAGGTGAGGTTTTTTATAAATAGCACATTAGTCATTTGTACATTAATATGTAAAGGTATTGATTATTAGGCTCATTAGTATTGTGCGATGATATTGATATTAAATAAATACTTTTGTTCCTGTCTGTGTGTAACCTGAGGTTTTCCTTTTCAGCTAAATCCTTCAAAGCTGGAGAAGAATGAGGATGTGAGCCTGAACCTTTCACATCTCCTGAACATCCTGTCAGAGCTGGTGGAGAAAATCTTCATGGCAGCTGAGATCCTCCCACCGTGAGTGGAATATAAACATAAATGTGGAGATTTATACGGAATATAAATATCTCCACATTTATACAGGATTTCACTGGCCATAGCGAGTAGCAGAATTCAGATATGGTTTGTCCATTAAAAGCACATAGGCTGTGTAAGTCACACACATTCCTAAAATTAAAAATGGTACTACAGACACCTGTTCCAAGTGCCACCCCCATACTCTACCCACCTTGCTGTGTGTTTAATCTTGACTACTTGTTCGGTCAGTTAGAATTAAAAATGTTTTGTAACTATGGCTCAAATTTGTCAGTGTGAAACCACAAAGAAGGATCAATCACTCATTGGTGGAGTAAACATTTTGCACATTTACGCTTGCCCTCTCTCCCTTGATATTCCAGGACTTTGAGGTTCATTTACGGATGTTTACAGAAATCGGTACAACAGAAATGGCCAGCAAATACCACAATGAGGACGAGAGTTGTCAGGTAAATCACTATGGCAAATCTGTGGACTGATCTGAATTATCATCTGAATTTGTGGTGATGTTATTTGCAGAAAGGGAGACTTGAGTCTTTTGCTTCTTGTAATTTATTTTAGCTTGTTAGCTAGTGGACTTCTAAAATCTCAAGTTCAAGCTAATGCTAGATACTACTGTACTGTGTATGTGTTACTTTGGATGTGCTAAAAATATTGATATACCAATATCTTAAATTACCTTTTGATTCTCCATGTGCTGTTACAATGGTTGCTGTATCGAAATGATGATATACTTTTAAAATAAATTTCCCTGAAATATACACATTTGTATTACCAATGAGGTGAAGTGCAAAAAAGTTTAAGCAGAACTAAAATAATTTTTTGGCATTAATTAATATTTTCTTTGTTTTGTGTGGGAGGGTCATTGGACTTCAAAGGTTCTGGCGAATTTCTTGTTCTGCGTTCTGTGGTTTCTTTAAATGACTTTTGCTGTACAATAAACAGCTGTTGTATTCAGTGATATTTTCCCCAAGGATATCTGATTTGATTTAAATACCTTTTCATAATTCCCATTTGTATCAGGATAATGAAGTATATTGTGACATCCATATAGGGACACATACTGTATCTTGAAGTCAGTTATTTAGTCTTCAGTGGAGAAACTGTGCGACTGAAACATGTTCCCCTTCCCATAGTGGTTTTGTCTTCCTACGATTGATCTGCCCTGCAATCCTCAACCCAAGAATGTTCAACATCATCACGGGTAGGCGCATTAAAGTGCATTAAAGTGCATTAGGTGTTTTAAAGAATTACAGAAAAAACTGATCTGGAATTTGTTAAAGAATCTTTAACATGTGTTTTCTGGAAGAATGTGAATGAACCTTTGCTCAGTTGCTAATAAACTACCAGTGAGAATCAGAGAGGTCAATGGTTTCTATACCTTTTTCAGTTTCTGTTCTGCTTGGTGTCAGTATGCTGATATTTGTACTTTTATTCTGATAGATATGTTGTTTAACTATTAGTTTAGCTTTTACTCCTCGACAATGTCTAATGTACCCTCTGAGGTTTCATGTTCCCCTGGTTCAGAACCCATGATATACGTTTATGTAATCATGTGATGCATTTTTATATTTAGCTGCTTTCTCTGTGGTCTTCACTTCACCATTTCCAGTACCCACAATCCTGTTCAACTGCTCTAATTTATTTCAAGAAGTGCTTTGAGTTGCAGTGGCAGGTGTTTTTTATTGTTTCGTTGTGACAGACGCACCCTCATCGACGGCGAGCCGTACCTTCACGCTAGTTGCCAAGTCAGTCCAGAACCTGGCAAACCTGGTGGAGTTTGGCGCCAAGGTAATGTCAGCTGTTACCTGAGGGGCTGTGATGTACTTTCTTGTTTTCTCAGCAATTGATTTATGATGGTGGAAGGATTTATATTGCTAGTCTGGGGCTCGTTTCACAAAAATTGCGACGTGCTAGATGCGATCGATTTCTCCTGCACTTTTTGGAGTGTTTCAGGTAGAAATCGCAATTGCGAGCCATGAACGCATGTCGCAAAGCGCGTTCATGTAGGCAATCCGTAAATCTGCAATCGTTCTCATCCCCCTGCCTCGTTTTTTTGTATCAAACTGTCAATTGTCCCAAAACGCTAACTAAAGGTGGCGCTATGCATGGATTACAGGCTACTTTACTCTCTGTAAAATATAAAAAATACTTTGAATAACTGAAATTATGTTACAATGTATCGTGGCCATAATCCAACGTTATAATATAAAGCATTATATTAAAACTATGTTAATGGCCAAAGCACAATTCACATTTGCCCTTTAGGAAAAAAAAAGATTTGATATAAACTGCATCATCTGCTGAATGCTGACCATTAAGGATACATAGCAAGATTGTATCGCCCTTCCGTTCTGTGTGGGCTGGCCACGGGTGTAGCCAAGGTTGCAAGTGGCATCTGGGGGTGGGTTGAAAAATACTGATTAAATTTGAATTACACATTGTAGGCTAATAATAAAATGTAATTTGAAATATTCCTTTTATTTGAACGATTAGGTCTCCGCAGTAGGCCATAGCCTACACTTTATAGTAAAGAGTTATGCGTATTGCTATTTGTTATATATTCAAATTAAACCTACCCATTGTCACCTTGAAGCCATCCGTCAGTAATGTCAGGAAGCGGTGATACAAATTGCTCACACAGTTGCTCCAAATGTAGCTGTCGTGTGTGCGTGTGAGGCTGTGTTTAACGAGTGTTAGGCTACTTTTCTACACACAAAAGTGTGTTCGTTCTCAGTCGATGCCCTGGTGGGAATTTGCGACCCACCAATTGCACCAAGGAGTTTTGGGAGACCACTCAGTGCGTAAACGTGTCCTTTCACTTTACGTCTGTGTTGCGGGCTGAATTAAATCAGTAGGCTATTTACAAAGCGTAGTGCTGTCGTCACTGTCAGTGATTTATTGATAATTGATGGTAGCTTCACCCATTTTGGGGCTCTGCGAGCTTTGCAGTCCAATCAGTAAGCAGAGGAGGGATGTTTTGGTCTTTCCCTCCAGATTATTTTATAAAAACATACAATTTGAGAAGCACTGACTCCCCTAGAACGTATCTTTTTCAACTGAGACAGAGGTCACGGAATACAGAGATAAAAAAGAGATTAATGACATTTAGGCTTAGAAAATAATGGTGTGTGTTGCTTTAACTCATACTTAAGTCTTAAAGATGAACCCAGTACGATATGCATTCACTGGGAGTTGGCACCTCTTGCTCCAGTGATTTTCTGGCAGTATAGTGACAGAGCAATCAAATGCTCGTCGGTGAGAAAAATCTCACGAAGCTTGACGTGTACACAGCCCGCGCTTTTACGGTTGTAAACGCTCAGTTTGCATGTCCTTTCTCTGTAAGACAAGAGTACGGTTCATAGTCACATTCGCAGTTCAGTGAAGACGTAAATCGGGAATCACCAGTGTTAATGTGAGAATAGAGGGCTGGCAGACATATCCGCGGACGTCCTCTGAAGTTATTGAAGCGGGGTGTGTCGGGAAACAGACCGTTACTTCACGTCCTCCTGAGTTTGCGTGTGGTGTTTTCAGCCTGTCGTTTTTCTTCTCTGAACGTGTACCTGTGAAAGGTGTTATCCACTACCGTGTCATGTATTTCTGCAGGAGCCCTACATGGAAGGAGTTAACCCCTTCATCAAAAACAACAAGCACCGCATGATCATGTTCCTGGATGAGCTGGGGGTCAGTTTCCTTAGAAAACATCATTCATTCCTTGAATCGCAGCAAAGAAACTGTGTAATAAATCACATTAATATGCCGGTGGAAAAATCACCTGCATCCTTGGTCTGTATAGAGAGGGAGTTTGTTAAGCCTTAAGGAAGGTGGAGGTGACTGTATAGAGAGGGAGTTTGTTAGGCCTTAAGGAAGGTGGAGGTGTTTGTATAGAGAGGGAGTTTGTTAAGCCATAAGGAAGGTGGAGGTGTCTGTATAGAGAGGGAGTTTGTTAAGCCATAAGGAAGGTGGAGGTGACTGTATAGAGAGGGAGTTTGTTAAGCCATAAGGAAGGTGGAGGTGTCTGTATAGAGAGGGAGTTTGTTAAGCCTTAAGGAAGGTGGAGGTGTCTGTATAGCGAGGGAGTTTGTTAAGCCATAAGGAAGGTGGAGGTGACTGTATAGAGAGGGAGTTTGTTAGGCCTTAAGGAAGGTGGAGGTGTTTGTATAGAGAGGGAGTTTGTTAAGCCATAAGGAAGGTGGAGGTGTCTGTATAGAGAGGGAGTTTGTTAAGCCATAAGGAAGGTGGAGGTGACTGTATAGAGAGGGAGTTTGTTAAGCCATAAGGAAGGTGGAGGTGTCTGTATAGAGAGGGAGTTTGTTAAGCCTTAAGGAAGGTGGAGGTGTCTGTATAGCGAGGGAGTTTGTTAAGCCATAAGGAAGGTGGAGGTGTCTGTATAGAGAGGGAGTTTGTTAAGCCATAAGGAAGGTGGAGGTGACTGTATAGAGAGGGAGTTTGTTAAGCCATAAGGAAGGTGGAGGTGTCTGTATAGAGAGGGAGTTTGTTAAGCCATAAGGAAGGTGGAGGTGACTGTATAGAGAGGGAGTTTGTTAAGCCATAAGGAAGGTGGAGGTGTCTGTATAGAGAGGGAGTTTGTTAAGCCTTAAGGAAGGTGGAGGTGTCTGTATAGCGAGGGAGTTTGTTAAGCCATAAGGAAGGTGGAGGTGACTGTATAGAGAGGGAGTTTGTTAAGCCATAAGGAAGGTGGAGGTATCTGTATAGAGAGGGAGTTTGTTAAGCCTTAAGGAAGGTGGAGGTGTCTGTATAGAGAGGGAGTTTGTTAAGCCTTAAGGAAGGTGGAGGTGACTGTATAGAGAGGGAGTTTGTTAAGCCATAAGGAAGGTGGAGGTGTCTGTATAGAGAGGGAGTTTGTTAAGCCTTAATGAAGGTGGAGGTGTCTGTATAGAGAGGGAGTTTGTTAAGCCTTAAGGAAGGTGGAGGTGACTGTATAGAGAGGGAGTTTGTTAAGCCATAAGGAAGGTGGAGGTGTCTGTATAGAGAGGGAGTTTGTTAAGCCTTAAGGAAGGTGGAGGTGACTGTATAGAGAGGGAGTTTGTTAAGCCATAAGGAAGGTGGAGGTGACTGTATAGAGAGGGAGTTTGTTAAGCCTTAATGAAGGTGGAGGTGTCTGTATAGAGAGGGAGTTTGTTAAGCCTTAAGGAAGGTGGAGGTGACTATATAGAGAGGGAGTTTGTTAAGCCTTAATGAAGGTGGAGGTGTCTGTATAGAGAGGGAGTTTGTTAAGCCTTAAGGAAGGTGGAGGTGTCTGTATAGAGAGGGAGTTTGTTAAGCCTTAAGGAAGGTGGAGGTGTCTGTATAGAGAGGGAGTTTGTTAAGCCTTAAGGAAGGTGGAGGTGTCTATAGAGAGGGAGTTTGTTAAGCCATAAGGAAGGTGGAGGTGACTGAGCTGCTTGTGTTCCTTTGCCCTCACAGAATGTTCCAGAACTTCCTGACACTACAGAGCACTTCAGGACTGACCTCTCTCGTGACCTCGCCGCCTTGCACGAGATCTGTGGCACGCACTCGGGCGAGCTCCGTACACTGAGCAACGAGAGGGGAGCGCAACAGGTGTGTGTGTGCGTGTGTGAGTCTGTGAGAGAGAGAAAGCGAGTGTGAGAAAGTGAGAGACATAGAGCGAGCACTTGCAGCCTCCAGGAGGTAAGGACAGAGCTTTACTTTAACTCAAATTTTAAGAAAGTCTCACTTCCCCAAAATTGTGTGTGTGTGTGAGCGTGAGCGTGCGTGTCCATGGCAGAGCGGTCCCATGTTGATTTTGTTAATCAAAAGCGGAATGTGCTAATCCTGAAATGTAAACGCATTTCACACTACGGGATGAGCCTTATTTCACAGTGAATGGAGAAAACCGCAGCCTGGCTTCTCAGCCCTGGTCCCAGAGGACACAGCCTGTGCCGTTTCATTCCAGCCGGGCCTCAGCCACCTCATTCAATTACAGTAATTACCCTCCATGTCCCTCCCTGCAGGAGTCTCACCCTCATAGACCGGCGTCCCCGCTGTACAGGATTATCCAAAATGCTCCTCTGCTTCACGGCAGGGGCTCCCAGCCCTAATTTTAACACGGTGCAGGTTTTTTCCTCATTACCATTTGCTTTGTCTTTGAAGCGTTGGCGGAAAATGAAGAGCTCAGAGTCAATGACCGGGTGTCAGCGTTCAGGGCTTTGCCGAGTTCAGCTTTAGGTCCGCCAGTGAAAGATGTAACCTCTCTGAGGGAATCATTCACCACAGCACGTTTGGAGAAAATGATAGCATGAGCTGTCTGAGAAGACAACTAATCCGTTTGAAAGTTTTTAAATGAATATGAAGTATTTGTTTTATTAACTGTTTCATAATGTGTATATTTGTAATATAAACGTTAAATGCATCTCTTTAAAAAAACGATGAACAGCTTCGTATACGTTGAAGTTAACATTTTTACAGAAAAGGCGGGTGTGAGGTCACACCAGGGCGTCACTCATGGTCTTTTCTGTTCTGTTTTGTAGCACGTGTTAAAAAAGCTCCTGGCGATCGCAGAACTGCTGCAGCAGAAACAGGTGCACTACACCATGTCCAACAGCAACAGGTAGTAAGCCATTCTGCATCGGGAGTCGCACGTTGGACCTAGCATGCTCCACCTCCATCACCATGGCAACCCACGCCAGCCCCGCCCCCCTCCCTGCACCTCCATCTCCTCCAGTACGCCTCCACCACATTCCACCCTTGACCCCTTCATCACCACGTGAGCTATGCAACGGCCGGAAAAGTGAAAAGGACGACCCAGAACCAGCTCTCTGCAGCAGAGACTGTTAAGACTGCACTGGAAGTGCTTGATTTTTGGTGTGTACAGTTCTGTGATCTGGGATACACTTATCTCCCCTGCTCGAAATGTGGGAGGGAGGGGCCACAGCTTGGCGCACCTAATACTTGAGTGTTTTCAGCACAAGTTGCCAAAGCGTACCCCTAACCGTCCACTCAACGAGAGGAAGGTCAGCTGACAGGAAGTCGGGACCTTTGTCTTGCAACTGGAATTTTAGCTTTGACACTTTTTATACTGTAATCTGTGACAGATTTGTTTCCTAAAATGTCGGCCTATTTGAAAGTGCTGAAAGAGTACTGTCATTTTCTCCACTTATTGTACTTTACTATTTTGTCTTGAGCTCTAAATAAGGAAGAGCTTGTGCAAAAATAAATAAAACTTGTTTTATATCAGAAAATACATAATTTTGCTGGAATCATGAGTAAAGAATTGGAGATGATTCCCACACCCAACCTCAATTTTAAGTGCTTTTTTCCCCTGATTGCTTGGCCTGGACTTAATTGAAACTCCTTAGTATTTGGCATTACACGTAATCAGAGAAAAAAACCTTTAAATGTTTACAATTTTAAATAGTGCAAATTGTATCAGCACTGCATGCACTTATTAAACATTTTGTAAATTAGATATCGAGTCCCTCTTTTCTTATAAATGTAAAAAATAAAATGAAATGGCCATCCAGCTACTCTACCCCACAATTTTCTTTTTGGTTTAGGTAAGATATTCAGTGACGTGGCAAAGGCCCTGAATTTTCATGGAATGTGTACCAAAGTTACCAAAGGCTTAAATATGAAGAAGAACGCATAATTTTCCTGCGTTCTCCTGGAAATACAGCTGTTACAATTGGGAAATGGTGACAATGGAGCTAGCATGATAAAGTAAGAACAAACAGGACTTCTCAGATGCTAATGTTTGCTTTCGCCCTTAATATTTATACTTTTAAAGCAATTTTAGACACAAAACAATGTTCACTAAAAAAATTTGTGAGACCAAAGACCCTGCTGCCATTGCAATAAAATGGAATGAGGAAAATCTAACTTAAAAATAATAATAATAATAATCTGCAAGGACCTAATTTATAATCGTGCATATCAAAACCTCAGTGATAGCTTTATCATCGAAAAATGTACCTTTTAACCGCAGCTTGGTGGGTTTCAACAGGGTTCAATGGGGCATGTACAGTGCCCTCCACTATTATTGGCACCCCTGGTAAAGATGAGTAAAAAGGGTTATAAAGAATTCACCGTTTAGCTTAATCTCACACTGAAAAAACTAGAAAAATCCAACCTTTAATTGAAGTAAATTTATTATGCAAAAAAAGAATCAGGTTTTATTGAATTCCATCTGTACTTCTGCAAGTCCCTTCTCTTGGCTAAACAAGCTATCTGACAACAATGCTGAGTTTGTCTTCTATGGGGCTGCTGCTGGATCTAGTGCGGAAGTTTACAAATGGTTGGGATGCAATGTGGCAATTGCAAGAAGTTGTTCCAAATGAAATGTGGTATTAACATAAAATACACAGAAGTGTGAGTATACCGTTTCCCGTTTTCTACATTTATTGAGGTTTTTGAAAAGCGTAACTACTTGCCACATTGAGCCCTGTCGAAAGCCACGAGAAGCTGCTGTTAAAAGATAAATTTCTCAGTAACAAAGCTATCAGTGAAGTTGTGCTATGCACGATTCAAAATGATGATAAACAGCCTATCAATAAGGTCCGTTGTTGAAAAAATGGAGAACCTATCCTTTAACATGAACCACAGTCATTCCCCTCTGCTTTTTCGAATAATCTATATGATCTGATCAGTGCTATGTGACACTGATAAAGGTCAAGTAATCCTGCACTGTATAAGCAGGCAGCTCTTTAATTGCGCTGTAGGGTCCAGAAGCCAGGCTCCAAGAAACTACTAATGAACGCGCTATTGGTCCATCCTTCCGATAGACTGCAGGTCCTCATCAGGACTCCTTGAGGAGAAGAAAATGTCTTCATTAGTGTAATTTGGGAGGAGCCATCATGTGCGACGTACATTGTGTTTTGCCATGGAGAGAATTTGTAATCCGTTCAATCAAGTGTTCGATCACTTCCAGGAGCCCCCACCCATTTTTATGCATCTTTCGAATGTCGACTCCTAACATTTTGACATGACTTAAGGAAACGTATTGTGTGGATAAAAATGAATTACACCTTGAATACTCCCGTCTTGGGGGTTTTCCTGGCTCCAACATAATTGTTCTGCAACCGACTGAGAGAATGCAGCTCGTGTGATTAAGAATATTCACGGGACTTCAGAGAGACTAATCTTTGCTTTGACCCTTAATATGTTTTTAAAGCAATGTTTAGAAGCATGGTGGTGAGACATACAAAAAGAAATGTGTTCACAAAGGCTTTAATATTCACAATAAACCTACAAAAAAAACTAATTTTGCTTTAAGAACAAAGACCCTGCTGCCACAGCAAGAAAAATAGAATGACAGCCGATTTGAACTTTAGAATAAAAAAAAAGTTAATCGGCAGCCAGTCTTTACATTGACCACACAGTCTTTACATTGAACCACACAGACCGTCATTCTCCTCTGCTTTACAAAAGCACTTCCTAGTTAAGTGGCACTGATACAGGTCACATACTTATGCACTGGCTTAAGCAAGCATCTCCTTAATTTCGCTGTAGGGTCCAGACGCCAGTCTCCAAGAAACTGCTAATGAACGCGCTATTGGTCCATCCTTCAGATTGACTCCAGGTCCTCATCAGTCCACTCCTTAAGGAGGAGAAAATGCCTTCATTAGTGGAATTTAGGTGTTGGCGACCTAATAATTGGGAGGAGCCATCATGTACTTCCTGATGTGAGCCAATCATTGTGCTCAAACAAGTGATTGGCAGCTGGCAGTAGCCATACACATTGTGGGGTTTTAGGAAACCTCACTCTGCCATTGCTAGCAGTGAGCACTCACCTCCTCTGCAATGTGATGTTTGGTGACGTGGTCGTCGTCTTCATACCCTCTCTTCCTTTTGCTGCAAGAGAGAATGAAGAGTTTTTGGAGGTATTGCTCTGAGCCAGAATGATTATAACATCAAATTGATGAGAAACTATTGAAATATAGTGAAAACAATACATCATCTACAAGTAAACAAAGTTTATTTATTTTGAAAAAGCTAATTTCCCTGAAAAAAAAACAATACATAATACTACAGGGTTACCTCCAAAAAGATAAAGAAATTGTAGTTATCCAAAAACAAGCAGTACTCTTAGCACTAACCCTAGCTAGCTCCTGAACATAAACCAAATCCTGCTACAACCCTAACACTATCCATATTCCGAATCCAAACCTCTACCTCATTAATACATAAGACTTACCACCAATAGGTTTGAGATAAAAGAATATATATATATTTTTTAAATGTAGCAACCTCAAATTTTCCTTTAAAATTGGTGATAAACAATTGAAAGTTGGTAAACACTAAGCCAGCATACCACCTTCATTTCACTTCCACTGTGGAAAGAGCACTGCAGAGGAACTGTTGTATTTCACACCACCATCTGCATGATAAACAAGGTATTTTAAGACTGTGTGTGGGGGTGGGATGTTCTGTGGCATTTACAACAAAAGCATCAATTCCAGAAGATTACCGATACATTATTGTGGGGAAGGCACATTGAACGCATTCTGCAAACAATCAGGAAAAAAAACTAAACGCAATTTAAGCAAAATCATTTCGTAAGTAGAGGGTCCCACAAACGCCTACCTTGTGCTCGCCTACCCGCATAAAAGTCCAAACACTGTCTAGCATACCTCTCTCAAATTCACAGTCACACGCCCCAAATACCAGATAAAGGGGCTAACCCCCAGCCTGCATCACAGCTGAAAACCCCTTAAGCCAGTACGGGCAAACTTTGGTCCTGGAGAAACTGTAGGGTGTGCTGGTTTTTATTTTTGTTGTCAAGTTGCACATTCGTCAATTAACTCATCACACCTGGTTTCTTTGGTATAAACCGGTTGCTGATTAAAAACCAGCAGACCCTGTGGCTCTCCAGGGCCCACCCCTCACCACACTTGCACAGTCTGAGGAGGGGGCAGTCATGCGCTGTTTCCAGTGCTCCTCTGTGGCGTAACACACGTGTGCATGTCTCTTTTCAGAACGGAGTGCACCATAATGTCCGTCACCAGCACCATCCAGGTCATGTGACCGGTCGAGCCAAAGATGACCAACAGGCCCAAAACTGGACCGGACTGCTGCACAAACGACCTGTTCTTGAACATGTATCCCTTGCAGAGGGCATCTGCTTTAACCTGCTGCACCCTCCACAGTAACAAACGGATTGGTTTTTTTGTTCGTTTTTTTTTACACAAAACAATTAGCATGTCAGTACTTGTAGCTGGCCGTTTACTGAACCAATTCTGGCTGGCGCCTGACTCGAGGGTAAAATGGCATTGCCCCGCACAAGATTCGGACCTGTAACCCATTTCACTCCCCACTGCTCCACAACCAATTTGGAGACCTTGCTGAGGACCTAGAAACAGCAGGGTTTCCCCCGGGTATTAATGGCGCTGCACGTCCGCAAACATCAGAGAAAAATCATATAAACTTCAGACTCAGAAGAAAAAAAGGAACGGTGGTGCAAAATTGGCATCATGTAGTCATGTTTTCACCAGGTCAGGTGTGGGCTATACCATGTGAATACCACGACTCGCCGCTTCATGCCACCGCCGCTAACCCTATGAGGCACTTCCTCCTCCACTAACTACTTTCCCTGAACAAGCACCAAAAAGGACACCCGAGACTCGGTCCTCATCACTGGTTCAGCTCCTCCGACTTCCCGCTCTGCAAAACCAGCTTGCGCTCGGACTCCGATCCCACTCTTACAGGCTCAGAATAACCCGGCCTACAGATGCGTTCTCACTGAAAACTCCCTGGATGCTAAATGAAGACATCTCTCATCCGGCCGAGTTCCGAGCCCAGGTGCACCTTAAAGACAGTCACAGGGCTGCAGTCTGTGACGACAAACGGGCGATAAAAAGAATCAGGGAAACGCATCATCGCCTTTGTATGACACCAGCCTTAAATAACGTTTTTTAACGCCACTCAGCCCGTTCCACGATACTGTTCTCTGATGTTTCACCTGATCTGACCTGAGAAGACACCATTTAAAGAGCTGGCAAATCATCTTTTATACCGCTTTGCTTGTTGATATGACGTAGCCAAGTATGACTGCACAAATGATATATTTTGTGTTATGTGTTAGCAGCTCTTTTTCAGAAGAGTTTGTAGTAGGCTCCGCCCCTTTATCAGTAGCATGTGCGGTTAACGCCTGTGTTAAAGGTGGTTCTCGGACAAAACTGAAGAATCACAGATATCTTCCTGCCGCATATTTAGGGGATGGAGAGAGGGAAAAATTATGCCCTTGCACGTGTAGCAATGTCCTGAGCGACTTCTATGTATTTCCCCTGGACTTTTCCTTGAAGCAACCATGTCTTTCCTGAACTTGGAAGTGCAACCAGGAAATGCTCTGGCCTCATTTACCTCCGGTTGTCTGTGAGAGGTTTCTCATCTACACTGCATATAGTTTACTTTTATTTTTCTAAACAAAACAGTGTCACGTGAATGGATCTTAGACACATTAGGAGGTTTGATTGAACGTGTACTTTCAAAACTAGCAAAAATAAAGAGCGAGAACAAAAACTTCAATATTGTGTTACAAATTCAATAAAGTTACACTGTTTTGGGGGCGCTATCAAATTCAATGAAAAAGAATTAGATGGTTCACAATGTATTTTCAAAGCTTAGAAAATTCACAATTTACTGTACCAAAATTTACACCAAACAAAGCAAGGGTGAGCGCGCCAGATTCCTGCAGTAGATTTGCGATCAAATTAAGCCAGATAGTTGTGTACCTAAGACCAGAGGTGGACAATCAGAAAGGGGTCAGAAAGTAAAAGTCCTGCCATGCGTTTCTTCCAAGCATGAACTCAGCCAGCTGATTTCCCTAATTAGTTATACCTCCTGGCTGAAGAATTGTGCTCATTAGCCAATCCAGGTGATTGGAACAAAATACTGGGGGAGGTCTTTTACTTTCTGACACTGGACTTTCCACCTCTGCATAAGACAAGATCAGGCCATGTTCATTCATACAGAAGAAGTGGCTGTAGCTCCAGTCCCAGAGAGTATAAACGCCATCTGTGTCATTTCATTAAAATTACTGAACTGGGGGTGTCTCGGTGACGTAGCCTGCAAGAGCACCGTCCACATGCTCATCGGCGGTTCGAATCCAGTCAGCTGACCTTTGTCACATGTCTCTCCCCCTCTCTCTCCCATTCTTCCTGTCTCTCTACACTGTGGTGTCTAATAAAGCTGAACAGCCCTAAAAATATAACTTAGAAAAGAAAATGAGTCAACTGAATCAGTTATTAGCCACGTTTAATTCAAAGAGCTCAGGCACAGAGTTTGAAGGTTTCAGGGCAGTCACGGTGTGTATGGGCTGGTGTGTATCTGGAGTCATACAGGACTGTGTGTGTAAATACTCACAGGTTGGTGTTTGGAACAAACTCAGCGTGGATCCGCTCCAGCTTCTGTTTGCAAGCGCCGACATCTTCCGGTTTCGGAGCCTCATATTTCTTAACGTGGTTTTTTATTCCTAAAAATAAATGTATAGATAAGTAAATAAAATATGTGCAATCGATTAGTTGATTAAGTGTAACTGAATCTTGCATAGATAACATGTTTACATGTTTTTATAAATACTTTATAAATGAGCAATTAAAGTCTTGTGAATGCTTTACAAAGACCTCATGATTTGCCTAACAAAATGTGACCCTGGTGTGAAGCAACTTCATTCAGGAACTAACAAATGCATGGCCACATACGTATACAAAGATGTATACAATGTAAGCCATCAAATTAACACGCCTCCGAGCAATCAGAACTATGCCATATACTATAATCATTTAGCATTTTCAGCCTGCAATTTTTATTTGATTAGTTTTTTTTGTTGTTGAAATATTTAACACACAGTACACTACTGGCTCAAAGAAATTGACTTAAATTTGAAAAGCCTGTCTTAGCGCAGCTAAAGCCTGCCACCTGGTGGCGACATATGGTTTGACTGCAGAGAACACTTACGTCTCATCGAATCAATCATCTTTGAAAGGGTTTCCTTGTCGTCCTTCAGACCCATGCATTCTGTCAGATAGCTACAGAGAAAATGGGATTGTTTTGACACACCTGGTCAATTAAGTATTGTATTGCCATCTGGCCTCCTTCAAAAACAATCCACTTCAATCCATTAAAATTGTCACAGATTTCTAACATGAACACCAATTTTGTAGACATCTGTTGATAGTCTTACCATCATTTACTTACATTAAGCTAAGAGATATTTCTAAACCAATCTAATGATGGTGTACAGTCAATTCATTGAATAAGATAACTGGTCAATTGCACAAATAGGCACCGATTCAGTCCAACTCCATGCCATTTCTGCAAATTACCAAAATTACCCATGTGCCAGATGCATGTTACAAATAAATTGCTGCAAAATATTTAACTCATTTCAGTAAACAATCTAATTCAATCTAATGTCATGTAAGAAAAGAGTTACAAAAGAAAACTGGAATCTTAACAACTGTAAGCAACGACGTGAGCACGCTGTGTAGATAGACTGAACCCACCTCTCCATGTTGAGGCCGGCTCGCGAGGCGCTGTTGAGCACTGCGGTCATGGCGATCTGTGACGGCGAGAACAAGAGGCCCGCGTCCGTCATGGTGGCCCGGTTCAGGAAGTCGTCCGCCGTTTTCCGCAGCACCTCCGGGTTCTCCAGCGTCAGGTACCTCGTCTGGGAAGGGCGTGCATTGTGACATCACAATAGCACATGTGACTGATGCGCACAGCGTACACTTCTACAAGACAGACACTCGGACTAGCCTGCATATCGCCGAACACCCTCATTAACCAAGTGCCTACAGTACACTTCCTGGAATATCTATGACAGTAAATAAGACCTAAATGTCCAAACCTGCAGCACAAGCACACATGCTAATAGGACTGCGTGATATATCACTTATACCTTGTGTAACAGTTTAATTTCATGCACGATATGGTTTCGAAGGATATCGTGCTTGTGGTAGTACATTACAGGCATAAATCTGAAACGCAGGTGGCGTCGCGGCTTTCGTCGGCAGTGGTTTCACTTCACCTCGCACTAAGCTGCGATGCTGCCAAAGCAGCGCGGTTAGCGAGGACGCTACGCAGCAACACACACGCAGTTCCCTGCTCCATCGTTCACACTCTGAAACCCACAGCAGCTGACATGCTTGCTTCCTTCCTTAACAGAAGGTGAAGAATGTTGACGGAGCGAGACAACGCGAGTTGTTTAAACTGTTCTTTTCTGGCATTAAAACACATTTCATGGAAAGGCTCGAAATAAAGAATTTCATTGCACTCATGTTTTTGCTTAGCTGCCAATTTGTGCATCTCTTGTTGCTGGTATGGTAAAACATTTCCTTTAAAGACTTATGTTTAATACCATTTTGATACGGGTCTGCTGACTTTCTAGAGGACATTCATCTGCTATGCAAAGCTACGAATAAAAAAAAGCTATGAAAGATATGAATTTGAGAGAGACGTAATGTAATGATGCGATTCTGAATCCTGCCTGCCAGCATCACCTTGAGGTCGATGAGGATGCCCTCCATAGGTCTATAAGGGTTGTGCACCACCAGGTGGAAGTTGAGCTGCTGGATGAGGAGAAGCTCGTACTCCAGGATCTGCTGCAGGGCCTTCTCTTGACTGGCCGGGTTCTCCTGCAGGTTCCCCACAAACTGAGAGCTTGAAACATTGAACTCGTCCACCTTACAGGCCAGGTACGTACAGGTCAGCCTGCCGAAGGGCGAGAGAAGAGACACTTCACAATTCTGAAGAATGCTGAAGAATGAATGCACTGCATATAGCTTTTAACGCAGTGGTTCTTAACCTGGGTTCGATCGAACCCCAGGGGTTCGTTGAGTCAGTCTCAGGGGTTCGGCAGGGGTCAAGACACACACAGTATACGGTTCACACTAGCAATGTCGGGCCGTTTTTGTCGGAAGGGTTCGGTGAATGCACTGATGAAGCTTGCAGGGTTCAGTACCTCCAATAAGGTTAAGAACCACGGATTTCATATTATGAAATGCAGTAGAATCCGTGTGCCACTCAGGCGTCGTGATTTTCAATAGAAACCGCCTACCCTTTAAAATTTTTGGCGGTTTTGTGCCTTTATAGGGGCAATTGTTGGTTTATTTATGCCGCATCTGACAACTTTTAACGTATATTTCTAGATCATTTTGTGATGTAATTTTATGCAAATATCCAAAATATTCGATAATGATCTGTGCAAATATGCGACCCCTTTACAATGACGAATGGGAAACGGTTTGGGATTTGGCAATTCGATGCAAATACCCAAAAATGAGATAATGCAATTAGGTGGATTCTACTGTATTTGGGTATGATGTCCTTCCTCCCTTCCCAATTTGGATTCCCAATCACTGTCCATCTCCATACTAGCATAAGGACCAGTGTTGCTAAAGCATGCTAGTCAGGTTTGCACACTACATTTTACAAACAAGCGACATAACGCTAGTGGAGAGCTGGTGCCAAATATAGGAGCTTGCAGCTGAATATTGGATATACTGCAAAAATGATCACATCAAGCCTGAAACAAGTCAGTAGAGACTTTTTTTAAATTATTATTAACAGCCTTAATTATAAGAATTACATGTTATTTTCCTGTGCTGGGAAACTATTAAGATAACAATAAACAAAGAACAGTTTAAAAAAAACCTTCAAACCTACATGATTGTCCTGGGGTGGTATTCCATTAATGAATTGTTTGTGTAAAATCTTCGAAAATACATATTCGCTGTGCCCTGGAAAGACAAATGAATGTTAGCATGCGCACTAGACAGGTAATCACCAACCAATTCAGAGCTTTTGTGCTTTTATTTAAGCCTATTTATTGATTTTGAATAACCACAGAAAGGGAAGTGGTTTAAATGAGTGAAATCTAGGGACCGTCAGTCCCTATAGCTCCTATTTTTATGAAAAAAGGGAAGCAGGATATATACCACGACAGACTTGGGCATGGCCGGTTTGAAAACAGCGCAGAAGTCAAGAAGCCTCTTCTCGTAATGCCTGAACAGAACATCTTCCTCCAGGTGATCCAGAAGGAGCGATTCATTCAAGCCCGCCTAGCAGACAGACAGTGATAAAAGAAGAGCCGGTCGGATCTCACAACCATGGTGATTGATGGTCTCCGTACATACAGTGCATACAGAAAGTTCAGACCCTTTCAAGTTTTCCACATTTTGTTATATTTCAGACCCATCTTTAAGTGGATACTTTCAGACACTTTAAAAATACGGTAAAGCAAAGGGTATGAATACTTATGTAAATGAGAAATTTCAGTTTTAGATTTTTAATAAATTTGCTAAAATTTAGAAATACATGTTTTCACTTTGTCATTATGGGTTATTGAGTCTAGATTGATGAGAAGAAAAAAATGTATTGAATCCACTTTAAGATGGGTCTGAAACATAACAAACTGGAAAACTTGAAAGGGTCTGAAAACTTTCCGTATGCACGTTAAATACCGTTTGTCTGACATTAGCCTACGAACAACAGTAACGGTTTTCTTCCACGTACAGATTGGCGCTCCGAGGCGGCAACCATGGACACCCTGCTGAAAAACCGCCATAGATCAGTGAAGATGCTGGCAATCAGCAGGGTGGAACCAGCTGGTCTAGCATGACCAATTTGATCTACTAGCATGATCATCACATTACTAGCAAGACTAAGCACAGCTATACCTACCAGCACAGCTATTTTCATTATCAGCCTGACCAAGCTAGTCTACCAGCTTGACCAGCATAGAATCAGTACTGCCCAGATTGGGCAAGCAATATAACAACATTAACCAGCTTGCACCTCATACTGGTCAATGTTGCTTTTCCTCCAGCAGGGTATAATAATGCTATGGTGGTAAACCTGAGAAATGTGAGGTCACACAACATGCAGATTGTTCATCTAGTTTGGCTAGACCTTTCTTTACCTTCCCGCTACTAAGAATCTTGGCACGACACTTCTGGTTGGCCTGGTATCTCAGTCTTTCCAAAGTCTCTTCGTTTTCAAATGTCCAGTACTTCCTCTGCGAGCTGTTGTGATACATGTTGGAACCTGTTAAAAAGAACACGCAAATTCAGCTAACCTAGCTAGCAAGCTATATGCAAACCTAGGTCTTAGGAGTATGTACTAATCCAAGTAAATACATTATTATTATTATTAGTATGTGCTTTTCATAGACTTGTAAAGTTTTGAAGTGTAACACTAGGAATTGCAGATTATTTCCACTATGATGGCATTTGACACATTGATGTGGCACATAAAGTTTGAATGACCACATTCTCTTCAGATGGTAAAATGAAAAAACACAGGCCCAAGTTACATTGAATAATTTAGGAAAGATTGGGTTGCATTGCTTTGGAATAGAGATAGTTTAATTACTGTGAGCTACGATAGGCAATATTGTTAGTTGTAACTTCGCCTCATTTTGATATCAATACTTTTAACGGCAGGCCTAGTTTTTGCAAGTTTGAATTCATGACTAACAGACCTTTTTTTTTTTAGTTGAGATATAATTTATTTCTGTACTGTGTTTGTTATGAGTAATTTATGATAATGCATATACACTTATGAACCATAAGATAATTAAATCAAGTCAGGTCATACACCTGCATACACAATACATGCAAACACATAAATTATAGCTCAAAGAAACGCATAGGCCTGGACTGAGTCATTTCTCCTTTACCATAAATTACAAATAAATTAATTTTGTAATATTGTTTGTAATATTTTTTAATGGATTACGAGAAGTGTATTTAACAGGTAGTATGCCGCAGACCGTAGACATTGTGAGAGCTGGCATCAGGTTGGCATTGAGTGTTTGTTAAATGCGCGCAGCTTTATTTTGGTCACCGTCAGCTGGACAGTCAAGTGGAACTTGAAGTGCAGTGAAATACTGTAACGTTAGACGGCTTGTGTGGCACAGTTATGGTTTGTTTTTTATTTTATATGAAGCATGCCCCGCAAAGCCGTAACTTACCAATTTTGCGAGTGTCAGTGTACCAGAAATGGCTCTTTAGATAACTACACTAGGAGAGTAAGTTAAGGCAAACACGCAAATACTTTAGCAGTATCTAGCAGTTATCTCATCAGGCTAGCAACTACGGTACCATACCGTACCAACAGATTTTTGTGTTTAGTTAGCTAACGTTAGCTAATCCGGCATCTAAGAAAAAACTAAATCCAACATAGCTAATGTTACGCAGCAAGCTACAAGCACCATCCAAAACAAACCTTTGCCAAAAATAGGTGCAACGTTACCTACCTTTGCAATTCTCTTATGAACGTCCAAGTGCTTTTAGCGATTGCCCTCCTTTGGTAATTCTCTATTTACCCTCCACCTTAATTTAGACAGTGTAACACGATAATATACCTTTTTTTATTTGCGCTCTTAGTCTTAGCTGACAGAGTTATTAATTGGATAATAGCATATGATTTCTTACAATGAGTTGTATACACGAGCGCTTATTTCTGCGGCACTTCGGTGGACAAACAGGGTCCGTCCATTACTGATGACGATTCACATCAATTACCGTAATAAAGAAAAAAAGCGCGTTTGAATGGCAGTCAATGACGGACAAGCTCAGAAATACATGCGCATGTATTTATGTATTTATTTTAAGGGTAACAAAGCACTAAAACCACTTATTTGAGATGATAACTGATACATTTGGGCTTTTCTAAGTATCCCAGCTAGCCAAATATATGCGGCCCGATTCCGCCATGCTAGATTCCTTTGAATGCCGGCCCGAGTCCGGCAACCAGACTCGGGCTTCTGTCAGAATGAATGACGCCCCAGATTCGGCCCGAGTACGCTCGGCCGGAATCGGCAGCCGTAATCCAGCCCACACTGCCAGCACACAGACCGGCATCTGGCCAGTCTGCCAGACATGGGCCAACACTGGCGCAGATGTGATGTTTTCATTTAACCTGTTCCCACCCCCTCCCCCAGTTCTCTCTCTCTCTCCCTCTCTCTCTCTCTATATATATATATATATTGTGGCGAGCCATGGAGTCGGAGTCAGGTATTCTTGATGGAAATAGTTTATTGAATAAGAGCACAATCTCTTAGTTCCTTCTTCCTCAGTTAACAGTTGGAATAGACATCGCTTGCTGGATCGTAGCCAGCTTTATAGCCCCTCTATGCAAATAAACCTGCTTAACAAAGGCAGCCCTTGATAGGTGCCCTGCAGCTCACCCCAACCAATCACACGTAATTCACTCTGTCATACGTCAATCAACAAACGGTCTCTAGCGCGGACCTGGTTGAACACCTGCTGGTCATTCAAAGGTCAACTGCCAATTGCTACTGCACACGTCATTACATTTGAACACAACAGTTGACATGCACAACGATCCCCGTTACTCGCAATCGCCCCGGATCGCCACACTGCCCCCACCTAAGGGGTCAGCAGTCCCTTGCGACCCCTTTAACTGTCCACACTCGCGCACAAAGTCCCGGAAACGGGCAGGAGCCCTCCGTTGGCGAGAAGGGCGATTCGGGCAGTAGATCCAGACCTCGTCTCCAAACTCTCGACCAAAGCCCGCGCACACCCGGCCTCCGTCTGGTGGTGCTCCATTGGTCCGGGCGGAGCTCCGAACACCAAGCCGACAGGCGTTCTCAGCTCGCGCCCGAACATGAGCGCAGCGGGGGAGCACTGACTGCTTTCCCCCACGACGTACCGCTGGAGGGGGGGCCTGCGACCGTTGCGTCGGCCCCTTCTTGGCCGTGCAAACGTCGCAGCAATGGACGTGCAGCTTTACGTCCCGGCGGCAGGCAGGCCAGTAGAACCTCCTCCGCAGTCGATGCAAAGTCTTGCTGATGCCAAAGTGTCCCGCCCCCACAGAGCCATGCACCAGTCCAAGTACCTGGGGGCGGAGCGCACGGGGCACCAGCAGCTGGAGGAGGTCCTGGTCGGACCCGGGGGCCTGCCACCGCCTATAGAGCAGCCCACCCTGCGACGTCAGGCTCCCCCACTGACTCACGTAAGCCTTCAAGGCTGGGCTACTGGCCGACACTTCCCCCCATGCAGGCCGTGTCCCCGCCGCGATCCAGCTCCCCACCTGCTGCAGCTCGCCGTCGCCCTCTTGTGCTAGGCGCAGGTCCTGCTGGCTAAAGGGCAACCATCCACCCTCACTCTCCACAGTCCGAACCGGGCATGCCATCTCTGTCACCTGCTCTCGCCGCTCGGCTCCAGTGCAAGTTCGGCAGTGTTTGGGGGGTACCCCAGGGCATCTAGTTCGGCGGGCTGCTTTTAATTCACAATTTGATCGGAGGCCCAGCGTTTCGGTACCAATAGTTATAGTTTCGGCTATCACATTTATGCTAGCTCCCCACAAGGCTAACAAATCTAAACCGATAATGCATGCATCTTTTATATCTGCTAACCAAAACTCGTGTTTCACTCGCTGGGCTCCTGCACACACTTGTAATTGTTTACTACCACGCATGCCCATTTTCTGCCCAGTGACGGAGGTTAGCTGGGTAGAGGTAAGGGTCCATGCACCCGAAAGCAGCCCGCTAGTACCCCGAAGTACCCCCGGCCTTAACAGGGAAATAGTGGCTCCGGTGTCGACCAGCGCCCAGCAGGCTTGTCCGTCCAAACTGCAAGGCAAGTACAGCCCGGTCTTCGTCCCCAGTCTGCCAATACGGGGCTCGGCCCCGTGGGCCTGTTCCTCTGCTCTTAAAAGAGCATCAAACGGAACTTTTGCTCTTGGTGCAGGGGCGGGGCAGTCGCGGGCGAGGTGCCCCGGTTCGTCGCACCGGAAGCAGCGTCGCTCCCGTTCCTGTCGCTGCCGCGGTATATCTGGGTTCCGCTGGACCCATCTCACCTCCTCGCAATCGGCAGCTCGGACCCGGGGCTCGTTAGCCGGGGTCCCGTTGGGTGTGGTGCCCAGAATGAGCTCCAGTCGCTCGGCCTCGCGAAGCGCTGTGTCCAGGGACGCTGGTTTGGCGATGCGGACCTGTTGTTGCAGGCGCTCCGGAGTGAGGGCCTGTATGAAGGTCTGGCAGGCTAGCTCCTGCTGGCCTGCGTTGTCGAGTTGGGGATAGCCGCGGCGAGCTAACAGCCTGATGTCGGCGGCGAGGACGCCGAGGCTCTCTGCTCCGGTCCGCCGTCGCGTGGTGAGCTTCTCCCGGCTCACCTCCAGGAATTGCCGCTGTCCGAACCGGCGCTCCAGCGCTGTCATCAGTGCCGGTAGCGTCAGTGGTTCGGCGCTGTCCAGGTCTAAAAGTACCTGGCAGGCCTCGCCCTCCAGGGCTAACGCTAAGTGGGTGGCCGTCTGGCTCTCGTCCCAGCCATTGTAGCTAGCCGCGAGTCGTACCTGGATTTGGTACGACTCTAGCTCACCCTTTCCCGTGTAGCGGGGTAGCTTGATCACCGCCTTTAACGGCGTGGTCGGTCGCTGCACCAGCACCGCCGTTTGGTTCGGCCTGGAAGCAGGGGCGTCCTCGTTGGCTTCCAGCCGACCTACTTTCGCTCCGTTCCCGGCCGCGGGGTCAGCCACCAGCGCGTGCACCTCCGCCTGGTCTCCAATGGGCATTCCCCGCTCCGGTCTTGCTGCACTGGCTCCTTCAGGGAGCCCTCCGGGTCTGCTCTTGGGCCGCTTTGCAGATGCCCCTGCCATAGCGTCCATCTGTTCTGTAACCTGACTTTCCAATTCGCGGATCTGTTCCCAGATCCTCTCCGGAGCAGCCGTCCCGCTTCTGACACCATTGTGGCGAGCCATGGAGTCGGAGTCAGGTATTCTTGATGGAAATAGTTTATTGAGTAAGAGCACAATCTCTTAGTTCCTTCTTCCTCAGTTAACAGTTGGAATAGACATCGCTTGCTGGATCGTAGCCAGCTTTATAGCCCCTCTATGCAAATAAACCTGCTTAACAAAGGCAGCCCTTGATAGGTGCCCTGCAGCTCACCCCAACCAATCACACGTAATTCACTCTGTCATACGTCAATCAACAAACGGTCTCTAGCGCGGACCTGGTTGAACACCTGCTGGTCATTCAAAGGTCAACTGCCAATTGCTACTGCACACGTCATTACATTTGAACACAACAGTTGACATGCACAACGATCCCCGTTACTCGCAATCGCCCCGGATCGCCACAATATATATATATATATATAGTTTTATATGTTATATGATGCTTCATAATGATGTTTACAGGTTGTACCATTTTCTATTTCAAATTGACACGAAGTAGACATTTTCAAATGAATCAGAATTTTATTGCAGCCTACAAATGATCATTTCACATAATATATCAAAGAACAGAATAAAAGCCTAAATACTAAGATAAATAACAAAAGTAGAGTAAACAACAGCAAAATCACGTTACGTTTCTCCCTCAACTTTCCTTTACACCTCTCCAGAAAACACAACGTTGTGACAATGTATTGCTTTGCTTCCCACAACGTTGTGCAGACTGCAGAGGAACGTGGAAATGCCACATAAAGTGGCGACGTTTCTGAAATCTCACCGTTTTGACAATCGGCGACGTTCTGAAAACGAGTAGACTAAAAAATAGCCGCAACGTTGTCACTACTTTTTCTGACAACTTTAATAATTCTGTAGCTTATTTTGGGACATTTAAAATGAATGGCATGGAAGTGGCCAACGCTATATCGGCACTTAGCCTAACTGTAATTATTGGTATTTCTGTCCACCCTTGCGGAGTATGGTTTAAAAATACTCGTAGCATAACTCCCTAACCTATCTAGCTAGGTCTTGGCTGACTCTTTAGTTGCCTACCTACTTTATATAAATGCAGAATCGTGCGTGTATTTATAAAATACTATTTAAAAGTACGACGAACAAATATTTTGGAGTTTGATTGCCCTTGTAAAACATTTGCACATCATTTGCATGTACATGGGGGGAAAATAGACAAAGCAGCCCATTTAGGCAAAATAACTTAGATGAACTTAGTCATAACCAAAAAAAAATATTTGATATTTGTAGTCAAGTTAACACCTGAGTCAAAGCTTTAGTGCTAACATGTTAAGTAATACAACCACAAGCAACACTCAAATGATATCAGCATAAACAAATTAACATACTTGAATGTTTTTCTAATATGAGGCTGTGTCTGTCCAAAACCATCCAAGTTCTTAACACAAACAAATATTAAACACCAACAGACATGACACATTATCAAAATACAAGAATGTGACTGTCCAAAACCTTCCAAGTTGTACGTGTGTATGTTTATGAGGGCGGGGGGGGGGGGGGGGGCACAAACTGGTGTAGGGATAGAGGTGAGTGAGCTCACTGGCTTATATAAAGTCCCACTCAAAGTCCATCAGTCTCTTGAGTAGAGTGGAGACATGAGGAGTGACCTTTGTTGTCTTCTTATGAGCGACTTTACCAGTTCTCTTGGACAGCACTTTGTCCCGTGCAGCCTTGGTGCCCCTCTCTGGGTTTATTCCTACATAGCGTCTGAAAAACAATAGTGCCATTTTAGAGATGGTGTGAAAGTTGGTAAAAGGGGAATCCCACGGAAAAATGATGTTTGATTTGTAGAAAAGTAGCTCTCCTCCTGATTAAAATGAGCTCTCAGCCAACTCTCTACCTGTAGTGAGAGCAGAGATATAGCCCCAAACGACTGCATGTATCAGGTATCTGGTTTACTGTGAACTACAACTGCAAAACATTTTTTATAACACAGTTTATGGGTGGTGTCAGGGTTATAAAGCCTCTGTGCAAAGGGGTTAAGTGCTGGGTCAAACGATAAATAAATAAAATACTATAAAGTGGGGTGCCAAAATTTTAGCACCCCACTGTATTGTACTGAGATTGTCATATTGGTGCATCCCTAATTTTGAGAGTGGGCAAGAAGAAGATACCTGTGATGCTGGCATCACAAGGCTTTTGGAAATGCTCTTGCTACACACACACACACACACACACACACACACACAAGTGGCAATGGGCTTGAATACACGTTTGTTCGTTACCATATTCCTTTGTAAATGTTTGTTTAAACACTTACCTGCAGTTGGAGCGCACCCAGCACCGGAGTAGCAAGACTGAAGTAGCAGCACCGGAAAATAAAACGAACATACTGTGCAGTGGAGGCTGCTGACCAAAATTTTTGTTGAAGCAAACCCACAACTTTTTTTCTACCTGTGAAAATCTAACCCCTGCTTTACCTGTTGAGCTAGGCCATTTTTGAGTTGTTTAACACTGACCACGTCAACTGATCAGCTATAGGCAGAAAAGAGCTGGTGGCCATTTAAAACAGGTTTATATTGCTTGACAACTCATCCCTATGGTTGTACCATTTAAATTGAGCTGCCTTCTTAATTAATAACACCAGATAGAATACAATAAGTAGTTATGTATACACTCATTTATTAGCAGCCAAATAATTGAATTACCTATGCATATTCAATAGATAAATACTCAAATCCACCTGCACCGTTCAGATCATTTTGAATCGTCTTATGCCCAATTCACTGGAATAGTATTACCTGGGGACCTCATGTGATTTGTGGAGGTCGTCTGTGATCTTAATCCCGAGCGAATCTGCATTTCCGTAATTTGTGGTCAAAATTCCCCACCGTAAATTACTTACCATATTTCGCACAAAACAGGTCATCTGATAATATGAGTACTGTGTGAATCGGCATCTCAGTAATTTGGGGTGATATTTTTTTCCCCAGCAAGGATTCCTTGTTTTTCCCCCGCTTTTTCTTCATCTTTCCAAATTGAGATTTATGGAGGCTGCGGTGGAAATGATTATTGCTAATTCTGACATCTTGGGTGTGATTCTTATACCAAACGTATTTAAATGTTACTGCTGAACTTAACGCCACTGAATTGAAAGGAATTGTAGCCTATTCGACTGTGTAGCCAACTTCAACACACCAATTTGCAAATGATGTGCAAATGTGCAGAAAAACTGATAATATGGAAGTAGCCTATAGCAATGTTACATTTCATTCGTACCCGTTGATAATCCCTGGGATTTCATAAGTAAATTTGAGTGAAATACTGACTGTGTTTATCCCGTGCAAATGCGCCACATGAAACTCTTGGGGGATAATTCCGAAATCATATGAGGTCACCAGGTAGCCTAATACCCTAATCCAGCAGAATCCGATCCAGGATGTTTACATTCACTGATTCAATTTTCTTTCAAATGCAGCCAAATTAAATGGTTAAATCTAACGTTACAAAAAGTGAGCTAGTTTAGGCTAACGTTAGAAATTAGCTAGTTATTAACACTACAACACAATAAAAAATTTAACTATTTACAATACAAATCACCACTGACAACGCTACAACCATAAAAATGAAATACATTTCTCTCTCGCTCCCTTTCTCTCTCTCTCTAATACAGTAACACAGTAATGGCCTATCCGAAATTGGCGGTGAATATGATTATATTGCTGGGTAGTTGAACTCGTGTTCCGAATGGTTAGACATTATGTCAGTCATCAGGACGAGAAACTGCGCAAGAACATGCATGATTGGAACTAAACGCGTGATAATCCACAATTATCCAATCATGTTTTATAAAGTCCCCCATTGATTGCCAATGGTCAGGTGAAGCAGTCAGACACTGTGCCTCACTGAAGTTCCTTTTAAAAGTGAAAGGGCGGCGCTGTTTTTCATGATACAAGCACAGAACTATTTAAGAAGATACAAGGCATATATTTGAATTTAAGCACTTTTTTTTAGCTTCACAAGGGAAAGTCGATATTGATCGATAATGATTCAATATTAAAGAAAGCCTATGTTGTGTGTGTGATATGCATGTTCTTTTTCACCCCCTTTTTTTGGTGAAGCACTGCTTTACCTCGTCTTAGAGAAACCTCCTCTGGTTTTGATGTGGGTCAGAAATGGTCAGATCCATATATAAGAAGAAGCAAGGCATCACTGAAATAGCTTAAGATAGGAACAGCGCCTACATTGGCTGAATGGAAAAACTACTGGATCAGCGGTTCTTTTATTCACTGTGATTTTAAAAAAATTAATTATATAAATACTTTTTTCAGTTTATGATTGAGGCGAGGCCCCTTTCAGTTGAGAGGCTCGTTTCAGGTGAAACGAATGAAACATAGCAAAGGCCGCCTATGACAGTCTGCCTGTCAAAACTGTCAACGTCTTGTCAGTCAACTGAGCTAGCTGCTGCAAACCCATACAGCAGACAGTGGCATCTAGCGGTGGTGATTGGTACTACATTGTCTGCATGATTCTGCGGCTTGTCTACGATTCTGCGGCTTGTTTACTATTCCGCGGATGGCCCAGAATTCCACGGAAATTCGCGGAATCCTGGGGGGACTACTTTTATTATAGCTTACACAATAATAATATTTCACATTGTAATCTTGATATTTTAGTCATGCTTGTGCGCCCCCCTGTGTGTAACAGAGCGTTGTGCACACGCCTATGTAGACGCACTTATATGCGCCGCTAAAATAACATGTAAACAACTGCGACATGACTTTAGACCAGATTTGTAGTGGTTTTAGCCCAAGTGCTTTTTGCTAGCTTAAGATAGCAATACGCCAAAAAAGAATCCTGGCCACTCCTCATTTTAAGACCAACACACCCAGTTCACTTTATAATGTATATTTAAGCCCGAAACAACAAAACACATTCAAATTCAAAAACACAAACACGAGAGACAGCTGGTCTACATGACGCCATTACAGCGCCACGTGAGCGCAGCTCACATTTCTGCCATTTCCTGTGATTTTTAATGCTAACTGCAATGGTATCTACATTATTATGCAAATGCCAGTGCGAATTCGAGTGGCACAAACAGTAACAATTTTGAGTGTCAATGCTAATGCGGATGAGATTTTAATGTTATTGACCAATTAAAACGCACAGTGTAAGGCAGTCACAGACAACATAATTTTGGCACTGTTGGCTGCCCATAGTATGGAGTTCAGTATACTATTAGTATGGAGAGGAATTCATGCCACATCACTTTTCGATGGTGACGAGTCGAAGATGTGCCAAAATGAAAAGCAAAACCTTCATTACATTGTTTTCACGTCGATTCATCCCTATACTGAAAAACAATCAGTGGGGATTTTCTTTAAAAGTGATGGACAAGAGATTCTAAAAACTTCAAATAACCACAACTTTTCACAGAGGGATGTATCCACTACACACCCACCAAATATCTTTTCAAAAAATGTCAATAGGTATATTGATATACATCTCAAAGTCAGCTAATAAACTCAGTCTTGAAAGGACTCAGGATTGTTGGGGTGTGATCTACATTACATTACAGTCATTTAGCAGACCCTTTATCCAAAGCGACATACAGTAAGTGCATACAGCAACGTCATCGAAGTAACTACAGAACAGATAAGACAAAGCACATCCTTCCCATAAAGTAGCAGCTATCCCTAGTAATGAACATTGAATGCAGTTTGCCATAAACTGGGTAAATCAGCTCTACTACAATTCTATTTTAAATACTATTATAAACGTCTAAATCTAAATCCACACCCTCAATCCGAGTGCCATCGACGTCATCCAGCCCTACATATTTGAACCAAAGAAGTGTTCTTATACAGTTCTGTGGTTTGAACCCAGCGAGGAATTAATGCAATCAATTCAAAGTAAAATACAGTGCGGCTGCTATCAGGAGATAAATATCACACGCAAGCTCGCAATCAAAGTTAAATTAACGTAAACGCTAAGCAGAGTAGCCACACCACGAGACTGTCGTGACACATTCAATTACAATAGATTAAGACATCAGTTTTCAATGTTATTATTGCTTACTGTTTGAGCTAGACTGCTTGCGTTACTACCCTTTTCTCAGTTGGTAGGCTGGGGTGTTGGTCCCATGATCACATGAAGCAGTGAGGTGGTTCGCAACTCCCAACAAAAAAAAATACTACTTGTATAATTACAATTATTTATTGTGCTGAACAATGTTTATATTGCCTTCCAGTTTAATGCAGGTTTTGTTTGACGTGTGAGTGGAAGCGAGTCGATCACACGCAAAAAGGACTCGAAAATATTAACATACCTCTACTTTCAACATGTTTTCTTTTTATTGATATCGCTAATTTTCTCTGAGAGAAAACGTCACACCAGAGACAAGTTGTCTTCAACAGCCTACCTTTCCTCTCTTTTGAAGTCTGTCCTTGAGGCACTCTGGTTAAAAGTATCAAAATTCAAAACACAAAATATATAAAAAATGTTTTAAACAGTTTAAATATACAGCATGAGTTATGAGTTAGATACTATGTAAATTTTTAAATAATTAATTTATCTTGTTGTCTACCTTTGATGGCAGTAACTTTGTGGTGTGCCAGAGCCTTTTGCAGTGTTACATTTTGGACCCTGTCACACTCCTGTCTTTTAGTGTCAGGGAGCCCCAGATGGCTACAGCCAACAATCTGCTAAATATTTTCCTAGAGACATATTACCATTTATTAAAATCCACAGAATTACAAATAAATGTATAAATGGATATATTAGATGAAGCGATTTAAGGGACATTTTCTTGAAGAAAGGTCACACGCGTTATATTGGTTATTTTTTTACACATGCAGATGGAGCAGATTTTCGAGGCAGCAAATGCTGTAATCAAAAGCTGGCAGTGTGTGTGTGTGTGTGTGTGTGTGTGTGTGTGCATGCATGCGTTCATTTAAAAGGGCAACCTTGCCGCACAGCGCTTTTCTCCTGGTGCCATTATGTGCCTGGCAGCATGAAAGCACCATCAGCTGGCTCCAGGAACATTGAGATCCATTTTAACGATGGCGGTTTCCCTCTTCCAACCCCACGCCATGGTAGTTCCTGCCATTTTGAGGGGGGAAGAAAACTCACGCACACATACATACACTCTCCATCCAATAAGCTTTTTGATTGGTATTTTGACAGGCAGATGTAATGAACACGGTCTCTGCCTCTATCATTCGACAGGAGCAGGGAGAGAGGCTGGGAGCCATAGAGAGACATCAGGCAGACCCAAATCCCCTCACCCCTCCCCCTTACCCTCCTTCACCTTAGACGCGGAGCACAGAGAATAGAGAACAAGGATGCAGAGAGAACATGAGGTCAAGTTAAAATGATGACTACCGAGAGAAAGAGAGAAAAAAGAGAGAGAGAGAGAGAGAGAGAGAGAGAGAGAGAGAGAGAGAGAGAGAGTGAGCACATTGCAGCCTGCAAGAGGAACTGGCTTCCCTGCAATTTGCAGAACCTTTATCAGCGAAACTCGACTGGGAAATCCTGACAGTTCCCTCTCAAAGGTGAGGGAGAGGGAACAGGAGTCTGGTGTAAATTGGACTGCAGTCCACTGCCGATCAGGAGAGCATCCACAACCTTTGGCATCGCTGGCATGCCGGTGGCTAATTTAAACTTGATTTTCTTTTGTTTTTTTTCCTTTGAACTCATTTCAGTTTCTCATACAGAGACCAGTAGCCTACAACAAATGACAGAATACGTGGGCATAGGCCACAGGCCACATAAAACCATCAATAGAAAATGTGGAGCAATTTGTCATACAAATATACACAGATATTCACAAAATACACAAAGTATTTTTTTCTGTACTTTATCTGCAGTAGATGTATATTACTAATAATACCATACAGCAGAATATATGTCGTTCGTTATATACGTTTTTACCTCCCTCCCCATGTGACCTGCTTCAGAAATCTTCTTTTTTTTATTTTTTTTATTTTTTAAACCACAGACTCCAAATACAAAATGGAGGCATAATGTTGGGGTTGTGCCGTTTAATTTAACCGTGCTCATGGGGTTGCTACATTCACAATGAACAAGCAACTACATTCTAAATTCGCACAAATTAAGACTGTCTGTCCTTTTTGTTGACAGTGTGATATTTGTGTGATATATGGTATATTTGTCATTTCCATCTTTCATTCTATTCCCAGATAAGATACATCAGACACGTCAATTAGACATTTTTCAAAGCAACTTCTGTCTCTGTATTATCTGGTTCAAAGTCCTCATTGTACTCATCATTTGCCACTGGGATAAATTGTTATGGAAGGAGATATAAATATTATCAACAAATTCAGTTTAAGAACACTGAAATGGATAGATCAGTATTTCAGATGCAGGTGAGCTTTCAAAAAAATTGGTTGACAGCAATTGTGTCAAATGTTTACTGTAACAGCAAGACACAGGAATTACCAACCCCCATCTCCCTCCCCCCAACACCCAGCAGTAGTTTCGTACAAGCTAATTTGCATAAACATGAGTAATTTATGAATAATAAATGGTCCTTGCATTCAGCGGGAATCATTAATTTGCATATCACCATGGCACTACAGTTTTAGTTCCTGTGTGCTGTGTGCTCTCAAAACCTGCATAAACCGGAATCAAAGAAAAACGTTAAAAACAGGTAAGTATTTATTTATTTTCTCTGTCTGAACCTCTCCCCTCCCCCATTTTTCTCTCTTCCTTTCGTTGTCTGCCTCTTTCCCTTTCTCCAGCGCTCTGTTGCTGTATTTGTGCAATGAACATTTCAGCTGTTTTTACTGCGATTTGCAGATCGGGTCTGAATGGTGGGCAGCAGCCTGCATGGAGGAGGCTGTCAGTATTGAGTAGAATGCATTGCATGCCTCTTTTCTGTTTGAATTGCATAAACATGAAGTGCTACTGAATAATTGATAAGTGGCATATGTATGTCTGCATGTATATGTATATGTATGTGTGTTTGTGTGAATATATATATACATGTGTGTGTGTGTGTGTGTGTGTGTGTGTGTGTGTTTGGGAGAGAGGGAATACATGCACATGTAACTGTACATTGCCAGCTTTGTCATTGTTTATCAGGCAAACCCTTTCAACATCTTACTTGTCTGAATTAGCCCTAAAAACCAAGATACTGAAATGGTGGTTGGGTGGGGTACTGAGAGGGTGGTGGGGTGTGGTACTGAGACGGTGGTGGGGTCGGGCATGAGACGGTGGTGTGGTGGGGTGAGGTACTGAGATGGTGGTGGGGTGAGGTATTGAGACGGTGGTGGGGTTGGGTGAGGTACTGAGACGGTGGTGGGGTTGGGTGGGATACTGAGACGGTGGTGGGGTGGGGTACTGAGATGGTCGTGGGGTGGGGTACTGAGACGGTGGTGGGGTGGGGCATGAGATGGTGGTGGGGTGGGGCATGAGATGGTGGTGTGGTGAGGTACTGAGATGGTGGTGGGGTGGGGTACTAAAATGGTGGTGGGGTGGGGTACTGAAATGGTGTTTGGGTGGGGTATGAGACGTGGTGGGGTGGAGTACTGAGACGGTGGTGGGGTGAGGTACTGAGACGGTGGGGGGGTGGGGTACTGAGATGTGTGGTGGGGTGAGGCACTGAGACGGTGGTGGGGTGGGGCACTGAGACGGTGGTGGGGTGGGGTACTGAGACGTTTGTGGGTTGGGTAAATGAAATGTGTGGTGCGGTGAGGCACTGAGACGGTGGTGGGGTGGGGTACTGAGGCGGTGGTGGGGTGGGGCATGAGATGGTGGTGGGGTGGGGCATGAGATGGTGGTGTGGTGAGGTACTGAGATGGTGGTGGGGTGGGGTACTGAGATGTGTGGTGGGGTGGGGCACTGAGAGGGTGGTGGGGTGGGGCATGAGATGTGGTGGGGTGGAGTACTGAGACAGTGGTGGGGTGAGGTACTGAGACGATGGTGGGGTGGGGCATGAGATGGTGGTGGGGTGGGGCATGAGATGGTGGTGTGGTGAGGTACTGAGATGGTGGTGGGGTGGGGTACTAAAATGGTGGTGAGGTGGGGTACTGAAATGGTGTTTGGGTGGGGTACTGAGACAGTGGTGGGGTGGAGTACTGAGACGGTGGTGGGGTGAGGTACTGAGACGGTGGTGGGTGGGGTACTGATATTGTGGTGGGGTGGGATACTGAGACGGTGGTTGGGGTATTCTCAGGGGGTGAGGTACTGAGATGTGTGGTGGGGTGAGGCACTGAGACGGTGGTGGGGTGGGGCACTGAGACGGTGGTGGGTTGGGGTACTGAGACGGTGGTTGGGTGGGGTACTGAGATGGTGGTGGGTTGGGGTACTGAGACGGTGGTTGGGTGAGGTACTGAGATGTGTGGTGGGGTGAGGCACTGAGACGGTGGTGGGGTGGGGTACTGAGATGGTGGTGGGGTGGGGTACTGAGACGGTGGTTGGGTGGGGTACTGAGATGTGTGGTGGGGTGAGGCACTGAGACGGTGGTGGGGTGGGGTACTGAGATGGTGGTGGGGTGGGGTACTGAGACGGTGGTGGGGTGGGGTACTGAGACGGTGGTGGGGTGGGGTGCTGAGATGGTGGTGGGTTGGGGTACTGAGACGGTGGTGGGGTGGGGTACTGAGATGGTGGTGGGTTGGGGTACTGAGACGGTGGTGGGGTGGGGTACTGAGATGGTGGGTGGGAAGAGAAGATGTTGCAGTCAGTCACACCTAAATCTTTCATGTGTGTGACTTTCACCTGGAAAGTGGCAGCTTGCAGATTCTGTTTTTTTCCCCCTTTTTTTCCATGAAGGCTCTGATTATGCACGTAGTGTATGTCTGAAATCCCAGCTATCGTGGGATAGTGTTAAGCGCATGTCGGGGAGGGAGGTGGGGCGTTATTTGGAAAACATAGATGTCGGTTGTGAGTGCATGCGCACAGTCCACCCCTCTCCCCCCCCCACCCCGATAACAGCCCTCCCCTGAATACACTCTGCGCCTTTTTCCCAGTCATTTGCATTATTTATTTATCTCTCTTGAGCAGCACCCCTGTGCTAGTTATGTCTGTGGGCCAGTAGTGCTGGCTTGTGCATGCCAGGGACTCTGTAATTCTGTGTTTCAAAAGGAGGGCAGGGTGTTTCTTGGCAGGGAACCTGGCGCGTGCCAAGCCTTGTCACTGGTTTTCATTTTGTCCGTGATCATCCTGAATTCCCTCAGGGGGGCTTTGTCCAATTGGCGTTTTTTTTTTTTTACAGGCTCTATTTTCCCCCCTTAGACCCATCTGCTAATGGTGTAAAAACAGACAAAGATGTCATCTGGCTTCCCCTGTTGGTGGTCTTTAATGTAGTGAAATGCAGTTCCCCACTCAGCATCGTCTGTTTTACTTTAATTCAGCATCCCTGTCTCCGCCTTCGCACTGATAGCAAAAGTGCGCTTATTGTGTTCTTTTGTTGTTGTTGATGTCATTATTTTCCATCATGGTGTGGCTGTCACTCTGGCAAACGTGAATGTAAAAGATGCCTGGCAGATGGGGCTTAGGTGATACCTGGGCTGGGACTTAACATATGAAAAGCTGCAGTGAGAATGTGTGTGTGCGTGTGTGTGCGTGTGTGCGTGTGAGGGTGAGAGACACAGAGAGAGAGGAGAGAGAGAGAGACAGAATGAAAGTACTTCATGGTCTCTGTGATTAAGAGATTTTCTGATGTAGCTTGACTGACTGCTTGCAATGGGGGTGATCATGTATCGAAAAATGTTATATTGGCACATTTGATATTGGTGAAGAGGAAATCCAGGTCATATTATTGAGTAGCTGATTGAGATAGACTATGTACGTATATAGTGTGTATGTATACATACATGTAGATAGACCTGCACAGAGCACATATCCAATAGACCTTCTCTGTAGCATTGTTTTACATCAGTAGAATAAATCATCTTTAGCCTTTGCACTCACTCTCTTCTCAGCTACTCCGAACATACGTTATATGTTTCTTTGTTTAATGTCACGCTTTCCAGATATAATACATTATTTTGTTTCTCAAAGCTTATTATTGTCACAAAGGTATTTGCTAAACTGTACCTCAAGGGTAGGTTTATTGTATTTCGGTGTTTGCTTGAAATCAGTGCAATATTTTTGATTGAAAGAATGTTTTGACAGGCAAAACCGGGCATGCTTCGGTGGGCTACATATGACAAGCATCAAGTTGTGTTTCGAGATGATGTTGTTGTTGATGATGATGATGATGATGATTATGTGGTGATGCGTGTGATGATGCTGGTATCAGATAAGGTTCTTGTGTTTCTGCTGCTGCTGCTGGTGATGATGACGATGATAATGACAAAAATTAAGATGGTGATGAGGTTGATGACATAAATTAAATGCATGATGATTATATTTAGGGACGTGTATTAGTCCATCAGCTGATTTTGATATATGTCCATAATATTTTTTTATTATTTTATTTTTTATAATGTGAGCAGGTTGTGGTTTTTTCCTGTGCCTGCATGTCATTATTTCCCTATCATACTGACTGTCATTGGTTGTTATGGAGACCAGAGCAGGCTGTTGTGATGTCACAGGGACCTCCAAGGACAAGCCCCTGCCAGTGCACCATGAGTTTAGGCAACAATCACGTCAGGTGGCTTGGTATTCATTACATCTCATTGACATTGGCACCACACAATGCATTCATGCGTTGATGTTTTTTTTTTTTTTTTTTTGCTTTTCTATTTAACTTGTGTTTTTTGCTATTTTATAGATCAGAATGTATTGACTGTGTTCTATGTTCATTACGAAGGATTGCTCCTACGTTGTGAGAAAGTTGTGCTTTGTCGGATCTGCTTTGTAGTCGCGTTAATGACCTTCAATATGCACTTATTGTACGTCGCGTTGGATAAAAGCGTCTGCCAAATAATTGTAATGTAAGGTAATGTTTCATCTCTCGGCCGCAGGGCTTCCTCTGTCCGGTTGTCATTAGAGCCTCAGCTTTTATGGAACGTTCATGCACCAATATGGCCGGCAGCTAGAAAAACACTGTCCCCTGGCAGAACAAAATGGCTTCCTTGCTGAAAAATCGCGAATGTGCTGAACACTGCCGAACACTACGTTTCCCTACGCGGGAGCACATTACAAAGGGTTGGCTCAATTCTGTGATGCAAGCGTATGCAGATTATAGCAGAAGGGTTTTCAAAAGCGCGTATTTGCAAAGCCTCGGTAATAGGCTGCATTGTGTCACCCCCCCACCCCCGAGTTCTTCATGGACTGCTGTGAGAGAACTGGTCTTGGGGGCGGGGCTTGATGGAGAGGGGGTATTTGCATAAAAAGCTTTGTCTGGAAAAGGGAGCCTTTCACAGTGGCGCTAAGCCACACCCCCCGACACCCGCTAAGAGCTCCTCTTTAATTGATCTTTGTGTCTGCGTCCGCTCTGTCCGAAGGTGCTCATTTACATGTCTGGTGGCAGAAAAAAAAACCCACAGCTGTTAATTGATAAAGCGGCGGACGAATTTTACGCGGCGTGCGTACTAAACGAGAAAACGGCCAGCCCCATTTTTATGAAAAACAGATGAAGGAAAATCATATTATTATTATAAATGCATGAATTATTAATTAATGCACACACATAGTTACATATTTTTTATTATGGAAAAAAAAAACCAGCAACACTTCATTACAATTAGAACATTTGAAATGGACAATTAGTCAGGATTTATTTTTATTTATTAATGTATTGATTTGATTGATGAGAAGCCAATAAAGGGATGCATATAAATGTGTTGAGGAGAAGTGGTCAGTATGATCATACTTCATTATGAGAACATAATTTGGTTGGGGAATTACATTCTGGAACAGACAAGGACATAAAAATGGTTTAAAAAAAAAAATTTGACCTGTAAGATCACACATATGTGATTACAATGTCCTTAAGTGAACATTCTAATGCTGTTGTAACAATCATTACTGGTAATTTAAAGCGATGGAGTTATAGAACACTAGCTTTTGAAAAAGCATTCCAAAAAACCTGCTATTCAAGGGGGTTAAATCTCCCCCCCATGGGGTACATGATCAATAGAAAATTGGTTTAAGAGGAACATTTCCCAGACATTTGAAAGTATGATGGAGAATTCAAATTCTTGGACCCAGGGCAATGTCATTAAGACCCAAGCCCATGGTCCAGCTACTGCTTTATATGTGAGAATTGGCCTTGATTAAATGATACGCTTGACCTGCCCCATCGACGGAACATCAGAAGCTACAACACATCATGTAGCTGTTTTCATAGATGAGGTGTGAGTCGGGCGGAGTGCTGCTGTTTTTATGTTATTTGCAGGTGGCTCGAGATGTGGATTTATTCAGGATCTTAACAAAGTGATGAGTCGAGGGTTACGTGAAATAATTTGTCCATGATATCAAAATTTAGACATCCTTGGCACAGAGTGGGCGTTTCTGCTGTGCATATAAAAATTTGCATGTGTGTGTGTGCATGTACGTGCGTGTGCGTGTGTGTGTGTGTGTGTGTGTGTGTGTACATCTAATCTAACGGTTTTCCAGATTGTGTCCTGCCAGTCAAATGCCATCTCATCCTGTTGTCAGGAGAGAGAGAGAGAGAGAGAGAGAGAGAGAGAGAGACGTGAAAGTGCAGCCATTCAAGTGAGACTTCAATCCTTCACAGTACACAGCTCCTGCAAAGTCTTCCAAATGACCCTTTATATCAATGTGCCATGTCCATGGCTCTCTAAATAGGTTGGCAGTTTCACAGAAATAGATGTGTGTATACCAGCCAGTGAGTAATGTCTGCTGTGAGTAATGTGCGGTCTGAGTGATGTATGGTCTACCTTGGCTTTGTTCAGGGTTCTGACCCATCTCGCGAGAGAGGGGGTGGAGCCGGGTGGCGTGGGGGAACATTCTGGAGTAAAAAGGAAAACTGCAGGGTGGGTCAACTGTTGAATTGATAAACAAAAAATAAATAAATTCAAGCATGCAGGATTTCCATAGGATCCGTAGGATTTTCGCTTGTCACAATAGGTTTGCTGCCTGCTACCCGCCCAGGTTGTACACCTGTTAGAGAATAGGAAAAAGGCAAGGTGATGGTTAGCTGGGGAAAACACGGAGGTTGTTGGAGGCATCCTCCCTCAGAGGCGTCTGAGGCGGCGAGGTGTGCCCACTACTTTCCTGAAGAAACAAGAATCAAGGGAGCCCCCTTTACCTCGCAAACCAGGTCTCCTGTCAAATTTTGTGTCAGAACACAGTTTCACATACTATCATACCAAATCCCACGCTGTGGTGCGAGGTGACCTCTGAACTCTGAGTTGACATGTTCATTTGTGAAGTCTTCCCAGCTGAAAAGGTTGTGCACACACACGCACACACACATGAACACGCACACACAAACACACACACGTTCTTCCAAATAACTATGGCCTCTCACCCTTATTGTACTTCCTTCAGTTCAGACTGACAATTTAAATATGAAATTAATTATTAACGCAGTTATGAGGGGGGCTTTCTTTCTGGTTGTGATGTGAACAGCAAAATGTTTCATATTATATATATAGGCTATAGAAAGCTTGCCAAATGGCAGGTGTTCCCTGATAACTTGCTTTATAGACATCCCCATTTTATAGTTTAGAAATCAGTCTAAATCTGATCTGGAAACTGTAAGCTGAAAGCTGTGGATTGCATATGCTTCAACACTTGACCTCACAAATACGCTGAAAACGGTTAGCGCTGCAGATAACTCCCACCTAGCCTCTTGAGAACCAATTGGACCTCTTACATAAATTGTCTGTGGGTCAGAGGTCAGCTGACGAGAGGCTGAGGCTTGAGGATCCACAGAGCAGCAGGAAATCTAGCAGAAACTAATGTCTTACATGTAAAAAGAAAACTTTATTTAAAAAAAAAAAAACCCGCAATGGTGACAGTGATCAGCAGGTTTGGCGCCGGGGACGTCTGATTAACACGTACTAACGACGGCGCCTGTCAGCGTTCATTTCCCCCCGCTCGTCCGTCCCGACCACTCTTTCATGATCGCTGCTAGTTATTTCCTTTATCTTTCCAGCTTTGCCAATGTGGCGTCTTTAATCTTTCAGCAAACACACATCCCTTCTGTTTTCTTGCTTTTTTTCCCCTGTGCATGCTGTGTGTGTTCAAGAAATGTCGTGCGATCACAAAGCATCATTATCTAGGAATCGAGGAAACAAAACCTGGTGCCGCTGTTTTAGTTCCTCTTGGTTCTCCTTTTGTGTCGTTCTTTTTGTGTTCGCTTTTCTTGTTCATACTGTACGGCATGATCCTTATTAGGCAAACAAACGAATTAAGCAAACTAACAAATTCGTTTCAAAATATTAAGTATTTTTTAAATATCATTTTTACAATGTATATATTTTTAAATATAAAAGTCATGCCTCTGAATTTTGTTTTGCTTTTAATATTCATAGAATTCTATGGTGCTGGCATTACATTCCTGTTTACTTTTTTATTTCAGAGATTCCATTATTCCTGGCAAAGGTTTTTTACATTTTATTTCATTTACTTATAATTGGTCATTCATTAAAAATTGGAGCCTATTCATGGTAAAACAATAATAATAATTTGGACACAGTGTGTAATATTCTGTACAAAAAAGCACAATACATGTAAACATGAATGTACACAGATTTACTAAGACCTTTAGCGTGTGCAAAACATTTTAGCACACGCAGAACTAATGATTGGTGAAAAACAAATACCATGACCAATCATTGGTCACGTTATTGGTTTTGCGTATGCTAAAATGTTTTGCACACGCTAAAAGTCTTAGTAAATCAAAAAGTCTTAAGCTACTTTGGGGAAAGTGTCTGTTAAAAGTAGATTATGTTTATATAAATAAAAATATTTATAGCAATTATTTACATGATCAAACCTATATGTTTATATATCTTCCACTTTTTTATTTGACATATATTTTTCTCTTTTTCTAAACAAGAGCTAGTATAATATTTTTTAGAATGTTTTTCTTGAGTATAGAAAACTAAATGTTTTCATAGACACACATGGACACAAACACACACGCATATTATGCGCATGGATTTATGATTAATTATGGAGCATATATTACACAAATAAGTGCTGCTCTGACTATTTAACTGGAGCTCAATGCATTTCCAGGCCTTGCCTGGTGTGTTTAATTAAATATCTGAGAGCATCACTGTGGCCACTGTTTTCGGTGGCAGCCGGATGAAAAGGCACATGAAGCCACCTTCAATTTATACTGTGTCTAGGCTAAGAGATAAAATATCCACCGCACCCTTGCTTCCTGTTAAGTGAATATGCAGCCGTTTTAATTGGTGCTCACGGCAGAATCGAGGGCTTAATCTCGGCGATAATTTATCTAATACAGAGACCCAATTTAAATGTCACTATGCGGCTTCTCTCCTGCTCACGTCCATATTCAGCAGCTCCACGTTGGCCCCGATACACAAATTACATTCTCCCATTGCACTGCTGAACTAAACTACGCTATTGTGTCTAAACTGTCCTCCTGACCAATGACTACCCACCGTTTATGAGTTTGAATTCACAATACGACAGGTAGCCGACTCCAAAGTGTTTCCATTCTGGATATCGACAGATTATATTGACAGATTACTTTTTAAAACGGAATTTCTACGGTAAGGAACCAGATGCATAAGCATGTTACTATATTTATGAAATATGCATTATGAATGATTTCCTGCCTCATTATGTCTTCCCAGTTGCATTTTCCAATGGACCGGGACAGCAAATGTCAGAAAAACTGGCATGGAATTATGCATTGAATTGTGTTTTTCAAATATAATAAATTGACAAAATGGGCCAATATTTAGCCCTGCCAGTATATGGGATCACGTAGGGCATTGCAGTTTGTTAACCATGGGCACCAGTTTCATAATGATCAATTATTATAGATTACGGTTGTCATTTCGGTGCATTGATCTTCACCCATCACAGCCATGTCACGGTACCTCTGTGATATTTCATGTCCAGAAAAATTATCAGTTGAAGAATACAAATCAGTCCTGTCATAACTATTCAATTAGACTGATATATGGGCACCTCATTTACATTCACATAAAGATTAAATTAAAAAAGTTATTTAAATAAGGGTACAATATCATGAAGTGATGTCATGACCAAAACCCCCAAAAATAGTTTTTATCAATTTGTGATATAAGATCACACGGAGGGGACGTTTGTCCAGACTGAAGTAATAAATAATGAAGGGTGTTATTCCAACTGAAAGGAATATAAACCTTTCCACTCCTTTCCATTGTCAAGTGAAGACATTTTAACCGCGCAGTACGATTCCCCCTAGTGGCGGAAATTTGCACATCACCTGGGTCCGTTCAAGAGGAAAAGTTGTGAAAAGCCGCAGATAGCCTTGTTTGATCCAGAACTTTTGTCACTGTCTTCTCCTCCCATCTTATATCAAATGAATCCTCCCCAGTATTGTTGCAAAGATATTTATTTAGTGCCCGCTCCATTTAACGGTTACAGTAGAGGTTCATATAAAGGGGAAAGCTGTGGTGGCCATTCAGAGAGAGCACACACGTCATGTTCTGTTCCAATGGTGTTTCTGGGGGACACTTTCACAGTGACATTTGAGCTATGTGATCACATGCATTTTTCACTCCATATATATATATATGTATATATATATATATATATATATATATATGTATATACTGTATATATGTGTGTGTGTGTGTGTGTGTGTGTGTGTCCTCCAACCCCAACCCCCCCATTCATATGAATTTCAATTAATATCCGTGTTCCAGTGATGTCAGTCAGTGGGTATACAGTATATTAGGACTTGAATGACAATAGTATCTGGTATGGCCAGTATGTGGCTGGAAAGGGAATACATTTTATGATGGTAGTCAAACCAGTATCTACCAGAAGATGGCGCCATTGCACTTTTAATTGGAGATGCAGAAGCATTTTGCCTTCAGATTCTGAGCGGGAATGTCTGTAATGAAGAGGTCATACTAGTATACATTTTAATATTGTTTTTATCTTTGTTAATAGGCCATTTAATTTTTTTTATTGGAAAGGTCATTTACAAAAAAAATAATTATGAAACATTCTCTGCCTCTCTGTTATTTTCTTTGAAACTCTTCGACATCTGTTAGACGTTAACTTGACAGGTGATTGCAAATTTTTAATAGAAAATATTTTGAGGTGACATATTTCACACTCTTTAAAATCACATTTTAATAATATGGTGACAGAGATTCAAAAAAACAGTTTCAAAGCTCAAAGAAAGCAACCTAAACCAAAGGCCAAAGAAAAGACAACTGCTCAATCAGGTTTGTAAAACACACCCTTTGAAATGCATCTCTCTCTCTCTCTTTCTCTGACACACACCCACACGCACACACGCAAGTGGCCGTGCCGCCGTTAGCTCACTGCTCCATGAGAACCTCACAAGGTCCACCATTAGTTTTTCTGCGGGCCTGAAACGGCTGGGAAGAAGGGAGGTTTAATTGTCTTACAAAACCACCTCTGTGAGGGACTATGGAGATTACAAGTACCCGTCTATTATATCGGTGGGCCTGCATACGGGCCTCTTAGGCCAACATTGCCTTGTTCATTATCCCTCTCCGTTCTCTTTCAAAGGGACTAAACAGACCTCAGCAGGTGAAAGCAAAGAGACCTGAAAGGCTTTGGATCACCCCCCCCCCCTCCCCCTTTCACATAGTAACAATGCCCCCAACCTTCTCCTTTTTTCACACATTAAAGCCTGATTAAATCTCTTCTTATAAGCTATTTATGGAAGGTGCAAAACTAAAACCAACTAAAGATTTCCCCCCTCTGCTTTCTCCCCCTGTGTGTGTGTGTGCATGTGTGTGAGTGTGCACATGTATGTGAGTGTGTGTGTATGTATGTGTGCGTGTGCATGACCCTGTTTGTATGTACAAGTCTTTACAGGGCATAACTAAATGACACATATTCACTAATTTGGAATGATATTAAATACATTTTTCTTTGATGTGTGTTATGTTTAGTTATTATAATTGCTTATTTTTATGAACAAAATTGTTATAGTATGTGAGCCTGGGTGCAGACTCAGCATGCGTGATTGCAGTTGGTCTTGATGACGGTCTCTCGAAGAGGTCTGGGAATGCTGCAGCCGCGTGTGTTTAGCGTGTTTTCTAGAACACTGGGTGTACATGATTCCTTCCTGCACATGATTGATCACCTTATTTTCTCTCATTAAGTGAAATTGTGCACAGGAAGTGGTCATTCACCTTTCTTCCTCCTCTGAAATGGAATCTCAAACAGGGCTTCTTCAAAGCAGAATCGAATTCACGGATAAGAAAGAAATATTTATTTATTTGTTCATGTATGTGTTTTACACACAGTTACATATTGGGTGCTTTAATCCATTGCACTATTGGTATGTTCTCATTATATACAGTAGATGGCCAGATTATTTTTGTCATAGAGCTTCTCTCAAAGATGGAATTACATAATGTAATAGTGTGATTTAGAATTAAACATTTAATTTAATGTGGCAGGTTTGTCTTGTCCAATAAAATAATATATATTTAATATAAATATATACAACATCACATCCGGAATCTTGTTTAAATTGGTAGTGAAGTTGCAACATGAGTAAAAGCTTGAAATAAATGCTTCATTATCATATCAATCTGAAATATAGTGTAAAGCAGCAAATCTGAAATATAGTGTAAAGCAGCAAATCTGAAATATAGTGTAAAGCAGAAAATTGAAATACAGTGTACAGCAGAAAATATGAAATATAGTGTAAAGCAGCAAATCTGAAATATAGTGTAAAGCAGCAAAAATGAAATATAGTGTAAAGCAGCAAAGATTAAATATAGTGTAAAGCAGTAAAGATTAAATATAGTGTAAAGCAGTAAAAATTAAATATAGTGTAAAGCAGTAAAGATTAAATATAGTGTAAAGCAGCAAAGATGAAGAGCTAAAGATGACTTACTTGACATTCTTTTGGCCCAAATAATTTTTGTTCAATAACATTTTTTTAGATGGTTCAGGTAGATGATTTTAGGATAATGTATATAAATTTATATGAATCATTTATATTACATTTAAATACAAAGGTGACGATAGATGAAGTGTGTGTAAGTAGTGCACATAGAAACAATACATTATTTAAATTAAGATTCCACAGGTTGCTATGACTTTGAATATATACAGTATATCTAGATTACATTACATTACATTACATTATAGGCATTTAGCAGACGCTCTTATCCAGAGCGACTTACACAACTTCTTATTACATTTATCCATTCATACAGCTGGATATATACTGAAGCAATTCAGGTTAAGTACCTTGCTCAAGGGTACAACGGCAGTGTCCTACCTGGGAATCGAACCTGCAACCTTTCGGTTACAAGTCCAGCTCCTTAACCATTATACTACACTGCCGCCAGATATGTGTTCAACACGCATATTTTGCACACATATACATGCACACATGCACACACATAAACATGCGTATGTAAATATAATCTCTTTTATTCCTTAGCATTTCCATGGGGCTTCAGCAGTTCACATAGGGATTATCTCCACTGGGAGACAGCAAGTATCACAGTATAATAGCAATGGTGTAATACTATAATACTCGTCAATAATCATGGCGAACTTTACATTGAAATAAAACACTTTCCCGTTTGTTCTTTAGAATCATCAGTTGGTTGATTCAAAAAGAAGAATTCCTAGAAATGAGAACAACGTGCTAAAGTTAAAAGAGGAAACATGACATGCATCTATGAAAAAGAGAGAGAGAGAGAGAGAGGGAAAAAAAGAGAGTGAAAGAGGGAGGGAGCGACGGGGCATGCATTTGCAAATACATATTTGCATTCTGTTTTGATGGAGTTTTGTCACGCATTTATGATATCCCAAACAAATGTTGCTGTCATCTTTGATCTGTTGTCATTCATATTCTGAGCACTGGATTCTGACAATTATCATGCAACCACCTCCTGATCAAAACCAACGCATGCTGTCTATTACCGAGTTACACGGCTCATTTTTCTGTTCTTATTTTATCCTACATGCCACTTCATCGTTACTGGCTTCATTATCTACGTGTTTAAATAATAAAATCACAAGGCAGAAGCAATATTATTTCAAATAATACATAAGGCGATACAAACTCTAAGTGTGTCACAGGACAATAAGTGCATAATATACCATAAAGATAAAACACTATTAATGGCTCCCTGTGCTGTACAGTTCACAGATTTTCCACTTTAGATACAGCAGGGGGCAGTATCCATTGAGCTAACCATGTTACTTATTGCAAGACCACAGTTACTGATTTGGTGCAATCATACAATATAAAATCAAGTAGCTGTATAATAATTTAAATGAAATGACTGATTTGAATTGAACCCTCAAAAGATAGACTATACTTTGCCGTGTTGTATTTTATGATCTATCATGCACTCTTAATTTTAAATTCACTGAATGTATTTATCTTATTGCTATCAAACATGAGTAAATCAAAACATACTTGTGTCTGACATCTGTCCACTGCTCACAGACAAAGAAACACAACTATTTAGACACGTCCTGAAATAAAAGGGATTCTCACAAAGTGTGACTCACGTAAGCGAGAGTATGTTACGCCACACCACTAAACTATGAACTAAAGGTGTCAAAAGTCAAAACAGTGAAAGTTTGTTGGAATTAATAAATAAAATATGTATTAGGGAAGTGAATGAAAGGAAAGGTTGCTCCAGACTCCAGGTAAGTGGAGACGTGTTCTGCGACTGTAAACTTGCTTGAAGCAGTGACATGCCTCCATTTAGAGTTTGATACCGTCACTCGTAATAGTAGTCTAACACACTGCAAAAACCCCCAAATAAGTACATTTTAACAAGCATTTTAGTCTCATATTTACACTTAAATTCTCTTATTTCTAAGATTGCCAATGGGGTGAGATAGTTTTACTCATTTTAAGGTTCACCGATGGGGTAAGATAATTTCACTTGTCAGGCAAAAAGTAACTTAAAGCAAGCCAATATTTTCTACTTATTTTTGATTTTAAGCTTCAATACTTAAATACTTATTAAGACAGGACTCAAGACATTTCTTGCAGTGCACTGATTTGTTTATCAGATTGATAAGTTGAACAGTACAAATCATTTCATATTAAACATATTTCATATCGGCAGTACAGTTGCATGCTAAAATGATACTTGGGTTTGCTTAATATATTTTTTTGTATTAAAAAAATATCCCCATTCCCCAATGCATGATCATGCCTATGCACAACATGTTTAAAAGATAGAACGGAACAGAACAGAACAGAAATATAAAAAAATGCTACCTCCTATTTATTCATAAACAACCTGGCGATTTTAATATATGCTTGTCACTTTTGAAGACAATGCCTTTTTTTTAGACACCAGAGCAGGCCTTGCACTGTTTCGGTTGTTGTGTTGCCTGCACAGCTTGTCAGGGATGCACCTGACTTCATTATTTTGGGCCCCACAGATTTACTGTTATAGAGCTGCGCAGCCTTGTAAAGGGGGGGGGAGGGGAGGGGGGGGAATCAAAGCAGGCGCAGGTGAAAACGACACGTTCAGAGACCGGGCGGAGAGGCAGGTGGGGAGAGGCGTACCCCGGCTGGCACGCTCACACGGAGAAGCGCCGGCGGGCACAGCGGAAGTGTGTTTAACTAAAGCGCGTCGTCATTAGAAAGACGGCGGAGGCTTCGCGGCGTGGCGCAGCCATGGGTGCGACGGCGAACAAACAGCCGAGCGCCGTCACCGCCCGTCAGAGCGCAGCGAGGCCTTGCCATCTACCTTCCTGTTCCCGCGTCAACAGAGTTCCTCTGAAGGAGGACGCGTGCGGGTGAGAAGTGTCCTTGATTCCATTGTACAGGGGATTCTTCTGTCAGGACTTATCATAGAGACTGACACCCTGGGATTGCTCACAACCAAACTGGACACACTGACAGTTTCGCACCAGCCTTGCTGTTATTTAAAAGTGTTATTATTTATTAGATTTTTACGTAGTTTGTATTACTGTCATAAATATTAATGCTATTTGTCTATTTTGCACTGCTGTTTTTAGTGTTGCTGATATTTTAATCGTCTGTCATATATTAGAAGCACTTAATGTAACATGTAGGCTACTGCTATTATTATTATTATTATTATTATTATTATTATTATTATTATTATTATTATTATTATTATTATTATTATTATTTGGATCTGGTAAGGTGTCAAAATGAGTATATTATGTTCTTATACTGTATTATGTATATAAGCAGCAAACAGACTTATCATAGCATTACTTATGATTCAAGGTAAGGGGAAACAATCCACTTGTTTTCTGGTTTTAAATGTCTGGGTTGGATTCACTTTGTCTATTATTGCTCAACATGAGCTCCAAAAAAATGTTTTTCTCATTTTGTCCAAGCAACACAGAACAACATCATTAGCCAACACATCAGAAGTGTGCTGAACCACAAGAGTTAAAGTGAGAGTGTTTCCTGTTTTGAATTAGCAGGTGGGTAGCTATGTTCTAATTGGTTAAGGGCGATGAGCCCAGACAGCCAATGAGCAAGCTGCTGAGGCAGGGTTCTGGTGGAGCTGATACAGGCATGTTCACGCCCCTCCCATTGTCTCTGCATGAGAACGCTGGCACAGAGACACCCACATCAGCAGAATGTCTAACCAAAGGAGAAATGTATACAAATTTATCTTTGCATGTTTTGTTTGCTTCTTTGCTCAATTTGATTTGGATAAAATTTTAATGGAAGCATATTCATTCAAGCAATTAACATAAGACTGTTTTTACACTTAGGTAAAAAAAATTCAGAATTTTCATACCCTGCACCAGCGCACACAATCTTAAAAAAGCACAAAACAATAACTAAAAGTCAGTAAAATATACAAATTCAATTCAATTTTTTTTGTTCAAATATAACGGTTATAAAGCTTCACTAGGGCATTTATGAAAATAAGCCAAATCCAAAAGAGGTGTTATTGAAGGCTTTGTTATATATATGAATATACAGCTGCAGCTCAAAAAATTTGAATATCGTGAAAAAGTTCAATATTTTTTGTCACTCATTTCAGAAAGTGAAACTCATATATTATATAGATTCATTACACATAGAGTGAAATATTTCAAGCCTTTATTTCTTGTAATTTTGATGATTATGGCTTACAACTAATGAAAACCCAAATTCAGTGTCTCAGAAAATTAGAATATTTTGCTTTAACATATTTTTAAACTATCATATTTAATATTTGGTCGCATATCCTTTGCATGCTGTTACTTCCTGAAGTCTGTGACCAATCAACATCAAAAGACTCTCGATATCTTATTTTCAGGTACTGTTACAAGCGATACTATAACCTCTCTGCATTTGAACTGATCTCTATGAGAATTGGGGGGTAAGACTAGATTCAGCTGTAAATTACGCTGGTACAGTATGGAACACATGACTGGCGAAATGGCTGTACGTCATCAAGGGTCTAAGGCAGGGGTAGGCAACCCTGGTCCTAGAGAGCCGCAGGGTCTGCTGGTTTTTGTTGTTACTCACCACTTAATTGGTCAATTAGAGCAGTTGATTACACAGTTAACTCACCTCACCTGGTTTCTTTGGTCTAATTAGTTGCTGTGTTTAACTGCTTGGTGAAAACAAAAACCAGCAGACCCTGCGGCTCTCTAGGACCAGGGTTGCCTACCCCTGGTCTAAGGTATCAAACGAGCCCCAAACCATCACTCTGCGGCCAGATATGGAGTAGATGTGGATGGATCCCGTTAAGGGGTGTTTCTCTTGACTTTTATCCCCATAGAGTTCTATAGGAAAATGAATCAGGAGAAATAACCCTTGCAGTGATCCATCCACATCTACTCCATATCTGGCAACAGAGTGATGGTTTGGGGCTCATTCAATGCAGTTCCTGTGCCATAAGAACAGTAGCATTACTGCTCATTACTGCATTTTTACACATCCAGTGCAGTTACTGTACCATGAGAATATTCATTATTAGTGCACCTCATGTTTTATGATTTTACTTTCAGAGCTTAATTAGAACTTAGTTATAGATGCAGGGTGCGGCAGCCATTTTGTTTCATGGATTTTTCTGGAGTTTACAGCCAGATGCAGCCTGCACGGTGCGAGGCAGTTGGAACTTGTGACAACACCGTGGTGTGTGGTCTGAGGTCTTGTGTGCTCTTTTTTTTCATTTTGTCTTTCTTTTCTGTCAGCCTCACCTGACATATCGGGAAGATGCGGATCATTGGTAGCTTGACAGGAACGGGCCAGAGGGCAGGCTAAGGGTTAACAGAGAGGCCAAAACAACTTTGAAATAGCCTGTGTACCGTGCCATTCTTTCACACAACACCTTGAGTTAAAAATCTTTTCACTTCTACAACAGCAAACACAGGTTCACTTTATATGCTACATATTTATATTTACAAACATTTATATTATGCATTATATATAAACACTGTTGCATAATACATTTTCTTGGCAGATGTGCTTATCACTGGAGATTTACAAAGCTTATATTTAAAATGATTGTGCATGCATGCTGTTGGAAATTTGTTGAAGCCATTTGGCTTAATTTCTTGTACAAAACTGACACTCACCTGTGCACTGAAATTGTAATAAGTACAACGTTTTCACCACACCACACTACACCACACTACACCACACTGCTGCATATTGCACAACTGTGCTGATCTTTTTCACAATTTTTGTCACCCTATTTGGGCTTCAAAATGAGCAACACCTTATAAATTACACAGGCATGTAATATGCTGGTGAGTGGATGTGTGTGATTAAGGAATTACGGATTAAGAAATTGATCCTTGGAAGGTGGATATGGACACATAACTGGTGAGATCATTGGCTTCAAGAACCAAGAAGGATTTTAACTGTATTGGTTGGCAGAATTAAGTAATAGAGTGCAAAAAAATGGTAAATAGTTTTTCATGGGATGAAAGGCAAATTCTTACTTATATTATTTGGAGAGAGAAAAGCATATTTGGTCAGAGCTTTTCGTGGTGTGTACAAAGAACTCAAACAGAAAAAAGCGCACGTCTGACGAGGGAAGAGGGCGAAGTACAGAGAAACCTGATAGAAATTAAACGGGTAGTTCGCACAAGTGGACGGATAGCACTCATCACCATTCCTCTCAGACTGGGCGAGGGTCGGGGGCTTGTCCACGGGCCCAGGGCCGGCGCGGGGAGTGACAGGTGGGCACGGGTGTCGCCCGCATGGCTAGCACGAGCGGGCTGCCCCCAACGCACGTGCGACCCCAGGTGACAGCAGAGAGACACTGAAGATGGGGGGCAGAGTTGGGGGGCTTACAACCTGTCATAGTGAGGTGTGTGTGTGTGTGGGGGGGGGTTCCTCCTGTTTCAGAGGGGCGCGCCCCCAGTTGGTCCGCCGTCTCCGGATACGCCCGTCAGGGGCGCTGCGCGGCATGGAATTGGCCTTTTGTACGACAGCACTCTGAATAAAAAGCGCTGTTGACTTTATAGAGGGCTAAACTAATAGGACTAATTCAATATTCCACCTTCTGGCAGAGTATCACACAATGGCAGTGGAAATGGCTTTGGGCCAAGTTTACTTCTCCTACGGTAGTTAAGCACTTTAAATTCCATGGCACCATGTCAGAGGGTTGGCGTTATTATTATCTAAAGCATATTTAAGGTCGTTGACAACTTTAATGACAGAGTATGAATGTTCAAACTGCCTTTGTCCATAACTACAGTTCAGCTGTGTAAATGAGGTGCAAATTTTAGATCTAAAATACATTTACAATAACAGCACGAATGAAATGGGTGAGAGGCACCAACTGTTTCTGTTCCCAGCCGGTGCCTGAATGGTCGCATTTTATAACGTAGACCACCGCTTTTTTTGTTAATATTTGAAATCATTATTACACCACCAAACGAAGATCTAAAAGCTTATTTCAAAGCAGCATTTCAGAGAAGTTATTATGAATGGTCTATGGAACAGCAGGAACTTTGTGGTTGTTTTAAACACGGTTTAAGTTTCTACTGCATACCAGTAGGAGATTCAAAAATAATAAACTCTGAGAGAGATTAGGGCCAACAGTTGAATCCATAAGGAAGGAAGCTGTCCATGAATTGGAATCGTGAGGAAGACAACAAATACATTTTCCTTGCGCGTAGGAAATTGATCATAAACCTTACTCAGGAGAGGGAAACATTTCCCTCACTCCCTTTCAAAGAATCTTTGAAGACAGGTTCACAGAAACTACGATCGCCAAGGTGTCTCACCTCGGCATAATGTGACGAACATTAAAGACAGAGAAAGAAATGAGAAAACCGTCAAAATATCCGTTCATTATAGATACGAAGATGAAAAACCTCAGGGCTCGCTCACACACACACACACACACACACACACACACACACACACACACACACACACACACACACACATATTCCAAAGAAACGTTGAGGAAAAGTTTGGGCCTAGTCCCTGAAAAGAAAAAGCAGGCCAGTGCAAATGAATCCGTCACAAAACCAGAAAACGTATAAAATGGCCGTGGATGCATGCAGGTGTCACTCACCGGCGTGGGACGGCACTGGTGTTGCCAGTGGGGGTGAAACCTTGCCAGAGCCTGTCCTGGGGGAGCCAAAACTGGCAGACCCCACCTCCCCCCATTGGGATCTTAATCTGGCTTAAGGACAGGAACGGAGGCATTCTCCGGGCCTGCGCACCTCCTCCATTCGGGAGGGGATTATCGGAGGGGTCTGGCAGATTCCCCCGTCGCAGCATGGCGGTGACCCCGTGACCTGGTCCCCGTGGCGACTAGGTGGGGCCCACCTTGGCCGGACAGAGGAGTGTGGTATTAACCCCGCAACCTGCCCCCTCCCAATTAGGTGTGCAGGCCGACGGTGGGTCGGGGAGCAGGCGGGACGCCCCACTGTTGAGCACAAGAAAAGCTTTGAAGATTACCTGCCACTCCTCACATCAAATGGAATCGGAGAGAGGGCCTCTCCTATCTCTGGCCAAATCTCTCCATGAATATGTCACCTGGGTAATTCCTCTCACAGTTCTGTCCCCACCCCATGACACAGGCTTTTTGCCACATTTTGCCCCAAAACATAAATTATTCTCACTCTGATCATCATCTGCTGATGCCTCTAAAGCCACAGATACGACATGGCACGCTGTAAAAATGTTCTGCTCCCAATATTATAAAACTTCATAAAACTAAACTTTGTATAATGGATAATGGATGAGGATGTTGGATGAGGATAATGGTGAAGGATAATGGTTTGGATAATAGATATGTTTTGGATATAGACACCTGATCCTACAAAAACACACATATTACATTACATTACATTTACATTCCAGGCATTTAGTAGATGCTCTTATCCAGAGTGACTTACACAACTTCTTATTACATCTTATTACATTTATCCATTCCTACAGCTGAATATATACTGAAGAAATTCAGGTTAAGTACCTTGCTCAAGGGTACAACGGCAGTGTCTTACCTGGGAATCGAACCTGCAAACTTTCGGTTACAAGTCCAGTTCCTTAACCATTATACTACACTGCCACCGTGGTGAGACGCATTAGGAATAAGGTCCCTGATCTTATCTCTCTTCTAGGCTGTATTTCAGGTGATTTAGGAAATGATAACAATTTTTTTAGGTCAATTCTGAAACACGCACATACGCATGCTCAGTTCATCACATTTAATATTTGTTCATTGAGTGATTAACTGATTTCATTAAACATACTTTAGGTTGTACAATGAGACGCTACGAGAAACAACATAATTGTATAAAATCAGTAAAAAAGCAATAGTTATCTCTTCAGTCCGCTATACGCTATAGTGAAGCACAAGCTCCTTATATGTGTTTTAACTGTGGAGAGATTCAGGAAATTAGCTTTCTTAGATCAAAGGGGCTAGGCTCTGGTATGGATGGTTTGTGTCGCATTAAACCACACTTTATCTGCGACATTACTATCCTGGTCATTGATGGAAGGCTCTAGCGACCCGCCCTCTTAACCGGGCAGATCGGCGGGCACCAGGAGCCCCGGGAGGAGCCGCCAATCAGCCGGGCAGCTGGGCGAGGGAGGGCCTTGGCAATGTCGACCTGTGATTCCAGTTAATCCGCTGGCTAATAAGTTCATAGCCGCGCCATATGCTCTCCCACACCATTCTGAAAGAGGGCCGACGGCCAGCCCAATCGCTATTTACACTGGCCTGCTGTTTTCCAAGGTAGCCCCCTATCGGCTGCCCCTTTGTTCTGGGGGTAGGGGTGGGGGAGGGCAGGGGGCAGGGGGCGGATCAACTCTCCACAGACGCTGAATGCGGTGAATTGATTAGCCCGGACCGTATAATTGTCCGCAAATCCCACGGAATTGTTTCCCATCCATTTGAAAAGGACAAAAGAAGGTTTTTTTTTGTTCTCTTTTTTCGCTCTCTCCTTCTTGCTCTCCCACCCAACCCCCGACCCCCACCCGTACACGAGACTCTCATCGTGCCACTAAGTTTTACTCCTGTGTTCCAACTTTCTGCCTCTGGAGGACAGACAGAGAGAGAGTGAGTGATATGAAGAGAGACAGACAGACAGACAGACATGTTAAGAACAAGAGTGATAGACAGAGATATACGGAGAGAAAGAAAATAAAGAGTGTGATACAAGGAGAGAGAGAGTGAGAGAGAGAGGCAATAGTGAAGAAATCCCTCTCTATCCGCACAGCCCCCGCTGGTGATCTGGAGTTGGATGAAAGGGACCTGCAGGTGGACGGGTGCTAATCTCTGCCTCTGTAGCACTCGCACTTAGCCGGCCGAGCGTTTACCTGCCTCAGCTCCGACAGGAGAGGAGGAGAGCATGCTACAGGAGCAGGGCCGAGGGAGAAAGGGTCCATCCTCCCAAAAGAGGCCCCTGTGGTCCAGCCTGCAAGCATGTTTTACTGGGCATGAAGGCCGGTCATCAACCCTGCCAAAATTCCTGAAGGGTTTTCATATAAATAAAACAGACCGATATGTAAATGATCAGACTTCATCTCTTTCATTAATCCCAACACTGACAGATTTTTTTAATAATGTTAAAAACGTAAATTTATAATGTGAACAACGTGTACAATGGCGGTTAAAATGCTGTATATTTCCATTCCAGATTTTTTTTTTTTTGTGGCGAGAGACATTTTTTTATTATTCCGACCCAACACTTATTTAGTAATACTTACCACAGCAAATAATTATTATAAAGTAAAAAAAATTAAATCATTGAATCAATCAATCAGTCAATCAATCCTCATTCAATTTGACTTCATTGCACTGTCAACATTTTTTGTTATCATTGCACTGGTCAGTATACATCTTCTGACAGGGATCTCAAAACCAGATTTCTCAAAACCAGGAATTAGTAGTCAAGAGACGCTGGCATTTTAAAAACAAAAACCAAAATGGTGTCTCCGTAAAATAAATAAATAAATAAAATATGAAAATATATAAGTAATGCGTACTGCATATCATATATTATAAAAAATGAGAGGTTGAAGGGAAGCTTCTTTGCGAAAAAGAACTGAAAAAAAACTGGCCTTGGAAAGGCCAGGTCATATTTTTTTTTCTCTCTGTGGTGGTCAACACAAATGGCCGTAGCAAATGACTTAACCCTGCACGTGTCAAGTCACCAATTAACTCCCTGTTCTGCACAATGATCGAGGGTTACGGCTGTTTTAACGCCCTAATAGTTGCAGAGGGTCCCATGGGCAAGAACCGCCCTCGCCCTTGTGACCCCCAGTCATTTAACCTTTGACCCCTCAGGAGTAGCCAGACAGCTGCCCGATCGTATGGTTGATCTGACCTCCTTGTAATCCAGTGGCTCTGAATGACAAGGGAGCCTCAGAAGCTATACCCTCTCTTACATCATTCACACAAGTAACGAGCTCTTCACTCAATTAATGGCAAAACCAACAGACTCCCCTGTACCAGACTCCATTGGGCCATACCCCCCCCTCACATTCTCTACCCTCGTACGTTTAAAACCTGACAGACCTTCATTCCCTATTTTCATTCCATCAAAGGGTGAAGACATTTAGGGACCTTGAGAATTTATACAAAACATGCGCCCACTTTGCTAAAACATCTCTTAATATTTAATGCAGGAGCCTGTTTTATTTTATTTTTTCTCGTTTTTTTTTTTTTTTTTTTAGCAGAATAGACATCTCACTGTCAGCGGCGATGGATAACTGACAGCAGTGCTCCCTGAGACGAGCCCAATGCACAGCGGAATCTGAGGCGTTTAAAAAACCTCAAAGAGAAGTCAGTCATGGAGTTTACCTCGCGTCCTGACAACTGAAATGAAGTATCTCCACTTGCCAAGTTTGAGCGTGGCCGTAACGCGTATTTGTCTCTGAACTGGCACCAGGGCTCACCCTGTGTTTGAGTCTACACTGTTACAGGCCCGTTCTGAATAGGGGATGGCGGAAGGGGCCATTTGACTCTGTTCTCTGTTCCAGTGCTTCTCGTTCTGCTGTTAGTGCTGCTCTGAGCTGGCTGTCAGGGTCGACAGGGGCAGGATGGTGGCTTATGCCCCTCTCTCCTTGCCGCGCGATCGTCCGGTTCTAGCTTCCGCCATGTCTGCCATTTCCACTCTGGGGTTCTCACGTGGGCATGAGGGTGCGAAAGGTTCCGTTTGGGAGCCCTGGGGAACAGAAGCCCGCCCATAACTGCAGCAGAACACAGCGTGACTAGAGGGATGTGGTGACCCAAAGAAAGCAGGCATGAAAGAAGCTTGAAAGAACATAAATTGATAATCATAATAATAATAATAATACTAATAATAATATTATTTATGAAGTACTTTACATTTACATTCTAAAATGTGTGTGTGCATATGTGTGTATGCATGTGAATGTGTGCATGTGTGTGTGCATGTGTGTGTGTGTGCGTATGTGTGTATGCATGTGAATGTGTGTGTGTGTGTGTGTGTATGCGTGTGTGGAACATGAGGAACTGTAAGTGAATATGGTAATGAGAGTGCTTTGAATGAAGTGCTTCCTCCCCTTTGGGGTACACTCTACAGACATGACCCTGAGATGAAAATTACTGGCTAGAAAAGCCTTCTGAAAGGTCCTTGTTTGAAGGGTTTATTATATTCAACCATCAATGTCAATCTTTACATTTTTCTTAAAGTACCAACATTTTTGCCATACATTTTCAAAGACCTATTCAGTACTTAACGGCATTCTGGAAAGCTCTAATTGGTTCATCAGCACTGGCATTTTGTGTGCCCCTGTTTTCTTCACTTAGTAAATAAGATGAGAGCTATTCCCATGCCTTGCCGAATTGTCATATACATCAATAAACCTAAATATGCCTGAACACAAAGCACTCTGCCCTTAAAGCATGTTCTTTCAGGTTGGTTTGAAAAGAACCCGTCTTGCTATTATTTTTCATTGCCGGCTTCTCCTGCAATGTAAGGGTGATGGCTTTGGGTGCTTATACTGTAATCTCAGAGGCACTGGCCAGTTTAAAAATGAACATGACCTTGATCATGGACCAAAAAGGTAAAAAAAATAATAATCACACCGCATTCATCTCTAATGTGTGTACCAGAGAGTCGTTCCTTTAAATGGACAGCTTTTGTTTTATTGTACGCATTCATTTGTTTGTGTGGTATTTATTTAACGTGATTTGAAAGGAATGACGGAGCGAGGACACAAATAGTTTGGTTGTCCGGCTAATGTGAGAACCCGTGCAACGACTCGAAAATGAACAATGGTTTTTGAGTCAGCAGGACTCCTCCATGTTCAATATCTGAGGCAGAGAAAAGCTTGTACGCCAGTAAATGTTCAAAAGCAAAAAATGTGCTCAGGTCTTAACTAGACCTTTTTTTTTTGAAGGGTCACGCGAAAATTAACCTCCGTTTTATCTCTGCCTTTTCTGTTATTTTTTTATTGTTAGCTTTGTTATTTTATGTTATTTTTTTTGTAAAATGACATCTGCCCCTTTTTGTTTTTTATTATATCATTATCCTGTTTTCATATCGCATGAATAACATTTCTAAGCATCACAGAGAATTTTGCGAGAAACCTGCAAAACATTTGTAATTTTTTTTTTAATTGAAGGGACATTAAGGCAAGAACATTCCAGTTCTATAGTTCCAGCAGAAATGCAGAGGGTCCCGTACACGAGTGTGCAGGCACAGGGTCCCGTACACGAGTGTGCAGACATTTGCCTCATTCATTTTTTCCCTTTTGCAATCACATTTAAAAAGGACTTCATCAGCACAACGCATAGTTCCTGCACAGTCCCGTTGCCCTGCGCGACAGCACCTCGCGCACGGCAACCTGTTTCTGTTGTCTTCAGACAACACTGTCTGTTGTCCGGTTCAGTACTCCACAATCCCCCTCGTCTCACCACAGACCCCCCCGTCTGCGTCCGACCCTCCACCAGGGACCACTGGAGGTCGCCGGACCCCCTTGACCGATCTTGCGGTGCCCAGATGAGGTCACCGATAGGGAAGTCCCATGGCCCTTGAGAATATGGATAACCCATTGTGGCGCTGAAGCCGGTCAGCAGCTACACGGTCCATTACAACAATGGCGTGACCTCTGACCCCCTCCTCCCAACCATGCAGATACGCGCTGTTTGCCACCGCTGATTGAAGACGATTGAAACCTCTCCCCTGTGGTTTCGCGGCAACTGGTGTCTGTTCGGATTCGAACAGCATCAGGTAACTTTGTGTCTCCCCTTATCCAGTCTTGATTATTAAACAGTTTAACTAAGTGTACAAAATCAGAAAATCTGAAATCTGAAAATTCTATTTGATTTTTCTGATAAACAAAAGAATCTAAGAAATATATGTAGGTTGTTTTTAGAGAAAAGGTATTAATTACTGTGAAATAAATTATATTTAAAAATGTAAAGAATTATAGTAATAAATATAAATAAATGATATTATGTTGCTGTGACAGACTCAAAAAGAGTGGAGGGTCAGGGGTCATTATAGAAATGGCTTGTTTGTTGTTCTTGAAACAGCCAGACTTCCCATGTGGTGGTCACTTCCACTCTTGACCAAGTTAAACAGTTGTCAAAGCATCTCTTGACCTTCACTTCTTTTCCGTACGGCAAGGGAATTGGACGCATTGTCCAGAGACTCCCTCAGGTCAGAAGGTGAATGGCCGAGACTGTTTACAAGAAAATAGAACAGCAAACACAAGGCTGTCGGGCCATTGTCCTTCCTGGTCCTAACTAGATGCTTAACTGAGCCACTTTCATGAAGTATTTATCCTCGTTTCACCAAAATTATGATAGAATCTCTGCTCTGGACAGACAGGGAAGAGTTTTTTTTATTTTAAGTGATTTATGTCATGAAATGGTTAATAAACCTGCTATTTCGGTTTCAAAATAAATATATTTAATTTCTATTTATATATTTATTTATTTAAAAAAACACCCTGTTTTGTAATATTAAATATTATTTCAAGGATAATTAAGCTTTTTTTTTTTAACCAAACTATTACTTTTTTTCATAATTGTATTTTAATTGTATATGTATAATAACTATATATGTATTTTATACTGAAGTTTAAATCCCATAATATACATTTTACATAGGTAAAAAGAAAAGTGCCACAAAAAAAACACAACATATAACTACATACTATTTTTTATATATATATATATATAAGAAATATTTACATTGTACAAAGGCTTATTGAACATATAATATAGTGTCATATTGTCACATCAATAATTTTTTTTTCATATTCCTTTGAGAGGGATTACCCCTTGGGAAAATAAAAGCAGTGTAGACAGAGATAGCGAGTATGTATACACACAAACACACACACACACACACACACACACACACACACACACACACATCACATGTACAAACTATGATAAAAAGATGAGAGGCACGTTGAAACCAAACTCATTACCCAGAGATGTATTAAAGGTGTTTATCATTTAACGGCTCAGTGTGGGCTATGAATATAGTCACAAAGGACAGGCTTTGTGTCCCTAACTTCTGTTTACACAAAGGGCCGTTTCAGGGTGACCTCAGGGGCCAGAGGGCCCCTCTGCTAGTGTCGGGGAGCTGTCTGACAATTTTTCCCACGTACCACTGGCCTATTGTCCTCTGCACAGAGCCCCCATTAACGTTTGGCCCTTTAAGTTAGTGCGGTTTGAGACACAGTGGCAGGGCGTCTACCCAGTATGTAAAATAACCCCCCTCCCTGAACGGGTCCCTTGGAAACGGTCACAACAAGAACCCGCCAGAGCTAACTGTGACAGCATGTGGCCATTTTCCAGCTTGCTGCTTTCCTAAAGAGTTCTGGAACACAGGAGAGGTAGTGAAAGGGCGTAGTTATGGGAGTGTGTGTGTGTGGGGGGGGGGGGGCGGTGCGAGAGAGAGAGGTGTTCAGAAAAAAGAGGGGTGGAGTAACACTGAGTAACTGACAAGAAGAAGGAGATATCTGATATGTCAAGGGCAGTGATTGAGAGGTTGTTCCTTGGAGAAGTGTGTGATCGGGTCTGGCCTGCCTCTAACAGGACCATCATTCTCAGGGCTGTTGCCACTGGTGATGTGGAAATCTGCATATCAAAAACCAATCTGTAAAGGGAATGGTATTCATGAGTACTGCCTATGTACCATATATAGCTATGCATATTTTTGTTCGAGAATATATTTGTATCGAGACACCAAATATGTGCGTCAAACTACTAGAATGGGGAAAATGTTTTCATACTCAATTTTTATTTTTTTTCTATTTTTCACAACCATTATTGAAATACTTTGAGAATACCGTCACACACTGAGTGGGATACCTACATTATCATTACAATATTATATTCCGGACAATAAATTGAATCCTCCCTGACATAACTCAAATTATCTCCGAATCAAAACAATGTGTAGCATTTATATATGACAGCCATATTACTGACTGTCAAACAATGAAGTTTCACCAAATGCATAGTAGAATAACAAATAATTTCCAATGGTGAATATAGCATCATTTGGGAATTGCCAGCATACGATTTTGACATATTTTTATGTTCAAATGTTGAAGCGTATTTACGTAAATGAACCATATGGGCAATGCTCATTGCTGTACATGATATCACAATATTAATGTTATGACTAGCTAGCAGAAATATCTATTCCAAATATGTAGATAGTCATGTACATTATGCTGCTTGTAGTAGAGGGGCATAATTTTCAGTTTCAAAAAAGAAGGCAACGTCGTGAGCCATTGAATAATGAATGCATATCAGTAAATAAATATTTTCTCCCCCTGCCATTATTTACTTTGTGCTGTCTACACACAAAATATAAACTGTTATTTTCACGTATAATGAGGTCATACTTTTTTAATGTTCTCATTTCTTTTGGGTCCTTGACAGGTTTTCACAATCCCGTACCTTGTAGTGTTGCTCACGTGACGCGGCTTTTGTTCGTCTGAAAAGAATGCAGACTGTAGCGCAAAGGAGAAATGACAATAAAAGGAGATTCGCTCTCTCCCTCTCTTTCTCTGTCTGTCTCTGAGAAGTGAATCACATGACTGTTGTCATCGTGTTGTGATCCACAGCGATCCGTGTGGAGGGGACGGCAGGTTAGGAAAATGAGGACACGTACATTTTATTTTTTGCGGAAAAGCGCAGCTCTCTCGCTAGGGCTGCTCCTCCGCGACACTTCAGGAGAGAAAGAGATTGAATGTGTGTATGTGTGTGTGTGTATGTGTGTGTGTACGTGAGAGAGAAAGCCTTGGTACACTGGCAGTCACATGAATAACAGAGCAGGCGTATGGAGATCACATCATTTTTTAAGTCACGGTAGTTAAGTTCAACATTTAGGCTCCATTCTCTTTTTCCACTAAGTATTATGCTATCATCATTATTTATTTATTTATTTATAATGGAGCAACTAGACAATGGGATTTTGAAAATACTGTAAAAATGTTCTTCTAAGTTGGGAAAAATTTTCCATGCCAAATTGATACTGGGATGTGAAGGGGATTGTAAAAGCCAATGCTTGGTGGAAGCACTTTTAGCTGATATTACAGCTGAGCATCTTTTTGGAGAGGTCTCTAGCTTTGTACAACGCGTCACTTTAGTCACTTTCTTCCCTGCAAAATTGCTCTTCTTCTGACTCTCCACTTCATTTAGGACTGGAAGGACTGCAATCTTCAAGTCTTGCCATAAATGTTCTATTGGATTCAAGTCTGGCCTCTGACTGGGCCACTCAAGGATATTCCCTTTTTTATTTTCAGACCAGACAGGCTTTGGCTTGTGATCTGAGCCACTGACCTGCTGAAATGTGAATTATTCAACCCAGTTTTAAGTTCTTGCAGGTTTAACTCATGCAGGTTTCCTGACGGAACCGACCTGCAAAACCAACTGACAAAGAATCCAAACGCAATAACGTTAATTGCTAATTCAGCGGTATCACAGTTTGTCACAAAACTTCATGATCAACGGTAATTTACTGCTGGTATTTTGGCCATCTTTGTACAGGGCCTGTAATATTGTTGATTTATGAAGCTTGGTTCGCATTTCACACATAGAACCTGAAACTCTTTGGCTTGTTTATTTCACAGTGGTGTTTCTAGCCTGTGTACTCTTCCCTTTGCTGCTAGGTTTTGAAGGGCAGGGTAGTGACTGGGTGAAATGAAGGACATTCCACTTAAAAATGATCTTCACACTATTCAAAGGACCATTCATCCACTTTGAACTGCTCTCATAACCTCCTCTCTTGTATCACTTCATCCTTGACTTGTTTTGAAAGCTACTTGAAGCAACTTTCATCGTTTGTTTTTTTTTGTATCACCCTGTATCATTGTAAGAGTCTAATTTCATATGAAATGTCATGGCTACAGTTAAAATATGACCATTTCTCCTGCAATGATGTCCTCAATTATGAAATTGTATCTTTGTTTTGAAGTTGCAGCATCTTCATCAGCCTAATTGGGCACTATATATCAAGGGCGTTTCTCCATAGATGTTGTTGAAATGATTGGCTCCCATTGCTCCCATGGAGATGCAAAAGCCTAACAGAAGAAACAGCTGTGGTTTGTTGTGCTGCAGGTCATGTGACTTGTCATGTTATCACACGCCACATAGAATATCAGTCAGAGCAAGGTCTAAGCAGACATGCACTATTAATTAGACGCCTTTTCCACGCTAAATATGTCCGCTTTGTCTTCCTGCAATTACGAATGTATTCTTTCCCATGTTCCCATGTTAGCAGTCTGAGACAAATAAACTCTGTAGACCAGTGATTTTCAACCACTGTGCCGCGGCACACTAGTGTGCCATGAGAGATCGTCAGGTGTGCCGTGGGAAATTATCCAACTTCACTTAATTAGTAACACTTTTGGTTGGTGGTGTGAATTTTTTTTATGTAAAAAATGTGCCTTGGCTCAAAAAAGGTTGAAAAACACTGCTGTAGACAACCAGATTGTCAGAATCAAGCCATGCCCCCTCTAGCATAGAGATGTGCCTTGCATTATTCTGTTTTTAGCTGCGACCAGCAGCTAGTATAAGTCACTCTGTGGTCGGTCTGTCGGTCCAAATGTTTTCTGCTGCTTCGTAGTACGCTTGATCCGGGTTACCCAGAGTAACGTGTGCAGCGCGTCAGTGTTTTTGAGTTAGTGTTGTTACTTCCTGGTTGTGATATTCACCTCAAATCTTCACTTCATCCCTTCAAATCAAAGAGGACATGGCGCTGTAATGGCTGTAATGTAGTCCAGCTGTCTCTCGTGTTCATATTTGTTCATTTGAATGTGTTTTGTTATGTCTGGCTTTTGCCTTTTTTTTATGCGCTGTGTGTCTGTAGTGGGACGGGGAAGCGGGCTGGAGATTTTTCAGGGCACTCCTGCTGCTCGTTTGATAATATTGACAAATTGTCTAGTCGATATAATTTTGTTTGTGGTCGTCACCATGGAGACGCATTTGCAACACATGCTCGAGAATGTCTGTTGGATCTGCAGACTGCAGCAACAAAGTTTACCATCGCTCTTCACCGGAGTTGAGGATTTCGGGACTGATCCGGGAGTGCAGGCAATCTTCAAAAGGCAGCCAGGGAAGGAGAACATAATGCGGGGGAAGAATGAGGAGACATCTGGGAGGATTGACGCAGTTCGGTGCTTCGTTTCGGCGGTAGGCAGAGACCGCAGCGCTGCGTGTATGGAGGAGAGTCGTGGAGGTGGTGTTTGTGTGTGGGACTGCTTGGTGACACTGGACATCTCGGGACATCTCGAGACAGCGGGGCTGTTTTTTTAATCATGGCTGTATTGCACTTTAATATGTTTGTTTGTGTGTTGTGGGTCTGCCCCCACTGTCTGTCTTTTTTTGTTCTGGCTGGGGCTACAACTGAAGTTCCCTTGTGGGAAAATAAAAGTTATTCTATTCTATTCTATTTTATATATGAAAGTAGCGATTGTGAACAGCTAGTGTCATCATTGAATCAGAGACAAAATACAAATTACAGAGGCAGCATCACTTCTGGGGAAAGACTGTGCCCTAATATGCTATAAAAAAACGAACTAACCTATCACTGACGTACGTTGTGTTCCAAAACTCGTCACCTGTGATTAGATGAATCACCTGCGCCCACATGGGACGTTCTGAGATGTTTTCGTTGCGTCAGGAATCTTTGGTCTGAACTGGCCTTTACATAACGCTACATTTCAGAAATTATCTGTTAAATTGAAGTTACCCATCAAATTATAACATTGGTATTTTTACTTAGCTAATGCTAGCTATCTGGTTAACTGACTACGTTATAGCTAACGTTATCTGTTAGCACGCATTTCCATGTTACTTTTAACTAGCTAGCATTAACGTTAAATACGGCCGGTGTTTTTGAGTTTCCTGATAATTATAGCTAAACTAACATTAGTTAACATTTGCTAACCTTCAGGGCCGAAACATAGCCTACCTCACAGAAGTACGCGAGCGTGGATGCTTCGAGCTATGCAAACAGTTTTTCTTTTGCAAGACATTTGTGAAAGACAAACCAGCGCGTTGCAGCGAGGGATTCTATAGCAGGCAACAACAGTAAACAACTTTCTTGTTCGATCTGTGCTTTCCACTGGTTTGTCTTTCACAAATGTCGTTGGAAAAGAAAAACTGTTTGTGTAGCTCGAAGCGTCCATGTTCGCGTAATTGTGTGAGGTATATTTCAGCCCTAAGTGTTACAAAGCATTTCCATTCACCCAAGGTGATGGGGCAAACATTAAGGTTGTACATTGTTAAACCGGTTATGTTTACTCTTAGTCCTTACATTTTACTTCTGTACATTTACTCAACTGGTGTTTGAATGGGAAATCTTTTTCTATCTGCTTTTTTCTGGAGTCATTTTTAGCTGTTAGAAGTCACTCTGTCTGTAATTAAGTCGCTCTGTCCGATATTTCTGCAATAGACTATACCCGCACATACAGATACTTTGGCATATGGTCGCAGCTTATCACATGCTAACGTGCTTGTTTTCTATTACGTGTGTAAATAAAATTGCAAAACATCACAGTGAATTATAGTGTTTAATCATCTGTAAAAGTTATTTTGCATTTTTCCAAGAAATAAGTTACATATTGCTAGTTCCGTTCAATTTTGTCAGTTCTCTTATTGTTCAACATGCCAACATTTTAGCAATTTTTTGTCTCCTAGGCAAGGACAACCAATTGCATTAGTACCGGCAGATGTTTGGAGAGTCCTCAACACTAGTGTACAGATGCCTGATTGAAAGGCAGAGTCTCTACCTGCCCAGATGCAGCTCAAGAATATAGTACCTTGGTTTACAACAGGAGGTCTGCAGACCCCTGTGCATCCTTGAAGGTACAGTAAGGGCTCCCTGGCCTGACTCGATATGCAAAGACTACATATAGATTTTTTAAGGAGGGGGTCCCTGGATCAGAAAAGGTTGAAAACCCCTGATATAGAAACAGTCAAGGTGAGGTGAGGCAGTCAAGAAGAGGACCAGCTGTTTTAGATTAGATTAGATTAGATTCAACTTTATTGTCATTATCCATGTACAGGTACAAGAACAACGAAAAGCAGTTTAGCATCTAACCAGAGTGCAAAGAGGCAGTAAAGTGCATTGTGTATATATATAATATGGTACATTATAAACATTGTGTACAGGAGTATAAATGTGGATATATAAATAATCTCAATGGTATAAACAGGAATAAATAAACATGAATAGGCAGTAGTAAGGGCTATCAATGACAGTGTTTGTAAGAAAATATAAGGGTATATATGAAATATGAAATATCTACAGAGAAGTACTATGATTGTATATGAGATATCTATCTAAAATAAAGTCTATACAGTATGATACAGGATGATTAGTATGGGCATTATTGTACAGCGGTATATTTAACAGTAAAACAGTAAAAGTCTCTGGGGGAGTGACTGGGGTGGTCCGGGGATAGGGCGGGGGGTTGGTATCTGGGGGGGGGGTCACCGAGGTGCAGAGTTCAGCAGGGTGACAGCTGAGGGGTAGAAGCTGTTTTTCAGCCTGCTGGTTCTGGCGAGGAGGGTCCTGTAGCGCCTCCCAGAGGGGAGGAGGGCAAACAGTCTGTGTTTGGGGTGGTAGGAGTCCTTGACTATGCTGCGTGCTTTCCGCAGACACCTTTTGTGCTGTACCGTCTCGATCGATGGCAGAGTGGTACCAGTGATGCGTTGGGCGATTTTCACCACCCTCTGCAGCGCTTTCCGGTCAGAGACAGTACAGTTTCCATACCAGACTGTGATGGAGCTGGTGAGGATACTTTCTATGGCACACCGGTAGAAGTTCACCAGGATCTGAGGAGACAGATGGGCTTTCCTCAGTCTCCTCAGGAAGAAGAGACGCTGGTGAGCCTTCTTGACCAGGGCCAAGGTGTTGAGGGCCCAGGAGAGATCCTCAGAGATGTGGATACCCAGGAACTTGAAGCTGGAGACACGCTCAACCTCCGTCCCGTCGATAAGGATGGGGCTGTGCGTGCCTGCTTTGGTCTTCCTGAAGTCCACAATGATCTCTTTGGTCTTCTTGGTGTTGAGGGCCAGGTTGTTGTCAGCACACCACTCCGCCAGGTGCTGGACTTCCTCCCTGTAGGCCGTCTCATCGTTGTTCTTGACGAGGCCTACCACCGTTGTGTCGTCTGCAAACTTGATGATGGAGTTGGAGCCATGTACAGGAGTGCAGTCGTGGGTGAAGAGGGAGTAGAGGAGGGGGCTCAGCACACAGCCCTGTGGGACGCCGGTGTTCAGGGTGATGGTTGAGGAGGTGAGACTGTCTAGTCGCACATGTTGGGGTCTGTTGGTGAGGAAGTCGAGTAACCAGTTGCAGAGGGAAGGGTTGATGCCAAGGTCGCCGAGTTTGGAGATCAGTTTGGAGGGGATTATGGTGTTGAATGCTGAGCTAAAGTCAATGAACAGCATTCTCACATAGGTGTTACCACCCTCCAGGTGGGAGAGCGCGGAGTGAAGCACTGAGGAGATGGCGTCCTCCGTACTCCTGTTCTCCCTGTAGGCGAATTGGTGGGGGTCCAGTCGGGGGGATAGGCCTGATTTGAGGTGAGCCAGGACTAGTCTCTCGAAGCACTTCATGATGGTGGGGGTGAGTGCAACAGTTGGAATATAGTTGGTGAACGGCCCTGTCGCTAGTTGACTTCCGTGGTTCCGGTTTACAAAACAGTCGCACACCAATTGCTGGCACCACCGATGGTCCGATAGCAGCTTGCTTGCTGGAGGAGTCAAGCGGCAGAGAGGAATCGCTCGACAGCAGGGCGGCCATTTCCCATTTACCATGAGTCTGCGGGGCCAGAGCTTCAGTGACCGGGAGTTTTATGTATTCTCGGCTGATGATGGCAAAGTAAATATTCATACAGTCACTCCAGACTCTGGGGTTATTACAAAGCACTCACTGTTTGTCTCCCAGTTTAATTCTTAAGGGATTTGTTTGGAAAGATTAATGAAGTCAAACTACTGAAGGACATCTAGGATTTTTCGCAAACAAAACTTTCCTGATTGGTTCTCCAGAAGCTCTTTCTAATGAACTGCATGAGCAAAGAGTCAACGCCGAATCCCTCTAGTGCATTAAACAAATGGATTGTAATAATGGATGGAAGGAGTTTCCCAAACAACAACTGGATATCAGTAAACTGTGAGCACCATCATACTTTAGCTTGTGATGCTAGCAGCCCTACCACTCTGTAGCCTTTAAGCTGTCAAACAGCTGAAGCTGTTCAAAGTTTGGTTTGGCTAGTATGAGAGACTACTTCGGAAAGTCTCCAACACTCGCATTTTCATTTATTTTTCTATGTAATTTTTTTTATGAGTGTGCATCTGATAATTGGGTGTGTTGTGAAATTTTGATAAAACAGAGCTAGTTCAGGCTAACCGCAAAGCAGATAACTTTGGAATATGGCTACGTCAGCATTCATTACAAAGTTTTTTTTATTTTTTACAGAAAATATTTTAGAAAAATAACTTTGCACCTAAAGTAAAAACAATCAGAATGCTGCAAAGGACACAGACAAACTAACTTGAACTTGGCTTCTTTCTTTTATCACACATTCTGTCTGAGGGCGCTGTCTCACAATTCAGCGGGGCAAAATGAACCCATTAAATCATGCTGAATGGACACATACACACACACACACACACACACCTCTCCTGTTTCTCCCAATGTCAACCTGAGTAACTGACTTTCCCATTCAGCCTTGCACCGGTACATACACTGTGAAAATGTCTCCCACAAAAGACTACCCCAAAATAGTTCCTTTTACTACCAAGCATAAACTTTACAAACGGCTACTTAATTTCCATCCTAAATACAAATGAATGGCCGCATGTCTTGGGACGGGGCACAAAAGGAGCGCTGGTAAAGACTGAAGGAGAGGGAGGGTCACACGAAGGTCGCCCAGATTGATGCGTCCATTCAGGCTTGACCCAGTCCTGAACTAGCCCCCTGTTCCCCTCCCAAATATTAGTGATTTGTGAGAATGCCAGCACTCACCCAGGGAAACTGTGGACATTGGGAATGGGCCCTACTGGGGGTATACTGTCCTCTGGATTTACCACAGGGAAGAGAAAACGTTTGGGTTCTTGTTTGCCGTGAGGGTGTCCCACAGGTCAGGGAAAGGACAGGGCAGGCAGTAACCCAAAGTACTCGAAGCCTATGCTCAAACTTCATCCTAACCCCCGATTTCACATTTAAAACCTAAAACTGCACACAAAGTTCCGGCAGAATCTATTTTAACCAAATGCAAATAGCAGGATGATGCTAACCACAACCCCAACCCTAACCCAACTAGTGTATTAACTATAGGTAATTCACCGGCTATAATAGTAATATTTAGCAGTTAGCAGGTCTCATAGAATTAGACCAACATAAAATGCAACTGCTAGACAGAGCAGCTGTTAGTATGAATAGCATATGCCATACAATGCTGCTATTTGCACTAAGTATGAATAGACACTCCGATTTTTTAAACTTGCAATAATTGTATTAACTAATTAAAAACTGTATGGAATCTTAGACAATTGTATTTTAAGTTATTTATTCCTTCCCATATCTGGTATTATTTATTGCGTATTCTTGAGTGTTTGTTTTACCATGGCTTAAACAAATGGTCACTTCAGGTCAAAATAAAGATGTATTGATTGAAAAAGCTGTCTGCGGAAAACTAATGAGCTTTACAATACCGGTGCCATGCATGAATCTCTCCACATGGAACTATAGAGTTTGTCTACCTTTTGTGTGCATTGTCCATTTGCCTAGTTAACGTGAATCAGTTTCACAATTAATTTCAAGTGATTGCTGTACATGCCGCCGTATTAAAATCTCAAGATGGTGGAAAATTGCAGCCTTCAGATGCAATGTTGAGGCAGCAGCAGAGTTTGTGAAACCAAATTTGAGTCAGGATAGATTTGCAATATAATTGTGACATTTGTGGCCATGAGCCGGGTATTTAAACTTAATTTCTGTGTATACCCTACATAACACACACCCATGTACCCCTATCAAAAAGAATGAATGTACTTGAAAAACTGGATAAAAAGAGGGGGAAATGCAGCCCGCACACTGCAACAGCTGAGACACGGAGGTCTAGCGTAGCGCTCGAGTGAATTAGTCCATAAAATATCCCAAAGGCAAATATAAATAAAGAATACACATTCAGTGTAATACTGCAGATATTACTCTGTAACCCAGGGGTAGGCAACCCTGGTCCTGGAGAGCCGCAGGGTCTGCTGGTTTTTGTTGTTACTCGCCACTTAATTGATCAATTAAAGCAGTTGATTACATAGTTAACTCACCTCACCTGGTTTCTTTAGTCTAAGTAGTTGCTGTATTTAGGGTGAAAACAAAAACCAGCAGACCCTGCGGCTCTCCAGGACCAGGGTTGCCTACCCCTGCTGTAACCTATTCCAAGAAAATGTACTTTAGGACCTAAAACTTCCTCTTTGAATTTATTCATTTATGCAGGTACATTCATCTTAAGATTGTAATATTGAGACACATACAGAAATTAACTGATATTAATTGCAGAGCATAATAAAATCACTTGACGAGTCCACGTGTTCCGTTTGTGTAAAACGTACCCTCACAATTGATTGCACCTTATACCCTGAATGCTTTCCTGGGCAAATAATTTGAATGTATTTGAAATACATGTACATGTGTCAGATTCCATAGCAGGAGGACACTGAATTTAATCAGTTTGATGACTGCAGGACTGGAGAGAGTTCACATTAAAGGAGCTCGGTCTTCATAAAACCACTTCACCTGAGTTAATTCAGACCATTGCCCACATTAGATAGATTCACAATTGCATGTAAATCAGTCTCCAACGGGGGAACGTAACTATTCCTCAGATTCACTTGTACACATCTGTCTGGTATGTAGATATTCTCGCAGAACCTGGAGTTGTATTGCCCATGGTTGTACAATAAAACACTGAGAAATCACAGATGTTTAAAGGAAACAACAACAACGACAAAAAAACTCAATTCTAACTCCAGTTTAGAGACTACCTTTACTGGTCTCCACCTTCTCTAATACGTTTGGCCCCGTTTCCAAAAAGAACTGCACACAGCACTGAGTGAGTAACAAAATCCACGGTAAGAACAATTTTCAGTCCCACCACACGTACCAAGCTTTACAAGTCCTTGTGATACTGGTGAACTTTTATCCACCGGTTAATTTATTGCAGTACCAATGATGAGTTAATTGATTGCCGATGTTCTATTGGACGGGGCAGAGCCACATTGCAGGAATGTTGCGCCCACAACTCCACCTGTGATCTGTAATTTTACACCATTTCTGTTTTTTTAAAAGCACATTTAAAAAATTACTGAAATGGACATTCTGAGGAATAAATTGAAATTCCAGTCTAAAAAAGGATGTGATTTAATCTGATGATTAAAATGGCAGGGTGCATAATCAGCATTTATTGTGTACTTTTATCATTACAATTTTATTTTAGTAAAATGTATTTGAAACTAGCAGGGTTAAAAATTAATTGGAGCATTTTTTATATTATTCATTACTTTATTTAAAAATTTAAAATCAAATGAGTTAAGATGACAGTCCCCTGATACACTTTAGTCCCTGTGATTTGAACCTAGAACATGTCCACTGGTATATGTGCATTTGGGTTTGGGGTGAAGACAATTATGGTGGATAAACTTGGATAAATATAAACATTAGCAATACATTCAGCCCTGATAAAGTTCCTTTACAGGATAGAGATGCAGGGCAGTGGAAAATAAGTCAGGAATGGATGGTAAGCTTGGTATTATACCTACGGGACTTTACCCAGGTTGTCCAAACTTTATAGGCAACCAAATTGATCACATGGTCGACGAACACCTCAAGAATCTTTTTTTTTTTTTTTTTACTTCAATGCGAAAAAGCCTTCCTTCTGAAAATTGACAAGACTCGTTTACACAATTCCTGTTTACAATCCATCAAAACTGTCAGACAAAATCTGAGCGTTTGTCGAGCTTGCGAGCGAGCGCGATGTTTTTCCTCCTCAGGATGAGGTCATTTCGCTGCCGATCCACCTTGACTCCCGACTCCGTGACGCGCGTCAAAAGTGACAGGGAGTTGCAGCCGCCGCCCTCGCAATTGCGCGAGACGTTTAAAACCTTTATTTGCCTCAGAGTCTCTGTGCTGTTATCTCAGTTCGGTGGATGGCTTAGCCTCTGGCACGCCACGAGGCAATAGCATTTACTTCAATATCTTACCACTTCACCCTGCACTATTTGATTAGCGTCCTTTCATCAGTGTACATCTTTGTGCCGATCTCTCTCGGCATAGAGAGCATTGGTGAACGCCGGGGAAATGAATGTCAGTCAAGGTTTCGGAATTAATAACAAACTCTGTGCACCTGCACAGAAATGCACGTCAATGGACGCGATGTGGAGGGCAATTATGAAACAAATCTGATGATTTTTGCATTTGAATACCCTCATCAACAAGAGAAACCGCTTACTCGGGACGGGCAGAGTTTGTTTACGGCCAAGCAAAGAGTGTCATATAAAATACACAATTGTCATTTTTTACATCATCAAATAACTTGATTGTCCACATCAGTGCTGATCAATCACAAGAAAGAAAAAAAAGCAGCAATGCATATTAAACTGCTTTCAGGTAAATACAAATCATATCAAGAGCATGAATATAATACTAATTATAAAATTTAAATCTATCAGTTATTTCCATGCTTCACAGGTAGAGCAGAGGTGCTGCACAGAGCCAGGGGCAGCGTATCGGGGCAGGGGGACGTTTGGATGACTCCAAGGGCCCTGACTGACTGGGGCCCACAACAAACTGTGCTGTACCTGTGCAGGGATGGGGTGGCCTGGGGGGGTGAGGCCCAATGGGGCACTGGCATAGGAGACGGTTGAGGTGTGTTTCACCCCTTCAGTGTATAGCCCTTAGAGATTATTCTGCGAAAGGTGCTGTATAAACTCAATCTATTGTTATTATTATTATTATTATTATTATTATTATTATTATTATTATTATTATTACTAGTAGTAGTAGTAGTAGTAGTATTAGTATTGGCATTATTATTACTAGTAGTATTATTAGGATTATTATAGTATTTCAACAGCATGTGTGTAAAAAGAATGGAACCCTTTATTACAGCCTGATAATTATTTACATATTTTATAATTGTAATATATCTGTGAGTAAATAGTGATGAAAAGACATGTCGCAGATGATCATGTGACCTGTGCGAAGGTGAAACTCATTCCCTCACCTGAGGGAGAGACCAAGTCCTAATCCCCTAAACCCACACGTTCACCCCCTCATTCCTGGCTGCTCCCTAAAGTCTTTATTAAGGGTCTGACAGCGGGATGTTTTTCGGAGGACAGGTGGTAGCGTCCCGTCCTGGGCCAGTGCCTCCATGGGGGGTTGAGAAGGTAATGCTACAGATTGGCGGGACAATACCCGCCCGGTATACCCACCTCTAATCGGGTCTCCCGAAGGGGGAGAGCAGGGTGACAGGTCAATCCCAAACTCTCATTAAAGAGGCCCCGCCAATCTGACTTTCAGGGGCGTGTCATTCGACCTGACAGTCACGGTACTTTGGGAAATCGCCCTTGGAACACGGTGCACCGCTGGATTTCACCGCTCGCTGTTTTTTGACCGGGAAGGTAGTGCCGCAGTCCCGACCCTAACCGTCCTCTTCCCTGGTCAGTCTCCGTCAGAACCGCCATTTACAGAGCAGTCACCCCCGTAAAAACGATGCCGCTCCAACGCAGCTGTGCCTCCTCTTAATTTAGGGGAGAGTCACCTCCCAAATAAGGCCCAGGACTCCAACCCCATGACCTGAAAAAGGCTATTGCATGCTGCCATTTTGGCCAGGTCTCTCTTTTATTAAAAGAGATCCTTGATCTCAAAAGACTTACCCGGTAAATATAAAGGTTAAATAAATAAAGTTAAATACAATAACGCTTCTTGGCTGTGCGGGCCCTCATAGTATCATAATGTAAAAACTCCACTTTGCTCTGTGCCAACCACGGGAAACCCAAGGTCAAGGGCTCCCAGTTTCCTGCATGTGAAACAGACCATTACATTTGGCTATGATGGTGCTTTTCAACGCTTCCTGTATCTGTTGGGCCCACAGTAGTTAAAGGGATGGGGGTTATTGCCAGAATGCCCCAGAACAGTAGAGACAGCCATAAGTCAACAAAGAAAACTCTCATCGCTGTCCATGGCCTTTCTCTCCTCTATTATTTACACACACACACACATATCTCATGGTCTGTCGATGGCTGCATCTCAATCTTCTTTGCTCTGTGGAAATAGACTTTTTTTTTGTTTTGTTTTTCAAACATGCGAAAGTTTAAAACTTGATTACAGTTCAAATATGTCTCTGTTTTGCTTCAGTCGACAGGGGCTGTGCTCTTTGGCAGCGACCAGCGTGACTGTCTGTGTGATCTCGGAGTGCTAAAACGGGCAGTGCAATGTGAATCTGAGCTATTTAATGACAAACAGACCTCTTTGTTTGTTCGTTACTTGTGTTTGTTCTATGTGTATTAGTTTGAGTTATCTTCTTCTGCCTAGCTATGTATTGGAGTGTTCTCGAAAGGCAGGAACCTACAATTTGGAGAGAGAGAGAGATTGAAAGCAGAGAGAGAGTTAACCTCATTCTGATATAGAAAATATGATAATCACGGGATAGATTTAATTTAATTATTGACCCACGGAGGACATAATGTAATATTCCATAACCCACACACGTTATATATTTAAAATTAATTAATACATAATAAAATAAAATCACCGTTATGAAACATTTTCAGGATTTGATTGTTCATGATGTTCTGCATGAGAAGCTAACCCTCCGCACCCTTTGCCTTTAAAGCCATACATGGCAGACATAGGTTTTAATAGAAAAAAATTCATAATGAAAAAAAAATCAAGCCCCAGCCAATTTTTTTCTCTCCTCAAAGAATAGCTTTAGTCCAAAAGAGCTCCATTCAAAAGGACATTAGAATAAATCCCTGGTCAGAGGTAGTAATGATTGCATTAAATTACTGGATCTGCACGGGGCCTCCTCTCTGCCGGTACTAGAGATCAGCCCTTTTCCAGCTCCTTTTCACTCCCATTCAAAGGAAACGTGGAGCAAGACAAAGACTGGAGCGAGCCTCCTTCAAGAGGCGGAAAATAACGAAAGATTTTTCGCCTCCAAACCTGAAGGGGACCGGGAGACCTGCGCCGGGCGGGCCCGAGGGAGGGGGAGGTCCAAACAGAGATGGTTTTGGTTCCATCTGTCGGCGACGAAAGTCTGTCTAAAAGAATTAGAAATAAAATCATAATAAAAACGGCAGCAATGATAATAGCGACGACGGAAACAGTGATGGTGGAACTATTGCGATCACTACTGGCTGTCTTGTCATAGCTCGGAACCCACTGTGCGGTTATTTTGGAGGGGTACAGGCTGATCCACTTTGATTCATCCTTACAGAACCGTACATAAGGTTTGTGGTTCAAGTCCATTCAAAGTGAGAGCACGGGAGCCTGTGGAAAATGGAGGGCAGCCAAAAAGAAGCAGGCCGGGTACGGTCTGCCACGTTTGGGGCTGGGTAGTTGTAGTTCTTCCCAAAGCCCATTGCTCACGGCGGTGGTGAACGGAAATGGCTATTCGACGGGGTTGGTGTCTGTTTAATCAGAGGCCCAGGGGGAGAGCCAGTTACTGTTATGCTAATGAGAAGTGCCATAAGTGTGAATGGAGAAGCCAGCTAGTTACAGGCAGGCTAATTAATGCACGCCGCCGGGGCGGAGTCTCACTCAAAGCCTTACAAAAAGAGTGGGTAAGGGTGGGAGGAGCTAGAAGGCAGTGGTGTTTTTTGGGCGGGTAAACGAAAACCCTTGCTGTGATTACAGGAAGACGCCATTCTTAGAGGAAGCGCCCCCTTCGTCACATGTGCCGCCTTGATGAACTCGAACCTCTCCCAGCATGCTTTTCTTCGCACTCCTGTTTCCATAACAACATTTTCAGTAGTAATTAACTGTTTCGGCGTACGGAAATAAGCCTATGACCTGCGCTGAGGTTTCGGCCTGGTTTCCCCACACACTGGTGACGTGGGACCACTGCACCATAACATGCATGCAATCAACTGTCTTTAAAATGGTTAAAGCGGCGTTAATTTATACATGAATTAATTCAGCCTTAACCATTACAATGGTAATAAACTGCCTTGCAAAAATGCACAACATAGAAAAATTTAACAATTGTTTTAAATGCCAATGGAATTTTTTGGTGGGTACAATCTATTTATTTATTTTTATTTAAAAATGTCCAGGCCAATTCAAGGTAAATGGTAAATTGTTTATTTTTTTATTGTGTTTTTAAATTTTAAATATGCTTTACTTACAAAACTGACGGCGATCTTCAAATGAGCATTTTATTGTGCAGCGTTTCTGATCAGGCCCTCTGCATGCTTTATTGTGCTATGTCTGAAAATGACTTTGTGACGACACAACAGATGAAACGTCGAGCATAACTGTAGTAATTAAGCCCTTTAATTCCACTCATGCTGGGAGTTCGCACAATAAGGCGACACAGACAAACTAATAAGAATCACTTTTGTGATGTCTTATTGGTGCGGAGATCTTAAATTGCAATTTTTTCACCTTTCTGGGTCAATGAAATGCCTCTGGCTATTTTAATTTGTTCAAATTGGAAAATGGAGGATGTATTTTTGAAGAAAAAAAAAAAAAAGAGAGAAAAAATGTCATTGCAATTATCAAACTGAATTACAGTAACATCAGAAACTGGGTCCTCCTGATACTTTTTTTCCTCTCATTGAACGATATTGAAATATTCCGAAAAATACGCTGACAGGAGTAGAAATGTGTTTTGAGGTCACAGCGTATTTGATGTTGACCCCATTTAAGTGGTAATCTTTTTCCTTCTCTTCCTTCCGTATGCGCTCCTTCCGGTGTGCCATTATCAAATAACTAGAGGCCTGGAGTTTTTTTTTTCTTTCCCCCATACCAGCATTATGCATCATTATGTAAATAGTCTTATGAACAGAAGTACTTGCAGCGCATCAATATACTGAAGCCACTTTGTGCTCTCTCTGATTCTTACATCACCGAGACTTCCACTTTGAAATTGCTTACATCCTGAGTAGCATTTAATTGTGAAAACATCAAAACATGACATCAAGATTCTACAATTCGGAGAATGCCAAAATGGCAGAATGTTCACCACTAGGACACCCAGTGTGTGTTACAGGTAACATCGCTATAATAATGTGATACAGGTGTGCACGTGTGTGTGTGTGTGTGTGTGTGTGTGTGTGTGTGTGTGTGTGTGAGAGAGCGGGAGAGAGAGAGAGCATGTGCACATACGTGCATGGGTACACAAGACAACAAACCGCACATTAATTTAAGAACAATAAATAAATATATAAATAATGACAAAACCTATTTTAGGAATTATTTCCCAGAAACTGATCAACATGGAAATTCACAAAAGAAAGTATGTTTCATCTTCAAAACTATTTTTTTTCTTTCCTCAGTTACACAAAATTTTAAAGACAAATTATAATAAAATGTTTAAACAGTAGATAAAACTGGGTGCACAAAGTGGCTATAGTTACAACCTATGTAACTATAATGACAAATTATCAAAACAATGACATTACTGACTTTTTAAAGCTACATTTGTTGCAATATAATAATATGTAATAACAGGGAAAACTCATAAATAGATACATACATTAATAAACCGACAGACATAATGCATTGATGATAAAGTATTTTATTGTTGCTTAAAATATTTCCTTTGTTTTTGAAATGAGTGGATTGGCCTACTGATTTCCTAATCCTGAAAAATCAACCTCTTATAAATGGCAGCTTTATTACAATACAATGAAGACAACCACACCCAATGTATTTTGTATATTTTCTCACTCGATTCCTCTGCTTTGAGAGATTGAATTAACAGCGGGCACCTGGCATGGCTTCTACAATGTAATTGGGATTAAATTATATTATGGCATATGTCAACTGTAAAATCACACAGTTTTGATCCAGATGTTGTCACACACAAAAAAAGATTGAAGCTCTTTGCTTTGGTAGCCTACCAAGCTGGAAGCACAGCAGGTTGAAGGTTAATAGGTACCTGTAGTAGGCCTATACGTACCACCTGTCTTCTTACTAACCATTTCTGACCGTCATTTTAGTTGAAATGCTTAAATTAGTTTGGGCTTGAGCAAAAACAGGAGTAGTGAGCTTGTGCGGATATGAAATAGATTTTACTTCTTTGGAAAGACAGTCTTCACCGAGAGGGCAGGTCATTTCCATTTTTTACCAATTTAGTGTTATGATCATTAAAGCCATTTATCGTGACTTTTTAAAATGCAGGGTCTTGTAGTAATTGCATATGGGTCCCTCAGAAGCGCTAAAATGAAAAAAGAAAAGGTTAGAAACCACACAAATCCCATAAGGATGTCTTTATTTGCAGGAAGGACTGGTTACATCATTTGGAGAAAGGATTTCCTTTCTTGTTCTACATGGTTAGAACGAGATTTTTTTTTAATTCCTGGGAGAGGACTTTGACTCCCCCATCGGCAGATTCAGACTCGGGTTGTGCAACTTTTCATTTCCTGAACAGAGGAACCGCGCATGTTGTCTGAGTGACAGCTCCCACAACGAGCGCTGACACTCCGAGCTGCTTTGAGTTTCCACTAATAGCGTTGCCTCGCGCTTCCTTGCGGTAGGATATAATGCGGCAAAGGAGCTATTTTTGGTTAAAAGACAGGCCGCGTTGATAATAAATGCAGAATACTACCGAAGAAGCAAAAGGGACGACACTACTTATAAATGACTGAACAGACGGAAAACTGCGTGCACGGCTTGTTGTAAACCAAAGAAAATACAACTGTATAAAACAGGAATTAGCACCCGTACATACATAGCAATGCATACCCATACACCGTACACACACCCATAATCTCTCTCTCTCACACACACACGCGCACACAACTGTGCATATATGTCCTCAAAGTTTATTTAAAATAAATAAATAAATAAAAAACCCTTACGTTCATACCAATCTGATAAAATGTATGAAAGCAATAGCTATGTTGCACAACAGAATGTGTCGGTTGTAGCACGTAGCCTAGTTTCCCTATAAAAATTAACCACAAATTCAGGTCCCCCTTCAGTGGGGCCTTAAGAGTCATAGTTTATCAATATTTGAAATATATATGAAACATGTAAGCAGGCGTATGCCATGCACATTTATGTACATGTATTTGGTGCCAAAATTTTCAGGTTATTGTGAGAGATGTCATGCAGAACCGTCAATTAGACGGGTCTAAATTATGCTGTGTACATTTAATGAATCATCTATTGAACAATTCAACAGAAGATTCAGAACAAAGTCATTGGGGCCTCACGTGATGAGAGAGTAGCAGATGGGTTTAATGTTTTTAAGAATTTAAGCCTTGCAAACAATAATACCCATTCTACAGGCAGAGCTCATTTAAATAGAAATAGGACATATATGTGAAGGTCAATGTAACTTAATAACTGATCTCTATATATGTATATGTTGATCTTGGGAATGAAATAAAAGCGTGGAAATTGCCTACATTACACAATTTCAGGTGTGAATAAAACCCCGGGCCCACGGCACACAGCAAATACTGAGACTGGAGAAACATCCTGATCCAGAAAAAATATAAACATCCTTCAAATGGCTGATTCAATTTTTAATTAAATAGTTGCTAGGTTACACGTTGCAGGACGACGGGGTGGGGGGTGCAGGGCGGCATTGCTGGAACAATGAACGCTTTTTTTTTTTTTTTTGCACTTACCGAACATGGAAGTGTTTCAGATTCTAAAAGGTACAGTGAACTCCCCCAACCCCTGCTCCCCCTCCCCCTCCCCCGCCCCCTCCCCCTTTCTCCTCCCTCTCTTTTTTTTGCTATTATTTTTTCCGGAGATCAGAGGAGGAAGCCTTTATCCCAGCGACAGCGATTTTACCTCCGCCCGTGACTTACCGAGGGCACATCTCCGTCGACGCCCCGGGACACCAGACAAGGGGGGGATGCCTCTGGCCCATGTGCTCTGGAAGCAGGGGTCTCAGCCACCTTCCTCCAGCAGGCCCACAGGCACATAAACCCCAGACAGCCTCCTGATGGATTGGGCTGAATGATATAACCCAGCCCTTGATGTTGGAAGTAAATCTGACAGGCCTTACTGGAAAGGTCCCGGCCCTCTCTTTTCCAGACCGCAGTCTGGACCCCCCCCCTCCCTCGTCCCCCCCTCCTCCGTCCCCATATCCCCATCCTTCCTAAAAAAGTGTCATAATTTACAGTCACGCATTCTGCTACATGACTGATGTCTGCCTTTTACACTTAATAAGCAGTAGCCTTTAGCCGGTGATAGTCTTTTTGTAAGCACAATTTTTACTGCTTATATTCTGACTAATGGGGACATCTGAAATATATATTTTTGCTTTTTTTCTGCTACTGCTGTATTAATGCTGATCAAAGACTTGCCCATTAATTATTTTCTAAGCATACATACGTTTGCTGTGTGGTTATTATTGTCCCGCGTGCCATTCTCTGTCCTAAAATGTGTGGGGAAATCGATAAAGCGCTGCTTTCTGGCTGTGCAGTGTGTGGAAAACATTTCCCACCGCGCGTGCAGTCGTTGAGCGTGCACGGGGTCTCCTTTAGTGTCGCTAACGTGCGCTTCCTTTGTTTTACAGCCGGTTCAGAAGCAGCGTGAGGCGCTGAGAAGAAAAGCGAGAGAGATGGAGGAGAGGAAGAGCAGCCCCCGCGGTGACCACGGCCGTGATCTTGAGTATCACGCTGGGACCGGCTGAGACGCTCCGTTCAGGCGTTCGGTCGTCTAAGCGGGTTGCCCCCCGATCGATTACACACCCGGAGACACGCTTCTGGCTCAGTGGGGACAACCACCTGGGCCAGGACTGGAGAGGTGGGCATTCCTCCAGCCTGCCTTTCAGCCGCTGGAGTCTCAAACCCCTCCCATTCCAATCCCATAATGCCTTAGGACTGGGATTCCATCAACTACTTAGCAGCCTGTGATCCAACAATTCCACTGACCAGTGTTGGAACAGGTGTCAAGGACCAGAAGAAAGCATGTTACGACAAAAAAACATTGGCCTCTTTGCAGGAGACAATCACACACAATTTTGGAGTCAGTAATTATTTAAAACCTTTTAAAGGAAAGATGCTATTTGGTCTTCTTATTTTTCTCTTTTTTGAATAATCTCAGGCATGCTAATGAAATGTATAGATTTCCAGAAAATGTTTAATTAACCTGTGCTTAAACTTGAGTATAGGGGTCAATATACCATAGTTTGTTATCATTTCATTATCCTCTTCCGCACTTGCTGGCTTGGGGACTTTATTATTCTTGCAGTGACGATATTTAATTTCAACCACAGTTTCCCCTCTCCCACCCTCTCTTTTTAATTGCTTTTGTAATAAACATAAGCCGCTGCTGTGCCGCCCCAGACAAATCCCTTTGTTTTTAGTGAGCAGTGCATTTATGATTACAGGATCCTGCAATTCACACTGGCTGCTTAATGAAATGCACTGTTGCAAATTGAGTTACTTGTGAAGGAAAATACAGGAAATGAGTAGTCTTCAACACTAATCGACTGCGCGCGAGCTTGAACAATAGAGGCCGTATGCCAAATGCATATCGACACGACAAGGATATAACTCGATTAATACATAAATAACTTCTGTTGTGGGTGGGTATGCGGTATCAGAACAGCACAAATGTAGAAATGTGGGTCCTGTGTGTAACTGCGAAGAAAGGGTCAAGGTTTAATTTAATTTTGTGTGCGTCCGGCTGTCTGTCCAGGTTTGAGAGGCACAAGAAGACAGAAGAACACTAGACAGAATGTACAGTTATTGCAGAGGGTAGAAGTGGTGGACCATATTATCTAAACCCCGCCCTTATCGCAGGCTTCTATATTTTGCTTTCATTGTTCATTTTCTAAAACGATAGCCACAATTCAAGGTTACACACAAAATGGTCATGGCAACACCACAGTAAGACTTTCCTTTTTCATTTCGCAGTTGACAAAACCATAATGTATTATCTGAATTTTAAAAGTTGTGGAATGATAAATAAAAAAGTACAAATAATAATACTGTTATGATGCTGAATTATTATTATTTGTGTTATTATTAATAAACATTTTTGCAAGAAAATATATACACTGATGCATTTGGGAATTTGAGAGGATGTGGTATATCATGGTATTTAATTAAGTCGCTTGCCATTGGACGGTTGTGAGAGGCTGGTGCGTTTCAGAACGATCAGCTGACGGCAGCCATCTCCCCCAACCCGTTTTTTCTCTCCAAGTGATTCTGTTACACATCAAACCAGCAGGGGGCAGTAAATCCTGTTTATTCCCTGTTTGAGGAGCAGTGCTATTTGAGCCCCATTTAATGGACTGAGACTCTTTGAATTCTACACAGTTTAGCTTGCACATTATGGCCATGTTGAGGGAACATGTACTTTCATGCAGATTATTAAAGCACAGTGCAAATTCAAAAGACCATATTGTAATGTAACGATACAGTATTGTTACATCACAATACACAATGCAGCGGCATACTAAGGTATAGAAAGTAAAAAAACTAAAAAAACGTTTGCCCATCATCCCCAAATTACATTTACAAGTGGCATGTCCAGGGTTCAGAAAGTAGTAAAAGTCCTGCTCTGTGTTTCTTCCACCCACAAACTCAGCCAGCTGATTTCACCAATTAGTTCTACCTCCCGGCTGAAGAATCAGCTAATCAGCAAATCCAGGTGATTGGAACAGAATACAGAGGAGGACTTTAACTTTCTGAACCTGGACTTTCCACCTTTGCACGTAATTATATGAGATCTATATGTATATGTGCTGTATAATTTGTTTTCCTTGCAGTTTGTACTAGAAGTGCATGTATAAAATAAAAGGGGTATGCTCAGAGGAGTTAATCAAATCAATCAAATTGTTAATCAAATTAATCTTATACACCATTAACAACAGGTAAAATTATGCTATTATAACAAGCTGGAAAAAATGGTTTTCTAATGAAGTTTAACATGAACTATGTTAAAATGTGCTCATAATAATAATATAAAAAGCATCAGTAATCACAATCATTATCAATGTTAGAACTATTCGGGAAGTACAGTATTATTATTCCTTTGGATTTAAAAAAAAATAGCATTACTATTGCGACTTTTTGTGACTCATTTCTATAATACGGCTATATGAACTGTAGTGTTTATACGCTTTGCAACGTATCGCGTGTCGCTTCTGTATTATGCAAGATAAGCTCTATTGTACACGTTTTTATTAATCAATGAGGGCCGTTTTATTATCCCTTTCACATGTGCATTTTCCAGAAAATGTTTTCTAAAACCTCTTTAAAAATCCTACCTTCAAGTACAAACGACTTCATCACCACACTGCAGATTGGAGCTCTGCACCAGCAAATAGAGGATGTCTACGGGCAGTGTACTAATTAAGGACTTTCTGGCATGCAGCCGAGCCCCTCAAGGAGAGAGGTTCATTTCAATGTGAATTAATGTAAAATCACTACTAATCACCAGAAACTCGTACGGCGGTTTGCTTTATTTGTATGGGTGTGTAGAAATGTTCCGGAGATTCATCCGTTTTGTCCCAGGAAAATGTTTTTTTCTCTCTCCAGAGGGGAGAAAATCATGTTCTTTTTTTCTTCTCCCTCTTAACTGTGGTGTCAATAAAAAATAACCATTTTCCATCTTCTAAAAAACATTAAACAGCAGAATTAGTGTAAAAAGAGACTTTTTCAGTAGCAGGTTTGATCTAACCCCAATATTCTACCATGTTCTTAATTTTATGGAAAGATTTCAAGGATGTTTTATTGTTTTTGTTTTTTTCATATTATCATTAGATTCACTGGATCTCAGTCTCCAAGTACAGGATAGAAAGAGTAACATTACACCCATTGCTTTTGGCTGATTTGAGGAACCCAGCCTGCAAAAACAAGTATCTCTGACTCTCTGACTCACTCACTCACTCAAAGTGAGCACCTAACGCAGTGACAATCTTTCACCATTAGAGGTACAAAAGGGTGGAACAAGCGGCGAAGCAGTCACAGCCACGTGAACAGTGCCTGATACCCATTGGAATCCTGTTTTAACGAGACATTCTTCCTGAACCTGGTCTCTCCCAATATTTTGATTATAAATGGGACTGGTGATTAGTGAATTAAATGTATTATTATTATTATAGGGAGTTACATTTAAAGGCAACTCGTTAAACTTTGACCTCCAGTTCATATGATGGCCAAAGCATTTTCTGTGCATTGGCGTGACCTGCCCATCAAAAAGACAGACAGGTCTGGCACTGTGTAATCCCTGAGTTTTTCACTGCTTTTTATTTTTTTTTTTTTAGCATTCTGTCATTGGAAATAAAGTCACTCTGGTTCAGTTAGTATAAAAAATAATACACTGTAAAATTGTAATTTCACAACAGCTCGATATATCTGCAAATCAGTAACAACCAACCTGCTTCTTTTAAACGATCTCTTTCATTTTACTAGACCAAAGAGTGAACCATTTTTGATTGGCAAATAGGTAGAAGTCTACATTGAACCAAGTCCTGCAAGCCAAAGCACTACACATTAATTGAATATCTGAAGGTTTAAAAATTAATTATTATTTGAATTACGTTCTCTGAAAATCATTCAGTTTGTTCTTCTTCAATGTACAAATGTCTTCTCTGTAAATATGTTTTTTCAGGTATGATTGAATTTTAATTTTGGTTTAAATACAGGAAAAAAGACCTCAAACAAGGCGACCAAATGTTTGTACAATATCAAACAGGCCTTCAAATAACTGGTGATTTTACATGTTCAATTAAAGAAATGAACTAAGTATTCCATCCAGTCTTCATTTATTAATTTCCTTTGTTATTTTGAAATGCAGATGCATTGTACCCAAAAATAAGACCAGTTTTCTAAAAGGGACTTTGTGTTTTTCACTACAACCCAGCCAGTGTAAACGTTCCAGTCACAGAGCTCCACATTGCACTAATCAAGTCAAACGCTGGAGGAAGGCAGCATTGATTTTCCTCATCGGTCTGAAAAGGCACACTGGTGTTAGCACGTGTTAGCATGCGGGATCCCGCCTGCTCGCGTTACTGGAGTACTGAAGGGCTGCATTACGCAGGGAGAGTGCATGCACCAACACGGAATCGGTGTGGGATCAAGAGATGTTTTGGGATACAGAACTTTGTCCCAATGTGTGAGAAAATAAAATATATATATATATTTTTTTTTTCATGATTTTCCACACTAAAGTCCTTGGGGAATCCACATTGCATTTCCTTATAAGGAAGTCTTCAAAATAAAATAAAAGAACCGCTTCTTGAAAATTATGGAAACATCATGGGGTGGATTTTTTGATGAATGCTTTGAATATCGAGCACGCACGGCCTTTTTGAAAAAACTTCAGTTTATTTCTTTTAAATGAACATAGATTGTTCAGGAGGAAAATGGGAAGACTCTTTAATTGTTGAATCTTTGCAGTTGATTAAGAAGCAACAAAACGTTCTTCAAATGTGAAGTAGAATTGTTAAATGGTCTATAAAACAGGTCAAAGGCTGTGGCAAATTGAAGTGTGTTTCTTTTGACCATTCATTTCTGAGAACAAGGTCAGGTGATCCACCCCCCCCCCCCTCCCTTTACAATCCAAACAACACAATGGTTGAATTTTTACTATTCAACAGAGACAGATGCTCTCTAAAATTAAATGACACTTCTCCAATATTTCCCCCTTATTTTGAGACACAATAAGCATGCTGACCCTTTGAATGCAATCATGGGAACCTTGGGTCGAACAACAGCAATGAGTTCCCTCAAGAAAGAAAATGATTTTCCACCAATTTGTTCCGAGATCTGTCTTATTGATTTGAAATTAATAGTCAAGTTTTTTTTTATCAATAAACAGTCGCACTTATTTCTGTATTCTGCTCGTGCTGTGCTGAAAAGTGATTTCTATCATTTGTTTTAAAACAAAAAAATAGGATATGGAGATGGATGAGACAGACACTAGCTTTGTATGATTTACTTTGGAATGAAAGTAACAGTTAAATCCATGCTGGTCATGAATAGACAGGAAGGGTATGTTTGAAGATCCTTTTCATGGTCCCATTGTTAGAATTGGCACAAAATCTCGTTCCTGTTCTAGTGCATGGATGTGCCCCATATTCTGATATCGAATCCAGACAGTCCGAGTGCTGAAAAGTGGCCAGCACTAGCGACCCCTACTGGTTCGTCAGGTGCCTGCAAGTGCCTGTGAAACTGCACATGAATGGTCTTCCTCCGACTCCAGTCTGTGCGAGCCGGAACTGCAGCAGACAAGTCGTTCTTCAGAGAAGGGCACATGCCCGTCTGAGCTCTCCCCGAGTGATAGCGGAGGCTGTGGCAACGAGTGCTGATAAAAATACAATTTGGTATTCCAAACTGGGGGAAAAAGCGGTGGAAAATGCATTGGAAAAAAACCCAGACAGGCAAAACATCTCTCTAGATGTTGACAATGCATGCCTCAAAGGGGAGAGAGAAGCATATTCTCAGTTGTGAACGCAGCACAGAGAACGCTTATTCGCTAACGTGGCGTATCTTTCGCATTATATAGCATCAAGTTAGAACAAAGCGTGTGCTAATCTGCAAGTGAACTGGTGGCGGTGTAGCTAATTGGGCTAACAAAACCTGCTTACAACAGTGGCTCTCCAACAATGGAATTGCCCCTCCCTGAGTTAGACCGATTTGACGCTTGAAGATACAGCTGAACACATCGGGGGAAACCATAAACAGGGTTAGCCTAACGGACCAACGGCAAACCTGGCCCCAGCTCCACTCCCACTTAAACTAAAGTTCAAACAAAATAACTCATGGGCCTGTGCTGCCAAGGTCCAAGTCTCACCTGAAGACCTCGCCTTGCCCCAGCAAGTCGTCAGATCAAATCACTTTGAAGCAGCTGCCAAGGTTATTATGCATCTCAGGCCACATGCTGCAGTCTTACACGCGGCTAAGTACTGTAGCTACGCGTGTCAGGAACTGTCCTTTTCATTGCTGTGCCGCTAAAGTCAACGACATTTACCCATACGGCTGCCGCAGGTTTTGGTCCAAAAATCCATGTTGTAATTTCATTGCAGAGACGTATGCGTCTCTCCCACGGTGAAGACGCTCGCTCTGAAACGGTTAGTATCGATTCAAATTATGGAACAAACAGTCATCTTCGAGCGAGAAAAACAGGGTATAGTGCAGAGTTTAAAAGGGATTACTGTACATGACGGATTGCAAGATGCATGTGCACAAAACCAAAGTACGGTTTTAAGAAAAAATGGAAATAAAACAAAAAAAAACATTTTAGTGACTCGGAATAAGTGAGCAATTTCACTTATAGTGCATATGTTTCTTTGAATGTTGTAACTGCAGTAACTGTCAGCATTACATATACAGACACATAAAGTTTACAGTCAATCCCAGTGATGAACCATTTTTAAGTGATAGAAGTCATTTAAAACACAGGTGTTTACCACTTGCTGAGGCACAACTAGCAGAAATGACACAATATTAGCATTGTGGCACATCCAGGTGGAGCATGTAGTGAAAGCATTAGCTTGTACTGCAAGGACGCTCCACACAGTTTTAGATCAAATCCTGACTGTGGCCAGGAGTCCTGCTAGCCTACACAATTTCCCAGTGAGGGCTGGTATCTGTTAGCACATGGGTACCATGTAATGCATTAATACGGAGTACCAATTTGGGACTTTCACACCCCACAAAGCACATTGGGATATAGAGGATATTGGGTCACTGATTAAAAAGATATTAATTTGGGTCAAAGTTTTAGATGGATGCAAAAATGTACTTTTAGTATTACAAGGGTCCTTCCGGACCATTTTTTCTGTATAAGTATAGCTTTCTTAAAATAAAATTGGGATATCTAGTGCACTCAACTGAAGACGGACGACAAATAAGAGCAACTTGACACATGCTGTACATTAAAGAGATTGCATAAAAGCATAAAAGGCTTGAGAACTTGGGTCATCTGTGCTGGAACATTCCAGAACTTGAGTACTGCTTTTGCATTACTTCAGATACTACAGTCTAACACAATATTCAGCTTCTATGTCCCTTCTACCCTCCAAACTACAGCAGCATCAGGGGTTTCCTGTACTTCAAACAGTCCATTAGCAGTGTACTGTTCCTGGTCAAACTCGTCAAAGAGTTTCCAGCAGGCGCATCGCATTGGAATGTTCCGGTCTTAGCAGGAGACAGAACTTTCAATGTTAAGAATAAGGAGCTCATCATTTGGTTACAGTTTATCTGTGGCGTTACCTTACGCTCCCAGCGATTCTTCGACATTTTGACAACGGGGACAGAAATCCAAAATGACGGTGATTTCAATCAACCATCGTTTGATTTCTAAAACAATACATTTATTTCTGAAATGGGGCACCAAATACCGCACAGTGCCAATTCATGAAATGAGTACTTTGCAAGGTAAAATTTACAAAACAATGCCACTTTATTCAAGTTAGTCTACAGCTTTCAAGACTTCAGACAATGTATAAAATCAGTCAGTTTTAAATCCGTAAAAATAAGTAATTATTTGTTGGTTAACACGTTGACTTTGAGGAAAGAAGTCCAAGGAGCTATGTCACAATACACATGGCATGCCGACGACTTGACTTAAATAAAACAAAACACAGAAACAATCCTAGTCCTTTCAAACCATTGCTCATTGAAGTCATATGTGCGAGAGCAAGATCTTTATGACTTCAAACATGGAGGGGAGGGGTGTAGGGCAGGGAAGTATACCTAAAATGCATTCATTTTTTTATATTATTCTCAAATAATTTCTTTGGTATGCTTTTTCTTATATTGATTTTCCATCACATTTCAGAACACACTGCATACAACTAAATTAAATTAAGCTTAAAGGTGTAATGCAAATAACTTGCATGCAGAAGGATTGAACACTGACCTGTCGAAATTCAAATAGACAAAAAGCGGCAAGCTCAGGTAGCTACAATGACATTGCGGCAGTAGAGACTGGACTTCTCATTTTTCGGGCATTCATTGAAACTACTTCCTTCCCCATTGTTGTGATTTGAAAGATTTTTCCACAGCATTTCAACAACAGCCAAATATTCACACAGATATCGAGGCATGTTTTACTTTCGCCATTCTTTTGTAGTTAAGACGTTTCAGTCTGAAAGGTTGTGATAAAATACAAGAAAATACGGAGATATGGTTATGTGCACATGTGCCACTGACAATCCACTTGTGCAGGGATACTTCATAACAGTCTGTGCTGCTCTGTGACATCACAGGAGAATGGCCAATCAAATTCAGTTCTCTGTGGCCTTTCCGTGCTCATCAAACTGCTTGCTATTAAATGGTTGCGTAACAGGTAAACTGCTAGGACAATAAAAGTGCACTGAAATTCAACGCCGTTACGCCCGCAGTAACGCAGGTTACCTCAAGGAATGTCTCATGTCGGTGAGCTTTGCTCTTGCTTGGAAACCAATCATAACCCAGCAAAAGTGGTGAATGGCCAATCGACCGACAAAGTAAGGTTATTACAAATAAATCAAAAAGTACCATCATTCGCTAACATTTTGGGTTTGAATGGTTTAAAAAGAAATACTTCCAAAAAAAAAAAAAAAGTCACATGTCATGGGAAACATAAACCAAAAACACTAAACACCACAAAATTAGGCAGTTTTGAGGAATTCTAGAAATTTTGATTTTGATGATAATTAACATATTCTTTAGCCTTTAAGACTTTTTCTTTAGCCTTTGCAGACTTTCTAACATGCTCAAAACAAACTTCATCTTGGGGCAATTGAAATGGCTATAACTGATCACCTATGCACCCGTTTGTACTGTTGTGATCACTGACAGCTAAACAATAAGATTGTGAGAAATTATGTGATGTGAGCTGTAAAATTCCATCTGATAGAAGATCTCCAAGACTAAGACAAAATATACCCATTTCTCAGACCGTACGCATACACCTCATGGGCTATTAAATGTTTACCCTCAGTGGCCAATCCCATGCAATACATGGGCATACTCTCAATTACGACCATACACACTTAACCGATGGCTTTAAAGAAGGCTAATCGCAGGAAAATTAACCAGTGTTTTCTTGGGAACTTCAAGTAAATCAAGCTAAGAAAAAAAACAAAAAAAAACAATGAAGATTGATTATTTCAAAAAGAGACAGAGAGAGAGAAAAAACAAAACAAATACAAGTATAAGTACGTAAAAAATAGCTATAGCTTTAGACCTGATGTAAAACTCCTCTGTGATTGCTAATGGACAAACGATGATTAATGCTAATTGTTACAGTGGAACCTTCATTCTAATGACTGGGGAGACGGGGAGGAGGGGAAACGATACAATCAGTTTGATTTACAAGTGATTTGACTTAAATGAATCCAAACAAATACATGCAGGGAAACCCATCCTTGACGCCGATTTCCGCTAAGATTAGACACGTTTACGCTTATTATAACAGCTACAATAAACACATGAACAAAACTTAAAAAAGGGATTTACAGCGAAGTTGGATCGCTTCATGCCGCAACGGTAGCCGCAACGGCCCGCCTGGGTCCATCTTGCAGAACATTGGTTGGCAGGTCTGCATTTAATATGGGCGGGTCCATCCCTGGGCCCAGCCAATGGGGTTGAACTACAGAGATATCTCCCTGTGTGAGGCGACAAACAGCAATCCAGATCTGATTTTTGAGTGTTCGCTTTTCCGCAATTAAGCTGAAAAAAAAAAAATTCAGAGGGATAGAAGAGAACGAGAGAATGTGGAGTGGTCATGCCCCGGATGGTAATTACTATCGACCAAAAATCTGGAATGTATCCCACATACAGCGAGCAACAAGACGCACAAATAAGGCAAGATGACGATAACACTGAGCACGCTCGCCTCTAATTGGCTGTGATGGTGTCACATGGGGGCGCATGGGCCAACGGGAACAGCCTATGGAGTGTTGGGAGGTTAAAGCAATTGACACTTGCATATAATAGACATAATTAACAATTAGGCAGGACGGATACATTCTTACAGTGCATACTCCCAGTATTTTAAAAAAAGAACACAAGACAATGACCACCAGCTAAACGGCAGGATTAACCTCGAAAATCCACAGAACACTTCTAAAAGAGATTTCTGAGAGAAAGGAGAGAATAAAAAGAATTTTAAAAATTCAATTTCAACTCTTTCCTTCATCGCATGCTATGCAGTGACCACGTAATGGCAAGTTGGTGAATAAAACTGCAGAGTGACATAGCTCAGTAAGCGATTGTTAGTGATGTCACGTTATGGCCTAAAACAGTGAAGTGGAGTTGGCTAAACGGCGCTCTCTGTTCTTGCAAAGCCAGAATGAACATTCTTCAGTTCTGAATGTTCAGAACACACACCCACAATCTAGAGCATCGACCAAATGTACACTGTACACATACCCTGCGTTCCTGTGCTTCAAAATCTATTAATACGCAAACCTGATAAGGAGAGGTGGATACACAGACTCAATCCTGACCTATCGCCCAAGACGGAAACTTGGGTGTTCCATAAGGATCACATTATAAACCACCAATCAGCATCATGACTGATCGGGGGAAAAAAAAAAAAAATAATAATAATAAAAAATTTTCAAACTTGGCACCTCTCCAAAAAAATCTCCATAAATAGTTAATCGTAATAAAAAGGTGAAAAGCAGGTGGAGCAGCGGGCGAGGGAAAGGGCGTTGACCCCTGACCCAAAGTGAAATGCGTGACCACAGAGTGGGGTGGTGGGTGTAAAGGGGGGGGGTATTAGTGCGATGTACAGTTATGTGCTCATCCGCTCTGTTGACAACGGTGTTCGATCAAAGAGGCCCTCTTTGTTCAGTAACAATCTGCAGCTGAGGGGGGGGGGGTTAGCTCAGCTGGTGGGCACTTGCACAGAAACCTCCATCTCTATCACAGCCACAGGCATTCACACACATACAAGCACATACACGTACACGTACACATACAGTTGTGTTCAAAAAAATAGCAGTACAACATCAGTAACCTGATGAACCACTGTTATTAATAGTAGTGATATTTCTGCATGGCAAATAATTTACTTGTAGATGTAGTAGTTCAATAGAAAAACAACAGACCCAACTGTCATGACATGCACGCTGCTTGTTCCGAGTAGTTGATTGGAGAGGGGAAAACGTATAAAGAAGTGCAGAAAATTATAGGATGCTCAGCTAAAAAGATTTCAAATGCTTTAAAATGGCAACAAAAACCCAAAACACGTGGAAGAAAAAAAACTACTACTGTTAAAATGGATCGAAGAATAGTCAGAATGGCAGATTCAGCCAATCATCACCTCCAGAAAGATCAAAGATGATCTAAAATTACCTGTAAGTGCTGTGACAGTCAGAAGACGTTTGATCGAAGCTAAGCTATCAGCAAGAAGCCCCCGTAAAGCATCATTGTTGAAAAAACGGCATGTGCAGAATTGGTTAAAATTTGCCAAGGAACACATCGATTGGCCCAAAGAGAAATGGCGTAACATTCTGTAGACTGATGAGTAAAATTGTTCTTTTCGGGTCTAGTGGTCGTCGACTGTAGGTCAGACGACCCCCGGGTACTGAATTCAAGCCACAGTCCACTGTGAAGACAGTGAAGCATGGTGGCGCAAAAATCATGGTATGGGGATGTTTTTCATACTACGTGTTGGGCCTATTTATCGTATATTAGGGATCATGGATCAGTTTGGATACATCAAATACTTGAAGAGATTATGTTGCCATATGCCAAAGAGGAAATGCCCCTGAAATAGGCGTTTCAACAAGGCAACGACCCCAAACACATGAGTAAGCGAGCAACATCTTGGTTCCAGACAAAAAGGATTGAGGTAATGGAGTGGCCAGCTCAATCCCCCGACCTCAACCCCATTGAAAACTTGTGGGGTGACATTAAAAATGCAGTTTCTGAAGCAAAACCCAAAAATTCACAGGAACTGTGTGGAATGTAGTTTATTCATCCTGGGCTGAAATACCTGTTTCTAGGTGCCAGAAGTTGGTCGACTCGATGCAACGCAGATGCGCAGCAGTTATCAAAAACAATGGTTATGCAGCTAAATATTAGTTCAGTAATTTAAAGTGAAGTTAAATCTTGAAAAATTTCTTCAGTTTATATAGTAAGTGTTTGAGTTTGAAGAGAAAAATGTCGACACTGCTATTTTTTTGAACAGATTAATATTCCTTTTCTTTGCTTCCTGTAAAAGAATAACGCAGACTTGATAATAATTTGTTAATGCTTTGATTTGGAATTGAATGTGTAATGTTTCCACTACATTTGAAATATGGAACTAAAAGCTATTAAAAAACATTTGCACTTTATTCACGTTTTTTAAACACACTATTTATTTGAACACAACTGTAAATACCTGTATACACAGTTTACCTGTGCAATGTGTACACACACACTGGTATGCACGACCACACACATACAAGCATGTGCACATATATACATGTACACGCGGACACGCACGCAGGTATAGACACACACACATGCACTCGCGCACACCCCCCACCCCGACACTATGCACGCACACACGCAGCAGAAACCATTTTGTCTCTTCTGTAACTGTATGCGGAGCAAATCAAAAACACACTGATTGTTCCATTCTGTTGAATATGGCTCAGTTTCTACTGGGCATAAAGTAAAACACATTAAGAAACTATTATATTAAAAATGAATTTTTTTCCGGTCACCCCCTTCCGCGCATTCCTTCCGTCCATCCATTCCAGAGGAACCTAAATATAGCCGGTCTGGAGTGGCTGCCACTTGACACGTTCTCTCCGTCTCTCGCCACACGCTCGCTCCTCCGGCTCTCCACAGCTTGCCCCAGGCGTTTGTAGTCCAGTACAGCCCAAGTCCGCCGGCCTTTCTGTCCATCTGTTTAAAACTATGCTCCTTCCTCCTCCCTCCGGACCGCAGAGCCCAGAAACCATCACTGCTATTCCATACAAGAGGATAGGTGCGCTTGTGTGTGATTGTGTGTGTCTATATTTACGCACATAAACAGGTGCTCTAGATACACACACTCATACACAAGTACAGCCTATATACGGTTACACTAAATACTAGTGCTTGTGTATGCACACACACCCACACGTATACATATCCTTTTGCTGTATTGTTCATTAAGTTTAGTGAGTTCTGTTGTTAAGAAATTAAGGGAGTGTAGGAGATATCCCCAGAGTAAGCACAGGGCCTGTGGTCGGGAGTGATGGGTCTGCAGTGCGCAGTCTCTTTCTGTACCTGGGCCGGACCGGACCGGACCGGACCGAGCCTAGCAGGGCCGAGCCCTCTGCACTCACGCCGCCATCAGGTACTGGTGGTAGAAGAGGCCGAAGAGAGAGGTGGAGAAGAGGCAGGCGGCGATCCACCAGGTGAGGAACGAGAGAAGGCCGCGGAAGAGCAGGGGGGTGAAAACGTTCCTGAGGCCGCCCAGGGCCATGGAGAGCTGGGCCACCGACACGGGGGCCTGCGCTGGGGTGGGGGAGGGCTGAGGCGGGGCCGCCAACGCCGGGTCAGAGTTCAAAGCACAGGGAAGCTCCTCCTCTGAGTACACGCCCCAGGTATGGCCGCCTGTAAGGGGGAGATCGCGGTCAGAGCGCAGCGCTCACAATCACACACAGCAACAGAGCATCTGCTACAACTACTTTACCATTTACCTCTACATCTGCATATTACCAGTTTACCCCTACATCTGCATATTACCAGTTTACCCCTTCATCTGCATATTACCAGTTTACCCCTACATCTGCATATTACCAGTTTACCCCTACATCTGCATATTACCAGTTTACCCCTACATCTGCATATTACCAGTTTACCCCTACATCTGCATATTACCAGTTTACCCCTACATCTGCATATTACCAGTTTACCCCTACATCTGCATATTACAAGTTTACCCCTACATCTGCATATTACCAGTTTACCTGTTCATCTACACCTCTTACCCAGGCCAACTGACAGCACAGAACAGAGGTACGCACACTACTTGCCTCTGGAGAGCTGCAGGGTCTCTGTTTTTTATTTTCACCATAAAATCAGCAGCCCACTCAGAACCAAGATGGTGAGGTGAGTTAACCTTGTAAACAACTGCTTGAATGATCACTCACGTGCCGAGTAACAACAACAACCTCTGCTCTCGAAGGGCAAGAGAGAACAGTGAGATTACACAATAAGGTTAGATGAGCACCAATATAGATACGATATATTGGAACTATCGGTATTGGAACAAACCGTATTCTCACGGACGAGTTCCAAACGGGATATACCATACATGGAGCTAAAACATGAAACATGGAGTGGCAGCTTTGTGGAAGCAAGAGGAAGTGCGGGCTCTACACGTGATGCGGTTGTGAATGTGGAACAGGTGTGGAACAGGTGTGTGTGTGCATTTGTGTGAGTGTGTGTGTGTGTGTGTGTGTGTGTGTGTGTGTGTGTGTGTGTGTTGTGTAACTCACCCAGGGTTTTCAGCAGCAGGGTAGTGTGTAGCAGCATGACCAGGGGGGCCATGTACTGCAGCGCGATGACACACAGGTAATAGAACACCCGAGCGACCTGTAAGATACATCAAATCAAACTCAACCTTATTCTAATAGCACGTTTCACACAGCGTTCATCACAATACGCTAAACAGGATATCCCAGCCTGAAACCCCACTAAAGAAAGCCTAAAGGGATGCGGCAAGAGGGAAAACTTCCTGGACGACCTGTAGGAAGAAAGTGCAAGACTGGGAGGAACCGGACTGAAGAGAGGGAGCCCATCCTCCTCTGGCCGGCTTAGGGTGAGGCCAACATACATGGGTACATCACAAGAGGGTTACTGCATGCTACGGATGGAGGGAAAACAACTCTCCCAAGCCTAAAACTCCCCCTCTAATACATCATACTATATATATATATATATATACACACACACACACACACACACACACTCACGCGCAATATGGAGAGAGATGAAAGGAGAGGACATCAAATGTATCCATATTTCTCTGTATGTTGTGGATCCATTTGTGTCTCGCATTTATGACTTGGAAATATGAAGGAGCCCATTGTTCCTTGTGTGTGTGTATATACACCTGTGTGTGTGCGTGTGTGAGTTATTGTGTATGTGCCCGCCCCGCCCCGCCCCGGCATACCATCTTCTGCAGGTCGACGGTGCTAATGCGCCCCGCCTCCTTCTTCATCTGGGACACGCCCTTCTGCGCCAGGTGGAGGTAGGCCTGCAGGTGGTGTCTCATCATGGCCAGACGGAGCGCGCATAGCAGCAGGATGGTCCACAGACGCAGCGTGTCGTACGTGCTCTCAGTCATCCTGTTGGGGGAGACGGGGTCGGGCGTGAACCAGTGGCGCAGCCGACCGCGCGCGACATCACCCAGGGACACCTCTGAACCGCTGCTTTTACCCCGCCAAAAAAACACCCTCCCCGACTACACGTGGCTAGCGTTACATTCCTCTGTGTAATTTACAGCCTAGGGTAAGACAGTGAAAGTCCTTCAAAATGGCCTTACTTTTATTCGAAGGCCTTGTTACACTGGGTAAGTGCACTGCTCCCACCCCCCCCAGGTCTGGTACTATGTACTTTTTTTGTGTAGAATCAATGAAATCAACTTTACCAAAGGGGGGCTCAGGGAACAAAAGAAAACGAACTAACATAAAAATATATATCATGATATTTTTAAAAATAAGACCGTAGAGGGAACTTACAAAGGCACACTCTCTTTTCCCAGAGTGGGGTTCATAATGTAGTCTTTAGTTAATGGCTTCACCCATAGGAGCACCATAATAAGCGGGGCCAGGAAGTTGATATGCAGCAGGGTCCTGGAAGAGGCACAAAGAGAAGAGCATGATGGGAAAGCGAGTGATGACCCCGCTACCATCCAAAGGCCTCTGTGGAGGGTTCTTACATCTCAGGACACCCGAGAACCGTCAGTACTCTTCACTTGACCTATCCTCCATCTTTCGGGACAGATTCAAAATGACGTGACAATCTGCTTGAAAACCCACCGCCTCCATAGCGGACGACGCTTTTCGATAACCCGGCTTTGCGGATAACCTGAGACTTTGCGGTAATCTCGTTTCCGAAAAGCAGTACCCGTTCTGGTTTTTGTACAGTTATTCAGCTCATATACAATGAATATATTACTTTACATTATAAATTGCATTAAAATATATATTCTTATAAATAATATAAAATCCATAACATATATCATATATACCACACAGGCATGCATACATATTTTTCAACAAAATGGAGGGGGTGGGGTAGTTGTGTTGCCATTTAACCTAAAATGTGGGGGTGGGCAGGAATCGGGTATTGAGGGAAGGCCAGCGACATATTCCAGAAGGAGCAACGGATTGGGAGAGGTAATCCAGCCAGGGACATGAGGGCTTGTAAGCCCCAAACCAAAGGTGAGTAGGGGGGGGCGAGCGAGACTTGCGCCGCAAAGTGGATTATCTGCCGCCGCTGTGAGACCCGCCGCCAGGCCATGCATCATATTTACACCACCTGACGCGCCGCCAAATGGAAACCAGTTCCAGATGGAAAAAAATAATCTACTGCCCCGCGCGCTCCCCTCTCCCATTCGGGACGCTTTTAGCAGGGGGTCACACTGACGCCAAGCTAGCTGTGGGGAGGAATAGAACAGCAGGTTTCGCTCCACCGTTGGTTCTTCCCTCTGTTAGTTCTTCCACCTCCAAAGCTCAACTTCCTCTTTTTGGACATCACCCGATTGCCCCACGTTTGGGGGTATATCGTTGGTAAAACCTTAAAAAGCTTCATCTACCATCTAAGGCCGTTCTCTGAATAAATTGTTATTGAAAATGACCAGCAGTATACCTTAAAATTATGATTTTTCAAGTCTGAGAAAATGACTGCGACAGTTATTTGAGAGTTTCCTGGTAATAAGCCAGCAGCTGAGTATCTGAAACTTAACCCTTATAAACAGGTTTGGGTGGGCATATTCAGGGCACTCGTATATCCAAGGTGACATAAAGATTGCTGCTGTAAAACGTTTCCCTTTGGCTTTATTCTTCTTCTCTTGCCGCTTTATTTTAAGATGCGAGGAACTGCTTATTTCGAGACCCACGGCGATGGCCCGCATACTGAGCGCATTGAATTCCCCCCCCCCCCAACCCATTAGTGCTGCTCGCTCTAAGAGGGGAAACTGATCTCGGATCAGCGGGGTCCTACTGCTCCCCCCCACCTCCCCGTTTAACCCACCCCTTTGCTTCCTCCGCTGAGCGGTCTAGTGGCCGATGAGTGTAATTTGTTGTCTTTCCCGCGCGTGCTAACGGCTGCGTGTCTTATTCCATCATCTTGTTTAGATTGGAGTGCTCATGCGGGCGGACGGCCGTTTCACCGACGCGCGCTGTACACTGGAATTATCCTCTTCTCTGTCCGTGTGCCTGTTTTGGCGTGTTTGGTGATTGATTTGTACCCTGTAAAGAGCCCTGAACCGTGCATAAATGAGGCAAGCAACCTGTATTAACTGAAATAAGGATGCTGCTTGTATATTACACAGCACTGGGTGTGACACGGTTTTGAAACACAGTCAAAAAAAAATCAAAAAAATAAATGGCTATATTTAATCTACATTAATCTACTAACCAATTAAAAGTGAATAAAAAAAAAACAATAAAAAAACAGTTGGATTGGCTTGAGTTGGGAACCCTTGCTGTGAAGTGTCCTTGGAGTCTGGAATGGTGCTATTTATTTTATTTGTTGTAACTTGGGTAGTTTAGGGTTTAAGCGTTAGGGCTTTGGGTTTAGGGTTTAAGCGTTAGGGCTTTGGATTTAGGGTTTAGGGTTTAAGCGTTAGGATTTAAGCATTAGGGTTTAGAGTTTAGGGTTTAGGGTTTAAGCGTTAGGGTTTAAGCGTTAGGATTTAAGCATTAGGATTTAGAGTTTAGGGTTTCGGGTTTAAGCGTTAGGGCTTTGGGTTTAGCGGTTAAGGTTTGTGAGTAAAGTTGCGTGTTAGGGTTTGAAGACGGAGCACTCACTGTGTGACTTTGGCCGTGGTCAGTGTGAGGGCGTCCAGGTGCATCTGGGCCAGCCGCAGGCCAGGAAAGGTCAAGAAGGCCCCGATCAGGGAGCAGAGGAGGGCTAAGATCAGCTTGAAGGTCAGTTTGGAGATAGGACCCCTGGGACACACACACACACACAAAAAAAGGCCCTGCTTTACAGCCGTTCTGCTCCTGCAGGCACACGGCCTGCACCTTCCACACAATCAAAGCACCCAAAACACTGCAAAAAATGTCTGTCTTAACAAGTGTTTTACTCTTGTAATGAGACTTATTTTCTTATTCTAAGTGGAAAATATTAGCTTGTTTTAAGCTTGACAAGTGAAATTATCTTACCCCACTGGCAAATCTTGAAATGAGTAAAACTTGCACCCCATTGGTAATCTTTTTGTTTTATTTAGCAAAACACTGATAGAAGTAAGATAAAAAAATAAGTATAAAAATAAGACTAAAATGCTTATTAAGATACATATTTTTAGTTATTTTACAGTGAACAAAAAACACAGGAACTTACTGCGACTCCAGACCTTGATTTTCGAGAAACTGCACAGCACTTTCTGAAAAGTTAGCAAATCCTAAAGAAACAAAAAAGTTAAGTTAAAAGCTCAGTTCCATAACCAGTATACTATACTGCTGCCCCACATTTAATTAGTGTCCCTTTATATGACATTACATTACAATCATTTGGCAGACACTTTGATCCAAAGTGACATACATTAAGTTCATACCAAAGGCCACTGGAAAAACTACAAACAGGTCAGATAAAGTAGTTCTATCATACAGTAGCAGCTATCCATAACCACGAACATCAAGTCAAGCCTTTCTCCTGTGTCTCTTTCCTCCCATCAACTATAGAGAAATCTTCTTGTGCAAAACAGACCTTTCCATCATTTCCATTAGCGACACAAAGACTGTCCTTCCGCCACTGTGTACAACTGTATGAGTAAGCCTCTGGCCTCGATGCCAAGAATGACTTTGGCGTACCCGTTTCGAGCCCAAACTCCAGGTAGTTCTCAGTGACGATGAGGATGGCCATGGCTTTGACAAAGAAGAAGAAGGCAAAGGTGATGCAGAGAGACCTCTCTCCGCCTTCCTCCACCTTGAAGTAGTGAGCAGTCAGAGAAAACAGGACCTTGCTGGGAGACGGCAGCGTTAAGGAAAGCTCCTTTATTAATGGACATATACTCAGACAAACAAATAAACAACCGCAACAAATGTAAAGAAACAAACAAATATGTAAACGGAGACATTAACCAGAGGCACTTTACAAAAAGCCCAAGGACATCCCTTTAGCAATTGTTTGCTTGTATAGAGCTTTAAAAAAATAAATAAATAAAAAACACACTGAGGTCTCCATTGTTAATGTGATACAAGAGGAACAAATACATATCTTTGCTTTGCCTTTTTTATTGCTCAATCCTAGGTTCAGAGGATTTGCAGGGTTATTGCATTCCCTTGCTTACAGCAGTATCTTGCGTGTCTCACGTCATTCTCAGCAGTGTCTCATAGCCGCGACTGACATTTCTCTCCCACTCCCTCTCAATGTTGTGGTCCACTAAAGCCGCAGGGAATCCACAGACTCTTTATAAGGGTCTGTAAATGCATTCAAAATGGAGGAAACAACCCTCATCAGGGCCATTACGAGCCAAAAAGAAACAGCCCCCCCCACCGGCCCTGCAAGCACCATTAACGCAGCTATTTTAAAAGGGGTCAACCGCCGAGTTTTACGGCGGCTCCCTGGACCGGCTCAGGGAAGGGCAATGCTGGCTCAGCTCAGCTACTTCTCACCAGGGTCAAGACTCCCAGAAAAGGGGCGGAGACAGTGGGGTCAGATCTAGAAAAACCACCCCCACTTCCTACCCCTCTCTCAACTATAGACCAAGCTGGGCCTGCCTCACTTCCTACCCCTCTCTCAACTATAGACCGGGCTGGACCTGCCCCACTTCCTACCCCTCTCTCTGGGCCTGCTCTATCGCAAATCAGACTATTCAAGCTAAGCTATCTGCTATTGGCCAGAAATTCACCAAAATGAAAAGAACACTATAAAAGAGGGGATGGACTGAAAATCAGAATACTCATTTAGAATTTAATTCTTCTCAGGTGCTTTTTGGTTTAACAACTTCAACAAAAGAGAAGTTCCTTAGTACGTCAGTTAGCAGCTGGATTATTAAAGCAATGTTAGATGTGCTTTTCTGTATTTAGCCCGTTTGTTCTGTCACAGTAGAAGAGTCTTGCAGGGTGGTAAGTGGGTCCGCCACGCAAACGGGAATAAGGTCCCACACCACGTAGTTAGGCCAGTTTTCCCCCATGCTCGTTTGACAAGCATAAATATAGTTCACACAGCATAGGCCGGTCTGAGCAGAGGGAGCCGGGGCTTCTGGTATCGGGGAGGGGGGGCCTTAGGCGCTCTGAAGGCTGAAATGAAGCTGGAATTGAGCGGTTCAATAATAAGCGAGGCCGCATCTTCACGTCCTCCTTCAGCCCTTTCCCCGCCCAGGTAAATCGGTTTGGCGGGGCGTGAAAATCGGGGAAGGGAGGATGCGATTCCCGCGCTTTCTTCCGTGGCTCCAGAACGGTCGGCGATGCCGGGGTCTCTTTGACGAGGAAAGATTGAGCCCTTGGGTCAGTGGACCAGGATAATGTTTATGATCTAGTGACGTGCTGGCGGAAGAAAGTGGCGGGTGCGAGCTGATGGGGGGGGGTTCGTCTCTGCAGTCAACCGGGAATCCCGGGCACATCTGACACAGGCACGTGCACTGACTTCCAGTCCCTCTGACACTAGGAAAGGCGTCAAAAATGCATTCAACCCGCCATCCTACATAGCTCACAACTTCCTAGTAACGGTACTGCGAACACCCAAAATCAGATTTCCATAATACCTTGATATTGCAATACTGCATCACAAAACCTACAATGAATATGAATTAATTAAAAATGACAGGAATTAATTTGTCAGGGTTAACTAATTTGTCTTTTGTTTACTTAGAAAAGACAAATGAATTAACCCAGTCATAACATTAGTATAGTCTTACAAACCTCTGAACAATGAACAATACATACATGTAAATACATATGAAATGCATTTGTCACTTTCAAAAAGCAGGCATCTAAAATATATTGATGTACTGTATATTCAATTCCCGTTTCCCAAGGAAACCATTGCAGGTACACTGCTTTAGCCTTACATAGCTTCCTGTTGCATCCAGCTGTGGAAACGGATGTTGTAGTAACCCTGCCCCAAAATCCTGCTCCGTGGAGCATGGTCATTTAACACGTCAGCCCTGTGTGCTTAACCTATCCCCTTATTTCCTCATGGTTACCTGCATACATCACCAGGCTTGTTAATGGCTAATGGCTAAATGGACTTTCAGAAAACGAGAGTTTGGCTGGGTAGGGATTGGACGTCCTTGTGGCAGGAAGACAGGGCGTCCAATCCCCCAGCCAGAAATATTTTCCTTCTCCCCTGAATGTTATGGGGGTCTCATCAAGGATACATCACAAAAGCCAGAACCAGCAGGCACCACACCACACTGATGTTCATCTCGCTGCTGGGCTCGGCCAGGCTGTAGTAGATCTCTGTAATGAGGTACACTATCGTGGCCGCCACTGTGAAGTCCACCAGCCACTGGAATTCTGGGAAGTAGTGCAGGGCTAAAACAGGGAGAACATGAAAAGGTTATGCTGGGGGAGGGCACTGGGTTTTTTTTTAAAGTCAAACACTTCAAAGGGAGCAGAGAGAGAGCTGCAGCGTAGAACAACAAGGAAAAAAAAAAAACTAAAGACCAAGGTGAAGGGGAAAAAAACAAAACACTAGGTTTAATGGAATCTGTATGCATTCGTGATTAAATGAATTTGGTCACCATACCTAATGTGTCCACTTCCGAGATGGACTTAGTCTCCAAATGCAGGTCAATGTCCTTGGGAATGGTGAGTGGCTTGTTGTCTATGTGGCCATTGTATTTCCTGAGAAAAATAAAAGAACAGTCCATTAAAAAAAAGAAAAACACACACAAAAAAAGAAAATATTAGTCATATTCTGGCTAAAGTGACGAGGAGAACCATTGACTGCCAGTAAGTGTGTGTGCAAGAGGACAACGAACCACAAAGTTACAACTAGCTCCTGTGTCGTTCAAAAAACGGAAGGTAAAACCAGAATCAATTCATCACAAGGAGGTGTAAAAAGACTACAGGACACAGGGTGGTGTACTCTACAGTCTGGACACCAATTTTAAGATGGGCTTTTATGGGGCTGATCCTGAGCCAGTGCCAGTGCCCACTATGCCCTCTAGCACCGCTCATGGATGGGGTGGTTTCAGTTGGCTGGGACGATTGAGTCTCATCACAGACCAGTGAGCCCCGCTGGTCGATCGGTCATCCGCAAGTTCGCTAAGGCGCAAATGAAACGTCTTCTTCGGATTTGTGTCTGTGCGAGCCCAACTTGCAGGTCGGCAACAAGCTGCGATTGCCATCGCTTGCTTCTGAGGAGAGAAAGTACTTTTCTGCACTCTCAAATCAACGGCAAATGTTGCAGCAATGATTGTTGAAAAAAAGCAATGATTGTTGAAAAAAAGCAGTGATTGTTGAAAAAAAGCATTATATATTATAAAATACCTTATATATTATGTCCTTACGCAAAGACAGGCGTGATGTGACAGTTCAAAGGTGTCACTCACAAGACAGCATGTTAACGATGAATATTTCTCTCTTCTCCTCAAAGCACACTTCTTCTGGCCTGTCTGGCCGCTCCAGCCAGGAGGAGGTGGCAGAATCAGTGGTGTTTTGCATATGAGAGAAAGCCCCGCTCATTATTTTCATAGACAGGTAGGGGGGCAGACAGAAAATGTTGGCGAACTGCGGGAGCGTTTAATAACTGCCGCAAACTGGAAACATCAAAACCCATGCAAACATGTTTGCCCGTTTACCGCCATTAGCCATTCAAATTCTGTCATCCATCTTGCAAATCCGGCACGCGGTACTAAAGAGACGGGCACGTGCGGACAACACGGCATCGTTTGAGCTCGCCTCTCATACCGCCAACCTCACTCTGCCCTATGGCTGGCGACCATAGTGTTCCGACAGCATGGGGCAACCCCACAATTTTTTAATACATTTTTTTTAACCCCAAAAGCAAAAACAGGGTTGCCGTTTCCAAGGGAAACCGATTTTACAGGTTTTTTTTGTAAATTGGCGGGGGGGCTGGGAAGGATTAAAAGAACAATATTAGGAAAAGGGGGGGGTGGGACACTAATATGAACCAGATTTCCCATCATTCTTTTCTTTTGAATGTGATTTGGGGGGCAGGGGTGGTTTGTGGGGTCTCCACGTCAGAGGTTGTGGTGCTAGTCGTCACGGCCACGCGCCCCGTGGCGGAGAGACAGCTGTTCCTGGGACTTGGACCCTTTCTTCTGGGCCTCCCTGAAGCAGCCCTTTTCCGTGCAGTGTTTGCTCAGGCCGTGAGCGCCGGCAGGTTGGTGGGCCGGCCCCTCTTTGAGGATAAAGCCCCTCTCTATGATACTATGACAACACGCTCTGGCCCCATTCATCTCCGGGCACCTCATCGAAACCGCCCCCCCTCTGTGGGCAACGGGTTGCTACATGCTAACAAAAAAAATTATACTAAAAACACATATTGCAACAGCATGCTGGCAAGGGCCTAGAAATTAATCTTTTCCGCCTTATTCTTTTTTTTTTTTTTCTTTTAAAGGAAGTTTTTATTGAATGTGTTTTAATCAGCTTTTCCAAGGCACTCAAAACAACAGGAACAGAACACAGGCCCCACAAAGCATGGCTTTTTACCTGAGTCACACTCCAATGAATCAGGACAAACGTTAGTCTGTGAAAACACGGGGCCATGCAACATGAAAGACGTTCTCGTTTCTCTGACTTTGTCAATCTCTCTCTTTCACCGCCTTGTACTCTCTGTCAGACAGCTTGACTTTTTGCCCTACTTTTTACTCTTGGGCAATGAGAGAAAACAGAAAGGCAGAAAATTTTATTTCACAATGTCTTGGCGACTCTTGGCATAACTAATACATTTATTTAGGAGTGTGCACGTGTGGGAGTATGTTTGTACATTTACCAGTTCCTGAAGTTATCCATCAGTACTCCCAAAGGGGATCTCTCAAGCTCCTCTAAAGAGCCAGCCCATAATGAGCCAGCTTTGGACGAACAAAACTTTAAAATAACTATATATACGCACGATAGGTTTCCGATTCCTCCGCCAAAGTTTGGCACGGCGATGCAGACAGGCAGAGTGAAGAACAACAATAGAAATCTACAAGCCTCTTACTTCAAACGCTCAAAGCCTGGTGCTAAGCGAAGCCTCCTAAATACATCAGCTTCATCTCTCCTCTGACTCGGTTATGTTCTCCGTCTGTCTGAGGAGCTGCGTCTTTTCATTTCATCCTGATGAAAGGGGCGCGCGGCACATCGATCCGTGGCGGCGGCGGCGGCGGCGGCGGCATGCTCGGCTCCCTACCTTTCCTTCTTGTTTTTTCCTTTTTGTTGTTTCCCGGCGAGGCTCCTCAGCTCATCTTCTGTTGGATGCTGGTACCACTTCAGACTGAAAGGAGGCATGATGCACAAACAGTCATGTATGTAGCGTGTGCTTTTAGCAGTGGGGTCAGAACAAGAGGGACAGGAAGGAGTAAGAGTGCACAGGGAGGAAAACAAATGAGCAGAAAGAAGGAGAGTGAGCGGGAAGAGGAGTGAAGGGAAGAGGGCGAGCAGCTAGAGAGAATGTGATCGAGAGTAAGACGGGTAAATCAATTGAGAGGCATCAACAGATCAAGGATAGAGAGTTAGCGATATTACGAATGTCAAAAGGAAAACCCACACGACATCGGGAAGGTTTCAATTCAACTTGACCTCAGAAAATTTGGCTAATTCTTACATAGCTGAATGGCATTGAAAGTAGCACAACAAAGATAAAGCATTTTGCGAAGCAATTAGGTAGTCCAATGCAGAGCATGTATGCCATGCAGTTTACGGTTACTGACTGCCTCCATTCTACAGAATGAGATATTGAAACAATGAACAGGAGCTGTACTGCCTCTATGGTAGCTCATATTTTCACTCGAGATTGCGGAGCAGAATCCACCAAGACTAAAGGGGAATTATCAGCACTCCGTACTTTCCTGGCCTCAATCATAAGACAAAGCAAAATAACACACCATGTCCTTGAATACTGCACCATCCGATTAGGAAGGGAATACGGCCACATAAAATAGCCTCAACATAATTCTTAGATAGTCAAGTAGCCTCAGAGTTAATACACACGCTCAACTTTTCAATTTCAATGTAATGGTTCACTATTAATAAAGTAGGTGCACCAATTTAAAAATGTGTAATTACAAGGCTTATGTTTACAAAACCATTGATTTACAAAAAAATTATGAAAAAAAAAAAAAAACCTGCAAAGGACACGTCACAGCCCTCAGCAAATAAACATCTTAATATTTTTCATGACAATTTATAAGGCCGTGGCATTTCAAAGAGGGTAGTTATCCTCCTCCTTTAAGGCGGAACTTAAATCCGCTCATTTTGGAGGAAGCTTATGAGCGCTGCGTTTCTTACAATCCTCCTCAAACTTTAGAGAAAACCCGCTTAACGCGTGAGGCCAGAGGCTGATACCGTTTTTTTGTGACTGATGCTCTCTTTTGGCTTTCATGTTTATTTATTTATCAGTGAGAACTTAATTAGGCAAGTCTCTGGAGTGACACTTCAGGCCTTGACTTGGGCCAAACTTTTCAGAAAATATTTTAAGAGCCCAAAACAAGCACTGATTAATTATTAAGCGTGTTCCGAGCTGTTTACCGAGAGGGGGGGGGGGGGGGACACATATGGTGCTAATTAGAGGAAATGAGGCGAGCGTTTTATTTTTGCATACTCTTGGGGTCGCACGAATATCTGATTATGCCCTTTGGTTTCCCCATCATAATGATGCATTTTTAAAATCCTTTTCAGCAGATAATGAAAGAGCCTGTTCACAACAACAGTAAATAAAGGTGTACTCTGTTGCACATTGTCAGGAATGCTTTGAAATTAAGCTGAAATAAACCGTGAGATTATAAAAAGGGAACCGCATACACACGCTTATAGCATTTCGGCATTAAAGACCGGTAATAAAACTAGCACACAACCGGATGACACTAATGTCCCCACTAGTCTCATTTACCTGCCACTGCAGAGTAGCCATCTTGCAAAGGAGTAGTGCGGTATGATCTTCTGAATGACACTGGCCATTACCATGGTAACAACCAGCTGCACGCCAATCACACCCTGGTAAACAGAAAGAGGGGAAAGAACAATGCATTTTTTTTCAAGAAAAAACCACACATGAACTGAAAATTCAATGAAATGAGTTAAATGTTAATGGGGAGTCTTATTAAAGCATTTATTCAAACCATCATTGAAGCCGAAACGTCCCAATTTGAGGCTTCTACTGAAAATTCATTAAGGGTTGTTGTGACGAAGGACAACACTACAATGAACTGCAATACTGCAACACATGATCAGATACTCCTGTTACTAACCACAGCCTCTTGGAGGTACAAAGCAGAGAAGATGGGAGTTGAGAATCTGAATATATGGTCTATAGCAGGGGTGGGCATGTCCATTCCTAGAAGGTCAGTGTGTATGCAGGTTTTTATTACCACCCCTGGCTCAATGAGACAATTAGCTCTATATACCAATGTCAGTTCATTTATAGATAAGACCACAGTAAAACGTTTCATATCACCACACAAAAACAGGTCATTCATCAAAAGTCAGCTGTCATTCATGAGCTTATCAATAGATATGTCGCTGAAAGGTCAGATCATACACGTGATTATTGAGTCAATTGCATAGCCTAACTAAAAGTTGACATGAAATATGGCCAATATGGCTCTCCTTCCCCTACTCTATAGAATAGCCTATGTCATAGTTTGGCAGTCGCCAACACTAAAAATACAGAGGAACAAACAGTCAAACAGGATGATTACTGGCACATTTTATTGTGCTTTCATTTAGTTTGGTCAAAAATGGAAGATCTGAGCAAGCTGAAGTCTAAAGAGGGAAAGTTAAGCTGGCAGTGTGACCAGAGTTCAGACCAGAACTCCAGCATCTCCCACTCCCCTGGCTTCAGCCCCGAGCACCGCATGCGTGAGAGATCCGGGGAGAGTTTCTGACTCAAAAACATCTGCTTGGGCAAACATCCTACAAGGTAACCGTCAACCATTGAAAAAAAATAATTAATTTTAAAAATGACCTCTAATCCCAGGTAGCTCGGCCACAGCCAGATACGACACCCCTGAAAACTCTCTAGAAAGGTGCATTTGCTTTGGGAGGGTTTGCCTCCGCTGACGATTTGGGACCGAGCAGACGAGAGCCGCTGGCGCTCGAGTGCGGTAAACGCGCACGTTGTCAAGTGTGCCACTGTCGAATAGTGGGTGCGCCGCGGTAAACCAAGAGGATGCCAATCATCCATCTGGCTAAAGCGTCCGCCAAAATGGCATTACAACCTCCAGCCCACTAGCCGCGAAGCTCAGACATGTTTGACGGACACTTTTGTTTGGCCCTGCAAATATCACCCTTAGCCTTAACCCACTTAAATGCACTGTTAATGAGGTTTACTGAACACCTACCTGATGCGTCCCACATTACCTTCAGTAACATCAGGACGCTTCATGCACTGCCTGGTCTAACATCACATGGATCCAGGGCAGGGAGGGTGAACCCAGTTGCATTAGTATGGCGTATGCTCATACATTAGAAAAGTAAGACAGCACAAGTCATACAGAAAAACACTGAAGTGTTTCCCAGCTGTTCAGGATGAATAAAGCCGACACTGAACTGATTAGATGATGATTAAGGCAGCTTTTATATTCATCTTTTAATCTGCAAAACTTTAGTCTACATCAACTACACTGTCTGCAAAACTCCACAAGTGGTACAATCCAAAAAAATCTAAAGCTCTTGACTGCTTTTTGATAAGATTATGGCATAATGAAAAATGGGAAATAAAATAACACAAATGACCTTCAAACCCACTTAAGTGCTGGAGTCCTTTACTTGTCCTGAATGTTTAGCTAACAGAGAGAACACTGGTTACTGTTAGGCTGAAGTAGAAAGGTAAAAATCATGCTAAACCCATGCTAAATGCATCTCCTCTTTCATTTACTCCTCCAAAAATAACGGTTATTGATTTCTTTTCTTTTTTATTCTATTTTTTAAATTTTTTATTGAATTTAATTATTTTTGGAAGACTCAACAAATCTGAAATTGAAAAACAATTTTCTACAAAAGTTGCCATTCGACAAGAACCAAGTCAAGAGAGTGAATGCGAGAGAGAGAGAAGAGAGGAGAAAGAGAGAGAGTGAGAGAGTATATGATATGAGAGACCCATGAAACGAGTTCCCCACAGGATTAACTGAAAATATTAGGAAACAATTACATCAGGCCCCTGTAAGGCACTTAGAGCTCCGCGCTTCAGTTCAAGTGTGCTTTGATAAGAATTAGGCAGAAGCTTTTTGAAGATAATCATTTAGAACACTTTCTCAGTATAGCAAACAAAACACACCTAGATACTCTCCCAAGGCCAACATAATTCTGCAATTTGTGTAGTCCACATAAGAACACACAATTTGTCTTTACCAATTTAAAATATATGATTGACTACTGCAATAACAAAGAAGTGTGACCAGTTTATTGGCAGCACGGAAGCCGCTGTCCACGTTATAAGAGTGTGTATCATTGTGTCTAGCTAACAGGTCCCTTGTTGTGCGGCTTATGGGGTCCATAAACACAAGCCTAATCCACAGCTCCACAAAATCGTGTTTTTTTCTTCACCAAAATCACAATCAGTTATTTCTGAAATGATCTGGTATCTCGACTGGCAGTTATTTCTGAAATGATCTGACATTTCTACAGTCAGTTACCCACCCCTACTTTAAGGCCACATGCACCATAAAAAATCTCTCCTAATTACGAGCTTTGGTAATTAGGATAGTCAGATCAGTTTTCAGACAATTACTGAATTCCCTTCAGCTGTGTGCTTGAAAACGGGATTAACAGTGAATCGCAGTTTGGCTGCTGGATCGTCATCGAAGAGACAGGTGGCTTTAAGCGCACCAAAGTGACGACACCAGGTTACAGAAGCTGAACACCCGTTTGAGGAAACCACATTTCAAACCTAGCGTTAATCCAAATATGAACCGATGGAGGAACTCTGGTACACTTTTCCATATACCTAAATTGATTAAGGGATTAGCTGGAACACAAAGCAGAACCCGGACGTACATTTCCAAGCCGAGTCTGGGAAGGCCTGGCCTAACGTGCAGGCTACCAATTCTTCACAGAGATCAGACACCATCACGGGGGAAACACCATCGAGTGGAAATTTCAACTCATTTCATTTCAACTCACAACTCGTCCTTCGGCAGATAGCACAACAGCCTTCCCATCATGTTGGGCAGCAATCCTAGCAGTTGCACTGGAGTCGAGCGCCGAACTAGCCTATACTGAAGGCGCAGAGCTCGTCTGAGGCCTAATTGGGGTTGCCATACCGCATCATGCCTCTCTGCCTGTTCCTCTCAGATAGAGAGTTATACAAGGATATGGCGGCAGAACTAAACACCCGTTTATCAGGCCTCCCAGAGTGGAGAGGGAACTCCTTCCCAATACGTGCATCCCTCAGATAACACCCTGGGGATAGGGACTAGGAGCTTTTCCAGTCCTGAAATTAAGACTTCCTGCGGTGGGGGGAATTAGGACAAAAAACCACATGGCCTCTCGTCTTTGGCAATGACAAGCCGAGCGTCTAGTCGGAATAGCTAAAGGAACAGGTTAGGTCGCGCTTGGAAACCGAACTATAAGAAACGTGAAGGAAAAAAAGGCAAGACAATAGTCATATTAACTTATCATGCACTGCTGATGCTCTTGAAGGACCTAAAATAAAGTTAACGACGGCTGATGAATCCACTGGACGCACTCGACTTGGAGTCTCCCCAAACGCAGAATATTCATAGGCAAAAAAAAGTTCCTGAAGGCGCTACAGTGCCGAAGCATGTCCCTTCAGAGAGCCTAGGCAGAGCAGACCTTACAACCGACCTTGCTTCATCATCGTCAGGCTCAAAGCAAGCGCAGCGCGGCTGCTCCAGGTGTCTACGACGCCGTCGCCACAGTCTGACAGTTTTAATACAAGTCTGACTGCCCTTGATTAGTATGATTCATAAACCGAGGCACTTCTGAAGCACCTATGTGACACACTTAAGAGCTGGCGAGACAGAGTATCAGAGCCCATATTCATTAAGAATCTTACAATGTCTTGGAGTAGGAGTGCTGACCTTGCATTGGGGTTCCTCCTGTCCATAGCATAACCTCCATTACGAGCGAAAGGACAAACCCGGTCCTATATCAGCGCTCTTATTTGGAGATGCTACATGTGTAAAGGCCCAGACCTGCTTTTCTTCTTTTCCACAGACACACAGAATCACTTAGCCTGGGGCAATGACATCTGCTAATCTCAATAAGGCCAAATGATCAGCGCCAAGACAACAACTGTAACAATACTGTGAAATGTTCAGTTTAACAAATAACTGCTACAAACCAGCAAAGCAAGCCATTGGATACCTGCAACACTTCGGACTTTCATTTTAACATTGACATGGTCTAGAATGGAATAGAATAACTTTTATGTCCCGCTAGGGAACTTCAGTTGTAGCCCCAGCAACAACAAAAAAAGACAGATAGTGGGGCAGACCCACAACACACAAACAAACATATCAAACAAAAACATCCAACAGAATCATTACATCAATCAAGTGAATTAAAGTGCGATACAGCCATGATTAAAAATAGCCCCCGCTGTCCCGACTTCCGAGATGTCCAGTGTCATCAAGCAGTCCAACGCACAAACTCCGCCTCCACGACTCTCCTCCATACAAGCAGCGCCGCGGTCTCTCTACCCCGCCGAAACAAAGCCAAACTGAGTCAATCTTCCCAGTCGTCTCCTCACTCCTCCCGCGTTGCCTTTTGGAGATTGCCTGCACTCCGGGATCAGTCCCAACATCTTCAACACCGGTGAAGAGCGATGGTAACTTTGTTGCTGGAGTCTGCAGATCCAACGGACAATCCCGAGCATATGTTGCGAATGCGTCTCCATGTTGACGACCACAAACAAAATTATATCGACTAGACAATTCGTCAATATTATCAAAACGAGCAGTAGGAGTGCCCTGAAAAATCGCCAACCCACTTCCCCGTCCCACTACAGACACACAGCGCATGAAAAAAACGAAGACAAAAGCCAGACACAACAAAACACATTCAAATTAACAAACACGAACACGAGAGATTACACGTGACGTCTAATAAGTAAACAAATGGTTAAAACCACTCATAACCTCAGATGCACACAAAATGTGTAGCCTACTTGACTCCAAGTATTACATGTAGAAAAAATATTACAGTCCAATAACAATTTAGTCTTAAGATATGAACTGTGCTTTTGTGGGGAAAAGAAATTTGAATCTCAAAAACTTGTTGATGATTCTTAGTGGATGGCAAGACGAGGCATGGAAGCCTTTCAAACATGTCATTATCATCTCCCGCCAAACTGGCAACACCAAATCCCCCAAAAATCAGTCGTCACTGAGTTAACCCTGCTGGGTGTTCAGTAATATGTACAGACCCGTTCAGGGGTCTCGTAGTCGCCCCGATACGACAACAGAGACAAACTTTCGTATCGCCGATGGATACAGTTACGCAATGAAAAGAAATGAAGTCATAAACATGTAGAGTAGGAGAAATGTGGGTGAAAAGGTAAGTGTTTTATCATGTCTTCCACGTGCATTTTTATTGGCTAATTTTCCCCACCCACCCCATCCCCTAATACACAGCTCGGCAAACCATATTAAGACTTCAAACCCACCCCCCATTCCCCCCACCTCAACCCGTTCTGCACATCAGCACATTTGCAGGAACAGCAGTATTCTTTAAAAACACACAGTAATGCAAGAGGGGAAAAAAAGTAATTTGCTTCCCTGAATCCCATCTGAGCACAGGGGATTTGAGAGGGATTTGGCAAAGAACCCTTTTGTGAAAAATAAAAACGTGGCATGCCCGGACTGGTGGTGCCTACCGTCACGAGGGGGTGCGGGCAAGAGCGGGTGAGCCCCCGGCCGGCGCACGGTCGGTCTGCGCCTTTAAACCCTCGGTCAATGTGCTCGCCAAAGTTGCACAGATGAAGGAGGGCACGTTTAAGTGCAAATTTATTTTCAAACCCCCGAAAACCTTCAGAAACTGACCTGGGGTATGTGAGGATAACGGAGGAAATGGACTTTTCAGGGCAGCGGGGTATTGGGAGAGCAGTTGCACGCTTTGTGTGGAGACTCCATCGATCGTAGTAAGGACCAAGACACGGTCACCAGTCTCCCAAAGTGGGGGAAATTAAACCAGCATGCGCCAACTTATCTCTCGGCCCCCGTGACCCAAAACACACGGGGGCCAAATGAGGCCAGAGGGGGGCCCCTGAAGATAACCACCACCCCCCTGAGTTCAATCACTCTACTTTCATCTTCTTCATGAACTGGAAGAAGGCCCCCCAAAAAATAAAAAATAAAACTACACTGTGATTGAAGCAACATTACCGATAGGCACCAACAGGGCTGGATCATGGTCCCGTGCGGACCCTGGACACATGTCTGTTGGACCCCCTTTTGTTGTTGTTCTTGCCTTCCTCCCTTCAAAAAAATCATCCCACTATCTCAAAAAAATCTAAATCTCTGACAAGGGTCTGACTCTCTTATAATAATTGATGATGACGTGAGTGGAGCTTGCTTGCTTACTTTACTACTTTTTTTTTTTTTTTTTTTAAAAAAAAAAAAAAAAAAAATGTCACCCTGACCTGGGAGTTTTGTCACTGGCAAAAAAAAAAAAAAGCGCCAGAAAAAAAAAAACATTGGGGACTGACTGCATTAAGTGTGCCTGCACATCTCAAGCAATTTTTTTGGGCACTTCTCCCTCTCAGAGTCAGACATGAAGACTTTGATTGGATGGAGTTGTTCGGCAAAAGTTCATGTCCAGGTCCGATGGATATGCAGCAGAGAGTGCATTTACCTTTTCCACTATGACATCACTGTTAGACACCTGATCTGACAAACAGAACTCCAAAGAGACTGGTCAAACACTTGTAAGCGACAAAGCGATGTTCAAGGCATGTCACTAGCTTATCAATGACCACATAAAATGTTTCTATTTTGAACGTCTCCCTCCCCTCAAGTGTCACACCTGGCTCTGAGCTCTCATCTGCAAATGTGTTGTGTTTCCTCTCTCACTGAAGATCGTGCTTATATGACTGAGAGACACCTGTCACATTAAAGGCTGCCCTTTCAACAGCCTCAAATTGGTCTCGCTGTCCCCCCACAAAATCCCTCAACGAAGACAAAAGCTGTGCTACAGAGATGTCAATGTCACTTCTCTGTAGGTGCATGCTTGTAGCGTGGAACCGGTCAAGTATGACGTCCCAGAAATGTGCCATGAACACCATCTCAAAGGTGTCCAATTTAGCACATAGTCCAGCGGCCTCAATTCGAGTATCTCTTTTCTCATTATCATCACTGCAAATACCACCGAAGGCCTCTCTAATGTGGATGTAATTTTTCTCTCTCTGACTACTCTGCCCGAGCACTCCACCGAGTATTGGACAGCGATTTTAATGTCAGTCTGACATCAGTCTTCTGAAAGACTTTCCCCCATCTGTGTGTGGATGAAAAGCAAAATGTGGACAGTGACAGCAACATACTAAAAAACACAGTATCTGGGCTACTGCCGTCTAAGGTGTTAACACCAACTAAGTTAAGTGAATGTGCTGCGCAAGGCACATACTCTATCAGAGGGTGTTTTTGTTTCAGGTGGGCCGGTAGCCCATTGTATTTTCCTGACATGTTGATTGCATTGTCCTATGACTGACCTCTACAGTTTGAGAGGTCCAACCCAAGGCCCTCCACCATCAAAGTCAAACAGTCTGTTAAACTTTTACCAGTGTGGCTCACAATTGGCTCAAAGCCCCGGAATTACTCCACCACATTCCCGCTGCTGTTAACAAACCGGAATATGAGCATCAATTGGTCCACATGTGACAGCACTGGGGTGGAGTCAATTATTTAAAAATATTTGGCATCCCGAATCTCATCTGCTATTGTTTGGCGAGTTTTCTGACCCATTAGCTCAATGAGTTCCTCACATTCTTTCAGAGTGCTTCCAGTCAATAAACCCCTGACTAAAGCCACCGAGCTTGCTGGAGAACAGTTTGCATGCAAAACAGTACACACAACCTGTTGAAGGTGAGTACAGAAGCCACTGTCTAGAAACCTTCTGCCCATTTGGCAATATACAGTTCAGAAGTTAATTGTTGATATTTCTAGTCTTTCCACCAAGCGCTCCATCTCGGACTGAAGCTGGGTATTTTTCACTGCGGTTTTGGAAGGGGACTGCTCCTCTTTCAATAAGCACCGACTTAACAATGTCACTGGAAGTGCTTCGCCATAATGCAGGGTCAGTGACCTCATAACACCAGGGTTGGCATGGTTGCTGATTTGATTCTTGTGAACTGCCCAACTGCTCCTGAGATGGTTCTTGTATACCATTAGCTGTTGAGGGTTTGCTGTCAAAGGATGGCTCTGGGGGAGTGACAACATTACTTGAAACTAAACTAGTGCTAGTTCCTTCCTCACAGCTGACATTAGTGCTGCTGTCATCATTATCACTACTATCAGACGGTTTTTGAAAGAAGTTGGCAATGAGCGGAACACTTGATGACTAGACTTGTGGCTAACACGGCCTCTCTTGCCTACTTTTCTTTTTTGGCTTTCCTTTTGGAAGCACCACTATTCCAATGTTTGTAGTCCATATTTCAGAAGTATGCTATTTATATGTATGCTATGTATGTATGTATGTATGTATGTATGTATATATATATATATATATATATATATATAAATAGTACGCTATTTATTATGAATATATTTATAACATCTCAATGCTTATTAAATAATAATTGAAGTCAAGCCGGAAAGTCTGCCCATCCCTTTCACCTTCTCCACGTTTTATTACATTACATATTCTACAATAGATTGAGTTAATTTTTTGTCTCAAAATTCTACACAAAATAGCCCATAATGACAAAGTGAAAACATGTTTTTAGAAATTTTTGCAAATGTATTAAAAATCGAAAACTGAAATCTCTAATTTACATAAGTATTCATACTCTTTGCTTTAACATATTTTCCAAGTATCATATTTAAGATTTGGTCACATATCCTTTGCATGCTGTTACTTCCTGAAGTCTGTGACCAATCAACATCAAAAGACTCTCGATATCTTATTTTCAGGTACTGTTACAAGCGATATTATAACCTCTCTGCATTTGAACTGATCTCTATGAGAATTGGGGGGTGAGACTAGATACAGCTGTAAATTACGCTGGTACAGTATGGAACACATGACTGGTGAAATGGCTGTACGTCATCAAGGGTCTAAGGTATCAAACGAGCCCCAAACCATCACTCTGCGTCCAGATACGGAGTAGATGTGGATGGATCCCTTTAAGGGTTGTTTCTCCTGACTTTTTCCCCCCATAGTTCTGTGGAAAAATGAGTCAGGAGAAATAACCCTTGAAGTGATCCATCCACATCTACTCCATATCTGGCAACAGAGTGATGGTTTGGGGCTCGTTCGATAGCTCTGAGGGGCCCAGGGGCCCTAGTGGTCAGCTTACATTTTAAACACCAAAGGGTCTGGGGGCCCTCACATTGTAAGCGCCGGGGGGTCAGGGGGGCAGTAATGGTGAGCTCACGTTTTAAACACCAAGGGGCCCGGGGGCCCTCACATTTTAAGCACTGAGAGGTTTGGGGGGCCCTAGTGGCTAGCTCACGCTATAAGCACCTAGTGGTCAGCTAGCGCTGTGCGCACTGAGGGCCCTGGCATTCAACTTCCTTCGGAGGCTTGGAGGCCCCGGGGCACTGGCCTGGTCCATAATCCAGGTATAATCCAATGTCAATAGGTATAAAAACAATTATCTGTGGCGCTTCAATAATGCAGTCTTTTAAAATTTTCCCCCAAACCCGTTACCTGTGGGAAACTGGTGCAGGTGGACAAGATGGTAATAGCTGGTGTGACAAAGCTAACCATCCCCTCTGTGCTGTAGACTCCCAGGTACAGCCAGCTAGTATAAGAGCAAACCTACAGTAATAAACCTCAGAATATTAAAATGAATGGCTTCGGACAAGCAGGCTATCGTCTCTCTGGTTGGAGCGGTACAATACCTGCCTTGAGAGTACCTCATACTTTGGGTCCGTTCTAAAAACCACAGGACTTTGTGGGAGTCACAAAATTAATTCATCAGTCAGAAAAATCACAAGACAGGGATAAGAGTTGTAACGTGAACTCTTAAGAAATTAATTGCTACGGCACTATTCAACAGTTGTACAACCAGCAGAATCGTCAAATGAGAGTATAGCCTTCGTCCTGAGACCACCAACGACCATACTCATTGCTAATCCAAAAATGTATCCGACTACATAAAATTATTTTGTCATTAAGAAAAACAAACATCTCCACGCTCTGCATTGCCAAAATACCAACCCCTAGCTTACAAACCAGGCCAGTTTGGAGTGTTGGTTGTAAAATAGTTAGTTGTTGGTTGTAAAATAGTTAGCCACACCATCTGTAGAGTTCAGCAGAAAAATAAAAAGCCAACATCAGAACAGTTTATATATGTAGGCCTTAGTGAATGAGAGGCTGCAGGCCTAGTGCTGACAAATCACAATGAATTTAACAGTTACCAAGCAAACGGACAAAAAAACAAGAGCAACTGATGCTTATTTTCACCATCGCCAAATAAAAACAAGATGATCACCAGTAGTCAAGATATAGATGTATATCTGAATTATTACTTTCAAAATGCAACAGTGTTACATTGCAAGGCAGTTTAACATTGATGTACCCAACCAGAAAATTCGGCGGCTTCCTGTGGCGGGCAAGCCGAGGTCATACTTCACCTTGAAGTCGTGCAGGTGAGACGCACCTCAACATGAATCAAGTGTCCTTCACAGTATGCTGGTCATGCACTTTGCCAAAGAGTTCTGGCCCCGCACCAACCTAGCCCACCCATATCATAATCCAAATAGGATTATCACGCAAAACGCATTTCACACCTCAAAGCGGAACAGAAGTCAGCTAGCTGCAATAATGACAGCTAACGGTAACGTCAGCTAACGCTCGATGAAAAGTCAGTCATGTATTGCTTGCTAGGTGGCTAGCTAATCAGGTACAATTTAGGTTAGGGCCAACCCAAGAGCAAGAAAATGCAGAGCGAACCATACATTAGTATAACTCCTAATAGTATTGTAATTTGTTTGACAATAGTAAATAATGCACTAAGATAGTTCGCAATATACCCCCACGCAGGTACACATATGCATCTAGCAAGCTAACTCGTTACCTGTCCAGCGTTAGCCATATGCTGTATGTACTAACCATGTTGTTGCAGTGCGGGAACAGACTCTTCAACGCCGACTGTCACACTGAGCACCCAGAGTCGGAAATCAAGCGGCTCGGAGCACATATGCCTTTTTGACGTTGGTAATATCTACGAGTAATACGTTGAATTGTTCAAATCACCTCCTCACTCAATTTCAATTCACAGCCCATTCCACAATCGATTAAACCTCAGCTCCAGTGTTTTCAACTGCTGTTTGTAGAGGTCACGCTAAGACTCCTGGTACTTAGTGGACCTTAAATATGCCTGTTCCGCAGTGACAGAACGCGAATGCGTTGTCTGACGTAAACATAAATATTAGGGCGATTCCACTGGAAATAGGCCCATCGTTTCTTGAAACTCAAAATCGCAGAATTGTATTTTTTGCTAATGACGTTTATGTTACTCTTTTCATTCCACGTCTTCTTTTTTTACTTAGGCATTTGTTTCGGTATCACTGTGAATATGGAAAGACCCCGCTGTCAGAAGCAGAGGTGAGCACACGTGACTTTGTTCTGCCGGTTTGTTAACTGTGAGGGGTCTCTGCGTGTTCGGTTGTGCATAGTACTTTACGAGGTATATTTCATTTCCAGCTATCTGTGTCATCTCATACTGATGAAAATAGAACATACATCTTGGCAAATAAAAACGCGAAGTCAGTGTTGTTTCACAATCATTAATGTACTGAACCAAACTGAAACCGGGTAGATTTATCGCAAATTAAATCTCATTTTTCAGGAAGTAGGCTAAACCCTGGAACAGCCGTATTCCAAACACCATAGCCGCGATACGCTATTGCAATACCTATAACGACTATAAAAATGTATAAATTAATCACTGTATTTGAATTCTTTGCTGTATATTTTTTTCTAAATTTTGTATATTAGTTCCCACTAAAGTCATTACATAAAAGTATATTTATTTAAAAGTAATAATCCCACAAAGTTTCCTCTTCATTTTTTCTGGGGATCACTGAGGCTACCTCAGTCACATTACCTTGCTGCCTCAAGTCGAAGGACATAGGCTATATCGCACCTTTTTTTCATCAAAACATGTATTTTTTCGCATTGTCTTGGTGTGACCTGTTTTTGCTCATCGCAGTAAATGTCCAAAATTCAACGTGATCAACTGATAAACATCGCAGGAAACACTCTGTAAAATAGCACAATGATGAAATGAGCCTAATTTCATTGAAAAATATCAGTAAGGGTGGTAGAGTGATGCTTTCTTAAGGACATTCCTGAAATTCAGTTGGATTAATCTGGGAGATTATAGCAGAAATGGGATACTGAATAATGGTTTTCTTGGCCACACAGTCCAAAACAGCCACAGAGATAAACCTGTTGTTTGTCTTCCTTGCTCAGTGTTTTGCAAGCACAGCACCCACCCTCCTCCCTGTTTACGGGACATCAGCCAGTGAAAGCTAAAAGCCCAGGTGTAAATATCGGTACATTTCCATACACATGTTTCCATTGGTCTGTTGTGGTCGAAGCCATTGTTTCTGAGACGTAAACAAATAAATGATTGAATAAGTTACTTTTCCCCCCTCAGGGTATCATGAAGCCTAAATGAAAAGCTAATGGGAGTTTCGGGGTGGGCATCTCTGCCATGCAAATTATGCTTAAAAGGCCAATTCATTTTCTGGGTTTTAAAAAATATATATAATTTTTTTGGCTTAGTGTGTGTCTTTGTCTCAGAAGGCCTCTGGACATATTATGTCACTTTACCAGCTGCTTTGGAGTTACTTGACGTGTTTTTTCTTTCTTTAGACAATGAATCCTCAAATGCCTTTACACCAGTCATCGTAAAGCCGACTGGTCGTCAGAGACTTGAGGAAGTACCTAAAACATCCTTTCTTGGATATAAAAACTGTTTGGGCCAATCAAAAGCATACACTAATAATAAAAAGAATGTGAACTATTCTTTTAATGCTAGCTTCCAAATTTAATGAGTGTTTTTAATGGAGGTAAAGAACAGAGTAGCTCTTCAGTTTTACAACACAACTTGCAATTCAATACAACAATATGAGACTCTATCCAATGTTGAATTGTAGGCTAATTAATTGTGTGTGTGTGTGTGTGCGCGTGCGTGGAGCAGGTTTCTAAACTGAGGACAAGGTGATCGGGTGTGTTATATTTTATGAATCAGTTAAAGGTGAGTGCGAGATAGTTTCAAATGATTGTTTCGTACCACTGCTAATTGGATGTCATATCCAGTTTATGTAAACGTATGTTTGTCATGCCAGTAAAAGCTAATTGAAGATGAAAACAGAGAGACAGAGAGAGAGGTGTACCCATGCCCTCCTCTGTCATTACTTCAGTGTGGAAAAGCGTCCCTCCCCTCCCCCTCAGTCATGAATCGTTGTGGCGCCAGGAGCCAAAGGCTTCAGTCCCAGCACAGCGTCACTCAGACATGTAAGCATTGCACGAGGTGTCACACCTTCGGCGAAACCAGCCACATCATTCATTGTGTTAATAAAGAACAGAATTACCTACTGAGACTTTGGGTCTGAGCAGTAATTCTCATTTAAAGATACATAGATGTCACTGGTAATGCCGAAGTACCCTTAGATACAGGAGTGATCCGCACTCACTCATTCATTCACTCATTGCGCTCCCCCAAAACTAATAAGAGTATCCTCACCTTCCCAACAAATGGTGAAAGAGCTCTGATAAGTGGTCCATGCAGGCAGCCACAGTCCTTGAATTTATTCTTTTTTTTGCATTCATATAACATAATTAATAATTAATGGCACTGGCCATACATTGATAGTATTAATATGTACAGAATATGCTGTATATATTAGTGCAAGTGGTGGAGAATCAGAAATTGTATTGGTACATACATGTTTGTTTGCACTTGTGCTAGTTTTTATAGCACTGCATGGGAGAAGCAATGGCAATGCAGCTCCTTTCTGGAAAAGCAGTAGCCTATTATGCATGTAGGCCCACAGTGTGTTCCGAGTAGCAGGCTAAGATCAGATCTGCTGTCTGTTTTATTTTTAGATGAGACATAATGGTTAGAACCACATATGTGCAATTGTGGTTTCAACCACATCTCTGTAAAATCCCTGTGACATTTCGTCTTCATTTCTTCCCTCCTTCTAAATGTTACTCCCGGGCCGTACAATATAAATAAATTGATTTTTAAAACGGTTTCACCAATACCTCTGCATAATCAATAAAACACATTCATTTTTATAATGTTACACTTGATATTTAATGGCAGGCTTCTTTGTATGTTAAAGCTAGTGAGAATTATAAGTGCTTTACTTTCTTTATTATTCAGAGGCATTCTAAGGTGTGCACCATTGATCTAAGCCACAGTCCCATGGAACAGAAAGGACGTCAACTTCATACCAATAGTGGCAGAAAATAGTTTCAAGTGGAGGTCTGAAGTCTCTTTAGTATGTTTTCCTCTTATTTCCCCCCCATAATCTATGGGAATGCAAATGATCATGCAAACGCAAATATCTTTGAATAATTTATGCTTTTCTGTTGCTTCCAAAGTACAGCTATTCACTAAAACTGAAATATGCTATTGTGGCACCAAAGACTTCAATTCCCACCACAAGAAAAAGTCAAAAGAGGAAAAAATAAGTCTCAATGAGAAGATTATAGGAAATGCTACACAGTGTTATAAAAAAGCCTAATTATATGGAATGCATGGAGTCAATTGGATATGATAAAATAAAGTGCTTTTTTTTTTTACATGAGCATATATATTTACATTTTGAAGTTAATGAAAGAGAATGGTAAGCAGAGAGGAGTGTAAAATTACATTTCCAGTAATTCTATTTTATGTTAAGGACCCTGAAGCCTTGTGTTAAATTAAACCCTCAAAAATGTCCAGTCAGGTCATTGGTATTTATTTGCTTTCTACAGTAACCCGACTGCCTTTGAGCTGTTACACACCTAACATAACTGTGCATAGTTAAAACTTGATATTTATTAGCCCAGTCTTACTGTGAAAAAAAATCCATTATCCATTCCTCCCCTTTTACAATGTCCGTTTTGTGATATGTTATTATACCGAAGAAGACATTTGTGTTTTGATTTGTTATTAAGAAACAATGGAAATTTTACCTGAAACAACTGGCCAGATTCATTCAACATGATGTGCACTTCAAGAAATCATTATTATACCAATATTACTAGTGGGGTTATATTTTGCCATTTATATTTAGATTACCTTGTGAATGTAAATGTCCCATCAAGCCGACGTTGCATTAGACTCTTTCAGCTTAATGTTTTCAGCTAATGCAGAGCTGTGGAGCTGAGCTCTGTGTCTTTTGGAGAATTCTCCATTTTTACAGTGAAAAGCGCTTGGATTATCGAGCAAGTTTATTACACGTCCACGCCATCTACCACAAGGCAGTACAGAAATCTTTCAGATTTCATCAAATGTGAAATCCTTACACCAGTTAATAACTGTTGTCCTCAATGGTGAGGTAATAAAGGCTTGCCATTTTCCCAAGTGCAGCCAACCCGGAGCAGAGACTCCTCCTCCATTAACCAGTCTTAATTAGAGATGGTCCTGATTGGCTAAAAGATGTTTGTGTTTTTGACACTCATGTGCAGTAGCTGTGCTGTGCTCCTCTGCATTGAGAAGTCTAAACGGGGGATGCTTCCTTGGCCATCTTGTTGAAAAGGGGCTTCAGGGGAACTGCCGGTGACAGACAAGACAGAGAATAAGTGTTATTGTCATTAGGGTGCCATGTTACAGAGGGAGCAAGCTGTTCTGCCCATCGTCCTCTGCTTCCTTTCAGCTTCTCAGGCCTCAGCGGTGGGACTGCCACTACTCTATTGTGCACGGCTCTGCTCCACTCTGCCCGCGAACACGCGGACACACATGACGCACGCGTGTTTCCCTGTTGCAGGGATTGTTGCAGTAGACCCACCCGTGTGAGATGACCAAAATGGCTGAAATGTGAAAGGAATCCGAGAGCCGTGCCGTATAGCGCACACGCTGAGCAAGAAGTTAGCTAGAGATAGAGTTTGATATGTAAGATTTTTTTCTATAAAGCATTAAAGGGCAAAAGCTTTTTTTTTTCTCCTCAGTTATCAATTATGTCAGATTGCATTCACAGTTGGGATACCGTAGTGCATGATTTTCTAATGTTCCAGATAGTTCAAAGGCATTTTCTTTTCTGACTCAAACATTTAAGTAAAAGCATAACCGCTTTTTTCTGTGATTACTTCTGCATCCACTGAATATATGTTTGATGCGGTGATGAGGGGAACATGTTTGGACTGATATTTTGTTTGCTGTTCGTTTTCTTTTCAAGAGACACAACGGGTTCATTTTACATTTTTCCAATTTTCACAGAGTGAATAACATATGATACATTGTGCAGACAAATACCCTACACCACAGTTTCCTCCTTTATTTCAACCTCATTCCACTCTGTGAGCTATCTGTGCTGATTCAATCCAACTTGCAGAACACTCCATCCTGAATGACAGATGGAAGCATGTGTTGTCCATTTGGCGCAAATTATGACTTCAGAATTCGCTGAAATGACCAAAATTGTGGGGGAAAAAAGAGATAGAAGAACACGCCTAAACTGGTATAGCAGTTTCTCAAAATTCACCGCTCAAATTTTAGAACAATGATGTTCCATGGTAATTAGCCCCCCCCATTAGTTTCCTCCGCACCCCAAACTTCTTTCTCCTGGCGCTTTCGAGAGGCCACGGTGGCGAGCTGAAAAGGGGGCCGGACAGGCTATGACTGGGGAGCTTTGTGGGCCTATTGGGTCAGATTGACCCCCGCTGAGAACCCCAGCACCTCCCCACCCCCCTCGCGCCCCCAACGTGCCGCTTCAGTGAAGTGTGTGCTTAATAGTGGAGGAGGCGCCGTGCGTTTTGGAGAGCCTCCTTTTCCTTGAGATTTCTTCCCCTCGGTTGTGTGTGGAACCCGCATTATCTCTGAGACGGACAGTTCCCCACGCTCTCTTTGACGCCGACTGAATGGCATGGGTTTCGGTGTGACCCTTCAGAAATGTGCTCGAAACGCCACTGGAACAGATTAGTAATGTTTGACAAGAAAAAAAGTAAAATACTAAAAAACTTACCTGATTCTGTTTTTTCTTCTACAGACATTGGAGTGATTGCCATACATTGTAGTAAGTGTAGGTTCAAGATGTCAAATTGTGTGTGTGTGTGTGCCACGATAAAGACCTAGGCTTATTATTATTCAATTCCCATGGACAGGGACAGACAAAACTGACCATATAATTCTTGATAAATGTAACAATACAAATATGTAGCTCTTCGATGTTTGCAGTATGAGAGTATTAAGGGAGACTGCAGGCGACATGAGACTCTTCTTCTCATGACTAGTTAATTTCCTACGTAGGCCTACGTACTAATATGACGTTACGGGTGTGTGAAATAAACCGAACTGTAGATTAACGCCGTTACTTTCGACAAACTGTGAGCGGTGCTGCGGTGGTTTACACTCAGTGCCCCCCAATATGAGACATACAGACCGGCGTCTGCATTTTTCAGTACATCACCTGGCAGCGTCACTTGGCAAAAAAGCCAAGCCACAAATCCTTCCACTTCCCGGTAAGACGGCGGGCTGCCTGTTGAGGCCCCTCTAAAGTCGCCAAAATTGGCAGGAGAGCGCAAAGGTTCATAAACGCACGTTGATTGGTGGAATATATTTGCTCTATTGTCGTAACATTTTGAACAACCTGTTAGGGCAACGCAGTTCGAATGTTTTCAGACCGTTTAACGGATAATTAACATTTCTAAACATTACCTATAGGCCTACACAGCAGGAGAAAGATGTAACAAGTTTTAATGTTTACAATTTTAATCACCCAGATTCAAAATATTAATTGAGGAAGCAAAAGCAATGGCTAGTTGGTGGTGAACAAACAGAAATGTAAGCCTCGAATATTATTATCATTTGATCTGTTTAATGACATCGTATCAAAACGCATTGTTGCGTGTGCGCATGTGTTTGCTTTTTAAATATAATAAAGCCCAGTTATAATGTTGTAAAATGGCAATTTCTTATTGGAGAATAATTCAATGAGGTGTTACTAGTGAAATGCCACAATGTCTGGTAAATTATTTGGTTGCTAACAACGCAATCAGCACAGTCATTTAGGGTTTCTTTGTGTGTGTGTGTGTGTGGATTATATATAGGCCTGTACCAAATCTTCTTTTGTTTTTGTACATTCGAATAAGCAATGGATTTGCAGATTTCCATTATTTCAAATCGTCAAAGAAGGTGAGTGCGTGCACATCATGTGTCATATGCAGATTAGATGGAGAACTCATTAATGTTTCAGATCGTTTTGGCTAGGAGCCCAGTGCAGGTTAACGTTGCTGTAATGAAAGTGCACGGTGTAGGCTACTACACAAATGCTGTATTATGTGGGCTATTTACGCGTGTTGTTTTTATTTTTTGACCCTTTTATCGCACTTTTCATTGTCGTCAATGTATGTTAGGCTTAATTTAGATGAGAGTAGCTGACCAGTGTCCTGACTATACGACATAGGCTATCAGTCAGATTTGTCTATTTCCATCTCTTAAACTAATTTAAACGGTTGGTATCCAATAACTATTTGAACGATTAAATCTATATAGGCCTATTTAAACGTTGGTAGATTATGGGACAGTATTAAGCTTACATCATTTATTTACGTATAGCAGACGCGTTTATAGGGCGCTGGTATTTCTAATGCTATAGCTACAATAGCATGTGCCATTTTGGATTATTATTCTTTATTCGTTTTAAATAACACAATATTTCAAATTTGATGCGTTATATTGACATTGATTTCTCAAATAACGAACTCATATTTTTGTGTGGTTCGTTGAAATGGCCCGGCCTTTAAGAGGCAAAAATAATGAGCAACTTCTGGGCTACTTATCGATGGCCAGATTCGGTTAATCTTCAATAAATAACAATATGTGTGTTTCCCTGTTAAAGATTGTGCCCCCTGGGGTTAAGAGTGTTTGACCGCCATTTGACCTTTGACCTCTCATATATGTTATCTTATCAACCCCTGCTTGTTAACTTGTATTGATTACCTCTTCCCGGGGGATTCGGATAGGAACACCGCATTTGTTTAAACGTCTAACACGTTTAAACGCATTTCCAGGATTCAGATTTTTTTTTCTTCAAATAGCTGAGAGGTCTACTGAATATAATAGCCTACGTACATATCCGATTAATTCCCTAAATGAGACATATAATGCAATATTGTATTCATTCTTTTGATACTTTTAATATATAGCATTAAAAATATCAATACTGAAAGGATGTACCATTTTCACAAAGTTCATTAGCTGCTGTTGTTATAAACCTGTCTGCATGTTTAGTTCAAACAACGTCACTAAAACCAAATTATTAATTTGCGCGTGCCTATTCTGCTACTGTAACCTTGGGTAAAATCATTTAACTTTCTAAAATCAATCCACTGTCTGTCGCACCATGATATAGTACTATTAGTTTGCACGGCCATTCATAATTATAATATTCACTAACTTTCGTGTATGTTTCTTTTAAATTGAAATTACAAGAAAGTATCAGCATAATGGAACTCATGTTAATCACGTTGCTTGCACTTGGCACTCGAGATTCGGCATTTGAGTTATTCTACGCTATTAAATAGGCGTACATACTTATATATCTAGAAGATAACTGTAAAACATTTCCCCCACAGTGTTACGACTATTCATAACCTATGCACAAGTTTAATGTATTTTTATGTTTAAAAAACATATATATTCTGTGATGCCTTAAAATGAAACGTATTATCCTATTCCTTAAAAAAACAAATCTTGAGGGATTAGGGAGAAGACTACACAAATATGAAAAAAGGACTGACTAAGGCGGAGCCAATCACCCAGCTGACAGTACAGAAACAACAATGTTTTGAATTCCTTCATTTCTTTCTGATGTCATATTATTATTGAGAGCATCAGCATTGAACATGCATCTAATACGTTCAAAAAAACGAACTTCGGTCAAAAATACGCTATGCGTAGTTCTTTACCTGGAAGATAATCAAAGTTTTAGGTATCCTGTGACTATTAGATGTGTTTTGACCACACGTGTGTAGTATGAAGTGGGTTTCAGATATATAATAGTAGCCTAAGTGTAGTTGACCGACTGTTATTTTTTTAAAAATTCAAAGTGAATATGAATGATCCCACATAGGGTAATATTCTTCTGATGTTAAGCACGTGATATAAATTGCTTGACTTACAATGCGTAACTTTTTATTTTTCATTGAAAAGAATGCTAATGTGTTAATGATCACACTACTCTACTAGGATAATATCTCTGTTATTTACCTTTTGTTCAATCTGACAAACTGCAGGCACCTGTGCACGATAACATATTAAAAGCGCCAGTGGAACCATGGGTCATGTTTTTATTCATTCCTTTGTATATTTTCTATAATGATTTTAATGGATACGCCAAGGATATGCAAAAGGATATAACACACATCTTAATCAATTTTAATAAAAAATACAGGATAATTATTGCATCACATTTAATCACAGAAATGAATGCTATGTGTAGACTTATTGAGGTCATTGGATAAAACATTATGTACAGAAATTTTATGCACAGGAGGCATTAATATTAATTTCTGATTTTGAACTAGACCTGTTGTTGACAGTTTTTATTTAGCATTCTTTTGTAGCTATTCTGTGATCTATTTTAGAACCATTCACTGTTTTTGAACAACAATCACATGCACTTTTCAAACAACATTTATAATGCTTGATTATGTGCATATGTACCCATGCGCATGCCTATATAGCCACTGTAAATGGATAAATAGGTTACTAACTTTCTAAGGATTTTTACTTCTACATTCTCATAACAAGATGTTGTACTTGTCGATGGGCCATTTTGCAAAGTATCTCCACCAGGGAGCAACGTGTGTTTATGAGTTTGAAAAAAATAAGAGTCTCACAAGGCCATGGGTGAATTAAGAATGCAGAGGGAGTCAATGGGGAGGGTGGTGTGAGCAGGAAAAAGCGAGTGAGACCATTCATTAGGGCCACCGTTTGTTTTGCTTTGCCATTTTCCCCTGATCCTGGTACCCCCCCACTCCCCCCCGCACACACACACACACACAAAGGTTCAAGTTGAAGAACCAGCCATGGTATTTTAGGGGGGGGGGGGGGGCACACACAGGATGACAACTTACTGAAAGTTCTCAAGGAATCATTTCTGTTTCACACCCGACTAGGCAGCTGATTCTAGATGGTGCGTTAGCATAACAAAGGCCCGGAGCCTGTGAACTCGGGGGACCTTTCCACCTCTGAGCTGCTAGCATGAATAGCCGCCAGTCCTGTCTATAGAGAGGCTCCACAGCTCCCCTGTTCGTGGCTAAATTGTTAATCAGGGTAATTTAATATAGTTTTCAATATGCCCCATCTCTCATTGGGAAAGCATTCACAGATTCTCCCAGTGCTCCCCACCACCCCCCCCCCCCCCACCAAAAAAAGCTCCCCCTATTCAACCAGGCGAGACAGACAGCTGCAGTCTCCGGGCCTCGTGAATTAAAACATACCAATATCAACAAGGTAGAGGAGAGCCTGAAAAAAAAGTGTGGTGCGGCGTTGCCGGGGGTGAACAGGTTCTCAGTCCGTCCTGCGACACGAGTGCGGAAGCCTCTTATGACCCCCGAACGCAGGAAAACCGATAAGAGACACGCACATCTGCCAAATCACTTTCTAAAGATTTCTTAATGTTCGGTTATTTTGCAAAACGTAGAATTAAAACCGCATCCCCTGCATATGCACGTAAATATGAAAAAGAAGTGAAAGGATGGACAAAGCACGTTGCTGTTGGAGTGAATCCTTCCCCCCTCCCCATTGCTGTGAGCAGAGTCACATGGACACAGACCACCAACATTTGATTTCTCTTTTAAACATGACAATTTATTTATGAAATCAACTGTTGCTCTTTATTAAATTAATGACTATTTATACAAGCTTTATGAGAGGCAACACTGCCATAAATGCGTTTGGAATAAAAAACCTTATTAGTAATAAAATGTGCTATATAAGCATATACTGCATATATATTTTGTTCTACGATTTATTTAGTCCATTGTGGTGGAATTCAGACCGGTGGCCAAGAGGCTAGCTTCTTAAGCGAAATGTATAAAAAATACAACTGTAAATCTATCACAGAACACATCTCATATTTAAAAAACATATGTTATGTATATTTTAGATCCTCACAAACCACTGTACCAAAGCAAAGAAAGATTGTGGTGTCAGACCAGACTAAAGCAATCCCAAACTCAGTATTGCAGTAAACCCCTCATCTTTAAAAAATGGTTTGATGTCCCTATATGATCTGTCTGTCTGTCTCTAAGCCTGCGTTGATGGTTTGATGTCCCTATATGATCTGTCTGTCTGTCTCTAAGCCTGCGTTGATGGACCCGAGACCCCTTGATGGTTATAACAGCCCCTCAGTTTCTGACATTTTTTTAAAATGGGGGGTGGGGAAGGGGGCAAGATCATATTTCTGCCCAGTCGAGTGACGCAATCCACCCGGCACCGTAATTCTGTGTCCAAGTGATGTCACCGCGCCGGTACGGTCCGCAGGCGTCTGAGCCGGCGTGATGAGTTGCCCATCAGTGGCCCTCGGGCCAGTCGTCTTGAGTAACGGTGTGGAGAAGGGCCTACGCCTGACTTCATCCACGGTAATCGGCATAATTAAAGATGACTCAATCTTCTCTTGATTGCCAGGCAGCTGTGATTGGGTGGCGGCCGGAGCGGGACTTCCCGGATCATGATGTACTGGTAATGCAGTCACACAGGACTAGTGGGGGGGGTGGGGGGGGGGGTGTTGGTTTGGTGGGGAGTGTGGACCAAGCCGAGCAGAGTGCAAAATGCAAGGTATGTGAAAGGTGGGTGTCTTGGCAGCCTACATTTAATCCTTTCTGAAAATATCCAGTAGTGTTCATCTGGTTTAAGAAAGCAGACTACTAGCCCAGACTTGAGAGTCTTAATCTCAGGTGAGCTACAGGCAGTTGCAGCCTGTATAGAATATTGATGGAAGCTTCAGACATTTCACTCACTCAGTGGTAATGATGTAATATTGCTTCATTAGCTATAGGTATCCCTATGGTTGTTAGCAAGAGTGAACATAATAGACATTTACATTTTAGGCATTTAGCAGATGCTCTTATCCAGAGTGACTTACATTCTTTAAAAAAAAAAAAAACATTTACACAGCTGGAAGTTTACTGAACCAATTCAGGTTAAGTACCTTGCTCTAGGGTATAGCAGTGCCCCATCTGGGAATAGACAGTTGGAAAGACAGGTGTCTAGTGTATATATCCAGGACTTCTAATATATCCAGGCCACTTCAGGTAATGAACTGAATCTCTAGCACATGGAGTTACAGAACCAAGACCACACACACACACACACACACCTCCTACCAAAGCAGCTGTCACTCAGCAATAATAGTGTTCCCTAGGCAGAGCAGGGTGTGAGCCAAGCACAGGAAGTCCCCTGGTTCACTTCCTGTTACATATATGAATTAGAGTGACACGAGCAGCGGCCTGCGAGCATCTCCCCCCTCTGATTCTGGCTTTGTTTCGATGGAGGCGCTGGGACTCTATAAAAAAAAGACATCCATATTAGGTGAAGAGGAAGTGGCAGTGCCTGTTTATGTGAATTTCTCCCCTGGTCCCAGCTCATTATTGTTTCAGTGTGATTGTGCATGTTCGCTTTCATTCACCAAAGCATTCAGATCACAAGGGGAAAAGAGATCCTGTTTCCTATTAATCAGGTGCCTCATTGAAAGCCGTAATGATCTCCTTGCATTCTTTAAAGTGCGCAACGCCTGGGGCAACAAGGCCAGTGACGCGTCAGCCCGTCCGTCACCCAAAGGCAGGAAACAGGAAGCTGTCCTCGGCCCCGCCGTCCCATCAATTTAAACCACCATCAAAGGGCGACGAGCAGTTTCATTACGAACGAAAAGAGCTAAACGACGTCTCGGGTACGGCGCTCACAATGGTTCCACTGTCAGATTTGCATAAGGGGTAGCCAGGATGGGGGGCGCGTGGGATCCCCGGTGTTGGCCCAGACTATGGAAGAGGAGCTCTATTCCCTGTTCCCATGTGGGTGATTGAATGGTAGTGGTCTGCTCTTCCAGACTCGTCTACTAATGTCTGTTTAATACATCCGTCTCTGACCCCGTCTACAGCTTTGTTCTAATCCACACCCACACCTCCAGCTGATAATTAGTTACTTAATCATGGAAAAAAAACCCTACGACTGTGTCTGAGTGAATTTTGTTCACAGACAGGCGCCCTGCTATAATTCTGCTGTCATTTATGAGGGGGTGGGGGGGAGGGGGGGGTAGAATTATAATGCTGTAAGTAAACTCATGCCATGGTCTCTGATACTCAAAGATGAAGCAAACCAATTTAGCATAGTCCGTATCCCCAAAAAATATTTCTACACAAAGTGTTATGAACCTTATATAAATCCAGATTTGTTCCAAGACTAGGTAGACGACAAAAAAACTATAATAATAATAGTATAATAATAAATACCTAATATTAATTTTTATTAAATTATTTTCTATAAAAGCAAGTTAAAGTTGACAACTTGTTAGAAAACAAAACGTTGGCCACCATTTTATGGTATATAAATGTCTCGCATGGATTTCATTTTCAAAGCAGTGTCCTCGGTTGTGGTTCAAGTTTAGGCAAACTCATAGACAGTTATGTTTGCTCTGCTGACAGGGGGCGTGGCTGCATACAGGAGAACAATTGCATTACAGCCCCTTTGGGATTTGTGTCCAAATTTGGGCAGGGAGATGGGATGGTGTCTAGACGGCCCTCTTTTGTGCCTCCTCCCAGCTTCATTGTCCCGTCTGAATGTAGGAGTTTGACCCGTGTCTGAACACCCCTGAGGTCCCCTCTGTCCTGCACGGGACCGAGAGAGATGGAGCGGGAGCTGACCACCGGCTGCTGCGCATGCGCAATACACACACACACACACACACACACACACACACACACACAAATACGCACAAATACTTGGATAGTACACATAGGGGATGATTTACTTAGACCTTTAGCGTTTGCAAAACCTTTTAACACACGCAAAACTAATAACACAACCAATGACTGGTGCAAAACAAATACCATGACCAATCATCGGTCATGTTATTGGTTTTGCATGTGCTAAAAGTTTTTTTTAGTAAATCTTAAAAACAAGAAGAAAGACCCAAAACCTTTTTATTTCCACAGTGCAATATTCCAAAATTTCATGCATGATCACGGAAAGAAAATTACATTTTAAGATGCACCAGAGCTGTCATTAGAGGTTTTGCATATGTAATTCAATCAGAGTGTAAATACCCTGCCAATATAACCGTAACCAGTACAGTAAACCCACCTTATTTTTCTCATGCTAAAACCAAGCAAACACCATCCTACCTTGACCATGACCCCTATATATGACCTTTGGAATTGTCACACTGGACCAATGATGTCACCAGATGGTCAAACCAGTAAAACTGAAAGCATGCAGCAGAACCCATTACATGGAAATCAGGGCTTGCCTTTTTTTCAACTTGCTGAAATGGTCTTAGCGTTCATTCTTGCCTTAACCCACAGCGATGGGTGTATATTCGATGCTGTGGGGTGCGTATTAATTGAAAGGCGGAATGTGTTCCACTTGTTTTAAACTACAGAGCTGCGGGGGCTTTCCCAGGACATTAAAAGAGAACTTCAAGTTTGGGTGGGGGATGGGGGGTCAAACAGCAAGATGCGAGGCTGCTAACAGAGGAGAGCGCATTCTCCTATCTTCATGCCCTCTCCGAGCTATCAGGAGGCCGACGCCGACCAATTTCAGTGTTCAATATTTTTCTTCTGAAAGGCGGCACTGGGGGGGGGGGGCTTCATTGTCTTTTTCAAGACGGAGAGTGCAAATCAGACAGCAACCTGGACCCTCGGAAGGCCCGCCATCTTAGCTTATAAGAAACCCGTTGCTGTTTTTCTTCCTGCCGATTGCGCCACCTTCAGTCCGCACAAACGCTCATCGTTTAGCCCTAAATGGAAATGGAATACACTGAAATTACAGTGGAATAAAATATATTCTCAAGATTTCGCAACGTATCACAATTTTAATGGTTAAATATACCATTTATTGCTGCTTTCAGATACACTGCTGTTAAATATTTATAATATTTTCAAAATAGTCCACATATTTACAATTTATTGCTCTATATTCTATTTTTATAAGATTTACCTGCTTTTTGGAATGCTCTGGCACACAGGTAAGTGGCTCTGGAAATAGTTTTGAAAACATTTTTGGTGTTTTCTGGGATTGCGGGCCCATAAATCTAAGGCTCTCTGAGTTGGTCCACAGTACGGGCACTGTCGGACAGTTCATAACGTTTCATTAGTTTTTTTTTTCACTGGTTCCAGAGAGATTAGACTTTGGCTGTGTTTGTGCCCACCTCTGTCTTTTCAAAGTGCATGACTACCCATCCTAAGGACCAGAGCAGTAAGCGTGCATGCCTCCACACCTCGTTGTTTATTTTATTGTTTACTATAAACTACCATTTATCAACAATAGAAAGTGTAGTGTTTTGTCATTATGGTTTAATAATGCCATATGTATTTTAAGTTGTGGAAACATAGAAGGACCATAAAGGGTCTTTTGTCAATATCATGGCCCCTTTCTTTTTATTACACCTTATATAGATGATATTTTTTGCTTTGTCCAAAAGCTGTTGGCATGAGATTCTGTTTGAAGTGCGGAAAGGAGCACAGCTCTGAACTTAAGCAAATAATTATTGACCTACTTCAGGATTTCGCACACCACCCAGAAGACCAATGTATTTTTATTTATTTTTTCCTTTTTTTGCACAAATTCAGCCGTGATGTTATAATATCGACAGAACTGGTAGAAACTAGCATAACCGTCCAGCTCACTGTGCAAGTCAGCGATCTCTCAGGAGGCCCGATCATTTTGTCCCGATTCCACGCTTCAGAATTCATCGCTATTTGGACCGTCTGGCTAAACAAGCCACACACGCTGTGTGCAAAGCGGTAACAAGATGCAACATGAGACATGATCCCCTGTGGTACCCCAAGACTGGAGATATTCCATACGAGGCAGTCCTGTGGGGATGGGCAAACTCAGACCTGTAAGAACAGTACAGCATAAAAAACTAGGCCTCAATTCAATCTGTCCTTAAATTTCACTTGCAATTAAATGCATGAGCTAGATGTTTTCTTTAAAAGCATAGGTTGGCTCATTTCAAAGATAACAAAAAGACAGTGGATTAATATATTTGTCAGATATTTCAGATGATGAAACCAGCACACGATTAAGTTCATATTCTCAGAAACCTTTGCTCCTCTGCACTTACTCTTCTGAGACCTGGCAGAAAAATGAAGTGTCTTGGATAACAAAAACATGTTGCAGTGAAAATATTTGCAAACATTATTATAAATTTTTATTTTTATTGTAGTGTAGGTTTCAGCATAGTATAATATATGGTTCTTGATATCAAGACTGGATACTCATGTCCCCTACAGAGGACAATCTTTAATTGCTGGGCTTTAAGGGTTGTTTTTCTCCTGACAAATTTTCCTATTGAACTCTATGGGGGAAAAAAGTGAGGAGAAAAATCCCTTCAAGTTATCCATCCATATCTACTGCATATCTGGCAGCAGAGTGATGGTTTGAGGCTTGTTTGATACGTCAGATAGATCCTTGATGACTTGTAGCCATTTAGCCAACCGTGTGTTCCATACTGTTCCCGTGTAATTTACAGCTAAATCTAGTCCCACCCCCAATTCCCATAAATATACATTCAAATGCAGAGAGGTTATAGTATCAATTTTAGGAGTACCAGAAAATAGTCTTTTGATATTGTTGGGTCACAGACATCAGGAAGTCATGAAATGCAAAGGATATGCGACCAAATATAAAAAAATATTACTTTATATAACTGTTCAATATTTTTTGACGCCCGAAAATGGGGGGGACTATGTTCTAAAGGTTCTATAATTTCTATCCGATATGGATGAAAATACCCTCAAATTAAAGCCGACAGTCTGCACTTCAACCTCATTGTCATTGTATCCTTTCAAACTCAAAGTGCTAGAGTACAGAACCAAAATAACAAAAAATGTGTCACTGTCCAATGAATTATGGTACTCATTGTATACAGTATATACTGTAAATATATATATGTATATATATATATATATATATATATATATATATACACACACACACACATTGGAACAATGGCATTGGAACAATGGCACAATGTGCATCTGAAAGACTAAAATATCATGGAATTAGAACAACACAACCACCCAGCCACATAGGAATGATTTCTTAGAAGCCAAGTGTGCCAGCAGAAAATGTTTGTTATGTAAATTTGATTATATTTGAGTCTGCTTCCAAAAAAGGCTCTCTTACCTGTGCTATCAATTTTAATCAACATTGTATGAACTTATTTATAATATTTAGTGTAGGAAAAAACCTCTTGAGATGAAACAACTAATTTTCATTGCGGAAGGTGCAAATACATTAAATACAAATAAAACAAGTAAAACTAAATAAATAGTTAATGTCAATATTTGAGAAAAAGAAAAATTCCTGGGAAGCGATGAGGATAATATTTGTAAAGTGAAAAAAATGAAGAACAGAGGGAAGATAGTCAGACCCATTCTATCCATTTTAAGGGCTGTGGTACATGATTGTTGCGCCCTGTAACTGAGCTGTATCAGAACTTCTGTATCTCAAAATTCGCCCAGATATCTGCCTGTCACCTCTCTTGCCCAAACCTTCTCTCTCTCTGTGTCTTATCCAGAATGACTTACACAGATTACATTCACACAATACATTTATACTGTTACATATTTTACTTCATTACCTCAGGTTAAGCACCTTGCTCAAGGGTATAATGGCAGTGCCCCACCTGGAAATTGATCCTACATCCTGAGTTAGAAGCCCAGTTCCCTAACCATTATGCTCGCTGCCGATGACACATTCTGTCAAACTATTTAATCAATATTCATGCACAAAACTGATAGGGAGACAACAAATCTAGAGAGGAAAAATGTCAGGAAACTCTGTGACCTTGACCTTTGACATTGTAACCTGGAAATGAAGAGTTCTGAGGACAAAACAAGGAGAGGAAAAGGAAAAAAAGTTGAAATGGGATGTGTAGATAATTTTGCGACGCACTCTCATACGCATTTGTGTTTTGTTACGCCTCCTTTAGTGCCGGAGGCACCGGGGGTCATGTGTTCAGGCAGGTGAGGCTTTGAGGATGAGCGCGTGGAAAACATTTCACAGGAGATCCTTCTCCCACCTGCACAGCTACAAGCCTTTCTCTTCCATCCCCGCCAAAATGGAGGCTGAGGGCCAGTATCATTTTCAGCCAGATTCTCAGAGACTTCTCCAAGACTTCTAGAGCTCATGTCTGCTCCACAGTATTGCTTTTTGCATATTGCTGAATGGTTCGAATGACATTTCTGTTCAATGCTGTTGTAAGAGTCATCTAGTGCAAGGCTAAAAAAAGAAAAATCACTGAAAAGGTGTATGTGGATAATAAACTATGAAGGGTGCTTATGGGTTTGTTCTGGAAAAAATCAACCACTACATTTACCAGCCTCACTCTGTCTCTGTCTCTCTCTCTCTTTCTCACACACATACACATGCACGCACATACACAAACACACGCACACACACGGTCAGTGATGCAAAACTTTTATAACTTCATTAATAACTTCACTGAAAGCAGCACTGCTGCATTTGGCATGCCCAAAACGTACTTCATATGTTATGGATTTGTCATCTCTTTCGTAACATACTTTCAGAGTTCAGCAATGTGCGGTTTGACTTCCGATGAACCGAGTGCGTATGTATTATCCAGCCATGCCTGACTGTTTCAATACTTTTACTCTGTAAATGAATAAATAAATAAATATGTTTCGGTGTAACTCTTCCAGACGCCCCACTGAGGGAAAGAAAAAGACCATCCTTAACCATCCTCCTGGAAGTGAAGCCCCCTATGCATGGTACCTCAAGCCTTCTTTAAACCAAAGCACTTACATGCACACTTTACTTCTTTACTTTCTGCTTATACATTTTTTTTGCGGTTATCTGCAGCGCATTTCTGGGAGGACTCATGAAAGCACACACACCCCCCCCTTCCCCTCCCCTCCCCATTTTTCTTCTTCGTGAGTTTTCTTACTTTGGGAGAGTTGCTCGGTATCTTGCTGTCCGCTGGGAGCATGGGGCCCGGTGATTCCCCCCCCCTCTTCTCTGCAGTCGTTTCCAATGAAACACGATAACAAAAAAAAAATTCTGCTATCTTAAGATAAACCTGAAATACAGCACTTTCTTAAAACTCGGTGAAGTGTAATAGAGTTGAGAAGTGAGATACCCTTACTGCCTTTGCCAAGGTCATGTGCATTGGCCTAAGAGGAGCTTTTTTTTATTCAAGTGTCAACGACAGAAAGCTTGCATTTATTTTGTGGCCTGTTTATAGCGGATCGATCCTAAGTGATTTCAGAGAAAAGACGGCGCTTTCAGTGGTGACCCAGGCTTTCTGTTCCAATTGAATTGTGCCAGAAACCTGCGGTGAAGAACAAGGTAACTTCCAGTAAGGATCCCCTTTAAATCCACGATCCATAACTTTAATCATGCAATAAATCTCAACCAAGTCAACCAAGATATTCAGTGTAATTCTTCAATGCAGCCATTTTTCCCCTATTGCCTATGCTGGAATATATATATAACAAAAACAAATAAATAATTGTGCAGAACATTCTGGTTAAAAAATCTCTAATAAAGAAAGTGGCTTTTATTGGCTGTTTGTTAACAGGTGCTGGAACAGGAACAGTGTTGTCTGTTTCACCTCCATAGCAAATTAAGGCCATTGAGGTGTGCCTACAGTAATTTTAGACCAAACTTATTCAAATCGCACACTTGCCCTTGATTTAACCTGATACCTTTGACTATGCAACGTGGGGAAAATCTGTGGATTCACTGAAAAAAAAAACTGCTTGTGTTAGTGATTCTGTCAGCGTACTCTTTCCTGTGTATGTGTGTTTCATTGATCATAAACATCACACACATGCACGTACAAGCACACATATATAGACAAAGACGCATGCGCAAGCAACACACTTGTGCTGAAACACTCAAAAGAAATACACACATGCATACACATTTGCTTATACACAACACGGAAACAGGCACGTACACATATACACACACACACAGGCACACACATGCAGAAACAGGCACACAGATACACACATGCACACACACACACACACACACACACAGGCACACACATAGAAACAGGCACAGACAGGCACGCACAAGCACATACACACACACACACACACTCTGTTGAACACAGTGATTGTACTTCCAGGTGAGAGTCCTCACGGAGTGGTTGTATTGCAGAGTCCCCTGGTTGCTGTGCTTTTCCCTTTAGGTTTATCACCCTCATGGGAACCTGGCCCTCCAAAGCCATAAGCTGATATATAAAGCAGACAAAGACCCAGTTTCCACATCCCTCAGTCACATGACTCATGAGATCATAGGTGCACCACACAATACCTATTATTGTCTCCAGGTGTGCCAGATATGCGTGTGTGTGTGTGTGTGTGTGTGTGTGTGTGTCCTCTTGATGTTGAATTAATACAACGTAGAAGTGAGATCTGCACCAACAGCTGCTGTATTAAGCTGAATGTATAAGATCAAACTATGAACAAAAAATAAACTATTGGTCCTCATCTTCTGTTCAATAAAATGTCCCAAGTGAAAAATGCTTATATGTCCATTTTTGGATTGTCCTGTGTAGAAAATATACAGTTGTCACTGAACTGAATTAAGAATATCAAATCCAGTATTTTCCTTTAACAAGTTCCTTGAACGATCACATCCAATATTGTGGAAAGTGCTGCGTGAGACACTTATGTAAGGAAGGTTACGGAAGATTAGAGTTCTCAGTGGCTGACATCATCTACAATTGGGGATGGGTGGGGGGGTCCCGGCATGGCTGAGCGATGTGGCGCAGAGCACAGGTCCCTGAATCTCTCCCTGTCCTTATAGACGATTCTGACCGGCAGAGGATTTTAATTGACAGCACTATACCCCCTGATGCGCCATGGTAGCCAGGAGAACCTGGACGGAATTGTGGGAGGGGGAGGGGGGGTGTCACGTGGTCATAGATGGGGGGGAGGGTGATGTGAATCGGGCTATCTCTCATCACAGCTACCCAAGCACCGCACGCACGATAGGCGCAAATTAACAGAACGCCCGGTGGAAAAAATAGTGACGGACGGGAGGAGGATAGGTAGAGGTGGGGGGGCAGGGAGGCTTAGATCTGACATCTGAGAGAATGGGTTCGACAGACAGATGCACTATAGGCTGCGGGTGAGAACTTTAGATCACCCTCAAAGCAGAACAGAACAAAAAACAAAAAAAACAAGCAAAAACAAGGAGACAGGAGAGGATCACACTGCTGACGACAGCGCATGTAAAAGGTGGAGGGGATCACACTGCTGACGGTGCTGGTCAGAACAGCGCATGTAAAAGGTGGAGAGGATCACACTGCTGACGGTGCCGGTCAGAACAGCGCATGTAAAAGGTGGAGGGGATCACACTGCTGACGGTGCTGGTCAGAACCAGTGGCGGCTGGTGATCTAAATATAGGTTGGGGCGCTAGCATTTCTAAAAAAAAAAAAATACATCTGACTTTGACTTTAAACAGAAAAAACAAGCTACCGTGTGTCTCAGTTGCATAAGACAGTTTGATTGGCAACAGTGGAGGACAGTTTTTCAAGTAAGACATCACTGAACTAGAGTGCGGATCGGGCCGCATATTTCTGTCCGAACCCGACCGAGCCCGAGATAGTAGTAACCGAGCCCGACCCGAACCCGACAGGAATTCTGCTTTTTATGTCCGAACCCGACCCGAGCCCGACGCAGTTAAGGCACTGAAGCGCTGACATTGTGTTTCCCTGTCACGCAGTTGTTGTTACCATGGTTACAGCTTCTCTGTTTAGTGGTCACTGGGCACCTAAATGACCGTCAAAAGGCATTGTTTTATTGGTAGATAACAGACACACACAATATTCGGTATCATTTGTATTTATTTCACACTATATTTTCACCAAAAACAACTTGAAGCACCATGTGCAGTAAGCTAACCCATCCCAATTAGTACAGTAATACCTTGACATACAAGTTTAATTCGTTCCGTGACCGAGCTCGTTACTCGGTTTACTCGTATATCAAATCAATTTTCCCCATTGAAATTAATTTAAATACCATTAATCCGATCCAGCCCCCCAAAAAACACCCTAATTTCTTTGTTACGTTGTTATAAAAATGAGAAATGTATTTATAAATTATAAATAATTAATACAAAATATAATACAAAGATAATAAAATAGAATATAAAGAAATAAACTGGTTCTAAACTTAATTGCTACATTATTATTCTTCACTTACACTTAATCTTCATCAGTGACGTTTGCATCTTTTTCATAGATTTTTGGCTTTTTCGTCACGCTTTTCTGACTGATCTGCAGGGCGTTTCGATAAAAACCTATCCATGGTGGTTTGTTTCTTCCTTCCCTTCAGAATTTTTCGGAAATGCGAATGCAATTTCCGAAATTGCATTCGCATTCGCAATGCTCCGCTTGCTCGGCTCGTAACTCGGGTCTAGGCTCGTAAGGCGAAACAAGAAATTGCTCGGAATACTCGTAAGTTAGTGCACTCGTATGTCAAGGTTTTACTGTAGTTCAAAAGTAAAATGTTCGCTAGTTGTTCGGCCGCCGTGACCGAGCCCGACCCGTTTCTCCCAATGAACGCCTTGAGAAAGGTTCTTTTTGCAAAGAAATAACCGAATTTTCTTTGCTTTCTGTTCCACTTGAAGAAGCCATTTCGAATTATCTCTCTCGCTTGGTCTAGGACAGGTCTACTTGAATGAATGAGTAGCAGCCGACTGAACCTATCCGTAGTACTTGCGCACTCGCAGTGATATCCTGCTAGATGCCGGCTGGGCGTGATAAACATGCCTTAAATCCAATCAAATAATATCATAAACCATGAGGACTAATCAGAAAAGGGTAGGATAGTCCGGGGCGCACAGGCCTGCGCCCGGGGACTTCCTTTTTTGGCGGCGAATCAGGCAGCAGTATCAGGGGGCTCGCCTGAAAATGAATGAGTGCTCTGATTCACCATAACGTTACCGGCGCCCCGCAGCCCCCTGAACATGCATATGTAATGTATTAAACTTTAGACAACGCAAGGCCAACATATAACATGTTTAAGCTACTAAAAAATTAAATAATAATAAAAAATAATAATAAAAAATAATAATTTTAATCCAACTAAAAAAATTAAATAATAATCAAAAATAATATTTTTTTTTAAACTTTTTTTAAAATTTGTATGTGGGGGAGGGGGGGGCGGCGCCCCAGCGCCCTCTATAGGCCGGCCGCCACTGGTCAGAACAGAGCATGTAAAAGGTGGAGAGGATCACACTGCTGACGGTGCCGGTCAGAACAGCGCATGTAAAAGATGGAGAGGATCACACTGCTGACGGTGCTGGTCAGAACAGAGCATGTAAAAGGTGGAGAGGATCACACTGCTGACGGTGCCGGTCAGAACAGCGCATGTAAAAGGTGGAGGGGATCACACTGCTGACGGTGCTGGTCAGAACAGAGCATGTAAAAGGTGGAGAGGATCACACTGCTGACGGTGCTGGTTAGAACAGCACATGTAAAAGATGGAGAGGATCACACTGCTGACGGTGCTGGTCAGAACAGCGCATGTAAAGGGTGGAGAGGATCACACTGCTGAAGGTGCCAGTCAGAACAGCGCATGTATAAAGGTGCTGTTCTCAGTGGGGTGCAGTGGGGTAAGCCAGGTCATTGTGATTAGTGAGGTGACGTATGCGTTCGTAACACTGGGACCACTCATAAGGACATTCTTCATTTAATTTGCTTTTAAACTGCCATGCTGATTTCTCCATGATTTTGTTTGGCTTTTTTGACACATACTTGGCAGCAATTTGAGTAGTACATGAGTTGACTGACATTTTAATTGAGTGGATTTTAAACTGTGGTGAATGATCAATAGCAAAGGGCACAGATCTAGAACTTATCTGCCCTTGATCATTTCCCCGAACAGGCCTCATTTTGAATAAGCATGGCAGTTTAAAGAAGGGCAGCCTGTTAGCAGCTAGCAGCCAATTCGTTTTCATTGGATTACGGCCGCAGTATCACACTAGCTCTTCCTTTCGAAATTTGTCATTTCAAATGTAAAAATCACAGAAGATATTAAGCAATGAAATGCAATATTTGATATTGCTGATGCATTCAGAATGATTTTATGTCACCTTCTCCCTTTCTTATGACTCTACTGGTTCATACATCCTACGAAAGGCTATGCTCATGAAACAAAATTTAAACGTAAGATTAAGTAGAAATTATCTTTGGTGGTGCTACTGAATCATTAAGAAACAGGTACATGACTATGATCATTTTAATTTATCGGACCTTCTTATTAACACTTCTTCATCTCAACATTTTTGGTGCTAGTGGTCGTGAGTTTCCATTAGTCAGTGCAATACCTGGGTTCCTATACAACTAATACACTCATCCTGCACATGCACTTGGAGTCAGGTTTACCATGGAGCCAGCAAGACGGAAATCACAACAAAGTGCACCAACACAATTCATAATTTTGGTAAAAAAATATACTTTATTGAATTAATCACCCGTTAAACAAAATAAGATACAAAAATAAGCCTTTGAAATTCACAACATCTCAGTTGATATACTTAAATAAAGGGGGAGAACATTCACAGACTCGTCAGCAGTGAAAATGGCAAGTAATTATTTATCAAATTGTATAACTGTTGAGAGAGTGGAAGACTTCAAGGCGCGTAATCAATTAAATTTTTACGAAGAACGATCAAGAGTTACAGACAGAGCGCGTTACAGCGAGTTAAGGAAGGGTGTGGGGCGGTGTGAACCTGAATCTTACTTTTCTTTTAGAGAACAATGCTGTCATCCATCACATCCACTTCTTTTGTGCTCCTTTGCCTCCAGGGGACCACCGTCTGTAGGGAAGAGAAGACATGCATTGAGAGAGCTGAAATGTAGACACACACATGACTTACAGATACCATTGTGCAAAACGCACAGTTTACAAACTTACATGTCAGCTCAAAGGTTAGTGGGTTCTTTCCAAAGGGTCATTTCCAGTACTGCATATACAGAGCTTAGACCAATGGGGTTACGGACCACAGGGTTGCAGTTAACCCTTCTGAAGTGTAGGTTTTTTAGTAACGTTTTTTCTAAATTTTAAGTCTGTGTTATAGAACTCCATTGCTTTTAATTACCACTATTGATTGTTACATCAGCATTAGAATGTTCAGGTAAGTTCACATATTTGTGATCTTACACTTTAAAGGGTTAATTGCAAGGCCATTTACTGTGGTATAAAATGTATAAGGTGTGAGCCGCCCGGAATAAGGGCGTCTGCTTTGCTAATAATGAATGATTGCACTTGTTCCGGTATTAATAGTACAAATAATAATGAACTAAGACACGATCCACATATTTTACCGGTTGAGTGAACGTACACACAACTGAATCAAAATTCCACACCCTTTTTTTCACGCTTGTCTTGAGTGTACGAAATGTCCCCTCGGAAACCGTGCGAGGCTCAAGTTTGCATGGAGAACAACAATGGAGTGAGAGGGGAAGAATCCTGCGAGTTTCGCACCGCGTTTTTGTTTGGCTCTCCGCGCCCTTCTCACATGTATTTTCTTACATGATACTCTTCTAACCCGACAAGACCTTTCATTTTGCGCACACAGCCCGGGTCTGGGAGTGTCTGTGCATTACAGCAACTTATTATTTTCTCTTGGGCTGCAAGGCAAGGGACACTTTATCAGATCTCGCCTTTTTTTTTTTTTTTTCTTCAAACAAGGTACTATGGTATTACATTTCCTGAAACCATAGAGGCTGCTGACAAGAAAGCGGGTTTACTCTGGTCATTCTGTGGGAAACTAAGAGGACGCATATACGGTATCTCGGCCTGGGCAATGATCTCTGTCTGAGTTTTATCCCTGTTGAAGTACTGCAGAATGAATAAGCGTCTGGATTTAGTTTGCTTTACAATGGGAGAGTGACATCAAATACAGTTTGATATAGATTACCCATCTGCATTTCAGTTCTTATACACTCGCCAGTGTTCCAGAGAATCACATTTTATTATGATACATACGGTTCATATACTTTGTTTTGATTTATTTTGCAGTTACTATCAACCCTGACTTATTAAAGACATCTCATGCCTGTAAATTAAATTTTTTCAAAATAAAAAAATGCTTTTCAAATTCTCTGTCAGAAATCTGAGGAAAAAGACTGTTTGGTCGCACAGTGGTTCTAGACAACGGTCCACTGGATCATTATTAAAACCTGCCCTGTTCGGATACAACAAACTATGCCCCCATTGATGGTTTCAGTAGCATCATATAATCAATAAGTCACTTGCTTTTAAGAGATAGAAATGAAGCCTTACACTCAAAAGGCTCCCCCTCCAATGACCACGCCTATGTATATAAGTGATCTTTATTTGACCTTTATTTATACAGGGTAGGATGACTGAGCACACGTGCTATTTTACAGCAATGCCCCCCCTCCGCCCTCCCCATATTAGCCTAAACTGTATGTCTTTGGATTTTATCAAACAGCTATGGCAGTATGACTGCAGGAGTAAAAAGATAGCAAGAAGTCTATGAAGCAGCCTTAGGGGCTAAGAGCTTGCAGCCCTGGGCAGCTGGTCAAACCAGTGCAACACCGTGGCAATTTTATGCCTGCACCACTGCAGCTGGTGCTGGTGCTGGTCCAAACCTCGTTTTATACATTCACTTGATCCATTTCAAAGATTGTTAAAAGAACAAAGAAATGAGGGTACGCACAACAGGTGTTGAACAACAGACACTTAGAACCTGAGCCACTGAGGGTAGAAGAGTCTCCCCAGGTGAAATGAATGAATGCCCTGCAGTTATATCACAAGCATATTCCATGCCATCATAATACGGGAATGTGAGGTCAACTCACATCTTCAAGAGTGTCAAAAATGGACCAATAGAGCCGTGCTTAAAAAAACAATTCAAGTTTGAAAGCATGTCCTTGATGATTTTTTTATTTTAGTACAGAACAGTGGCCCTGTAGCAATGCTCCCATTGGAAAAAGGTCAACTAAGGTCATTCACCACTTCCTATGGTGATAGGCAAACAGGCAGTGATGTATAGGGCTGTACAAACACCAAACCATTTTGGCTCACTGGGTCTTTGATAACTGACTGTGGAAGACAACGGTTTGACTTATTTATTTATTTATTTAAAATGTAGATGAGAGGTTAGCCCTGTGGGTGGCATTGAATGGCAGCTGGGACACTGCTGTGCACAAGCTACTTTATTTCAATTGCGCTTCTCCACAATCCAAGTATAGAATGTGTTACTGTTCTTTCTAGGACACCTCTGTGTTGAGGATTCAGACAAGGCCAAGTAAAGGCCAGTCCTTAATGATAAGGTTTTCAATTGCACATTGTAATAAAATAAAAATCCAGATTTGCCATTTCTCCCATGCAAGCTTATGTCACTAGTTAAGGAGACTTGAACCACATTTCCATCAGAATACTTTAGCTTGGGGGGTTTAAACAATAGAGTTTGAGTTAGCATGCAGAACACACACTGAATTAGGCATTTCAAGATTGCTTTATGCTTGGAGAACAGTGGTATCTCCCACTTCCTGTTGTCCATGATGACATCATCATTTGAGTCTGAAATGGCAGATTTTGTTTTAATGTAGCCAAGGTGTGCATTGAGTTTAGTACAATTTGCCATTTTGTGGTTATTTCTCATTTCCTTAAACCATTAACTTAAAACACCTAAATCTACTGTTCTTATACCATTTTATTTTGTGCAATGCTTACATAAATATGAACACAATATTGGGAACTAGCCTTGCAAAATTGTATACATTCACACAATATAACACATCCACTGCAACAGAAAAACCATAGTGTGGCTTGCTGACATGACAATTTAACATTTCCAGTGAATTTAACTTATTGCTTGAAAAAACATCTTGGTTATATGTAACGTACAATTTCAGGTAGTAACACACTCTCTATCTCTGAGACAAGGTTGCCAAGCAACATGGAGAGTTTGGAGAGATCAGCAGATAGAAACTTTTAGTCTGCTGATAAGCTACGGCTCCCACAACAATAAGAAACAAAACTAGGGGAAGAGTTACTATTCAGCTCGTGTCGGCAGCCCTGCGGTTTGAATCCCGACGGGACCACTGCAGTTGTACCCTTGTGTAAGTTACTCCACCACGATTACTCTGGTGTAAAACACAGCTGTGTTAGCATGTTTCAAGTTACAGTCTTCCATCGGTCATCTTAGTGAACAGGGGATCGAAAATCCCCAAAGTGAAGTCTGGCTCCCCCGTGCTAGAGCTAAATTGAACCGAAGCACACTGAACTGACGCATAAAGCCTTTAAAAAATTAATACCCCCCCCCCAAAAACCCGCGCGCCGCGCTTACATCGCTTCACGGAGGAGAGCGCCTCTGAAGGCTGCCTTCTCATAAGGCTTTTACTTTATTGGAGGATAGAGGGAAGATAGGGAGTGGGGGTGGGAGCGCGTGTGTACAAGGTACGCTCATTCAGAGACGTGTACAGGAGCAAACGCGTTCAGAAATGCACAACAGACCCACATAGAGACCTACGTGTGGCTGCAGTACTAGCTTTGCCACTCGCATTTAATTCTGTTGCATCCACCATACTGTCACCCAGAATAAATAATGTATGGTCTGTTTTTTTTTCTGGAACGCAGAAGAGAAAGCGCATCCTTTCAAAGATGGAACATGGCCTCTTTAAGTTTAATGTTTAATGGCCGTTGTTCAAGTCGAGGATTTGATGGCTTTGACAATGGCGACACGTAAGGAAGTCCACGTGATGGAGATACTCAAATGGATGTGTAACTAGGACGTGATTCATTTTCATTAATTCCTTGCGTGAATGTTCAGTTTGACCGTGATGGTGGTTTTTTTATTTTAAAAAAACACATTTTCTGCCCATTGTTCTTTATTCACCTATTTGGAATGCACAGCCATGTGTGTAGTCCCCTCCTATCACTGTAACCTCCTCTGTCAATTCAGAACATCATAGACCAGCATACACTCCCTCTGAAATGTGCTTCTTTTCACTCTGTCAGCTAAGTGCGTAGCGCAGCCATTATGCTGGAGGAAGGTAAAACATAATCGGCTGGTGCAGGCAGGCCGCAGGCACACAATCGACCGGAGGCAAATTTTTTTCATGGTGCTGCATGACTCCCGAGTACAGATGGTAGGCTACTGCAATGGTCAGGATTTAAAGGGGAATTCCACCCAAAAACAACATTAACCTTATTGAACACATCAAGGCATGACTAACTAAGTCTTTCTCTGTGGCTGGCCAAAAAGAAATCTGAGTTATTTGAATATAAAGTTGAAAATTCAGTAGAGGTATACGTCAAAATGGCGTATACCTCTACAACTTGCTCTTTTTGAAAGACTACAGTGTTTTCAAGTGGGCGTGTAAATTACATAGCAAGTAGGCGGAGCCAGCGAGGGAAGAATCTCACTGTTCTGAATAGGGACACATCATAGATCAAGCTAGCTATATCATTGCTATTTTATTATAATGTCAGAAAATTACATTGATAGGCTACGTTATTTCCTAAAGATGTTTTGGCAAACTAAACCAAACAGACTCGAGTGCTGTCGGTTACAGAGTGGAGCTCCTTTGGTATTTCCGGATTCCCTGTAGCCTACATCTTCCTCTGCCTTATTGAATCACCAGGTAAGGAACCATGTCAACTAACGTTACATTATGATCCATGACGATTAAGTAGACTAACATTAGCTAGCTGACCATAATTGAACGGTTTCGCTTTGAGCATTCGATTACAGAAGCAATGTATTTTTTCTGGGCTAGTGCGTTAGCTGGTGTTAGCAACGAGTTTCTTGTCATAAAACATGGAACCGGGGTGCGTAGTCTAGCTAAGTGTTACAGACTTCTGGCAAGGCTGGCTAATGTTTTCACAATACCAAACGCAGATAAATGAAGTGGTGGTATTTTCTCAGTATAACTAGATTAGTGCAGTGGTGTCATTTGGGTATGGCAGAGTATGGCTCCCTTTCAACTAGGAGTTCCATGTCGGAAATCAGGGATCTGGAAATCAACCCCGACCTCCCGACTAGGAAGAACTTGACGTCACATCATCATGGCAGCTCACACTGCGACCCACATTGTGAACAATAAACAAACATTATTTTTAGACGAGTTTAGCTTTTAAAACACTTCAACTTTCGTTTTTCAGCATGAAACTATAACTATTGCATGTATTGTGCCCATTAAGCATTAAGAGGTTTAAAATCAATAAATATGTTTGCATTTTTAAAATTGATGTCAGTGTGTTATCTATTTTAGTAACCTAACTCAAAAGTATTTTGATTTGTTTTTTGTAGATTTTGACTACTTTGAGCAAGAATTGGTAAAATGTAGTTATAGAATGATATTATCATTAGCTATGATAGATTATACATTGATAATACATTGATTTAACATCAGGCTACATTCATTTCCATTGTTAATATCAACATGTTCAACATTATTTCAATCCATTGATTCAACGTAAACTCGATGAGCACCTTGACGCAGAATCAATATCAGAGATCAACATGGAATAAATGCTTCATCTTATGTTAATTCAACATTGATTCAATGCTTCCTTGCTATCTGGGTAGCCTCCGGTATCAAAGGCGATTCAGGCGCAGCTTCTCTGCTGTCCTGCTACTCTGCCTGGCGAGGGAGAGCGCACCCCGTCCCAGTAAAAGTCAGGCAAAACACTAGCAATAGCTTAAGGTTTACCCATTATGCCACTACTGTTGAAATATTTCGCTCATTCGCTCAGAATTGGCGTTTGGTTCCTGCGAATCACTTTCGCCAGCACGTTAACCTATCCTGCTAACGCTAGCTAACTGTTAGTTGACCAGCAACTAACTAGCTAGCAGACAGAAAAACTTTATAGGTGAGTCCTGAAAATCTTGCTTAAAAAACTTAAGTGTACGTAATTGACATTAGTCTAATGTGGGAATTGTTTTTGCAAGAAGGGAAGAGGAAATATGAGCTTGTTTTTGTTTTTGAAGGAAAAAGTCAGCTAAGATGAGCCTCATTTTTTTTAAACGAAGCTTCGTGTCATATTTATGTGACCAAAATGTTCGTGTACTTCTTGAAAAGTGTGTTCCCAAATGTACTCAGCGAAACCCCGGAAGTAAGTGTGTCATCCGGGTGTTTCAAGTATACTGCAATTTGAAAGATTTTCGTCTACTCAACGACTTTATCGTCCTATCTACTCAATGCTAAATAAACAGCTGGCAAAAACCCACAGGATTCTGGGCAACGTAGTTCCATTTTTATCACATATAATGGAGGGAGAAAAAAAAACTGGAAAAAGCCCTGCCCCCAGAGCACAGGCAAGCGGAGTAGAAAGGGTCTGGGCACAGATTCAACAAAGCCACACTTCCCAGTCACTTCCCCTTCCTCTCACAGCCCAAGTGAGAGAGCATCATTAGGTGGTTAACATTTCACTCACCTTAATGAATGCCCACGTCGCCCTTCCCCTGCGAATTAAGCCGTCAACCGCGTTCTCCCCTCGGACTCCCCTCTTTCCTGGAATAAAACAAAATAATTGCGGATTAAGTCGTGTCGGGGGTGAGAAGGGGTTCTGTTTCATTGGGAAACTTCCATGTGATGTGACAAGCTGGATCAGGCAATGCCTGACTGTCTGACCTTGGGCAAATGACTTGACCTACTTTATGCCCTATTCCATAGCTTCAGAAAACGCACACACACATGCACACACACACACACACACACGTGTCAGGATGAAAGGAAGGCCACACCACAAATCTGACAGTAGACAAGAACAGCAAAAATAAAACCTTGGTTTTATTTTTACCCGCCCCCACCCCCCCACTTCCCTTCCCATTCTGTGTACACAGAAAGAGTTTCAGCTCCAGTAAATAATTTACCAATTTCTCCATTTGCCCCCTGTAATCCCTGAGAAATGTGCTGCGTCTTCCCCGCGTCAAAAATACACCCGGGCAGGACGATGGAGTGGCACGCCGAGGGGGGTAGGCTGTGCTATGAAGCCGTTCTCGGTGGGGCCAAATTAATAGGAGGTGGGTTACATCATCAATTAATGAACTTGGAGAGCTAGTGGTCGCTGTCTCACCCTGATGTGGTTGTTAGTCCACAAATGGACATGACTTCAGGGAGACATGGGAAGGGGCCAGGTTTTGGGGGGGGGGGGGGGGGCGTGCTCCAGGCTGGCTTCACCTTTGTTGACCTGTGACCTATTTCCAATTCCTCAGAGAATATAAAGTTCTATGCATGGGGTTTGCATAGGCATGCAGGCTGTGTAATATAATAACCGTATAACAGAGTCATTTGGGTGATACTAGCACAAAGCAGTGGTGTTAGAACAAGCAGCAATGGGAATGCCCATAAAGAAAAATATTCTTTGCTCTATTCATCATCTCTCTCTTTCTATTTCTCTCTCTCTCTCACACACACACACACACACACACACACACACACACACAGACTTCCCTTTCCTTCTGCGTGTGTGTGTGTATGCGGTTGACTGATGCGCAATTTAATTACCCCTGTAGCACTGACATGAATCAGAAGAGAAACAACCTCTTATTTATCTTCCAAAATAGAAATCAACACGCTAACGCTTTTTGAGGTCGGCCCCGCAACATAATTTTGGCGCCACCAATTGAGAGAGCTCAATTCACAGAATTTTTTATTTGCAGTGACTGCACTGATTGGCCCTCCCTAGTCCCTTCCCATGCCAGGGAGTCAGCAGCTAGCGGCGTACGGACGCTCTCTGTTTCTGGCTTCCTCTCAGAGCAGTCATACTTGTGTCCTCTTTTCACATAAATTAAATAAAATAAAGAAATAAAATAAAAACTAAAGTGAAATAAATTTGGGAATTAATAACAAGAAACAAGGCGAGTCCCCACCCCAGGGACGCTGGAGGAAAGACAGGTCAACGTCTCCATTAGCTCCTTTCATCCCTGTCCGCTCCTACGAGACCTTATGAGGGATGGAAATGCCATGAATAGTGTACAATGTAATTAGGAAACACGCCGTGATCGTGATGAGGGGGATTTCCCCCCTTTTTAAAGAAGAAAGAGAATGTTTAATAGCGCCTTTGCCAACTGGGTAGGGAAAAAGTGCAACTAGAAACCACCTGGGATTTAGGCTTTTCATTCCTTTTGTGCAAGTTCTTAGCTCTTTTTTTCCGTCTCTGTGATTTGAACCAGATTCATAATTAGGCTCATTTCTATGTTACATACAGAACAATCATTTGTATTGTATAATTTTTTTTCTTCTTTTTAAAGAGAATATTCAGATTTAGAGACAAATATCTATGATTAGCTTCAGGGCAAAATACAAAGACAAAAGACAGTAACCTTTTATTTTCATCAAGTTGGCAGACCGAGGTGCAAAATATCATACATTAGCCATACATCATCTTATAATTCAAACGAGGCGGGGGGGGAGGTGGGGGGGACCTGGGGCTGAACTCTACAGAGAAATGGATGTATTCTGCCTACAATGAAATAGTTAAACACACAACGTTCATGTTGAATTTAAATAAGCCAAGCAGCACCATACTAAACCTTTTTTTTTTTTAAATCTACAAAATGGCAACTGCACTGTGCCCGTGGCAATGCTCTCCTGTTCAAAATGATTGCTATAGCCTGCATATACATAGATAAATAAATGTGTGTGTGTGTGTGTGTGCGTACTGTAGCACCAACATAATTTGCATTCGCTTGCTTTGGTCCGCCCTTGGCCCTTAGATTTGGTATATGGCATGTTGAAGTGTTGTCATGGATACACTAAGACACTCTCATCAGCAGCGAGCGACTGAGACGAGGAGCGCCGATGACGAGACGCACCGCGACGGTGCCAGTAACACCGCCGCGCGTCGACCGCAGCCTTTCCTTGGTGACGCACGTACAAATTCCACCCGATAACGTCTAAAAAGAGAATTATCCCACAGAAAAGATGGTGTGACCAGATCTATGCTCGCTGACACATTAACACATTACAGCCAAATTCAGGAATGACAAGCGTCCGCGCGTTAATGACGGAGGGGGGATGAAGACGAATCGATGGAATGGAATGCAAAAGCGTTAAAAGTGAGTGTGTTCAGTGTCCCTTTGTTAAGTCGTTAATCTATTAGCATTACTGTACCTCAAGCTTCAATGACCTGTGTGTGTGTGTGTGTGTGTCTGTCTGTGTGTGTGATAAAGAGAGAGAAAGATCAAGATAGATAGAGAGAGAGAGAGAGAGAGAGAGAGGGAGAGAGAAAGAGTGAGAGTGTGTGAGAGAGAAAGTGAGTGTGTGTGTGCATGTGGGTATGAGAGATAGAGATAGAAAATGTGAGTGTATGCCCACATGTGTGTGCATGTGAGATCTGCAGTCACTTTAAGCCACTCAGACGCCCCCAATATGCCCGCAGTTCATTAAAAAATATCCTTTTCATTAGCCATTATTAATTATTTACCATCAGGCTCCTTCAAACCACCAACGCTCTAAATACACTCTCTGTGACAGCCCTCTAGCATATTGCTCCTGACAAGCAGATGTGTGTGCCTGCTTGTGTGCGTTCAGATCAGTGTGCTTGTGTGTGTGTGTGTGTGTGTTGTGTGTATGTGTGTGTTTAGATATGTACTATATTACTCATTCCAACATGGCTTAATAATTACGACATGTATGCTCTCTGACATTAATAATGGTAACTATATGGTGCGATATTCAAATTTATATTTGAATTAAAGGACAGTGGGAGAGTCCATTTTTAGAATGAAAAAAAAAGAATGTATCACACACATGTGCACACACACACTCACATTCACATATGTGTGAATTTATTAGATTATTACATTTTAGTTTTCTTCATCTTTGCGTCCTCCTCTGTGAACACATCAACCAGGCCTTGTACCACCTCTTTGATATATCCACTTAAAGGTCACAAAATAGGTTGAGCAACTTTGATTTGCACTACAGGGGTGCTTTTTGCACTTAAAATATCAAAATAATAATACTAATAAAAAACACACACAGACACACACACATACTCCAAAGCATTACCCAGCCATTATGAATAAATAATTCATTCTCACAAATAGAAATGGTATATGCACAGCTGTTAAACATTTCAAAGACACAGCTATACAGTATTCAACTGGCAAAATGGTTAAATGACTAATGTAAAATTGGGGTATATACAGATTTGGAATGAATGCCGCCTGACTTCTCTGAATGAACCAGTTGAATTTTGTGTTTTGTATTTGGGTTACTGAAAAAATATATTCATGTTACTAATCAACTGCCGTTTTCACCATGTCACAATGCTATACATCGCAACCATTGGCAGTTTGCATAAAATTAACCATTTTTTAAGCTTTGCATTTTGTTTTACATTTACAATTTATTTTTATCAGAACAGGTGATTCAGAAATTTAAAAAGGGTATTCCACCCAGTGAGACTAACATACTGTATTTTTATGCTTAGAAAAATGGAAATCTACAGCAGATAACAAATATGGCTAAAAGCATTTTTTTTTTTACTACTGCTACTATGTACTACTGCTTATTATTATTAACATTATTACCACTATTTATTCATATCTGCATTCATATTTCTCTACATTTCTCTACACAAAAAAGAGAACATTATTATTTGGAGTGCTGAAGTGTGCATTACTTTTCCACTTTTATGAAGAATTAAATAATATAATAGTGCATATTCCTTTTTTAATTAAAGGGTTAACCTTGATGTTCCACTCCCGCTCTCCCTCCCCCTCCATTTTCAATTTTTCCAAGATGGCGGCCCTCTCAGGATGCGTGCAGCCCCAGCAAGTAATCCTCCGTGATTGTACCGATAATTTGACGCGTCAATTATTCGAATGCAAATGAGGCCACAGCTTCTCACTTATCCCGGTGTCTATGGCACAGAGGGCAGCTGCCCAGTAATCAGACGAACAACGCCAACGGCCTTTTCATTTTTTCTGTTGTTGTTTGCAATTTCTGTGCAGCTAAGAGTGAAAATGTCAGTCAGAAGAAAATGCAATGGCAGCATCAACAAAAAAAAACAAAAAAATAACCAAACAAAAATGGCGGCAGAATAACGGTGATATTTGCATGCCTTTTTCTTGATGATGTAAGGGTAAGCTCATCGGAGAGGAGCGGCACAATCACAGCGGTGCCCTCCTCCCAGCACTTCTGGGCATTGCTGTGTTTTCTGTGTGTGTGTGTGTGTGTGTGCGTGTGTCTGTGTGTACGTGTGCTGTCGCAAGCCTAGCAAGACCGTTTTTCTTAGTGTGCCGCTAACGTGAGTGACAAAAGGACATCCGCGCCGTGTTGAGACTTTGAAAGCCCTCGTGGTGTGGAGTGCATATAAAACCGCAGCACCTGGGTGCCTTCTGGAAACGTCCGAGCCGGAATGGGGAAAACGTTCAATGTCCCGTCAAACAGACGAGCCAGTCTTTCTCGAAAGAATGAGTATGCCTCGGCCTGCTCAAGTAGCTGTCAGCATTACATTAAAAAAAAAACTTTAAAAAAAGACAAATCTGGAAAGAAAACAGGCAAATCTTCAGCTGAATTCCCTGCCCATTGCACTCTGCCCCTACTTGTCCTGTCAGCACCACAACATTTACCATCCCTCCACAGCAAATCACATCCCATCTGATACCTCTTTAAATCATGCTTGATGGTTAGCGTAAAACAGTTTTAATTGTGGAAAAAGAGGGCTGGAACTATAGTCATTTGGAGGTACATGGTGGACAGAGTGGGGGGGGCTGGGCTTGAGCGCTACCCTCAAACTCAAAGAACATCCAAAAAAACCAACCCAAGGACATCCACTAGAATTATTTTGAGGCAAAATCAAACCACAAAGCCAAAGACCAGAACCTGAATCCTCCACAAGAACAAGGACCAGTGGAGTCACCAGTCACCGATACGTGTGAGTGGCTGTCTCCTTCGTCTCGCTGAGTCCAGTCTATCAGACTGCTTATTGGAACCTAATCCTGAGATGGGAATCTTCCTCTATAGAGAGCCGAATTACTGTACATGACTCAATTTAACAGCCAGCTACCTCTTCAAGGTGGGGGTGGGTCAGCAAGGTCCATGTCCCCAGCTCATCTCATGGGTTAAAAGGCCTTATAGTTCCTAAGCAGAGGATCAAAAATTGTGACGTCGTCCGGTTTCGGAGAGACAATGACATGTTGAAAGCCTGGTGGGGCTTTCATCCAGCCCTCCAGTTCTTTTTCCTCACAGGTCAAACGAAACGTGCGCATAATACTGGACATAACGACATTTCACCGATTAGATAGTGTCAGTATTACGCTCGGTTTTGACCGACGCGCTCTGTCCCAACATATTGCGAACGTCGTACAAAATGTTCAGTCTGTGTTCTTATTTTATGTGAAAACGGCCAATAAAACAGCACTTTCTGTGCCTATAACTATAGCCACAGAGAAAAAAGATACATAAAATTGTGAGCCACTGTGATTTATTCGCTGACATTTATCTGAGAGAGAGAAAGATAAAAAAGTTAGCGGTATACGCCCGGCCTGTTAGTGTTTCATTCAAGTCTACCACAAAACACGGTTTCTGCGCTCAGTTTGTCAGTTCCTGTGTCGTTTTCTTCATATCACAATTTAGCTCATATTGTCTGTGAGCCCCAGTAATTTAATTTAAAGTTTTATAAACAGCATATTACTCCAGACGTGTTACTACACTTTTTCTACCCTCAGGAGATGGATTCTCTCTCAGTTGTATCGCTGTTTAAAAAAGGCCACAATAGAAACAGGCCGATTACAATCAGATTATACCACCGATATAAATAAGTACAACTTCAGTATTCTGAGAAAGAGTTATTATGATCTGTTCAGTATTTTGCCGAGTATATTTTTGCAACAGTTCCATCGAAGATGCATGCTACCAAACAAATTAACAAACCACGTCTGTGGATAGCTTATTATGCCTTTTTGGATTGCTTCATGTCATGAACAACATCCTGTTGTGGCAACAGCCGGTATTTGCTTGTATTTTGCTTACAGTAGTTACCCTTTAAAGTGTTAGCCCTGACGAGATCTCCAAAGATAAAGCCCCGTCAGCACTCAACAGGGTCGAGGACACGTTAGGCCTTTCTCGGCGTTGCATGTCATACGCGTCAGAGCCGAAAGGTGAATCCTTTTCATCGAGCCGAACCTTCAGCCGCAGAAATGAATAAACACCCCAACATGTCAAGGAAAACCGATACAGTCCTGTCACCACGGCGACGCTCCCGTGGGATACACGCCGCCGTACAATGGACAGAGGCGGTCCATTGTCCCAGGCTCGCAAGCGCTTTGGGCCGGGCCTCCAATTTCGCGCCCGCCAACCTCCCCCCCCCCCCAATCTACGATGTGTCACACTGTTATCCTTCCCTCAAACTCCGCAGTCGTTAACCATACCCCCCCCTTGCTCAGGCGTTCAGCATGAGGACACGATCTTGGGGTGGGGTTTGTAAAGAACGACATTAACAAATCCGTGACAGGTCTGGGGAAGCGATATAGCAAACATGCCTACAGCCTCCGAATTCCTTCTTTTTCTCTATTTAACAAATTCCCTCCAAAAGGAAGAGATCTCATGAAGCTGTAGCGTTAAAAAAACAAGACCTCCTCACCAGACGAAAGGCTGAGTGGAATTAGCACAGGCTTTGTCCCTCAACAGCCCCACAATACGAGTACTTTTTCAGCGGGACAGAAAAGGTGGGGTGGGGTGTGGGGGTGGGGGATTTCAGTTGCCAGTGTTGTGACTGCTTAACACTGTCTTGCTTCGGTGCCCATAAGAAAGTTCACAGCCAGCTATTAATCATCATCTTACCCCACCCCCCCCCCCAATGCAAAAAATAAAAACCAGGCTGATGTCATCATCATTCCACGGCGAAAACCAACCCAACAGAGGCGGGAAACTGACTGAAAAAGAAAAAAAAGGGCGCAAGAAGAAGAAGAAAAAAATAACTTTCTGGAGGGAATCCATTTCAATAAATTTACATCCCATTTACTTCCTCTACCCTAGCTCATTCACAACCCCCTACCCCAGCCCCCCCCCCCCCCCAACGTCCCTTATTTTCCCTTCATGGGAACCGTACCCCTGAAATGAAACAATATGCAGCTTTTGGGGGGATCTGGTCCTTTATGTTCCTGTCTCTGGTCTCTGGTTTTCCACGACGCCCTTTTCTGTGGACTGACCGCACACTCTTCTCATAGCACCTCGCTTGCTTTCAAGTTCAATTTAGCACAATAAAGTTGTTATGCATGACAGTTTGGGGAGCAGAATAGTATCTGTTTGAGCCTGCTGCGTGGCTGCAAAGTGGGCCCATTCTCCGAATGCCGGCTCAGTTACCGCCGCCCGGCTGGCGGGACGCTCCGGTGGTCTTCCCAGACATTCCCGTTGCCGACTGAAACAATTAGCTTCAAAACCGCCAGGAGCGCCAGAGTCACCACCCCCTACTACCCCCCCCCCCCCCACACACCCCACACCCCGTTCACAAAGAGGCTAGGACTCTCCGGGCCACCAGTGACGGATTTTAGAAAGAGGCTCGGACTCTCCGGGCGACCAGTGACGGATTTTAGATTTGGCTCCTCCGATCGAACCCGCTCTTTTTGCTCTCGATTTTTGGGCATAGCAAAAAACCTTTGCCCAGGTTCACTTGGGCGATGTTGGAGAGTTGGGATTTTAACAACAGGGATTTGAGGTTTTGACCCTGTGTTTTAGCAAACGATCCAATTTTTCAAAGACATTTCATTCATTTTTAAAGCAGCACAGATAGACCAGTCACATGCAGTAATAATAATAATAATAATACCTTGTATTTATATAGCGCCTTTCTCGACACTCAAAGCGCTTTACAGTGATGAGGGGGAAACTCGTCTCTACCACCACCAATGTGTAGCACCCACCTGGGTGATGCAACGGCAGCCATTTTGCGCCAGAATGCTCACCACACATCAGCTGAGGTGGAGAGGGAGAGAATGATTTTAGCCAATTAAACTGGAGGATGATTAGGTGGCAGATTGAAAGAGCCAGGTTGGGAATTTAGCCAGGACACCGGGGAAACCCCTACTCTTTACGATAAGTGTCATGGGATCTTTAATGACCACAGTGAGTCAGGACCTCGGTTTAACGTCTCATCCGAAAGACGGCATCTCCTACAGCACAGTGTCCCCATCACTGCACTGGGGCATTGGGATTTTTTATTTGACCAGAGGGAAGATTGCCCCCTACTGGTCCACCAACACCACTTCCAGCAGCAACTTAGTTTTTCCCAGGAGGTCTCCCATCCAAGTACTAACCAAGCCCACACCTGCTTAGCTTCAGCCATTCAGCAGGAGCAGAGTGCACAGTAGGATCCACAGTCCAGAGTTAGGGCCAAAAAACAGTCCCTCCACCCAATGTGAGACCATGAGTCTGTTAAGCTGAATATGCAGTGCTATACTGTATGCATGTGTGTGTGTGTGTGTGTGTGTGCAGGTGCAATGAGAAGTTGGGTTTCCTTAAATAACTCAAAAAAAGCATATGTGAGAGAGTGAGTGTGAAAAAAGTGAGAATTGCAATTTTGACAAAAGTTCAACATTTATTTTGTTACTTTTTTAAACAGTATGATGTCAAATCTTTGTAAGCCTTGAAAACAGCCCTTTTCAAAGACAATTTTTTAAAAAGACCCATAAAAGTCTCCAAAATATGAAAACAATTCCGCTGGGGAAGATTCAGTGGTGCCATGTGTGCAGGCATGTGTGCGTGCGTGCGTGCGTGCGTGCGTGTGCGCGTGAGTGCGTGTCTTTTTGTCCCCAAAACACTGAAGAGTTTGAGCAGGAGAAAGCGCTGTCGCCGGACTCTAAAATAAGGAAGCCATATGTGGCAGAGGGCCATATCGTTGTGCCACACTACAGTGAGCAGGGAGACCACCATTACTTAGTTTGTCTTCCATAGAAAACTCTGCCAAGCTTGGATAGACTCATTAGAGGGGTATTCTTTGGGACCATTGAAGCTCTAAAGGCCTTCAACAATGGAGCTAATCACGGTCTCTTCCCTGGCCCGCGCCCAGATCGCTTTTCACTAGCTTTAGCTTTATATCATTTCCCAACTATTTCACCAGCCAGTCCAGAGCCCTGCTAATGAACAAATATTCAGTTTCTATTCTGTTAATTCAATGAATTTACCCCCCCCCCACACACACACACACACTCTCTCTCTCACTCTCTCTCTCCCTCACACACACACACGTTTTTCAATAACTATAACTCTAGAACTATCACTATATAACCATATTTTTTTTCTCTCTCACACCATCATGATATAGCACCTAACACAAAAAATAAATGCTCAAATTAAAAAAGAAAACGTATGAATTCACGGATAAATAAGCACAAACACGGCATATAAATGAACTGAACTACATTTCCTCTGTGTCAGTTATCCCCCTCTGAATGAGCAAAATACTTTGAGCCAACTGCAAGGCTTTGAAAGCTGGCTGGAAGTGTGTGTGTGTATGTGTGTCAGTGTGTATGTGTTTGTATATGGGGGCGGGGTTGGGTGAGACGCAGTGGTATCAGCTGACTGGCTCTCCTCCGGCCCCCAGCTAAGAGCCTTAGAGAGTGTGAGGGTGGAGGGGCCCAGCAGACAATGGGTCCCGCAGCATCCCAGCTCCAGCCATGACCTTGAACCCCGGCGGCTTGCGTTCCCATGACTCCACCGGGGCGGTGGGTGCATCTGCACCGGTCCCCTGTTTTCTGTGCCCCCAAAGACGAGACAGACACCCCCCACCTCCACCAACACCCCCCAACCACCCAGGACGCCCCTCCCCCCTCCATGAATCTTCCATTACTAAGGAAGCACTATGCGTGCCACATTCTAATCAGCGGCCACAATAAATGGTGACTCGGGGGGGGGGGGGGGGGGGGCTGAAGAAAGATCAGTTGAAATATCCTACCGCTTAGCAGTTTTATTTGCGTGATCTTAGTGGTGTCGCAGTTTTTTTGTGTGGGGGGACGGACGGACGGACGGACAGACAGACATGATTGTGAATATGAAACAAGCGAGGGCGAGTGGCATGAAACGCTGGGTTCGCATGGCGGTGTGCCGTCCCTCTGCGATTCGTGGGTACGGATGCTGGCTGCTCGGAGGACGGCCAGCGTTAGCAACACAAGGAGGGCAGGGGCTGAGGGGGGGGCTGTGTGCTGCAGGGGAGGGAACTAGGATAGGGATGGGGGATGGGGAGGGGGCAGGGGGGGGAGAACTGATTGGTTAACGCCACCCTCCCCTGTCCTATCGCTGCGCTTGAGGAAGAGCCGCGAGGGCGCCATGCTGCTCTTAAATTCACCTTAACTTCCGCCAGTTCCGTCTGTCCTTTTCTTGCTCTCCGTGGCTGTGCCGTGGAAGCCGCCACCCTGGTAACCCACCCTTTCTGATTCTCGGGTTCTACCTGCACCTTTTTATTTTATTAAAAATTAAATGATACTGTACATTTCCAGTAATAATGCCTGTTTTAAACATGAGGAATGTTTGGAGGCGCAGGAAGGGCTGGGGATGTGGGTGAACATGCACTGGGAGCGTTTAACCCTCGATATGCCTGCTTGTCTGTCCCACCGCAGTGTGCATATGCCATGTCTGACACATTTTCCACCATGACCAAACTAAATACACTGTATGTGCACGCATTTATCATGCGGTTCCCTGCATACTGTACGTACAAGTGAATTAATGCCGGTGTTTTTTACAGCTGAATACACAGAGTATGATTCTTACAAGACCGTTCTGGAAAGACACATGCCTTTCTAAAGCAACCTACATGACCAAGGATGAAGAAAAAGTCTCTTCTGACGCATTGAAACTAAAATAACCTGAACTTCCCAGTGGAGTTGTTCTCACAACACAAGAAACATGATGACAAGAAAAAAAAGATGTGCTAAAAGACAAGCCAATAATGTATGTGAGCGAAAAGACTAATTTAAAAAAAGGGCCAGCTTAACATTACAAATTCAGAATAAAGCAAAAACAGCACTAAGAATGCAGAGACAAAATTCCCCTCTTATATATTATATATTTACTTACAATGGGCTTATAGGAAACAAAATGTGTGTGAGTACATTCATATGTGTGTCCATATGTCAATATGTGTGTGTGTGTGTGTGCATGCATGTCCGTGTCCAAGTGTGTTTCCATGTGTGTTTGTGCGTGCGTGTGTCCATGTGTGTGTGTGTGTCCATGTGTGTGTGTGTGTGTTGGGGGGGGGGCTGCATGTGTGTGTGAGTGGGGGTGCATGTGTGTGTGTGTGGGGGTGCATGTGTGTGTGTGTGTGTGTGAGCATTTGTGTGTGTGTCCATGTGTGTGTGTGTGTGTGTGTGTTGGGGGGGGGGGGGGGGGCTGCATGTGTGTGTGAGTGGGGGTGCATGTGTGTGTGTGTGTGTGTGCTGTAAAGTTGGGACTCCTGCAGCAGGGAGAAAAGGGCACGTCACCAAGCGCTGCAAATCTACCAATGGCTGCAGCCCACCCTGTGTGCTCCAATGTGACATTCTGTCAGCCTGTAATGCAACGGGAGCCAGCAAACCGGGCAGACCCTGCTCACGCTTTATAGATCTGACACTGTGAGAACAATCTGGGGGGGCTGGAAAAGGTATCTACAGTATCAGAACGCACGCACGCACACACAGACTCAAATTCTCTCCCACTAACATACACAAGCTTTCTCTCTCTCTCTCTCTCACACACAAACACACACACACACACTCACATTTGCCTACAGTATATACAGTAGTGGACAGTACATCACTGGTACATAAATAGCCCCAAAATATTTCCAGATAGATCAAATGCAGCTCTTGAGCATCTACCTGAGTATGTATCCCCCCGTCTCAACAAAGTAACGCAAACTCAGTCCAAACATCTTTTTTTGGGTGGTCACTTCATAATGAACACGCGCCCTTTCAATAGAAGCAGCATGTAACGCTGTGGTATGAAAAGGGCAGGGTGTGATTAACACATCTTCCAGGGTTTCTAGCAGAAAAAGTCTTACAGCAGAGGGTCTCTCAGCTGTGGCAGGGGTGGGGGGGGGGGGACCAAGGATTGGGAAAGTTGGGTTACATTTAGATTTAGGTCAAAAGCTCAGATTTCTCACAGCAAAAACATGCTCAAATGCTCAAAGTGTGACGAGTAGATATTGTTCCTACTCCCCCGCAGCTACCGAGGGAGCCTCCTGTTCGTGGCGCGGTTCAGTCGAGCGTTCTAAAATTAGCACGCCGTCAGTGTTCATTAAACTGCTCAAGAGCGGGACGGTCCCTGCGATCTCCCTATGAACAATGCACCGTCATCAATGCTGTTGTGGGAGATGTCAGGACAGGCCCGTAACTCTTTGGAGTTACTCATCACTCTACCCTCAAACACTCTCTGCCTGGCACTTTTGAGGAAAGACAACTGGGATGAAAACATATCCTTTTATAAACAATGGCCACAGTATTAAAGTGCACCATAAATAACATCAGCAAAAATTTACTCTGGTTTTATCGTTATTTTCACGCTAACAAAAGCATTTCTAATAAGTATAAGTCCCAACATCAGTAGATGTTATTAATACAATAGATATGTAGATACCCCTTGGTCTGGGGCTGGTTTTCATGGTTCAGGCTAGGCTCCTTAGTTCCAGTGAAGACAAATATTAACACTACAGCATGCAATGACATTCTAGACAATACTGGATTTCCAACTTTGTGGCAAAAGTTTGGGGAAGGCCCTTTCCTGTTTCAGAATGACAATGCCCCCATGCACACATAGAGGTCCATACAGAAATGGTTTGTCGAGATTGGTATGGAAGAACTTGACTGGCCTGCACAGAGCCCTGACCACAACTCCATCAAACACCACAGGGATCAATTGGAAAGCCGAATGCGAGGCCTAATAGCCCCACATCAGTGCCCGACCTCACTAATGCTCTTCTGACTGAATGGAAACAAATCCACACAGCAATGTTCCAGCATCTAGTGGAAAGACTTCCCAGGAGAGTGGAGGCTGTTATAGCATCCCATGATTTTGGAATGAGATATTGGATGAGCAGGTGTCCGTATACTTTTGGCCATGTAGTGTATGTCAGTGTTCAAGTTTTGCACAGCTTGTTTCAGATTGTGCATTCGGCCTGTTCTCAAACATCCTTGCTCATCATTTTCAAGTGATCACAACCAAAGCTACTGTGACCTGGAAATCAAAGCTAGCAATTAGCAACCTCAATTCTCAGAGAGAACAAATAAACCAGCAAAGCGATGTTACAAATAAACCCAAGAACAACTCTTAAAGCTGAAAACATCATACATATCATACTGTATATCAAAACACAAATCCAGAGCTGAAATAGATACTGTGCGCGTATACTAACTCATAAACTACAATTGTTACATTATTTGCTTTCTTTTACAGCAATATGTACTTATAATCCTGCACTGTCACCGACCCATTTGCACAACTGTATTTTCTCCATTATTGGGTCTAGATTCCCAGTTCCCTAATGAGCACTGTACACAGTAGGGCTTACATCTTAGGCATAAGCAGTGCTTTGTGTGTTTACAGCTCTAACTCTTAGGCCTTATAAGAGGAGCAAGCAAGCCAGCTAGTCCCGGGCCACGCAGCGCTCGAGGGTTTGAAAAAGAGGCCGTACATGTAATCAAAGCATAGGGAGAGAGAGAAAAGAAAGAAAGAACCAGAAATAAATAAAAAGAGAGTAGCAGAACATACCCAGTGGAGCTGCACACAGTAAGAACCACGAACACAGGCACTTGTACTAAAACCAAAGTTTGGTGCCACTCTTTAAAATGGAGGATCCCACTGCTCTCCTTCTTGCATGTATCCACGTTCAGGTCAATGTAATGTAATTTAGGACTCCACAGAGGCTGAAGCTGTCCTGAGGTGGGTGTGTTTTATATATACTGCCAATTGGTGACAGAGTAGACCTCAACCATACAATAATGCAGCAATGGAAAGCTTAGCAGACATACTGTGGCATGTGTGCTTTCCCAAGAAAGTCTTTAAAATGGCCTCACCCTGTTGGTCAGGTCTTCGCCAAGGTCTTCCTGCCATCACAAGAACAACCATGACCATAAAAAGGCCGTATTAAATATTCAAGATTCAGCTTTCCAGTGTGTTGACTGACAGAGTATTCCACCCGCCCACCCTCAAACACAAACACACACACTTTTGCAGTGCACTCCATTACAATCCTTTTGCTTGGTTGCACTGTTTGTTAACCTGAGAACAGCACGGAACCTCGTCAAAAACACACTGCCCAAATGGTGGCCTTTGTGGTTATTTTATGGAAAAAAATACATTACGTTGTATTAAACTGGACAGACATCAGCTAATGGATCTCAAAATCGGATGTATTGCCAGAGAGCCTAAGCACACCTATGTAGCTTGAGTTGCTGTGCCATTGATTATTTGGTCGCTTACAGCAAATAAAGCAGTACTGTGTGAGTGGAGGAGATGTCATGCATTGTGGTAAAGCATGGACTCAGAGATTGGATGGCATAAGTTGAAAGAATATACATTATTAGACTTTAATAACAAGTATATAACGTACAGACATCTGGGTGAAAGAGGGGTTGAGATGTTGAGCAGATATAGGACAGAATACAGGCTGTAGATTTGTATATGATGACAGCACTGGTGCAAAAAAAAGAAGTATTTTCCTTGTGCAACAACGGCAAAAAAAGCTTCTTGGTCACTGTGTGTGTGCTCACATTCCTTTATATGTGTGTGTGTGTGTTTTTGCCAGCTGGGTTGGCCACTAGGAGTGTCTCAAAGTCCAGGATAAAACAGGTAAAATGAGGAAGCACAACAGCCAATCAAATATCAAACTAAATTTAAACACAAATTTCTATTAGCTTCCGATACTATTTGGTTCACGGAATAGATATCTACAAAGATTAAAGCAATCGCTTTGATAAACATCTCATATAGTAGCCTACGTTGCGGATTATCCTTGCAATGGGGAAAATTAGGGCAAATACAATGCGGCTCGCGGTCGTCCTCACGCGGCTACTCCATAGCGCAATCAAAACGCACGGATTTGCATGTAGTGCAAGGGGTGCAAAAAAATGGCAATTTCAGGTCCTCCGAGCAGAGCAATGTGCTGTGATCTACTCCTAACAATACACATCTTTACCTGCTCAGCTCCCACTCCTGCACAACCTATCCCGTTCAAAATTTTATTTAGTGTTTTAGAACTCCATTGCTTTCAATTACCAGTACTGATTGTTACATCAGCATTAGAATGTTCGGTTAAAAACATTCTAATCACATATTTGTGATCTTACAGCTTAAAGGGTTGAAGGCGCCATAATTACTATTTCTATTACTACTTCTTCTCTCAAAATGTGTTGAGCCTTCCCGCCAACGTCCCATTCTTTCTGCCCCACCTTGATTGTTCCACCGTTGGTTTGCCGTGACGATAATCAGCCAAAGGGCTTCGGATTAATTTTTCCATTTCAGACATGTAGGGTGAGAACTTTTTTTTATTTTTTTAAAAACTTTTTTCCCAGTAAACCTAAAAGCTTGCACTAAGGTATTTCAGTATAGATTGCCGTCATTACTGGGGCAATTTAAGAAAGGCTGAGAAAAAAAAACAATAAAAGGACAGAAGAATTTTGCCAAACTTCATATGAATCCCTGATGGGACCAGGGCGACAATTTGATATGCAATTGTCAATGTCACTCAGAAAGGAATTTTCATGCTCCCATTTCCAGGAGAAAAAAAAAAACAGAAAAAGACGAACTAGTTCTGAGCTCAATCAGTTTTGATGGCAATCGCGTGGCTTGTTCAGGACTTCCTGTCCAGCTTTCCCAAGGGGAATATAAAAAGTGGCATTTATTTCACCGCCGTTGTTCTTTTTGGCTGTGTTGCTATAGTCATGAAAGACAGAAATACGCAAACCAAACACAGGTGTTTTACTCCAATGTGATTGTGTGGTTGGGGAGAAAATAATCTTTTGGTTGGAAAGATATTGGTATAGGAAAAAATGGCGAGGACCTCTTTCCTCGACAACGATGAAAGACACACCCCTCGTTCATGAGTAAAACCAGAGGACACCATCAGAGGTGTAACAGGAGAGAGGGAATGTGTAAAGATGTGAAAAAAGTGTGACCACACAGGAATTATTTACCTGCGCTAAACTGGATTAGGAAACACCCATTCAAAGTTTCACTTAGAAGAACATTGAGTTGAGCTCATTTTCAAATACATTAACAATACTGACAAAAATGAATGAATGAATGAAAGTTCAACTGATAAAAATGATATTGATTATTTTGGGCAATATCACACGGCCCCTTTGGAACGCAGCAGCAAGCCCCCTTTTTCTAATACAAATACGCATGGACGTCATTCCAGCTTATATCTATACATCTATTTCAGCCAGGGACAAAAAATTATTATTGCGGATAATGCCGCCACTGCTGTCGTCTCGGCACTCAGGTCTGCCAGAATCGAGCCGTGCATGGGAGCGCTTTGCCTATTGTTTACTTTTCGGAATAAATTAAAGTTTTTCGGTGGGAATTCTGTTGTAGTGCAGAGCAAAAGGAGGACCTGGCACAAGAGTGCGCTCGCATTGTGAATGAACTTGGATGAGGCGACGCACGGAGATTCCCTCTCCGTCATCCGCGGTAATTGATTGCATCTGCTAACAAGGCGTAATGTATTCTATTGTGTTTTGTTTCTACTGCGTTCATTAAGTCGGCTCAGAACGACGGGCCTCTCTCTCTCTCTCTCTCCCTCCCTCTCTTTTTCTCTCTCTCCCCCTCTCTCGCTCGCTCTTTGAGGCAGAGACGAGGGTTTTTTTTATGTGAAGACAGTATGACAGGCTTGGCTTCTCCCAATGCAGCTGGCACAGCCAGTGCCAAAAGCCAGAGCCTGCAGTAATGGGATCATGAGAGACCCTCTCTCCCCCTTTACCGTTCCCCTGTCAGGTTCCCACACACTTTTCCCCCGCACCCTCTGCTGCTGTCCCAGGGTCCCCTCTTAATGAGGGACCTGGGACAATGCCGCCATTGTTGCCTCTGTTTGGGACCGTGCGCTTCGAACAATCCCTGTTTACCCAAGCAGTTGTGCGACCCCAAATCTGCCGTTAATTACTTCTAGCACTCCTGATTAACTCTGGTCTTCTCTCTGGCACAAAGAGCTATTGAGCCAGCCACAAGGAATCCTTTCCCCTTCGTCCATAACGCTACCGCTCTTCCCTCTCCCGCTTTCTCCCTCCCTCTCTGTGCCCTGTCTCTCTTCCTTCCCTGCTCGCTCTCTCTTGCACACTCTCTCTCTCTCTCTCTCTCTCCCTCTCCCCCTCTCTCTCGTATCTGGCTTAGTCCATCTCCATCTTCGGTGTAGGATCAGTCCCAGCTCCATTTGTACACTGTTCATCTACAGCACTCAAAATGTGCCCATGCATAATGAATCCAAGCCTCAAAATGTGGTGTGAGGAAACGAGAAAGAGAGGAGAGAGAGAGAGAGAGAGAGAAAGAGAGAGAGAGAGAGAGAGAGAGAAAGAGAGAGAGGGTATAAAGGAATGGAAGGAACAGAGTGAAACACCATTACAGGAAGTAATGCCATGGATGCATAGGGAACAAGTGTGTGTGTGTATCAAAGGCCTTATCTGAATGAGCAATAATTCAAGACAAAGCTAATATCTCTATAACATTCAGCCACGCAAACCATGCACAGTGGCTATTTGTGTGATGTCGAATCGGCTTTCTGACACGTTAAAAGAAGCAAAAAAGGAGAAACCCTATCACAACAAAAAAGAAGCTGAGGGCTGCACAGTGAGCTCTTCAGAGCAGTGCATTGTGGGAGACTTTGTACCGTTACAGCTTTGCACCATTTCCCCAGCCAGTAAATACGGAACAAGCAGTATGCAAAACAGCCTCATGAATATGCGTGTTTACACAGGGCTGGTGTCATTTTTCAGGGTTATGAGATTTGGCATTTGTGGGGCGGAAGCATACGTCAGTGTAAGAGAGAGTGACAAATACATAATCCCCACCGCTCACCACGTTACAGTGTTTTACAGGCGCCCACCGAATACACAGAAAAGTAATTAGTATGACGGACAGAGGAATCCTTCAAACAGGGCGTTCGAGAGCATGCCGTTCTCAAACAGGAAAAGCAGATAGCTTTTTTCAAAATCCCCAAATGTACTGTAAGCATGTTACATTTATAAGTAATAATTCATATTACATACGTGAAAATATATTTACACATACTGTACGTTCAAAATTTCAATTTACATATCTTTAAGCCATATATAACTGCTTCATATATTCACTGCAACAAAGACAGCAATGGTAAGCAGTTAGACTTCTCTTTCCAATGTCAATAAACTTGGAGGACGAGAGATGACGGATCAATGGAAAAATCTGTTCAGTTGTGGTGACAGGCATTTTGCCAAAGAAAATTGAGTACAACACAAAAACAAAAAAAAGACTATTGAATACATAAAAAATATTACATTATTTCAATAAAATGTAAAAGTATTTTTTTTTAAATAGCAGGTATCAAGATCTACATTGCCTTGGTTGAATGATACTGTTGATCACTGGATTTTTCAAATAATACTAATATAATATAATATTTTTTGTTAATTCAGATATACCCACAGTAGTTTTAGAACCTGAAGTGAACCAAATTCTATGTTAAATCTGGAGCGTGAGTCTTTTTAACTACAAGCATATTGCCCAAGAACCACCCCAAGAAAACAGGCCGCAACCTCAGTATTGTCCTTAACTGAGTTAATAGTTTACTCCCAGAAATCTCTAAAGAGAATATTAAGCCCCAGTACTATAAATGTGAGGGAACCAAATTTTCAAAAACCTTCAAGGTCATTGTTAAAATACAGTATTCAGATTTCGTATCAATTCAGCACAAGTGTTACTGCTTTTATTATGTGATGTACATAATTAGTAATGCATCCCAAACCTAAACTATTAGTGTTACTTTGTTTATTATGTGAGTGCACCATTATAAATGAAGGAAGGAGAGCGAGAGAGAGAGAGAGAGAGAGAGAGAGAGGGAGAGAGAGAGACTTCCCCTCTATCCTCAGTACCAGGATGTTGGGCATGCTTTCATTTTTACCAAATCATTTCTATTCACTCACAGTCACCCTCTAAGACGCTCCTCTGTGTGACTGTGACTATGAAAGCGCGAGTGTGCCGATCTGAATTGTAAAGGCAGCTTGATTTGATTTGCTGAGCGGCCGCAGTAATTGCATGCATCTCTGCACTGTGCACTTGTCATGCTAACAGGAAAATTCCTTGCTTGTAATTAGCGGGTCGGTCTGAGGAGGCACTATGATAAAGCGGGGGGGGTTATAAACTAGAGGGGATATTAACATGCAGCCTGTCGTAAGAGCGGCGTAATTCAGTGTAGTGCGGGCGCAGTCAAAAACAACCAGGCCACTGAGCTAGCTTAAACAGACAAAAGCCTAGCAACTGCCATGTTAGCGCAGCGCTTGGTATAAACCACCTTCACCGATTATCCCATGTGTCCCGTCATGTTTTAATTTAGGGAACACATTTGTATCTACATGCACAGCCTCCCTGGTCAGGGTATCTATTAACTTGTATCTATTTTAATTGTTTTGTAAGGTTATGGAAAAATTATAAACTACCTCAAAAAGAATTTTGATACAAATTATAGCATGACGTGTTTCATGATCCTATGTTCACACACACACACACCACACACATGTACACATGCACGCATGCACACACACATGTGCGCATATACAACGCGCGCGCAAACACACACACACACACACACACACACACACACACACACATGGACGCACCCACACACACACACACAGCTGCCAGACAGGAAGTGCAGTTACTCAGAAATTGAGTGAAAGAAATCATAAAAAATAATGTCACAATTGCACTTTAAAGTACAGCTGCCTGTCACCAGGATAATAGAAGTGATTAAGGGTAAAATGGCAGAATCACAGTTATTTAACACGCGTGGCATGTGCAAGGGATGGAATCTTATTGGGTGATGTGAATAACGTGAGCCATGAAGCTCACAAATGCAGGCGCTGTTGCGTCTCTCCACTTACAATACAGAGAAATATTCAAAAGATAACGCTGATGATAAAGATCCAGCCAAAATTATAATCCAGTTGCACACTCAGGAAAAGCTTTTTTATTTTCCTCAAAATAATGGGGTTGAATTTGTCTAAAAATCGGAAAATCCCATCCCTTGGTGTAATATGCACTGACACAATGCATGAATAAATAAATACATGTGTGCTGCATGACATGACAGACAGTAGAATCACTGTAATATATCAAAATATTGAATATAATTGAATGCATTAAACTATATTAACAGAGCAATAACAAACAAAATTGCGGTCTTTTTGTAAGCGCAAACATAACCCATTCAGACACACACACACACACACACATACTCATACACACACATGCACAGTTTTATCTATGAGTGGGAGCTCTGCAGGTTTCTTCAGAGAGATCTATGAACCACATAATATGTTTAAAAATCCTCGATGAAAAAAATGAGTCGAGTCTAATTCCCGATATTGTGCGGCATGCAAATTAATGTTTGGAGGTCCCCTCCCCCCTCTCCGCTTCCAAACAGTGGAGGCGGCCAATTTGCAGGGCCTGGTATACTGTACATGCAGTCTCCCCCTTTCCCCCAATCCGTGCAGCGATGCCCCAACCCCCAACTCTACCCCCACCTCCCATCTAAGCCTCCCGTGAGTTACAGACACCAAGAATGTACCAATGACAATGGCCTGGAAATTAACTTGACATTCGATGCGAGGGAAAAATATGTATAGTATACACAATAACGCATACAACATACATACATATATATATACATACACATAATAAAATAATAAATACAAATAACATAAACAAATGGCCCAGATAGCAAACCCCCCCTCCCCTCCGAATGTTGCATGTGCAGCACATACGGGGGATTTTAGGCGATGTGAGAGCAGGATGGGGTACCCCCACAGACAGAGGGGTCCAAGCCCCATCCTCAGGGGAGAGTCTCTATCACACACACACACACACACACACACACACGGACAAACACACAGACGCAAACACGCACGCACACGCACACACACACACACGCCACTTCCTCTGCTTTAACGTAAAATCCAGTCTTTTTCTTCTCCCATATAAACACATACTGTATTTCATTTATTTATTAGATTTTTTTAGCTCCAGGGACAGGGATGAGTGGCATAGCGCTAAAAGGTTAAAGCGGCCGAGCTCATTAAGACACGCCCCTCCCGAAACCCGCTCATCGCGAGGCTGCGGGGGTGCGGAAGATGAGCGGCGGGCGGCCGCACGGCGGGCCGGTGTCCCCGCCCCCCCGCACTGGTACGGCTGAGGGCGCTGCGACCAGCGTGGCGGTGTGGCGGACACACTGATGCTCGAGTGTTAAGAGAGGCACAGATTAATAAATCATTAAGGCTGGGAGAAATGCTGCTGCCCTCGCTCTCTCTCTCTCTTTCTAGCTGTCTCTGTATTTTTCTCTATCTATCTCCATTTCTCTCTCTCTTATATATACACACACACACACAGACATGCACGCACACACACACACACACACACACACCCGGCGGCCCAGGCAGTGTCTGTCTGAAAAGCCTTCTGCTGCTGATGTTGCTGGGGGCCATTAGACATGCAGGAATGTTAACCTTATTATGCATTATTCTAAGTGTCTGTCTGCATCCCCCTCATTTCTGCTCATGGGGCTCAACATATTGTGTCTGCAGACCGGCCTAGACATGGGATCCACCCCCCCAACCACCCCCTACACACAATACACACATGCAGGCGAAAATAAACACACACCGTCTCACACGCACTCACACACGCACGCATACATGTGCACTACCACGCACACTTATACACAATATAACACACAAACATGAAACACACACAGGCATACACATACGCACACACATACTGTAGCTACAAGCACATCAATGTGCCGGCTGAATAGCATGATTTCAGCTGCCTTTCTCTTCCTCTCTGTCATGTGCTGGTGCACAAATCACTGATCTTTATGCAAATGCATGCAGCTCTAAAATAACGCTCCGCACTGCTAACGTTTTAGATGCTAAGTGGGCACACGTGCACACACACACTCACATATCATATGAACACTAGTTCATATATGCGCACACAAAGAAAAATGCATTCGACTACACTGGCACACACACACACACACACACACACACACACACACACACACACACACACGTATACTCAAGAATGCATTCTTCAAAAAAAAAAAAAAGGAAATACATTAAGAAACATTCATTGATAGTTTGTGAAAAATACTGACGCACAAACACAGATGTCAAAGGAATGTGCATTGTTTGCAACGACTTCCATATGATTCTATGTCGCTGCCATCAATTCAAAAGCACACTTAGTACAGTAGCAGTATTGAGTATAAATATGCAGGGAAGTGACTACCTTGCAAAGCGGACCAGATAAAGAGGCAGGACTCACTATGCTTCTGCGGCATGAGCAATATGGATCTAGATAGGGGTTTTAAGCAAAAACAAAAATACATATAAAATTCTACTGACTCTCTGGTCAATTGAAAATGACAAACCATTGTCATTATAAATATGATTATATTTGCATAAACTGCATGCTTATATCGTTTGCTGATTTAAACATTCAAGGGTAAAATGAAGAGTCATTTGGGAGGTGACTATCTACCTACAATCTGGCCCTGTGGGGAAAAATGCACAGGAAAAAAAGATCCATTAAACGGGATGCACAGAAACGTCCTATCCTGATAAGGGCAAAGCGTTTGGCTGCCTATTTCATCCCCCGAGCCTACAGTAAGCAAGATCGCTTTTGCATTTTTCACAAATAACAGGCAGAATCATGTCAGCTCAACGCCTTGGTCACATCCCGCCTGCTCATTGTACAGGAAAAACAAAACCACGACAAGACAAACCCCATCGTTTTTCAATACACTGCCATCAACAGAGTAATAATTTCACGAGGATCGCTCTATTTTTAGTGAGCGATTCTGATATGTTGTTTAAAAAAAGATGAAGGACAATAAAAGAGCCTGATGCCGCTGGAAGCATTTGCAATTCATATAATAGTGCGGCTGAGCGTCGTCTTAGGAGAGTCCAGCTCGGCCAAGCTGAGGGACATTAAAGTGGCTTTCTTTTCAGATACTGATGTAGGGGGACGTGAGAACGAACTGGAGAAAACTGTCCTTTTTCAATCATTTGCTTTTGGAAGGGTGCTTAACCATTATTTTAGGAATACAGGTTTGAGCGAATCGCAAAACCAGGTCTTTACCAACCGCCAACCCTTCCTCCACCCCCCGCCCCGAATAACACCTACAGCCCTCCCCCGGTCAGCCATTTACATTCATTTGCAAAATGTTACTATGCATGTGGCCTTTGTTCTCGCTGTAAAATGATGATGCTGGAGAAAGCCGCTCTGCGTGGCGACAGCATCGCCCGCTTGGAGTGCCCGGCTACTTGGATATCTAATGAAAGCACGGGGCCGGCTGCTGAGATCGTGGGGCCGATCGCCCGCGATTCCGCCAAATTCCCCGCAAATGAGCCAAACGGAAATAATGAATATATTAAGGTAATGTGGCCGTGTGGAGAATCTGTGGACGGGGATGGAGACTGGCGGCGGATTAGCATGCGCTGTCACAGCCCATAATATGGGTAGTGCAGGACAACATAAAACCACAAAACAGGGAATTACACATGGGATGGGAAACCTGCAAAAGAAAATGATATAAATGCAATGGATTTATTATTATTATTATTATTATTATTATTATTATTATAATTTTTTTGTAGTTATTGTACATTCAGAGTGATTTCCTAATGCTTCTAAATGTGTAGAAATGTAATTATACTTTTATAATTCTCCTAGTAAATGGTTTATATGTTTTGTTTAACAGGTATATTACATAATGAGAGGCGATGCTGTGGGATTTCAAACGGGATAAGCTGTTGTTGATTGTGGCGCTCATGTGTGTGCACATGCAGTGTGAAACAGAGGCGTTATTATTTTTTTAAACGCGTTCGCACTGACCCACTTTCCCCTCCGCCTGAGCGCGCTCACACGTCCGCGTCTATTGTCTTCCGCGAGCGGGGCGGGCGGACGGGCGGGTAGGCGCACGATGCACGATGATGTGAACAGACAGAGCACTTAATTATCTCTTTCCGGGTACCACGGGTCGGAAAAAAAAGGAAAGACAAAGTGTGAAAGAGGAGTGTGGGTGGTAAGATTCCAAAGCGCTTTTCTGTCTGAGGCAAGTATGGAGATACGTGCCAGCTACGCGGGTCATTTCTGGCGGCTTTTGTCCCCCGTGTGAAACATACAACTGTATCTGGGTTTAACAGGAAAGGAAAACAATATATGCAGGCTATGACAGATGCCTTTTCTAAATGCTCAGCTGCTATGAAATACAAACCGTTTCCAGTTCAATGCTTGAATATTAGACGTCCGTAAGAAGGGTGAGGGGGGAGCGATGCTTGAATATTATCTGAATATGAATCTGCTGTAAGTAAGGAGGGGGGGGGGGACGATGCTTGAATAATTGCGGCGTATTTCTGAAATAAAATCCTGAAACGAGACATCGGGAGTTTACATTCAAAGGGAGATCTCATATTCCTGTCACACCGCATCTACGTCTGAGACGCCGCTCGTTTGGTTTGGTCTTCGGGCTTTGACCCCCCTGCGACCCCCGCTGGAACGGCGAGGAGGCGGCTGACGCAGACGAGATATTGTTCGAGCCGTTGGGATTCACGAGAAAGCGCCTGCTCTTATTACAGATGTGTGAAAGCGTGACAGTGGAATAAAACACATTTAAAACACCAAACACATTTTGGGGTGGGTGCTTGGTCGGTTTGGGGGGGGTGGACGATGGCCCGAAAGATTTCAACAGCATCGCAGTTCAAAATCAAGTGCATTTGACATGCAAAGAAGCGGAGTAAGTATGAGTTCTAGCTAATCGTGAATCTGGTTATCCTGTTGAACAAAGCCCGGCCAACCACATAAAGCAGCTGTGACTGGAACTGTAGCCTCATCTCTCTCTCTCTCTCTTTCTCTCTCACTCTCTCTCAGGAAAAACAGGAAGGTTTTGTTTAAAAAGAAAAGGTACAATGGAGTGCTTTTTGGGTTCCAAACTCCAAAATCAATTAGCCAGGGGTGGCTAGAACCCCAGCACACTACTCACAGGGGCAGCAAAGTCTTCACTATGGTATAGCCTGCTATAGCACACAGTCTCTCTCTCTCTCTCTCTCTCTCTCTCTCTCTCTCTCTCTCTCTCTCTCTCTCTCTCTCTCTCTCTCTCTCACACACACACACACACACACACACATACGCACGTACTCATACGCACACACCGTATGCATATATATATATATACATACATAAATGTATATATATATGTAGCAGAGACAACACAAAGCTCCCTGGGTACTTGTGGGAATAGAACGAATCTCACAACAAATCCCTTTCTTTCTGGTATCTTATATGTGTGTGTGTGTGCATGCGTGTATACATATATGTGTTTGTTTGTGTGTGTGTGTGTGTTGGGGGGGGTGTGGGGGGGGGGGGTTCCCCTTTCAAGCCAAGCTGCCAAATCTATAATGAACACTAAAACCCACAATAATATGTATTCCAAAAATACAAAAGCAATGCTGGAATGAAACCCTCTACATCAATAATTTCAACATGGATCCTACCAATAGGGATGGCCATATTTAATCTAACTGCAATAAGCTTCATCGTAAAGCTGATAGACAAATATGCAGTAACGGAAGTAAGGTTTTCCAATGCTCACGTAATATTTCCAAATATCGATGACCACTGAATGTCTAGATCAATATACAGTAATGCTTTTTCTTTTAAGGTCTTGTTAACTTTATTACTGGAGGAACAATGGACACTGTGGTTAGATTGAAGCCAAATACATCCATTAATAATCAAATTCTGTAGAACTTAATTGGAAGGAGGGAGTGAAGAGGTCTTGGCTTACCCATATGACCTGAAATATTCCTGCATTAAAAATTTTGACAGCGACAATACAATAAAATTAAAGCTTTTCAACTGCACTCTGGCTGATTTAGAAGCATTTAGGGCATGAGGTTTTCTAATACGGTAAAGACAGTCTTCTGAGATACCAGAGAAAGTCGTTGATTGGCTAACAATACTGGCAGCCCTCTTTACCTGAAAGCAAAGGTCCCCGAGTTTTAAATGATGTTCCCTAGCTCTCTCGACACGGTAACCTCGGTTTAATTGGTTCTTCGATGTGTTCCACAAATAGCATCTGAGAGAGATGTGCGCGGTAATTAAGTTTAGCACCACATGCTGCGGTCCAGTCTTCATCTCTACTTTTCACTGTTAAAGCTTTTTTTTCTCTTCTCCAGCATGATGTGACAAAAATACTTTGGTGCCTAGCTTTGTACCACCACTTGTCCAAGACGATTTTACATCCAAATAAGAATAAAAGATAGCTATGCAAATTATATCCAGGCCATCACTGGCTTGACTGAAGCCTGCTTTGATATAGTGTTTGATACCACAGGTGTTCAGTAATGGTAAAAATACTTTCTGCCTGGCAGGGTTTTATGGGTGGAGGATGTCCGTTTTCTGTGTGTACATATATACAAGTTCTTCTGAGATTAATGTCTATTTAGAGAGCTGAGATTGAGTCTTGATTACACTGAAAAATTCAAAGGTCACATCAGCCCTCATTATCAGAGATCCTGGGAGCTCGCTAGCATAGCACTAGCTGGATAAAACACTTCCCTCTGCAGGGGAAACCATTGGTGGAATCGGTTGCTTTTTGTTATGAATAATGCATTGTTAATCCAACAGTAATCACGTATTAAGTTTTTTCAGTCATGAATCAGAATGCAGTGTTTCTGTGCTACTTTTATGTGTTTGATTCAGAGGAGTAAAGACTTCACACAGGTCAGGAGTTTTGATATTGTTTGATTCAGGAGTAAAGACTTCACACAGGTCAGGAGTTTTGATATTGTTTGATTCAGAGGAGTAAAGACTTCACACAGGTCAGGAGTTTTGATATTGTTTGATTCAGAGGAGTAAAGACTTCACACAGGTCAGGAGTTTTGATATTGTTTGATTCAGAGGAGTAAAGACTTCACACAGGTCAGGAGTTTTGATATTGTTTGATTCAGAGGAGTAAAGACTTCACACAGGTCAGGAGTTTTGATATTGTTTGATTCAGGAGTAAAGACTTCACACAGGTCAGGAGTTTTGATATTGTTTGATTCAGAGGAGTAAAGACTTCACACAGGTCAGGAGTTTTGATATTGTTTGATTCAGAGGAGTAAAGACTTCACACAGGTCAGGAGTTTTGATATTGTTTGATTCAGAGGAGTAAAGACTTCACACAGGTCAGGAGTTTTGATATTGTTTGACCCATGGTCCTTATTGACTAAACATCTCCAAATGCTGTTTTTGTGTTTATTTTGTGTTCTGGAGTGTTAAACTCACTGAATTCACTTAGTCTTCAGACAAATGCAGCTGCAGTCATGCACACATTGACATACACCAACACACAGAAAAATAAAAAAGCAAAAACATACAGTATATACAAGCTCAAAGATACACATACACACACACACACACACACACTTACAGGCACATTTGCGTGCACCCACAAATGCACATACACACACCAAACACAAAGAGACACATAGATCCATACACACATACACAAACACACGCACGCACACACACATACACACACACAAACTGTCAGTGCCCTTGGACACTTGGGAATTGTTGCTCTCTGGTTGTGTGACCTTAGCTCACCTCAGGTATTGTGTGCTTCAGGATACATTTCAAACAGGTCAGCGCCCCTGCTCTCCTCCATGGGGTAAACTCTGGTCATCTTCAACCCCTTTGCCACATGAGAAAACAAAACACAACAGCTGAGTGCAACGCTCTCACAGATGGAGTGAATCCTTCACAGGGTAAATATCATCCTAGTGTGCAGTGCTCGAGATATAATGTGAATTGCCTTATAGACAGTCACACACATACACACACACACACACACAAACGCACACACATGCACACACATACACTCTCTCACATGCACACACACTCCAGAATGGAAATGCTGTTCACTCAGAAGAAGAGGAATAAACCTTGGAAGAATTTACCGTGAAAAGGTTGTCCACATTTACTTTGCATAATATAAATGAGAGATAACCTCATACAAATATCAGCTGAACCTTCACAGGTATCAATAAAGAAGCTTCAATATTTTGATTAGTTTTTTTTTTGGTTTGCATGTTTGACTGTATAAAAAAGGGAGAAAAAAGCCCTTCACCAATCAGGTGTTAGCATTCTGGTGCTGCGTGGCTGTCTCTCTAGTGACAAAGCTTCAGCTGGGAGCTTCAATGGAGACCCCCATAGCGCTCACAGCAGCCGACCGCGTAGCGGATATGAGAGCCGCGCTGAGAACGCCTCTGAACAAACACGGCGCGCCCCTCCCCTTTCGCCGAGGGCTCACAGTTCTACTATCAAACCACTGATCCCCCCCAAGTTCTTCCCCAAGGTCGCATGCACGGTCACCGGTGTTCCGGACCGGAGCGCTGTCCGGAATTCTGATGCCTAATGGCGGAACGGTAGAGGCTGCTGACCTTCCGGCATCCGGAAAACTCCAACCCCGCCTTTCGCTCGTTCTGGGGTCATACCGCATGGCCACAGGACCGCAGGGCTCTCTACAGCAGGGCCATGGGGAACTCCATGTGCGCCAGACCCCCCCAAGAACCAGCACATAATATATTTAACAAGGAAAGCAGAAATAAAGTGTGCAGTGAGAATTACGCACTGCTGGAGAGCTTCTTTTTCTTTTTTTGTTTAATGCTGATGTTACGTCTCTATGGTGCCCCATAAGTGCGGCCCTTTAATTCTTTTATACGCTAACGAGTTTCCTTCGGCTCACCTGGGTCTTGATTGGAAATTATGACACCTGTTGTGGATTTCCAGATACAGGTTTTACATTACAGCTCATAAAGTCAGTTGTTTTTTCACGTTCCGGATATGATGGACCTCCATTTTGTTAAGGTAAGTGGTGACGACACCGATTCGAGTCGCGTGTGTGTTTGTGTGTGTTCACCGAGTGCGGTTGGAACAAGTCAAATGGGTGCTCTGTGAGCTCCGTGCACGGAGAAAGAGGGCTCAAATTTTGTAGTCTTTCACATTGACAGAAGAGTGACAGTTGTCAGCTCCCATCAATGGACGGTGTTGCCTGACGGGTCAAAGTCATCGGTGCCATCGCTGCGTTCAGCCCGTTCCGACACAAGGCCTGGCGACAAACGCTTCTGACGCACCAGGAGGGCCCATAGGTAAATCAGGACAATTAGAGCGTGGTGGTGGAGGAGGAGAATGCCAGGGAAAATGGCAAGAGGAGATGAACCCGCCTGCGCCCACTTCCTGTGGCCGCGCAACAGCATCGCCTGCCTGAGTCACATCCCGCTGCAGGGATTAGGAGGGGAGTCGAAAGAAAATGACCAGAACCAAACTGCTTACAGGAAAGGCTAACATCATAATGCTGGCCACGGGGGGCCGGGGGGGTGTCATTCCGTCAACACACAGGACTTTATTGGGGGGTGATACTGCTCTCAGTAAATACAGGGGAATTATGATAGTGTAATTTGGCTTACTGCCAGCGGTCAAGTATTAAATGTTCACGCCCTGACCAGAACCACTATGGTACTTCGGAGGTCTTCCCAAATTTCACACGGCAGAATGACAGTCATAAAAGCCATTCGGATGTCCCATGAAGCAAGAACTAAGCTACTCACTAGTCCCACCTAGTTCACCCTAGTACAACTAGTTCAGAATAAAATCGTGGCCACAATCAATGTGCTTCTGAAATGTTTTCCCATTGTAATGAATTTAGTGTTTCAAAAAACACACAGTACCAAAATGAGCGGTCACACCAGGCTTATTTGTTTACTTATCCTAAATTCATCTCTTCCTTCAGTGTGTGATTGGGGTGGAATTCTGGCAGTGACTGCTTCAAAGAGAGCAAGCAGTGCCCTGGTCCAATTAGCTGTCAGGTTGCTCTGGAGTTCAACTTGGCACCATTAGCCTATGTGTAATGCAAATTTTGCAGGCCTTTGTTCCGAAAATATCTGTGTACTCCAAAATGGAGTCGGCAGACAGTTACCGGAGCGAAAGTGAATGCCATTACCATAATGAGATGAAAAGGGGAAAACAGCAATGAAGAATATTTGTGTGTCAAAGAAATTCAGAAAATCAACGATGTTTTGCGAGGGAGAATGTACAAGACTAATTTCGGGCCCAGAGGTCTGAGAATAAAGAGGCGAAAACAGAACAACAAAATGTCTGGAAGAGGCGAATCAGCGACACGCGTAGAACAACCCAGAGGAACCGAAAGCAGACCAAAAAAAATGCATACGGTTTGTGAGAACAATGCCAAACATTTAGATCCTTAGCTAGCCTATTTTAAGGAATGCAATGATGAAAATAACTGAAACAATTCACGATTTAACAGCATCAGCTGGGCCATATAGGTGGTTTTGAATGTGCAGTAAATAATTAGATTATATATTTATTCTTATATATTTATTCTCTATCCATACTGCCTTATCCAGGGAAATGTTTATCCTCACACTTTAAATGTAATAACATAATGACACTCCCTGCGGGATTTGATCTCACAATCATCTGTTTAGAAAGAACGGCTTTTCCACCATTGCTGCACCCTTAAATGCTTCGCCCCTTGTAGTTCAGGGTATCCCAACGAACAGACAAAGAGTACCTGTGTGGATGCAATAGTACATCTCAATAAAATAAAAAAAATGAAACAACTCAAATGTATATTGATGTAATTGTATTTATTGAGAGCTGAAAGAAAAGCAATATCTGGTCAAGAATCTCATTCCGTACCTACAGGTTTCATATTTCACCTGAATATCATTCAATGACTTGTCCAAACATAATGCATAACATATTAAAAAAATCTAAATAGAAGACAAAACAGTGAAACTCACGTATTGTAACCCAGCACTATCCATTCCTACGTTTAAACACAGAGAATGGACAGAGATGGAAACAAATAACTGTACTTATGTGTTCATCACCAATTATTTCTATTTTTATTATTAAGCCTTTGTTGGCCCTAAGGCAAACTTTGATTTGACAGAAAACTACAGAAACATGTACACGTGCTTGCACACATTACACACACATATGAAAATGTATACACAAACATATAAATACATACATTCTTACACACACACATGCACATACACTCCCACATACATACATATATACAGTGCCCTCGACTATTATTGGCACCCCTGGTAAAGATGAGTAAAAAGAGAATAATCCAACCTTTAATTGAAGTGAATTTATTATGAGAAAAAAAAATCCCTCATCAAGAAATAATTATTTTTAACAAAGTCATGTGTGCCACAATTATTGGCACCCCTGCATTTATATATAGAATAAAGTAATAATAATTGTTAATATTTGGTCGCATATCCTTTGCATGCCATGACTTCCTTATGTCTGTGACCCAACAACATCAAAAGACTCTTGATATCTTATTTTCTGGTGCTCTTACAAGCGATACTATAATGTCTCTGCATTTGAATTGACCTCTATGGGAATTGGGGGGTGGGACTAGATTAAGATGTAAATTACATTGGAACAGTATGGAACACATGGTTGGTTAAATGGCTCCAAGTCATCAAGGGTCTGACGTATCAAACAAGCCTTAAACCATCACTCTGCTGCCACAAATACAGTAGATATGGATGGATAACTTGAAGGGTTTCTTCTCCTGACTTATTTTTCCGAGTTCAATAGGAAACTTTGTCAGGAGAAACAACCCTTAAAGTGATCCATCCATATCTACTGCATATTTGGCAGCAGAATGATGGTTTGAGGCTCGTTTGATACTTCAGACCCTTGATGTCTTACAGCCATTTTACCAACCATGTATTCCATACTGTTCCAGCATAATTTACAGCTAAATCTAGTCCCACCCCGCAATTCCCATAGAGATCCATTCAAATGCAGACACATTATAGTATCGCTTGTAAAAGTACCAGAAAATAAGATATCAAGAGTTTTTTGATGTTGTTGGGTAACAGACATCAGGAAGTCATGGCATGCAAAGGATATGCGACCAGATATTAAAAATGATTACTTTATCTATATATAATGCAGGAGTGCCAATAATTGTGGCACACGTGGTTTTGTTAAAAATAAGTATTTCTTGATGAGGGATTTTTTTTTCTCATAATAAATTCACTTCAATTAAAGGTTGGATTTTTCTCATTTTTTCAGTGTGACATTAAGCTAATTCACCAAACGGTACATTTTTTATAACCCTTTTTACTCATCTTTACCAGGGGTGCCAATAATAGTGAAGGGCACTGTAGATGCACGCACAATGAGTGTGTTTTATCCACCACACACAATCACAATATGCTGCATTACAGCAATTGAAAAACAACCCATGGACAAATACTATACATCAAACATATACCGTATGTCTTTGTCTTTTCTTTTTTTTTTGCGTTTAAGCCATATTTGCGCATTCACAACATCAGTTATTAAATGAGGAAGAGAATGCAAGATACAGGGAGGGAGGGGAGGCAGGTGGGAGGGGCTGAATATTCAAATTCAAAATCACATTTTCTCCCTGCGCTTCTCCATAATAAGTGAGACCGGGCAGCGCGTGTGTTGCTATCGCTGGTCACAGCGAAGCACAGCTCCTAGCGGGGAGAAAGGAGGGGGTTCAACAGTGCAGCCAGAGGAGGCAGCGAGGCTCGTGGGCGAAGTCTCATGCCTGGGGGCCATATTGGTATAGCAAGGACACGCCGGGGACTTCGGGCTCTCTGCCCGGTAACTGGAGTGTGTAGAGTATGCCAGTGTGTGTGCCACTCTGTGACGAGGGTATTAAAAAAAGGGGCGTTCCCCTTTCTGACTGCAATGCCTTCCTCCTCCTCCTCCTCCTCCTCCTCCTCCTCCTCCCCTTGTGTGGCTTGTCTCATCGCATCTCTCTCCCAGCTCCCCTATGCGCTACGGCTTTTGTACTACATGTGCAAGGCATTCCATCACAGAGCCTAGCCTGGCCTGACTGATGGAGTCCAGGTCCTGCTGCTACAGACACTAAAAACGTGATACTGAAAACACACGCACACACACACACACACACACACACACACACACACACACACAGTGCCAATGAAGACCGAGTACAAATATTCATGGATGTAATCTTAAAAATTCCAGTGCAATGTAATTGCAGTGTAATCATAAGGACTGTGATTGCGCCTGACCAATAGAGCTGTACCTATTCATTTGGACAGACAATGGATGTATTATTTTGTCATTGTTACTGTTAATAATTAATATGTTTATGTGTTTATGAATTGAAACATTCACCACACAGATATCAATATAGGCTTATCAGCACAATTACGCAGACACGCGCACACACACACACACACACACACACACACATGCACACACTCTGCACCCTCTGTGAAGCATTCAAAAGTAAGAGCGCATCAGTGTCTACACTGTGAGTCATTATCCATTGTCTTGTTTCTCCCTGCCAGCTCACGCCAGCGCCCAGCGCATGTCAGAGTTTTCCTTCCACAGTGGCACTCGCCTGCAAGCCGAGCCGAGGGGGATCTCACAATCCATTAACAAATGACAGGTGGTGCTTGAAACATGCACAAATTTAATTACGCTCACCTATTTCCCATATCAGCAGTCTAGAGCATTTTACACAGCACCAAAAGCGCACTCACACATGCACGCACAGACAGACACACACACACACACACACTTCATTGGGCCATTCATCCAGAATTTAATTCCACATTTTGTTCACACTGTTTATGTTTTCAAGAATGCTTTCTCCCCTGTCCCTCTCTCTTTCTATCCTGCTATCCCTCTCTCTCTCTCTGATTCACACTCAAACACACACACACACATGCATGCACTCATATGCACACTGACATAGCCATAGACACATACTCAGACACAATAAAACAAACTTAAATAGAAAGACACACAAATACACACACCCACTATGTAGACCTGCAACCATACACACAGTCTCTCCCGCACACACACCACACTCTCACACACATTGACGGTTCGGCCAATATGAGAATCCATTAAAGCGTGAAATGAATTGATATAATCTGCACAAATGAGAAACCATTGCAGTACAAGACTGCTCTCTTTCACAAACGTGCCCCCCCCAAAAAAAAAAAATAACAGTATATATATAAATACATAAATTGAGGGTTTTTTAAAGTTTTGTAAATCTGAACACAGTCCACGCAGTGCGAGACGGGTAGATGTCCGTGCTCTGCTCACACAGGAGGCTGTGACCCTCTCCATCCCCTCTTCGAAAACACTGCCTCTCTGACTCAGACCCTTAATAGAATTGCAACAATTCCAGGATAGCACAAGCACATACAAGTTCTACTCAACACACGCATATTTCGCGCACTATCTGTTCGTAAAACCTTGAAGGCGTCCCTGTAACTGGTGGAGAGTGGAAGAGAAGGCCACGGGCATTAGCGCCTGAATTGTGTGGCCATTTTCGAAAAGACCAACTGTAGCCTGACCAATCATCGTGTTTTGGCCAAAAATGAGGACAGTTCAAATCAATGAATCTCCTTCTTCGGATGCCTTTGGGAAAAGTGCAGGAGGCGCTGTCATTCGCTTGCCCCAAACAAACTGAGAAGGATATTGAATTTAACAAAAATAAAAATGAAATGGGAATGGAAACAAATTTGTGTCTTTAGTCGTGCGAGCAAGAGGCAAAAATAAATCTCAGAGCCTTGACCGTTTATATGTCGTCTTGCATATTCAAAGAGGCTGGTGGTCAGAGGCAGAAGGGCCCAAAAAAAAAAGCACAACATTGTGTCGGAAAATAATTTACCGCATTCTTACCCCCGCTAACGGCGGCCATGGGCCACGTCACCGTAGAGATGAAACGGCATGCAAACCACAGTGCGCGCCATGCACGGTATAGCTTCTCAAGTCCTTTTAAACGACTAAGGAGAGAAACCGCAAAGAGGTACCATAGAGAAAACACGTACATCTCCTTACACACCCCTGACCCAGGGAAAAGAGGGACTCATAATTCCTCATAGCAGGGGCTGTGGAGAACCTAACCGAAACAAGGAGACATACCTTTTCCTTTGAGTGGGCATCCATAAAAACAACGCGTGTAACAGAAGCCATGTTTTGTTTGTGTTTACAGCGCACAGCACACGTCCCATGTTAACTCGACTCGAGCAGAGATTATAAGAGGATAAATGGGATCGAAAGCACTCTATCAGAAAGTGAAATTTACTCATTCTGCGTTGAATTAACACATATTTTGTCCTGTGTAATCTAACTGTTGTCCATACAAATTGAGTTAATCTATCATTGTGCCATTCATCTGGGGGACAAAAGGCACATATTTAAAAAATAGCAAAACAGAATTTGTGTACACATACTGATCTAGTTCATACGGTATACGATACACTGAACACACTGGTGAATGTACAAGATGTCCTCATGAATTAGCATACTGTAGCCGTGCTGTGCATTTATTTCATTGTATTTACACTAAAACCTGTTATTATTTCTCCTTCTTTTTAGTAACATTACAAACTGTGATTGGGAGTAACAGCAAAATGGAAGGTGTTTGTGTGTGTGTGTGTGTGTGTGTGTGGGGGGGGGGGGGGGGGGGGGGGGGGGGTGCATGTGTACCATACATTTAAAAATAACAATAATTTTTCTGCTATTCGCATGCCGGATAATGGAATTTAGCTAAAGCACAAAATCGAACGCAGTGCTCCAAATTCAAGTGTGATGTCATTTATTCCAAATGAACGTAGAGCGTACCATTCACTACGAAGATCGTGCGTTCATTCTCAATTGCAACGTCAGGCAAATTAAATACTATCCATGTGGTGTATCGCACGCGGGTGCAAGACTCTAAGAGCTTATTCTATGCAGCAAGACATGGCCACACATGCAAATTGTGTGACTTAATAAATCGCTTTGAGAGCACCAGCATATATTGAGCTTATCTGTCATGCATTCCCATATACGATTTCTTTTAAAATACCCAAGGATTATATATCTGTAGAAAAAGATGTGTACTTTGTGTCAGTAAAGCAGGGGGCAGGATGGCAAGGTGAACATGCGTGCATGGCAGTAATGGAGAGGATTATGCGTTTAAATGTGTCACTCCGTATGCACACACGGCCACGGTGCTAATTAAATCATTGGTATTCGCGGCTACGCTTGCTCATTGTTTAGTGACACATGCAAACAAAAAAACAAAAAAGAAACAGCCACTGTGTTCCAGCAGACATTTTAGGTCTATCCTATCCGTGCTCACCACAGCTAAAGCCTTAAGATGGTGGCACCTAGGAAGGAATGCTACCTCAGTGAGCTGAACATTACAGCATTCTGTTCCTCATCCGTGTCTTCACGGGCACGCAGATCGGCTTGAGGAGATTTTCCTGATGAATCTTTAATTTCCCCTTTCCAGTAAGGATATTAGGTGTCACCGCTGATGCGCGCGCATTTATGTATGAGTCCTTTCTTCGCGGATTTGCATAAAATCGCCAGATGCTAATGTAAAAAAATGAGGCTTACTGTACAAGTGCCCGTAAATACGCCCGCCTGGAGTCGTCTGCAAAATCACTTAATTGTCAAATGATGTAGAGCCTGCAACGATACAACCCGCCCCAGAAAAACTCAAAATGTAACATAAAGATAATTCATGGTCATTCCACATCTTCATTTGTTTCAATTATTCAAGTATGTCTCTAAGTGCATTTTATTTAATTTTGCTCTTTTTTTGGTCATTTTCAACAGGAAAGTTCACGAGTAAAAATGCCAGGGTTTACTGAATAGGCTTTTGTGTTACATTTGGTGAATGGTATTTATTTTGATACCAAATATATCAGTGCAGCATTTTGAAGAGCCTGCAGACCTGTTCTCAAATGATGGCATACATGAACCAAAGTAAAAATGCAAAGATCCAGATATATAAGCCAACAATGGAATTATTTTTTTTTAAATTGGGAAAAAAATGTTTTTCTTTCCTCCCCTTTTGTGCATTCACAGACTTATTGTCAAATATCATGGCCCAAAATTCTACAAAAAAGTACAAGGCCTAGGCATTCAGTTATTTGGAATTAACAGAGATAAATTATTCAATGACATGTAATATATTATTTAGATGCTTTCATCTTATGGGGTTGCCGGGTATTTCAAATGCAATTATAGTAATTTATTTATTATAATACATTTACATAATACAAATCTAATGGACCACACTGAAATAAAAATGACAGCCAGTTCACCAGTTAAGACCTCCTGCACTTTCACAATTAATAAAAAACACTTCATAAAAATTCTAATGAAATCTTTTACATTAGAAATACTGCTTTATTTGGCTAGTGTGTCATGTGGATAACTATGGTTGTATCACAGCCAAAAGAAAATGGAGCTTGTACTTAATAAAACTGGTGTTAAATCATTAATTGTAAAATTAATGATGAATTCAAGGCACTGCCAAGATCATTTAGATGTTCTTCGTGGACTAATCATAGCTTTGCTCGATCTGAATTGGCCACGATGTATTTATATAGTATATCAACATATCAAGACTGTGTACTCAAACAGAACTTGTATTTTATCAAAATACTGAACTGCAATAAATCCATATAGGCCTACCCAGAATATGTACACAGTCTAGTGACTGAATTTCAAATGTACACAAACACTTACACGTACCTCATGGAAAAAGAAAGTACATAGGCCTACATTTTATAATTAGATTTCAAGATAACACTAGAATTGGGTATGGTAAAAATAGAAGTGCATTTAGAATAAAATAGAAAATTTGACTAAAAGCGCATGAAGCCCTTCTGGCTACTACAGCTTCAAATACAATTGACAAAAAATTTCATTGCACTTGTACCCTCATGCTGATCCGATGGTTAATGGCTCGGTTTGAATCACGTAATTCCAGATCAGCATACCGAATCATACCAACATTACAAACAGTACGAGCGATGCCTGAAAAGCAGGAGCAAGGCCTCTGCCTCCACCTTTATCCTGAAATTTAGAGAGTGACCGCAGAAAAACGATGAACCTTGGTGAATGGCTTCTAATCTTCCACTGGTGACATTGACATACATTTCAGTGAACCAAAGTGACATCCGAGACCTTCCGAAAAGGCTCAAGGGCCTTTACAAGTTGAGAGAGTTCTGTGGAAGTGCTGACATAGCTTTTTGGCTTCACTCTCCAAGTTTAACCTCTGTGAAGATTTCTCTCTCATTCTCAAAATAAAACAACCCAAGGCTAAGTATAACTTATTGAAAAAGAGGTCCTCACGTGATCAGCTATTTCAGCCATACAGTACATAGCAGGAAATACAAATGAGAACTACTGCACTGTACCGCTTCTACAAATTTGCACAGAAAAGCTCAATTGTCTGCTACATGCAAAGGCTGTCATGAAAAGGAAATAAGGCAAAGCATCGTAACCTGTGCAAACTCCAAAACCGTAAATCAGCCCCAAATACTCTTTATCGGCAACTCTGAGCAGAACATATAAGCGCACGTCTTCTTCATATTGAGATCTCACACATTTACCATGGTCAGCAAAGTCCAGGTGCACAAAATTGTGCGAGCAACCAAAAAACAAGACACATCTGCCTAAGATTGCCAGCGCAAAGTTAAGAAGAACATGTTGTGACTTGACTGCATCAGTCCCTACGTCACACACGTATGAGAAGGCCTGCAGCCTGGAGGGTGACCGCCACCGTGGCAGCCCTGGGATGGCAGACACAGCACGGACGTCCGCTAATCCCCTCTGGAACTTTCAACGAGTGTAAATATCCATGCATGATGTCATTAAATGGCTTAGCCATGATTCCCAGGATTACCCACACCTGTTATTTTGTACCTTTTTTTTTTTGGAATGAAGGGGGGGAGGTGCCAAAGCAGTCTGGTTGGTAGGTAGCACTAAAATATTTAACATAATCAGTGAGAGTGACAGGAGCTGTACTTGGGTTTTACATTGCATTGATCTCTTTACTATGAGCTATCAGGCGCTTAGGGCAGTTAGCACAGCTTTCTTGTAGCCTAGACACTATTCATTCTAGCAGTTATAGCAGATTTGCATTTGGCGACCATGATTAAGTATACAATGTCATTGTGCCAGATTATTGATGGCTTTAGTGTTTATTTAAGATACTGAGCAATACCATGTTCAAAATCACTTGGATATTCTGACGGAATACCTCCAAGCACACGTGGTGTGGGAACCCATTTTCATCCCCAAAAGTCTATTGTGTAAGTACTGGCTGAATGGACTGGGAAGTTGGATGCGTTTGCGCAGGGCACGTTGACAGGCGAGCGAGGGGGGCGCGCGCACGCCGCGGGAACCTGCCCTGCTCTGAGGGGCTCACCGATGCCGGCACACACACCGTGAGCTCACCTCCCGTTTCCACGGCGACACCAATCAGCGGGAAAGCCCACTGCGTGTGACAGAGACGCGCCGGGAAAGAGAGAGGGGGGGGGGGGGTGTAGAGAAAGAGAGCACAGAAGCCCACATAAAGGATTGCTTGTTTAACAACCGCACTTCATTTAAATACCTTATCTTTGAAATTCTAAATAAAGGCGTTCAATTAACCCGTTTCTGGCTTTACCACATCCCCACGTTTAAGACCGCAGTAAGCATTGACAGAGGTGGCAAAAGGCTTGTGTATGGAAATGGTGCTGTAATATAAACAAAGCACACACACACGCACACACTTATATCGTCACAACATGCAAATGCATCAATAAAAAGTATCAATAAAAAATATGTAGACATTTTGTTTTTATCCTGCCAGCCATTGTAGAAAGCAGAATGTTAACATTATATTATTTACTCATTTATTTGTTTAAGCTCATAATTAATACATATTTTCTACTTCTACACCTCAGAATAAACATAGCTCTTGTTATGCCACTAACACAAATTGGTGAAAGGCCAAATGAAAATGACAAAAAAAAAAATAAAAAAAATAAAATAAACATAATTACTTGGCACTATTAAAAATATATATATGTGTTGTTTAAACAATGCTATTGGTGTCATGAGTAATACAGAGCTGGCATATGCTGTTATTCTGTCCAACAATGCTAATGGTCTGTTCCTGCCAGACATGCTTTGTGAGGCCTTCATCTCTATGTCTGACTATGAGAGTCAAGTTCAAGTTCATGCATAAAACTAGCCACTATAGATCCAACCTCAAAGCAGTCTAGGTTCAAGGACATTGTTTTTTTTGACAATTGACATGCACATTGCACACTCAAACCTTTGTGCACAACAACACACACACACACACACACACACACACACACACACACACACACACACACACACGCACACACGCACTAAAATCAAATGCGTAGGCAACGGATAAATGCATATACAATATCAAAATATTTGAGGTGCAAAGCCTTTACAAACAAATTCAGCTCATGCAACTTATCTGAACCTAAGACCAAACAGAGACAAATACACACACACACACCCTTTGACTGACCTACATGAACTGCTGTGTGCCTCAGCAAAACACCACCCTAAAACAGTTTGAATGTGGATTTCAGAGTAACCCCCACTGCAGGGAAGCATAGTGTATGAAAGGAATCCTTTTAAAAGGCTAGTGCTATAGGTCTGCTATGCTCGTATGATAGGTGTCTGGTAATAAAAAACCCTACATCTACAATGTTACACTAATTATTACACTGATCATTAATTACAATTACCAAGTATGAAATCAGGTTTGTGATATCAAATTATTTTAGTAATCCTTTAAGACTTTAAAAACGTTATCTGTTGCTGCTACACCAGAGGACTCATGCTTTTAAAGAAAAATATATCTACATATATAAAATATACCTTGTCCTTAAAATTTATAACAAAGGTTGTTTCTTATACTTCTTTCAATTATTAAATATTACATTTCAAACCTTTATAAAATAATCATACATACACCAATCACCCACAATAGATACTCCGTACCAGTACAGGCCTTTTGAAGGGAGCAAAACCAAGCTGCTTAAAAATGGTGATCGCTCAACCAGTGAATAAAAGCAAAAAAATAAAAGAAAAAGCAGCACAATGACAACACTTGTCGCCATGGTTATGTTATCCTACCTGTCACGTGACAACAATGGCTGCTTCATTCCATAAAATGTGAACTGAATATAATCACTGGTTGGCAAATATGCCACAAACATGAGAATTTTACCACCCACTGTATTATACTAGTTAACTACACCAAGGGTAATTCAGAAAAAGGAATTATTTTATCTTATAAATTATACTCATAATGTGCATGCAAAATGGCAGTCACGTAAATAATCAGTTAATCGTTATAGGCCACACCAAGTACTTGAAGCAAACACTTTTAAAAGGCAACAAGAAACGCGGTAAGGTGGAGGACAGCACCAGGCATATGCTAACAAGACTCACTTGGGTAAATTGAATGCATTGCAACAGTTTTGCGATCATGTTTTCAACTGTGTATTGTAAAAACATGATTTCAATGAGTGTCTAACACATTCTTACTTGTTTGACAGCAGATACTTGAATACGAGTGAAGTTTTGCCAATGACTCCTCTCATATAGCAAAACGAAACTGAACTCAACTGACATACTCTGGTCAAAGACTGTGTAGAACCAGTGTAGCTATACAGTTTATGATGACGAAACTATAGATACGCAGAGCAAAGTAAAATGTTAGAAAGTTAAGAGTAAACTTATAAATCTCAAGAAAAGAAAAAAACACAATTATAGAGGCAAAAAAAAAAAAAAAACATCAAATTGGGGCAAAATGTAATAAACCTACATAAATATGTAATTTGTATAATCTGGAAACGTTTAAGATCATTCTATATTGTACGCCAATGACACAACCCTTAACTTCTGACAATCAAGAAGGGTGAAAGGGGCCTATAATTTGCTTTTTGTATTGTAAGCTTCTGCAATGATATTCCTCTACTGTGGGAAATACAATGATTGAGATTCGGTCAGTTATTTGCAGACTTGAAGATTTTCTTTACACTACGCTGACATTTAGTGCGGCCCCTGTCGCGAAAACAATGCCACCATTCATAGCTCGAGACGAAGATTTCAATCGACTTAACCTGACACAATGGAACTTGGTCATTCACTGGTTTCCCATATTGTGTTCTCAAATTTTCCCTCAGCAAATGTATAATGACTCGGTATTGTATGCCTGCTTAGACCAAGACTCGGAACAAGAGACACTAGTTTTGTCTGACGGTGTGAGAAAGTCGGGGAGAGATCTTTTCTCCCAGATGGTGTTAAATTCTGCTGCTTTTTAAGACTGGACTTGCATAAGATCTTCTGCGCCACTGCAACTGAGACGTAGCCTATAGTTCGCACTCGCTAACATGCATGATCACACAACGCAAAAACTAGGACGTATTATCAGATGCACAGCATACTTATTTTCTTTCAAACAAACGACAGTTTATCGCAACGTTTCAACGGCTAATTATCTTTGCGTTCAGATGACTAAAAATGCAACGGTTAGCCCAGACATTCAACATATATCGCATTTCTTACACGTTATTTCTTCTTACTCGAAGTCATATCAAACACTATATACACCTGTTCCAAATTAAACACTATATTGTAAAACCATATATTAGTAATGACTACGCGTTTCGTCCAACCATTAACACCTGACACTGGAGCTACAACAACACATTTAGAAGTGACACTGTGTAACATTGGACAATTACAAAAATCAAATCAATTTAAAATAGAAGGACACGGGCACGCAGACGAATCAGTTAATTTGCTTTTATTCAGTGGTCGTTGGTGGACAATATGTTCCTCTTGTTTTCAGAAACAAAGGGCTAACAACTTTGTAACTTGAATATATGACTCTCAGACGCTGTGATAAAAAAAAGCTAATTGTGCCAAGCATCTGGCAATAGTAAACAACAATGGACGTTTTATAACACTCTTGTATGGAGTCACAGTACGGCCACAAACCGTGAACCATTCAAGTGTTTTGTACCTACATGCGTTTCCACGCAAACAAACTATAGCCTAATCTTACAGGCCAGTGATCAGCAGGATATCAAAGCATGGCACGTGCTCTCTTGTCAGTAGTAATTTGTAATAGCTTCCAACTTGTAATAACTCCTCATGCTTTAACACCACAAACCTAGCCATTTATCGTCGACGCTGGCATTTTTATTAACCAGGTACAGTTGCTTTTAAAAGCATGACATATATTTTAACACATACAAAATAAATGTAATATATAAATACTTTTGATTTATCTACAATGGATAAATAGCCTATATTTAATTTAGTAGGGACATATGACAAACTTTAAAAGACAGCATCCAAATTGTATTTTAATATGTTGCTATTGTGTTAACGTCCTTTTCCTGAAAGAAAACACAGCAATAATCCGTGGCCCAAGTTCAAATGCACTTGAAGTGTGTGTTTGTCGTGAGATCGTAGGCATATGTCACTAATCTAACATTTTAAAAACGTTGACTCTTTCAGGTTACTTTTTTAACAAGGCTAAATCAGAATGCGATACAGTAACAGACCTATTAAAAGATGTAGCTCTCTTTTCTTTTTTGCCCGTAGCCTACATGTGTTTGCGTGCGTGTAGCACAGAAGGGGGGTGGTAACATAGGCTACTCAAAGCCATTGCCAGTTCAAAGTTTTAAAGACCAAGTCTGCTGGGCTAGAGAATCGTCGCCGTTTTCTAAAGTGATGCAGATGAGTCTGGTGCACTTGATGTTTTTTCATGACCTGTGTCGCCCCCACCCCCCAAGTCTGACAGCGCTGTCTGTCATATTCGGCCTGAGCACGGCATTGGCACTTGCCCCCGAGCGTGGGAAAGAGTGCGTCCAGTCGTTCACATCTCTTGCACTCCGTTTAACGGAATCAATTAAGCAAGGCCGACCCCCAACCCCCCCCCCACCTCCCCTTTTCCATTTTTTGTCAGGTCTATATACGTCCTAATTATTTCAGTTTGGGATGCCATTGCCGTTTCCTGGTTAGACTCGATCATGCCTAAACAAAAAGAGGGGAGGGACGCACGTGGGTTCCTCCGCAAATGTCAATCTCATTTTCAGCACTGAGCTCAAACCAAGGAACATTTGGAACTATTTGCAGGGAGGGAGGTTATGCCGTTTCCATCACTATTGTTTCACTAGATTTTTCAATTAAACGTCCTTGTAATAACGAAACATCGTACGCCTACCATATTGATATTTAGACCGACAGTAACACAGGTAACCAAACGTATGAATTATTCACCGTTTCAGAAATAATTAATTACATGTAAAAATAATCGTTTCCATTTTTGTCTTCCAAATATTTTCATACATGCACAAAAATAGCAAGTGTCAGTTAAAAAATATTGTGTGTGTGTGCGTGCGTGTATGCTTGTGTATGTGTGATACGCACTTGCCTTTTAAATATTTAATGAAACATCTAAAATCAGTAAACCACGAAATAGGCCAATGCATTCATATTCAAAGTAATTTTCTAAAATGAGGCTATATCGCTGACAGCTGACTATTATTTGATACAGAAATCAAGTGTAGCCTATGTCCTTCCAATTTCAGAATATTCTAGCGTAACTTTTGCAAGCTTTACCAGGTGAAGATATTTCCTTTTGAAACACTGAATCCAGCCAAACGGTTGTGTTTTTTATTGTACGTATTGATAAATGTCTTGGTCATACATCCTTCTGGAGTCCTCGATGATCCTGGAAGCAGTTTTTACTTTCGGTTATCTAGCTTTATGACGACCAACACACTCATACAGCTAGATAACCAAAGATAACAACCCACTTCCCATTCTTCAATGGTATTCCAGGCAAATCCACGTGCTTGTCATTCTGTTTTCCCTGTCATGTTTGTAGTCCCCTTTCGAAGTCAGGAAACACTCTCCAGTTGTCTGAAGTTTTTTAATACAATTCAGCACCGAGAAAATTTGTTCGACCTTTGATTGGGGCTGCTGTCCTTAAAAGTTTATCCACAACTCCCCCACCCTCGCGAAACTGTTTGCCAAAACGCAGAACATATAATCCCGGTGATTATATCACACCGCATACCATTAACCATCATTGCGGAGTTGAAGTAGGAGGCAGAAGGTGCGTTCATCCTCGCGCAGGCCCGTATTTGCATTGCAAATCACTCCATTCCCACAAAAGACTCCACTGCCTCTATTAAAGTCGTTGTGGCATGAGCAATATCCTGCGTAGCCATGTGAATGTTAGGGGAAGAAAATCCGTTTCCAGAAGAAAGTGCAAAGACGATGCAAGAAAAAATACCACGAACCACGATCGATTCAGATCATGAAGAGAATAATCAGCAGAACGACAATAGATAGAACGCACGAAACAAGCGTGTTTTTCTTCTTTTTGGGGGGGCGAGGGGGAGGGGGCGCCTTGGTCTCATTTAGCTGCAAGAGCCGGGAGACGAAGATGCCGTCCTGCTGGCTTGTCGCTACCAACGGTCTGAAAGAAGGAAAAAAGGGCCATCACTGAGAGAAAGGGGGGAGGAAACGGAGGGGGGGGGGGGTTGCAGTGCCAAAATCTGGACAAACCCGAGGTCAAAGGTCTCGGACCGCGCGAAAGTATAAGGTAATGATGACGACATGATATGTATTTCAAATGTACGTATAAATATGCACGAATGGACAGCAATCTCATCGCGCTATCACGCGCACTGGAATCATTCTGCTTTTTCCCTTCTCTTCGCAAGCATTAGGCTATAAAGCAAAGAAGAAAGGAAGACCAACGAAAATATTGCTCCGTGGCCTAACAACCGTGCTATTGGTCCTAATGAAGATCCTTCTATTATCCAGGTTGTCAGAAAAAAAAATATCCTGGAGCATAGATGAAAGCGGTGTGTAGCTAGCTGGGCAATGTCCCTGCCTGAATTATCCGTTCGCTGTACGCGCTGAGCGATTGCCCTGGCATGGACCTGGGCCTGGTTTATTGAAACTACGGGTCTGAACACGCCGAGAGTCCATGTATTATTACAATGACATTTCCTTTGGTGTTGCATTTGAATGAATTCCTATCTGATTTGACAACCGTAGCCCAGTCGCAGACAAAATCTAGCATGATGTACAGGTAGGCTATTCGCAATGTCGCATCATTTTTTGCTTCGTGTTCTCGTGGTACAACATAATGCTAAGATTTAAGCATGTGCTCCCTCGTGTTGTATTCATATAAGTTAGCCTACATTGCATCCAAAACGTAGCGATATGATATTTTTTCATTATTTTGGCTATAATTTCTACTATAGGCTATATTGCAGATCAATAGGGTGCAACATGCATGACTAACATCGCTATATTGCCTAAATGTGCTTGTTTGCATGTTCGTATGTGCATACACAAAAACAGGTAGGCTATACGGAGACAGTGTGTATGTGTGTGTGTGTGTGTGTGTGTGCGAGAGAGAGAGAGAGCGAGCGAGCATGTGCGGTACAACCATATTAATGAAGCCTATACTGATTTCAGCTTGCTATTCATTTCCCTGACACAATAAAGCACGCAATGCCACAGAAACCTGTTATTATTTATGGTTCAACGCCACCATAGAACCAAAACGATCTAAAACATGTTACTATCTCACTGTTTTACAGCAGAACCGTGCTTATGTGGGAGGGGCGATTCAGAAGTATCCTGAGCATCTACACTATAGCACGTCTATCCAGTCACACGTTTAACCTACGACGCTATTACCAATTCCACAGCAACGCGAAAAAAGAATTAAACTTCAAAACACTGTCGCCTGGGTAACGGTTTATGAGTATAATCTTCACCTTAATACATTTTGTTACCAAAACACTCCCCGATCTCAAAATATATCTCTCTCTCTCTCTCTCACACACACACACACACACACACACATGTCCGTCTTTGACATATGTGTATGAATCATACATTAACAACAACAAATAAAGATTTAAACGTGATATTCCATTATAACATGCAATGGCAATAGCTACATGTAGCACATACACGTGCTCCCCCACATCAATAGGCTGCTGTTACTGTCAAGCTACATTCAAACAGTACAATTCGGGATTAATGTATAAAGCAACATACACTATGTGCTTGCTTAAACTAATCATAACGTTAAATGATAAAAACAGGCTGTTGGTAGGCTTAGAATGATTTATCTTAACGTGCAATATTTATGATAACGTCACGATGTGGCCTTAAAGTGGCAATGATAACTGCCTGCCAAATATGTGTTTGGTATTTCTTAATAGTGTTTCTCTTTGTTTATGGCAATACAATACGGGAGGTTGTAGATACCAAAACAGAAATTAAGAACGTGCGCTTTTTATCAGTAATGCCCGCATTTCTGACAGATTTCGAGTTTATAAGACACCACACCTTTTTTTATTCGCTTAGGACCATATATAAAATCTGTGCCGAGTATGTACTAATTTTGAATCTGAGCTTTAACTTAACGGTTTGTATATAAACAGTTATATAAACATTTATGGGTATTATATTTAGCCAACTAGTATATACAACCAAGATACATAGGGGGGGGGGGGGGGGGGATACAGAACTCTGCCAACAATAACATCAACACTAACATGCAACTAATAGAACTACTAAAAATGATTTGGTTTTGAATGGTAGCGACCGTGTACCCTATGCATATGACCTTACTTGGAGTCGACTCCTTTTCTAATAATGTCACTGAATGTCAAACACTGAATTGAATATATACAATAGGCCTACCTATTTAAAATACAATGCTTCACATAGCCTATATAAAACATTTGTTCATAAGTACGGCGCATAAACCATACGACAATGTAGAAGGGCACTGCAACTTTTGCATTATTTGTATTTTCCATCTTCAAATTGCCATGTATCATCTGGTTGTATGCTCTAATAAAATATTAACAAACTATGCTGAATTCATGTGAAATGATATTTGTGTATGTGTGTGTGGTGGGGGTGGGGGGCTTCAAATGCCCAGGTGGATTTAAATCAAATCGGCAGCGGCATCGTCTGTGGGATATATTGGACTAGTTTCCCATAAAAGATGGCTCATAACGATCACATCTATAGCAGCAATTAACAAACTATGGTCAGCTTCGTGACGTCATCAAGGCAACTAAAAATCCTGTTAAATTCGGCATATACGATACCCACACGTTGTGTGTTGGAATACAAATATAATTGGGTGGTCCGCTTGTCTTTGTAACATAGTGGTCAAGTAGAACATGCAGCCTAAAACTACAAAAATACACAATTGTATGATTATTATAGGCTATTATTAACAATAAATAAGAACAAGGAAAACATATTATAGCCTAGTTATGCCTAGCTCAAAGCATATATAACTATTCGAATAAGATAGTGCTGTGTCATTAAACAGCACGTTTTAGCACTGTAAATGTTTTCTTAATAGTTAAATGTTTTTTATCTCTGTTCTTCCAGCAGCTTATCTGTCCCAAACGTGGAGCATATATTTGGAGACAGAAGTGTTTTAGGTTGCTCAGTAGACATGATCTGTGGCCTATGCTCCTCATAGCATTGGACTTGGTGCTGGAAGTGTCGATGGCCGTGATCATAAAACGAGTACCCCCAGCCCCTTCAAGAATGTCTAAACTGGCACATCGCGACCGTGTGCATTCAACCAATTTAAATATTATTTTAAAAAGTAATCTATTAATCTAATTGTCGCTAAATTGTACAACTCTTAGCATTGTTTCCTTCTAAAATTCACTTGCAATGTTACTCTTAGAAGAAAATCATTGATAGGCTAACAAAAACGCTGATTTCTTAAAATTTCATAGGCTACCATTACCGTCATTTAAATGCCAATTCACGCGTAGCCTACACATAGCCAATTACAAAATAAAACACCCTGCGACCGAAATTAAAGAAATGTACTTACATCTTTTAAATGTCGTCAGTTTATACAGCAGTTCTCTTGAGCAGTCAGAAATCATCCAAAAACAGAGGCCCTTCGAGCATATGCACTGTTCTTTCTAAACCTTCCCACAATATCCAGTCATCACTCGCCACCCTTCCGTTTAAAATTGCCGCTAACCCAGCTCATTACGCCTGCATCAGTTGCTCTCCGAGTTAGGCTAGAGCATATTCCAACCACATGATGTGTGTGTGTATGAGAGAGAGAGAGAGAGAGAGAAGGGGGGGGGGGGTGAGGGAGGGGATGGAGAGAAGAAAAAGGCAGAAGAGAGGGGGAGGGAGGGACATAGAAAAGAGAGAAGGAGGGAGAAAAACTTTCCCACACCGTATTTGTCCTCCGCACCAAAAGAAGTGAACTTGCGCCGGGGAGAGCGTCTACAAGTTTTTGGGGTTGGCTGGGGTTGGCCAAGGCATAGTCCATCCCTCCGTGTGGGCAAGGACGTGCTCTGAAATTCAAACAGGTTCCCCAGTTCTTTTGTTGGGTACAAACTGAAGAACCATTGTTCATCTATTGCGGTGGACTTCGCGTCGTTCCCAGGCCAGGTTACGCGTTGATAGCAATAGGCCTAATGAATTTACTCCAAGCCTTTCTGTAACGTATTTCCACAGACGGAACGAATAGAAAATGCGTTGCAACACAGAAACGCTAAATATTTTGTTATTATTTCGTATTAGTTAAAGAACAAGAATAAAAATGCGGTAAAGACAAAGTATGAGAGGAACCTCCTTTTTGATTATGCCCTTTTGAATGTGTCAAATCTGAATCTGCAATGACAGGCTTTCAACTACATTCTGATACATTCTGAAGCCAAAAGAGCAGAGATTGCCAAGTTAATTAAGAAGTTTACCACGTCAATGATAGCCGACTGATATTTATTCCAATCACTCGCACACATCTCACTCACTCGCACACATCTCACTCACTCACACACACGTGCGCGCGCACGCACACACACACCACACACACACACAATTCCATTAAATTGTGTTAACATGAAGAGATACGTTCCAGTCATTTCCTGGGTGACTGAAATGTTTATTTTAAAATGAGATTAACACAATTTGCCCCTGGTGTACAACACTTAAAGCCCGGTTGGTAATATATTGGTACCTCTGCTCAACAAAGATAACTTTCTAATGTTGTAGGCCTACATCCTTGACATTTCGGGTAAAGGATTTGTTATGTTGATGTAGAGTAGGTGACTTCAAAACACTATAGACTAAAAGCCATGCTTTGGAATTGGTAATATTATCACGTGAATTGTGTGTAAAATCTATCCGGAAAAAAAACAAATTCTATATTATTTATATATACAAAAAATAATTAAATAATAATAATCTATACTACAACTAATAGCTAATAATAATAATTATAATAACGTGAACTGTCCATAAAACGGCAACCATGTACTATTCTACATTTTCATAAACCTTGCTCTTTAATTCATAATACATCTAAACTTTCTTGCATAATTGTTAGTTCTCCCCGTCCAAGTTCAGATTTTTCGCTGATATTCAGTTACCTTCGCAGGCGTATCCGTTTGGCTCCATTGGATTCACGTTCAGGTTTTACAGCGAGGTCACGTTCAATGACGTAGACTAGCATATCTGCTACGTGCAGCCATATTTAAATACATGAAGGAAATTAGTGCATCAAAATATGCAAATGCTGCTTACATAGTCTTTCTTCCAGAAGCCGGAATAATGTTTTTTCAACCGATTTTATTCTTGATTATATATTTGAAAGTTTTTTTGTTGTTGTTGTTGAATTCGCTTATGTTTTTGTGAAGCTCCGAGCTTGTGTGCTCTGTGTCCTATAATCCGGGAACGTGTAGTGAAGAAGCGGAGATTCCTGCCGGGGAAATCGCCCATGCATAATGAGACGTCTGCTGCAGCATTCTCACAGCCCCGATGCTGTTGGTTCCAGAGTTCGTAATATATTTTTAATACCGATGCATATGTAAAAGGTATATTTGCATTTCCTTCATTTACGTACTGATGTGCCATTTTCCATGCAATTCTAAGAATTAGCCTATTTACGGGTGATAAATTGTCTGCACGGGCATATGTGAATATAAGCTATAGGCTAATCTTTTATTCTACATAATAAAGGTAGCCTACATAAATGCTACTTTTCAAAACGAATATCTTTTTAGTGTACGACTGTATAAAGAATATCGAGCAAACGTATTAAACAGCGAATTGGTTTATGAAAATGTAAGGATAATTTAAGAATCGCATAAACAAAGGGATCATTACTGGTCTAACAAAAGAGGGACAGCAACGGAATATTAAAGCAAATCGAAGTTGATTTTTTCGCTAATTGTTTTAAAAATGTAACTACTCTATTGATTAATAGTCACATGAGTCTAAAAAAACAAATTACATTTATTAACTATTTTTATTTTGTATTGCTAACGCTATGCGCATACACAACAAGAATTAGGCTACAACCAAGTGGCCAAAGCAAAGTAATAATTTTAAATATAGTATTTCTGTATGAATGGTGTCGCCAATCAATGGTGGATAATCAACCCCCCCTGAATATCGCATGTTTCCGTTTTTGTATTTTCTGCAGTTACCTATATACAGCAAACGTCCATTGGTGTATAATACAATGTATAGCCTATATTGCTGTATTTTAATTTCATGATGACAACGTTCATATACGCAATAATGAAAAGTTACATTGTTGAGGAATTCCATGTGCTGGCTGTCATTCTGATGCAGCACCCCCGATAATCCCCTCAAAGTAAATTAGTCACTTGTAACTTACCGGGTTCAAAATATTTCTACGTCATCTTTAAAATCCTCCATCTAAAAATGTATGCTACGTAGATTTAAAGTAGGTTATGTAGAGCGCATGCATATAGTCGAATGTCTATAAACTACTGGAATAGCTTTATAATGGTTTCTAGTAGAATACTCTTGCTCTCGTTGTGTGAACCTTGCTCAGAAGTGCTCATATGATGTGTCGCCCAATAGAAGTGGTCAGATGGCCACACGATTTCCCCCCCTAGCCAAAAACACATGCTGACACTGACTCACAAGTTGCAATTCTTGACAAACATATTGTAGGCTGCACATATACCATCTAAGTTACATTTGGCGTATAATCAGCGTAAAATTGACTTACCTATATAGTAAAATCCCCTCATATATCTTGGCGACTTGGATGACTTCTGAGTTCTGAGGCACGTGGGTTAGATGGAGCGAGTATAAAGACAGATACTAGATTACCATATAGATGCATATTCACTACAATCAAAATAGCTACACCCGTTTTTGGAATCTGAGGCGCAGCGTCAGTCAGACCGTGGAAAAAAGTGTAGAACGAACCGGACCTTCCACATAAACCGAGGTTTAACATGGGTGGGGGGTGGTGGGTAGACATTTTTTCCCCCGGAAAACTGCACATCACTGTTTTGAAGTTAATACGTTTTTTGAAATGCTTATTTACATTAAAAGTTTGCCATAATGTGTCATTGTTAAAGATAAGTAAGTACATACAAATCAGAAATACAACACAATTCCAAGTTCCTGCAACGAGTATACGCCTAATTATTCTACAGGAATGTATCTTTATTAATAAGAACGCTTACTTTTTATACATTATATACATTTCAGGATTTTCAGAGCAATGAGAAAATAACCTATTCGAGCTTAGAATTTTATTAATACTTGTCCAACTTCTATATAATCACACGTGCAAGCACGTGGTAATCGCATGGACAGTTAACGTTTCAGTCGAGGCTATTTTAGGCTACAGTTGTGCAACCGTGGCCAGTAGCCTACTGTATAGGCGATTTAAATAAAGGGACGATATTTCTGTTATTAAATGCTAGCCTTACATATTAAGGTAATTAACATTTAAGACAGCTAAGCATATTTTCAAAGAGTTACAAGTATTTAAGAAGTTTTTATTTGACAGATCTGACAGCTTATGTCAGGTAGTCTACCTTTCGCCTGACGTTCGGTTTTTCTTTCTCTAAAATGTGTTGGCTGTGGTATATATATATATATATATATATATATATATATGTAATCGAATAGAATGTTTAAAGAAACATTTTGAATATGTTATTTGTCACTATAATGTTTAATGTGATAAGACTGACAGATATTTCATAGTAACTCAATTAATCCACACATAAACTATTAGCACACAAGTTTTATTTTTTTGCTTGTTTTTTAATTTTTTATAGGCAATATTCATTGTAATTTACAAAGATCCAAAATACTGAATCCTCTTTCCAAAGCTACAGGCCCAGCCATAACACAAAATCAGGTTCACCTGGTGTGCATGAAAGTGTGTGTGCGTGTGCGTACGTGGGTGCGCGCCCGTGTGTGTGCACACGTAATACAAATATAAAAGAGGCATGAAAATAAGTTTCTGCAATTCTTCTTTGTGTTAAGTAGGACAGTTTTGCCATCAACGCGGTATTTCCTTTCCTTTCATTAAAAGATAATTCCAATGCCGTGCCAATTATGTAATTTTCAGAGTTTATAAAGACTTATTACACACAGTGGTACAACAATAAATATCTATTCACTTGCATACATATCCTATCGCAAAATGCATTTTACACGAGGTCGACTTTAATTCAGTGCCATTTCCTTTAAAATTATCACCAGAATTAAACTGTATAGTCCAAAAATAGCCACTATACGCACTTAAGTATAATTTCAACGAATGCTAATGTCCTGCGCATTTGTATTCCTGTGCATTCATTATTATCCTTGCACGATTTTGTCGTTCGCATTCTCAAAGTGGTGTTCGAGATAGATAATGGTCTGCGGCCATAATATGCTTGAGTGAGGGCGACACCCAGTGGTGGCAATAAACACAGAATGTGTATACAAAAAAATACGAATCCAAAAAGAAGGAAACATCAAATATATTGAAGGCGAGAGGTCACTGTGTGTCATTAGCCACTATCATTTGAATCCTAAAATGCAATATAAATTATACTCTTTATTTAGCCTTAATTAAAATTACGTCGTGAAAACATTTTATGTCTCATCGAAGACAGGCTGTTACAACATCTTCTCCTTGAAAATGTGACCTAATTGGTGTATAAATATCAAAACTAAAAATAACTATAAATGTTATTTTAAACAGATAAATAGCTATTTCAACACAATTGTCTTCGCTGCGCGTTGTTAGGAATTGCTTTCGCCGCTGTTAATTACATAGCATGACAATCTCCTTAGTTCCATGTCATTTTAAATACATGCTACATACGTGCCACAATATTCTAACTAATATGTAACTAAATTAATATAAAATACTTCATTACGAGGGTATGAACAGTATCACTTGTAGATATCCTTGATTTGAGTGCATATCTTGTTTGAGTGCGATAAAATTCCTATTACCACTACGACTACAATCATTTTCCTCCAGGCAAATGAATGAAATGTCTATGCATTCAAGGACATATGATGGCATGCTTTGTAAATATAAACGGTTTATATAAATTATACGGAACTTCTGTCCATTGTCGAACGTGGATGATTAAACGAATATCAAAAAACATGCAAAAGTCCGATTCTATCATATCATAAAATGGCATATTGTTTGTGCTAAGGCATTCAGCTTCTCTCTAAAAAAGCGTATTTACATAAGGATGTCGTCGTCCAACTAGCCCCCCCCCCCCCCCCTCTCTCTCTCTCTCTCTCTCTCTCTCCGTGCTTCGCGTGCTTGTTCACTGTTCACAGCAAGCAGGGAGGGAGAAAATTGCCCGCGTTAAAAAAGGGATAAAAGTGCGCGCGAGAAATTGCATGTTTGAAAAGCTGGTTGTATTCGTTGGGCGACACATTCTATTATTACGATTCTTTCAGAATCACAGCCAAAAACTGCAATTTAACTGCTTTTTAGGAATCTGACATTACTAATATATTTAGATTTAAAAACCGGCACAACACACACACACACAGTATACAAAGTGGAAACTGGTAATACCGTATACAGTTAAGTAAGTTAAGACATTATAGGCTAATTTTAATGACGTCTTACGCCTATTGTGCTGCCTGTTTTCACTTTAGTCAACACCAGTATCACGCATACACTTGATGGAAAAGCTTATAACATAAATGTAGCTACGTAAAACATATATATAATGGTAAGTTGCACATACCGTTCTGCATTCCAGGATGAAATAACTGCCCTATAGTTCAGTATAAGACACCGTCTCATCCAAATAAAATATTTTCAATTAAAACAAAAAAAAGATTTAAAACGTGAGTTAATTTAGAAATGTCGGGATGTAGGCTACTGGTTGCTGGTACAATGAGCCATAATGCATTAAGTGCTGACCACGGTTTCTTCACGTTCAAGAGCCGTCTTTAATCAGCTATAGTCTACATCTCTCTTTAATTGAGAGTTGTGGAGTAGGCTACAGTTATATAGGCTACTTAATTACAAAAGTCTACTTAACTTTGTGCGTTGATTCTGTCTGTGCACGCACGTGTGTGTTATGGGTGATTATACACGTAGCTCAATTATACGCATGAAAATGTTCAGTGTTAAATCAACTCTTACCTCTTACAGAGTACATACGGTCCCTATTGGACTCATATGTACTTATAGCTGAATTAACACTGGACATTTTACTGTAGGCAATCCTTGATGCATGGAAACACTTTGAAACATTATGCGTATAAGCTACTTGCCTTTTTGAAATAATAATAATAATAATAATATTTTAGAGAAATCTTTAGGCTAGCCAACTTGTAAGAAAATAACCTCCGTTTGTTTTATGACTAACTCTAGTTGATTGCAAATTTGGTTGCTCCAGTTGTTCAAAATTCGTTTTTTGTTTTCATACACTCTTTGACAAGTCACTTTGTTTTCAATCTTACATCAGTTTCTGTCAACTCCGTAGAACTCGTCATTACATACAGGTATATCACATCATAAAGACAAAAAAAACTTGACGTATAGCCTACTAACCAAAATTATTATTATTATTATTATTATTATTATTATTATTCATTAGTAGTACGGTAGTAGTATACCTACTACCCGTTCTCTGTTTTTATATTACTTGAAGGGTAAATCACAGTCGGAGTGCCCTTATGAGAAACTATATTCTGAGGTATTCTGATGAGAAAGCAGACACGCAGTTCATATTCCTACTAATTTATGAAAAAACTACAGTGTATATTCTGAATCATGCTCGAAATACATTGTGATTAATTAATGATCAAATAATGGAAATATAATAGCATTTACGACCTCTAGTGGCATACTTATTAAATGTCGTCATAACGCTTTACTCCAATTTGCATGTGTTTGATGTGTGCATTACTTTTGCATTGACAGAAATAATTAAAACAATTTTAAGGATAATTAGTCTAATGGAGAATGTAAGTAAAATTCCGAAAGCATGGATTAAAATTCCGAAACATTTCATTGCCACGCGTTTGTGTGGACACACACGCACTCACGCACGTTCACATAAGCACGCATGCTGCACAGTTATATAAATACGAAATAAAATTTTAAAAAAGACGTTGCCTATAGCTGTAACTAAAGACTTAATTTCCGACGCATATTCTCCCTAAACAAAGAAGTTAATAAACATTTAACACGGTTTAAATGAACGTAAAAGGGTATTCCATTTCAATTTCCACAGGTTATTTATTCCCATAGAGTGCTGAACGCGAGTTAGATATGTTCGAGATAAGCATTCAAAACGAAAAGTTGTCAATGTCGATTGCCGGAGGTCTGCTAATTAGCCTATCAATTCTGTACTAAGTACTTAACGTTTAGTGGAAAGCACAGTTCGTCCATAGGCTACTCATATCTTTGTGAGGTCCAATAACGGAAAATAAAACGTGGAATGATTAAACTCGAAATACACACCCTGTATTTTCCATGAGTGTCAGACATGCTTTTCTAGAATGTTATCTAATCAAAACGATCGAAATCGTGCTAAATTAAAAAGAAATAAAGAAAAAAGTGTATTCACAGATCCACGCGCCATCTTACTGACACTATAGTGAAAAGTAACACTCTGGGCCAATAAGATCTACCAACACGCGACAATAATAATAATACTAATAATAATACTAATAATAATAATAATAATAATAATAATAATGTTTCTTTCGTAGCGCAAGTTATTTTATTTTTCTTGAAAGTGGATGTACAGCGTTTCTGTATATTTTAATTGTATTTTGAAGTCCAAGCTAAATAAAGTCAAGTATTTATTAAAATATATTGTATTTATACATTTGTGTGCAATTAATTAAGCTCCTGGCTACAGGCCCATGGGAATATGTAAATGATACTTCAAATACAAACAAATTCATCACAACATAATCTAATCTGCCTTGTTAATATGTTTTTCAGCATCAAGTATAAAAAAACATAGCTTTAATATGCCGAGGAAGAATTGCGTGCAACACTTGGCTTCTTGAAGCGAAGAATAGGCCTAACCTGTCAGAACTACAACCATGTTTAAATCAAGCTTGCTTGTCGACTGCAGATATCTAGCCTACTTTGACCCTGAGATAATGGATAAATTGTGTTTTTTAATATATATTACAATACAACATACAAAACTACTGGGTCATACACACTCCCCACAACAAACACAAATGGAATACAGTCACCTTCTAAAATGCCACTATCGAAAGGTGTAATTGTATTAAATCGTGTTCAAACTTTACAGAGCTCTAGCTCGTGCACGAGTAAGGACAACAGTTGTGTAGCCTATATCAAATTATAAATAGTTAATTCAACGCACGTACCGTTATCAGTCTTACTTTCAAAGGCCCGCAAACATACTTACCGTTAGCCACGAACTTGTGGGGTTGGACTCGTTGGATTTCATGGCAAACGAGTTGGATTTCATTCACTGAAATAACAAGGAATTAAATCCCTTGTTTTTCAAAAGGAAAGCCGTAATAATGGGGGACACGGATGCATTGAGTAGGATACATCGTACAATGTCAGGCTAATCTATTGCATCCAAAACAATCTCCAGGTGGGTTTGTGAGCGCAAAGACTTGTTGAAAAGAACTTAATCTGGGCCTGCTGTAGAATCCGCGCCATTTTCCCACTGGCATCCCATTCGTTTCTCCATTGTAAACCGTTGTATCACAAACCTAACCTACCCTAAATAAGCTTTACCATGAGGCAGGAACAAGGTCGTCTTAACCAGAATTAAAACAATCAACTTTTTGCATAAACAACTTTTGCACTTAATTTGATAGCCTACATAATGGTACAGTAGCTACGCGTAGAACAGCGCTTAATACACGAGCCTATTGGATATGTTTGTCAATGTTTTGAAAAACGTTTATGAAACACGTTCTTTAGGCTGATTGTTATGGATTCGGAATTATAGTAAAATAGTGCGATTAACATGATAAAAAATTTTTGTGAGTCACGTAATATGTTCCTGCTTTCTGCCCTGGAACATTTGCCCACATTTGTATGACCTAAGGCCTATCATGCACGTGCAACGTCACCAGATGCGTACGTAATGAACTGCTGGACAATCAACTGAACCACACCACACTGCAATTCTTCTCTTCCAATGTTTTAGCTGTAACCACATTCGGTCATTGTTATAAGATGGTATATGTAGCCTAACTGATGTACAATTGTACGTGAAAAGTTTGAAAATGTGTGTTTTGTGATCATTTGTGAAACCAGAAGACGATAAGAAATTACCATTATTTGTGTAAATTAGCAGAGTGCTGTGTTATCACCCATTTTAGATTATCCTTATATCTTGCAAAGAACTACTACACGTAACCTACGTTCTTTATTAAAAGGTTATGCGTTGACTGATTGCTTTGTAATTATTTCCAAAACATGGACCCCATATAAGCAATAAATAATAAATAAAAAGGGGAACAGGGAGTCCGTGATATGCAATGCTACTACTGTTCATAAGAGGACATACGTGAAGATGGTCTCTAAAGCTCTGGAGCTGCGCTCTTCAAACGCCAGTACTACGAGGACACTTCGGTTAGCAACGAGTATAAACGACACTGGCGCCCCCGTCTGGCATAATCTGTCATATTTCGGCGACACATTAAATCCTCAAGCTCTTCTTATATTAGTAGCCTACTTTAGCTCTGAAATGGTGATAACACACAGACATGCGCACACGCAGTGGCCTACATGTCTTTCCAATTTGCATGGTTACAGGTCTATCACAATGGGGAATGAAGGGGCTGGGTGGATGGAATTAGAGGCTGAAAGTGCAGATTGGCTGTGTGAATTTGTGGATTATGTCCCAAGGCTCTGCTCTTTGAGTTTACAAAGACTTCTTTTAATCAACGGGCTGAGGAGTACAAAAAAAAAAAAAAAAAACTAGGAACAAAACCTGTTTGATTTAGCCTGCACCTGCAAACTGCCTTGTAAGATAACGTCCATAATAAAGCACTCCTCTACAGTGAATTAATCATTATTATTTTGTTCTGATTTCCCCTTTAAATATAACCACACCTGACTTCGCTCTCTGGGCACTGTATGTGGGTCTGCTGTACTGTACCCCAGCTGTTCCCAGGGGTGGCCTGATCGAGCAAGGCCACACGTGGGCTCATTTTTGGGTGGGCTGTGCGTTTAGCACTGTCGGACTGCTTCCCTGTCTCCGGAGGACACCACTGTGGTCTCCTCCAGTTGTGTGGTCTCTAGCCCAGGGCGCAAGCATTAGCAGAGGCGGAGTCCAAGGTGGTTTGACTTGTGCGGCTTTTCTGCACACCCTGCAACTCTGCTAATGACAAGCTCTGTGTAAAATGTCAAAGACAGCAACTCTACAGGGCAAAAGCAAAAATTCTATATATACTCCTAAGAGCACAAAGCATGGACTTTTTTTTCCGATTTTTTGGAAGCATGGATTACAATTTTTTTATGGGTAAATGTCGTCTACATTTTCAGTCAAATGAATGGCCCTATACCTTATACACTCCATAAGAAAGAAATATTAATTGGAATGCTTGGAATTGCTTAGCACGTGTCATTAGTCACTCTAGTGGAAATAAAACAAAAACGTGAGAGGTAACTAGTTAAGGCTAGCTAACACTGTTATGCTGCTATTGTCACGCCACAGATGACAAGCTAATGACACACACTTCTGATTCTTACCATATGATATTCAATCTAATAAAAAAGAAGTTTGAAATATTGATACAGTAGCACTCCAAGACAAATGCACAGTGACTGATGAACCAGGGCCACTTATATGCATGCATGGTGCCGGTGTGTGCAACAGGTCATAAACACATATAATATAATTAATAGTTTACTGCACATTTAGGCGTTTGCCACTTTCTGACTGGATCGGAACGCCCACTATGTGAATAAAACGATGATATCTGGACGTGAAGTTATTTCTTTTTTCATAACGCATGTGATCATTCATAAAACTTTATCGGTTTTGTGCCTTGAATGCTTTTCTTTCTTCTCCACGCAATGTACAGGAGGTCAATTTAAGCAGTACTCTCCATTGCTTTAGACATGATTCATGATGTCATGAGCGATGCACCTAAATGATTACAAATGTGAACACAGTGAAAAATAACTAAGGAAATGACAATGCAATAAAGTACAATTTATTTCTCAGTCAAATGTGCTGTTGATGCATAAAATATGTCATCTGTTTTACATGGTGGCATAATATAATTTTGTCTCAGACTGTTATCTATCATTGATAACATAATGTCCTCAGTTTGATATTGGCATATACTGATATTGAGGAATAACCATATACAATATGAAGTAAACTGACAAACAAAAATCACACCCAGACAGCAGATAACTAAGAAAGCCAGTAACTTTACTGAATTCTCTGCAAAATACAAATACCTTTTATTTCCAGCAGGAGAATCTTTATTTCCATATTTCCTTTCACTACAGACAGCTGAATGAAGTCCCTTGAGATACAGAGATGTGGTTTAATTTAATAACATCTTGTTTTTCAAGTGGCGACAAAGTCCAGCTTGTGTCGCTGAGAGCCTCTTTTTCAAAACATTTACTTCACATGTTCTCCATTTTGTTTTGTTTTTTTTAAAGTTTTTTTTTTATACAAGCTACATTTGTTACTACTGTTCATTTTATACATTTTTTTAAACTTTTTTTTTTTTTTTTAATTAATGGAAACAATTAATTCAGGATTAAATAAAACTGCAAACCAGATGGAGCAATCCAAGTTTCCTGTGTAGGTTATAAGACCAAATACCCACCAAAGCCATGGTTCTACACAGTTCCACAATTGAGTGGCCGAACAACTTCTGGCACCAAGCAGACACATCAATGATAGTCTGAGGTACTGGGTGGGTCAATTTGAGGTACCAGAAAATTACAGAATGAAACAAAAAAAATCTATTAGGTCAGTGAGACACTGACAGTAATCTGAAAGAAAAAAAAGAAGAAGAAGATTGCTCCGTGTCTTTGGTTAAAAAATATGGACTAAAGAGAAGCTGTTACCTAAACCATTAGAAGCACCCTTCAGGTTAAAAATGGGTATGTCCCATGATGTGAGCTTTTTCGGGCAACCATCATCGAAAAGCAGACACGTTTTTGTTGAGAGAGAGAGCGAGAGAGATGGCACAAGTGAGAACAGACAGTGGTTTTTTGGTAAACACTTACAAAAAAACAAACAAAAAAAACAGGCAACAGACCAAACTGACCATGTGCAGGCAAAATCATGTGACCATTCATTAATGAAACAGGCAACAGACCAAACTGACCATGTGCAGGCAAAATCATGTGACCATTCATTAATGAAACAGGCAACAGACCAAACTGACCATGTGCAGGCAAAATCATGTGACCATTCATTAATGAAACAGGCAACAGACCAAACTGACCATGTGCAGGCAAAATCATGTGACCATTCATTAATGAAAGAAATGGAAATGACAGTCCAATACAACTCAAAGGTTTGGTAAGCATCTTACACATTTCATTTCTTTGTCACAAGTTTGTTTACTCGCTCCTCATATTTGGATTACTTGTTGCTCTATTTGTAAATGTGATTTTTAAAAGATAATTGTAAGGGCTAAAATTTTAAAATACAAATAAATGCACATTTTGCAATTTTTTTTTTTACTATTGATAGTGTTTGAATGCTAAACTAATGTTATGATTAAAGATAAGCCACTGGCTTTGGTTGTTCTAAAAGACTGTTACCTAAAATCCAGCCTGTATTTTATGGCCTCAAAATTTTCTTGAATCAAAAAATGTTTAAAAATCAGTGGGGCTCCGCCCCTTCTTGCTCGACCACACGTACACAGGAACAACATGGCAACCACTTGTCTGCTCTGCATGTAGCCATAACACTTGAGCAACAACAGGTTCAGGAATAGACAGTGTGATTCATAGCTTCATACAAAAAGTGACTTGTCAAATGAAAGGTTGTGCTTCTGTTCAAACGCAGGTTTTGGGTCTTTCCCCACATTTTCTGTTCAAGTCTCCATTTAAACCGTCATTTAAATTTAAAGGTGTTTTTTAACGGCCTATTTGGGTCAAACACAGGTATGACACTCCTCCTGATTAACAAACCTTTAACCCCCCAATAGTATTGATTGTACAAGATATGTAAAATCGCCAGTATCTCCGATCAGTTTTTTCACAAGGATACTTCAGAAGTTCTGAGGTGCAGCTAGTAACTGTGCTCTGAACACAAGTCTGTTATGGAAAATGAGGTTACTGAGGGTTTGAGCTCTAAATATACAATATTCTGACAAAATATTCTAAATCGGACAAATCCTTACAACTGTTTTCGATTTATGGCTGTTTGTCAGCTGCAACACTTGGGTTTTAACTCCTTGAAACATACTGTAGGTTTAAAATAAACATATAGACAAAAGAAACATAATTTGCTTCTTTTTTTTGGCAAAAGCCTTAAACAAAAGTGTGTTCCGATTCAAGCTTCAGGATTCATGTGAGTAGCGCTATGATCTCTACCTCTGTGGGAAACAGCCTCCATTAACCGCCAGAGAAACGTCATCATTTTAAAAGAGGCCTTTTTGTTTGTCGTAAAAACACAGATATGGGAAATTAATTTCTGTTGGTTATCAAAGTTCAACTAAATATTACCCTCTGGAAGAGATCGACCAGAACAGCACGGACAATATGTGCGGCCGCACATACGTGTAACGTAACCTCACTAATAAGAAAACAATGTCTGCTATGACCATAATTATTATATATTTATATATTAGAAAGCTATACACAAGCATGTTAATTTCACAGATTATTATTATTTTTTTTTTAAAGATTCTTAATATTATCATATATAATTAGAAATACACATTTAAAACAAAACCTCTACAAAGAGAAAACAGTTCATCAAAGCAAGGGGTTTTCAGTGTCCGTTTCCATGGCTTCAAGAGGAAATAAATCCCAAGTAACTCTTCATTCTTGTAAGCCTATCTTTTTTTAATATTAGCAAAGCTATCAAAAAACACATTCTGGCTCATATAAACTACAAAAAGCCACAAATGCTTTGCCTTGTATTCCTTTCATAAGAAAATATAAGCAAATGTATTGTACATCCTTATTAAATATCTAATGCAAGACCCGGATTTCTCTGAATTTACTAACATGGCTCTTCAGTAAAAGTATGGTCCACGGTCTTTTGAATGCCTTTTGGTAATCCTGGTGTTAATAAGCTCCATATTTCAAGGGGGATATAATATTGATATAGGATAATAGGGGGCTTTGTTGTGTCATCCAAGGGTCTGCAGGTATACCTGTACAATCCTTCAAAACGTTGCATAACAGCTTTCTTCTTTTATTTGTGGTAAATAAATCTGCAAAGTTTGGCGGCTTTTGCCCCTCCCCCCACCTCCCCCCCCCTTCCACAACCCTCTATTTACATAAATACGTTGAACCTGCAACATGACATTATCTATAGTAACATACATTTTGCAAGGGAGTTCTGTAAAGAGGGGTAGGTAGCATTCAAAGCAAATCTGTACACGTGTATTAGTTGTACAACTCAAGTGCTACACCGTTAAACTCAGCAATATATGCTTTTATTTTATCGTTTATTCATGTAATTATGTTATATCACTGAGGCAAGTTGTAAGTACTTTTACAAAACAGAGTACCTGACTTTTTTTGTTTATTTCTTTATATATACACACACATACCTACATGTGTGTATATACATGTATGTATATATGATTTTTTTTATCCACACACAGCACAAAAAATGCATAGTTCCCCACCCACCCCACCCCCACCCTGACATCATCCAATCCCCTCTCCTCTCCCCACAACCCTCCCTCCATCCCGTCCCACTTTAATATGTATAGCACACACACTTTGCAAAAATAATAATAATAATAATAATAATAATAATAAAATATTTAAAGTTAAATTTTATAAAGGAGGGGGATCTCCCCGACAAGCGAGCCAGGGGGAGAGAGAGAGAAGGGGCGGGTCCGGCGGCCGGGCGGGCAAGCGAGCACCGCATGAGAGAGCGATGGGGGCGAAGATTGGGAGGGGCCTATCATGTGGCCCAGCCCTCAGACAGGCGCACGCGTTTGATGGACGGGCTCTCCCGCTCGTCCAAGGAGGGCCGCACCAGTCCCAGGGGCGAGTGGAACTCGTTCCTGTGGTCTTCGCGGTCGCTGCCCTCGTGCGAGCTGCCGCAGCTGCTCAGGCTGTCGACGGGCGAGCGGCCCGAATCCTGGCGTGATGGGGCCTGCTGGTGCAGGTAGCCCGCCGGGGTGCTGCTGGTGCGATCTCTAGGAGGAGAAACAGGTTCGGACTTGATGTGCAGGCTTTGAGCAGTAGGCAGGGAGAGATTTGAACTCTGACATAAGTGAGTGCTAGTGCAATTTCTGTAGGAGGAAAGGAAACGTGGTTACAGGATGAGGAAAGACACCCGCGCACGTGCACACACACACACACACACACACATACACACACACATAAACACATACACACATACACCCATACACACATACATACAAACACACATACATACAAACACACACACACACACACACACACACACGTAAAAAACACACATGCACAAGTGTACAAACACACACACAGACACACACACACACACACAAGCACATACTCGCACACAAACACACACACACACAAAGGTACAAATACACATATACACACACACACACACACACACACACACACACACACTCACACATGCACACACATGCTCCCACATACACACACATAGGCACACACACACACGCATTCTATCATACAGATAAACTGTTATGTACAATAATGCTGTAACTTTAAATACACACTCAATTACACATAGAACAGAACTGTGCCTGCCTGGTCCAGTGAAGACCAGAAACATCTCATGACTTAAGAAGTGATTTCCTCTTCAGAAAGAAGCCAGGTTCATTCTGTGGTCTCTGTGTTTGCATGAAGGCAGACATGTGCTGTCTGGTGATTTTGAAATCACGTCCTACAGCGTTAGTCAGTCCTACACATTTGTGGCAGCAGGTATTTGAAAACATGAAATTGTGCTGTTAATCCCATTGCTGAATATGTAGTGACAATATGGCTATTCAATTGAACACATATTGTGTTTGAAGGAGTAAGAGGTTTGAAAATAGGCCCCATGTAGACCCTGTTAGCACAGAACGGGCCTCACTCGTAAAAATGGTAAAATTAGGGCACATTCTTAAAGTGTGTGTATGTGTGTGCACGTGTGTGCGTGCATGTGTGTGTGCACGCGTGCATTTGTGTGTATGTGTGTGTGCGTGCATGTGCGTGTGTGTTTGTGTGTGCTTGCGTGCGTGTGTATGGGTGTGTGTCCCCCTGTACTCACCCTAACTGGCTGAGGGCTGAGTGCTGCATATTCTGCAGGTGTTGTTGCTGCCAGCCGGTCATGGAGCCAAGATGAAGGGCACTAGCACTGTTAAAGCCCGAAAGGGAGGACAGATCCGCACTGCTGAGCGAGTATTCTGTAAAGGAAACAACACTCCATCACTTTCTGCCCCTTACATCCATTACACACACAAACAGACTCTTCCCATCCCTTATATTACATGCATATATTACACCATCACTATCCATTACACACAGCATGCCTGCCCTTACGGAAATGGAAGATATATTGCAATATACTGTAAATATGTGGAAAATGTCATTTTAAATATATTTCACAGTAACATATTTCTTTTAAAAAATGCATTGCAATATCTGAAAATGGCAATAATTTATCTATGTGCCCATATTTTGAAGTGTTGCAATATGTTAACATACTTTATGTCAATATATTAGCAGTATATTTCATTGATATATGTGACCCGCTCTACAAAAATGAGTCTGATGTGAAAAAAAAAAAATATATATTTCAAAATTATTATTATTATTAATATTATTATTATTATTTTTCCACATCAGACTCATTTTCGTAGAGCGGGTCACATGTGTGTGGGCTTATGTTACACACAGCACACCATCACTATCTATACTTTAAAAAAACTGACAAAAAAAGCAAAGAAACAAATGTACCATCACAATTTTTATCTCAATATACAGTTTATTTTTAATATCGTCAGTAATCTGCATAATTCTGGTGTCTAAAGGGTTAAATAATGGCGTCTAAAGGGTTAAAATGTCTGACCCATTTCTGAAAGACGTACAGTGCAGCGGAGGCTCTGAAATGAGAGCTGGGCGCAGAGACTGGGAGCGCATTGCCCGTGCGGGCCTCTACTGTTACAGCACCATTGGTCATAGCTTAATATTATTCCTTTCCATTTCACAAGGGTGGCGGTAGCGCTAATTTGGAGTAATAGCCTGGACCATAGGCCTCGACTTTGGGGTTATAGATTCATGTGTCCAGGTGGGCCCCAGTTGTTGCCTCCTTGAGCTGATCACTTAACCTTAGTAGCTCCACATGCAAGGGAAAAGCCATTCAAATCACCTGTGTTAATGTGCAGTGTGCTCTGAATAAGAAATTAAATAATGTAATGTAACAAAGGGGACAAAGAAATAATAAAGCCATGACCACACAGCACCATCTGCTGTTGCCAGGGTGTCATTACAGCAGATTTTAGCAACACTGAGATTGGCTGGACTATTTGAATACGGGTATCTGATACATGTTAAGGATGAATATGCCTGAACTGTCACATCCATTAAAATGGTCTTGGAACAGCATCTGCCAAGCAAATTAACTCAGGGGAAGAGCATTGGGCATGATGCGACAGGCATCCAGTCACAAAACACAAATAGTTTGTGCACCAAACCGACAAACTCTCTCAGACACGTGCCACACAAAACACAAAGAAAATCAAAATCAAAACACCCAACCAAAATCAAATACTTTTGCTACGTGAATCAAATAAACACAAAATCAAATACATATAATTGTATGTTCAATATACAAACCGTTTATGTTTGCTTTTTGTCATATTGAACAAGCACCAAACATATGTCCATTCAGTCTACACGTGCCGGATCTTTATTATACATTGTAGTCCAGCAAAGCACAGATGCACGAATGCCTTTTATCAAGCATGCTGTCTAAGAGGGCCGCTGTGGCCTCCTATACACTTGCCTTTTATCAAGCATGCTGTCTAAGAGGGCCGCTGTGGCCTCCTATACACTTGAAAGACATGTGCCTGCGTGCACGCGCTTGTCTCCCGAGGCCAGCGATACCTACCAGTACCGTATGTGGTTGAGATAGATGACGGATATCCTCCCATTCCCTGCCCTGGCAGGGTGGGCGTTGCTACAGAAACCACAGGGGTAGCCAATGACTGAGCGGACTGCGAGTTGTTTATTCTCTGGTTCTGTAATAAAAAAAAATAAAGACCATATATACATTTGTGAATTAATCAAGACATTAAAACATGAAGGAATCTACTGGAATTAACACAATATTATATATCCTATATCCCATCCCCCCTGAACTCTGGCAACCCTATCATTTACAACCCCCTTTCTGAGAACCAGCTGTCGCTATAGTAACCCCTGCATCATGGTTTCCTTGGCAACAGGATCAGTAACAAGGGAAAGGGGTCTTTCATTGTGGCAGGAGCCGGGCGTGATGGCGGTTGGATGAAACAAAAAGCCATCTTCCTTTTGTTTGGCCGCATTTTCCTATTCCGATTTCAATCAAATAAACAAATAAAATTAAAACAGATGTGCGATGTGCTGCTGTGCTGCTACTGTGAATCAGATATGACAGAGAGGGAGAAAAATAAATGCAGTGAATACAAAAGACAGATGACATCCCCCCCATGCGTTTACCCATGTTCGCCACTAGGGGTCTCCCTCGGTTCTGGTGAGAGTGCTACATCCTCTAAATGTGAACAATTCGGATCTGGCAGGACCGGGGATCTAACTGCAAAAACGGAAAGTCTGCGCTTTTACCGTTACACCACCACGGCGGCTTTCTATTCAATTTGAAATTGAATTGAAAAAGAGAGAGAGAGAAACAGCGAGAGAGAGAGAGAGACAGCGAGAGAGAGAGAGAGAGAGAGACAGCGAGAGAGAGAGAGAGAGAGACAGCGAGAGAGAGAGAGCGAGTGGGGGGGACTCACGATGGAGGGCATGGTGTTCTTGGCGCCGGGGGGAATGAGCACCCTCAGGTCGGGCTTGCGGTTCATGCCCAGGTTCATGGGTGGGGGGGACTTGGCCTGCAGGTTCTTGTTCATGTTTCCTGGGGAGCCCATGAGACTGGGGGAGTTGCGGTGGTTCCCATATCCGTTTCCTGGAGAGAGGGAGGGGACAGAAAGCATCATTCCCTACTGCACTGTGTGGTACACCTGGGTACATCTCAAATGCATCAAACCACCCTTAGCCCTTTCACACACTGCCTTACCTGTGTGTGCGTGTGTGTGTGTATGTGTGTGTGTGTATGTGTGTGTGTGCATGCGTGAGCATGTGTGTACATGTGTGTGCATGTATGTGTGTGTGTGTGTGTGTGTGTGTGTGTGTGTGTGTATAATACCACACTTTTCTTATATGGGGATACAATGAGATTCACTCTCCTCTTTTCAATGCAGATAAGCACGCATCTCTATGGTGTCTGCCTAAAATCAGTCCTCAATGATCAAACCCATTGTATCGGGTTACTCTCATACAAAGAAAAAATGGTAGAAAAAGTGTATAACTTCTAAGAACAACAATGGAGCTTTCCTGAGACAAGCAGCCAAGGTGTGGGACTATATTTATAGATACTTTATAACTCCAAATCAAGTGCACAAAAGATGTCCGCTATCGTACAGCACACAATTAAACAAACAAGAACAAAGGCAATAAAGTATGTCAGGAGACGCAAGACTAATAACATGTGTCAACAAACTGTTCTCTGCTCACATTTTTTCTGTTTGCGTTCGAACTAACAGACAAACAAATGCATCGACGCCTCGATGTCACAGAGGAGCTGAAGAAGTCACAACAGCGCTGTGGTTAAGCAGAGCTGAGTGATTTCTGAACATCCACATCGATAGGGTAATTGAGCAAACCAACGAACTGCATGCATATCTGCATCAGCGTGTTTCTCCCCTCCCACGACACAAAGAGGAAGCAGGGGGCGCTAAACGCATGTGCTGTGGCCCGATAGCGCCACCGTCACACCTCTGTGAAGCTCCACGGCCTGCCGTATTCGCGCTCCTTCGGCTATCTTTAGAGGAGTCAAATGATCACTCGAGACCCAGAGTGGAGCCTCACTTTGTTCCCCCTGTGGTTTTTGGCTGGGGGGGTTGGGGGAGCAGGTGTAATTGAGACGGAGGCTCCACAGTCGCAGGTTTGTTTAGTGGAAGGCGGGGTCTGTTTGTTTCACTTCGGCCCGAATTTGGCTGCTCTCCATCAGACGTTCCTCGCTCGGCGCCGACTGCAGCCGGCCTGTTTCGTCCACGCACTTTGGGGGATGAACGTGAACATTCGATACCATGACAAAAAGGGCGAGCATTGAGTTTAAAAAGTTAAACTATTTAAAGACTACGACCGTTTGCTACACCAGTGCTTTTTCTGTCTGATATTTGGCTGTAAGACCCATAGGTGCTATTTCCCAGACATCTAGACAATGAGCTGTGTAAATCCAAATGAGGAAATCCTAAACCACGGTTTTGAAAGCCAGTCGTTTCACATAAATGACAAACGTATGTATGGACTGCTTGGGGGCCACTGGTACAGGGCCACTGCATTAAATCGTGTTCCTCCGACTATCAGTTTCTCAAACCAGAATTCACGTGTGCAAAGACAGAAGAGGCATCTTTTTCCTCTTCAGAGATATTGCGTCCCTGTGTTCTCGAGGAGTCAAAGACCCCAGCTTACTGCGGTTAAAACGCAAAGCGCTACGCTGCCCCTTCCCACTTAAAAGACCGCCTGGAATTATACGTTAGACTTAAATGAATTCCCTAATCACATGCTCTGGCAGAATGAATCGCAGATGTCTCTTCCCTCTGCGATTTCACTGGCAAACACGGCGAAAAAAAAAGACGGTAATAGGCGGCGTTTATTATTTTTTTTAATGAAAGTCTTGACGGCAAAACAATTTGCACAGTGAAAAGAATATAAGGGACTGCCAGCCGCGTTGGCAGCGTGGGCTCGTGGAGGCGGGGATCGTATACGTGCAAAGCTTTTGTGCTGAAGCACTTCCTGGTGTCAGTGTATAGAACGGGCGAGCATTGCTTCCGCAGATGGGCCTCTCACAGGCTCCAGTACAGCTGAAGTGCGGCCCTGGCCATCGCGCGGATGGGTGAGCAGAGAATACGCTCGGTAATCACTGAGGCCTTTCAGTCTATCGCATATAAATATGTGTATGGTTTTATATAGGCCTGCGTGGGGTTTGCTGGCCTACAGCCTGGATTCAATCACCGTTTGTCCTTAACTTTGACTTTGAATGAATGGGATGTGTTTGGTGATTTTTATTTGCAAACATAGTTTTGGGAGTTCAGCAATGACCAAAAGTAACTTGCCAAACCATGTTTGTGAAGACTAACAAAAAAAACTACTAAAACCTGCATTTAATTTATATACAGTGCAGTCCAAAAGTATTTGTACAGTGACATTTTTTGTTGTTTTGGCTCTGTACTACAGTACATTGGATTTGAAATGGAACAGTGACCATGAAGTGCAGACGTTCAGCTTTAATTTGAGGATGTTTGAACCATGTTGCAATTGTAGCCATTTTTATACATAGTCCACCGTGATTTTAAGGGGCCAAAAGTAATTTTAAATAAACTTGTATGAAGTCGTCATATTTCATATTTGGTTGCATATCCTTTGCATGCCATGACTTCCTGATGTCTGTGACCGAACAACATCAACAAACTCTCGATATCTTAGTTTCAGGTACTATTACAAGTGATACTATAACCTCTCTGCATTTGAATGGATCTCTATGGGAACTGGGGATCCATCCAGATCTACTGCACTTTAACCTCACCGTACCATTTGAAATCCAATGTGCAGACATACAGAGCCAAAACAACAAAAAATGTGTCACCGTCCAAATACTTTTGGACTGCACTGTATATAGTGAAAGGTTAAGGACAAGCGTTGAGTGAATCACAGCTCTTAGGGCACTTGAGTTGAAGGTCTACTGGCCTCAGAACACAAAATAAACACAGAGGACAATATGGCTGCCTAAAAGCTCTCAGCCTCGCTTCCTAGCCCTGCCTCCCGCTGCGTTTGATGCCTGGAAGCCTGTAACAGTGCAGGGCGGCACGCTGCGCTGTGAAATTGCAGGCGCTGGAGTGGAGTTTAACAGCTACACTTAAAGGCGGCTCCTCGCGACATTTCACACAGCTTGAAATTTCCAGCAGCGCCTTTAGAACAGCCTGGGCTTGCGTCGTCGTCTCGGACGCAGATCGCTCTACCCTGTCATCATACCCTTTCCCCAGAAAATGGGTGCAGAAGCCTTGGGGGGTGGGGGTCCTCTTACTTAAACCGCTTTGTCCGTTTTTGCTGGTCGCATCTAATAGCCCTGGTAATACATTTTGGTTTACTCTCCTTAACGTCTCCTAATTGTCACATGCATGTTGAGCGTTCAAGAAAAGGTGCGCTTACGCATTGAATCTCAACCTTGTATTGCGAAGAAGAACCCAATAGGTCAAGTGCTTGGCTTTCATCACCCGTACTTAAGCAACAGGGACGAGAAAGTTGTGTAAAAAATAATAGCAGTACAACATCAGTAACCTGATGAACCACTGTTATTAGTAGTAGTGATATTTCTGCATGGCAAATAATTTACTTGTAGATGTAGTAGTGTAATAGAAAAACAACAGACCCAACTGTCATGACATGCATGCTGCTTGTTCTGAGTAATTGACTCATTCATTGAAAGGGGCGTGTTCAAAATAATAGCAGTGTGGACTTAAATTAGAGAATTAATTAATTCTGTGAAAAAACAGGTGTCATTAATTGTCCTTTATTAAGGAAGAAGGGAAGCAAATGTTTCACACATTGTTATAAAATATATTTCCTTCTGAATTGCTAAGTAAAATGGGCCGTTCCAAACATTGTTCGGAGGAACAACATAATTTGATTAAAAGTTGATTGGAGAGGAAAACGTATGAAGAAGTGCAGCAAATTATAGGATGCTTAGCTAAAAAGATCTCAAATGCTTTAAAATGGCAACAAAAAGCCGAAACACGCGGAAGAAAACGATCAACTACTGTTAAAACGGAACGAAGAATATTCAGAATGGCAAACATTCAGCCAATCATCACCTCCAGAAAGATCAAAGATGATCTAAAATTACCTGTAAGTGCTGTTATAGTCAGAAGACGTGTAATCGAAGCTAAGCTATCAGCAAGAAGCCCCCGTAAAGCACCATTGTTGAAAGAACAGCATGTGCAGAATCGGTTAAAATTTGCCAAGGAACACATCGATTGGCCCAAAGAGAAATGGCATAACATTCTGTGGACTGATAAAATTACAGTAAAATTGTTCTTTTCGGGTCTAGTGGCCGTCGACAGTACATCAGACGACCCCCGGGTACTGAATCCAAGCCACAGTACACTGTGAAGACAGTGAAGCATGGTGGCGCAAAAATCATGGTATGGGGACACTACGGTGTTGGTCCTATTTATCGTATACCAGGGATCATGGATCAGTTTGAATACATCAAAATACTTGAAAAGATTATGTTGCCGTATGCCGAAGAGGAAATGCCCCTGAAATGGGTGTTCCAACAAGACAACGACCCCAAACACAAGCAACATCTTGTTTCCAGACAAAAAGGATTGAGGTAATGGAGTGGCCAGCTCAATCCCCCGACCTCAACCCCATTGAAAACCTGTGGGGTGACATTAAAAATGCAGTTTCTGAAGCAAAACCCAAAAATTCACAGGAACTACCTGTTTCGAGGTGCCAGAAGTTGGTTGACTCGATGCAACGCAGATGCGCAGCAGTTATCAAAAACAATGGTTATGCAACTAAATATTAGTTCAGTAATTTAAAGTGAAGTTAAATCTTGAAAAACTTCTTCAGTTTATATAGTAAGTGTTTGAGTTTGAAGAGAAAAATGTCGACGCTGCTATTGTTTTGAACTGATTAACATTCCTTTTCTTTGCTTCCTGTAAAAGAATAACGCAGACTTGATAAAATTTGTTAATGCTTTAATTTGGAATTGAATGTGTAATGTTTCCACTACATTTGAAATATGGAACTAAAAGCTATTAAAAAATATTTGCACATTATTCACTTTTTTTACTGCACTGCTATTTATTTGAACACCACTGTATATATCAGTGTCAAATCTGTACTACTTTTTAGCTGCACCAATATGAGGTACAGGTTCAGCCATCTTTATTCAAAAAAGGTCAGCTGCGAGTAACTAAATACAAGAGTGTGTGTGTGTGTGTGTGTGTGTGTGTGCCTTTGTCTGTTGTGTGGAATGCAGTTGCGAAGAGGATACACTTGTCAGTTTGAATTGGGGAAGTAAGCATATTGACGTTATCTAGATAAGATTTGTCTGCTGTACAAAAAAAAAAGATCTGCTAATTTGATAAACAAAATGCTATTTTTGTACACCAAAATGCATCCAGTTCACAGAGGAACCACCTACACTGTACTCTACAAGCCCGAAAGATCAAGTCGGTTGCGACTACGAGATGAGCGAGCATCAGCAGAAGGCCTCAGCTTCTCCTCATTCGCTGGAGACAGGTGCGGTTAGGAAGTGCGCACTTGGTCTACAATTTCAGATTTTTTCTTGTGGTCTAACAGACAATTCGATCCGATTCTCCATGCGCACAAAATTTCCGTTGAGCCTTCACCACACTGCGGCCAACTGAAAAACGACGTAAAAAAAACATTTTGTTGGAAATGATAAATTAAACAAAGCTTTGCGATTCCAGAGAAATGGTAAAACAGGGTGGTCCGGCGTTATTCAGGCTTAATCGAATGAAAACCTGACAGGAGCTTGCTGAAATTACACACAGACTATGGCAAGTGGGAAAAAATAACAAAACCGAACAGCGCTGACAGCGACATAAGTTTAGAAAAGGTACTTCTATCTGGGACAGGAGCCATTCCCCTAAAGACCTGGTGGAACCCTGACGCTGACCTCTGACAGACGCTCGAGGGGTGCCATGACGTTATGTGCCCTGTTCGGGTACCGAGGGTTCATCATACGGTTAACCTGACAGGAACGCCACGAGAGGGCGTGGCCATCAGAAGCATCTGCGGGACATGCATGCAGCTGGTCCCTGATTGGTGTTTTGGTAGTAGCGCTCAGTTACTGCGCCCTGTGTAATAACATATTGTGTACTGTTTACTGCATACTGTTTACTGCATGCAAAAAATATCCTCCATACTATAATCAGCAAAAAACCTGGAAATAAGTATATCATCCGGGGATTTAAAATTAAAATTAAGAGAACATTTCGCCTACTTAACAGCTTTCTCATCCAGTGTACTCAACAAGCATACTCAATGGTATGGAAGAGGAGTTGATTTGGACCCAGCTCACATCTCTGATAGGTTATGTTTGAACAAGACCTCTCGCATTGTGTCACTGCAGGGCTGTTAGGGGTGGCTCATCGAGGAGTCAGAAAGAGATGACTAAGAATCAGCAGTCAAACTGACCACAAAGCACCGTGCGCATTCAGTATTTACTCTGATGCAGGAGGTCAGAAACCACCTAGGCTGGCGAAAGTATCAAACCAAGGAGAAGACTGCAGTTGGAGGTAAAAGACCTACTGATATAGAGATTCACTTCCATCCCACTTACCATGTGCCTTGGGCCTCATTATGTTCACATACAAAGAAATGAGACATGATTTATTTTTATACCAAAACTTTTTTTGTTTTTAATTGCTCAATTTCATACACAGCCATTTTTCCAGGAAAATAAAACGATCTGTTCAAGCATAGATGTTTAATTAAAAATGAAAGAGTGGAGAGAGGAACACTGCATGGGTACTCAGTAAAAACCTTTGCACTCTTTGTTTTGTTTTTCGCTCCCTGACGAAGGCTCTGTAGCCAAAACGCGTTGGAGGTTTTTATTGTGGATTTTTTAACTTGCCAATGTAATAAATGCATTTTAACCTTATACTGGTAGACTGCCATGGTTTCTGCTTTTACTTTGATAGATGTTTATTTATTTGGGTATTTATGAAGTCATTCATTTATTCTCACAAGACTTATCACCTACACAGCTAACATGCCTGGCATATCTTTTCTGAAGGATGATTTCAGAAAGCCTGTCAGCCACACGCAATATCCAGTCGCAGATCGACAGAGGCCGGCGGAGGTCCGAGAGCTCGGGGACGTCAACACCAAAATAAACATTCAATGGTGGGTTTTCGTTGACTTACTGTCTAAAATGCCATTTACTGCATAAAATCACACAAACCAGTTTGTGACCAGCACAGAACCGACTTCCGGGTGGGATCATCACGCAGGACTAATTTGTGCTAAATCCAACCGACAGGATTTGAAATCAATCCGGCACTCTGCCGCAGACTGAATAAAGCAGCTCAGATGTGAGGTCATTCAGACAAGTCCAGACAAACCACAGACACAGATGACATGTGAAGGACAGCATGTTACTGTCACCATGAGCCACTGTGTTCCTGTCTGTCAGATGGAAGAAAGGGAGCATTTTCCAATGAACCCAGACATGTGGTCGATGGTCGCTCTCTCTCTCTTTCTGTCTCTCTCTCTCTCTCCCCCCTCTCCCTCTCTCTCTCTCTCTCTCTCTCTCCCTCCCTTTTCTGAACAGTGACCGGAGACACTGAGCGAACGCCTGGGTTAAAAAAATCCGGAGCGAATCATCAGGCCCCTTTCTCCGCGCTTCGTTATAAACGGCCCGAATGGAATTCGGCAGTGCCGCGGCGAAAGGCGGCCGAAACACAGGCCGTCTGTTCGCCGGCCGCCGCGGGACAAAGGACGCGTTTGAGCCGCGCTCCCCGCCGCGTTCCCGCCGCAGCGTGCGGCCGCAACAACGGCCGCCGTTGTCCGGTGACCAGACGGCGGGACCCCCGGGTGACCTCTCCGCAGGACGGGGGTGACCACAGGGCAGACGGGACGCCCCAGCTGTGCCAGGGAGAATCCCCAAATGCTACTCCCCGCTAGCGACTCAACACACTGGGGCGCTAACTAACTCAACAGGTAGAGTCTCACGGTACAGTAACCAGGTCGGATATAAGACAGAGAATATTAAAAACACATTAGGGGGGATGCTTTCCACATCAAGGTCGGCGGCGTGGCGAGGTACGGCCAAACACGCGTTCGCTTTGGTATGAACACATGACAGCAGTTAGACCCCATCAAGAGCTTTAAGTGGTAAAGCAACTCCAGTGAATGGCGAAGGACGCGCGTTGTCATTTATGGTTAACATCAAAGCGGTGGAGATAAAGGCGAAGGGTCTCGTAAATTCTCAATTAGGATTCCTGTCCAAACGACTCACGGACTGTCTGATAAAAACCGGACTGTAACACTGAGCATGTGCGCGCGTGTGGTGTTCGGAAGCCTTTTTATAATTCCCTTTAATCTAAGCTGTCTTTATAAACGTTTTAAAGAGCAACTAAAACAAAACTGTCTAATATGTCTGCGCCGCAGAAACTCACGCTGATCCATATTTTCTCAACATTTTAATATAATTTTGTTGTGTTTCGTTTTCTGGCACACACCTGAATTCCTCAGGCTGAGATTATTCCTCAGGACACCTGAGAACAGAATTCCCAGTAAACATTTGGAGGGAAGCTCAGACCGCTAAATCAACACGTGACCCGCGCCGGCCGTAGGGGTTTCTGCATTTTGGATCAAAGATACTATTTTTTTAGGCGGGGGGGAAAGGGAAACGGCTCTTACCGGCACTGGTGCCTGCACCAGTCGTCATGTCAGCACCCATAAGGCCACCTAGGATTTAAAAAAAGAAAGAGAAGAACAAGTTTTAGGGGCGAGAGCAAACGAATACCTCCCTCCCGTGTTATGGCAGGTCAAGCCGCTACTTCAACACTCCTCTCGCCTTGTGAGACACGTCTGTGTGTGAGAGGGATGGAGACCGACAGCGAGAGAGAAGTGCGATTTCCACCCGCCGTGTGCTCTACAAAAGCCTTCATGCCGGCGTCCAAGAAAAATGACATATTTCTAAAGATGGACTCCGTGCGGTCTGGGGCATCGCGCACTTTGCCAAAAATCATATTTAGTTTTGCTCCTGTAATATGGATCAAATTGTACAGGGAAGCCAAGGATAATCACAGGCCTTACAAACTGACCAGTGGACAAAATAGAGCCTTGTGACAATAATAGAAAACCCAGAGCAGGATTAAACTTTGTGCTGTTATGTCACAGGAAACTCAACACCTACATATAAGGCCCAATGTCTCAGGATAATGTGTGATGTTAAATTGAGAGCTAAGCTAACTTCCTTTCAGTAAAGCGCTGGGCCACAAGACGAGGAAGGCTCGATGATGTTTTCTTATATCGGGGGCCAGAACTCGACGGGAGGGAGATGGGGCTGTGTTTCTGGCCTGGAAATCTGTGCTTTTCTGAAGGTTGATTTCAGAAAGCCTGTCAGCCACACGCAATGTTTCAAACCTTGAGTGATTTGACAGACCTTATTGGAGCAATACACTAAATCATATTCAAGATCTTAATATTTTAACATAGAACAAAGTTGAACATTTTAACATTTATTTCCATTTCCACATAGGGTAATTTTTAATATATTAAAAAATATCCAAAGTATCCATATTCCATTAATTTAAATGTTTTTATTATCACTTCCTTTGTATTTGCCAGGATTTTAATGGGATCTTCATTTTAGATGAGGATGATGATGATAATGATTGCACTTATGTTAAAAACACTGAGTTGACAACTATATGTACTTGTGTTTGTGGTGACCACGAATGGACCGTACCTGTATTTTCCTGTTGATAGGCCCGGTAAACTGTATGTGCTCATGCTCATAGTGACCGCAACTAGACCGTACCTCTGATTTCAGCACTTAATAGGTTTCTATATGTGCTTTTAACTGTTGTTGAGTAATCTGTACCTGTATTTCGGCATTGGGGAGGTCAGGGCACTTGTTGATGCTTGTGGTGACTGCGACTGGATCATACATGTGATTTCAGCACTGAAAAAGCCAGTCTATGTGCTGATGCTCATTTTGACTGTGACTGGATCATACATGTGATTTCAGCACTAAAAGCACCAGTCTATGTGCTAATGCTCATTTTGACTGTGACTGGATCATACATGTGATTTCAGCACTAAAAGCACCAGTCTATGTGCTGATGCTCATTTTGACTGTGACTGGATCATACATGTGATTTCAGCACTAAAAGCACCAGTCTATGTGCTGATGCTCATTTTGACTGTGACTGGATCATACATGTGATTTCAGCACTAAAAGCACCAGTCTATGTGCTGATGCTCATTTTGACTGTGACTGGATCATACATGTGATTTCAGCACTAAAAGCACCAGTCTATGTGCTAATGCTCATTTTGACTGTGACTGGATCATACATGTGATTTCAGCACTAAAAGCACCAGTCTATGTGCTAATGCCTGTGGTGACTGAGACTGGTCCGTACCTGCGTTGCCTACACTGGGGGGCCGGTGGGTGACTCCAGGGGACATGCTGTTGCGCTGCAGTGAGTGGTGGGCCAGGGGAAGAAGGTTATGGTTCCCCAGCGAGCCCCCAGAGTGGCCGTAGATCAGGCTGTTGGGGTTGGACACTGGCATCTCGTAATTAGAGGGAGGAACAGCCTGCTGGAGAAACACCCACACAAAGCACAAAACAATCACAAGAGGAAAAAACGGGATCCCAACATTATGTTTTCACATTCATATATATTTTATGTATGCTTATTTTACAAATTTATTGACTTATTTAATATTTATACAGCGGGTTATTTAGCGGGAAATGAACCCACAACATTCTGGTTACAGCCATGGCGCCTTAACCACCAGGACATGCAGCTGCCAGATACTGTCTAATTCACGGCTACTTAATCCATTTTGAAAGAAACGCTCACTCTCAGGATGGACAGCTGATTGTCAATACATCCATTACAAAGAGGGCGGGCCTCTAATCTTATCACAGTTACATGTTTGCCGGCCAGTTGTTGGCTGACAAACTGGCTCAACCCAGGGAAAGTTCTAGAAGCTGTTGCCCTTCTCTATGTTGTCTTTAGGAGTGTAACTGCTGCCATGTGTCCCAGACATGTTAATACTCTTCAGAAGTATCCAATGGTGATCTCTTACGAGGCTACTGCTGGTGCTCTAGGCAAAGGATAGGGAGCAAACTTCACTCTACTAACCGCTCTGCCCCCACCTCTACCCACACCCTGCCTTCTTTTAATGGCAACCCACTGTCCTGGTTTCTCAGTAGCTCTCTTTAATTACTGCCTGGCAAGAACTTCCCTCTTTTCTTTATAATGCCTTCCATTTTGCTTGCCCTCAAACTCCCCCAAACTGAACTGCAGTGGGGAGGGGGGGGTGGCGTGTGAGGGGGAGGGTGGGTGGGATGAGGCCGCACCCCTGTGAACTTGAGGCAGGCTGTCATTTGGACGATGCTATCCTTCCTGTTTTTTGTGACACCCCCACCCCCCCACGGCTCTGAGATCCAGCAGCCCTGTGCTCAGTAACCGCGGATACCACGCTCTGAACTGTCACTTGCTGTCTGAAGAGTCTCCATTAACGCTGCCAGTCTCCCGAACGACACAATCCACCAACCCCCCCCCCCCCCTTTCCATCCCATCCACCCCCACCCCACTCCAAATAAAAAGTGAAATCTGTCCCAGTCATTACCACAACCAACCAAAAACCTCAACCTCCCCCCTCCCACACCACCCCAATAACTCTCCACCAGTGCCAACTAGATTCTAATCTGTGCTTATAACTGAATTTTTAACTAATATGACTAATATGCATTGTTTTAGATTTGTTTTAGTTGAGCCACGTTCAATAGGGCACAGTCTCCCGATAAACAGCAACAGATGCTGATTTCTTAGATGTTCTGGGTGCAATATGAACTCTACCACACACTGTGCACATAAAACATCAGAAACAATACAGTGGGGAGACAAAAATATTCATTACACAGGTGACAAATCAAGATCCAACACAAAACAATAAAGCGCCAACTGATTTGAACCAAACGCCGGATGTGTAAATTAAGAATTAGGTGGAGGGCGATGAAGCGTGTCTTCAGGTGAGGAGAGCAGAAAAGTGTGTGTGTGTGTGTGTGAGTGTGTGTGTGTGGGTGTGTGTGTATGTGAATATGTGTATGTTTGTACATGTGCGTGTGAGTTCCGCTATGCTTGACAGGACAATGGGGAGGCACATGCAGGCAGGATTTTATCTCTCCTGATTGGTGGGTGCAGACTGGTGGCAGTTATGGGTGATGTTTTGAGTGCAGCTTGGGTGTTAAAAGCAGAAAAATCTTCAGGAGCTAAGGAGCAAAGCAATTAATCTAGTGTGAGCAGCACTGGACAGCCACCACCTCCTCCATTTTAAATACATAACAAGGTCCCAGCTCTTCTGTTAGAAACCCTCCATGCAATCTTCAGAGCTTTAACCCTTTGAGTGTGATGAACTACCTTAATAATCAAGTTAGTGAATTTGATAGGGAGCCATATTACCTGAATGATAAAAAATAAAACTGCCTGTTCTTCATCTACAGCACCATTTTCAGTCATGTTTCAATATGATTGCTGGCTAATGAATACAGGATCGGACAAAATCATAAAAAGCTGTAATTTGCCAGATCTAGAGAGATGTGTTTGTCTTTCACAATGGAAATGAACAGATTTAGATTCACACCTGTTTGGTTGCTTTGACCATCCTGGACTACAGAAGAGGCTTTTTTTATTTGTATTTTTTTTGGGGGGGGGTTTACAATGTTCCAATTGGTAAAAAAAATTGCCAAACAAAGAGGCCACACGGCAAGGGTTAAAAGGGTTACTGCAGTAAGGGGGGGGGGGTCTTTTTTCTGTGTGGGGTACTTACAGGGATTTTATGAGTCTTGATCATATTATCAAACTCCTCGTTAATTTGTTTGTATTTCTCCTCGGTGCGTGGGGTGAGCGTGAAAGAGGAGTCAAGCTCCGGGCTCTCGGAGCCCTTGTTTTCCTTCTTGCTCAAAGTCTGGCACGGGTGTTCCCCCCAGCCCGGAAATTTCCACAGAAAAGACACACACACACAAAAAAAGAAGAAAAAAAACGAGAAAAAAAGAGGAGAGAGAGAAGTGAGAGTAGGTTGGGGGGTTGAGCGTACTTACACACAGCCTTTGCCTGCTGATCATCAGATCAATGTCTTCGTTAATTTTCCTGTACTTGTCCTCGGACTCGGGGCTGTGGCCCACCGAGTCGTCGGCGTCCAGGTCAGGGCTGTCACAGCCATTTAGCCCCTTCTTTCTCAACGTCTGAAAACGGGGAAGAAAAAAACATGGTTGCACATGTTTCACAGGGGACAACGCTCACTGCAGCGAAGGCAGTAAAACAGGCAAAAAAAAACAAAACATTCAAATCTTCAAATGGAAAAATACATTAAAAGCATACAACCAAACAAACTGTCCCTGAGGAATCGTATGTAAGTAAATGATGACAGAATCAGGTGTGCAACTCAAACACCGTGGCTGTGTAAATTCTACAGCAAAAGAAATTGTTGATTATTACGCAAATTTGTGGATTCAAACAGAAAAAAAGAAAAAGAACATGTTTGAAGTGTTTAAAAAGAACGTTCTGGGTCCGCCTGTGTGCGATCCGTTGCCTTGGCAGCAGACCCTGAATTGCACTCAGGGAGCAATATCCCTGCACAGCCACCTGATGGCCACATTCTAGCAGAAATGGCACCTCCTCCAGAAGGCCACCCGTGCGGAGGAGAGCTCTAGCGCCCCGGCTAGGCCCCGCAGAGCCTCCTTCCCAAATTATCCCCCCCCTCCCGAGGTGCGGACGCACCCCTGCCTCTCTCTGGCTCGACCGGGGGCCGCGACGTGGCCGACGGCCGGCACTGGCCGTTCTGCGCGATGGATGGTCGGAGGAAGAAGATTTTAAGAGTTAGCGGAGTTGCTTCGTGTTGCACTCAGGAGAAAGGGGAGTGGATGGTTATCTGTCTCATCAAAGCTTTCTTCTCCAGATTGACTGGCTTTAATAAAAGGGGATTAGCGTATGGGAATATTAGCATGACGGCGGCAGTTGATCGTCTCTCGCACGTCGGCAGCGTTCAGGCTTTCATGTGAGCGCTGGCTTCAGACCACAGTAATTAAATTTACTTTGGAACTGCCTATATTTCTGCCCCGAATGACTGAGCGAACTCAGACAGGTTGCCCTGGCGACGCCTTAATCTCCTCGTTTGTGACACTGCTAATAATTAGAAAATTCAGCGTTAAGCCCAAGACTTCATTACCTGATTTTTTTAAAAATTATTATTAATTCATTTCATGCATCTTTATGATTTGTATTGCCATCAAATATTTTAATAAAAGTTGAAAAAAAACTTTTAACAGTGTATTTTTTATTATTATAACTTTTTTAATATGGCCATTGTCTGATAAGATTCCATGGAAACCGGAAAAGGCAGTATATTCATATGACCTTACATCTCACAGATGTACAACTAGGACATTGTAGCTTGTAAGATTTCAATGTTTTTGTGTTGCACATTGTTCCCAACAAGTCACAAACTGTGAGAAAAAAACTAAAACAAAACCTGAAACTTTGTGTGTGACAAAATGCCTTGGATAAAGAGAAGAATTCATGCAGGTTATGATGTCAGCTGCCCTGTAACAGAGTGTACGGTCAACATGGCTTTCACAACTGCTGAAAGGCTGCCCTCTATCTGCAGGAGGAGGTAGTGCATGGCTGGGCTCTGAGGTGTTGCGCGAGCTTGGATTAGAGATTGGTCCCCTGTGGAGGCGATAAAGATTGGCAAATGGGGTTAGACTGGTGAAATGGAGAGACCCTCATGGGGGCGCATCTGAGTTGAAAGTTGGGGTGTGTCATGTGATTGGAAGGCATGCGGCGTGGTTACATTGCATTTACATTACAGGCAGACGTGTAACTCACTGTGTAACTCACTCCAGAGCGAGTTACACAACTTGTTTTGCATTTTCACATACATCCATTTGTACAGCTGGATATAAAGCATACTGAAGCAATTCAGGTTAAGTACCTTGCTGAATGGTACAACGGCAGTGTCCTACCTGGGAATGGAACCTGCAAACTTTGGATTACAAGCCCAGTTCCCTAACCATTATACTACACTGCAGCCCCCGGCTCATCTTTCCGCCATGCCTCAGCGCTTCGGGGGCGTGGCAAATGGTGGCCTTGCCCGGCCCGGAGCGATTCCACTCATTCAAGACATCCGCACCTGTCATCTGCCCCCACACCTGTCATGCACCCCCTCGCTCTGCCTTCGAGAGAGGAAGCTCCGTCCACAGCCAATCACAGCCCCCGGCTTCAGGGGATGGCCATAGAAGGCTCTCTCTACGGTTACAGACTTGCGCCACCCACCGAACCAACCCCCAACCCCCTGCCATCTGTGACAAACAACATTCTGCCACCTTCACCCCGCCCAGTCAGGGGTGGCTTTTTCTGCATCATCTGACTTCACCACTACATTTGGGGGACATTTGGCACAGGGGGGAAAAAAGCACAAACAAACTCACACACACGCACACAGACGCACGCACAAACACACACACATGCACCGACACACACCCACCCACACTCATACACACATACACACACACACACACACACGCACATATGCACCGCCACACACCCACACTCACACACACACACACACACACGCATACAGACACAAACACACTCACATGCACACATGCACCGACACACACCAACACGCACACACGCACACAAACACACGCACACGTATGCACACACATACAGATACAAACACACTCACACACACACACACAAACACAGACACACAAACATGCACGCATTCATGCACACGCACAAACACACCTGGGTGGCCAGTGCAGCCAAATTCCTCAGGACGAGTATAAATTAACGGATATTCACATTTCACTGTTTCTCAGAACTTAAGGGTGCGTTCAGAGTGTTCATACAAACACAGTTTTCAGAATTGCATTTGAATATTGAATATCAAATGGCTACTAGTCTTTACAAAGGATGTTCAAAGACATACAGGTTTGTGGAAAATACAGTGTACATTGATCTCATTGCGCTTGCCTTGCGCTTAGCAATATAAATGCTTTGCCTTTGAAAGTTCCATCATATAAAATGTTTCCAGTCCGTCTACCTAAAAATAACATGACTAAAAAGAGCTTGACTTATGGGGGAGTAAACAGCCTCGTGTCCGATGATGCTCACGTCTTACTCGCACTTCTGGTGAAAGTGGCCATGAACCAAGGCGCAGAGTGTCATTGATAAAGTGAGATCAATCTTACAAAGCAGGCAGCAAGACCGGAGCAAAAACAGAATGGAGAGAGAGGGGAAGTGAGAGAATGAGAGGGAGAGAGAGAGAATGTAAAACACGTTGTAAATATGATCATATAATTGTTGTGCCAAGCAAATTCAGAAGAAATTGAAAAAAGGAGGTGGAGACCGGAAGGGAGGGATGAGAGATACAGAAAACAGTTATAAAGGAGGGACAGAGGGAAAGAAAGCAGAAGAGAAAATAGAGCAGGAATAGAAAGAAAGATGAGAGAGAGAGAGAGAGAGAGAGAGGGGTAAAAACCCTCTCCCCTCCCTTCACAGCCCTTTTGGAGGCTGGCTCCTAATTAAACTACTTCTTCATCAGTCTCTAGTCTCCCGACTGGGCTTGTCAGGGGCCTACTCGGAGCCAGGCAGAATGTAGACACAGCGTCCTACATACCTTCATCATCTGTAACCTTCAGCCTGGGAACTGTGTCGTGCGCATTACTGGCAGACTGACGAGAGGGGGTGGGGGGGTGGGGTCGGACAGCTGACTCTCAGCCAGCGACCCCCCCTCCACTCCCAATCCCACCATGCCTTCTGTGGACATCCACTGACTCTGCGCTACGACCCCGGTCCACAAGAGCCACCCCCCTCGTCCTCCTGCCATCAGTATCCCACAGGGTCAGGGTCCGGTGCCAGGACCCCTCGATGTTAACCCGATCCGCTCCATCAGTCCACCCCCCCTCTTCCCCTCCTCGCCCAGTTCAGCACTGTGGCTGTGCATAGTGTTCTGCCAACTACTTCCCTCCGTGACCCGATTCTGCGGATATTGCCGCCATCTTCAGCCGACTCACCTGTCGCTAATGGAGGACCCCCCTTGTGGCTGATCCCCCCCCCCCACCCCCCTTCTCGGTTGGACAGAAATTCAGGCGAGACAGGATCATACTATGGCTGGCTATTTCAGGAGCCTGTTTAAAAAAAGGTAACTGCCTCTGCTCTGACCACGCCTCTTTCACCCCCAGGCCCTTATATGAGGTTTCTCGGCGCAGGGCGGAGTTGGGGTGCTCATTCCACCCGCCGGTGTTTATGGGTACCATTAACCCAATATGCCCTTGCAATGGCCCTACCACAAAATATTACATAAAACTAAAACATATTCACAAAACTTATTAATAAAACTAAAAAATCTGGACCTGACTGGACACATGAATGTTGCTCTATGAGAAAATTTAACTCATATATTTGCTTTGGTTGGATGAATCATCTTTGTAAGCACCACTGATTTGATGTTAGTTTGTTGTTTCGATCTAAAAATGTCAACCATGGGAGGCTCACTTTTAAATACTTGAAAATACTTTATTTTCCTGAAAATGTAACATGGAAACCTCCCAGGAGACACCCGGTACGAGATCAACCACTGATGGCTTTGCACAAAATGGCTGACAGTGTTCTCCCAGCATGTTTACACTGTTTCAGCCACAAGGTCGGCAATCATACACGGAACAGGACAAAGTCTTCGAGCCCCTGAACTCCGCACCGCAGACTCCTGCCATGTAGAGCGGACGATGGCCTGGGGGGGAAAGAAAAGTCTCTGACTGAAAGCTTTGCTGTAGATATCGCTTGTTCGGAGAGAAGATACCAGCTCTGGTTTAGCCAGAGCCGGGCTCATACGAATTTTAAGCGGTGAATCGTGTTTCGCATTTTGGAAAACAAAGCAGACAATCAGCCGTGCTTTCTATTGGAATTGGACGCGTCGCTGGACGTCCGTCAAAGACGTCGTGTGTAATTTTGTCGAGCCAACGGCAGATGTTTCTTTCTTTTTCCTGCCGTCCGGGTCACGCCGTGTCGTTGGGGTGGTCCAGCTGAGGAGCCCTGATGCAATGCCCTTTCGGTGGGCGCGCTCGTGCGAACGCACGCGTGTTCGCCATGCACGCATTTCAGCGATCATGCATTTTTTAAGAGGAACCCGGCCCTAGGGTTTACCTCACCATGACTCCTGACTGCAGCCCGTCACGAGAGGCAAACTCCGCCATCACCGAGAACCTGCTCTTTCAAAACCCTGCCTCTAGCGCGTTCCGCTAATGCGCACTCTAAAAGCATATTCCTGGAGGGGGTGTGTGAGGGGAGGATAGTGTGGGAGGCAGGGGTTCAGACTCGAAACGAGTGGCCGCTTGTTTGGTGTGGCGGCGAGCATTAGGGAGATCAAGCACGGCTGGGATTTATTGGAAGCAGATGGGGAAGCCAAAGTGGGCGGCTTCCAGTTTAATAATGGTTAGAAGGTGCCAGGATCATGTGAGGGGCATGTTCAGGAGGGACTTCAGGGGAGCCTAGTGGGGACGGGGTGTCCCCTCGGCGTCCCCTTTTGGTCTCACGACACAAATTTGGGCCGTCACTCTGACTTAGTCCGCCCCAGCCCGGCACCCTCTCACAAAACGTCGCACGTCGGGGCGACTTTTCCGCAATTCACCCCATTTGAAGACCCCGCACACTGTAATCAGGAATCAAAGGCTGGGAGCGTGTGATCTAACGGCCCAGAAGCAAAGGGCCTGCGTATCCCATAATAATGCACTCCGGCGTGTAATTACAACTGTCTGTGGATCACATAGGATGAGCTAAACAAAAAGTAGAGCTTTGGATATTTAATGTGGAGAGGGTCTGCCCAATCCCTCTAATCCCCTACACAAAGACAGGGGCTCAGAGAGCTTCTGCCAGCCACTGTAATTCAGAGAGGCTGAATATTCATACAGTGATGAGAGACGGAGATAAAAACGTAATATCAGCCCAGAGAGACAGATAAAACGCCGCATTGCAGAACATGGCAGCAGCGCGGTGTTTCTGAGGCCCTCGTACGGACACGTGCATTTTAAATGTTAACGCGAATCAGGCATATTAACGTGTGCCACTTCAACGTGTCCGCTGCTGGTTATAAGCTCATACTACTTCATAGAAAGCACCTTAAGGTCCAAGCCGCTTGGACAAAACGTCTTGTCACAGATATTCTGATATTCCTCTTTAATGCCAGTCGTCTAGCAGAGAGACATAGAGAGCTGTTGTTTCCCCTGCACTTGGAAAAACTAGAGATTCCATGTACCCCCCCCCTCCACGCTCAGAAAAAGTTCTGGTGCCACGTTACAGAACTGAACGTCCGTTGCCACAGTGTTGTCGTTGGTCTTGACCCTCGGTGAATTTTCAGAAGATGTATCAGACTGTAATGTTTTCAGCTCTAGCGGTAGGCAGACTTTGTAATGTTAGAAATATAGAAGAAACACAGAACCTGCTGTGCCTGAAATTATGACTCAACTTGAGGTCTGAACCCACAATCATGGTGAGTCTGCGCGTGCAGCCGTGCATGCGCACACACACACACGCACACGCACACACGCACTCACACACGCACACACGCGCACGCACGCACACACGCACACACACGCACGCACACGCACGCACACGCACACACACGCACTCACACACTCACACACACACACACACGCACACACGCACACACACGCACGCACACGCACGCACACGCACACACGCGCACACACACACACGCACACGCACGCACACGCACACACACACACTCACGCACTCACACACGCACACACACGCACACGCACGCACACACACGCACTCACGCACTCACACATGCGTGTACGTACACACACACACACACACAACACACGTGGCAGCTTACACAAACTCGCATGCAAAGCATTCTCACAGGGTTGCGCTTCTTAAGTTTGGAATCATCTATTTAAGTGAGTCTCTCCCTTACTCCCATGTGACTGATGTCACATCTTGTCTGGGGCAGAAGAGGAGGGGACAGTGTGCTTATTCATCTGGGGATAATTGCTAATCCACCGCAGGGACACAATGCCACTCAGTGTGGTTAGATGAAGAGGGCACTTGTGGGCCAGAACCTTCCAAGTAACCAGCCAAACTGTGAGGGGGCTGCCTCATGGGCGGACGAAGGAGGGGGGCGCATCGGGAGCGTCGGGGGGGACGGCCGACAAGGGCCGTGATTCTTTCGGGTGGTCAGTCTAGGCCACCCCCCACCCTTTCCCACCCCATCAATTATCGGCTTTTGTCCGCACAGCCCTTATCATAGGCAGCACTGCAGGAAGGGAACCAAGGCAGCGGGTAACAATGATGGGGCTTTTGACCTCGAGGGCCCGGCCCTGACGGTTCCACACCCCGCCCCGTGCTGACCAGGCCCAGGGGGAGGGCCGAGGGGGTGTCTCATGAGCGCGGCTGTAAAAATAGACCCTTGTTATTTTCAAATTTTCCGCATTAATTTCAAGAGTTTTTTGTTTTTTTTGTGAGTGTATTTTAATATACCAGCAATTGGGCCTGAATGTCTAGCCAGCAAACATTTTCAAGGGAACTGGTCTTCATAGCAAGTAAATAAATCAAAAATGATAAATAAATAAATGGCCCTGCAAAAGCATCCTACAGTAAGTTTGGAACATCTCTGTTTCAAGACTACAGGAGCACCTCAGACCCTGATTGTATAAAGACACATTCAGTTTCTCCTCTTTCTGTTTATGTCATTACAAGTACTGCCCTTAATTCATACAATTCATGTTAAAAGAATCAATGAATAATTTTTTTTTAACAAGTAAAGCTGTCACACATCCCTCAACAGTGTGCTTAAGTTTGCGTTTCGATAAAAAGAGAAAGATGTTCGTGGCATTCAAGTCCACGAAGGCTGCTGCACTTGCCTGAGGTGTCTCGTTCGCTCTGTAAGTAACACTTAAAACTAAGAGCGCTCAATTCTCCGGACTCTTTAAGTCTATACAAATGCGATACGGCAGATTTCCCACTAACTGATCCTCGCTTGTACTAAAACGTCTGTCTGGTTAAAGATCTGAGCCTCGGTTGGCACCTGCAGGGCTTCTGAAACAGAGCTCTCTCACGTTCGAGCGAACGCGCTCGTCGTTCCTCCCGCAAACCGCGGGCCCCCGCCACAGCCGCCGCTCGGCACCTTTAAACGATTTCGTATCGCTCTATATGTACCAGGAGAAAAGAGCTCCACGAATTGTTCTTTCCTGCCCGAAATGTGCAGCAGACACACTTGGATGGTGGACAGACCGTGACAAATGCGAGTGGCTCCGCTGATACTCAGCTCCAGCCATTTAATTTTATTTCCCCCGACCCTCAGGTCCTTGAGGCATGTTAGGAGTTCTGAAGAGAGATTAGAGATTTGTTATCAACTGCAAAACTAGAGATGGATACAGACAACACAAAAGGTTATGTGTGTGAGTCTGTATCTGTGTGTGTCTGTCAGTATATGAGTATATGTATTGTGTTTGCTTGTGTGTCTGTCTGTCTCTCTGCATATGTATGACGTGTGTGTGTGCGTGTGTGTGCGTTCATGCTTGTGTGTAACATGTTTTTCCTTGGGCATCAGAATCATTGAGAAACAAAGCCCTGCATTTAACTGCCAAGTGTTTATGAGCTAATCACAAACTTTGTAAAGAGGAGTCATAATGGAGAGGCTGTGTATCAGAAACCTGCTGGGGGCGCAGCCTCGTGGCCGCCATGGCCATGGATGCTTCAGCATGGCCGAGTGGGGGGGGGTTAGGGAGGGGGCCGGTGTTACTCAGCCATTCCACGCCTATTCTTCTGCATTTTCCCTGGCACTGCTGCGAGCCAAGAGCTATTTTTAGGCCCCGCTGCCTTCTATTTTTAGACAACTACCGGTTTTGAGGCATTTATTAGGGAAAGAACGCAACAAAAAAAAAAAGAACACAAAGGGAGGAGGGGCCGCCCGAGACACGGACTGTCTGCAGCGAATCCCACTTTTAAAAGCTCCACTGCGGGCATCTCAGCTGGCTTCAATCCTCCACAAGTGAGAGGGAAAACGGAAACAGAGGGGAGAGAAGGAGAGAAAGAATGAAAAAGTTCTTGGTTCTATAAATAGCTGTGCCCTCTGGCACATAGGGGCCAAAATACGACAGGCTGTTACTATCTGGGCTACAAAAGAAGGAAATAAAACGACCGAACACAAAGGGGTCTCTCTTTCTGTCGGTGAAATGAATCGGTGATGTAAATCTGCGCAAAGCTTAGTGGGGTGTTCTGGGCACGTAATGCGTTTTTTTTTTCTTCCTATCCCTTCCTTGGAGGAGTTTGTTATCTGCCATCGTAACGAGATAAAACAATGTTTGGTAGAGAGTGATCAAATCCTCTGTACCTCTACTCCTGCTCCCCAGAGCCAATGGTAAATAAGCAAATAAGTAGTGTCTCCACACGCAGACATATTCATATTGCAAGTGATAGTGTCATGTCTTAGTTTTAGGGGGGTTTTTTCTCTCTTTTTGCAAGTGATGATAATTTATCCGATGATCATCCAACTCAGCTGATAAGAAGTGAAAACCTTTTGGTTCTTAATCTCTAGGTAATATTAACCAATTTAAAACATGACAAATGTGCTCACCTTTCCCAACCCCAAAGTTACACAGGGCAAAAGGCTAATTTACTTATCCCCACAAAGCTGATTCCCATTTAAATCCCTTAAAGTCGCAGGCAAAAGCATCCAATGTGGCTTAACTCTACCCGAGGAAAACAAGTCAATCTCCAATCCTGCAGAACTGGCAAAGGATTTTTTTATATATGCAACACAAAACAGCAAACTAAATAATTACTGTCAGAAAGGCAAATTCCCTATAATGTCCTTATGACACCACTGGAATATGGGAATTAACCAGATATAGGTACAAATAGACACTTTTATTGTCAATGTAATACCATGTCTTTATGAACAAAATAGGAAGCCAGTCACCACCAATCCAATAAAAAATGTTCCAAAGGCTAATATTCCTTTCACTGTTTATAATCCAAACACAGCACACAGATGTCACACCTGCTCAAAAATATTTTTACAAGCAAAACAAGAAGTAAACTAACAGTTTAAAGCTAAATCGTGCCACAGAAACTATTGAAGTTCATGAGCGTAGAGAAAAAATATTATAGTTGCATCAACGGCAGCGATTTTTCAGGGGAAAATCAAACTGAAATCGGCCCAATTAATTAGCTTGCCTGGTATTTATAAACGTGTGAATCAAGCATTCTTCTTTAGCCAAATTAAACGTGTGCGAGGCGTTTGACAAAACCGGCAGGGATCCTTCTGCATTTTTTAACATCCCTCCTTCAGGGGCAGTCACAGGGACGACATTGCCCGCCGACATTCTTCCTCACGGTTTTTTTTTTCGACAGAAGACGAAGCGCGGTAGGTCCCGCGCGCGTCGTGAGGGAGCTTTTCAGAATCTCATTAGCCGAGCAGGTAGTCATTAACAGCGTGACCTTTGGAAATAATTAACAGCTCCTACCCCCACCCCCAACCCCAACCTCAATCATCCCATTCAGAAGTGCTCGGTAGGTGAGGAGAGAGAGGCAGCCGAACCCTACTGTTGCTTTTTAAGATTAAAGGGTGAACGTTCTGATGAAGCTAATCTAGGGAATGCGACCGGCGGGAGCCTCAGGGGGTCCACGCCGCCTCCTCTCGTGAAGCTCAGCTTTGGCGCCCCGACGCCGTGCCCTCGCGTGAACTTGCCACGCCCGGATGCCTCTTCTGCCACCGACATCTGAGGAAACCATGGCAACACGCCGTCGTTTGACCTTTGCCGGTGTCAGGAAGGCGAACCGCTGGCTTCCTTTTGCATCTTCCTGACCTCAAGAAGAAAGACTAACGGTCGCTTGGGATTTAGCAGTTAAACTAACCCACCGCGGGGTGAAATCGCAGAGCCTTCACTAAAGCCATGTGGACCTGCCAACAACAGAGATGCAGCCCATTCGAGCTTCAGTGAAGAAACGACAAAAAAAAAAAAGCTACTTTATATTATATAAGGGCAGATCATTTTTTTTATTATCTTATCTTATTTGTTTATCTTAATGTTAATTATGGGGGCATTCCCAAACTTATTTCGCCTTTTGTGTGCTGTTTCCATGTGGGACGCTGCTAATGATTGGCATGGAGCCTGAGCGCTCCGCTGGAGGCCAGCGGGCCACCTATTCAAACGCGCAGAAAAATAAACAAATGCCCGTGCTCGATTCAGCGCACCCAATCGCTATTGTTTTTTGGCCCTTAAGGACACATTACTCGGGCTGCAGTTCTATAAACACTGTGATTGGACTTGAAAAAGCTCTACGTGGCGAAACCTTCACAGTGGATAGTTTTTTGGGTTTTTTTTTTTGTTGCTTTTTGTTTTCCCCTCCCTCTCATCCCATGGAAAAAGGGGGAAAATGAGTGTGAACGGAGTTAATGGCTCAGTCTGGGAGAGATGAGACATGAGAGGATTGTGGGTTTTGAATCAGAGGATCATTGTTCTGCTAAGGCGCTTTACAAGGGCATGAATCATCCTACTGCTCCCTCTCCGTCTTCTTCTCCCCCTCATATATCTCCCTCTTTCTCCCTCTTTCCCTCTCCCTCATCTCTCTCTCTCGTCTCTTTCCCTCTCATCTCTCTCTATCTCTCCCTCCCTCATATCTCTCCCTCATCTCTCTCTCTACATACCTGATCTCTCTCTCTCCATCCATCATCTCTCTCTCTCACACACACACCCTTGTTGTACAGTGGATAGGAGAACAGGTGTGCGTGCGGTGGTGACCTAGGCTTGCTTTTGTGAAGGGCTCTCAGGCTTCAGAGAAAGACAACACTGAGAGGACAGGAGCTCTCTAAAAACGTGTAAACATCACCCCTCCCACCCCCCCACCCCCCCCAGCCCCGCTCCATCGCCTATGTGCCACTGCACCAACAATGCTAATTATCAACCCAAGACATGCTAATTATATAGAGCTCTGCTGCTAATGTAGCAAGCTGCCTTTCAAGCCACCCACGCGCTGCCTTCCCCCCCCACACCAGCCCCCACAACACCCCCCGCCCCCACTCCCTGAGTCTCCAGGCGGATCCCGCGCCTTGCAGTCCAGTATAGCTCCTGAAGACGCCGCTGGAACATCTCCCACTCGAAGGCAGCTGGTACCATCAACACCCCCTGCCTGCGCCCTCTTCAAAAATGCCCCACTCCCCCCTCCTGTGCGCACCCACCCACGGGGCACAGATCTCAACAGGAAGTCTGCTTTGTTTGTTGGCGGTGACGTAAGCCAGCAGCGAAGCGCATGGCCCCATAGTCTGGTAGCCATTACTGCAAGCATTACCGTCAACGTTTTTTTGCATGCATTACAGTGAGCATGTTCATGGCTCCGACCCCACAATGGGTTCTTAAGAACTCTTTAATCACTGCAAATGTCTTGTAAACTGTGAACCCCTACTGCAAAGTGCCTATCACTCAAAATTTCACTCGATCATACTATATGGACAGCAAAGTATTTTGATTGGACGGTATGAGGCATTGACATAATTCGGCAGCCCTGAATATAAAAAATCTGAATTATCTATACTCGTCTTTTTCAGTTTATGCTTTTTCCTCCAAAACATTATCATGATATGACTCCAGCACAATACGACTCTCACTCATTTACGGTCAAAAAAACTTCTTCCGTGGAGCTGTGGAAAAATGTAAAACATGTAGAAATATTTTTTTCCACACGAGAGTAATAGATAGGATGTACGGAGAGGACTCTTCGCCTCCGGAGGTGTTGCGATTCCACAGCCCACTCAGTTTCACTTTCATACGCAGAGACATCAGCGAGGGCAAGATAGTGCGTTCCGTCGCCCGCAGGAATACGCTTCCCTAACATGAGATTCTTTTTATCCTGAGGGTCACAGAGAACCCAAACTTAAAAGCTACTTTGTAGTCTTGGAAATTGATCCCCCGGCTGAGGCCTGCATTAAAGGACAGTAGCTATAGAAACCAAAGTCGGATTGATAACATTTATAAACGAAACAAGCAAGGGAAAAAATGACGACTGGTGAAATGCGGATCACTGTGGTGCAGATGGTTGGGAGATGCTTGATGGCTTGATGTTTGCTGGCGTACAATGCTAAATGCTATGCTAAATGCTTGCCACACAAACTTTTATTTTGCTTTAATTATTCAAGCAGAAAGGTTGTTTGTTTGTTCTTTAAGGCAGCTATGGTCTTGTTTTCATCTACTTCTCATCGATGTAGTCCTCCTTTCCTTTGGTCCGACCCGCTCTTGGCTTGGAAATAATGCGCTGTCCCAAAACCCATTGTAGAAATCACTGGAAAAATCTACTCCTAGTGCTCAGTAGTTAATGCCGTTAAGCTCTTGGTTTCGAGCAGCGGCCTACGGGCGAGCGTGGGCACATCTCGGAGCCCCACCCAGCTCTGAGCGCCACGAGGCCTGTCCAAATAGTCCCACCCCCCGTCCCTGTTCTGGCATCTCACATGTCCAGAAAAGCCTGCTTTGCATTTAAGCAAGGGCGAGCCTGGGGAAGAGTCAAATCCCTCGGCGGCCCAAACTCCTCTCCCGGTGGGGGATGCCCTGGTGACTGCTAAAAGCCTGTTGTGTAACCATGTCACGTTGGACTTAAGGCTCGCCGGCAGGATATGGGCTTCAGCGCCGGCCCCGACACTGTCATTTAACGACCCTTTCCTGAAGCCGGCTTACAGGCTGGGCCGCACCGGGCCACGGTACGGCACGCATCACCCGTGTGGCAGGTGCCAGAGGGCAACGTGTCCGCCAGCTAGCCTCTACGGCGCACGGGACACAAACAGGAATGGAGCACATGAATCAGCTCCGTAAACACACAAGCAGCTCTGATGTCATTGTGCACATGTGACACCAGCATCATCATGCTTTACCGCATGACTCATTGTTAACAATACTGATGACATCACCAATGTCCCCACTGGATCTAGCTGTATTACACCTTGTTCCCTTAGTCCCTTTGTTTGCCCCTTTCCCTTTCCCATGTTTACACAAAATTCCCAGATCACTGGCCTCTGAAACTGACAAAAAAAACAATAACACTGAAAGATTTGTTTTAGACCATTAGCCAAAAATGATACACAGAACAGTGGCCTAAATTTGGACGTGAGTGTTTTGTTCTTTGGCGGCAGACTCACCTCCACGATGTCGGAGTTGGTCCGGCTCTCGTGCGGTTCATTGTATTCGGTGTATTTGAGCAGAACCTTGTCCATGTCGGTGCTGGCGTACTGGAACAGCTTATTGGTGCTGTTGAAGATGATGAGGGCTATCTCGCAGTCGCACAGTACGCTCAGCTCATACGCCTTCTTCATCAAACCAAACTTCCTTTTTGTGAACGTCACCTGGAAGAATGGGAGGAAACAAAGCCACGGTTAGCTGCCACTCTCAAGCTGTGAAACAGAGCAAAAGATATTTAAAACTTGGGGTGGGAGAGTCTTTCTTCCATTCTGTTACTTAGATCAAATCTTAGTTTACCAAATTGTCATGTTTACAATCTTATCTGTAGAAATTGCCTTGACTTATCTTCCAAAATTTAAGACAAAGAAAAATGTCATACAGGCCATTTTCCTCTTATAAAGATTGAAACACACACTGGATGAAACAGCTTTATAGAAATCAAGGGTCACTTGGTTTCTTGAACTAGTAGTCATGGTCAGTCTCTCCTGGGACTACATTTCTCACCACTAGGGAAGTACTGCACTTCAACCCCTGATCTTTGCACTGTATTTGCATTGTAAATCACTACGTCACTGGTTAAGATTGACTGCTAAATGGCAGCAATGTAATTGGTAGTATTATTATGTTTCTTAATGCTTTATCCCACGGTTTACAGCCAGTACATTACATCTTATGGCTTTGAGGTCTGTTTTTCACCTCGCTAGACTTCTTTCAAATCGCGATTGTGAAACGGTGAAGGGGCTTTCGATCGCGCGTCCCCCTCCTCGGTCGTCTCGAGAGATAAATTAGCAGGCCGCGGCACGCCCCTCAAAAAATAAGGCCCGAGACCTTTTCTTGCGGAGTGCGCCTGTCTCGTCACATCCAGCAGACGTTCGAGTGGCTCTGCAGAAACCACTCGTGCCAGGAGTGCACAGAACACGCTGTATTCTCACCGCCGCTCTTGAAATTCTGCACCTCGCTTTTCCGCCGTGAAAAAAAGTATACACCGTGTCATCTTGACACTTTGCCTCGTGTATTTAATTGAGATAAGCCAGCTTATTTCCTAACAGGAAGATGACTGTACTCAAGGGAGTTTTAGTCACACAGCTGGCTGAAAACAGGCCTTTTAGGACCTCCTGGCAAAAAAATGTATTATGGGCACGAAGATGTATATTTCTTAAAATGCTCTGGGCCCACATGTAGCTGGGGTCAGGGGCAGAGTAACACAGAGGGTCAGGTGCTTTATGATTACTCTGCGAATGAATGGATCTAAAAGCTGGTCCCCTGGTGTTATAATGAACACCTTGTAAATTACCTATTTCCTCTATTACTGCAGTGTCGGGCTTTCTAAAAGTAATGGGATTACGATTTATCAGTGCGTTACGCCTCCTGTTAAATTTAGAATTGGAGTCCAAGGTGAAAATCAGCCTGGACGGCTTTCATAAATCGACGGCGCTCATTCGTTTTCCGTTCCGGGTTGATGGGACCGCATGCGCGCGCGGAGCGCGTCGGACTCCAGACCACGCCGCGGACGATTTCCAGACCGCCAAGCGCCAGCGCTCGATTAACTGCGCTTCTCCACAAACCCAAAGTTGGTGTCAGATCAGGGCTGCGATATTGGGTCGTTGAGACGGTCCGACTGATACATTTCTACCTGCTCAGCCGGCCACACGAGCCGAGCTCAAGAGTGACGAGGCGATTGCAACCAAACCAAACGGCTCAGAGACTCGTAAAATAAACTCTCTGAAAAAGGCGCTATATAATGTCTCTAAATCCTACAAGAAATCCTACATCCTATAATCCTACAGGGTAAACCTGGTCTTAGATCAGCACACAGACTTTGAGCTGATTTACAAATTTGAGCCCAGGATCTGACACGCCCTGCTTTCAACTTGCCACACATCAATCAAGTTCTATATCACAGCGGTATCAATAGGAGAGACAATGATTAAGAAAGGAAGGTAGCTTTCAGGCATTTGACCTTTGACCGGAAGGAAGTGCATCCATGCCCTCTTTCCATTTCCTGAATACTCTAGCCTGTAATCGTACACAAACTCGGTCCCTGGCCTAGACTCACACAGAAATGTGACAAAATAAATCATATTTAGAACAAAGACCCGTGGCATGTAATGACCGAGAACCATGTCAGGATGACTAATTGTCAGCCACAGATAGCAGATCATCCTTGCTTTCTTCCCTTTAACTACACTCTACCTGGTCTGAAGAACACGTGAGAATGAATCCCAAAGCATCCAGCCCAGACAAATGCAAACAAAGAGAAATAGTAATGAAAAAAAGGAATAAAGCTATCGGTGCCTGTCCACCTGGATTACTACTGTAATGATCTGCACTGTAATAACAGGCTCTCTGGGTTTGAGTATTATAATACAATCCGGTATTCCCAGTATGGTTCACAAATAACCACAGCAGAACTCCATCTATAAAACTTTTCAAAGTGTACAAGACAGTCCTTAGGAATTCTGGGAACTAATGTCCACACTGCATGACACCGTGTAGAAGGAGTCTGAATTCGGCCTGCCTGTCCGCAGTGTATCGGCAGTATTGAGAGACAAAGTTTAGGCGTGTACACTGCGCAGAAACGACCAACCTGTTTGGGGAATCCTGATATTGAACTGGCGGTAGAAGACACGCGCGAAAATGTTCTTTTTAATGTGAGAGATGGCGAGCTTGACTGAACGCAGGGCATATTTCACGCTTGTTTTTGTGTCGCTTTATTGTGCAATTAATTTTTTAAACTGTGCGTGCGCTGCTGGCTCCATGGCCTGCCGTGCCACGTGCTGGCTTGCCTTTGAAGCTCAGCTGGTCACGGCATTGAAGCGTGGCATTCTGGGGTCTCTAATCCCAGGAGAGGGTCAGGGCTGGCTCAAAGGGGAACATCACATGTCCCACACAGTTATCTCTCCCTCTCTCTCCCTCTCTTTCTCTCTCTCTCTCACACACACAAACACACTCACTCCAACATGTACACATTTGAGAATCCGCTCAGTACTCAGTGAAGTTGGCACAAATTGAAACCAAGATTCACACACTAAAAAAAATCTCACACATCCACGCCCACACCCCCCTCCCACACATGCATATATACACACACAAACGCGCAGACACACATGCACAAACAAACACACACACACACACACACACACACACACCGAAAATGGAATCTGTGAAACATACTGAAATACGCAATTAAAAAACCCAAAGCATGTGACATGTATTGCTCCGATAGTCCAATTAAATTTAAAGATTAAAACTCCATGCAGTTTTCTCACGTGGCAATAATTGTCAAATATTTCCCCATATGTTTTTTCTGGTGATCTTGTATAAGCAGCAATATCAGACAAATCTACTGTTTCGAGCCACAAACCCACTGATGATAATCCAAGCATGATGTCCTGACACATGACAACAGAATCAGTAGTTCAGAGCAATTGTTACATTATTGGACATTCTACACTAATCCACAGTGGTCTAACTGGAGAGGTTGAAAGAGGCCTCTCAACCCTTTAACTCTAGCTATAGCTCTTCCTGTCCACTTCCTGTCTCCCACCAGCAAATAAACTGATCAAAGCACAGAAGCTCTGATGCTGATTGGTCAATTATAAACTAATGCTCTCAATGTGAAAATCTAGCGTTTTAGCCGACCAATACTTACTATAATTATTGGCCCTTATTAAGTTCAACAGCACTTTCACTTTTATAGGGGCCTGTTTATTGAGTGTTTCTTAGCATTGATATTGCCACAGAAAAGTATGTACCATTGTGTTAACTGCAGAAAATATCAGTTGAAACACCTCTGCCACAATGGGTGATCTTCACTTGTGAGTGTGAAAATGCAACAAAACTGTGAACCTCACCTCCTTGCATCTTTGTGACCACAAACCAAAGACCCGAACCCCCAGCTCACCCCCTCCACCCCAGCACACAGGAAATGCCGCTACTATGTTCTTGTACTTGTTAGTCTGCACCCCAGTCAAAGGTTTCATAATGAATGGATCACCATCAGTCTCAAAACGAGACAGATATCTCCAGAACAGCAGGGGCCTAAGTGACCTTTTTGAAGGGCGAAAGGCTTGGGTGTGTTAATTTAATTTGTGCACGTGTGGCTAATTAAATAAACCTGGTTTGTTTTTATCCTTTTGGTGGCCTCGTACACTGCCTTCTGACACCGGCTGTCTTGTTTTTTTGTTTTTTTTTAACCGGAAGGGAGCACGCTCAGATGGGGAGCAACCTCCCCGCTTCCCGACGCTGCTCCCCACACTCGGCCCATGATGTAAGAACTTCCAAGGATAAACATGTTTACCAGAAAGCCTTTCAGAACTTTACCGTACTTCCATAGGAGCGTGTGTGTGTATGAGTGTTTGTGTGTGCACGTGAGTGTGTGTGTGAGAGAAAGAGAGAGCGACAGAGAAAGAGAGAGAGAGAGAGAGAGAGAGAGAGAGAGAGAGAGAGAGAGAGGTCAACAACAACTTCATTCCCTGGCATGCGAGGGGTCAGGAAGCACATTTGTATGCATTTCCTCTCATAACAGGAAGAGCCCAACTGCTTCCCCTTCACAATGCCCTCACTTCTGCTTCTGATTCCCACCTCCTGCCCCGGTTCCCCCCTGGAGGAGGGGGTGGGAGGGCGTGGGGGCCCCCGAGAGAATCGGGGATGACAAGCGGCCATTTATCCCCTCCGCCCCGTGCGTGCGTCTGCATGAACACTGTCCCATTGTTACGGGCCACAGTGAGACCAGGACGGGGAGGGAGGATTGGGAGGAGATGAACCCAGGCAAAAAGTACTACAAGAACTAGGCCTGAACTTCTCACTGGGCCAGCTAATTCATTGAGATGCAATGACAACAGGGCCTCTTCAGTGCACTCTGCAGATCTTCTGATCCCCCCCCGAGCCCTCCCATATTTCTTTTTTCCTCCACCCCCCATCCCTCCTCCCCCGACCGCCCGACATCTGTAATACCCAACAGCGTTTCATTTTTATAAGCTGTCCTGGCTCACCGAACGTGCAACACCAACTTAGAAGATATTCAGTCGGTTTCAATTAAGACAAACGAGACCACCGTCTTTTTTTTTAAAATTCGATTTCAATATCTAACTGCATTATTTAAAATAAGCAGTCCAATTCACAAGTCGACACATCTCCCAGAAAACTATGTAAAAACACAAAGCGTTTGGTTGCTGCTTTAAGTTCATTACAAGTTGAAAGTGGATGAAAACATGGATGTTAGTCTAGACCAGCCAATGCCCCATAAAACACTTTGTTCTTTTTCCTTTTAGTTCAGTTCATCAATATGAAACCTACATCTGCTTAAATGCAGAAGTGTACAATGGTCAACTTAAATGAACAAGGGATAGCAACAGAAAATTAAATCCAGTGTTCTACGCTAAAAATGACGTTTGAGAAACTAGGCAAGGAAGGAAGGTGTTTTAGGTAGAAAGAAAGCTGTCGTGCAGGTAACATGGAATGTTCTGGAGCTGTTTCTGGAATGGGGCGGAGAACAGGAACACACTGATGTGCTGTTCGAAGAGATAACGATTGCGAGGGAGGTGGGAAAGATGGAAGAGCGATAAGAGTGATAAGATACCCAAAGGGCCTCATTATTTTCCTGCTGTTAATTTAACTTGAACTGTTTCTTCACTCTCGTGCTGTTGATTGGAGACGCTGCTGGCACAGTGTGGCACGAAAGGCCCCGCCCGCTCTCTCTCTCTCTCTCTCTGTCTCTACCTCTTTCTGTCCCTCTCTCTCTCTAGTCCTCTCGCTCTCTCTCCCTTTCTTTCTCTCCCTCTATCCCCACACCCCCCTCCCCGGCCCATGGAAAATAAAGATGCATTTTCTCTAAAGTTTCTGCCCCCGGCAATAAGTTGGGGGGGGGGGGGTCAGTGGAGCCCTAATACTACATCCTGTACCCGCCCCCCAGAAAAAAAATATAAAAAATTCACGCTGCCCTGCCTTGGCTACCTCCACCCTGTCACACCAGCAGATGTGTGGCGATGCTGTATCACAGGTCTGCTGCCAGAACCCGGTTAACCACACTCCAAGATGGCTGTCTTGCTTGCAGTGTGACAAGAAAGAGAGCCACAGAAGGCTGAGCTGTGAATTTTTTTTGGTCTCACATTAAGTATGTTTGTACGAGAACTTTTGTGTGTGCTCGCACGCATCTGTGCATGTCTGTGTGAGTGAGTTGGATTCTATGAGCTTATATATGTGTAATGTGTGTGTGAGTGTGTGTGTGTGTGTGCGTGTGAGTGAGTGTGCGCGTGTACATTTGCATGTGTGTGTGCGTGTGTGCGTATGTACTTGTGAGTGTGTGTGTGTGCGTGTGTGCATGTGTGTGTGTGTGTGTGTGTGTGCATGTGTGTGCATGTGTGCGTGTGCGCGTCCATGTGTGCGTGTGTGTGTGCATGTGTTTGAGTGTGTGCATGAGTGTGTTTGTGTGTGAGCGCTCCGGCTGTGGCTAATGCGTTTATAGCACAGGGGGCCTTTCATGTGATGTGCTGGGAAAGTGTTTGAGTGGCTCTGAGGAAAGGCTCCAGAGCGCACACACTGATGCTCTGTGTGTGTTCTGGGCAGCCGTTCAACACCAGGGAGGCCCAGCAAGACCCGGGATCGCCCAGCACCAGGAAGGCCTGGGGTGGCCGCCCGCAGCCCACAGAGGTGTCACCGAAGCAGGCAGGATGACTGGGCCTGGCCCAGTCTGTGGAAGTCATAACATCATGGCAAAGCCTCGTGTGGATAGAACTGAAGGATCTGAACATGGGCAGAGGAGCGAACAGCAGCAGTTGGTGAAAACCTCCTTTTCGGATACGAGTGCTTTATCGGCGACCTTCCCCACGGGGGGTCACAATGTCCTGCTCGCCGCCCGTCCGTATCGAAGTGCGCAAGAGGGGGGCATAAGGCTGCGAGCGTGGGCTCGTGTTTGCATTAGGGTATGCGCTCGTACTCACGACATCACACCAGTCCGGAGAGGAAGGCCCAGAATGGATGCGGTCAAAGGGGCAGGCCCCGCGGAAGCAGTACCCTCATTCTGGAGAACCTTGTTAAAGAACCCGGAAAATACCCGCCCGGGGCCCTGCCAGAGGACACTCTGACCGCTTCCAACACCTTGATTAGAGAAAACAACGAAACCTGTTCCAAAACATCGCTCTGAAGCGCCTTGGAATTCTGACACATTCCCAGGTGCATGATGGGAATGTACAGTACAGAGACAGATCCATCTGTACACGCTGCGGCAGCACAGATATTCGGAAAACAAAAAGAGCAGAAATGTCAGATGTCTGACAGATGCAAACATTTCTGAGCCGTTTAGTGATGTGTGCCTTTCGTCTGTTTACAGTACAACACGGGGGAAGACTTGCGTTTTTATTTTTCACAATTCTATGCAAACTGAAACTGAAACAGATTTTTAAAATGTACTTTCATGCCATTTTGTATTCTTTATGTCCTTCCTGTCTCTAAAATGACATAGGGTAAACTGTTCTGAATGTAAAACATTTTGTAATTATTTGATTATTTATTTGGTTTAACAACGTCGATTGCTTTCCTATATTAACATACTACAAAGCATAACTTGTATACAAACAGAAGACTGAAGAAAAATATTTGTGAATTAATACTCAGACTGAAAGCCAGCTTCAGGATTTTAATAAATATAGAAATATATAGAGCGTTTGACAATGTGCGACACCTTCAGACATGAGGTGATTGTTTTTGTTTCAGCGAGGAAAGGTTTCTTAAAAGAGGAAGTGGAATTATTCAAAACCCAATCATTATTTAAAGAAAATAAAACTTGAAAACTACCTAACTACCTTGTGCCTCAATGAGGCCAAGATATTCTCTACAGTTCCATATCTGACTTCTTATAACAGCAATGTATTCCTTTTATCAGCAATTAGGCTAGCAGATTGGCATGAGGTGCTGCCTATTTTAAAGGAGCATCTAATGTGTTTGGAATATATATATATATATATATATATATATATATATATATAGGTGCAGCTCAAAAAATTTGAATATCGTGAAAAAGTTCAATATTTTTTGTCACTCATTTCAGAAAGTGAAACTCATATATTATATAGATTCCTTACACATAGAGTGAAATATTTCAAGCCTTTATTTCTTGTAATTTTGATGATTATGGCTTACAGCTAATGAAACCCAAAATTCAGTGTCTCAGAAAATTAGAATATTTTGCTTTAACATATTTTTAAAGTATCATATTTAATATTTGGTCGCATATCCTTTGCATGCTGTTACTTCCTGAAGTCTGTGACCAATCAACATCAAAAGACTCTCAATATCTTATTTTCAGGTACTGTTACAAGCGATACTATAACCTCTCTGCATTTGAACTGATCTCTATGAGAATTAGAGATCTAGTAAGACTAGATTCAGCTGTAAATTACGCTGGTACAGTATGGAACACATGACTGGAGAAATGGCTGTACGTCATCAAGGGTCTAAGGCAGGGGTAGGCAACCCTGGTCCTAGAGAGCCGCAGGGTCTGCTGGTTTTTGTTGTTACTCACCACTTAATTGATCAATTAAAGCAGTTGATTACACAGTTAACTCACCTCACCTGGTTTCTTTGGTCTAATTAGTTGCTGTGTTTAAGGTGAAAACAAAAACCAGCAGACCCTGCGGCTCTCTAGGACCAGGGTTGCCTACCCCTGGTCTAAGGTATCAAACAAGCCCCAAACCATCACTCTGCGGCCAGATATGGAGTAGATGTGGATGGATCCCTTTAAGGGTTGTTTCTCCTGACTTTTTTCCCCATAGAGTTCTATAGGAAAATGAGTCAGGAGAAATAACCCTTGCAGTGATCCATCCACATCTACTCCATATCTGGCAACAGAGTGATGGTTTGGGGCTCTGTCAGAGTGACCCTCTGGTTCCTGCTCACCTCCCTGGCCAAGACCCGTCTTCCCGATTGCTCAGTTTGGTCGGGCGGCCAGGTCTAGGAAGATCCAATCATGTCCAATAAATTGAATTTATCACAGGTGGACTCCAATTCAGTTGTAGAAACATCTCAAGCAGTATCAGTGGAAACAAAATGCACCTGAGCTCACTTTTGGGTGTCATATCAAAGGGTGTGCACACTTGTGTACATATGATATTTTACATTTTGATTTTTAATAAATTAGCACAAATGTCTAAAAACCTGTTTTCACATTATGGGCTATTTTGTGTAAAGTTTTGAGACAAAAAATTAACTCAATCTATTGTAGAATATGCCTGTAACGTAATACAACATGGCAAAGGTGAAAGGGGTGTGCAGACTTTCCGGCTTGACTGTATATCATAGCCATAAATATAAATGTATAATGGAGTTTGGAGTAAATTAATTAAGCCCACTTAAATAGTTTGTTTGGACATATGAACCATCCTTCACTGGAGAAGGCCACCTCCAGTGAAATTGTTTAGGTTTTTCCATAGTGAACTGATACAGCAAACATAATTTCAGAATTGATCACTACGCTGATTATATTTGTATATGATCGTTGTGTTTGTGTGTGTGTGTGTGTGTGTTCATGCATTTATACATCGAAGATAAAATATGTACACAAATTCACTGGCATGAACAAAGCTGTTTGGATCTTGCAAAACAATGTTGTTGTTTTTTGAGACCTGAATTTTTTTCTTTTCTTGAGGAACACCAGTGACAACCTTTAACTGTGGAGATGAGCCTGACAGGAGAGACAGGCAGTGCAGAGAGGACAGAAACTCGAGCGTTTCCTTTCAACAGATGCGTGCGTGTGTGCACGCGTGTGCGTGGCAGAGATGGCGAGATGAAGTGTTAAATGCTTTTCTTTCTCTCCGGGACCGCGTGGAGATGACATTCCCTGGTGCTGCGCCGCGAGCTCCCCAGGCTGCGCGGGAAGCAAGAGCCGGCGCTCCGGCATCGATTTCCATCAGGTCTCCTTCCTGCTCCAATCTTTAATCTCCCGGAGCAGGAGGTGGAGACGTCGCTGTGGTACAACCACAAATGGGCTGATAACATTTGACAGGATGTTCACACTGCAACCTGATCACACTCCCCCCCAAAAAAACCAGATGAGTTCTACATTAGTTTCTTCTTCCCCTGTATGCATTCACTTAACTTTAACCTAGATTTAGTCTGACTACATGGAACAAAAATTATAAGAGGAACTTGTGTAGCACCTGGTACTTCCCAATTACCTTTCCGCGATACCTACAATCTACTACTTCCGACATATTTTACAGGTTTATAATTTCCATGTGATAAACACATTACTGTATGGATAATCCCGCCTCCACTTCAAACCTTCTAAAAATGATTTTAAAACATAAAGAGTGTCAATCCGGGTGGGAAAAAGATTCTCTCTTAAAGCATGTTTGGCAAATAAGAAAAATTGGCTCGAGGGATTGCCTATGCATAGGCCTATTCTGAGTACAGATGAGTGATTCAGCCCATATTCGGATTATATTATATTCTGTAAACCAATTAAAATGAAACACATTTGTTTAGACCTGATTGACTTATTGTTTCTCACAGTCCAGTGGTAGTTAACTGGCTGACATTCTAATAAACAGCAGGCAGATCATAACATGTGCAAAATTTCTCTATAAACTCAATTTAGCATTTGATGCAGTCTCTACCTCTACCTGAAAACACTTGTTTTATTAGGTATAGCCATTGGCATTATTATTATTATTATTATTATTATTATTATTATTATTCAAGAGTGAGCCACATGGCTAACAAGATCAAATATAATAAATTAAAAAATAACTCATATAGGCACAAATAAATAAATAAATGTAGGCTATCCATATATCCATCCTGCTTGTGCAAATGACTAATCCTTTTATCCAACATGTTCTGCGGTGCCTGACACACCCCTTCTCTCAGAACAATCCCTGTCTCCCTGCAGGCCACAGAAATCTTGATACAGCATGCACGAGACGCCCTGCATTTACAGTAAAAGCGCTTCGGTTTTCTAAGGTCTGGGGCCGGTTCAGTTTCCTGGACTTCAGACCGTTAATCCATTCCCTTGGAAACGCCCCCCCCCCCTCCCTTCCCGCTTTATTTTGCGCTTGCAGCTTTTGTGTCTCATCATTAGAGAAAGATAAACCGTCAGGCTGCAAGGATTCAGCCAGTTTGATCTCAATGTTCAAGATACAATGGCTGAGCTGAGTTCAAGCAACAGAGAAGAACAGGTCACAAAGAGAGTGAGCTCTGCAGTTGAATGTGTTGTTGATTAACTTATTATTTTAAGACAAGCATCTTTTGCAACCAACTATTTGTTTTGTACAGTGTGCAAGGCTAAGAAGCGTGCTTTAACTTCAGCAGTCGCTCTTTTTTAAAGAAAACGCTAACTGTAAATAAACGGTGGCTTATTACTCGCAGCCTTTTCCATTGGCAAGACTGAAAAACGGGGCTAAATGTTGCTCTGAGCCCAGCTTTCGCAGAGCGCTTCCTGAAGGCAGTGTCCGCGCATGGATCCACTTCAAACAACAGGAAACAGAGATCTCTGGTCTCAGCCGATGCAAGAAAGGCCATTGATTTTGTGCTTAGAGCGCATAGAGTCTTGCAAGCGTCACCTCTCCTGCTGCTACTTTCAAAATGCATGTTACCCTGCAGGTCCTTCCTCGCTGTTCTTTCCTGTATACCACTTGGGTTATATTTTATGTTCACACCTAGGCTGGCATAGACGCAATACCGTGTATCTGCAGTAATGTTTATGAAAAACGCCTTCATGAAAAAATAGAGTTATTCCTGCAAGTCAAACTATTGTCTGTGGTTGGCATTGTTTTTCCCCTCACCAAAGGTGTTAAATGATGTCAAGCGTTTGAGCGCATGCCATCTGAAAAACAAAAAAGGATTCACACCGATGAGCTTGTGCTATCTTAGAAATGTGAGTAGTTTTTGTTTGTACAGGGAAAATGCAGTCCCTAAAATAATGATAAACCAGAGACCCAAAATACCCCGGGCATCAGATATGCTCCTAAAGGCCTAAAGCTTGTGAACCCAAGCCTGTGTGGATGTATTTTTCTGCTGGAACACACCCTTGAGGTAGATCACCACTGCCGTGAGCTGCTGTGCCAGGCCCACAGCACAGCAGGAAATAATTTCACCAGGAGATTGCCCACCCCCCTTCAGTTCCTGTCACCCACAAACTGCGTTACCTATAAGAACGTGCCCCCCCCCCAAGCTTGCGTACCTGTCTGTTGCGTTCATCCATTATCCGCGTGATCTGAATCTTTTTTCTCCCCATCGTCCCCGTCTTCTCTTCTATCCTCTCCCCAAACTTCTTTGCGTTTCTTTTCTTCTTTCTGAGTATCCTCAAATCAGTTTTCCTGTCCTTCTACACACGTGCTCCTCTCAATTCACCGATTCCAGCATCCACTCCTAAAAGCATGAGAGAGACAGCGAGCGAGAAAGAGAGAGAGAGAGAGAGAGAGAGAGAGAGAGAGACAAAATTAAGTCAGCTCAAAATTCTGAAAAAAAAGCAACAGCCACAAGGAACAGAAAACAAAGAGAAAGAAATCTGTCTTTTTTTGGTGTGAACGTGTGGTAGATTTTTTTTTCTTGTCAATATCATGCAAATCAGTTGTTGTATTTTATTGTAGACTATAAGGAGAGACAAGACTGTCATGAGCTCCCCTAGTTTACAGTGAGTTTGACAGTGTTTGGAAGCACTAGCAACTTAAACACTCTAATCACCTCCTTGCTGTTACATTTCCTTCAGTCTGAACACTGAGAAAATGCCACTGAATCATTAGAAGAGAAGGCAAGCTCAATAGCACTCCTGTCTTCAAATATACACCTCCTTTAACATTTCTCAGTTGGACAGGCAATGAACGTAAATTGGATTCAGTAGTAAAAAACCATCCTGAATATTGACTGAATGGGTGAAATTCAGAAGCAAAACATACCCGCGGTATTCTCCCTGTCATTTGTACTACTACATATCACGACATAGTCAAACAGCTTTTTGGAGCAGTTTGGTTCAGGTCTAGATTTATGGAGTTAAATAGGCAGCTATCTAACTCCATATAGACTGGGCAGTGATTGCCCTTATGGAAATGTATTGTAACGATAATTTAGATATATTTACAATATACTGCAGTATATTCTTTTTCCATAAGGGTGAGGACTGGCTTTCCAAAGAAACTGAAGTGGTTGCTTCACATGCACATTGGTCTTCCCAAATGCTTGTTACTAAATCAACAACGCGCGTAAAAGACGGCGTATATCGAGATTCGGAGCACCTCGTATTGAACCTGCGCATGTTAAGTAGGGTAGCTGATGCATCTCAGAGAAAACAGAGCTGTTGTTAGGTTTGTGTGACAGCAGAGGTGATAACGTCCCTAGTTATGCAAATGAGTGCTCCGTTATTTAAGCTCTGTTTCATGCTCGAAAGCTGTCAATGCCTTCGCCTGAAGATACTTCGCTTTTTTTTCTTTAAGAAAAACAACACGTGCCAGAAACATTGATGTGTTTAGATGATACTACATCGTGCAATAAGAAATGTTTGCTCTTTCTCATCATCGGCGACCGACTTGCAAATAGTGACAAACACATACTGAATCATTGTGGTAAACCAGTCAACAGAAAAGGTAGAGATTTTCAGCGCCCCCGGTATAAAATATTGACATTGTGAGGCTGAGGAAAGTTTTGCGTTCCTGAGTGGTTGAGGTGCATATTCCTTTAAAACAATAGTAATTTATTCATGCATTGAATATTTTTCGACGATATAACTGAACAAAAATGAAGACTGTATGAGGAATGTTTTTCACCCAATGGGTGTTGACCACGCTGTTGAAATGAGTGCATACCCTAGGGAAAGCATAAGACAGCACGGAGATAAGTCAAAATGCAAATGAAGATGTCATAGCGACGCAGCAAGAGAGGGGGCTTAGTTTTGGTATTAATAATACAGCTAGTTATCACAAAGCATCTAAAGCAAATTTAAAAGCCTCTGTTAAATATCAACAGTTTTGGGATTCTACTTTTATATATTAAAATATATATATATATATTAGGGCAGCAGTGTAGAATAATGGTTAAGGAACTGGACTTGTAACCGAAAGGTTGCAGGTTCGACTCCCAGGTAGGACACTGCAGTTGTACCCTTGAGCAAGGTACTTAACCTGACTTGCTTCAGTATATATTCAGCTGTATAAATGGATAAATGTAATAAGAAGTTGTGTAAGTCGCTCTGGACAAGAGCGTCTGCTAAATGCCTATAATGTAATGTAATATGAACATAGGCTATGTACTAGCACCCTATGATAAATGTATTGATCATATGCTTGTAAGCACATACAAATACAATTAATTCACTGTAAAACGCATAGCTCTCTGGAACCAACTGCGCCTTTAAAATGAACCTGTTAGGCTGCCGCGTTAGCTCAACGGTAAAAGCGCTGACTTTCAGTCAGCGCAGTTGTTGTGGAAGCAGCAATTGGCGGCTGCTTCCGGGTGGGGGGAGGGGCTCGGAGAGAATCGCTGCGCACGGGGACCTAGGGCGTGTCACGGTCAGGAGCTCGCGGAGCTACGTCCTGTAGAGGACATGGCCACGACTTCCACAACTAATACCGATTGACGGGGTTGTGTAGCAGTGGTTCTCTAGCGGTTGCTACATGGGGGGGAATTGAATTAGAATAGGGGTTCAATTGGCTACCAAATTGGGAGAAAAAGGGAAAAAATCAGAAACAAATTTAAAAAAAAAAAAAAAAAAATGAACCTGTTAGTCGAACATAATATCCCGTAGGCTATATCACAGATTTATGCTACACTTTGTTTGTAAAGCAACTGGCAGTTATTCCATTATATTTTGGCTTGATATAAAGCGGATTAAGCACCAGATTTACGGTATCATTTCTTACGAGAACTGGCAATCCCTTGACTTGGGCTGCAGCCACTACTACCACGCAAAAGTGCTCTGCAGTCCGATTAATACAGCCTACATCAACTCGCAAAATCATATTAACCGCCACCACTGGGTTTGGTCCTCGATGTATTAGCAATAATATATTCAGTGTGAAGCGTGTGGGCTACCTCCAGTGGAGAGACAGCGGTGCAGCTAGAAGCAGGCGCCCCCCTCCCATCAATGTCACTTCTGCCTCGCGACTGCTCGCAATGTCAACGAACTCCTACAAGACCTTACATAATTGTAATCCGATGTCCTGAACATTTAATCCCGGATTTGTCCTGTCCTGTGCTACCGAGGTGAAGTGCTACTTAACCGGACGCGTATGATCTTTCCCCCACAAAGACACGATATTCCCGTCCAAACGCTCCTCTGGACACAGCTCTCCCTCCAGTCCGGTTTAAAGTCTGCAAGCGCAGCAGAGCACTGATCTTGTCTATTCTATTTACGAACTTGATGCCACTGAGCACATCAGGTAACAATAAATAAATACACGTTTCGACAGTTAAATAATAGACACAGTAGCAAAATGTAAGAAAGTTGTTTGTATATTTTTTATTTTCCATTTGTATTCCCCTCACAGAAGTGTTATCAACACTTACCCCATACGAGAGCAAGTGGGGAAGCTGAAATCCCGGCACATGCGAGAGTCTAACGAGCTTTATCAAAAGCATTAAACCAATTCGCTAATCCACAGCCGAAGCACACGAGGGAAAGAGAGAAGGGGGAGAGACTGGGGGGGGGGGGGGCGTTTTTTATCTTTAAAGTGAGCCTGATGGCACTTTCATACCAAGGCACACTCCAGTAAACTGGAGGTTTATCGGGAAATGGTCAGAGGGGGGGTTCTACACACCTCCCTTAAATGTTAAATGCCTTAAATTAATGAGGGGGGGGGGGGGGGGGGGGGGCAAGAGGAAGAGAGGAGCTTTAACTGGAGTCAGGCAGATTCCAGGCCTCTCTTGGGGAGGTGCGTGTGTGTGTGTGTGTGTGTGTGTGTGTGTTAGGGGCGGGAGTCACCACGTCACTCCCATCTGTTAATCAGTCCCTTTATATTTCCCACACACCGGAGAAAAAGAGTGGTGAGATGTGAACGCACTCTGTCTTTCCGACCAGCCCAGGTCTGTGCTGGGAAACACAGCGGCTCATTAGAGCGTGAACACAATGAGAGCTTGATTTGGTGTCATCATCTTCCACCAGACTCATTTCTCTCTGTTTGTTCAATGATAAATTCATTTAGAAATGATTGAAACTTATATTAAATTCATTGGGAGGAAATGTGTGTGTGTGTGTGTGTGTGTGTGTGCGTGTGTGTGTGTGCGCGTGTGTGTGTGTGTATGTGCGTGTGTGTGTGTGTGTGTGCGCATATATACACACAAACTTTCCCCCAATTAATTTAATATAATTTTTCATTCTTCAAGTGTTTATTAAGGTTCCCTTTCTTTTAGGGTTGTAATATAACACTGAGTACTAGAATGCTATGAACACACACCTACTATAAAACAGCCCACAAACAGACACACACACACACACACACATATGCGTGCATTCGCGCACAAACACAAATCAAATAAAAGAAAGCATTTCCCCTGTTTCAATTCTTCTTTTTAAGAAGCCGTCAGTTGTAAAAAAAATAATTTATTTTTTATTTTTTAGCTCACATCAGGAAAAAGAGAGATAGAGACTGAGCTTCATTTTAAATTCCAACATTTCAACAAACCAGGGGTTTAACCCTTTAAGTTATAAAATCATACAGTTTTGCTGGTGGCTACAACTGAAGTTCCCTAACGGGAAAATAAAAGTTATTCTAGTCTGTTCTATTCTATAAATATGTGATTTGAATGTTCTTAACTGAACATTCTAATGATGATGTAACAACCGCTACTGGTAACCGAAAGCATTGAAGTTCTCGAACACTGACTTAGAATTTAAAAAAAAAATAACATTCTAAAATACCTACTCTACAATGAGAGAAGGTGAGAGAAACCCCGCCCCAATACAACAATTGTGACCAAAGTCCTGTGTTTCTGGATAGCAGAATCTTATTTCCTGTGGGTCTTTTTCTTTTCCACTGTAAACGTTGCATAGAGTAACCTTAATGTATCACAGTATGATTTATTACCATTGGATGTGTGATTTTTTCACAAGTAGGCTACCTTACTGGCCATTTCAGTCCTTATTTTCTTAAAGCATCTGCAATGCATTTAGTAATAATGTACGACTGAGAAAGGCAGTATCCTCTATCCTCATAGGATATGTGGTTATAAGGATTTTAAATAACATATTACAGAGCCGTAAGTAAACCTTTTAGGGGGTGTACGATACATTATATAAACCCACGCTCTTTTAAAATAAACTCCCATTTCCTTGAAGGAAAAAAAACATTTTTAATATAGTTTCTGATCAATCTGATCACGGGAATAATGCCGCTGCCAGCCGTAGCTTTGTGTCGACATCTACCCCGAGTGATTTAAAACACCTGTATTTTTTGTTGTTGTTTGTTTAGTTTGTTTGTTTGTTTGTTAAAATAAAATAAAATAAAATCACATTCACTTATTTGGTTACGGATATAGTTTCATTTATTTTGCGGCACACAGTTAGCTGTTTATCTCTGGGAATGTATGGATGGGAAGACAAGCCCATGACAAAGTGAACAGGAGGTGGCTCACTTTGTGTCTGATCTCATTACAGTCAGGGAGTCTTAAGTGTGCCATGCATTAATCCTGCTTGCTTCTGTGAGAGCCCAACTGTGACAAACCGCTATTTCTCAGATGTTCCTGCATTCTGTACATCCATAACATGGGAGAAGCAATGTAAACCTGAATTATCTTTGCTGTGTGCTGGAATGTGACTTTTTCAAACAGTTCCCTCCCAAACAATGTGACTGTTTTCGGTAAAGCAACTACAGCAGAGCAAAAGAGAGCGATTGCAAAGTTTGACTTGATGCAGACGCTTCAAGACGTTATACAAGCCAGCAAATCAAAACACATTTCACTTGCCTTATCTTTCTCTGCTCAAAAAAGCAGATGCCGTTTCTGTGCGTGTCTGCATGCACTTGTTTGAGTGAGTTGATGTGGATGTGTTCACTCTAAGTATGTGTGTGTATACCCATGTACGTTTGTGTGCAAACGTGTGTGTTTTTGCTTTTTTTTCCCCAATCCAGAATTGTACACAGAAGTAAATACAGACAGACGCAAAAATATTTCAGGGTTTCGTTTACAAAGCTAGAACACAAAGGAAATTTGAAGCTTCTCCCTGGCAGGCAATAGAGAACTCTTTTGGCTCTATGAGCTCTTGCAATGGTCATCCATTTCTGAGACCCTGGCTTGGGACTGCACCCCAAAACAACGGGGAGAGCTGACATACTGCGAAGTGGCCCCATGGAGCCTCCACACCCCAAGCTCTCACAGCCATACAGAATGGCAGGAAACATGCGCCGAGCCTTCACGGAAGGACGTGACATCACAGGCCGCAAACAATAAAAGGTGCAAAGGTGCTTCCTTCCCTAAACTGTTCCAGAGAGGGCAAAATGAGAACCAAAACTCCAGCACTTCCTCCTCCCGGCAAAAAAAATTGTCCGACTCTGCCATTTCAGCCGACCGTCATCAAACCGCCATTTTTCTGGGGCTCGCCCAATCGGTGACAGAAGACCTCAAGAAAAACCATTCGATAAAGTTGTGGCTCACATACCCTCTGTATATCACCCTGAGTATTTTACTCCTAAAACATGTTTTTTTCTAATTTCAGCAACAATCAAACTTGTGAGGAAGTGTCGTATTTACAAAAAAAGAGCATGACACTGTTATAGGCAAACTGTGTTGTGGACACACTGAATTTGGACCTATGTTTCTACTGCTGTTTGTTCACTGGATATACAAAAAGAACATAATCCGACAGGAATGTACACAAGAGTCGGGAATCTGGATACACCGCTGGAGGCATTTAAAAACAAACAACAACAAAAAACAATAATTGCACAAAGACCCATTTTGATTTTCCAATGACGTTACAGACCAAACCGCTAGCATGGTGAAAATGTTAGGACGGGCAGATAATGCTGGGGTCTATCACAGAGCACAAAACACTCTTTATCATAGCGGCAGTGAAAAATTCCCTGAGTAAAACTAAAGGCTTTATGCTTGAAAGTGTGAAATTACGGAAGAAGTGCATTTCTGCTGGGCTACATTCTGTGAATAGCTCTTTTGAGGTGCTATGCTAGATTAAAGCATTAAGGAGGAGAGAGAGAGAGAGGGGGGGGTGTAGGGTTTTTATTTATGCATTACAAGACTCTCATTCAGAGGCTAAACGGCCATGCCTTGTCCCTCTGATAAACTGCAAACTGGTTAAAGAGCTCTGAACAAGAGCTCGGACTCACTTATTTTTCACTTAGTTTTTTTCAGCAACTTTTTCGTGTGTGTGAAAACATTCAGTTATCTTAGTCATCCAGCCCCCCCTTCCCACCCCCCCACCGCCGGCTTCCCCACACCCAACACTCAGTCTGTTCTTTTCATCCAAGGGACATAATTTGCATCTTTCAATGTGATCATATCTGAACATGGTATGGCATCGTAAATAGCTCATATAAACTGCTGAATGACAATTTATAAATTAAATAATGCACTGTTCTAGGTCCCCAATATTATCCCCCACGATTAATTGTATTTCCATAATTAAATATAAGATGATTCATTGTGATGATTTTCATGATAACTGCAATATTAAACAATTTAAAATCACCAGTACTGAGATATATAGCCCCCGTGTGTGTTATATGTTCAGAAAGAAAATGCGTCATGCTAGCTACTCTGTCAGATCTTCTTTCTTTCAAACGGGGTGAGTACTCTGAGCATTGATGCACTTTATCTGTACATTATCTTCCCGTGCAGAACTCTGCGGCTTTACAGCTGCTGCTCTGGCAGTGTAAAGGAGCATAGGCAACCCTGCAACTGTATCAATCAGAGCCGAAATGGAGACAGGTGAAATCTGTCTTTCCATTAGGCATCGCGGACCCCCTCCCAAGGACAAAAGGAGACGAAACCTTATGTCAACCCTTTTTGAAAAGAGGGAAGCGCTCCAGAGACCAGCTGCACAGCTGCAGAAAAGAGGGGGAGGGCAGGGAGACGAGGTGTGTGCGTGTGTGTGTGCGCGCGTGGTATAAGTCCCGCCCAGTCAGTTTGGTGTTGTTCAACACCACAACCTTCCTCTCACCTGGCTTGCTCAGGTCTACAAAACACAGAAAAAGTCTCACACAATAGGAATTTAAAGATGGGCCTTGTGAGGCTTTTTGAATTGGGTGTGCATTGGGTTTGTCCAAATGCCCAGGTGTAGCTTGTGCACAGAGCATGTTTTCTGAACACACCTTAAGTATCTTCTACCACAAAACGGGGCCTCTCTGCAGTTCCATGTGAGGTGCAAGTGCTGCAACGCACCAGGCCAATGCCAAAGGGGAAGTGGGAGGGACCCAAAAATACATATGAAATACAGCAATACCTGAGAAGCTTGAATTAGTCTTTCCAAGGAATTGTTTCTATTCTGTTAACTCTGAAAAAATAAAATCTAATTTCAACCCTGCAGCTTCCTGCAGGGAATCATGCTTTTTATGGGGGGGGAGCCCTACCCCACTATACCCCCGTTGCAGACAGCCACACACGGACTAGGTGCGTGCACTGCACAAAGACATGCCTCCATGTAGGGAGGAAAAAACAAAACGTGCGCACTTTAACCATGAACGCAAACGTGGGTCATTATCTACCGCGCAGATCTGCGATGGTGTCTCATCTCTGCCCGTCTCTCCAAGGTCCTCCCGTCTTAGTGAATGAGTCAAAATGTATCATTCTGAGGGCACTCTGAAAAACGCATGAAAGAGCACTTCTCTCCTACGAGATTAACAGCCGCTTCACGGCTTCATGCGTGCAAGGGAGAAAACACACAACGCTGACACGCGTAGAGAATTATGTCATCTGTCAAGGATAACGATGACTCCCGATGTCCTGCGTGTGTCCTAAGGCGCTGGCGTGCGTGTGTGTGTGTGTGTAAAAGAGAGAGGTGGAGGGTAATGGAGATGCCATGTGGCCCCAAACACTAAACGGAATGGTTAGATGATCTGCTGATTACTTCATCTCACATTTCAAGCATTCTAATCAGCCTAATTAAAGCTTTGTTCATTTCTAAATCTCAGATGACAATTTGTTTCACTCTACCCTCCAGCAATCCTGTGAAAAAGAGAATTAAATTTGATCTTCTGACAGCAATTATTAAATGTTCCCTACTGGCCCCAATTAAGCCTCGAGGCTTACAGGACTCTGAGATTCATCTCAGTCCCAGCTTACTTCCTCTGTCTCTCTGTCATTCCCCGCCCCCATTTTAACTTAGAACCACATACAGTAAATTAATCCTGCCTCAACTGTTTATTGGAAATGTAGTTGTACAATGATTGGAAGTAGAAAATGTTTCCCCCCCCTGCTTGCGGTATGCAAAGAAAATATAGACAGAAGACAAGGGAAAGAAAAAATAAGAAAGAAAAAAAAAGACAAAAGAGGAAGCTCTCTGACTTTGCGAAACTCAGACCGATCAGCAGTTTCACAGAATGTAGAACATGCTTGCTTTGGCCAAAGGTTGGACCGTTTCACAGTTATGAAAAACAACAAAGAAAGTGTATAAAAATAAAAATAATCTGTCAAATTTGATCACTTCTCAAAGCGTTCTCAGAGAGTCGCTACTTACTTTTGGACAGTTCAAATCGGGCTATACCAGCTATTGTTTATGCTAATCACTATGTATGTTGCCTTCCCTTCTAAATGCTAATCACTATGCTAAATGCTAATCACTATGTCTGTTGCCTTCACTGCTAAATACTAATCACTATGTCTGTTGCCTTCTTTGCTAAATGCTAATCACTATGTCTGTTGCCTTCACTGCTAAATGCTAATCACTATGTCTGTTGCCTTCACTGCTAAATGCTAATCGCTATGTCTGTTGCCTTCACTGCTAAATGCTAATCACTATGTTTGTTGCCTTCACTGTTAAATGCTAATTGTGTGGAGGGAAAAGGCAGGGGTGGTTCTTTTTCAGACTACAGTAAACTCTACTTCCTTTCAGTTTTCTAGGAGGTCTTTTTCACCTACAAAGAGGAAATCTCCACACAGCTCAGCACATGTATTAGCGGTGAACACTGGATTGAGTTAGCCTTTTTAACTGCAGCTTCTACTCCAGCATTTCCGTGCACGTTCGCGAGAGAGCGCTGACTGAAAGGCACGTGGCGGCATCGGTAAGTTGGACAGGTAGGCAGAGACACCTGGGCCAGCGGCGCGAGTGCGTGTGGGGGGCGTGGCCCCAAAAGACCAAGAGCTCCCAACCGCATGACACGGCATTGTTCAATAGCTGCTTGAGAATAAATATGATCACAAACAAGTACCAACAGAACTTTACGACAGTGCGTGCTAGCGCATGTGTGTCTCTACTCTGATTGACAGTATTGGCATCTAAACTGTTCACAATTTATTTATTTTTTTTATACTGTTTTTTGCAATGTACCACATCACAGGAAAAACAAACAAACAAACAAACAAGGAAACAAAACAGGAAACTGCCCCCCAAAGCAGGACGGCACATAACTCAATTATAACTGACATTCTGCCCCTGTGTCGGGTGAACGCACCCAGGAGGAGAGCGCTTTCTAACAGAGCTAGCGAGGGCTGTGCACTTCAACAAGGATGTCCTTCATAAATTCGACCTTCGGAGGGTTACATTCCCCACGCGCTCCATTAGGAAATGGAGTAACCCAGATCATGTAGAGGACAGTGAGAGAAATAAAATTCGAACAGGCCCAGACTGAAGAAAAAAAAAAACACTCAAATGTCATTGCGACACCCAGAGTGACAGTTTTAATACGACCGAAAGAAGCCAAGGCATAACACTGCCTTTGTTTTATATTATTATGTTTTTTTGTTATTTTTCTACTGGCTATTACATCGCGATTGATCCTGGTTACGTTTGCTGGCAGAGGCCTGTCCAATGTATCCCTGTGAAACCCCCCTGTGTGTGTGTGTGCTTTTAGAGGAAAGAAAAGAAGATTATTTCAGAAAGAGTTCAGTGCTTTCAAAAGGTCCACCATTCAAGCCTCTTTAAAGAGAGCAATGCATTTTATTTGAGTGTGTGTATGTGTGTGTGTGTGTGTGTTGGGGGCTGACTAAGACTACAAAATGTTTCCCAGTCTGTTACAAGCCTGGAAAATGCTACCCTACCATGGTCTGCTCCACACTGCCATTAGTCAGCAGCTCCGTGAGTTTGTAGCGGTTTGAAGATCCAGCAGGGGCTGGCAACACCACAGACTCCACTCCGACACCATCACTACCCAACCTCATCAAAGTAAAGGCTCATAATTTGCCATAGAAAGCAGCCAATTAACATATGTTAAAACTGTGCGAGTGGAGGGTGGGGAAGGGAGGGGTGGACACTACAAAACAGATAGCATATGATTAAAGAATGCGCACAGCTGAGGAAAATCAAAACGGCAGAGTTTTCAAGAAAACCTCAAGCAAGGCTGGAAGATGGCCGCTTCGATAAAGCTCGCTTGCTCGCTCGCTGCTTAACCCTTCGGAAAGAGAGGGGAGCGGGAAAATAAAATAAAAACTTGCATACGAGGCACTTTGCATTGCAAGAGTCATTTCTTATTGTTCCGGATGACTTCTGCGCGGCACACAGTATCGCACCAAGCTCACCCTCATGCCAAAAAGCTAACGCTGGGTCAGTCAAGCCCTATTTTTAGCCAATGCCGCATGCCATCGTGCTTGACGTAGTCATGAGAAAGTCTGTCGACGTGGTTTAGTGGACATGTATGTTCATTTTATTTCTGTCATTGCTTCAACAGACTCCCAGACTCCAATACCTTCAATTAATCTCTTGTTCCTGTTGTACAAGAGCAAATTTTTTATACCCTTAAAAAATGCAAAATGAAAAAAGAAACCTTTCCTCCTTTCATATTCTTCATCCTCCTTACATTCCAACCTTCTGCTCTTCAACGTTTGTAGAGGAGCCGTGTGATGTGAGATGTTTTCGTCGCTCGATACTGTGTCAGGCACAGATGAATTTGCATCGCTTCCTTTGCCTTGTGTGTGTCTAACAGCTGCAGCAGGCTGTTTGCGGTGAATGATCAGAACTGGTGACAGGAAAGTTTGGGCTTCTTGTCACCCCGTCGCTGCATGCGAGATTAAACTGCTCACATTTTGTTTTCTGTCTTTGAAACGGCTCAATAAATAAAAAAACAGCTCTAACTCGCGATTCGCTGATCCGCGGAAAAAAACAAAACAAAGACTACTGCCGGATATTTTCTAAATGTCTAATTTCTGAATAAGAAAATAATTACCCTTCATAATTATTGTTATTCTAATAATAATGCTCCATGCTAACCAAATAATTAAAAAAAACAGCAAATATGTTTTTAAAAAAGAAGCAGGCGTACATGAAGTGTTTTCCTTACAGTCTTATCCTGAACATCAACATTTTTGGTTTGGGAGGCGAAGGGGTGGGAGCGGGAACTCGGGAGGTGGGGGGCGAGGGGGGTGGGGGTCGTTTCACAGGGCCCCGTGCAGCCGCCACGGAGCACAGGACCCGCCTTGAGTTCCCCAAATCCCAGGGCTCTCCTCGCAGCTGCACTGTTCACATAACCTCAGCTGTCCCCCGGCTAATGATAGCCAAAGACGGCGCTCCAGCACCAACGGCTTTTTCCACTCCCATACTGGTGGGCACACTCAGCGCCACACACAGCTCTCCCTGTTTATTGGATTTTTCTCCGTCTGGGAAAAGTCTCCAGTCGCATGACCTTGAGATAGGCTGGGAGACCCTGGACTGTAGTTGGTGTAGCGCAACTCCCCCACAACACACACACGCACACACACACAACACACACACAAATACACAGAACACAGCGCGCACACACACAAACACACACAAAAACGTATGCATTCTCCTGTGTTGCAGGCATTTTTTCCTGCTGCGCGTTATCCCAAATAAACAACTCATTACAAGTGTAATTAACTAAGGGGGCTGGCGAGCATCGGAAACTAATCGCGGCTATCACTCCCAGCCCCTCTGTTCCCATCACACCTCAGGGCAGAGTACACGGCGAACGGAACACAGGTAGACTGCGAAACGCACCGAGCAAGGCGAGGCACGAAAAGGGTTCTCAAATCTACTTCCCACGGAAATTAACCCGCTTTCCCCCGGTCCCCCGCCGCTCTGATTTTTACGCCGCTTTTCCTGGTTCCCGGCCATCTCGGAAGTGGGTCGCTGCGAACGCTACTTGGCCTAATTTTGAAGAATATTATTTTTGAAAATGAATACACAGCATAAAAAAGATTTAGCCCATTTGCCGCCGCCTTGGCCGTCAGACGCTGTCACACACATTAATAGCACGCAATTGTATTTTTCTTTTTTTTGACAGCGTTCAGTGTTTAAGTCGCTAATGTTGTAGTGCACCACAGGAAACACTTTAGCCTTGGTTTCTCTTTCCTAGGATGTCCCAGCTAATAAGATTATGGGTCCTGCATTACGTGGACCGCAGTACAGAGAGACGACCGCTCATTTATGGACTGAACATATTTTTTTCTCTCCATATATATACAGCATTGCATATACTCACAACTGAAAAGGAAGGTAAATAATTACTATGGACACCAAATTTCAGATGCAGGACCTGCAAACCATTGTGGCCTTAATCTGATTAAGGACTTATCTTTTTCTATTTTTTTGATTAGGCCATCACCACTACCCCTCTCTCACTGACCACCGCTGAAAGAATTCTACCTTTTCGCGGATTTATCGGCACCTGTTGCCAAGGCATTCGCCGCCCGCGAGGCTTCTTGGCATACCTCCGATGTCGAGGAAAAGGAACTGCCGGCTGGTCGGGTCGGACGTGAACCGGGCCGGGGTCCAGGGCTCTTTCAGCTGGGCTCCAGGGAGTCCGCAGGTGTGGGGCGCCAAGTTGAACAGGCCCGACTTGCGGCCCCGCAGGCCAGCGGCGGCCGCACACAAGCGAGCGTGCCGTTTGCGGGGCCAATTCGATCGCGCCACGTCATTAATTCTAATTAAAAGGGGCACTCCGGGAAAAAATACGGCGGGCGAAGAGCAAACAAGGCAGCCGGAGGGGGAGCCAGCGACGAAAGGTCCAATTTGAAATGACGTGTGACGGATGAGCACCCTATCCTCGCCTGCCCCAACCTGCTGTGCCTTCGTAACGTCGGGTTTTTACTCCTGCGACTCCACAAAAAGGTTGGACACGGTAAACCCCCCCAAAAAACACTGACAAACAATGACAGAAGCACAGAATCACAGTGTTAAAAAAAATATATATAATTCTTACAGCTGTAGCTATAACTGATAGTCATGGCAGCTGCAGATCCTCTATTCAATCTTAGAGTGATGTTTATTTCTCAACACTTCAAACTATTTTTTCATACATTATTAAGAACAAACAATTAAGCAAAAAACTGTGTCAGAATACCAAATCCCTTTAAATAAGCACTTCAAACGTGACTTATTGTCCTGTGCCTCAGTTTTCCACCTTCTACAGTGTGCAAAATCTTTAAGTAAGATGGGCGGGGCATGTCTGTGCTTCAGTTAATTGCAGCAATCTCAGAGGCCATATATCAATAAAGAAGAAATTCAATTAAGGGGGGAAAAGTCACACACCACCCCATTGATGGAAATTATGTAAAATAATCATGGCCCTTTGAATTTACATCCTTGACACCAAAGAAGCCAGTATCCTTTTTCATAGTCATTACAGGCTGGAATTTTTTTGCATTGATCGCAATGGTAAAAAAAAGGGGGGAAAAAGGCTAATTATTAGTTTATGTACGACTGTGGAGATTAATCTTTGTCTGCTCCAGTCTATGTGAATTCTGTGAATAAAATGCGTCTCTGGGCATGAAACTATCATGGCTAATACTGCAGGCAACAAACTTAGTTATTAAACATAGCAATGGCCTGAGGCAAATAAAAGCCTGTTAAATGAGTACACTATTTTGTTCAATTTAACCCACGGCTTATGTAACGTGTTCATGGTGGGTGGGTGTTTGAGTGAGTGGGAGAGTAACCGGTCACACCCTAGTGAGACCAGCAAGTGGGAGAACAGGATGTGACATCAGAGCTCTGAAGCTGGTGTGAACTGAGTTAAGAGGACAGCAGGTATCCCCCGCACTTCCTCCTCTATTTATAAATGGCATGTAAACAGAGCGCATTTCCACAAATAAAATAATGACCTTTTCTTGTCCCATGTGGCTGCGTGTGACGACACAGGTGGAGGCACGCAACCGGCGCACGGACACGGACCAACGCTCACACACGCGCTCAGACGCATCCATCCACACACAAACAACACACAACCCACACACACCACCCTCCCCGCCTCCACACACACAGCCACGCAGACAAATACAGAAACGAATGCACAAAGAGTGGGACACTAAAATCAATCTTGTGGCTAAGCTATTTGTGTAAGAACACTTTTTAGGGAGCGTGGGATGAAAGCCAAATTGTTTCTGAGAGAAAAACTGGCATCAGTCACAAACATCTAAACCCCTGTGCTGCCCTCTGTCAGCCTGTCAGTTACATGCACAGACAAGGTTATTTACTTTTCCACTGAGTTTCACCAGGATGCCAAGGCAAGGCACACCTCACAAACGCAGTGGATCTGAAGTTTCAAATGGAGCGCCATTATTAATTATACATGCAACACGGTACTGCAAATTCAATCTCTCTCTCTCTCCATCTCTCTCACTCTCTCTCCTCTCCCCCCTCTCTCTGTCTCTCTCTCTCTCTCTCTCTCTCGCCTCCTTTTCCAGACCGTGCAGCATCTGTGAAGTATGACTAAAATGAATGACATCATTCACTGCACTTTGGAGGAACTACTGTAGGAAAAGCAATACATCAAAGTGAACAATGTAGAGAGCAGAAAACCTTTAAAAAGAAAAGAGAGTCTTTAATAGCCCGTTCGCTCTCAGCGACTGTGGTCGCCTACTTTTATTTTGGCCTGTGTGATGTGGTGGGCATGGAGAGGGAATGGAAAAGGCGTGCTGATGGTAACGGGGCGGAGACAACACAAATGTCAACCTTTAAAATATACATATGTACATGTACATTCTACATAAGCAAGCTTAATCTGGTCAGTTTTATTTAACCGTTTTACAGGACAACTTTGACCTCATCTCAAATTATAAATGTAAATGTTTAATTGACAAAAATATAGGAGGGAGAGGGAGGGCAATTAAGATAGATCAATAGATGTTAAGAGAGGGTGGGAGGGAAAGAGATAATTCCCCTCCTCTCTTAAAAAAGAGCCCAGTAGACTGTTCATGCATATGGAATGGCTATGGCCAGGTTTACCTCAGGTCAGCACCATTGCCCGCGCTCGTGAAAACAATGAGATCAATCGTTTTTATTGCTTGGCGCAAAGCTGGAGAACAACATATCAGTAGCAAAAACACATCCGGGTCACATTACCGCTTGCCTTGTCACATTTTGAAGAACCATTATTGCCACTTGTAAAAATGAAGTTTTCTGAGAGGTTTCTGATTAACCATGCAAATTATAAGTACTTTACAAAACGTATTAACACAGCAATATTTAAACAAAATATTAGGCTGCATAATTGTATGCGGCTTTCTTTTATTTATTAATATATTTCCCTAATATTGAATGTCTTTAAAAACAACCGATTTCATAATGTTTTTGTTTTTTTTGTACATGTGAAAAGCTCAGTAGATTCCCTGTGTTTTTACTCATTGAAAAAGCTTGCAAACTGACTGAAACACACATGACAGCAACCGTCTCTAAATACAAACACAAATAGATGGCATCTTTCAGATCAAGTAGAAATCTAACCTCTTTTCATATGGAGATCTAGCTGCCTGTCATGAGCACATCACAGTCACACAGTAAACAGGCATTCGCAAAAAAGCAAGCCACAAGAGCAGGATGCTTAAGGTGGAAACCATGTGTTCCTTAAGGAGGATAATAAGGGGTTAAGCCCCTCCCCCAAACACACACACACACACACACACACACACACACACACTCGCTCCTAAATAACAGGAGTGGCTAGAACCGTCACAAGGGCGTTTCTGACACGTGCTTTCCCACAAAATAAACCCCGTTTGAGACAACAGAGCAGGTTCTCTGCATCAGCTGGGAAAAGGACAGATGACAGGGGTGAAGAAAAACTAAAAAAACAAACACACTTCACGCCTGTTTGGCAGGACACCCATTATGTGTGCCTTTAATGGGGGGCAGAGAGCCCCACTTGAAATCGCCCTTCGTCATTTTTTCCCCCCCACTTATTTATTGTATTTTTTTTTTTGCGTAAACGTTATAGTGAGTCGCGCTGGACAGACCTCACAAACAACTTCTTACTGCTGTGACAGCACCGTGGGTTTCGTTCATAACGCAAAATGAAAAAAAACTGAGAAAACACAAACAGAACGGCAGCTACAAACGAAAGGGGCATCCCTGGAGTGTTTTTATTTACTATAATACGCAGTAAAAAAATGATAATAACAAAAGTCATAACAATATTTTTTTCCTTTTTATTATTTTTTATTTTTTATAAATGGACAACATTGGAGTGGGCCTGAATGACCTCATCGCCTCCATTGGGAATGCAGGAACTGCTAAAACTGCCCTCTTTAAGACACACTTGTGCGGAGAGTTTTCAGATTGATGTTACCTGCAGCTCTACACAGAACCCTCTCTGTCCTCGGCTGCCTGGCTGGAAGATGTTACAGAGAGGGAATCGGGCCGTGTTGCTTCAGCGACAAAGATAAATTACATTCGCTGGAAAATACTCCTGCCTTTTGGGCAGCGTCCAGGCCGGCTGCAGACAGGTTTGGAGAACTGGATGAGTGAGACCCCCCACATCCACTCTCGCCACACCAAAGAGGGCACGGGCCGGCCCTTCCGTTTCATCACAGAACACGTCCTACCCCCCAAAGTTTACACAGCGTGAAATGAACAAAATGCAAATATTCTCCAACCCAGCCCCCCACCCCCCCCTTCAACACGCCCTGCCAAAAAGGCAAAACATTCAATTTAATTCCATACTATTTTAAAACTCTGCTTTTTTAAATAAGTAAAGAGCCTTGAAGATTCAGATTTCTGTTTGACCGGGGCGATCCAAGCATTGCATGTTTCTGGTCTTCATCAGTGCTGAGACTTAAATTAAGGGAAAAAACCTTCACCGGAGGACTACTGAAAATAAAGCCAATAAACACATAGGGTCATAAAACCCAGCCTATAATTACCTAGCGCTGACTGTCTCTGACATGCTACATGCGTGTGTGTGTGTGTGTGTGTGTGGACCTCACAGCCCGCCGGTTCAAATTAAAAGCGAAAGCGGTTTATTTTTGAGGAGGCTTTTTTTGTAGTTTACAGTGCACGGCTGAACTAAGGCGACGGCAGAAGAAACGAACACCTCGTCTTCGGCACACTTTCACACCCGTCTCCCTCGCCTTCAATTTTCTACACGCTCTCCTCCCTCCGTCCCTCGTTCGGAAATAATCCCATGAGGAAATCCAGTCTAAATTCTCATCCAGATGTGGGGCCGTTTTTTAACGTCGGTTGGCGAGGGCTACAGCTGAAGATATAAACCAAGAGCGACCGGCCAAGAGGTCTGCCACTTCAGACCACCCAGAGGCACGGCTTCGTCCCTCACAGGGGACCCCTTCACCTTGTTCAGCTCTGTGTAACACACCACGTCTCACTTTGGGAGAGGGTTCAACGAGGCCCGGCCTCCCGCTCTGCCTGCCTGCCTGCCTGCCTGTCTGTCTGTCTGTCTGCCTGGTTTTGCAAGCTGCACGATGCATACAGGCTCTTTCAACCAGGCCTGCCAAACTGCGGTATCTTACGAGACTTTGCATCCTTTCCCCCTTCTGAGAAAGAAAAATAAATAAATAACTTAAATAAAATGTGTGCGCACAGACACACACACACTCTACACACACTCGCACCCACCCACCCACCATACAGCTAGCATTACATTTTATGCGGAGATATTTTAAAATGTATTTTACGATTACAATTAAACATCAAAGCCAGATGTATTCCACTGTGATCTGCTGTACCCCTGTGAATAACCCCTACACATTCCTCCCCACTTAGAGGCAGAATAAAAACTTACTGAACGTCACAGTTAATTACTCGATAGAGATTGCAGACTTTGTGTTTTTATGCTAACCAAGACACACATGAGTATCTATACAAATAAAGCATTAGCGATTCAAAAACAACAAAGAGTTCTTTGAGTCTATTATTTATTTACCTTTATAATTGTGAGGATGCGGCCCCAATTTGGAGTTTTTTTATGAACAGTAAGGCAAAAAACTTTTTATCTCGGAGTGTATGATGCAATCATTGCTTACTTTCGTTTTTGTCCACAAACATATATACCACACATCAACTGGGGTATCACCATGGTAATTGTGTCAATATCTGGGCCAATTAAGAACTTTCTCTGAATTACAGAAGCAGATTGAACACCTGCCCTAAAGTTGGTAAATTAGAATTATATTGAGTTCTCCACATGTAAAATAAAACTGTTAACATCTGCTGGGACAGAGAAATAGAAACTACTGCCATGCAGAAAATAAACATCCTGAAACACACTTAAAATGGAACAACAAAATTGGAATATGCTTTGTAGAGAATATAAGTTAAAATAATCGTGGGTAAAAGGCAGACCCACATATAATACCCAACAAAGGATATATCTGAGATGAATTGTTTAACTATAGGAAAGTAAGTAAAGCATATCTCCTGCATTTTTTTCAGGAGCTGAAATGTGGCGTACACATTTTGAGGAGCAAAAAACTGAACAATGCTCACTTTCTTCTGTATCTACTTGCTGATCTTGCCAATCAGAGATCTGCAAATGAAAGCATTTTAATCATTTTTAATGGAGCGAACCGCACATTTTTCCACCAGTATTTTACAACTATGACTAAGCAGTCTTCCAAAGTGCAATATGCACAGGCGTTAAAAGGCTTATTTAAATAAAAGTGCAACAGAAGGCGTCTGTGTATTTCAGATTGTCCAGACATTTCTGAGAAGGTGCATTCAGAATTCAGAAATTATATTTTGCTAGTGTAATACCACTGATCAGTATTTTTCTTTAGAGGTAAAACTGTACTTTCCCTCATATAAAAGCATTTTGTGTGTAAACACTGTCTGATAATGGTGAACTACATCGGGAGCCAGTATCACTGGCGATGATTCACAAGGTGCCACCAACGTTTTGCCCCCCCAGATAGTGTAGGGGCAGAGGGTCAAAAACTACATTAAAATTTAGTTTTTAAACCGACGCACACCAGCCCCCCCGTTTGGCTTCCCGCGTTCATCTCCGCACTTGCAAACAGAGTGACCTGCACTAGGGGTATGGAGGGGAGGAGACCCTTGACCTGGAGTTACGCTAGACGGTGCCGGGGGCTCCCTTTGTGAAAGCTCACCGGACTCCGGCGTGTCCCGCACCGCGCCCCAGCGCTTACCTCAAGAGGCCCGAGCCAATCAGGCTGACACGTGAAGCGCCTAATCCTCCTTTTGGAGGCACGCGAGGACCACGTCGTCACTGTTGGTTTTGTGAATCGGCCAGGAAATCCACAGCGATTGCCCGGAGACGACAGGTCCCCGGCAACAAGGGAGCAAGCGGCGTCGCGCGAGCAGCCAGTGTGACTCTAAGCTTACAGCCTTCAGCCGAGGGCTCCCGAGTAATCATCCGTCCACATGCAGCACGTTTACCTCTAATGTAAGCAGATTAAGCACAGGTAAATCCCACCACAGAAACGGGCAGGTTCCAAACAAAACTACTTAAATGACTGTTTATCTTTTAAAGCTTATTTTGTGTCATTTTTTTAACTCCTTGGTGAGGTCCACTTTGATGCCATTACAGCACAAACGAAATTGGGCCCAGGTTTGGAAATTTAAGAATGTATACTGCTGCTGGTAATAATAAACACGCTCTGTCTGAAGTTTAGAAGAATAACAAAACTAATTTATTATTTCAGATTCTGACAGTGAATAAAAAATTATAACAAAAAAACTTTTAAAAACCTGCGATATTGTAATAGGTTGTTTCAGCATATGAGAATTTAACACTTTTTTTTTCTTCTTTTTTTACAGAAATGCTTTTTTTGGAATGATACAAAATTCTCATATTTAATTTAAGAAATGATCATGATAGATTTTCAGTGAATGTGTTAAGGGAAAGTATGCAAAATCCTCAATCTGCTCAGGAATTTCTGGCTCTCAAACTCACTGTATTATTGCTCTTAAAAAGTCAATTAAATATTAGTTACTAAATTATTAATTTTAGATTTTGCTTTACTTGTTGGACCTAATAACTTTTTTTCTTGAAAAAAAATCTATAATTATAAGACTTCTTACCACAAAACTAAATTCAGTATTCTGTACTGGTCCATTGTACAATAAATAAATATATTAAATCTTTATACCGCTCACATTTTTATCTGGTAATAGAACTCTCTCGCTCTCTAAAAAGTGCTTTGTTTTCCTTTTGCTTACACAAACGTAAGTGTAAAGAAACAATGTTCAGTGCAGCAGGACACACGACACTGGATACATTTCTTTCTAAAGCAGTCATGATTGGAATCAGTAAGAAGTCAATCAGTAAGGTTGGCTCACAGGTGCTCTGCGTTCGAGCTGCCATGCCAAAACCTTCAGGCAATGGAGCCATTATGATCCAAATAAACATCTTTACCCTGTGACCACAATACCTTCTCCTTAGTGCCAGCAACAACATTACCAGTCAGGATTTCTGCCTGGCATAACGAGACACAATTGGCCACCTAGACCCCTGTATAAAGCAAGTGGGGAAACTGAGCAACTTCAGTGCTTTGTTTTATATCTATTATGCCCACCAAGAGCTGGTGAGGGCAGTTCTTCTCTGACCATCAGTGAAACAGAGTAGCCCTCTTCTGCAAAACTGTAGAGGTGCTTTGTCGTTATGTATCAAAGCATTTTATAAGTAGGTTTGCAAGAATAAAAGACTGCAGATTGACTTTTTAATTTCTGACCTTGTAAGCACTCGGGTAGACAAATTCTGCAGCAAAAGCGATATACCGTTTGTTTTGTGAAAAGAAACATCGTGGCATAGGTTGAGTTGTCTGCACTTCAAAACACCTACTGTATTTATACAACATGAAATGTAAATAAAGTATTTAGGCTATGTATAATATCCATATCAGTAAAAAAAAACTTCATCATAAAAACATCTACAAAAAGTAGATACAAAATGGATATCTATTTCAGATCTATTTGATCAAATGAATGGAATGCCTAGTATGGACTGATACATAGTGTAAAGTGTGTTTAGGCATATCTTTACAAATGGTATTAATAAAAAATACTCAAGTGACCCTTTCCATGTAATATGCATGTAATGCTATACTACTGCACCTTCTTTTAAAGAGTGTAAATATTGAATACAGGGAAATCTAATATTAAATAGTGTCACTGAACATCTTAGAGTTAGGCTACCCTTCTGATTCACTTAAAATTAAGCATTACCAAGTGCTTAATCTATAATTAAACATAACCAAGTATCAATAAAAAAACAGTTCGGCAAAACTCTATAATGTAAGATCATATTTACAGAAAATACATGTGTTTGTTCATATTTACATTTACCCAGATGGGTATAGTTTGTTGCGATATTGTGGGAACGAGATAAGACAAGGTCAAAGCAGCAGAAGAATACAAACAATTCCACGAGTTAGACCTTGATTCTGGATACGGCCCCGTAAACTGGCTCTACCTCGTCCTAACTCAACGATTAATGTAGTTTGTGACAGAAACGTTCAGTGATCTGTCAGCAAAATCAAACAAATCAGGTTTCTGTGAGGTTACACCTTTTAGAAAAGCCCACAAGTTCAAACGGTAATGTCAAACTGTTTCACGCTTAACTCTCTTATAAAGATGACATTGCGTTTGTGGCTAGCTATCATGTAACATCTGGCTGTGACATCGTATTAATTGCAATAGGAGCACGTTACTTACTTTAGTATGCATGTAATCGGCCCCGTAAATGTCAGTTAACACAGGCGATTTTCGCTTGTCTTGTCCAGCAGGATGATACGATTGAAAGCCTTCTGTGCACGCTAGCACTTCGCAAAAAGAGGGGAAAACTCTCTTTAGATCCAGCAAGGCAGCGACGCAACTCTAATGTAGCACAAACGTGGAAAAGTATCTCTAAAATTGCAACAAAAACTAGCCGGTCTGTCTTATGACAGGAAACACCGACAGTGTCTTTAAAGGATTGCGAGGAGCGTGTTTCGGTCTCCCTCGTCGTCTCGGGGTAAAGGGAAAAAGGATTAAACCGAGAACGCCTTACGATGATGATGAGGTCTGCTCCTGTTCACTCTCCCACAATCCCAAACGAGTCTCTCACCCTCTTCCAGCGCAGCGAGAAATAATCAGTTTTACTCTTGAAAGGGGGCGGGCTCAGGACTCCCAAGTATTTTAATGAAAGAAGCATAGCTCTAATGCTTTATTATCTCAAACCGATGCTGATAAACTCATGTGTATAGACTGTTTGTGCAAGATAGCAGATGGATGTGTATTTAAAAGGTAGCTAGCTATAGGCTACGTTTAAGATAGGCTACGTGCGCGCATTCAGTAGGCTACACTCAGATAGTGAACAGACAACCGAGGACCGTTATAATAATTTAAAAAAGGACGACTTTGTCCCGTCGAGTTATTTTTATTTACTCAGAGGTCTACTGATAGGCTACAGTAGGCTATGTCGGATAGATTTATTCGCCTGAATTGTCACAATGGTTCCGAAATATAAATAAAAGCGGGAGTAAAAGGCTAATAGACTAATAAACAAAAGACGAACGAGTGGATGTAGGCTACTTACTGTGAGAACGGTGTCACGGGTCCGTGCCGCGCAGGGTATCTAAATGTCCTATTAGCCTAATATGCACAGCGACAATGAAAAGATTATTCAACTCAATAGCCTACTCTCTTAAAACAATTATTGGGGTGATAGAGTTTACATTTATTGTTTAATTGTGTTTATTTTGTTTCAACAGTTTTGCATTGTTTTTTTTTTTGTGTTGTTTTTTTTTCATTTTAAGTGACACACGAAAGACGTGTATTGCCAACTCGCATTCTTTTAAGTGATAACATATGGGATGTGCGCAGGGATGTGTGAGTGGGACCTCACATATCCTGCCTGCTGTTGGGCAGGAGTCCTATCGCTTCTGATAAAATACTTCACACCGATGTAACGAATGAGTAATTTAAGAGCCCTTTAACGATGTGTTTGGGTTAATAATCCACACCTTTTACGCAGCGCACTGATAACAACCCTCCAAATATTAGCCTATCCGTTTTGACGATCGAGATTGCCTCTATAAAAGATTAGCCTATTTGTCGGCCTTTATACTCGTACCTTATTGTGCATTTTCTTGAACAGCCATTTAGAGTAGGCCTATCATATTGAAAGTTATTGTTCTTGGCAGCAATTAGTGAGTGTCTTGGGCTACGCATCACAGATTAAAACCCTCCCACGATGGGGATATTGATCACTTTATATACCACTTGTTGAATGCCACCTTACAATAATACGATACAATACAATGACGTATTGTATTAAATGTGTTGATGAATTAATCAAGGTAGCTAATCTGCTTGACGCAGATAACGTTGACAGTAATTGGATCCTGACGTGTCTGCTTACATATGGCGATACCCACCTTTACGACACACGAGGCTTTAATCTTTAATTGCGTTTCCTGTGTACATATGCAGCCACGATCAATAGCCTCCATGATCTTCAAGACCGTTACAGAATAAACGTGCAGTTTGTCGCTTCAGAGACCACGTTTTCAAAGTGGTTTTGAACTCAGAAGCGAAACCAATATAATTATATGTTGGTTTGGAATATACGTGCAGGCCAGGGGGGTTGTAGCCTTGCACAGACGGACTTGTTGTCTTACCCAACACATTCACGTTCCCTTCTGTTCAAAGCTTCAGCTCCACTGCTTCCTGTCAGTCTTGTCCTTCAGTGTACCACGAGAAATACCATCAGAGGTATGTTTTTCCTGTATTAGTTTGGCACCTACAAAACAAAAAGCAGAAATAAGATGGAGAAAATTATGATGACACAGATGGTCAGGTTATAACGATGATGGTGAAGTACCTATATGCTGATCAAAATATTCACCCGTATATCACATACAGAGCAAACTAATCGCACTTGTACATGCTGGATAAGAAAAAGAATACATAAAATAATTGATTACCACCTCAATAAATAAACAAATACTGGAAGAAGTGCTTACAGCTCAGTGGGGTTTGGATCTGAGACCAACAGCGCTATATCAACTGATTCAAGCGATTTAAAATGTTGATACTCCACTTCAAAGTCTGTTTAATTACTACATGTCAAATTTGTCTGAGAGAAATCGTGCACCGCACCACCAGGGTCTGCCCAGGCCCATTTCCAGGTGAACTTTGGTGAAGCGCTGGGTCGGCAGTGATCAGTCGGGTCGCACACAGCTCACCGCACAGAAGGAGGGCAGCAGATACATTTACCCAGCTGCTGTCAATTAGTCTGTCACCTTTTTTAATTTCGTTTAGTGCTCTTTACAATATAGTTGTTGCTTGAGTGCTTTACAGAACACTGTTTTCAGAAGATGGTGGCTGTAATTAGTACAGTTATATTTGTGTCAGACCTGTTACATTTCTATGCATTTAGCAGATGCTGTTATCCACAGCAACGTGTAGCCTACATACAATCCATTTATAAAGGTGGATAATTTTATAGAAACATGGCAGGCTAAATGCCTTGTTCAAGGGTGCAAATGACGTGTCTCACCTCGGAATCAAACCTACAACCTTAAGAGTTGAAAGCCCAGTTACATAACCTGTCACACCGCAGGGGAAAGGTAGATTTTTCCATTTTGCATCTGAATTAATTTTCTAGGTAGCTACAATGATGTGGCATCACATGGTGTTTTGCCTGTGAGCAGCTTGTCTAGGTGTACCTGTATGGTGTTTTACCTGTGAGCAGCTTGTCTAGGTGTACCTGTATGGTGTTTTACCTGTGAGCAGCTTGTCTAGGTGTACCTGTATGGTGTTTTACCTGTGAGCAGCTTGTCTAGGTGTACCTGTATGGTGTTTTACCTGTGAGCAGCTTGTCTAGGTGTACCTATATGGTGTTTTACCTGTGAGCAGCTTGTCTAGGTGTACCTGTATGGTGTTTTACCTGTGAGCAGCTTGTCTAGGTGTACCTATATGGTGTTTTACCTGTGAGCAGCTTGTCTAGGTGTACCTGTATGGTGTTTTACCTGTGAGCAGCTTGACTAGGTGTACCTGTATGGTGTTTTACCTGTGAGCAGCTTGTCTAGGTGTATCTATATGGTGTTTTACCTGTGAGCAGCTTGACTAGGTGTACATGTATGGTGTTTTACCTGTGAGCAGCTTGTCTAGGTGTACCTATATGGTGTTTTACCTGTGAGCAGCTTGACTAGGTGTACCTGTATGGTGTTTTACCTGTGAGCAGCTTGTCTAGGTGTACCTATATGGTGTTTTACCTGTGAGCAGCTTGACTAGGTGTACCTGTTTTGTGTTGGGAACACAGTCTCTTCAGTCTGTTGTTTAGCAAAACCCTTTTGAAATGGTACTGTAAACAGTAAAATGTGTCTTTGGCCAGCATAGTTTTAACACACAAGTTTATTTTCTGCAAATGTTGTTTTCAAGGAAGCACTGGCCATCTGCTCATTGAGGGGACTCTTCTGACTGTATCATAGAACATTTACATTGCATTATTCAACTAATTACTAACTAATTACCATTTGTTTTTTTATTAGATGCATGGGGAACTCATTTTGTTTTCTTAATACTGAAGGTCATGTATTCATTCAAATTCACACAAGCACAGACACACACAAAGTGGAATCCTGAATATTTCTCTTTTATGGTAATTTACGTATTGTGTTTTTAAAAATTAAATCTACAGTACAAAAAAATTAAAGCATTACATTCTGCCTTCCTTTTGTTTTATTTATTTATTTATTGAAGGGGGAGAATACTATAAACACACACCTCATGGCTCATTGCACTTTTAATTTTATATAGAAGGTTACAACCTTAATAAGTACTCATTAATTCAAATTGACCATTTCCTCATTGCCACCCCCGCACTGCCCCCCCCCCCTCCCTCATGCTGCCTCACACATGCAACCATGCAGGCATTCACAAGGGAGAACTTTCCAGTTCATTTTTCTCTTGAAGCTGCCAAGCATGTAGGGTGAGATCCTAAAGTGAACTTCTTTGGCATCATGGCGCTTGCCAAGATGCTGTTCAGTAACTTCAAAGTGGAAAAAAATAAGTAAATAAATTCCGCTGCTAAAATGCTTATGCGCTGAATAATAAAAAAATAAAAAATGCGACACTGTATACTGTCCAAAAGTGAGAGGGTTAAAGCACAAGTATTATTTCCATGCTGTTTGAAGTCAGCTGTTCTTATGAACCAACTTCAAAAAAGCAAAGATTGAGAAGCAAATGACGGGGAGGTCTCTACTCTAACGCTGATATGGAGCCAGCAGTACAGAGTAATGCTGATGGAGCTTGGCTTGTAAATCAGGATTGCAGGTTCCATACCCAAGTGGGGGATGCAGGTTCCATACCCAAGTGGGGGATGCAGGTTCCATACCCAAGTGGGGGATGCAGGTTCCATACCCAAGTGGGGGATGCAGGTTCCATACCCAAGTGGGGGATGCCGGTTCCATACCCAAGTGGGGGATGCCGGTTCCATACCCAAGTGGGGGATGCAGGTTCCATACCCAAGTGGGGGATGCAGGTTCCATACCCAAGTGGGGGATGCAGGTTCCATACCCAAGTGGGGGATGCAGGTTCCATACCCAAGTGGGGGATGCCATTGCTCCCATCAGCAGGATACTTAACCTAAATATGTTTCAGTAAAAACTAATTCCAGCTGTATAAAATGGACATGTTCTAAAAGAGCTGTTGGTAAGAGTATATGCTAAATGTTAATACCATGGCTTGTATGAGCCCCATACTGGCAAGCGTTTTTTATACCGTGAAATGCATATTATTTCTGTGTTGAATTTGTAAAGGGAGGACAGGCCTGTTGTCCTGGGAGACTAACACAAGTATGTTTCTCTGCCAAACTTGAAGCTATGTATAATCTATTGTCAATCGCATGCACATGGAGATACAATCTGGTTGTCACGGATGATAATGTTGTCAAGCGCTCAGCCGACCCCTGAGAATTACTGCAGCGGTAAATATTTCAATATCTTCATAAGACTGGAGATCCTTCCCACTGCTTTTTATTTTTTTTGTAGGTATATTTTTTCCCCCCATATTCCCTAATGTGTAAGACTATGGCAGGTGTTTTTTTTTTCACATTCTTGATTTGAAACGATTTGACTGCTCAGAACATCAGAGAACGTTTGTGAAGCACTTCAGCGTAGCCTATAGGCACATATACTGTACCAGTATGGCGAAAAACATGAGTGCGTGCTATAGTGTAGGTGCGCATTACGGCTTGTGTGTGTGTGCGTGTGTGACTGTGCGTGTGCGCGTGTGTGTGTGTTGGCAGCCTTGGAGTGTGGATGCATGGGCGTTAGCACACGTCACCTTGTGTGCAATCACTACCATGCGAGCGGAGGCAGACTTTTCTTTTGTCTCACCCCAAATAAATGATTCTCCTCCAGCCCAACGAGTCCTCTCCCACCGGAACGGTGGGACCCAGATTCTCGCTGTCTGTGGTCGTGTGGGGATATATAATTATGCCTTCAGTCACTCAGAAGGACATGCTCAGAAGGGAAACTGACACATGCAGGAATATCTGCTTCTTTCATTAAAAAAAAAAAAAAAAACTGTCTCAGTGATCTATGTATTACTGACGATTTTGGTCAACTTTCAAATTTTCCAAATTAAATGTATAATTAAGAATGAGAATTATTTGTTTTCAGTCAGTTAAGCTTTTCTTCTTGTACTAAATTGACATTGACATTGTTTAGCATATTAAATATTTAAGTTAAATATTTTTGTTACAAAAATGTCCCCAAAAATAATCCATATTTTCGACTATTTAAGAAAAAATAATTGCTAACTGTATTTTTAACCCAGAGCAGAAGAATTTCTAGATTGCCCTCTTGACCTTTGGTTGGAGAAGTACTCCAAAATAAGTGTAAGATTAGCTCCAAACACACAACGTGGCCCAATGGCATACAGCTCATAAAGAGCTTAACAAATAATGTAAATCATTTTCCCAGTTAGGAATTACCATATCATAATCTCTCACTGAAAGTGGTGGGAAAAAATTCCATCTTGCACGGTGCAAATCACAATACATGTCATCTGTCTGGGAGCGATTCTTTTATTTTCGAGAGACAATGCATTTGAAAACAATAATAAAAAAGGTCATATCTAATATTATTGTGTTTAAACCTAATAGGGATATATAAAGGTCAGATACGTTTACAAATATGCACATATACATAAACAGTGAAGGTCATCTCATTTTTCCCTTACTCATTTCAAACTACTGTAGGATTCCCCAGGAAGTTCTTTTCGGTCTTTTTTCATTTTACCGGGTTCTGTGTTCTTTAAATGGGTGACTGAAGCGTCGCCGGAGAATAAACAAATTTGGTCATTTGCATGTAGTGTTGGGCAAACAGCAACAAACGCTACACTTTTGATTCATTATAGATGAGCCACGTGCAGCTGAACACGCTCTCCTTTGTTGCGTCTCGCTCCAGTTTCAGTGCCGCAGCAGGGGCCGTGGAAAACTCCCTTACCGATTGGACCGCGAGCTGTAGCTTACCTGTCAAGGCTCCTGTCACAGCGTCGTTTCTCTGTTGATTACACTATAACTGTAACACACAAGCTCGTGTACAGTTTCAGTTTGCTTATTCAGGCGTGATGCACGTCTATAAAAACATTTTTTTTACGGACGCCAAGCTATTATGATTTGTTTTTTTTGTTTAGTTGCGTGTTAGAAGCTTTTCGGTATCCCTTCACTCCAGGTGGAAAAACTTCTACAATGTACAACTTCGACCAGATGAGGCGCTCTAAAGCCTGTTTTAGTGTCACTCCGAAACTGTTCTTTGAATACAGCGGGAGGCTCAGTCTGAGAGGTATACGCCGCGAAGAATCTCATGTCAGAGAATTTCAGCCAAAACCGTTGCATTTTACAAAACAAAGGTTCATTTTGACGTTCATTTGGGTTATTCATTATTATGTTTGTAATATAATGTTTTTTTTGTATAATACAAGACACATAGGCCGATTACCTTTTACATTTAAAAAAATACTCTCCAAAAGATTATTTAACCTACTTCCTAACCTTCCTAACCTGATTCCTAACCTAAGTCCTGATTATATCACCATATTTATGTCTCATAAAAATTGCCTGGATATCAATTTCTCAATTTTGGACAAGAGTCCACAAGTTATGTGTAGTGGCCTATGGTGACAGCAGTGTAATGTGCATTACATGGCGCATACATTGTATTACAATAATTTGCATTTATATCTGTCTACAAAACGATTGCTTTTCTTAAATATTACACTGAAATTACAATTGTTCAAAAGGGCAGTAGCCTATTGCTAATTCCTCTTATTTTCACATGTGAATGATACTTGAATACCATGGCTTCCTTGGATACTTTGTTACTATGTAGTACACAGACAAATATAGTTTTCTATTAATTGTTAAAATAATGTAGTTTTGAAATGAAAATTTAGTTATTATTAATATTTCAGAATTAACATAATTCACTCTGTATATTAACTCACTATTGATTTTAAAGCATTCATTTTTTAGGCTTTTTTTTTTTTTAATGGAGTATGCAAAATAAACATGCGAATATTCAACTATCCAGTCTGAAAAATGGCAGGTGCCAGTCACCTCAGCTTGAAGTCTCAGAGAAGCGGTGCATTTCTGAGTGATAGTGAAAAGTTTGCACAGGTGAACTGGCATTTGATGGGGGGGAAAAAAGCTGTAATTCAAAATTCTGAATTTCTGAAATGAAAAGCACCAAGGTAAATGTCAGCGTGTGACAGGGGAAAAAAAACCTCCTACCTACTTTTTTCTGCACAAATTAGCCATAGTTATTTTCAGGGATAATCAAAATGTGTTTTAGCACTTTAGGAATGATAAATCCTTTTTTAATTCATAAACTGGAATGAAATTCTCTCTTATCACCAATGTGTTGTATAGGTGGCACACACATATTCTCCAAACTACAAGCTTGAACATGTCTTTTTGTAAAAAAAGTAGTTGGAAGTGAAAAGGTAGAAATTGTATCTGCGTTGAAAATCACGTGCCACAGGGAAAAAAACAGGGAACATGGTAATGCAATGTCCCAGCTAGTCTTGCCTCAGTTCAGGAGGCAAAGAAAGCAAATTGTGGGAATTGAGAGCATAGCATGTTGGCGCGCCCGCTCGCCCATCTAGAGGGGGCTCTTGGCACCCTCCTCCAGATTATTCCGGACCTTTGCGCCTCGCCTCCAATTTGCCGCCGCTATGTCCCGGCACTCTGTCCATGACACAGCTGCTGAATGCCACCAGCTTTGCGGAAGCCCATCAACAGGGACTGTCACTCACCGGTGCCTGCCGTTACCATTGGTGGAAACTACAAATGCTCCTCTATGGTAATGGTTCTCAAACACCAGGGTCAATTAGCAATGAGCTACAGTATATTATACTCATAGCAGAGGGGAGAATAAAGGCAGGCTAACATAGCAGGGCCTTGTCAGAGGAGTGAAATAATAATAATAATAATAATAATAATAATAATAATAATAATAACAATAATAATAATAATAGTTAGGAATATAAGAATAATTTGTTTGGCACTGTATACCTCAAAATATTCAGTGTAAAATCAACTCTAGCAGTTTACATTGAACTCTAATAGAGTACAAACTGCAGGAGTGCCCCTGCATAACTCGTATAAACACTGCTGGAGTCGATTTAACACTTTTAAAAGAGATTCTTCTGTGTATCAGCACTGCTGTATTGATGAGAGTCAAAGGGGAATGCTTTTCTAGCCGCACCCACAGCCAGCTTCAGCAGAACGGCAAACACAACCAACAATAAAACTGCATGACAGCTACACCACCCAACTAAATATACCAGAAATGATTAGCGCTAAAATATGAAATGCAAATATGCTGATGAGTTTTGCCAGACAAGCTTCGAAAGAAGTGTGATATAAACCCTCTCTTGCCTCTCCTGTGTCCCAAACTCATTTCGCATGCAAACAAGATCAGACAGAAGACAGGCAACCAAAGATTAGCTCCAGATGAGAACCTCTAAACATTTTGCAGCGTGTTGTCAGGTTTAGACAGACTGCAGCTGAGGCCTTTTACATTGTCCTGCTGTTTAGCACAGTAGCCACACTGACAGCCCATGACTGTTAGAATGAAATTACGAGCATAAGAAAAAGTTACGCAGTCACTGCAAGCAGTTATGAGAAGGGAGATAATTTCCCTTGCCGTACAACAGGGATGTAACTATTTCCATGTGTCTGATATGTTTTGCTTCACTGGTAATTTGTTTTGAATATGAAATACACTTTTAAAAGACAATAATATGGCTCATGTAACTTAAGACTCGGGCATCTGGAACTGCCATACACAGCATAACTATAGCAACTACTGTATCATAGCTATAAACACATTTAAAGTTACCTCATTTTTAAAAGTGTGTTTTTTTTCACTGTCATTTATCCAGCACACAAATATGAACAGGCAAACACAAAATTAAACTTATTAGAGCTGAAGTTATCTGAAATTAAGAAATGGCGGCCGAAATTTTATTATTATTTGATGCACAGTAGGTCTTTCACAACTTTTAATGTTATATATTGAGCCCTTGGAGACCATAAAACAATCCCGATTGGTAATATTTAACACAAGTTAACACTGTCTCTTGCTAATTAACCCTTTAAGGTGTAAAATAACAAATATGTCTTCATCGAACATTCTAATACTGATGTAACAATCCCTACTGGTAATTAAAAGCAATGGAGTTCTAGAACATGAACTTAGAATTCTGAAAACAAACATTCCAAAAACCTGTTCTTCAAAGGGTCAAAGGTCAGTTCTGAGTGTATAATTGGTGTGAAACCTCAAATGGTCTCAGAAAGCAGAAGGGGATACTGAATCACAAGCCTGCCTGATCGTTTCAAAAGGCAACGTGACACCAACTCTAGGAAGCTAACCCATGGTGAAGGAAAAGTTTCCCATGTCCACTTTGTACCAAAACCATGAATCTTTTTCTCAAAAAGATTCTGGTGCAGTGCTTCGGAAAACTGGGTCAGAGTTGCCCAGGTTTGTCACTCTGTGCCGAAGTTGTATTATACCAGGCTGGGAAAAAAACAACAACAAAAAAACAATGTAAATAATCCAGTATACCGGCCAGGATTCAGGCAATAACCAACCTTAACTTTGACTTATAAATAAACACAAGAATGACCATTTTTTAAATGATAATTTTGATGATTGCTGAACTTGGCAAACCGTTTTTAGTGACAAAAAAGTAACATCTGAATTTAATTGTGAGTAAAAAATTTGGATACCTGTTGAATGCATCAAGGCCGCTTTGTTACAATTTTTAATCATGTAACATTCAAAAGTGTGCTTGTTTTTTTTGGCCTGAAACCTCTTGTATGCTGATATCAGTCTTTGCACTTCCATCAACCAGTTCAACAACTTGCTCATTGCTATTATTCACGTATCATTTTTCTAAATTGTTCATATGAAAGGCATAAAACCTCCAAAAAAATTATCACTGCTAATTTTTCCATCCGACACTATTACTCAACCTGATCCCCATGGTATAGCTCCAATAGCTTATATCAACCATAATAACGAGTGAGCAATTTATGGGATGAGCGTGTTGGGGACTCTCCAGTTTGAAAACTCTAACCACGGAATTGGACGTGACAGTGCAGTTATCATACGGCCAGTGGCCACGCTGAATTTTTCAAACGCGTCCTTGATGTGCCTCTCACCGCTGGAGTTTGAGAATCTCCTGATTTATGAATTAATCGAGCTCGCGCCGGAGCCCGGCTGCAAGAGGCACATGGGCGGTGAGTGTGTTTCTGCGCTAATAGAGAGAGATGACTGGACAGGGAGGGCGGAGAGGTGAACGAACGGTTCCACCTTGCTCGGAGCGGGAAGGGAACGCTGACCGCCAAGATGACATTCTTTTTTTCTCCTGTGAAATTTATCGCCCCACCCCAGAGAGTGACACCCAAAACTTTCTCCAGTTTGATGTAAAATCACATGACTGTTCCTTGTCCAATGGGCTTTCCAATATCACAGGTTTTCACTGGAAAAGTTTGGGGAAAGTTTTTCCCATTAAATCATGTCCTGTTCAATCAATTTTCACTTTCTTTGTTACTGGAAATTTGGCATCTACTAAGCGCATTCCGTATTTTATTTTCAGAAGGAATTTGTTTCAATATTCCTTTCCCTCTGCAGGTTTAAAATGACTAATTTCCTCTGTTTCATGGTTTGGCCCCTAATGCCACACATGATCCGCAGGTAGCATGATGTAAATTGGTATTGAAGCCTTCTGTGGCCAATTAGGCAGGTACTTCAGGGGCTGAGCAGGTTTTTAAAGCGAGGAGCATGTTAAAGTGGTGTCATTTTTTTCTCAGGGATCACCACAGATCACACATGCAGGTGTTCCAAATAATTAACCTCAACAGAACCAATAACTTGAACTGACTGCGAACACAGAAGGAAAAAAAACAACAACGCCATGCTAAGTCCTTTTTCTAAGTAACGTATAGCCACACAGCATACGTTACGATTGAAGACAGAACGTTAAACAACTCGGACGTCCCTAGTCCCTACCTAGCGACCGCGATGCATTCGATACATGCAAGAGGTGATTGGCAACAGCTGTTTGACTGAATTTCAACCGGCTTCAGCCTTTCTGTCGCAATTGGCCTCTGCCAACAGCATTCCCGTTTCTGAAAGGGTTGCATGGAAATGCCCGTCACTGCCCGCCTCTGACACGCTTCGCCAGCATTTGTTTGTTGTAATTAGATGTAAAGAATGCGGCACAAAAGTTCAGCTTTTCTAAAAACAAACTCACAGAAAAAGCATAGCATGGGAGTGAGAGAGGGAGAGAGAGAGAAAGAGGGGGGGAGAAAGAGGGAAGAGGAGAAGAATGTGTCCGAAAAACTCACCAGTGCCGTTGCGTGCTTCCCCAGGAAGTTACACCCTTCAGCACCTGCTGTGGGCCAAGTGAATCAAACAATCACAGGTACAAAATAAAATAAATTGAAAAAAGAGGAAGGAAAAGCAAAAAGAAATGAGAAAACAAAAAGAAAAGAAATGGCCTGCATCAATAAAGCCAGACCAGCTGGCTTTGAATAGAAACCCCCGATTTGGGTTGTGTTGTGTCCCGATCTGTCTCCACACTGAACACAGGGACGTTCTCTCCCCCCCCACCTCCCCTCCCCCCCAATTAGCTGTGACCCATAGGATCAGTGATCCTTTGGCGCAAGTGTCTGTCTGCGCCCAAACCAGCTGCCTCTGTCAGTCCCAGGTATATTTAGCACTGAAAGGTATCAGTAACACCCAGACCTTTGTCAGCGTTAGCATATGCACCCTGGATTACTGCTTAACTGAAAGCATGCGGATATCCAACACAGGGTATGAAAAAAATATATAACTCTACTCCAGACATACCGAACAGTCTTTACCAGTGGAATGTGCATTTATGGTAGGACATCATAAACTTTTATGTAATAAAAACACCCTAATTTTTTTAAACCCAAATAATTTATTATTCTGGGAGAAATACATTAATACAGGGGGAACAAAAAAAATCTTCCCATCTTAATAAAAATTTGAATGTGTTTTTCTTTTTTAGTGTTAGTAGACTTTGGTTGTAAATGGATTTGCAAATCTACGCACTGTAATTAAAGAGAACACATGCTTTTTTTATGCGGTCAGACCCACAGCGAGTACTGATAGTGATTCGACCTAAGGGTTGAACTTCCCTTATAAACAGTGAATAATTATTATTTTTAAAAGCATTATAATGGTATCAAAAAAAGATTCTCTGCCTTCGTGGACGTGATTAAAATTTTAATGGGGGCACGAAACAATTGTTTATTAAAGTCATTGTCACAAAAATATTTCATAAAACTTTTGGTCTATTTGGATTATATCTAACAGTTTATATTTTATTATACGATAATGTCACATTGTGTAATTAAGCTAAAGGGTCAATATCTAATTTATATCATAATATTTCCACACTAGTTCTCACAGTATTTATGCCAATTTACTCCGACCAACCCTGTTCTGTTTACACATGCGATTCTAGGGAGAACAGAAGGAAGGAAAATGAATAACTTTTGACCTTTACTGGTTCAGGTAAACGGCAATGAATCTGAGTGAGTCTTTTGCTGATGCAAATTAAACTCACTTGACATTGCTTAGAGTAAATACAGATATTGTTCCCGAACCTCAATGTGGGCTACTCAGAATCAGATTCAGAAAACACCTTGTTGTTGAGAATAAGCGACAGGTGGCTTTAACACGGTATCCGTAAACCTGATTGCTTAATATACATGAGAAAAGTTGCCTTGTTGATCCAAGCATGTTTTTCCACCCTATAGTTACCACGCAGCTGAAACTTTTTAGTTTAGAGGTCACAGAGCAGCTTTTCGTTCACCAAAATAATCTGTTTACCAGTCTTTTTGTGGCACCGTCATTTTTCTCATTGAATTAAAATTGGCGTTAGGCAAAGAAGCCATTTCCTTTTCTTCCCACCTGCCTGCTCTGTCAAGTGCATAGTGGAATAATTACAGGTATTCATCACCACCATCATTTAGTTTGACCCTGTGCCTTTAGGCTTCTTCACAAAGTGCAGGTTGACATCCTCTTCGATAGCGAGGTCCCTTAAACACTCACAAGTTCTTTTTTAAATGACTTTGGAGTTATATGGGGCCTCTGGCAATATTTTAGTTTTTTTTTTTCTCTGTTTGTGCCCATATCCATGCCCATTTCTACTCACCAGGTTTGGCTGTCGTTGTTATTTTTAAAATCTGGGATGATTGCTCTTTGCACTGCAAAGCCAAGATGAGCATTAGAAATCCAGTGACACCTGGTTTGCAAACAAGAGAGGCAGTGAACATATTTTTCCAAAACTTGATTTTATTTATTGTTTTTATTTTATGTGTAATTTAATAAAAAGCACAAACCTTACTGCGTTTGAGAGAGCTTCAGGTGAGATCATTTTCAGTAGTAGTAGGAAAACATGTTTTTTTTCAGTGAAAACAAACCTCTAAGTGTTACAAAATTAAAATCACGTCACGTAACCCCATTTCTTATAAATATATTACTCACCTTGACATGCAGACAGGTAACATTAATCTGCATAATATATGACTAAACAAGAAAGAAACAAATTGTGCATGAATTGCCATAAAGGTTTCTGAAAGCCATTAAACATTAAAAATAATGCAAATATAAACAAAAAACAGAATTGATTATGATTTAAAATTCTTCCAAAATACATCCCCGTGTGCTATCACTGAACAAATCATTCCTACTCCAACAGAAAAAAGGTGCTTTTCAGAAAACACTGATCAACAAACGGAGTGTAATCTTTGCTATTTAAACAGATATTCAACTAAGAATTTCAATTATGTCATATGACAGCCATCATAAACACTATAGACTGATGAGTATTGCGATGGCATTTTTTAAATCTGCCAATAACGCATGGCTAAATATGACCCGAACTAAGACCCGTCATTTCTATAAATACACCTAGCTGGCAAATGGGGACACAGACATAACAAAGTGCATAGCTTGGCAATGACTTGATAGTCAGTGACACACAATGTTTAAGTTAGCGGCAACAATCAGTACCAACATTTCCATTAAAAAAACACGCACACGTAAAAAAAATGAAGCTTACCTTAAGCTGTCAGGATGATATGGCAGCCACATGTTTCAGCATTGGCATTTTTCTGAAGTTTAAAAGATTAAATTCTAAAGGACCTTGTTCTTTACTTTTAACATAGCAAAAAAGTATAATATTAGTTTTAGGTTTCAACCCAACCAACTGACAAATCAGCAGCTTCATCTAAAGACACTATGAGCCCTGCTACCCAGCAGGGATAAAATAAAAAAAAACCTTTTCAGTACAGTTAGTGTTTTATTATGGATTTGGACAAATACAGAAGCAATCCCTAGAGCTTGGCCAATTGCACTTTTCTATCGACATAAATACATTAGCATCGACTTGCTGGTGTCTTTTACAATATTCATGGGATAAAAATCAGATCTGTTTGTTTACGACACTGGTGGTGGGATGTGTTCTAAGTGCTTCGCCAACACGAAAGAAGGTGAATCAACAAATCAAGTTAAAACGTGTAGCGTTGCATAGACGGAGAACTAACAACAACAACAGCAGCTGGAACTTTAGTGGAAGCCTGCTTCATTTTCCACTTACAAAGGAAAGAACAGGAGCCGATGTCCTAACAATAGATAGGCACAGACTAAACACACGCCCATATCATTGTAAACTAACTCCTTCATCGCACCATGGGCTCACTTGAGTTTGGCCTGAGCTCCGTGCTTCTATGGAGCTTGCAGCACAAATCTGAACTTGAGACACCCCTCCCAGGGCCTTCCCAAATGAGAAACTGCGCGTAAAACCGGGCTGCCTGTGCAGGTCTGCGCATTCACAAGGCCAGACTGCAGGAGACAGAAAGGGTTCTGCGCAGCGGCGAGCATGGGGGCCAACTGCGGAAGCTAAGCTAGGCTAAAGCTAAGCTAAGGTCTGCTGGGGTCGCACACCGACAGGGCTCTTTAGAGAGGAAAGCGTTTCATTATCCTGAAAAGGCCACTGACGTTATTTGAGTATGTGTTCTTACGTGACCTCTGACCTCTGACAGTGTGCGTGTGTTTTCATAAGGTCTGTTGGGTACGGTGTTGAAAGGATGCGATTAAACAGCACTGAACAAGTGTCCCCAGCTGCCTCCCCCCACAGAGATTCAAATCAAACTAGGCTGCTGGGGTGGCTCACAGAAGCCCCTCTGTGTCTGTAGAGGGATGTGAATTTGACCCAAAGAGAAGATAATATTTGGGTTAAAACTCAGTTACCATGTTGCAGTGGGTTTGCTACTAGGCCCCAGATTGCCCTGTGTAAAACACCATAACATGTGACTATATCATATCGGGTGATAGTGTTTTTCATGGCACACTGTATGTCACACCGTAGTAGATGTATTGCAATTAAGATATGAAACTACAGATAGAATAATTATTTAATTGAATTACTTGTTTTGTATTTGATTACCCTGATAATCATTATGGTTTTGGTCAAAATTAGAATATTTTGTCTTAAAATCTGCATGATTGGACAAATATGTAGTTCTGCACCCTGAGTATCGAAAATGATGAAAAGTTGTGACTGAAACTAAATTTTCATAGATCGTATACATTTTTGTTATATAACACACAAGCACACACATAATTGTAATGCTGGTTGTTTTCAAGGAGGTCCCATGGCCTGATAAAAAAAAAGCCACACAGCCAAGAGAGAAAAGTAGGGAGGTTGCAGTCGAAGTCAGCACACCTCATTCCAAAAACAATATATTTTTTTTGTTTGCTTAAATGAAAGGTAAAGTTTTACATCTGTTTTTTTTGAAGGTCGGATTATGACTTAAACAAGAAAAAATACTCTCTCAGAAAGAGCTCCATTGCCTATTAGAGTTCAAAGTTATTCTGTAGACAGTGTATCTTCTGAGGAAACACCCTTATCCCACGAGTAAGACTGACACACTGAAATATGTAATCAAAACGCAACGTGTAAATATTGCCAAAAAATTATCATATCGATGTTAGTGATGGACTGGGCTTATTTTTTCAATCTAGGGATGTGTGCTTTTTTTGTCATGTTTTGCTAACTCTTTTGTATTACAAACTCAGCAGGAAATGCAGTATCTGTAGAATACTGATGCAGATTTGTATGCCAAACTCAGTAGGAAAATTGCAAAAATGTTTCTTCTGTGAGGTCCTTTAAAAAGGGATAATTTCTAAACTCACACAGACATACACATGCATTTACGCATAAGTGTAAGTGTACCATGTTAAATAAGTGTATTAAAAACCTATCAATAACCAGTAACTGTCACGTCCCGTGCCTCCACATACTAGTCTAGTTTTGGTTTTTCCGTTTATATGTATTTTCTATCTTGTCTTGTAGTTCGTTCCGTGTTTTCTCCCTCCATTTTGTGTCTTCGCTTCCCCGCACCTGAATTGTGTTTTTTCATTTGTTTCGTCTCACCTGTTCCTCGTTGTTTCTTCGTTAGTCTGACATATAGTCTCCCCTGTTTCTTTGTTCTGTGCCAGATCGTCTTGTGCCCTGCATTCATGCTTGTCTCAGTCTTTCCAGAGTTTGATTCCTGCCTGCTCCTTTCAGTGGCGGACTTAGTCATTTTGGGGCCCAAGGCAAACACAGGCATGGGGCCCTCACACATCCCTTGCTCTCCCCCCTTTTCAATCCTTATTTATCTAAGAAATATCAGTTGTGATGCATGTATCATCATCATCATCATCATTGCTGCTGGAGCAATCTAGGTTGGCACTGCCAGCAGCTGCAATGGGTAACGTTTAGGGACGTTTCCTAACGACTAATTGAAATTTTGAAATTTGAATCACATTCTTCATTTAAAAAACCAAATATTTTTTAATTTAAAAAATGTGTGTGGCTTTGCGCGTTGCATGCATAACATTGCACATTACATTATAAAAAAAACACAACAACAAACTCACTAAATAAAAGTTAACAAATAACATTTGAAAAAAACAATATTCAACGTAACAAAACATTTTTAGGAAACGTGCCTGATTATTACAACGGCATTTTCATTTGGTGAACGCGATCGCATAGCAAATACAGTAAAAAATAATAATCGGTCATCAGAAAAGCTACCAATAATAGGAACACAAAAAAATAACAATTAGGCCGACTGATCGACGTGACATTAGATTCGTTTTATTGGGCTATTCAACAACGCGATAGGCCTACTTACTCTTACCACCTCGCTGGTTTAACTTGCAGGGCGAACAGGCTAATGCGTTTTGTTTTTTTCCTTCGTTATTTTAAATTATTTTTTTAATCCGACGTTGTTAACATTAGTAACGTTGCTTTTTTTTATAAAGCAACATTTGACCAGGAAAACATGAAATTTCAGTGCAAATGATGTCAATATGTAATTTAAATGTGTACATTAATAAAATAGTAAGTTTAACCGACTAGTATTTCTGGTGCCGACTAGCGAGGGTAGCAACGTTTAATCGGCTAGTCGACTAAACGCGCACATCCCTAGTAACGTTAGCTCCTCTTTGCTAGCATTAGCAATGCTAACAACACTAGTGCTAGCAGACTCTGCTCTTCATTAGTGGCATCTGTACTACTACTACTTTTTACTTTCCTCCTGCTTCCTCCTTTTCTCAGCACCGCTTGGGTAGCTTCGCTTCATTTTCACTTTTTAATAATCGCGCCGAGCTGAAACACGAATTGGCTACTGAATCATTTCCGCAGACGGCTCATCATGGAATAGTCCAATGTAGTGGGGACTGAGGGGGGGGGTGACTAAGACACTCATGAATTAGGCATTCTGATGCCATTTAGCGCATGAATTTTTAGAAAGACATAATTAATTACTTTAGAAAGACATTTAAAAAAAAAACATTTATGAGGCATTTAGCGGGGCCCTTTGTAGTATGGGGTCAGCTTGGGGCCCCAGGCAATTGCCGACCTTTGCCTAATGGGTAAGACCGCCTCTGTCTCCTTTCCTCTTCCGGGTTCCTGTTTCCAGTCTTGTGTCTATACCCATCCAGTTCCTGTTCTCCTGCCTGTCTTGCCTGTTCCTGTCCAGCCCTGTTTCAGTCTTCCTGCCCGCCTGCCCTGTTCCTGCCCTTCGCCCTCCTGTTCTCCAGCTCTGACGGATTCCTCGGTTCTGACCCCTGCCTGTCCTGGACTTTGCTTTTGCCTATTCTGCATTGCCCTGCTTGCTGGACTCTGACCCCTGCCTGGAACTGACTACAAATCTGCCTTGCCTGTATTGCACTGTTTACTGGACTTTGACCCTGTTCTGTCGACCTCAAATAAAGCCTGATTTCCATTACTTGTGGTGTCTGCGAGTGGTTCTGATCAGTTCTCATAAAGTAACACCTACTTAAATGTATACTATATTCAGGGTACCTAATCACAAACGGTAAATCACCACGTATCTTCAGGTGTCCATGGAAACTAACTAAAGCACTTCTTCATGCTCTCAAACCCCTTCTCCAACTCACAGGATTGGCTCCCCATAAGTAGGTGCTTTTGGCTAATGACAGTAGGACTGTAGAAAAGACCCTTTACACAAGTCAATAGAAAAAATGGATGCCCTTGATTGCCCAGTGTCATCATTTTTGTTTATCCCCAAGCTATAGATACAGTTTAGCAAACAGCATTGCAACTACCCGTGCCTTTTTTTTAGTTCTTTATTTACCTTTTTATTTTCACCGTAGTTTTTTGAAAGATGGCTTTGATGTTGTATATACTAACCTTGTGATATTCTGCAAAAAATAACTATTTAACAAAGAATTGTACACTACTGACTGAATATGACGTTTTTGGTATGATATAAAAAGCAGTAGAACATCTTGGGATACATATTGGACATTGGGTTTGGCTACGATTGGTTTTGCCAAAGGATCTGTTATTTCATCATTAACATAACATAATTATCATCATTAAGTACCAATGTTTGTACTTGTTCTGTGCATGTAAAATACCTCTTGTAACCAACCAAGGATCACAACCTTTATGTTCCTGAATGGATCCTTTATTTGTTGCCACTTGCAGTTCTCTTTGTAACAAAATTCCTGATAACAGAATCAGATGCCCCCTGACAGCGTAACCGCGGAAACGAGGCACGTTCTTCTCGGAAAATGAGAGAAGACAAGAACCACCAGACAGAGGAGGAGATTCGGAGCTGTATCCAGCATTTCATGCCACATTTTCTTCCCCTTCTTTTTATATTGGTGTCCGTAACGGAAATGATCGTGATACTTGAAGTCGGAGAAACGCACGCCTCAGGCGCAGTCTTTAAAGCGACGGTCCAGTCAATTGCAAAACCAGGCTCCATAGCTCTGATTTAAGGAACGTTTTGAAGATATTAACCTTTAATCTGGGGACAGAAATTGGGATAACAGTGTGATTAAATTAATTTTGTCTGCTTTCAGAAAGCAATTTAAACTGAAACTTTTGCACTTTTATGAAGGAATCAAAAAGAAAGCTTGCCATTAATACAGAAGTCAATTAATAGTGCGGCTCAAAGTTTTAATTATTACCCTTTAATATATCCATGACATCAAATTAAAAATAGATTTTTTTCTCATTTTCATGGCGTATGTGGCCATGACTAAACATTTGAGACAGACTCTTCATTTTGGTATCCATCACTGCCCAACATTAATTCTGTGGAGATTCACACCGTGCATCATAAACTTGAATGTTCTTTGTTGGAGGTTTTCATCACTTTTACCAGAAAATACCAGCAGGAATTGATGCTTTAATCAATCAGAGTTGGACTTGACAAGATTGAATTAGTTTACTCATTTAATTGAGTGCTGGTAACGCAGGTAACCTCAGCTAGAGCTTCAGTAGGCTTCCTGTTGGTTTTGTCCCCTGGTTTTCACTGTAACTATTGTAACACATTATTTATAGCCCATTATCTTGCATCCCTTGAGTAGAGGATGGCATTCCATAGGAAAAGAGAACTGTCCTTTTGTTTCCAAAAGTCCAGGGGATAAAGCCAGGCTTCTGAAAAGTGTTTACCAATAGCAAATAAAAGAACAGCACATTACAATTATTATTAATTTTCATCAACACACTAAAAATTTAACTGCATATTTTTCTGAAATTACATTGTACTACTATGATAAAATAAAACCCTCATAGCTAAAATGAAATAGTTTTTTAAACGTTGTCCAATGTCATTTATATCCTGAACAATATTGTATTATTGTCCTAAGAATATTTTATATCTAAGAATATCATCTAATATTTTAATGTGTGTGTGTGTACAGTATGTATTTTTTATATACAGTGTAATGGAAATGCACTGGAGTACATAGTTTTCATAATGTAAATATATGAAATTATTATAACTATATATATATAATTACTTCTATTTCTTCTGCCTCTTTTCCAGTACTCACTATCCAATGAAACATGGATCATGAAAAAATAATAAAATAAACGTGCTGATGGACGAAGCAGTATCTACACATACCTAATGAAGCATTTTTTATCATTGAGAAGAATGAGATTAGGATAGTTTCCTAGTCCCCACTAGAGCATTTTGAATTACAACACAGTGACCAATAATCATTCAGGATAATATTTCAAAAACCACGCAGGAGAAAGCGATACTTAGTGGGCCGAAAGTCAAAAGCATGACCGTAAAATGAAATCCCACAACAGAGAGATCAGACTTTTCCTTTGATTTATGAACTCAGGATGTGTGTTCCGAATGGCAGAGAATGGGGCTTTTGTGTGGTGTTTTTCTTGTTCTTTTCTGCAAAAAGCAAGAAGATGGCAGCCGAGGTGAAGTTTGCACGGTCTGCAAAAACACCTCGACCTTCTCAGAACTTATCCAGCAGCCCTCTGCTTTCACGTGTGGACAGAATCTCCCCCGCGTGAAACACACAAACACAGCGTAATGGAAAACCTGTGTTAATGTTGCATGCTTTCCTTGAGCTGGAACCGCCCTCCTTTTAGAAATGTCTTGTCGAGCAGCATATTTTGTTAAATGAAGTAAATATCGAATAAAGAGAGAACCGTGTCCATTTTTCAACCCAGAGGTTTGATTCTAGATCAAGGTTAGAGGGAAAAAACTCATGTAGCTGCAAAATATATGTACTGTTGCTCATTTGTATTAATTAGGGCTCTCTGTGTCATCGAATGGTGATAACAAAAAAAGAAGTGTGGGAATTTTGTATTACACTTTAGGAAAACCTGTGACATTAATGAAGTTTCACACATACTGTATGTGTGCATTTTAAAGTTACCTGCAAGCCGGCTGGCAGAACGGGAGTGATTAATTAGAATGCCTTTAATTTGATATTACGTTTGCATAATAATGTAATTACCTGGAGGACTAATGGAGGAACTCTAATGTTCCCTCAGAGACACAAGGGACTGTACCGAGATTTAATATTACTCAATCGATTTCATGCCTTACGTGATAATTAGTATTGCTCAAACCTTATAATTATTTATGAAACATTTATGAAGTAATTTATTTTTAAAATTTATTTCTCACAATGTTTTCTTTTGGAAAACTGAACATTGAACAGTGAGTACAATGTGATTTGCTCATATGTACTGTATATTCAAACATTACAAAGGCATGTGGTTTACAGACACTTTATATATTGGTTATAGCAATAGCATGTCATTTACATGCATGTAACAAGCCACGCAATGCCAAATGTATAATAATGAATATAATCATCATTCATTGCATTGGAATGCACAAGCCAACATACATATATTACATTCTGGCTATTTACTGTAGAATTTTACAAACAAGACTAGGTCAACCTAGTGCATGCCGGGCGCTGGAGGTCTTGCCCTGGCGATGGCTTGCTCACCCTAGCGCAATAAGTAGGCTGTTCTGTTAGGGGTGCCGCATTTGATGACGGTTCCTGCCTGGAAAGCGCTTGTGTGGAAATATAATAAAGGCTATACACAGGAGGGTGCACACGTGTCAACAATGCAGTCAGGGACAACGTTTGTGTTCCTTCGGTAGCCAATCAGAATAAAGTGTCCTAACTTTAGGATAACCCTGTTGATGTCGTAACTTCATTGTTGTTAGCCATTGGAATTAAAAACGTTTTTTTAATCCATTTTTAGAATAGCCTCGGACTCGCAGGGCTTGTTGACGTCTCTGCAAGAACGTTAACAAACTAATGTCGGTTTGTTTATTTACGCAACCGATCAGCTGTGCGCGATATGAAAGAAGTGGCATCGGTTGTTAGGTAACAGACATGAAAGTTGATCAACGATTTCTGATTGAGTATTTAGGTTTTCCTAACCTGAGATAGGATGGAGTAAGATAAGATATGATTAATAACATTAGTTAGTGGGTGAAAATATCCAAATAACGTATCCACGGTTTGGGGTGGAGATAATGGAGCGCCGATCTGCCACTTTGCAAAGGTGAAAAGTGCTGAACTCACTTCAGCACTCAGAAAAAAATTATGTTCGCGATGACCAGTGACATATTATGTGCTTACACACAAACACTGCAAGATCAGTATACTACCATTTACTGCCTAGGTATTCACGCACGACTTCCAACAAGGGGGACTCACTCATTCAAACAGTTACCTACTTTCACTGTTCTAGGCCGGTCTGGCGCCCAGCAAAAAGACTGGTTTTTCTGAGTTTCGAACCTGCAATCTAGTAAACCAATTAAATGAATGCTTTCTATTAAGGCCCACGTCTTTATACAATTACCAATGACATTGTGCCATCCAGTAGTGACACCGATTTTCATGGTTGTTGGATATTTCTATCAAAAATCATTGATGTTATTAATATTGTCAACTAAATGAACGTGCACTCATAGAGCCTACCAATTTAAACACATATAAGATTTTTGTTCTGCAGTGAGTGTTCATAATTTTGTTCTGCAGTGAGTTGACACACACACACATGCACGCATGCACACGTAAGCACATACACACACACAATCACACACATGCACGCATGCACACATACACACACACAATCACACACATTTGCGTGCACGGACATGTGTGTGTGTATATGAATATTCATAAAATTTAAAATGACTTGGAAACTGCACTTATTTCACTGAGCACACTGTGCTTGTGGTTGCCAAGTAACTGTCTGCTTACAGTGATGCTTGTAGGTTATTATTTTCCACCTTCGGTTCATTTCTTTGGCTGGGAGGACTCACCACAATTGTGGCCTGATTAAATTCTTCCAATATGGCCCGAATAATGGGAAGGCTGATCTTTAAGACAGCATTCAATGTTAGGACTTCTTCAAACAACCAGCACATGTTCATGGTAATGAGTAGACATTAGTATGACAGGCAGTAGACATTAGTAGACTAAGCAGTAGACATTAGTAGGATAAGCAGTACGTGCTCACTCTACCATACACTCTTGGTCCGAATATGGTTTGGAAAATGATGTATGCCATTCCTGCTTATCCAATTGGAAACAGGCTAACCAGCTGAATTGAATCGGGCTGAGTTCATGCATGTTTTTCTGTGGTGGTTTATGTCGTGTCCACTGCTGTGATATGGTCATTTGTGATAAAAACAAATGCTTACAACGCAGACAGGTTGCGATCTTCCCAGCTGAAAGTGGCCTTTGTCTTGCAAATTGCTGCATTCTTCATACACAAGCTGTCTATACTAAAAACAAATTAGAAAAGGTGTTTCTAGCAAGTCATTGATGTCATATATTCCCTTGAACTCTATTGCATCTTAATGGTTAATTCACATTAATGCAGAATTATATCAAACACAGAAATTTCAGCAATACTACATTGTTAGGCCTGGGGTTTCCCCCCAGATATATAGAATATAAAAAGGGTATATGGACATAACAGAACAAAATGTCAAGAAATACTGCTGTCCCCTCAACAGAAAAATAAGGAAAAAACTTCGTTTGAGACTGAGGTTTTGGGTGTTGGCTGCCCTGTCAGCTCAGTTTAACATGAAAGTAGACACTTCACCCTGGGGCCACAGAGAAATGTACTGCAGTTTTGTTGTTTTGGTGTAGTTCCACACAAAAAAAATTCAACCTCCCCACCTCCTCAACCTCTTTAATTCCACAATTTTAATAAAATATATGCAATTTGTAAAATTAGGATTACCCATTGAATCAATAATTAGAAAAGTTTTGTGATCTACCGGTTCATTTGGTGCAAAATGCCATGTTAGATTTAAATGGTACATGTGATCAAGACGCTGGAGGATTTCGGTGGAAATATTGCACGGAAAACCCAGACCGACGAGATGTGACCAATAAGAACTTATTTTGCGAGCGCTAAAATCTTCAGCAAGCCCCACAAATGACTGCATAACGAATCAACTATTTGACCATGCAGGGGAAATGTGTGTGTGTGTGCGTGTGTGTCTTTTGTCAAAGCAACACAATCATTCTTAGAAAAAGGAAAGTGCTCCGATTCATAGAAGGCATATCGTGAGACAGAACTTTCTTTCTGGTTCAAATCTCTGTACCTGGTGATTTCCGACAGATTCACCGTTCCCCTGTCACAGTGAAGTTTATTAAAATAAATAAATAAACGAGTGTAAACGGGAGTCTCTGCTCGTAATGGAAGGTCCCTGTCAGAGAGGGAAATGGAGAAGGGGGAGGGGGGGGGGGGGTGTTTCCCCCCTGTGTGGAGTTCTCAAAGTTTCCCCCTCAGTGCTTTGTGCTGCATGACTTTAATTAGGACATTCATTAAGAGGTGTCTTGTGTTCCCTCAATTATTCCCTGTCATGGCTGCCGCGTGGTAATCTTCCCGATTAAATCCCTGCTTGTTTGTCTGAGGCCGCTGCACTCAGCATGCCAGAGCTGTCGCTATCCCGGAGTTCTGTCAGAAACTGTAATCGTTTTAAAGCCTCTGCTCCGGAGGGCTCCGTCCCCGTGCCCCTACGCCTTTAATAGTCCAGAAGAGTCATTTTAAATGTCTTCCCATTCACTCGCTTTGCCATCTTCAATTACACCTTTCTACCCTACCATTTGAGTCATTTTCTAATCTGTCTGAGGCCGGCATGGGGTGGCTCACCCGGGCGCCGGTTGACAAATTAACCCATCGGGGCCGTATCCTTGGATCCTGGAGCCACACGGGGCATGTGGGGTAGCGCACTGCGGTTTCGGCACATCCAGGCTCCTCTCCAGAGACCCTGTGAGGTCCCCCTGCTCACCTCACACCCCCCCTCCCCCACTGGCTGCCCATCGAGGCTGTCCTGGTCTTGTAAACTAATATTCGGGGCACCGTCTCTCCTGTTTCATAGTACCTCGCTCTCCAGAGTTGAAATTGAATTAAACGCAGGCAGAAAGCTTTGATTAGTAGAAAGAGAAGCGTGATCGCTATCTCGCCGTGACATGGCAAATATCGGCGCTGTTTTGTTCCGTCTCTTTTGTTCATGTCAGCTCCCCTCATGCTTTCAGGTCTAAATAGGTTATTTTTGTATTTTGTTATTAATTATTTTCTTTTTTTTTGGTCCGTGTGAAGTGGAGTACTCGTGCTAACACCTCCGGGCCGTACTAAAAAGCTAGCTCTTGGAGCGGTTAAGGTGAGGAAGGTCAAAGCAGATGGATCTGAAGTGCAATTATGTGTCCTAAGGGTGGTACATTAAGGTCTGTTAGGTAAAAGTGCCTATCACCCTTAAAAAAGACAAACACACACATACACACACGTAGATACAGCCTTAAAAGTATCCATCCTGTGTTGTTTTCTTTCTCAAGCGTTCAGAGCTTTGCACTCACTGGGCCTCATTCTAGAAATGTGAGCAGAACGAATTTGTACGTAAATCGTTCGTATTAGCATATTTTGGCATTCATCAACGTTTTCGTATCTGAGATTTGATCGTAGGTACTAACAAATTTTACACCTGATCAAGACCATGCATACCGCGTTCGTAAATTCAGAATGCCACTAAATGTAGCTTCTGAATGATAATTAGAATATTAATTTATTTTTATTTTTTGTTAAATTCACATGACAAAATGTAGCCTCTGAAATACACAAACGCAAACATAGCTAATAAATTACGATTGTAAAAAGCAAACAATCAATGCATACTCAATTGTAGGCTATGAACTTGTTTAATTAGTCTCACAAGCGTAATGAATGATCCCAGTACTATTTTTCTAAATTGGTAACATTTAATTGCTAACTTATACAATGTTAAATATGCTATTTAAAACACACATTTGACCAATGAATAAAGATTGACATCCTGCCCAGCAGCAATGTTATTGGTGCCGTAACTGTAATGCACAATAGCCTCAAGGCTCCATCCGAAGATACGTTTGCAAAATATGAATAGAAAGGGCTGTCACGTCCGTGCAGCTCATGTCATGCAAAATGTATTGCTTGCTCAACGTCCTGGCTTGATTGCCTGGTGGGATCATAGATGGGTGGGACTCACAACAGCTTCAGTTGGCTGGCTTATTGGTGTAGCCAGAGGCATAGGTTTGTTTCCATTTTAGGTAGGGACTGTATGCGAGCGCACACAGTGCGCAAGCTGCTAAAAATTAGCACTAATTTGAAAGCAAATATTGTTTTTGAGCTACAAAGAGAGCATCAGATGATTCCGATGACTGTTTTTTTAATGAACCTCAACTACATGTGCATACAAATTGATAAAAATTTGATTGTGTTATGACTAACGTTAGCTAGCTAACGTCATTAGAGTTGTTAATTAGAGTTGTTAGCTAGCTAGCTAGTTTAATCTACATCCCAAAACAGATTACTAAAGCTAACGTTAGCTGAGATAGAGAAAAGATAACTAGTAGCTTATTGATTTAGATGTCACTGTGTCACTGATGAACTGCTGATGCGGCGTTCACACAGCGGGCGGTAGACGGCAGGACGGTACAGAAATGTCCGTTGCGGGAACGCATTGTTTATATCCATTGCCATATTTACGGTCCGCGCGAAACAGATTACCGGTGTACCAAAGAGCGCCTTTGCAAAATGGACCGCGACCGAAAGTGTATTTATACATTGGTTCGTAAATATACGCGTACATTTATTTCCGAAGGGAGTCGGTACGAAAAATTTACGCCGGATTCATCAAACCGCATGGAAAAGGTAGATTTTTTCGTATTCACGTAGGATGCGAGTCCACGTTATTTTGTGATTAGCATAAATCCACGCACATGAATTGCCTTATATGGAGGCTGTCACTTTCCTAGTCATAATGGCACTGACACTGAAATCAAAGTTTTATTAGAAATAGTTTAATATTGTCAGTACCGGCATCATGAACTGGTAAAGTAAAGGCCTAGCAGGATTTAACATGTACCATCAATACGAGCGCATTGCTTTATCGCAGCCTGGAAATAAATTAAACGTTATTCATTTTGTAATTCTGTTGGGGTTCTGTGCATGTGAGTTGTGATTTGAAATCGGGTAATCACATGGGCTACCATATTTTAGAATCTCTCTGGCATGTTCTAATTGCGGTCACATTGATGCGTGTGTCCCACACAGCTCAGGTTTTACCAGGATATAGCCTGCTGGCTACATTCTAACCGATTAAAAAACTTTCACTTTTAAATAAGGTTTACCCAGTTTTCCCCCTGAACGTGAGATGGCGTTTCACCAACTTTTCAACAAAACGTGCATTGGGGTGGGCAGTCTATGGCAGCGATAACATTGGACAGGTTGGCAATTTCATAAAAACCCAGTTTTACCTCCACCTGGTTTTGCATCTTGTAGGGAAACTGGATGTACGCTGGCATTAGATAAATTTAGCGGTTGACCACAATTGCAACCCAGGCTACAGACATGTAAGCCACTTTAAAGCTAATTTCGCTCATTGGTTAAATGTGTTTTAATTAGTATAGCCTATGTAAGGTCTTGTAGAATTTCAATTTTCAGCAATTTAGAAAAAAATTGTAGGCTACTGGGAGCGTTCATTAGCCTACGTTATGGGTCTAATTAAACAGCTTCATAGCCTACAATTGATTAATAGGCGTAATCTAAAGTGCTTTTTACAATCATAATTTATTACGCTTGCAATGTGTATTTCAAAGGCTACATTTAGTCTTGTGAATTTAACAGAAAATTAAAATGAATTCATATTCTAATTATCACGCAGAAGCTACGCGCTGCTCTGGAGCAGGTGTATGTTTTGTTCGGAGGTACTAACAAATCTCAGATACGAAAATGTTGATGAATACCAAAATACGGGCAAAATCGTAAATACGAATGATTTACGTACAAAATTTGTTCTGCTCACGTTTCATGAATGGGGCACATTGTGTGTGTGTATTACTGCGTTGTTTCAGTCTGTGTCTTCATAAATGGGCGGTGTGTGTGTATGTATCATTATGTCAGCTAGTTTAGGTAGCTTCGATAGCTAGTTACTTACACCTCAAATCATACACAAAAAAGCTTCTGAAAATACAGCTAATAATAATGTGTTCCTGGAATATGCATGTCAGTGCTTACAACACTCCATGCTGCAGCCTTTTTGTCAAGATCTCTGTATTTTTTTACTTTTTGGTTCGACATTTTCTCCCACCTCTCTTGTTCTCTACCACGAAGTTGCACGAACTTCTCATCCATTTTGAAACGTACCACTTCTGTTCCATCGGCACGTGACCCTACCGCAGCGGTAGATGGCAAAAATAAAAATATTTTTTATTTTGACGGCAAGTACGTTTTGCCGTCGTTGTCTCATTGAAAAGAATGACATCCGGTTTCCTCCTGCCGTATACCATTCGCTGTGTGAAACATAATAATAAATAAAAACGCCGCGGTCGTACCGATGTTTGAGCGCCGTAGCTAACTGTTCAGTGGAGCAGTTCTGCTTTCGTGACGGCAGCTATCTCGCAGCAGTAAATGTATTTTTTTGTGACTTTGCACTCGAACAAAAGAACGATTGAAAAAAAAAAAAAGGGGATAACTTTTTTAAACTTTTTCAATGTTTTTTTGTTTTTTTTTGTTGTCAAATGTTTAATTGTTGTTTTACGTCATGTTGTAGTGAAATGAAAATGATAAAAATGTGATGTGGTGAATTAACGTTTTTAACGTTGGGGTGCTTTGGCATTTGGGGGCTAAACGTTATTTGGGCTTGGCATTTAGATTTTTTATTTTTATTTAAAAAAAATTGCCATCAATTTGTCAATTATTCAGATAGATTTCCCCAAAGATAAAAAGCTCAAAAAACAGCAGTCAGACAATTTCATCACAGTCATTTTTGCACATTTGATTTGCACAGTTCTTTGCAGCTGTCTTTTCAAGCCTGAGAGTTTGGACAGAACTGGACAGAACAGCGACAGAGGTGAGGTGTCATCCAGATCGTTTTTTTTTCCAATTTTCCTTTTCCCAGTGTGAAAAGTGAGTGAGTTAAAGTTGAAAAAAGAGCAAAGTTAGCAAAGAAAAAGTAGAAGAGGATGCCAAGAAAAGAGACATTACACAAAACTGACACAGGTGGTATAGTAGGTATAAAGTGTGCTAAGATTCAACTTCGAATTCATTTGCTCTTTCTCAGCTTTTTCTGCTGAGACTTGATGGTGAGGTCCGAGAGGGGTGGGGTGAGGATGTGTTTGTGTTTTGGAAAACTTGGACACATTGTGGAAACTCAGGATGGGATCGACAACCTGCACTCACAAATTCCACAAGCTCACCAGCCACCACAGCCACAAAGGCAGCACAATGCCCAAAAAAACACCCTGAAAAAAAAAGTGGAAGCTATCTAAAAGAAGAATTCTTCAGGGATACTTTTTTGGGGGGGGGGGGGGGGGGGGGGGGGGGGGGGGGTGTTGGGGATTGGGGTCTGGGGTGTTGGGTTGATACAGAAACACAAAAAGCCCAGAGAGGAGAGAGAGAGAGAGAGAGAGAGACTGGATCTTGGACATTTGATTTTTGATGATTAGTGTTTTTGATTTATTTTTAATTAAATAATTTTTTTATAAAAATAAAAAAAAAAATTTTTTTTTTTTTTTATTTATAATTTTTAATATTTATTTTATTAAAAAAAAACAAAAAAAAAAAAAAAAAAAAAAAAAAAAAAAAAGAAATTAATATTTTTTTTTTTTTGTTGTTTGCCTGCCTTTGAAAAAATAAAAAAAAAAAAAAAAATAAAAATTAAAAAAAAGGTTGGAATTTTTTTTTGTTTTTTTTTTAGGCTACTATTAATAAAAATGAAAAAAAAAATTAGGTTGATCATATGGCTTGGATAATATATATATATTAATAATAAAAAAATTGTATAAAAAAAAAAAATAGTTAATAAATAATTATTTAATTATAATATATATAACTAAAGAGTTACTAGTTAGTAAATATAGGTATTTATATTACATTATGCATTCTTATTACATATTTATTTGGATATATTTTTTTTTATTTGTATATTTGTTAGCATCATGTCCTCTTAAATTGTGCCTATCCAGAAAGGAAAGGTGAAGTCAGCATAGATTTACTTACTTCATATCGCTTCCTCAGCCTGACTGAATCTGAATTCCAATTCACTTCAAACTTTGTCCATGTCCCCATCCCACCTTCAAACCAATAACCAAAAAAAGGAAAATCGTTTCAATAATCAAAAAGTTTAGTCTTTTTTGGAGAAGTTCACTCCAGAGGTAAGGTAAGGTTCGCGCGCGCAGCGAGCGTCTCGCTCGCCTCCGTCCGCCTCCAAGATGGCGGCCGCGTTTTACGCCGAGCAGCTATCGGATCGACGTCAACGAGGCATCTAGTGTTTATATCTATGGTGTGAAAGGCCCTCGAGTGCTCTGCTGCTGAAAAGCTCGCACGGCTGTGACTGACAGCTTGTGGCACTAACTGGGAAAGAGGCGAGGGAGGGACAGACGAGTCAGTCCAGGTTGTTGATTGGCTATGGCAGATAATAGGAAAGCTTGCTAATAGGTTATTGATACACCTGTCAGCCAGATTTGCAGTTGCGGAAGACCGCTAGGAGTGTTTGAATTATACTACGCCTAAAACTACAGTTTTCACTCTGCAATTTTTGGTAAGGACAATTTTTGTTTCCCACGTCAAATTTACTGCGTCAGACAGTAAGTACTATGTAGGCCTATCTCTTTCCATCACTAGAAGAACTACCTCTCACGCACAGAACACCAACAAAATGATGAAATTAATAAATTAATTATTTTATTTAAAGGCTGCGAGAGAAACCGCAGTCTAGTGCTTGGCATAGAGGCAATGCGCTCGTCCGATGCAGATAGGCTTGCACTTAACAGCTTGTGTAATGGGAGATTCTGCATGTTATATTCTCTTTTTACTTTACCATGTAAGCTACTTTACCATTTACTTTATGACACCGGAACGGACAATACTAAACTATTTATTTTCTGCTAATAAAACTGCGATTTCAGTGTTGGAATAATTCTTTTCTTTTGCTTTTTCTTGGACATTTTCACCTTGTGAAAGGAGCTTTATATGGAAGTGACAACCTTCATATAAGGCAATTCATGGGCGTGGATTTATGCTAATCACAAAATAACGTGAATATGAAATTCGTATGTGCGTATGAAAAAATCTGCCTTTTCCACACGGATTGATAAATCCGGCATAATTATTTTGTACCAACTCGTTTTGTACATAAATGTACGTGCATATTTAGGAACACTTCATGAATGAGACCCATTGTGTAGTTATGCTGCAGCACCAGGCTATACTGATGCAAATGATGCTGTAGCCAAAAGCAGCCAATCACACACTGTCAATTTAAACTACAAAAGTGTCTGGGATTTGTATACATTAACAGCAAAGTAGTCAGTGTTTAATCAACTGACAAACAATACATTTTAATTCCAAGGAGTACCTTTGACCCCTTTCGGAGTTACGTGAATCTGTCTCGTGTTTTAGACACAAATGAATTGTAAGAGCTCTGCAACTCGCAAGAGCTCTGTAAGTGCAAGCTTCACACTTTCTCCACAAACTCAAGTTTAGCAATCACTAAAACTCACTGTGAAGAAAAAAATATTTTTAAAATATCTTTCTTCACGGCGAGTTTTACTAAAAAAGAAGGGTAAATGTTCATTGAGCCCCAGCCTCAGGCATGTGTTTCTGTGAAAGGATAGTTGTTCTTGTGCAGTGATACATTTTTGACACTGAAGGTGTTAAAGGAAATAATGAAGACACTATTAACATTTCTATAAATACCAAGGAAGCAAAAATTAATTATTGTTCCAGTTTTTTTCCCCATGATGAAAACCGCTGTCTACGTGGTTTAACAAAACCGTATACAAGCAATGTGAGTAATAAAGTTCATAGGGTCATAGCTGAATTATCAAGGTCAGTCTGGGTCCAATTAGTCTTCAAGGATATAACATGCCTATATGATCTCACAGCATTATGTGTGTGTGTGTTTGTGTGTCTGTGTGTGCTTCCCTCCTGCATCTTACTGATTACCTTTTGGAAAGATTTCTTTCGAATAGCAGTTTAACATGGAAATGAAAATTCAATTGGATTCTGTGGTAAATTCAACTGGTGACTCATTCACCGCATATGGGGTCGGGGGTGGGGGTCTATCGAAAAGAAAATACGACGAAACATTCTGCAGAGAGATCGTTTCCCGCCTTCCTCGGACCCTGGGCCGGTGCGACTCTTTCCCCCGTCTCCGTGGCATCCCAGCTCATTACGAGCGCGACGGCCCATTTCCACTGGCGAATCAAACGAGTGTTTCTTAACGTTCGGATTCATTAAACATCTGAAGGATTGCTTAAAGTGAAACAGATGCATTTTGTTTTCGACCAAATACCTGTTCCGAGCCATCGGTTCTCAAAATGAGCCAATGCCAAGCTGAACAAAGGAGATGACATCGTCAGGATTCGAGGGCCTATTAGCACCGTGGCTTCGTGCAGAGGATGTATGCTTGCTCTGGCTGTCTCAAATAACAGCTTAATCAGGTTAATGTCCTCACAAACAACACACATAATTTTCAGGTCTTTATTAAAAGATCACTAATATGCGATTAGAATGTTCTTAACAGGAACGCTGATAATAATAACGTCTAGTAACTGAAAGCAATGGTGCTCAATGGCTACATATCAATGCCAGAAATTGCGAGAGAAAATAGAATCTATGTGCGTGGAAATCGAGGGGCCGTGTGCACAGCCCAAAACTCAAAATTGTTTCGGCGTGTGTTTTTACAGAACTCGTGCGCGGTGAAAGTCCGTATTTGAGTGCAATATTGTAGCCTTTGAAGAGTAATCCAGGCCCTGAGCGCGCACATAACCTGAAGGAGCGCGCAAAACTGTTATCCGAGCACAGCTACTGCTTTTGCACGCGTTTCTCTTTCCTGCTCGCGCAACTATTCTTTTCTTTTTGACAGTGGTGGGTGGGGCCAGCACTCTTCATCTGTTTCTGTCTACTTTGGCTGATTGTAAATCAAACAATTGATTTGCTTAATAACCAAGACCCATAAGTAAAGTATTAGGCTACCTATCTATTTTGAGATAGCATTATTGTTCTGTGCATCATAATCCGCATTTATGATGACATGTTATCCTGCGAAGATTTTGACTTTTAAATGCTCCATGTTTAAATGTTCAATGTTTCGTCGATTGTAAATTAGCTTTTCTAACCTTAATTAGGCTATGCGTTGCACTCAACGGTTTGAGACAAGAGGCTGTCCTCTTTAAATATGCTTTGACTAATTTGAGTACCGTCTTTAAATGAATTACATTCTTCATTACATTGCGCATTCAGATTATTGCCTGATCCTTGTTAAACAATCTCAAGTTAGTTATCTTTGTTGTTGTCATTTCTTAATCATTATAGGCTATATTTTGGTCTTGATTATTCAGCAAATCAATTGTTTGATTGTTAGGCTACTAAAGCTAAATAAACGAAAGCAAGTCTAATGCTGTAGCCGATGCCCCGCTTTTTCCAATGCTGCAGCTATCAATACATATATAATAAGTCAGTGCTACACATTTTATGACACAAAAACAAATTCTAGTACAGAAAAACTTGCTCTATTCATTGATATTTGTTATTCAGTTAATTTCTTGATTGATAATTAAGAATTATAAATGAAAACAGGTTGAGATTAATATCCGTATAAAGGTAAGGTTACAGAAGGCCTATTTTACAGTCGACGGTACACCACAGGATCATAATGTAAGCTATAGTTGACATGATTTTTTACTCAGGAAATGATACCGGAAGCCACTGAGTTGGATCATTTGTCCACTCTGTAACCGCATAAGGACAGCACTCGAGTAGCTTACTGTTTGGTTTATTTTTCCAAACTATTTTTAGGAAACGACATATCAATGCAATTTTCTGACATTATCATAAAAAAACCACGATCGTTAGCTTGATCTACGATGTGTCCCTACTCAGAACACTACAGTGACAGACGCGGCATTGTTTCCCCCCTCGCTGGCCCCGACACTCAACTATGACAGAACACCGACTGAATCTATCGCCCCCCCACTGTCAAAAAAAAAAAATAGTTGCGCGAGCAGGAAAGAGAAACGCGCGCAAAACAAAGCAGTAGCTGTGCTCGGATAACAGTTTTGCGCGCTCCTTCAGGTTATGTGCGTGCTCAAGGCCTGGATTTTCCTCAATGGCTACAATATTGCACTCAAATACGGACTTTCCACGTGCGCGAGTTCTGGTAAAACACACGCCAAAACAATTTGCATGCATGGAGATTTGGGGTGTGCACACGGCTTCTTGATTTCCACGCACATAGATTTTATAAATTATAAATAAATCAATAAAAACTTTTTAAAGCGTTAATAAAGTGATCTGTACATTGTAAAACGTGTGTTTAGGACTTTGTCGACCGGAGTGCAGAAGTGCTGCTTAGATTGTACACAGTACATTGTTCGGTGTTGAATCAACATAGTGTATATTGTACTGTGATGGAGTGCCTGTTGGAGTTCAGTTATCATTGAACATTATACTGTGTACACCACATGCCCCATAGAGTTCTGGGTCCAGCTTCAGTTGCTTATTTGAACCACACTGCACCATTGATTTCCTTTCAATTTAGTTAGCAGCTTTGGCTCAAAACTCCCAAATCTTTGCACAGATGTGTCGCTTTAATAATGTAAACTGTGGTTTCCACGTTCAAAAACTCCCCTCTGCTCATAAAACCATGTGCAAACCGACTTTAACCAACACAGAGTATTATATTCAGTGGCATTTTAAAAGAGCTCTTTGATGTCCCAAGAGGGAGTAAACACTTGTGTGTCTTTTCAGTTCATTTTCTTGAAAACCTGTACTTTGGGTTTAAGCTATGATAAATAGTCATTCCAGTTAATTCGGTCCAAAAGGCAGAACCGAATCCAAGCATCCTTCAATGGGGGAATGGTACTGCTTGAATCTGTAATTTAATATTTTGGTTATATTGAACATGGTTCATTTTCCAAAGGAGGGATTTGTGGAGTGACAAAACAGAACCTCTCCTGCATCTAACTACTGGTTAAACTAGTGAGACATTATTATTATTATTATTATTATTATTATTATTATTATTATAATGTTCTTATCAAGTAAGTACAAAGTGGGACATTATTATTATTATTATTATTATTATTGTTATTATTATTATTATTATTATTATTATTACTACAGTCACTTTTTGTTTCAGAAATCTTCACTTTCCTTCATGTTTCACCAGAATCTTAAATAAATTGTTTCACATTGTCCTGTCTAAAAATTTTACCTCTGAAGATATCTATATATTTTTTGCACTAATTTCTGTCACAACTCATTACATTTATTTGTTTTGACAGCTGCAACTGTTAAAATATTAAATCAAGCCTCAAAGCTTGTGCCAGCGCTAAAGCAGAGCTGCAGTAATTTGCTAAACTGATTCAGCCAACATTTCGGGAGACGACACCCCACTTTCTATGAATTTGTAAATGTAATTCCTGCACCATTATAGCATCTCTCGTTATGAATTATTAATTTATTAATGCATTTAATTTTTTTTATTTTAATGTATTCTAATGAATACCTTGGGTTTGGATAAATGTTCAGAGCAAATGTTGATTTATTAACACGAAGCAATAGATGGCATTTTAAAGAGAATGTACTTTTTTTGCTTGAGTAAAGAATTGAGCCTTTCAGTGTTGAGATGTCTTGTTTGTTTCAGCACTTAAAAAGTAAGCCATTGGCACTTTCTGAAGCAAATGAGGGCATTCAGCCAGCCCTGGGGATCAGTGATGGAATTTGATACAATTGACTCGTCTGTTATTTTTTTCAGTATGACTCTGTGTGATTGCTTTTCAAAGATGAGGAATATTGCTGATGCTCAAGTCAACTCAAGACTGCATTAGATTCCAGGGAACCCAACTAAAATGCACACATCCGTGTCCAATTCCTCATGACTAGTGATTGCAAGGGTTTTGGGAAGTGAGATGAAATAAAAGAGGGTGAGAGAGAGAGAGAAAGAAGGAAAGAGTGGGGCCTTTCACACCACACCGAGCCCCCTCCATTGAGACTGTATGGAACATGGACAGACAACAGAAAAGCTCAAATCACTGCCAGAAATATGTATGAAATATGTTTCATATATATTTTTGGCAGTGATTTCCTTCTGTATACATTCTCCGAAGAAGGGGTTTTCCAAAAAGCTCCTCTGTGTCTTCATAGAGGAACCCTATCTAGTTCAAGCGTTCTTTGTGGGGCCAAATGGTTCAATGTGGGAGCTTTCACACTTTTCACACCTACTGTACAGGGTTAAAAATACCTAAAATGGCTTCCCCTATGGAGACAAGCCAAATAACCCTTTTTTTCTGAGATTGTAGATGGATGATGACATAACACATACTGCACCACTGCAGCCCCCAAGGCCAGCAGCTCTGTCCCTCCTGACCTGCCCCTTAAGGAGGACGTGAGGCAAGAGTGCTTGGGGGTCCAACAAACTCTATCCACTCTCCAAACTGCATGGCCTGGACTAAGGCCTGAGGCCTGACATGGCCAATGTATTGAGTATTTATTTTATTATTTGTATAAGTAATACTGTTGGTATTCTAGTATTGTATTTCTCTATTATAGTGTCCTATTGCTCTATTATTAGTATTATTATAATAATTTTGTATATTTAGTTACCTCGTATGAAACTTTCTCTCAATAGAAAAGTCTCAATCCACATTGAGAAGTCATGTGACTGGCATTGAAATGTGCATGTTTTTCAGTAACATGCAGATGTCTATTCTGGTCACCCGTGCTGCCTTCCTCAAGAAACCACCCCCCTCCCCCCACCAGCCATTTTGAACACACAATTCTGACCCCCATAACTACTACACCAGGCTGCCACCTGTGCAGAACCCAGAAAATTGTTTGCTTTGATCTGTGGATGACCCTTTCATGGCTTAAACAGGACCCCCCTCCCTCTTTAATTTCATTAGGGTCATCATATCAGCCGAAGAGGATCGACGGCTGAATCTAGGTCTCGGGGTTATGTGAAGGATGACCTACAGCGAGTGAGTCTGCTGAACTGAGAGGCTGAGAGATAATGGCAGGCTAATATCCCTATGCAAAGTAATGCACAGGCCCGTCAATACACCTTCAGCACAGACAGAAGACAACGTGTACTCCATACTGGGGGGTGATATATCCATATTCTTTATTGTCCCATTCTGCTCTTCCTATTATGTCATTTGAGAAAGAAATGAGTCTTTCAAGGACATAGGGCACAAAATCATACATTAATATTTAATAAATAAGGCATTCAATAATTAAAAGTTAGCTATACCAAGTGCTATAGAGACACATACTGTGTATGCGTGTATGTTGAAGAGGGGCAAAGATTAATTTAAAAAAAAAATAATTAAACTGTGAATTGCTACATTTCAATAGTACATCTTCGTTGACAACTACAGTACAAGGCTGTCAGTTCAATTGATGTGTTTCTCTCAACTGCTTTGGTTGACTGGGTCAAAATACTTTATATATATATATATTTAAAACTATGGCCAACTGACACATAAAAAAACTATCCACTTACCTCTTTTAGCAGGAAATCTATAACTGTCAACCATCCTGGAACGTGTGTGAGAAACTTTTTAGCTAACTGCAAAGGTTTCCATTTTATGTTGTTTATAAAAAATTTTGGTCAACCAATTTTATTATACAGAAGTAATGGCAAAACATAAGCATGCATTAAAGTTAACAAAACATAACTGTAATGTCCATATAAAGGCACAGCAATATTAGAACAGTGTATTGGTGCTTTTACACATGGACCTTGGAACATGGCTGCATGAAATCTTCACACACAAAACAACTATCTGTTATTTTAATTGATGATTACATTCTCACATGATGGTGCCAGCCAAGAAATATCCAGACTCAACGAGGTATGATTTTGTTAACTTTGGATTACTAGACAGAGAAGCTAGGTAATAGTAACTAGCCTGCTCATTCAAAAAAGTGAACATTACACTGACTGTCCTGCCACATTTTAGTGTGCACATACACTTACAGTATTTTTAGCAGCCTGTATAATTATAAGCTATGGATTTGTGACATGACAGCATGTATTGTGTAGCTAGTTAGTAAGGGAGATTATAATTTATTTGATATATGTGAATATACTATTTACACATTTTTCAGTTACAAGAAGCAACGTGGCTGAATTTGTCTCTGTGAAACAAGTGCACTGCTTGGTCAGTTTTACTGCTTTGTTCTCACTAACATTGAAACTGAACATTTCCATTAATGCCAAGTGAAGCTAGTGAAGCACTGCAACTCAAAGGAAAAAAGTACAATGGCCAGCATGAGGAAGGATGAAAAGTCATATATATTTAAAAAAAGACATGGCAACAAACCATATTGTAGTACACAGTTTAACAAGCAATGAAGAAATGTAAAATATTTAAATTCAACTTTTCAAATGGAAAGAAAATAATCTTGTTCTACGTCAATTTTACTAGCAACAAAAAAATCTATTACAGTGCAGTAACAAAACAAAATGTTTAAAAAACAAGCAATCGAAAGGAAATGAAGGCAGGCAATCACAAGTCTTTAATTTGTCTTGTAGTGAGTGTGATAAAGTAAATATTGGGCTTCCATTGCTACAGATAACAGCGGAGTTCTGTTATTTAGGCAAATGTTGGGCAAAAAAGAGACTATTGATTCAATTAATGAATCCATTTACCAAGAGGGCATTCTGTTGCTTGGGACTGACTTAAATATTTTACACAAATTAAACTAAATTTGTTGCCTTTAATGATATTTCCAAGTAATTAAATTGCAGGGATACATCAAAACGTTCAGCATTACTACGGGGGGAAAAAATGCATTAGCAATGGATAACCTAAATATAATATGGTATTAATTCATTTTTGATATGGTTCAAGCCAATGCAAAATGGTTGTAATTATGTGTTGTGCACAAGAATAAAAATGTAATTTGACAAGAAATGCATGGCAGCATGATAAACCCTTGTTTTTTTTTGACAAAATATTTGTGAATATAATGCTGTGAATAATTACACAGGAATGAGATGTCTGATTGAAATGAACCACAGTTATAATCAACTAGCAGCCAATACACACTGGCAGCACACCACAATTTGATCGTGGCTTGAAACCCCTTTCAAATTTATAAGCATGTTCATTTTCTCTCTCACACAGTTTACAGTTTACTTTGTCATTCTTATTTAAAAAAAAATCTGTTATGATATATGGGGCTATCAGTTCATATTTTGCATTCTAGGGGAACCCGCACCATTTCAACTGAGTCACAACGGCAGCTACACCATTTATACTTTTAGTAAAACTTAATCTAAAATCACTCATTACACTAGACTTCTAATGGATGCACAAATGCCCACAAGCAGCTCTCTTGATTTTTACAAAATATTATGCATATCCTGAACATCCAAAACATTCCTGCATTTTGTTGCAAGAACAGTGTGAGTTATGCAATTTATATTCACAGTGCTGTCTATTTTTCTCATAAATAAGCTGCTGAGAGCATTCAATATAACCACTAAGGGTCATTTTCCTTAGCGTTGACGATGAATGAAAGGAATAAAAATGATATGTATTTTTTCCCATTTTTACACAGTACATTCACGAATCAGTGATCACCAAACTAGTCATGATGTCCAAGAATAAATAGAATCGAATCTGGGCTACTTGCTTGAATTTGTCACTTGAGGATTGAACTCAGCCCTCCAACGCACAGTGGAATCGAAAAAGAAACTGTACTGAAAATGAACTGTGAAGATAAACTGCATCTGTCTGTCTTTTTTTTCTCTCAAATCTTTTTTAAAGTGAATTTTAACATAAGTCGCAGACTTGGAATCTGGGAACGGCCAGTTGGAACGCCCGAGAGAGTTTGAACTGTGAAGCGTTCCCTAGCGATCTGGCACAGGAAAAAGCCCGGTGAATTGTGAGCGTAGGTACGCGGTCGGGCTTGCGCTCTCCGGTTAAATCACACATGACAGCCGTATCGCAGCATCCTCTGCATCCCAGGCAGAACGGTGTACGTGCAGATTATCCCAGCTAACACCTGTCGGGATAATTTTACATGCTCACTCTTCCTTTCCTGTTGAAAACACACAGGGTAAAAAAATAAGATGTAATTAACTCCTCCTAATTACTTGCCCGACTGCTTAGCTGATATGTTCTGTGCCATCTCACAAGGGGCCTGTTTCACGTGTCATTTTGTGACGATTGTGGGTTTACCACACGGCAGGTGAGATTCTTGAGATTCGCGTTGCATTTACAGGCTAACACCGATGTTAGTGCATGCGTGTACACAAGCAAAGATATTTTACTGTTTGTAAGGTGGAGGGATTTTGTATTGAAAAATCCTTAAACTAGGACATGATGTCAACAATGTATATCTAAAGGGGGAGGGGAGAGAGAGAGAGAGGTTTTTGTAGACTGCTGACTTGACTTATGAGGATCGAGAAAAATAGATGTGGAAATTCTTATATTCCCAAGTGATCAACAACTACCGAAACCTCAGCAGCCATGCTTGAAAAATGTCACACATGCTGTTTGTGCTCCGTGCTGTCGGAGGTAGCAGCACATGAAAACGGATTTACTCACAGCACCTTTTACAAAATGAGTGCATATTTGTGGCATCTGACTGCAATAGGACAGGTTTGACAGTCCATGGTGGAGTTTTGTGGTCAGTAGATCAATGATGCATCACATACCAATCTGAAGAACAGCATGGCTCATCTGTACCACCGTCTTTCTATGGTTTTGCAAACACTGACCAGAACTTTACAACATTCATGCTGATGTTTCACAAGAGTGAGTGAAAAACAAGAGTGATTTCTTAGCCCTCATAATAGCGTTTGATGGTAAAGTTATAAACTTGCATTCAAGGGTTAAGCGAACCATGGCTAAACTGTACTGATGCCAAGCAGGAATTAATTTTTTCTTTATAATTTTTTCTTGTACTGGAATTAATTTTTTCTTTATAATTTTTTCTTGTACTGACTCTGTATACTCCCACTTAATTCCACACCACCTGAGCTCTTCCTAAACTATAAAAGAAGTGCAATTAACATGTTTGTTCCACAATCAATTTTATAATGGCTGGAGTGGTGGATTCTTTAACATAGGATGCTGAAGATAAACTGTTTCCTCTCTCCTCAACCTGAAATTTGAACATTTACAATCTCAATACAATTTGACTCAATTCAGTAGACTTTATTGGCATGATGAAGAAAATTATGTTACCTGAGCATGTGACATCTAATAATAATAAAATAATAATAATGATAATAATAATAATAACTATGTACCAACGTGACATATTTATCACTAACTCTCTCTTTCTCATTTTCTAGAATGCTGGAATCACAGTTTAATATGAGCTAAAGAGTTTGTGTGGCGTAGCTTGTACACATTCACACAAGGCTGCTCTAAGTCGGGCCCTTTCAGAACCCCCGCGGGCGGCTGCAGGCCCAATCCCTGTCCCGCCCAGCAACAACGGCAGACACAGTGGCGGGAATGCCGCGGCCAGAGGGAGGGTCGGACCAGCCCAGAGCAGATATTTTTGGGTTTGCAAAGCCACACAATGCTTCTGTATGTATGTCTGGGAAACGCCATGCCACGGCTTGGGCGTAGGGCGAACCGGCCGGCGTGCACTAGCGCATATCTATATTTTGCGGCTTTACTTGCATTGGTCAGAACGGCAAGAGGTTCTGTCTCTGACACTAAGCAGAATAGCTGAAAACGTGCATAACGTAGCACGATCACTGATCAGCCAGGGTAATCTATTCATAGAAATAAATAAACCAGCAAAACAAACTAGGCTAAGGAATAAAAGTTTTGTCGAGCGTGTTTTCTCAACCCTGGCAAAGTGTCCAACTAAGTTCTGAATAAGTTGTTCTGTTTTTTTCAAAAGGGCATTTTTTGTTATCCACAATGTAGAAACCGAGAATGTTTCCCTTTCTCTATTTTTTCCTTTGGAAGGGGGAACAGAGTCTGAAAAGGTGTTAGATTTAGTCTTGTCAACATGCTTTTTTCTTTTTTTTTTTGTTGCATTTTCTTATGTGAACTACATGCTGCAGCCTCACAAGGTGAAATAATCAGGATTCTCACCTGCGTTCTGCATCTAGGCACCGACTCTGAAGCGCTCTGCTTTCAGTGGGAAAAAAACAGTTTTTCTTTCAAAACCGACGCACCGCGGCATTGGCTGTTCTCCGCTCAGAGGGAAATAAATAACATGAAATAACATTAAGGTGGGATTAGACCAGCGCTTCAATAACTGTGCGGCGGGTGTGCGACTATATTACCATCCGCGTGCGATCCGCGGCCTTGCCATTATCGAGACCTGACCTCCGGACAGCACTTAGAAAGACCGGTTTTGTTCCCCCACAAATAGGCTTCACCCCCCCACCCCCCCGGTTCTTATTTACTAAAGCGATTCTGTGGATTTATTAAGAACACACGTGCTTGAGCTCAAGTGTGTAGGCCATGTCCGCCAGGTGCGAGGACCCGCAGAGAGCTTAAACTACCGTCTAGACTGCAACGTTTTATTTTACCTCAGCAGACATTCGCATTGACCGAACCGTAAGGAGTAAATGTCTCCCTCGCCCCTCGCCCCTATGGCAAACGGCTGGGGATACTTTTCCGTACCGCGTTCAGCACAGATCCCGAGGGTGTCTCGCCAAAGTGCAATGTAGCAATTACGCACCACCCTCTCCTCCCCTCTGCTTCCATGAAAGGAGATGAATTCCGATACAAACAAATAAGATATTATTTAGCGCAGTTAGCCCTGCCTAATTAGTGCATCTGCCTGTCTCCGCGGTTCTGTCTACTCACACAGCTGGCTGGCCTCAGATCCATGCTGCTGAACTCGCAGGAGGAACAATGAACTTTATTTAAATGGGACTGTTCCGCGCTCACTCACCCGCCTATTCTCACTTTTTTTTCTCTTTTTCTTTCTTTCTTTCTTTTTTGTACTGGAAGAAGTGAATGCGAGCTTCAAAGAGTCGTGGAACTGAGGATGAGAGAGAGTTAAACTGGCGTTCCAAGCTCACAGTGGAGCTCAGATGTTTCAATGCATCTCTTAGAAAACAGTAGGAAGTCACTCGGGTGTAAGGAAGCAAGCGGTACTCCTGAAGGCATGAGTGATTATGTTGGAAACTGAACAGGAGTTAAACCCACCTCCCATTTGAAACCCTATTTTTTGCTGGAGGGGATAAATTGAAAAAAAAAAAGAAGCATATTTGCTTGCTTCCCATTTTAAGTTCAGAATGGGGGGAGAGAGAGGGGGTGGATTCAATCTAACCCCAAATGCTGCTTTGTCCTTGACTTTGAATAGTGAATTCATGCAAGTATTTAAATTTTGGAGGGATGCACACAAAATGTAATTTTTTTTAATTTTGTTTGAGTGTTGAGGTTCTGATTTGTGGCTACCGAACTCCCTCACAAATCTTGCTTGTTAAAATTCCACCACACCCCCCAACCCAAAAAATAACTTTCATTCAATATCATTAAGAATAAACTACAATCTACTGCATCTCTTTCTTTACCCATCCCACGAACCCACTATATCAGGCCTTCTGCTTCATATTGCCATTTGTTTTTGGATCTAACAGGCAGAATTAAGAAGTGTTATCTAACACTTTACATTAACAGGTGAACGACTTCTGTTGAGGGCGGGGTGCTTTTTTTAAGGAGGGGTTGGGGGGGGAGAAGGGTTGGTTGGCGGTTGTCGTTACGCTATACGTGCAGGATTGTCGCAGAACGTGTCCCAGGGATAGCGGTGACATCAATTTTCACCTTGATCGCACCCCCACCGAGCACCCTCCCGTAGTCGCAATTCCATCACCACCTATAATTGAGGTGAGGCCAAACCGGTTGAGTGTGTAGCGGTTAATGAGAGCGCGCTCATTTTGGGGGGGGGGGGTGGGGGGAGAAGAGAGAGGGAGGGAGAGGGAAGGAGTGAAACGAATAAACAGAGCCCAGGACGCGGGCCTTTGAGCTGAGAAACTAGCGCGAAAAGAGGCAGGAGCCGACCCGAGCCCTCCGGGACACTCCCGGTAAAAAAATCTCTCTGAAAACAACTAAAACAAAAACAAAGAATAAACAAAAACGTTTTATTGTTTTCCTCCCGTTAAGTGGATTACGCCCCTCGCCTTCTCTCGTCTAGGAGCGGCGAATCCGAGTGCACATCCTTTTTCGAAGAGTGCCCTGTTGTTTTTTTGGGGAAAATGCGTGTTTAGTGTAGGGTGGGGGCCCATAGTTTGCATCAGTCATTACCCTAACGTCTAGAGGACAGAGAACAGCTCTGCTAATGCCTTTTAATTAACTTTTATTTTTACCTTTCTAAGAATGCTCCACTGGAAAAACAGCACATTTTGAATAAATAATTTGGTTGTTTTTAATGATGTGATTTAATGGCAGGACGTCTGAACCGAAGCCAAGAGACTCGAGACGGCCTCTCAAGGACACAGTCTGAGCGGCTCGGTCTGAACCCCACCTTCCCGCCCCGCCGGACAAAAGTGCTTTTATCGACCATGGGTGCGCGGACGGGTGGAAAATCGTCACCTTTGTTTTGGCCCGCTGCATCTGTCCTTCACACCCCGCCCACCCTCCAGGGGCGCGGCTCTGCTCAGACCCCTCCTCAAATACCTCTGCTTCAGCCATATCTCCATCCTTCTTCTTCTTTTTTATTTAAATAAAAACTTTTTTTTAAAAAGACATATTATTCAAACAAGAACTCTTCTTCTTATTCCTCTTATTGACTGCTGGCACATTGCTCTGGTGTGTGGGGTGAGATCAGAGCAGAGCGACATTAACGAGCATTTCCTCAAACGCCACACGCCTGTTTCCAGCCAAAAAACCTATCCCATAATTAAATTGTCACATAAATAAAACTCTACAATAAAGTAGATGAAAAAAGTATACAATTATTACATTTCACATTAACAGCTGTTGTTCTGAGGTAGCGGTAGTACAGAGAAAACATATTCCCATAACTAACATCAAAGCAAATGTGTAATTATTATTTTTTTTTAAACTTGCTTTTATTTTCAGTGCCGCTTCTGCCTGCTATATGTTTCTTGTAGTTACTCCGTTGCGTTTATTTATTTATTTGTTTGTTTATTTATTTGTTGTGGCTGTCAAACGTCTACTTCTTTGAAAAAAAAAGAAGTCAAAGCATTTTGATGGCAGTGATATATTTATAATATGGCAGTTCTCCAATATATTTGCTTGTGGTTAAAGCTTAGATGGCTTCTGCGTAACACTGCTAAATTTACTGACATGGAGATTAACTGGACTGTGTTTACTGTACTCAGAGTTCAGTGTGGGTGGGGGAAAGGAGACTGTGAGTTCAGTGGCGAACACAAAATACAAGTATAGGACCATACAATCTATAAGGTTTTTTTCCCCAATTCAGAGCCCTCTAAATTGTTTGGAGAACTTATCAGTTTAACTGCTACAATAATTGGGTTCATGTTTCAAGCCTTTAATTGAAAATTGTACACAAATTGTATAATTGCTTTCTGTGCAAACAAGGCACTTACAAACAATAATGATAATGTCCACCTTATTAGGCGCAGATATTATGTCATTGTTGAGTCCAACTAAAATTAAGCGTTCACTGTGATTAGTAGTAGACCGGACATATTTTCATGTGACCAGTGAACTGTGGGTTAGAGTTATTGTTGGGCATTGCTACACCTTTGCTTAAGGTTTCTTAGGGAGCTACGTACATCATGAGCCATGCTACAACCATGGTGTAAAGCAAACTAATTATTAAAATGACAGACACACTATAGGAGAACAACACATTGGGAGAACAAAGGGTTTGTTTTAAATGAGTGACAGGCTGACAGCGAATGGATACAACTGAGCTTTGGAACGTGGCCTTCTTGTTCAGGCGCTAATCTTGAGATGCTGTTTGCGGGAACAAGAGGACCAGGGATGGAGTGTGGCAAGAGAGGGTCAGAGGTCAAACGCAGTCACTATTCCTATAATGCAGTCACAAATCCAACCCACTAGCCTCGGCTCTTCACCGCAGATGCACTCACAATGTCAGCGCAACAAAAACTGTGAGACAAACGGCTCAAATACCGCTGGACTAGCTATAGAACTGTGTTTTCTAGAGTCTTAGCAATGAAATATCCCATGGGGCTTTGCTGTCTCTATCTCTGTGGCCCAGCACACCTCTGGCAACAGGCGCACGTCGGCCACTCTCAGGGGCGACGCAAAACCTCGGCGTCAAGAACAAGCGGCAGCTGCCTCCGGGCGGGATGCTGTCATGCAGAAAATCAAAGTGGGCGTGGAAACGGGAAAAGAGTGTGCACCACTCCACGGGTCCTCAGTCGTCCTCCCTGGTCCAGTTGCTTTACAAGAGGATGGCTTTTCAATGCAGTCCGGCGACCGACCGCAAAGAGAACCAGACGGGGGGGGGTTTTCCTGTGACACGTGACCCTTACCCATTGGAGGCTTCGCCAGCTCGCTGCACTCCAGGGCCCACGCCCCATTAAAGGAAAACAGAGCCGGCTTTCTCTCAGCCCCTCGCCCGCAAGGACACGCTTGTCATCGAATCAATTCTCGGCTGTGTTTTCATTGGTCCCCCGGGGCAGCGGGCGTTCTGCGGACGTATTTGTACAGGTTGACTCGTGCCAGGGTTTGGGGGTGGGGGGGGGGGACTTCTGTTGGAGTCCGGAGAAGAGGGTTGGCCTCCTTGTAATTCCAGGGTTGCCAAATAAAAACACCTCGCTCCAAATTGGCAGTCTGCTCCCTGGCCAATCTGTATTAGGGGCGTAAAGCAAAGGAGTCAATACTGCCTTTTGACACAGTTCCATTGCTGCCCCTCCTGCATACACGAGGAGAGAAAGTAGAGGCAACCCATCACCACCGTGCACCGTGCACAAATACCTTCATGCCGAAATACCTTCACATGAACGTAACCAGGGACTTTCTTAATCATTTTTATTTTATGTTTCTTTTTTCTACTTAGCAGAGATAACCATGCTATATTTCTTGTAATCAAGCCTATGTTTTAATAAAAAGGGACACTGACTGAACTCTTCTGTGCTCTGAAAAATAAATCATTCAATCTTGGCAAACAAAGGTTGTGGAACAGTCAAAAGGACAGAATGTACTGCATTACATGGCCAAAATTGAAAGACAAAGACCATTGTGGTTGGACTAAACAGAGGTTTAAATTACCATGTAGTGTCTGGGCCTGGTGGCTATCTTATGATAGGGCTGTGATGCATGCTTTGGGAAGAGAACAGACATCCACAGTCAAAGCACTTCACATCTATAAGAATGGTGCCCTAGTGGAATAAGTGGATCAGCCTTTGAAGAGAAATCTAACTCAAAATGACCCAGAGAGTAATTTGAAATTCAAAAAAATTGTACTCCAATTATGCCTCTGTTTTTTTGCAAAAAAATAAAAAATAAAAACTGGCATGGAACGATATAGTTACTTGGCCAAGAAGACCTTTTCACCTCATTCACATGTTTGTGAAAGCAAGAGGATTATTTATTTCAATCTTTTGAAAAGATATGAACTTTGTGTTTACTTGAGCTCAGTGTATTTGACAGATGAGCTTGTGTGCCTACGTGATTCAGCTTTGTTTGAACTGTCAGAATAATGAGAAGAGTGTTTAGCACAGCGATGTTTTGAAAAGAGAGTGGATCTGTCAAGCAGAGCAGGCCTTCATATGCTTGTTTTTTCATTAGCTGCCCTATTTAGAATTTGTGGCACATGCTACACGTCTGTAGTCAGATACATGGGCCAATCTACCAAACAATAAATGCATAAATACACAATTAAACCTGAATCCAAATACTGTATCTGACTAAGGCAAATACATTCGCAATCATGGGATGTTTTGTTCACCAATACATTCACTTCATTTTGGTTTCTGTTGGCAATGACCCTGTCAGGCGTCTAATAGATACTTCATAAAATGCATCACTTTTGTTAACATCACAAATGAAAGAGCTTGATGTGACCTGAGCATGCATCAATTCTGGGCAGGTAGATAACTCGACAGTTTCTTCCACAAAACAGATAAGATGTGTGCATTGAGTGTACATTGCTTTTCATAAGTGACACTCATTAACTACATAATGCACACAACAGATTGCATGGATTCTCTGGGGAGAGTCCATTAAACAGAATGGCTTGTGATTAGCCAGGTACCAGATTGTCACATTGGGAATCACCTGTAAGCGTGCTTTAGCCATGTGCGGTGGAATCTCTTCAAGTATTCCATCATTACGGAATGCAAGACTGAGTGATCGATTGGCATGTTTTTTCATCAAACTGTTGATGAAATCGACCTTTGTTTCGAGCACAAGGTTTCAGCAGTTTATCAGTTCTTGTGATGCGCCATCTTGTTGGTAACCACTCATATCAGCAAGAACACTATCAGAAAATTTCAATAATATGACTGAGGACATTTGTACCCAGAACTTCAATTCTTAAGAAACGCACACACAAACACACAGAAATGTCCACACATGCCCATGCTTATTCTGATTATTATTATTATGATTATTATTATTATTATTATTATTATTATTATTATATATTACCTGGCACTAAGATAACTTTGGACCTAAATAGCCATGTAGAGAAGTGCTGAACTTTGATGAGGACGCGGACAGCAGGAAAAAGAGGTAGCGATGACAGAAGATATGAAGAGTAATTGACGTCCTTTAATATATTATTTCAAGCAGGCAGTAAATGTGGCTCAGAGGAGGACAGGAAGGAGGAAATATAACCTTTGATCCCCCACTCGGGGTGTAATTTCAGTTCCATTTGGGTCACATGCTAAAAGGTGCCTGCTTGCTGCTCCAGGCAGCCATCCAACAGCCCCTTAATACAGACAGTAAAGAGGGAGGGACAGAGTGCAGTAATGGGGGGGTGAGAAAAAGAGAGATAGAGAACACAGTGGCAAGATATGTGGGTGGAGGAGGGAGGGAGGGGGAAGGGGGAACCTTCTTAAACTCATTTTGAAAAAATCAGGACTTTTCTAAAGTCAGCATTTCGAATCGGGAGCGTGTCCTCTCACATTTAATGCACCACTTTACCAAATGATAAATTTGCCGAATTAGACATACATTCTTTTCTTCTTAAGATATCATGTCTGGTAAGCAATTGGGGAGCAGTAGGGAATGTGAGCACAGTTTGCAGTGTCAAACACTAAAACCCAGAGGGAACTTTAGCACAATTATATTGGGGGGTTGGGGGGAATCTTTAGAGGAGACGCATGCAGTACGTGGTTATCTTCCATGGTTTATCCGTTTAAATGGTTCGTTAACAGGGATAAAAGCAGTGGATTGGAAATAAACTTAGTTCTGCCTCCTATCTGCAAATCCTTGGTGGTCATGGGGGATGATCTCAATTTGCTTCTTCGCAATTCTCTTAAATCTCGCAATAATAAATAAATTCTTTAAATACCAGTTGTGTTTGATTAGTGCTAAGGCATTTGGTATGCACATCCTCCACAGAAACATGCACTGCTCACTCCTGAGATATACTGTATTAATATGTCGGTGTACCACAGAATCTTAAGTACAAAGTTTATTCTTTTCTTGAATTGGGCATAGTTTATTTAAAATAAATGATATTTATTCTTAAATGTGTTAGAACTGCATATTAATAATGATTTTATTTTGTTTTAATCGCACAATTGTGAATATTTCACTGTTATTATAGAATATGACCTTAGTTTACCTCAACTGAAGATTAAACAGCCAATGGCAGATTTTACAATTGACAAAAAGGTTGACTTACATTACTGGCATTTTTAGCAGAGAAATTTACACAACTTAAACATTTTTTTTTTTGTTGCATTTTTACATTTATACAGCTGGAAATAAACTGAAGTAATTCAGGTTAAGAATCTTGCTCAAGGGTATAATGGTTGTGTACTACCTGGGAATCAAACCTGCAATCTTTGGAGTTTTCACAACCCAAGTTTTCTACCCAATAGACACTACATGGCCAAAAGCATATGGACACCTACTCATCCAACATCTCATTCCAAAATCATGGGCATTAATATGGAGTTGGTCCCCATTTTCCGCTATAACAGCCTCCACTCTTCTGGGAAGGCTTTCCACTAGATGCTGGAACATTGCTGTGTGGATTTGTTTCCATTCAGTCAGAAAAGTATTAGTGAGGTCGGGCACTGATGTGGGGCTATTTGTAAGGATCTGTGTTCTACTGGTCATCTGTACCTTTATTTTGTATGTATTGTTTATTCTTAGTTTTCACCTGACTTGTTTATTTTCCGGTTTTGCCTAGTTGTCCCGTGTCTACTTGTTTACACCTGATCTGTCACTCCCCGTTTACGTCTCTGTACCATTCGGGTGATCTCATTGGTGTTCGGGTTCCCTCTTGCTTCACACCTATCTCTGTGCACTTAGATTTACTAATTACCACTAACATACTAATGATAGATAAGATCTACTAACTCCATTAACAAACTAATTTGTATATACTTACTAATCATACTAACGGCAGGGGTGTGTATAGTTACTAATCTCACTAATATATTAGAGCGCACATTTTCATGCTGTTCTGTCCTTGCTAATCATTCTCAGCTGCTTCTGATCTACTCTGCCTGTCATCTTACTCTATGCACGATTTCCTGAAACTCCAGGTCATCTATCATTGTGTGGGTTTGGAATCCAGTCCGCGTTTTCCCTAGTTGTCTCTGTGGTTGTTTAATTGTTTCCCAGATGTATGTCATTGTCTCTCGTTTGGAACCCCGCCTTCTCACACACCTGATTCCCTTTGTGTCATTTGTATCTTGTGCATTTAAACCCCGTGTTACTTCCAGTCTGTGTCGGATCGGTGTGATTACCTTTTCCAGTGCCTGTTATCTTCGAAAGCCTGAGATCTGTAGTATTATTCCGCGACACCTGTTTACTCTACTATTCTTTTGCCTTGCCCTTATCTGTCCAGTCTGCCTGTTCGGTTTTGACCTCGTTTGTTTATCGACCATTTCTCCTGCCTGATCCTGTTGTACCTACCTACCTCTGATCACCTGGTTTGACCCCTGTACGGATTTACTACCATTCTCCTGCCTGATCCTTGTGTACCTACCTACCTCTGATCACCTGGTCTGAACCCTGTACGGATTAAAGAACTCTTTTGCCTAATCCTGTGGTCTGCGTCTGGGTCCTTACCCCTCCCGCTACGGAGATCGTAACAGTACGATCCGACCATTCTTGGACCCAGCAGACCCAAGCCACCTGCACGCCGCGCTCCTGCGGCAAGGAGCCATGAGTGGACAACAACAGGCGGTCATCAAGTCCGTGACCCGAGATCTGCGGTTTCTGATGGCCTGGGAGATCGATCCCTCCGGCCCGGATCCCTATGAAGAATACCTCATGGGGATCTGGGGGCAGAATCCGGAGTTTGCCAGCCGTCATGCCGACCACCACCCATCACTCCAGACTCCTCCACCCAGCTCCCACTCCGTTAGGCTCGGAGTGGTCTCCCTCCATCCCGATAACTCTGAGCCTAGCCACAACCTGGAAGCAGCTAAGTTTAAGGGTACCCGTCTTGCCCTTTGCCCGAGGGGCTATGGACTCGGGAGGAAACGATGGAGTCCTGGTTCCCGGCTCCGTCGACGGGCTCAACCGCCCGTGGACGGGGGATCCATCGCCTTTCCGTCCCAGCCCAAGCCTCCTGTTCCGTCCCGTCACAGCTCCTCTGTTCCGTCCAGTCATAGCTCTCCTGCCCCGTCCCGTCCCAGCTCTCCTGGCCCTTCCTGTGCCAGCCCTCCTGTCCCTGCCGGTTCCAGCCCTCCTGTCCCGTTCAGCCCCAGCTCTCCTGTCCCGTTCAGTCCCAGCTCTCCTGTCCCGTTCAGTCCCAGCTCTCCTGTCCCGTTCAGTCCCAGCTCTCCTGTCCCGTTCAGTCCCAGCTCTCCTGTCCCGTTCAGTCCCAGCTCTCCGGTCCCGTTCAGTCCCAGCTCCCCTGTTCCTTCCCGCCCCAGCTCCCCTGTCCCGTCCCATCCCAGCTCCGCTGTTCCGTCCCGTCCCAGCTCCCCTGTTCCGTTCCGTCCCAGCTCCCCTGTCCCGTCCCGTCCCAGCTCACCTGTTCCGTCCCGTCCCAGCTCCCCTGTTCCGTCCCGTCCCAACTCCCCTGTTCCGTCCCGTCCCAACTCCCCTGTTCCGTCCCGTCCCAGCTCCGCTGTTCCGTCCCGTCCCAGCTCCACTGTCCCGTCCCGTCCCAGCTCCCCTGTCCCGTCCCATCCCAGCTCCGCTGTTCCATCCCGTCCCAGCTCCCCTGTTCCGTCCCGTCCCAGCTGTCCCGTCCCGTCCCAGCTCACCTGTTCCGTCCCGTCCCAGCTCCCCTGTTCCGTCCCGTCCCAACTCCCCTGTTCCGTCCCGTCCCAGTTCCCCTGTTCCGTCCCGTCCCAGCTCCGCTGTTCCGTCCCGTCCCAGCTCCCCTGTTCCGTCCCGTCCCAACTCCCCTGTTCCGTCCCGTCCCAACTCCCCTGTTCCGTCCCGTCCCAACTCCCCTGTTCCGTCCCGTCCCAACCCCCCTGTTCCGTCCCGTCCCAACCCCCCTGTTCCGTCCCGTCCCAGATCCCCTGTTCCGTCCCGTCCCAGATCCCCTGTTCCGTCCCGTCCCAGATTCCCTGTTCCGTCCCGTCCCAGCTCCCCTGTTCCGTCCCGTCCCAGCTCCCCTGTTCCGTCCCGTCCCAGCTCCGCTGTTCCGTCCCTTCCCAGCTCCACGGTTCCGTCCCGTCCCAGCTCCGCTGTCCCGTCCCGTCCCAGCTCCGCTGTCCCGTCCGGTCCCAGCTCCGCTGTCCCTTCCTGTCCCAGTTCTCCTGTCCCTTCCCGTCCCAGTTCCCCTGTCCCTCCCCGGTCCATGCCTCCTGTCACTCCCCTGTCCATGCCTCCTGTCACTCCCCGGTCCATGCCTCCTGTTCCTCCCCGGTCCATGCCTCCTGTCACTCCCCGGTCCATGCCTCCTGTCACTCCCCGGTCCATGCCTCCTGTCACTCCCCGGTCCATGCCTCCTGTCACTCCCCGGTCCATGCCTCCTGTCACTCCCCGGTCCATGCCTATGGCCCCGTCCGGTCCCGGACCTCCGGGCCCGTTTCGTTCCACGCCAACAGTCCCGCCCTGCTCCCTGCCTCCTCTCAAGTTGCCGAGCCAGCTAGTCTCCTCTCCTGAGCGGCCCAGTCCGCTAGTCTCCTCTCCTGAGCGGCCCAGTCCGCTAGTCTCCTCGCCTGAGCGGCCCAGTCCGCTAGTCTCCTCGCCTGAGCGGCCCAGTCCGCTAGTCTCCTCGCCTGAGCGGCCCAGTCCGCTAGTCTCCTCGCCTGAGCGGCCCAGTCCGCTAGTCTCCTCGCCTGAGCGGCCCAGTCCGCTAGTCTCCTCGCCTGAGCGGCCCAGTCCGCTAGTCTCCTCGCCTGAGCGGCCCAGTCCGCTAGTCTCCTCGCCTGAGCGGCCCAGTCCGCTAGTCTCCTCGCCTGAGCGGCCCAGTCCGCTAGTCTCCTCTCCTGAGCGGCCCAGTCCGCTAGTCTCCTCGCCTGAGCGGCCCAGTCCGCTAGTCTCCTCGCCTGAGCGGCCCAGTCCGCTAGTCTCCTCGCCTGAGCGGCCCAGTCCGCTAGTCTCCTCGCCTGAGCGGCCCAGTCCGCTAGTCTCCTCGCCTGAGCGGCCCAGTCCGCTAGTCTCCTCGCCTGAGCGGCCCAGTCCGCTAGTCTCCTCGCCTGAGCGGCCCAGTCCGCTAGTCTCCTCGCCTGAGCGGCCCAGTCCGCTAGTCTCCTCGCCTGAGCGGCCCAGTCCGCTAGTCCCCTCTCCTGAGCGGCCCAGTCCGCTAGTCTCCTCGCCTGAGCGGCCCAGTCCGCTAGTCTTCTCTCCTGAGCGGCCCAGTCCGCTAGTCTCCTCTCCTGAGCGATGCAGCCGTCGCCGCCGGCCTCCTGAGCGATGCAGCCGTCGCCGCCGGCCTCCTGAGCGATGCAGCCGTCGCCGCCGCCGGCCTCCTGAGCGATGCAGCCGTCGCCGCCGGCCTCCTGAGCGATGCAGCCGTCGCCGCCGGCCTCCTGAGCGATGCAGCCGTCGCCGCCGGCCTCCTGAGCGATGCAGCCGTCGCCGCCGGCCTCCTGAGCGATGCAGCCGTCGCCGCCGGTCTCCTGAGCGATGTAGCCATCGCAGTCTGTCCTGTCTGCGCCACCGTCCTGAGTGGTCCTGTCTGCACCGTCATCCTCCTGAGCGGTCCTGTCTGCGCTGTCGTCCTCCTGAGCGGTCCTGTCTGTGCCACCGTCCTCCTGAGTGGTCCTGTCTGCACCGTCGCCCTCCTGAGCGGTACTGTCTGCGCCATCGTCCGCCTGAACGGTCCTGTCTGCGCCGCCGTCCTTGTTTCCCTCCTCCGGACCCCCTCCACCCACCCTGCTCTGTATTTCGGACATTACAAACTTTGAACATTACTCCACTACCTGCTGTCCCATTATCCCTCCTCCGGTCCCCCTCCACCCACCCTGCTCAGCACTCAGACATTTCTCTCCGAGCCCTTTTCACCCTCCTGAAACTAAGTACCTGCTACTCCATTAGTCCTCCTCCGGTCCCCCACCACCCACCCTGCTTAGTGTTTGTTACTGCTGGGGACGTCTGGAAGCCGTCCCTTGGGGGGGGGGTACTGTAAGGATCTGTGTTCTACTGGTCATCTGTACCTTTATTTTGTATGTATTGTTTATTCTTAGTTTTCACCTGACTTGTTTATTTTCCGGTTTTGCCTAGTTGTCCCGTGTCTACTTGTTTACACCTGATCTGTCACTCCCCGTTTACGTCTCTGTACCATTCGGGTGATCTCATTGGTGTTCGGGTTCCCTCTTGCTTCACACCTATCTCTGTGCACTTAGATTTACTAATTACCACTAACATACTAATGATAGATAAGATCTACTAACTCCATTAACAAACTAATTTGTATATACTTACTAATCATACTAACGGCAGGGGTGTGTATAGTTACTAATCTCACTAATATATTAGAGCGCACATTTTCATGCTGTTCTGTCCTTGCTAATCATTCTCAGCTGCTTCTGATCTACTCTGCCTGTCATCTTACTCTATGCACGATTTCCTGAAACTCCAGGTCATCTGTCATTGTGTGGGTTTGGAATCCAGTCCGCGTTTTCCCTAGTTGTCTCTGTGGTTGTTTAATTGTTTCCCAGATGTATGTCATTGTCTCTCGTTTGGAACCCCGCCTTCTCACACACCTGATTCCCTTTGTGTCATTTGTATCTTGTGCATTTAAACCCCGTGTTACTTCCAGTCTGTGTCGGATCGGTGTGATTACCTTTTCCAGTGCCTGTTATCTTCGAAAGCCTGAGATCTGTAGTATTATTCCGCGACACCTGTTTACTCTACTATTCTTTTGCCTTGCCCTTATCTGTCCAGTCTGCCTGTTCGGTTTTGACCTCGTTTGTTTATCGACCATTTCTCCTGCCTGATCCTGTTGTACCTACCTACCTCTGATCACCTGGTTTGACCCCTGTACAGATTTACTACCATTCTCCTGCCTGATCCTTGTGTACCTACCTACCTCTGATCACCTGGTCTGAACCCTGTACGGATTAAAGAACTCTTTTGCCTAATCCTGTGGTCTGCGTCTGGGTCCTTACCCCTCCCGCTACGGAGATCGTAACACTATTAGGCCTGGCTCCCAATGGTGTTTGATGGGGTCGAGGTCAGGGCTCTGTGCTGGCCAGTCAAGTTCTTCCATACCGATCTCGACAAACCATTTCTGTATGGACCTCTATTTGTGCATGGGGGCATTGTCATTCTGAAACAGGGAAGGGCCATCCACAAACTGTTGCCACAAAGTCTAGAATTGTCTAGAATGTCATTGTATGCTGTAATGTTCAGATTTGCCTTCACTGGAACTACGGAGCCTAGCCTGCACCATGAAAAACAGCCCCAGACCAAGTGTTGTCCACATACTTTTGGTTATATAGTGTATTACACTGCCACCCATATCATGGATTTGATACTATGTTGAAGATTTTGGTTTGTGTCTTGCTCATGATTTCCCAAAATATTAATTTTATGACTTTTCTCTTTGGTGTGTTTGCATTTGCACTTTAGCAACGTGCCTGATAACAAACACAGAATCAGATGTTGACCCTCACAGTGAGCAGGCCAATCTTCCAAGCTTTCTATTTTTGAGCAGGTCCCTGTCGCAGAACGCAACAACGAGCTTCGACGCCAGTACGCTGTGCCAGCATGAGAAAGAACGCAGGCATATTTCAAAACCGTCGCACATTACACGGGGAGATCCCACTGGTCCACCGGAGACACACGGGATCATCCACAACTGATCTGAACAGGAAAAAAGGTGGCCAGCTCATTTGTAGGATGAATCAGCACTTGGCAGCGACAACATCCCTGCCAAACTGAGCGATATGGTTGGTTCTCTGGTCTCTGACTCGCCCGTCGCCTCGGAAACTCAACTCCGCGGACGCTCCTAGAGACGCACTCGCACATGCATGTGCACACAGGGGCCTTATCTCAGACTCCTCCTTAAAAACAACCATGCCCCCTGCAACTATTCAGACACACATAAATAACACTTCTCAAGTTGACATTTTTGCAGCCCTGCTATTTCACAGGAGCAGATGAAAGATGTGAACTCCAGTGATATTTTTCTCACGTTTCTGAAGCTGGCTTGATATCCGTGCTAAATGCACCAGGCATTAATGATGGTTTTATTTTTATTTAATCCTTGCACTTTGGCAAACACTGTGTTTTACACACTTACACACCAGACTTAATTTACTAGCTTCAAGCAGCAGGGAGTGTAGGCTTTGACAAAAAAATATATGCTTTTGTTTAACTTGCAAATTTAATATATAAGTAAAAAAGTGAACTCTGCTATATAGGAAAATACTCTTCTTTCCCCCAAACTACTGCCTTTTAGATCCTCTCTAGTTGCCCTTTTCAGAATCACGTTTCTTTTTGGCTTTATTTTTGCAGTTTTTTTGTTGTGTTTTTTTGTTGTTGTTTTTTTTGCTGAATAACAGAAAACTATGAACTCGTCATATAATCCCATGCATAGTTTGAATCAATGCATTTGGAGCCTTAACTTACAAGTAGGAAGAACAAGCCAGCAAACAAATAGACAAACAGATACACACAAAACTAAAGCAAACCTGGTGGAAGATGCTGTGGTTGCCTCTGTTTTCTCAGGAATTGATTGCTCTCTGGCGAACCACATGTTTACCTTTTGTTTTTGCCAAGAATCAGTTGAATTTTTTATTTTTATTTTATACCCGCCCTTTCGCAGTGTTACAGTGAGGGACAAAAACAGAAGCATGCAAGAGTGAGCCAGCTTCGAGAAGTGTTGAAAAGAATTTTAAAACACGTAGAGCATCTGTGTTCACCTGATTTTGAATCTACATCATTATATGTCTCAAAATAGGAGGTAAAATTTATGCAATGTTAAAGATCCGGAAGAAATGCTCTCATTCTTACCAAAACAATCTCTCCAGCTCACAAACCAAACAGAAATAACTAAATAAATTGGTCATTTTTGCTTCGAAGCATAATCATTCACACATAACTGAAGTCTTTTGCTAATACCTGACTCCCTATATATTAGTAGTCACTGTTATCTAGAGCAACTTACACAGCTGGGTTTTTTTTTTTACATACAATCAACTAATACAGCTGAATATTTACAGAAGCAATTCAGGTTAAGAACCTTTCCCAAGAATGCAAAGGTCATGCCCCACCTGGGAAGCGAACCTTGCAGTTACATGCCTAGTTTCCTAACGCATGCTCACTGTGCACTAACACGTATTCACTGTTCACTAATGCATACTCTGGGTATTTCCATCTCAATACAAATCTTCAAACTTGCCTGAAAGTAGCAGCAATAAAGTTTGATCGACATTCATATTTCGGACAAGACTTGTGCAGTTTGTTGTTTTAGCTATATGCCTTGGTTTTCCTTCCAACCTATCCATTTGCTCATGCGAGAATATTAAATTACTGCAGACATAATATGTGAGTGCTTAAGTGACATATTATGAAGACCGGGTTGTACCTTATGTACTTTTCTCGAAAAAAAAACTCAGTGGTTTGGATATTACATCTTTCATTTGTTTGCTTTATGTTTTATTCATTAGTTCAGTGCTAAATCGATACATTGGAAAAAAAAGTGTTGAAAGTTTATGTGTTGAAGTACATAATTGGATTTTAATCTAAATATTCAATAATATCCTGGAGAAAGTGAAATGTAAACATGTCCTCTGTGCACTATGCATAAGAGCCAACCAGTTTTGACAGAATTTAAACATTTGGAAGAAGTGCACTTTATTTCTCGTCTCATGAAAAATAAACGTTGGGCTGGCTGGAATCAAACTTAGACCAAACTCTCTGAAATACAAACTCATATGGGATGTCATTTTATGTTTTATGTCAAAACAGATTGCCTCCCAAAATGTGCAAAAATGATAATAATTAGCAATCATCAACACCAAATTACAAATTGTAATTTCCTTGTACAGTTTAAATAAAACAAGGAAATAGTGCATCGAATAAGCTTACTTCTATCAACAATTGAGTTTTTATATTTTATATTTGGTTATACAAGTGGTGAATAGATGCCATGGTGTATTCTGACACCGAAAATCAATTGGGTGTAAATGGGTTTGCTGGTCATGGGGTTACAGGGTTGCAGGGATCACAACTGCATGAGAAACCCTGACAGCAAGGTCACTATCTCAGGCATCCCAACAGCAGGTCAAGGGTGGCTGACCCCTTCGGCTTGTGGTCAAGGGTCAGGAGCTGTGGCTGTGAGGGTTATGGACAGTGAACAACTGAGGAAGGATCACATCTCAAAGCCTGCACTGACAAAGGCACCTTAAAATGATGGTCAAGGGATTCTAAAAAACGAAAATAACCACAACATATTACAGAGGGATGTGTCCACTACACACCCACCAAATATTTTTTCAAGAAAATGTGAATAGGTATATTAATATACATCTCAAAGTCAGCTAATAAACTCTTGAAAGGACTCATGATTGTAGGGGTGTGGTCTAAATCCACGCCCTCAACCCGAGTGCCATCAACTTTTCTTATACAGTTCTATGGTTTGAACCATAGGTTTCAACCCGGCTAAAAATCTATGCAATCAATTCAAAGTAAAATACAATGCGGCTGCTATCAAGAGATAAATATCACACGCAAGCTCACAAGCAAAATTAAGTTTAAAATTAACTTAAACACTAAGCTGTTTGATCTAACGTTAGTCTATTTAAAGCAAGCTAAATTGTAAGGCGACATTTCACCAAATGCATGTTCCATACAAATTGAATCAAATAATGGTAGGTTTTATCGAGTTTTTAAGATTTATTTAAAAAACCATTCATTAATTTCGGTTGCTAATCGAACAAAAATGACGTGCAAGTCGTGCATGGCAACTAAGTACTTCAGTGGATAATGGTTCTCGTCTATTTTTGTTATTGTAGCCTAACCAGCCACAGAAGAATACAACAAAACCATTTCCAAGGCATGGTTTATTTGGCAAAATCTTGACTATCTATTTTTTAAAAATATTATCGGATGAGTGAGCAGTGCACCAAGTAAAAATGACGCGTGAGGGATTAGTTTGATTCTATACTGAGCTGTGCAAAGAGCAAGCTAATGTCACTAGCTAGCACCACAAAGGAATGGATAAAAAGGTAAAAGATTGCGAGAGGGATTAAAGTTGTATAGGGATAAAGAGAGCTGGGGGAAAAAAACACTTTAGCTAACTAACTATTCCAAATCCAAATGCTGATAGCGCAGACAACTATTCTCAAAGGCAAACAAAACAAACGTTTGGTTCAGACTTCAGACAGGATTTCTTAGTGGGACACGATGGTTTTATTCATCTCAAACTATGGGAGGAGTTATGTAATGAGATTAGTATGTATTGGTTGAGGTTTTCACGTCTACGTCACCATGGACCCATTTCGACTCCACCCTTTTTTTCAGCATACAGAAATAAAGAGATATAGACAGACTGAAATTTAACAAGATTGCAATGGAATGTATTCCTCACGCTTTATTGGCGCTCAATACATACCTAAATAGCCATAAATAATTTGATTATAAGCATATGACGGATTTTTCTTGACCGTCACTTTAAAGAACTGAAGTATTTTTTTAAATTCACACTGACATCCGTATATGTAAAACTGGTGAGTACACACCATGAATATTCAAAGCATATACCTGTAGAAATTTATTTTTCCCCAAAACAAAATAGTAGCTTTAAAATAGTATTCAAATCTCTCAGATATTATAAACCAAAGACAGGTCATAACTTCAATGTTTAAAACCCTGAATAAAAAATATAGCAAACAGAAAACTGGGACAACAAATGTTTAACCCTCGCCACCCCACCTCAGAGTAGACCCAGCTCTGTGATGGGGGTGTTTCAGGGTACAGATAACCACAGGGGATTGTGAAGGATAATGCAAAACTGGGGATTGAACCTTCTTTGTTCCATTTCATTTCAAAGCAAACAAGGTCCCAGGATCTTTCGCTTCGGAATCGGAAATATTATTACAAAATAAATAAATAAATGAACAGCCGCATTACAACGTGCTATACTGTCGGGCGATTAGTTTTAAAGTTAACACACCATATAATTCCTCCACTTTTTTAACCACCATATGTGCTGGGGGAAATAAGCTTATTATTGAATAGCGTAAGTCCTTGGATGCATGAAGCGGCTGTCTCTTCTTGGAGTAGGGCCCTATAAGGCGCTCCTCAGTTGATGTCGTAGTCCAGGGTGAAGCACACACTTAGCAGACCCCAGTGTACCCAGATAACGCCAGTTAGCTGGGGAGAGGCTATGTCTACCAAATAACATAAAGTATACATGTATGTATAGAATATATACAATTTGAGAGATAGCGGGATACAAAATACCCATAACGTTTTCAAATTCCTAAACAATAATAATAATGAGAAAAAATGCAACCTTATTCATGGTTCTTTAGTTATTAATCATTTACTGGCGTTTTCTTGAAAGGACCTCATCAGTTTCCTCTCAAAAGTTCAACCCGAAGAGTCTTTGCATTTTGTGACTTTTGGAGTGTGTTCCAGAGACACAGAGTTCTTTATTTGTGTAGGTCTATTTCCCCCCAACGCTTCCTGTCATAAAGCCAGTTACCTCTCCGTGCCTCCCGTTTGCTCCCTTTCTATTCTGCTTGAAATAGCGATTTGTCATTTCCTCTCAGAATCGGGAGCGGTTAAATCGAACGTCCCTGCAGTCCGCACTGTTGCCGGGCGAAAATGCAAGAGTTGCTGTGAACTCGCTTTCCACCACACTTTTCAATCTGGGAACAACTGTGGTCACCCTCACATTGCCAGCATTTCTTGCGACGATATCTAACTCTGGAGAACAGACTTCATAAATCACGGCGATAAAATACATACAATGCAAAGGACAACTTTCCATGCATCGTAAAAATAGTTTAAAAAGCCTTTTCCCTCTTTGTTTTCATGTTTCCAAGTGTTGCAGAAGAACAGCTCATCTCTAAGATAAGCGAGCCTCAGAATATGTGTAAAGTAATATATTGCTAAGCATTATCTGGCCTCTTATGCTTTTAGGGCACCTGACAGGATTTTAGCATGGCTCATTAGGTCATTTGCTAATGATTACAGTAAGGTTGGAAAATATGTTATCTGCTCTGTGTGGAGCAGCCCTGTGGTCTGGACCTGAGAAGGGGGACTTTCAGGGGTTTGCCAGTCTGAACACAGTATGTACCTTTTTAATGTATGCACTCCACGAGAACAGTGTATTTATTCAGCTCAAAACTAGGCCAGTTTGATACATTAACACCCAGACAGACTTTGTGGTGATTAACTGTTTGGTGGGGCTTTTTTGTTCATTGTACGAACGTATTCCATTATGTCTGATTGCGCTCCTAGACTGTGTCATTGCCATTACGCAAAATACTTTATGACAAAAGGCTGTAATATATAAAAATATGTGTGCATAAAACTCCATATGCAAATTCTGGTTTGTAATGCAATAATGCCGCACGATCATTAATACTGCAGCGTTTGTTCATTCAAATGAGACACACCCATTCTCAATGCATATTTTTTAATATGATAAATGGCACAAATACATTTTTCAAAAAAACTTTTTTCGCGCAAAAAATGGCAGTGGTTGCAGGGAGTAGGCAGCATGGAAGGATAAGCTTTAATAACAGAGCGAAAATGTGAGTGTCCTACCGCATTCCGGTACCTTCCGAAATACAACGGAAATATGAGCATCCCGTCATCTTTTTTGACCTCCCGAAATCCATCACACACAAGGTAGTGGTACACTGTACTTTATTCTCCCCAGGCTTCCAGCTCAACTAGAAGACCCGCTCTGTGGCAGAAACATTCCTGCTTCATTCTCTTTTGACTTCTGATCCGACTGTGTGCTCGCCGTGAAATACGCGCTCGGCCACCGAGGGCAGACGTGATTATACTTCATCATTACGATTCTGCTGATAGGCCAGAGTGGAGGTAATTAGAAACAAGAGGAGAGTGTCAAACAGATTTAAAGCGCCAGGCACAGACGCTCTCGATATTGCAGCTTGCGGATCATTGTCAAGCGGCCTTCTCCCTCCGCGGCCGTCCCTAAGTGTGGCCAAGTTATATGACTGCCCAGTGGAAGAGGACGCCATATTGTTAAACCTGCTGTTAGGCCCATAATTGCACGTTATGGTAACAGGTTCCAGAGTGCCTGTAAATAGTCTGCGAACACAAATTAACCAATTTAAAGTAAAATCATTTTTTTGAGGAACACAGAAGAAGGCTTTGCCTTTTTTTGGGCATTTGCAAATAAGTAGGCAGGCTTTGCCGTGGTGTCACTTGCTGGTTACGCTGTGGACTGTCTCTAGGATCTTAGAATGACTGGATTTCTCTCTCTAGAGAAAAAGAGGTTCTGAGGTCAGTGAGAGAGAGCGGTTTTTCCCCATCCTCTCCGCAAGTAAAAATTTCAGGACAAACCCAATGTCATGCCGCATTTCTGTTTTCACCCTGCCAGCCTGCAGAAAAGGAAACAGAGCGGGAATATGGCGGGGAGAGGGAGGCAGAGCGCAGGTGACCAGCTGTCGGAGGAGTCTACGGGGGACGCAGGTAGCGAGCGCAGGCCCAGGTGCGTCTCCTGTCTGTGCCGTCATTGACTTTGTGTTCATAATAGGCTCCCTGGGCGGTGCTTTACCTGGGACCTAATCAGTCAGCGGTTCTGCACCCCCACCGCCCCGCACCCCTCCCGGGAAAGCGGGCTGTCCCCGCGGCGCACAGGCGGGTGTCCGGGGGAGCTGGTGCTAGCAGACGGCTACAGACGGTGGGTAGAGAGCAGCATGGCCTGCTGGGATACCGCCGCTAGCCGTCAGCCCCTTGCTCTGTGTAAACGGCAGTATTCAAGGTGATCCAAATGCCAAGTGCCCCGGTACTACATATGCTCACTCACACACACACACACACACACACACACACGTGCTAACATACACAACACTCACACACACATTTATGCAAACACACACATACATATGCATACACAGAGACACATACAGTATGTCCACACAAACACACAATTACATGCATATGCTTGTACCCACAAACATGTCAGCACACACAGAAAAGCTTACATGTGCATGCACAGTCACAGACACTCATCATAAATGTGTATGCAAACACACACACATATAGCCACATCTTAGCACTGTGAGAGGACCACTGTGTCTGTGTATCTGTGTATTATTTATCGTTGTGTGATGACTGAATTAGTTCCTGTGGGGACGAGTACAGAGTATTGGAGCTGTCAGTCATAATCCTTATAATCCTTTCCCTGCTGTTAGAGAGGAGGGGGATTCTAGCACTTTCTTTTTCCAAATAAACTGGGTTGTTTCTCCTGACAAATTTTCCTATTGGAAAGATAAGTCAGGAAAAAAAACCCTTCAAGCTATCCATTCATATCAACTGTATATCTAGCAGCAGAGTGGTGGTTTAAGGCTTGTTTGATACGTCAGACCCTTGATGACTTAAAGCCATTTAGCCAACCATGTGTTACATACTGTTCCAGTGTAATTTACGGCTAAATCTAGTCCCACCCCCCAATTCCCATGGAAATGGAAATGTTCATTCAAATGCAGAGACGTTATAGTATCGCTTGTAAGAGTACCAGAAAAAAAGATATCGAGAGTCTTTTGATGTTGTTGGGTCACTGACATCAGGAAGTCATGGCATGCAAAGAATATGCAACCAAATATAAAAAATTATTACTTTATTCTATATATAAATGCAGGTTTTGTTAAAAATAATTATTTCTTTATGAGGGATTTATTTTTCTCATAATACATTTACTTCAATTAAAGGTTGGATTTTTCTAATTTTTTCAGTGTGAAATTAAGCGAATTCACCAAACGGTTAATTTTGTTAACCATTTTTACTCGTTTTTACCAGGGGTGCCAATAATAGTAGAGGGCACTGTATGTGTAGGCATCCACTGATCCAAGTGACAATAGGAAATAACTTATGTTTCTCCCAACTGGTATGAACCCAAACGTAGGACTCGGAGACAGACTCACAATAAGCTCTAGCGGAACACTTTATTTAAGGCAAGCAAATAACAATGAAGAGTGAGAGCAAGGTGAGGGTCTGGATACGGGGTTGGCGATAACCAGGGGCAGATGATGATCAGGAAAAACAGGAGAAGAGCTGGGCAAATGGCAGACAACCAGTGACAGACTGGAAGCAGGGTTGACGAGGGCAATGGCAGAGCACGGAATGCAGGCTGGCGGGTAAACTGGAAAAGGCAGACTTGACATGTTAGCAAAACACAACAGACAATGGCCGAGTAACAAGAGCAACAAACATGACTTGACGTAACAAACTGGCCACACAATGAACAGAGAAGGGAACATAAATAAGGAGATATAATGATTGAGCTAACGAGAGTGAGTGTGGACAAGTGATAGGCTGCGACATTAAGAGAGGGGAATGAGGAAACGAGGATGGAAACCACGCCCAGCCAGCACAACACGAAAAACAGACAGGGTAAAAGTAAAAACATGACATGAAACGAGAGGAATGGGGAACACAGGGAGAACAATAGGAAAGGGGACTGGAAGGGAGAGGCGGACGCAACATAACTGTGCTTTTTAGTCATGCAAGGCCATTTTTACTACCATGTTTTTATCTTATATTCGTCAGAAATCATTGCCGTGGTCAAGTCATTTTAAAAAAATGTATTGAAAAATCTCTATCGGACAGTTCAATGAATTTTCTAAATTGACCTAATCAAAATGGAAATGACCCCCACTCTGCTTGAAATGTAATGTATGTGTTGCTCTAGTATAATTAGCAGCAGAGTTGCTTGCCATCCTTTGTGTGTCTCTATTGGACCTCCATCATTTGTCTTCATTGGACCTCCATTGAGTGTCTCCATTGGACCTCCATTTTGTTTCTCCATTGGACCTTCATTTTGTGTTTCTATTTGATCTCCATTTTGTGTCTCCATTGGACCTTCATTTTGTGTCTCCATTTGACCTCCATTTTGTGTCTCCATTTGATCTCCATTGTGTGTCTCCATTGGACCTTCATTGAGGGCCTCCATTGGAACTCCATTTTGTTTCTCCATTGGACCGCCATTTTGTGTTTATATTTGATCTCCATTTTGTGTATCCATTGGACCTTCATTTCGTGTCTCCATTTGACCTCCATTTTGTATCTCCATTGGATCTCTATTTTGTTTCTCCATTGGACCTCCATTTTGTGTCCCCATTGGACCTCCATTTTGTTTCTCCATTGGACCTCCATTTTGTGTCTCCATTGGACTTCAATTTCATTTAGGCTGTCCCCTTCATGGCTATATTACACTATGTTTATAAATGCATCATTGTATACAATAATTAGTTGTTTTGATAGTTTTTTATTGACAAATAATTGTATCTACACTAGCTATATTATACTGTTCATTGCACTGCACTATTCACCATTGTTATATGTACATATACTAATCTGCAAGTGTGTCATAATACGTATCTGTAAAATGCATGAATAGAAATGTAATTATTGTGGTGTGGTGGTTTGTGTAAAATTAATACAGAATTTAAAAAATAATTGTTTCTGAAGTCAAGATGTATATGTAAAAAGCAGAGCCGATATAGCTTGCTTTGGATAAGTAAACACATGAAGACCAGTGGCACACACAACTCAAATGCACATTTGCACATTTGCTCAGGTCCACAGGCTCGAGAGCAACCACTTTAAAATCACTTTAGATAAAAAAAAAAATTTAAATACTAAAAAAATTCTATACGAAAACATAATAACAACAACGGCATATTTTTAAAAATGCAGCATGTTGCCATGGCAAGGAAGCAGAAGAAAACAGAACAGGGGAGAGGTGAAAGAGTGGCAGAATGGCAGACAGCTCTCAGGAACGGCCGTGCGACACGCGCCACCGCAGCAGGAGAGCGGAGACAGCCGTGCGTCTCCTCGTCTGATCCGAGCTCCGCCCATGCCAAATGTCAATAGGCACCTTTCATCCACCGCCTACCCCCCCCCCCACCTCCCTGTGGCCGCCACTTTTCACAGGCAGTTGGCTGGAACCAGTGGAAACAGGAAGACCACCTATGGCTCTCCTGAATGTGACCTAAATGGCAGGAACAGAGATTAGCTCCACTGCAGCGCCTACTGCACAAAGACATGCCTGATACCATACCCGCTAGTCCTGATACTGAACCCGCTGGTCTTGATACTAAACATGCTGGTCCTGATACTGTACCCACTGGTCCTGATACTGAACCCGCTGGTCCTGATACTGAATCCGCTGGTCCTGATACTAAACCTGCTGGTCCTGATACTGAACCCGCTGGTCCTGATACTAAACCTGCTGGTCCTGATACTGTACCCACTGGTCCTGATACTGAACCCGCTGGTCCTGATACTGAACCCGCTGGTCCTGATATTAAACCTGCTGGTTCTGATACTGTACCCGCTGGTCCTGATACTGAACCCGCTGGTCCTGATACTGTACCCGCTGGTCCTGATACTGAACCCGCTGGTCCTGATATTAAACCTGCTGGTCCTGATACTGTACCCGCTGGTCCTGATACTGTACCCACTGGTCCTGATACTAAACCTGCTGGTCCTGATACTGTACCCACTGGTCCTGATACTGAACCCGCTGGTCCTGATATTAAACCTGCTGGTCCTGATACTGTACCCGCTGGTCCTGATACTGTACCCACTGGTCCTGATACCATACCCGCTGGTCCTGATACTGTACCCACTGGTCCTGATACTAAACCTGCTGGTCCTGATACTGTACCCACTGGTCCTGATACTGAACCCGCTGGTCCTGATACTGTACCCACTGGTCCTGATACTAAACCTGCTGGTCCTGATACTGTACCCACTGGTCCTGATACTGTACCCGCTGGTCCTGATACTGAACCCGCTGGTCCTGATACTAAATCTGCTGGTCCTGATACTGTACCCGCTGGTCCTGATACTAAATCTGCTGGTCCTGATACTGTACCCACTGGTCCTGATACTGAACCCGCTGGTCCTGATACTGTACCCACTGGTCCTGATACTAAACCTGCTGGTCCTGATACTGTACCCACTGGTCCTGATACTGTACCCACTGGTCCTGATACTAAACCTGCTGGTCCTGATACTGTACCCACTGGTCCTGATACTGAACCTGCTGGTCCTGATACTAAACCTGCTGGTCCTGATACTGTACCCACTGGTCCTGATATTGTACCCACTGGTCCTGATACTGTACCCGCTAGTCCTGATACTGTCCCCGCTGGTCCTGATACCGTGCCCATTGGCCCAACACATTCCTGATACTGTGCCCGCTGGTCCAATACATGCCTGATATCTTACCTGCTGGTCTAAGACATGCCTGATACCGTACCTGCTGGTCCTCATTCCATACCCGCTTTTCCAAGACATGCCTCATACTGTACTTGCTGGTCCTGGGGCTCAATCAACATTTGATTCACAATCAAATCTAATGGCTTGGCTAATTCAACAATCCAGCAAACTAACTTACCAAACTGTTTTTGGGAAGAAAAAAAGAAATACTGGAAATATTGAGAACAAAATTCCAATTGGATTCAGCATTGAAAAGTAGATGTGGAGGGATATCATAGAACGATGATCAGATCAGTGCAGTGACTACCATTCAGCGTTTACTGAAAATGTGCATTGTGTTTAAATAACATTTAAGTGCAAATAACATTTGAGGCTGTGAGTTAAGATTCGATTTGACTTAAATGGAGGAATGGCCATTAAGTACCTAACCCAATTATTCCTGTCTCACAGTGGAGACTTTCAGGATGGGAAAGCAGAGGTAGAAAGACCAGGAGAGTCTAAGACTAAAGTACATTAACCAGATCCACATAGATGCCAACCTTGTGATTTCATGGCAATCATTTACTGTGTTCAATTGCAAATACACATGAAGGTTAATATGAGTTGAAAGCTATACGTTTACATTTATGCATTTTACACTGCATGCATGACTTGTTCTAGTTTCCTATAAAACAGGTGTCTATAATTGTATATGGAACAGCTGATGTAGGTACAGGCCTTTGTTCCAGGCCCGCATAAAAGCACCTGATTCAATGAATAAATGAGTTGAACCATGTGTTTTAGTACTGGGCTAGAACAAAAAGCTGTGTTCACACTGGCTATTCTTTGAAAGTTAAATGAGCAGGTTTTAGCCTCAGCACGTTGACTCTGGCAGAAAGTTGTGTCAATAGTGTAAAATGATGCAGGCTGTAATTTTTTCTATTGTGAGCCCATCTGTCTATGAACGATTTCTGAGGCCGAGAAACTTTGCAGGGCTGTCACCCTGTATATCTTTCTGCACCGGAACTTTATCAGAGAAAGGATCAAGAGGCACAAAACTTGCGCTGTCCAAATGCAGTGCTCAAAAACTGCAGGAGAAGTACCTCTGTATTGATTGCAGCTTGCCCAAGGCAAGTGAATCTTTTCTTGGTTCAGGAAGAGCTTTTTTTTATTAAGTTGTGTTCACTCAGGATGTACTATTGGGGATATCAGGAATGGCTTTAAAGGTGTGCGTATTGCAAAAACAAAAAATAAAGAAGAGAAATAATGGAGCCAAGTGCAGGAAAGGCCTGGAGAACAAATGCTAAAATTAAAATCAATCAGTAAATTATGCATAGTCCAAATAATTTTTCACATGTAAATAACTGGGAGTAATTTTTTAATCATATTATTTTTTAAGTAGGATAGCCACAATATATGCACACACGCACACACGCACACATGCACACACAGACACACACACAATATCAATCTATAAATTGGTGGAGGGGGAATCCCCACAATTAGATAATCTCAAAAAAATCCACGGCCTGTATTTAACGGTCATTTTGGTCAGAACCACGAGCCTCGCCAGTCACTTGCCAAAACTCTGCATTGGTCTGTTTGGGGGGAGCCCGTCATGTGATCTGTTATTACAGGATAATATCACAGCAATTGAGAACGCATTCTGATGGCCAGCTCTTAACACGGTCACTGGCTTCTGTTCACTTTCCCTTTAATACACAATATAACCATGGCGGCTAGTCAAAGGTTTTTTTTATAGAGGCTTCCAAATAGAGCCTTGCATTGTTATTTTTTCATACTGCTTAGTCTAAAATGGGGTTGCCGATTTAGTGACTTTGACAGACAGGGCTGGAGAGGCCTGGAAGAAGCATAAAGGTTCATTCTGGTCTGCCATTGGTCTCCCCAGACTGCCCAAACCCGGCCACACACCCACGCATTCTGCGGAGGGGTCAGACTATGAGGATGACATCATGCGCATCGCAAATACACGCGAGCGTTGTGGTCTGGCCTTCTGACTCAATTAAAAATGAATGGGAGCCCCGGCCAGGGTGCCATCAATGTCAGCGGGTCAAATGCTCTCGCGTCTCTGTGGAGAACTGTTTCAATTCTGTACAGGTCTGGCTCAAACTGCCACAGCATCACACATTCATCATTTTTGATTCACAGCCTACTACAGATAATTAATTGATTCAACCATCACCGCAATGAAACAAGTGCATTCTACTGCTGGACAAATGACTGATCGCTTAGAAATAATCAACTTATATTATATCAATTGCTAGCTTTCACACTCTCGCTCATTAAAAAAGAATATTGGGGAATTGGGGAACTGCAACATCAAAATGCAATCAACATTTAGAAACTTATGAATTGAGTGGGGTGAGGTATACATTTATTTTTATTCCAGTCAATACAATCTGAACAGGTGATCCAATGTCTTTTTAAAAATGTTTTACTTCATTTAGATTTTAATAAACCAATATGTATTCACTGGTTTCACAGATTGACAGATGAACACATTGAACCATGACAGAAAAACACACAAATTTAACACTGGCTATGCATTATCATGTATGCCCCCATAAAAAAAAATTATAAATAAATAGTAGTTCTGCACTGTAACTCTATCGGTTGAAACCCTCTTGAGTTGAACACTTTTTTTCTTACAAAATTTAGGGCTGGATTCAGCAACTTTATTTGAATTCAAAATTCTGAAAAATTCAGACACTATACAGAGAGAAAACAACACTCTAAAACTGTGTACAGTTCATATTCAAACATTTTTCGTTAATGAGCCCCGGCGCTTAAAAAAAGGCCTCTTTCAGCTCTGTGACTCGAGTTGCTGCGGTAATACCTTGAGGAGAAGTGAAAAGGGGGCGGGGGGGGTGGGGGGTTATAAAAGGCAGAAGAGGAAGATGAAGAGGAAGGAGGAATCAAACGGTGCGGGTGGAGCGAGGAGCGTCTCCCGGCTCCCGGGCTCGGCAGACTCGGCGCGCTACCCTCTTATCTCCGAGGACGCTGCGGGCGGTTGCCGGCGAGCGCGTAAACAAGTCGGGAGAGGGGAGGGGAGGGGAGCTCAGCTGTTGGGGCTCATTCCGAGGGGCCTGGGAGCAGGAGGAGGGTTGGGTTGAGTTGGATTCAATTTTTTTTTTTTTTGGGAGGGGGGGGGGGGGGGGGTGTTTGGGGGGTCACCAGTGGCTCCCAGTGCTCCCTCTCGCAACCAGGGGGCCCCTTAACTTTGCCACTCCTCTGGGATAGTGTTACCGTGAAAAGCCATGATCCCGTGTAAAGCAATCCCCAGTTATGAAGCCTGGCCCAACTGCTTTTGGTCCCCCCAAAACCCTCTGAACATGCTCTGAAAAGGCCAGCCCAAAGGCCTGCCAACTGCTCGGGTCTACACAGGTGCCAGGGCGACGGGACCCTGGGGGCGTGGCCACATGCATGTTTGTCTGCTAATGGGAGGGGCCAGCATCTCTACTGCCAAAGCACGTAATCAGGCCAGTCTCCACTTTCTCGACAAACTGAGCAGCGCGGGATTCATCAATGATTGATACAGACATGGAAAATTCACAAGAAATACCAGCAAAAAATGGGAATGGCTTTCAGGATGATCCAAACAAAAGGGACCCAACATTGTGTTCAGTTTTTTTACAAAGAATGATATCAGTCCTCACATAGAATGTGCATGCCAAAAGAATCCATTCTTCAGCACTAACTAATTAACTAACTAACTAGCGCACTAGCAAGAATTTTGTTATTTCGTATGGAAATCTAATGTTCTCCCTTTTGTAAACCTCACCCTTTGAGCTCACTGTGAGTAGCTTCACCCATTTAGAATAAGAAAATATTCTGATAATGTAAAATCCCTGTGTAGAACTTGCTGTTATCAACTTGTCGACTATCAACCTCAACCTGCATTCAACCTTCCAATAAAAGCTGCCACTGTCTTCCTGTAGGTAGTTGTTGATTCAAACTTGCATATCTCAAAAATTGCCTATCACTGCAGCATAAAACTATCTACTCAGGAGCACATATGATTTGATGGTTGAGGCAGTTAAACAAGCTGCTCTCCAGAGATTCTGGCAGAGGGTGGTTGTCAGGGTCGGAAAGCACAAGATGGCAACGGGGGGAAATTGTAAAGGCGCGCTTTTCACGGCAGAGGTGCCCACGGCACCGTTTTTGTATGGTGCCCAGCAGGGCCGGAACAAACAGACAAACATGTTTAATTAGAGAGGCCTGATCCCTCCTCGGTTTCATTTATTCTGTGGTGTGCCACCTCGTTCCACCTCCAAAACCCAGAAAAGTCAAATCGCTGACTCCACAGTTTCTGTCCACAGTTTATTTATTTTTTTTGCTTTTTGCTCACCGCAGAATTCCATGCTTTTGTAAGTTAATTACAGAGCATGTAGTAAAAGTACCCAAATTCATTTACAGATTTCACTGTTTCTGTGTTTCTTTTTCTCTCTTTTTTACATTTGGGAGATAGAAGGACAGTTATACTTTATCAGAATATAGTGCACAAGACAATTGTGTGAATTTCATCTGTAGGAAAAACAGAGTAACATATAAAACTAGCAATTTTGGGAGGTTTAAGGCTTGATTGAATGGACTTTGTCATAATTAAACATATATTAAATTCACAATTGCTCAAAACCAATTCTAAATGAGCTGTTTTAGTTAGTTTTTTGTTTAATATATATACAGATACCAATGCAGAAATAACATACAGCATGTCGTAATTATATCAAAAACTTGATTAAAAATATGCTTGTTTCATAGTATCTCGCTGGTTACATCAAAGCAATTGCGAAAAGATAAACAATTAACCATGGACTGGGAATATGTTCATAAATAATGTATTTTTTGTTCTCTTAGAAAATAAGTTTTGAAATGAATAACCTTATACAGATCTAAAAGTATTCATGCTGAGAACTGACACACAAGGCGTTAGCCTTTCCCCTATAGGCCAGCACAATAAATGAGGAGAGGAATACCAATGACATTTCTAAATAACTCAACATAAGCAGAACACAAGAGGGAAAAGTTATGTACCAGCATAATATGTTTCCCAGGATTTCTTAGTAGCAACTGATCATTTCAATGCATTTGCCATGATTAGCATTGTATTGACAGTTGAATTCAGGTAGCTTTAAATGTCTATTATTTTAAGAGACAAAAACATAACAAACCCTCTCTTAGTTTCAGGAGCAACAGCTATGCTAGCGAGTAGCAGTCGATGATATAATGATGGTTACCAGTTAGGTCAGTTAATGTGTGGGAGACATGCAAAGAGCATCTGTGGTAGGAGCTGGTGTGCAGGTCCAAGGATGTGTGCTGGGAAAGACAGTGTGTTATCAGAGCGTTATCTGTGCTCAGCAGTCATGGAAGTGAGATTGTCCCCTGCACAAGAGCCACTCAAGCAAGAACCAGTCCTGATTACGTAAAGCAGCAATCCCAAGGCAAATAGGATAAACTGCACACATCCCTCCTTAAGGCCTGGATTCAATCAACATGGATTCAATCAACATTTGTCCTTCATTTTGATTCAGAGGTAAACTCGTATTCGCAAACAGTGCTCTTGGAGCAATTCACTGCAGTGTATTTGTGAAGACAAAAAAGCAACATTTGTATTTACTTGTGAATCAAAGTAAAAAGAGCTGTTAAGGGTTTTACTCGGTGCAGTTATCCAGCAAACGCAGTAATCCTGCTTTGCAGTATACCCCCCCCCCAGGTTTATGTTTCTTGAGTCCAGGTTTATTGAGTCAAAAAAAAAAGCCTATATCAATTGAAAGCAAATGTCGATTGAATTCCGGCCTAGTAATAATTTCAGATGGACGCCATAATCCAACGCATAGAGTATGAATTTACTTCTGCCTTTTGAAATGCCCACCCACCCCGGTTTTCCCTTAGCAGGCACATTTATTCAGGACTACTTACCTTTTCACTTTCTCAGACCCCTATATTACTGAAGCAATTGTGGTCACGAGCCATTCGCAAGATCGCCATGGCATTCCCACAACCCCCAACAACCACCTCCGAAGTGCTCCACAGCGCGGAGCTGAGCTTGTGTCGCCACACCACCCATCGCCCACTCTTCAATAACATCCTGTAAAAGTTTAGACGAGGTCTTTTTGAAAGAGGAAAGCAGCGGAGGGCCGCGGGACTCGAAGAGTGGGTGTGGTCTTCCGGTTCACACCTCCAGCCAGAGCCAGAAACCCTGGGTGGTCTGACCGTGCCCGCTGTTAGCTGGGCTCCACGGCGCCTCCGGCCGATAGCGAATGAAAAGAGGCGCTCCTTTTGCTGGTTCGTGAGACAGCGATCCGTGGGGATAGAACTGAGGCGGACGGAGAGACGTCCAGTTCTAGTTTTGTTTGTTTGGGATTTTGTGGGCACTTGAAAAAATAGGGGGTATCAGAGAGTGTGCAAGAGGGAGTAAAAAGGATAATTTTTTTTCAATATTTGGAGGACTTTTGACTGTCGGGTCAAATATTGCCTGAGGGCCTGTTACGATGGAGTGAAAACAAGTGTCCAGTTAAACTGACAGAGGGATCACTGTGGCTCGCGCCGGACCCACTGTTTATCTATCTGTCTGCTGGTTTATCTGACCGTCAAAGTATCCCTCTCGGCAAACATCTCGCCGCTCTCCAAATGTAAATAATATCACCCTGGTCACATGGTGTGCGGGTGTGGGCGCAGGGGTGGTTGGTTAATGAGACCGAATGCAGGACCGACGGCTTTCATGGCTGCTTTATACAATCACGATATTCAGGGTGTTCTCATGAATCTCCATGTCATGTCATCTCCAAGTCAACACAGCATCAAGATGTTTCAAAATGTATCACAATGAGCGCATCAGTTTTAAAAAGTTTGTACAACGACTGGCATTCCGAGGTTGATTATTCGTTTTTTTTCTTTTTCACAAAAAATTATTATTAATTGAATAATTCTTGACAGATTCTACTCAAAGAAAGATACTATTGATTGCAGTCTTTTAAAACAAGATTTATAGAATGCAATTTTTTTTTTAAATGAATGCCCTGTGGAATATATTTGCTTTTGCTTTGTAACTTCAGAACTTAAACCACCACATTTAAAACATTAACCCTTGCCTTAGCTCAGCTTTCAAGTTAGCATATTTTTCATTTTGACAGATTTCTTTCATTAAAACTGCAGCCCACCATATAACCCCCCCCCCCCCCCCATCAAAAAATATGATTTCATGCTGATTGCTTAGCTTAAAAATACATTCCCCAAAAATTGAGCTGTTGCAGAAGGTTCTAAACCATTTGTCACAAATAATTACGATGATTTTCATTTCCTCAAAATCAAATGTTGATTTTTTTGTCCTCAAATCTCATAATAAATCAGTGTGATAAGGAGCATATGGAAATCTATCATGACCATTTTATGCAAGATCCAACTGAATTAAAAATAATAATAAAACAGTCTTACTGAGAGACCTTCTGAGTGATTAAAAGATTCTCGCCAAATTTTCTAACCAGAATGAATTATTTTTACACACAACCGCAATGAAGTTGTGCCCTAGTCTGTGTGTATTGGGCGCTGTCCAGAGCATGAAATTCACTTCTATTTAACTTCAGAAATGGTTGCTAGGAATCTGTGTATTGACTAAACATCTCATTCAATGCCTTTGAGAATACGGTCTCATTCATTCACGGTTATTCATTACTTTTGACACGCACTGCAAGAATACAGGGTTAGTCGTGTTTAAACAGATATCCTTATGCTACCCAGAGTGACCGGAGTGAAAAGTTGCCGTTTTCTTCGTTTGCTGCTAACTTCTCTTGTTTGGACCAATTGTGGGGTCACAGCTGAACCCATTGCATGCTATTCAGCTTATATAAACTTCATGTTATTTCTCTTTGTGAAGTTTGCTGTTTAGATTGATAGTTAGCTGTTTAGTTAGATAAGTTTGTAAGTACTATTAGTAAGGATTGAAGATGGTTTGTGTGTCTGTATATATATACAAAATACAAATATTTTGTAGTTTTTACTATGGCAAATTTCTGCGATGTGTGTGAGGGTGTGAGGACGGGAATGTACACTGGGGACAAATTGCTATTTTTTGAAAGCCCACTTGACCAAGTGAGTCTAATGAAAGGAAAAGACTTTGAATTCCTCTGCTGTAACTTTCCATTCGCGGGAGGACATGCCGCTTTTCAGTATTTAGCTGGGCAATGCACGGTGTCTGTTTTCAATGCCTAGTGTTTTGGGACACAAACATACATTTGGTCTCGGGCATGAAATTTCCTTCACTCAAGCAAAACCGTTTAGTGAACCTTCGAGCCACCCAGTAGCCTGGATGGAATTCCAAGGGCCGCAAGAAAGGCCAACATCCGACCACTTCATAGAGAAAACCTTTCCAGGATGTTTGGGCACATTTTTTATTTCATAAATACACCCGGTTCATAATACCTCCTGTTGCTACAATGTCAGGGATTGGATTCATAGTTATTAGGGCCTTTTTTATGCCAACGAATGTGTCTGAATCTTGCATAATGAAGTGCCTCACACAGGAAATGACATCACTGAGGGTTCTGAGTTTTAAAGCGACAAAAACATTTTTAAGTCAATTTAAAAAAGTTGTGTTATGTACAATGAGAAATAAACCCATATACTGTACTGTTATGGGAAATGGCCTTCTCATCAATCACGCAAGACAATATCTTATTTTTTCAATTGTAGGTGTCAGGAGGTAGTCGACTTTATGAGATGTCTGAGTGTGCGTGAGGGCCTGCTTGAGTGTGTGTGAGGGACTGGAGATGGAAGGGCAGGGGGGTGTGTTTGAGTGAAAAGTGGGGGGGATGTGCGTTTGAGAGTGCATGTGTGTGTGCGCATATATGTAGGCTATGTGTGTGTGTGTGTGTGTGTGTGTGTGTGCATGTTGGTGTGTGTGAAGGTAGCCACATTTTCCACAGCACTGGACATGCCTGATCCCGGGGAGCACGCGGGGTGGCTTGTGGAAACCCATCCAGCCGCACGGCTCCAGAACCCAGCAGCTGCCAAGGAAAACTGTGGTCGGAAGAGTCTGCTAATAGAGCATGATGCGTGTCACCTGAAACTAGAATCTTCCCGAACCCAGAAACCGCATCTCCTGGGCCGTCTCCCAGGGGCGTCTCTTAAAACATGGCGCTAGCCTTTAACCCAGCACCATCTTGCCTGCTCTGTATCTCCTGGCCTCGCTCCCGCCCCGCCCCGTCTCGTGTCTGATCGTCCCAGCGCACCTGCAAACCCATCACGGGGGTGGGGGCAGTCCGTTTTCTGACTGCGTTCACAGTACCGCGGTTTCTTTTCAAATTAGCACGCAGACGTGTGTACGCAGAATAGCCGGGTTCATTTGTCGCGGCCGACGCCCGTGGTGAGTTGCAGCCTGGCCATCCCGCTGGAGGCACAGACTCCCCGAAGATGCTCGCTACCTTGAGAAGGAGATCAGGCGGCACACAGCCCGTGTCGCTCTTTTGTCTCGAGCTCCCTCACCTCACTCACGTTCCGTCCTGTTCACTCACTCCAGCTTCAGTCCCCCTGAACATCTTTCAGTACATCTGGATCAACATGTTGTATTAAGTATCCGTATTTATAGGATCAGGTTCAAAGTTCTGACCATGGCCTACACTTCAGCCAATAGGACAGGCCCCGCCTACCTGCAGGACTTGATCCAGAACTATGTTCCTGCTCGACCACTTCGCTCGTCTACAGCAGGGCGACTCGCACTTCCTCCCCTCCGTGTCAATGGCGCTCGCTCGTCCCGACTGAGGAGCTTTTCTACCCTAGCTCCTCAGTGGTGGAACGAACTTCCCATTCCTCTACGTTCTATGCCAACCCTGCCGGTGTTTTGTCGTGGCCTGAAAACACACCTTTTCCGATTCCACCTGGACTGATACACTTATCTAAGACCTCTCATGGTACTTGTTTCTTGTTTAACTGTGTTGAAGTTTATAATAGTATTGTAGTAGACCTGAATTACCCAGTTCACTGTGAACTGCATTCAATGTTCATTACTAGGGATAGCTGCTACTTTATGGATGTGCTTTGTCTTATCTGTTCTGTAGTTACTTCGATGACGTTTCTGTATGCACTTACTGTATGTCGCTTTGGATAAATGATAAATGACTGTAATGTAATGTAATGTAATGTATTACAGAGAGGTTCACTGCTTGATTTGTATGCACATTTCTGAATAAAATTAAAAAAATTAAAAAAAATTAAAAAACATGTTATGTATTAAATTACTTAAAAAGTTACTTTTAGTCGGTACATGAAATTACCTCAATACGTTCACTATTCAGAACTGAACTCCTGGGCTATATTAAAATAAAGTAAAATTGGTGGCTATACATATACTTCATAATAATTTACCAAATGTAATAAATTATTAGAATAAAAAAGTATTAAACAGATAATGCTTGAATACACAGACAGACATTTCTAATCTATTTTAATATGTTAATATGAATCAACTTAATTGTAATTTATACAACGGCGTATACAATTGGAGCAATAGTTTTTGATGGACAGCTTTCAAAAAGCAGCCAAAAATACAAACATTAGCAAATTAACCAGAGAAAAAGAAAAAGCTCAACAAAAAATCTCTCTGCAATGCAAAAGTGTTCAGTGGCACAAAGGACTGCCCTGAGATACTAAGAAAGGCAAAGCCGGCATTCTTCCATTTTCAGCCTTGCTTATTACTTACGTGCATACTGGCCAACGTTGCACACGCAAAACACAATCACAAACACAAACAAATCCGAAACACTTAAATGTATGTGCAAGGCGTTTAATCCTGGCGCGTGCGGCTGAGAGATGTGTCAGCTCGCTCTCTAACGATGCGAAAAGGAGAGCCGCTCAACTACTTCCTGCCGCCAGCCAGCCACTGACAGGAGGTGGGAGGGAAACGCAGAATACTGTCAATACCGGCCATTAAAAGGACCGCGCGCTCTCCGGTCGCTCGCACCGAGTGATGGATGATTATCTGCCGCCGTGACAGGCAGCGGGGACGACGGTGGCGCTCTCCCGCGGACGGCGGGTGTGGGGAGGCGGGTTCCGACGGCGCGGCAGACGTGGCGGTATTGACACTTTCCAGATAAGCGTGCGCGGGATAATGAGTCTCGCCGCTGCTCTCCTGGGCTGTTGTTCGTCTCGCCGGCCCCGCGCCATACAATCCGGCTGTCATGGAGATGGGAACAGCCTATCCTCGCCCCGCTCCTCGGCGAGCCCATTAAACCCGCTAACCCGCCATCGTGTGGGGGTCGGCGAGAGGTAGCAGGAAGGGGTTTATTACGGGGCCCCGGAGCCGCGCTCGGCCTCCACATGACACCGAGCAGGAGGAGCACTGGTGTCTCCGCTGCCCATGGGCTCCCAAAAAATCCGCCCCCAGAGCTTTCCAGCTCAGTCGACTCCCACTGGTTCTCCACTGGCTTGCTACTGCCACAGGCCATTTCCGCAAAATATATAAATAAATAAACAAATAAATCAAATCTCTTTAAGTCAATGAGCTCGTTCGCTCCGTGCAGATTTCCACGAGATGTCTTCTTTCGATTGGTCTAAATCCATAGCGGCAGAGCTCGAAACGATGCTTAACCTTTGACCCGAACTGAAAAACAGAATGGCCCCCTAATGATAGCTATTTCCTGTGCGCGCTGATGATGATTTTTCTTTTGCAAACGCTGAGCGGGTAGACATTAGGTTCATGGTCATTTGAAGTCGTTGCCACCGGATTAGGAAACGACGCAAGACGATTATTCTCCTGTCAGTTATGTTGCCAGTTTGATAAATTAATACAATAAGATATAATAACTCGTAGAGAAGATGGACGATAATAGCGACGCAAGGCGTACCATCCTCCTCTTGAAATTCGTCCCCAGACGCACCAGCAAGTCAGACTTTGTGTACCTGTTAATGAATTGAAAGGGTCAATCATGTCAAGGTAGTGTGTTTATGGGGATTGTATGTAGGGGTTGACACTGTTTGGAGGAATGAGCAGAGCTAGCTTTGGTGCTAATCATCCATTCTCTGTAAACAGTGGGCTCTGAACAGGACCGGTTGTCTCACAGCTGTCAGGGCGGGTCCACTCAGAGCTGAGATAAGGAAGAAAGGGGTAGAATGGGACCCTGTGGATAACCAGGGGGTGGCATGGCAGAGGAGGGGTGTGTGTGGGCATTCAGCCACTGTACAAATTTAATTCCAGTGGCACGGTTAGTGATAACAAAACAGTCCGACAGCATGGGATGATCAGACGCAGAAACACATTCACACACATACTGTACACACAAACACACACAGACACACATTCATATCCATGCACAGGCACATTCAAACACACAAACATGCACCACACACACACACGCACGCACGCACGCACGCACAAATGCACGCACGCACACACACACATGCACAAACACATGCACGCATGCACACACACAGACACATACACACACACCATATCATGTTAGAGGCCAGAGGCAGTGTGAATGCAGTGTGAATTCTATTCATTCACAAGGTTGAGGGGTCAAAGGCTTTGACCTTTGACTTGTTCACCCATTCTAAATCCTCTGAGCTCTCTATAAGCCTTTACAGACCCCAACACAAGACCTAACCACTTGTCGGATTGAGCTAAGTTACTTTAAAAACTGAAACATAAAATTATGCAGCTGAAAATGGGAAGTAATTACAATGCCCTATTTTGAAAAAAAAGAAAACTATGAAAACAACCAATTAGTATGAAGAAGCAACCAAAAATAACACAAATACAATGCATTCATTAGTTGATATTACATAATGGCTTTTAAGAAAATGTGCTAATCCCAAGATATTAAGATCTTCAGATGCCTTCATTAAAGACTTTTCAGTGCATAAGAATAATAAAACGTCTTAGTCACAATATTATACGAAATTATGAAGTTTCATTTGCTCTTCCTGTTAATCTGCAATGTACAAAAACAATATTTTATAACACATAAAATTTTTACTTTTTCTGGAGGTCCACAGTTGCCGGCTGAGGCCTCAGCACAAAAATGTACAGTAACAAATTATTTCTGCTGATGTACCTTGCTTCACTGAATTCATGTGTTGATGCTGGCACACTTTACATCAAAAAACCATCAAGACTTTCGCTTTCCGCGTAAAACCTTATAGAGACGAGGGTTTCGCCCACGCGTTCAAACGGCTTTTAACTGGAACGGCAGCGTCCATTGGAAAACATTGTTTTTAGTAAGCTCTAGGTTCAGAGCACGACATCATCAGAGGGCTGGCAATGGGAAAAAGCAGGCCTTGCAGCAGGGGCCGCACGGGCGCGCGTAGACCCGCGGGGACCATAGCGGAAATGGCGCTCGTCCCTGGATCAGTGAACTCATAACAAACAGGTGAGCGGATGAGCGGGAGGGGCCCGTAGAGGCGCATTTCAGCAGCTAACGTTCTCTCGGGCCCACGAGGCCGAGCAACAAATTGGCCTGGATTCAATCAACATTGCGCCTTTAGCTCTGACACACAATTAAGTTTGAGTGTTTGTTTGTTTGTTTGGTTTTTTTCTCCAGAAGCAGTTTGGCAAGTTCATACAAAATGAACTCTCTGGACTGTTTTTCTGGGGGGGAAAAAACTAAACAACAACTCTTGAATGCAGTCGCGAGACAGAGTTAAGTACTCATGTTGATTGAGTCCAGGCCATTCCGCAGAACTGCGCTGACTGATTACCGACACCATTCCAGCACCACGCTGGATGTTAAATAAGTGCAAAACAAAAAAATAAACATGGCAAAGTGGCTTTTATTTTTATGGTACGCAATATTTTCTCTCTAAATGTATAGGGCACAGAACTGGATTAAAGTCCAAGGGCTGCGCAAATCTCCAGATTCCGATGACAAGGAAAATCACGAAATGCCTTTTTTCCGCCTCTCTTAAATTATTCCTCTTCAGGGCTGGAGGACAGCCAATGGGAGCTGTGCTGTGAAATTAGCGCTCTCAGAGGACTGATTTTATCACCTTGTTAATGTAAATTTTATGGTGACCAAATTGCTGTGAAATAGCCTAAATCGAAACGCAAAGCAGGCATCAAGATAGATATCAAATGTCTGTGCATTAATAAATGAATAGCGAACAAAAAGATAAAAACAATGCTGACAAATCAGGCAAGAGATTGTGACACGTCTGGCTCCTGGCCACAACTGACCTCAGTTTGTACAGTAGTATACTTTATTAACTGTACTTTAAAATACATGGCTAATGCTAGGTTATATAAAATACATGAAACCAATTGCAAATCTTTTTTTGCATTCATGTCATTGTAGAAACAAAGCCAATGTGGAAACTAGTTCAACTGCCATTCAAACAGAAACAGTAAAGCAGATGTGCATTGTAAAGTTAATACAGAATCTACAGTATGGGGGAAGAGTGAGTTATATTGAAAATCTAATGATGATTCATGAACATGAATGGAAAAATTCTCCTCTCGCTCTCTTTCTCTCTATCTCTCTCTCTCTATCTCTCTTTCTTCTTTCCATAAGCATATATAATATGCACATATTTAATGTAAATTATGTCAGTCATTTAATCTTTATGCTCTATGTGTTAAAATTTCACAAAAATCTTAAAAATAGCATTCTTTAGATTAAACTGAAGGACAACAACATTATGTTGCCATGACGCACTTTGAAATATTAAGAGTCATCAGGAACAAATAAGACAAAGAAATCACACAAAGAACACAAAAAAAAACATTTTTGAAAAATGTGCAAGACCATTAAAAAAATTACCTTGAGGAAATAAATATTAGAGCGAATATACGTACTCCCCGAAGAAACAACTGAAATAATTTGACCACATTTTGATTGACAGAGTATCTGTAAGCCTTAGAACAGACAGAGTGTAATACCACCTGCATTATGTTAGCAGTGTAAGTGATTGAGTAATGTGGGCAAAAATCCATTATGTCAAAACCAATTTCCTGAACCTTGGAAAGCAAATAGCCCTTACTAAAGAGGCAAGAGAAGAAACAATCCAGAGAAAATTGTACATTTAAGAATGAAATAATTCAGTCTTAGACCAGCGTGAAAAAGAGAAACACATGTAATCACATAATATTTACGTTGCTTACATAACGCACTAGCATTTATTTTTTATTACTTTGGTGAAAAAAATGGAACAATATTAGCATAATAAACAAACAGTAACGACAACAACAAATCCTATGTAACCTAACACCATAGCTTTGTTTTCCTGTGAGTTCTTTCGATGTTAAATATAATTTTTTTAACCGGGGATCTATTAATTAAGCGAAAACCATATGTTAATTGAAGCATTAACAGCAGGCAAAAATTACTTTTTTGATTTCACTTGTCATTTTTTGGTTATTTTGCTTCTTAGTTATTCTTCTTTAACGCTGATATTTTTGACAAAAATGAAAAAAACAGACAATAGGGCAAAGGGGAGAAAGAGAGAAAGATTAGGAGAGGTAGAGATTTAGGGAATGTGCATGACAATAATCACTATGATGCTGATTTAGTCAAAGCACAACATCAAATCTGAAACACCAAAATCAAAAAGCCCAGGTAACTTTTTCTGTCCCAACTTAGCCTCCTTATACTTCCCAAAACCAAAAAGTAAAGCTCCCGCAATATAGCTGTATTAAAACTGAAACTGCCTGGAATATTCTGTGACTGATTTTAAAAGACTACTTTAGCTGTCACTGTATGGCTTTGACAGAATCAGCAACCGAGTACAAAATAAAATGACTTGGGGGTAAATTTTAATTGCTGACATATCTTCTCAAAAAAATAGAAATGGCATTTTAAACTTGACATCCTCGCATGAACTTTTTGATAGTTTGCCATGACAAACGGTACCGAATTCATGACCTTGAAAGAGGAGCAAATTAACAGACATACAATGCCATCTGGGTGCCCTGCGGCCGGAAACATTGTTTTATCGTTCCTTAGGTAGTCTAACGAACCTCCAGAACGCGGCATGCAAATCTCCGTCTAATCCGATTCCGCACACTGCCGACATCTTAAGCAAATAAACATATGATACGCAATTGTGATTTAATTAATAGCTCCACAGAATTCATACCTTGCTGGCTCGGATGAAAATATATTTTCAACAAACAAAAAAAATCCACAGCAGAGACCCCCCATTAGAGTCTTGTTGTTTCGCCCAACTCAAACACTCAAACACGCCTCCAGGCTTTATTATGGCGGATTAAAATCTGGCCCGTAAACGTCCCTGCGCGCTCTTCCGATTCCTTTATTAATTCTGTTATTTATTTGCCGTTTATTTTTTTAAATATTTTTTTGGGGGACGTGATGTTAGTGTCACATTGCACGGGTCAGTGGAGGAACTCATTGTGTGAGTGTCTGCTTCCCCTCTCCTGTCTGGAGGCTGGGCCATGCTTCATTACCTCCTCAATGACAAGGTGATATTAAATAAACCCTAGTGGACGGCAGGGCGGTCTGCGCATCTGCACCGCTGTTTGCAGGAGGACTCTGTGCTGTTCGCTCCGTCTCTCCTCGGCTCTTACATTGTACTGCCGTTATAATTAACCCGTCTCCCTCTCCCAGCATGCTTGTCTACGCTCTCTTTTTCTCTCGCTCTTACACACACACACACACACACACACACACACACACACACACACACACAGATGCATGCTCGTATAATATTTTATATTATTTATCACTATCCACAGATGCAGAAACATATAATGTACTATTAAAAATGTATTACTGTAGATGAATTATAATGTATTGCATTGTTGCCAAGTACTGTGTAACTGTTTATCAAGTACATCAAAGGTTAACGAGGATAACATGGGGTTAGAGCTGTTTAGTTTTATGGGTTAGGGTTAGGGAAAGATATAGTCCCTAGTTATTCTTAAAAAGTACAATTACTTAAATGTTTTAATATTACATTTGTAACTGCATAACTATGTTATTACACTGCAGGTAAATTTTATTTGATATAAGGTGCAGAAGGTGCGTACAAACCCGCATCTATTTCTGTTCATATAGGTAAAAACATTCACACACGCACACACAAAAGCTCAAACTCTCACATTCACACACACAAACACACACACACACACACACACAAACACACTCACACACGCACACACACACACACACACACACACACACACTGCTAATGTAATGGGTCACCACTGGGCCTGCAGTGGATCAGTGCTGTTGTCTGGAGGTGCACCATGTGGCCTGCTGCTCTGAGCTGCTGGGCCGATACAGTAGCACACAGGCCCACTGCTGCTCAGCTGTCTGGTGTCAGGGAAACGCTGGGGAAGTCAAGTGCCTCTCCATATAAGGAGATTCCTTTGAACGCCTTCAGCTGACACCATGCCTCGCAGCCCTCTAGCTAAATCTAAGATCGCGTCTTCGGGAAACCGGGCACCAATCGGAAAAGTATTCATCACCCTTAAATCCTGTCCATGTACAACTTCCTGTACTCATTACAGCGAAGGAAATGGGTCTGTATTTTATTAGATCAATATTAATGACCCAATATTCAGTCTAGAAGTGTCTTTACCCAAAACCCTGGTTCGAGAGGCAAATCTGTATGCTGGCTTTCGCTCCGACCGGCTTGTTTGCTGTGCTAACCATTCCTAGCTCCTTCTCGTTGACTGGATTGGATGTTGACTGATTTCTGATCGTGTGTGAAAATAAAACAGATCCTGCAGACAGGATACGGAGACAGTGGGCAGACAGACCTTGTTTGTTCAGCTCAAGGATCCAGCGGCTGATACCAAACAAATTCCCCAGGGCCTGGGAGGCATCAAACACTTTAATTACGCCAACATGCAGATGATAAGGCACTCTTAATGGGCTCCTCGTATCAGCCTGGTTACTCGGCCTTGCGCCATGTAGGGCTAAGAGATTGATTCCCCCAAACACCTCCATCTGATTGCAGGGCTCCTGTTAAATGATACTGAGCAGAGCGTTCTTTAAGCTTTATCAGCGCCTCGTGCACAAAGACTTTGTCGAGTCACCCTTCCAATCTCGGTCCGTTCCTGATGCTAATGTTTGCTGGGTACTTTGTCTGCCTTAAATGTGTTATTTATACCTTTGTGTAGTTATTCATTTGTCTAGTAAAAAAACATTGACAAATATCTGGGTGTAATTGGGATTTTTTGATGACTAGCTTTTAATATTTTTAACTGTGCATGAAAGGTGTGGAAACAAGGCTTTTTTTCTTAAGAACTAAAAACATTGATTAAAATGATTATTACTCTCATTTTGGTCTACAGTGACCCATGCAAACAATTTAGTGTGAAGGAATGAACCTTCGCAGTCCGTGCGGTCAGCCGGTTTCAGCAAAACTGCTTCATCATTATCCGTCTGGCGCCTGCGTCCTTACAGTCGTATTTGGAAGAAAGGAAGACGACATGCAACCCTTCTTAATAATAACAGGGGGAACCATGTAAGTTCATTTGAATTATTTCAGTCTCAACCTTGTTTGTCACATGATGTAAATTTTTTCACACACGGTGGAACAACAGTTACATTTTGCAATATGAGAAATGTGCTTTTTTCCCTGTACCACAGAGATAGATATTTAGCCCAATAAACACCTCCCACCCACTTCTTTTGTTTTCCTTTAGCGGCAATTATTAGCAGCTAATAGATTTGCAATGTTGCAATACGCTGATCCAATTACAGGATCTGCATCAGTAATTAACTTCCAGCTAAAAATAACAATAATGCCGATTACATACACTAATACTCATATAATTACTGTATCCTGTCAGTCAGGGAACAATTACTGTGATTGCTACTGTGTTTACAAAATGTCTTGCCAGATGGGTCTGAACCAACATGGAGTTTTAATTATTGCAATAAAGTAACCCAATTACCAATCGCGCATTCAATACCAACGAATGTTGCTGATGGGAAATCGCCGGACTCCATCTTGAGGAATTACAGAAAAACAGAAAAAGAAGAAGAAGAGAAAAAAACTCCAGCTATTAGTGAGAGAGCAATTTTTTTTGTTTTTTGAACCCTGTTAAACACGATCCCTCGGGGTGGGCACGGTTGCCGTGACCCCCGATTTGGCAGGAGCATTTGAGGTCGCTGGTGGGGTCAGCGCAGTGGGTCTGAGGTTGAATTCTGCCTTGCGTTGATGCGTGTACCCTCACGCCTGATTCCAGGTTCTGGGAGGGGGGGCACACGCTCACTCTCCCAGTAGTTTTTTTGTTTCTTGTTTGTCTGTGTGTTGACATTGTGCGGTGTCTTGCCACAGAGCCGGCAGTGTAGCACGGTGGCCCTGTGGCTACCACGTGCCGATAGCCTGTGTGGGCTTTCTGCGAGACCCTCCCGGGACTTTCAGACAAGGCGGCCATTCCGGGAGCGGGGAAAAGACCCACATGTGTCTCCATGCCGACACAAAATCTGCTCTGTTATCACAGCAGCTGTGTGCCCTCACTGTTTCCTTTACTGTACGGCGTCTTTATATCTTCCACTAAAAAATATTCAAATACTTCCTGTCGCCAAAGTGGCATTTATGAGCCCATAGTAGGATCACTGGCTACAGTACAGTACAGATTGGGACAAATTGAGTAGAGCCCACATACCCCCTCTCCCCCCCCCCCTCCCATTGGGGTGTGGACATACCGAAACCCCTCTCAGCGCTCAAATCCGAGAATGCAAGACAGCCAGAAAAGACCGCATTTCCCACAATTCCCTGAAGGGTGTGGGTAAGTAAACAATGTCCAATTGCCAGACACCTTGATGTAAGCCGGCAGCAGGCAGTCAGATGTCAGAGTGCAAATGCTAAACATGCCTGACATCCTTCTCGTTACGACCAACAGGTGTCTATCTTACCGGCGCTGACCCAGTTTCCTAGGAGTAACAGGACCTCCTGCGCTGTACAGAGAGGAACATGAGCACCACATACTGGGGTAGCAACTGCATCTCCTCCGAGCGGGCCACAGAAGTAACAGCAACGCGGTTTGAAATATGACATTTTGACAGACAGAGTGAAATGCCTGTTGCAGAAAGGCGTCAAAGCCGCATTCATTTTTACATTAGGGGAAGAGATTTTGATCACGGCTGCCTGCCTTGTCTGAGTCACAGTATGAATGGGTCAAGAGAAATCTAGATCAAGAGCCTGCTGTCCCTTACAGTAACAAGCAAAGACAAAGTATTGACAAAACTTCTGGGAATCTGCACATAGTCCCCACGGAGCTGGAGGAGACGGAACAGCACTGCGCTTTGGTCTCTATGGCCACAGTATTGGTTTTTCCTTTCCCTCTCTTGTCAAAGCGGAATTCATCGCTTTCAAAGCTGAAATTATAAAGTGCTGCTCCCCGCCTCTCTCCCCAGCCCCATTTAAAAAAAGCCCCAAGATCCAGGAAGTCTTTCATTTTGCACAGTGGAGTCTCCAATATGGCACTGAAGCAGTTTGCCTGAAGGCAGTGCTCAGTGAAAAACCCAGAATCCTTTGTTCGGTTTTAGGGTGGGTAGAGACACTCGTCTCCTGACATTTTGCATCACAACAATGCGCTTAAAGGTTTTTTTTTTTTTTACCGTAAACACGGGTTGCTAACTGCAGGGTTTGCCAACACCTGCACATGCAGCCAGGTGTTACCAAGGTGTTGACTGCTTGTCAAGAGATAACGCTCGAGAGTACACAAAAACTGAGAAACGCAGACACCCCTCCCCTGCCCCTCCCAACCCCAAAAAAACCCCACTTCATTAATTATAAACCATACTGCTATTACTTTCTTACTTTCACCTTTGTTTTTATTTGTTTTTTCAAAGCCATTTACAGAGCTATAACCTTCTCAGTGAAGCGTCGGTGTCGCAATGTCTCGGGGAACACTGCGCGGGCTGAACAGGGCTCTTTCTAGATGAAGCTTGCTTTGGAGGAAGCAGGGGAAACGGGGAAATAGCCTACCAGAGCTGAGGACTGGGCCGGCCCTGCCAGTCCTAAGGACAGCTAATGAATGAGATTACCATTAATGACATGCACGCGGGAGCCCCTCAACTCAAATGAGCAGTTATTCCATCTCGAGTCATTATCCGTGGCAACAGAATTACGATCCAGCATTGCTCCCCCAGCCCCCCCCTCCTGGCGCTGACTGTAGTCGAGCGCCAGGCTTAAAATCACACAAGGTGTAGCGGGAGAGGGCAAGTGGGCCTGTTTTTTTACTGCGTGAAATTCCGATGTGTTAATTAGGGACGAGGGCGAGCAAGAGGGAGTGCAGTCTGCGCTCCGGCTTTTCGGCCAGACTGTGGCAGAATTATGGAGAGAGAGCGTGAAAAAGAGAGAGAGAAAGAGAGAGAGAGAGAGAAAAGAGAGAGAGAGTGAAAAAGAGAGAGAAAAAGAGAGAGAGAGAGAGAGAGAGAGAGAGAGAGAGAGAGAGAGATAGAAAGCTGTATGAGAAGGCCATGCGTGGTGGAGTCTCCGGCGCTTTGCACAAAAGAAACTGACGGAGCAGAGCGTTCTGCGGCTTGCTCATCGTTTGACGTGTTACTCTACCCGGGATGTTCTGCCATTCAAGAGGAGTCTTCCAATAGTTAGAGCAAACATTAGGGCCTAAAAGTTTCCAAAGTCCCAGAAACAGACTGAGACGGCATAATGGGATAACGATATGTATATATCATAATGTGTCTTTCCTATTTATGCATGATCACATCACTCTGGCACATCTGTCAGTAACATTGCAGGTCCGGAAACTTCTAAATGCATCCCATGGTTCCTACGTGTTTCTGTTTGTTTGTTTTTCTTTTGTTTGAACTGGATTTCTGCAAATCAGATTTTTTTTTAAATAACTTGCGAATTTTTTTTTGCTAAATTAGCTTGCTGTTTCATAAAGAAAAAAAAAAGGAAAATTACATAAACAACTCTCACTTCCAAACTGATATCACCAAATGCAAAGACTGAACCCAGTTCTCATTAAGGCCTCTGCCATGTTTCACTGCAAACTAGAAGTAGGAGAAAACAACAACTTTGATAAAACTTAAGAGTGTGTTTGACTCTCTCGATCAACTACTCAGCTCAAGCTCAAGCACCTCCCTGCATTTCCACTACTTAGCAACCGCGCACAGAGTGAGACGCAGTTTCTTAGAACGCTCCTTCTCAAATCTATGGTCCCAGCAGGCGATGCATCATTTTTACTTTTATTGTTTCCAAAATAATGTTGGTGCATTTGTTGTGGCAATTAGAATGCAATCACATTATCCATCCTGCACACAGCCAATTACAAAGCAGTACTTGTGTTAAGCCACAATACTTTATTTTTAAAGCAGCAACCTTCAAAGTTTCCACAAAAATTAAAGGAATTTGCCATTCGCCGAAAGCCCTGGGCTTGTCACAGTTCATATAATTTTGGGTTTGGCTCGGGAGTAATTTGCAAGTATTATTTCAAATGAAATCCTTTCATGCAAGTGCTGCATGTTTTGTTGTAGACAGCTGTCGAAAGTAATTGGAGTAATTTGATATGCACAATTTGAAGGTCCAACCTCACAACATAATTTACCACTTTGATTTAAAGATGGAACCACACACTGCTTATCAGGTTTTGGCACAGTGTTTGTTTCCACCTATGTTGATTTGTTCAGCTTGCTGAAACCATTGCTTTTTTAGCTGGGATGTCACTAAAAATAAACATATTTTTAGGATTTGTTACAGCGCTACAGGAATTTGGATGTGTTGGGTTTTGGGTCTGCACAGAAACTGACCAAAAATAGAAACGGACCCTGGTTTCTCTCATCTACAAAATATGATAATAATTGGCCATGCCCCGCCCTCCAGCTAAGCAGCATGTCACAACTGTCAATCATGGCTGAAGAGTAAGTGACTCAGACCACTGAACCTGTCCTCAAAACCTAGATATGCCATTACTGAAATAAAATTTTCTGCAATATACTGTCATTCAGTACAATTTTTTGAAAATTATACATATATTTTCCTGCAATGCTTTTCTAAAAAATATATATTGCAATATCTGAAAGTTGTAAAAAAAATCTATATTAATATCAAAATATACGATATACATTTTTCTACATTCTTTCAATGTATAGTGTGTATACAATCAATGTAATTTTGCGTAAGGATGGTGGTACATCGTTACTACAACAAGCGCAGCAACAGACACACAATGCAGACCAGAGTTTACGCAGCTCCACAAAGTTCCCATTTCTGTAGTCTTCTGACTGCATTGGGTAGGGAGGCACCAGTTCCTTGACAGCCACAGAGCCGCTCCGAGCTAGAGAACCAGACGTCCCCAAGACGACTCCAAATCCTCCACTCCCAAAAAGCCAGAGCCTTCCAGAAAGCTCTGGGGAGTGGCTCCTCGCCCCAGGTCAGGGCCCACTTTGAGCTGATTGCATCCCTCCGATTCGTCCTCGCAAACCCAGCCTGTTTACTGCGGCCGGGAGGCCCTAACTGCCACCAGAGTGCCGTCTGCTTCCAGAAAATGCTGGTGCGGGCCCCATCTGGGCCTGCGGTGGGAGCAGTTTAGCATGAGCACAAAACCACGGCCCCGCAGTCTCCATCTTTCCCTCTGAACACATTTGCCCGGTTCAGGCTATTCCAACCGTTATTTTACTGGGAAGTCACAATGTGATTTAAAACCTGCATGAGGCCTAGTGAAGCAGGCATCAACAAAAATAAAATGCATATGACAAAACATTTTTTTACATTTAGGTTGAAACTTCTGTGAGGTGCTTATGCAAACTTAGCCAAAATAAAAATACAAGTAAAATAATGTATATATATTTATATTATTTATTTCAAAATAATGTTCATTAAAAAAAATGTCTTGACATTTTTCACAATCCACTGTATGTCAGTAGTAGCTTTACAAAAACATTGTTCTTAAAGTACCTGATACTTTTCTCCTAGTTACACCCTGCATATAATTTTGAAGTTGCGGTGGGGCGGTTTTCTGAAATAGCATTTTACATTCAGTATGCAAGAAACAGACCATAGTTCATCATGGACAGCAAGTACATGGTATATATGTTCGGGGAAACACCCATTCCTTTTTAGGTAAAACATGTCACAAAGTATCCAAATTTACCTTAAAAGTTGTTTGATTTGACTGATTTAGATTTGGGGAAAAAGGCACTGAGAATATATTTTTTTAAATAGCTAAATATGCTGTAGCAGCTTCAGCTGGCTTGTGCATCATATTGAGGTTTTAATACCAATTCAAAAGTTGTCAAGAGTGCAATACCTTTCTGGATATAATGTTAAAGTTGTTCATTTTGAAACAATATCCTCTCAGTTCAAAGTCTATTATGTCTATTAATGTTTCTTTTTAATTATATGCCCAAAAACAAATAAAGCCAAACAATATTTTATAATAATTTAAATTAAAATGGAAACTGTTAGACCCCTTTAGACATAAATTGATCTGTTTTCAAGTTAGCATTTGTTAAAACATTAGTTATTTATTTTGAAATAGTTCAGTGATAACCAAAAAATAAAAAATAAATGGTCACACTAAGAAAGCAACACTTGCATTTGCCTTTCAGTCAACGCTAAAGACAAATGTTGATTGAATCCAGGCCTTGGTTTCAATAATAACAAGATTATTTTGGGCCTCCCAGTTGGCGTGTCCAGCTAAAGACCATGACTATGTATTATTCATTGTTATTACACTGTGATTTTTACCGTCATTGTGCATGCAGACATTGGAAATGTTAAAGGCAGTGTTGAGTTCAGCGTGTGAGTTGAAGCCATCTGTTGTGTACAGTCAAGAAAGCCGAGGATACAGATCGACACAACGCTCTCACTTAACACAAACCTCAGAGGGCTTAATTCATAGAGTAACACTGCATAAAGTACTCTATTGTCCAATTAATGGCTTTCCTGAATGACTATGACCAAAATAGAAAGTGTCATAAAGGCATGATTTGCGCTTCAATTTAAAAATAGCAGAGAAATGCTAACAAGCTGAGAATTGAATTTCTCTGAATTTATTGTCGACAGCAGGCCGGCAAACACCCGGTGGCGGGGGCTGGGGGGGTGGGGGTGAAAAACAGAGGGCTTCTAGAACTGTCATTGTCCAGCCGCAGGAATTCCGTCATCCAGAGGCTCTTTCTTATGTGGTCGCCACCACAACCGCTGCATTCCAGAACTTACAAACATGTTGACCAAAGGGGACTCATCAATCCGGAACATTCTGCTACCCTGGTTTTAAAAATCCAAATGGTTTCACTTGCTCCCTCTGAACCACCTGCCTGCCAGGCGGATGTGTTTCTCATTTGGCGGCTAGGGAGGCAGGATATTACAACCTTACCTTTTGCTCGCGTGGGGTCTGTGTCTGTGCATGTGTGTGTGTGTGTGTGTGTGCGGTGTGTGTGAATTTGAGTTTTTGTGTGTGTGTGTGTGAATGTTTTTACCTATATGAACAGAAATAGATGTGGGTTTGTACGCACATTCTATATTTGTAAATATGTACAGTATGGTTCTCTAGCCTTGTTCTATGCACTAGTAAGTCTGGATGAGAGCATCTGAAAAATTCCTAAATGTCAAAAAGTTTATATAATGTGTGTGTGTGTGTGGGGGGGGATGTGACTTTTTTCCAACTAAATATCCATCTTCTAGATTTGTCATCCACTGTGATTCTGAATCCACACGCATCGTCCCTGGTGCTCCTCCAAGTGCTAAAGAAGGACTCTAATTGAATCTGACAATAATTTTCACATCTTCCTCATACTCCGTCCCTCGTGCCATCAGCGACATCACTGTGCTAATGGTTGCCATGACAGCGTGAGCAATGCTCATTAATGACCCGGGTGGCAGTACTCCAGCTTGCAGTGTTCTGGGTGATATATTCGTCTGCGTCAAGTTATGTGGGGGTTGTTAGCTTGGAACAGCCATCATGTCCTATTGTGAATACCTTCACGGGGGAAAGAAATTGAGATTTGGTGCTGAAATTTTTATACAAAAAAGAAAGCATGAAATAATGAGACAAGGTTTTAGACATATTTGTTTGATTACATTTTATTACATTGATTACATACATGCAGTATGTATGTGCAGAATGTCATGGCGCAGAATAAATGAAAAGAAACTGAAATATGAAGAAAAAAAAACGTTTGACAGGATATAATGTATTGCTTGGGTATAGTCCAGGACTGTTAAGCTGCACTGGGACTACATTAGAACGTGTGCAGTTTTGACCAGTGCCATGTGAAGTCCCATTCCCATTTTACATATAAAGAGAATCTATCCTTTGCTGCTGACATAACCCCTCCACCACATTTCCACAGCAAAGTGCTTCACCGGCACTCCAGGCCTCATAACAAGTCTATTCGGGGTATTTTAATGGTCGCTATGTTGCAGGACGGGCTGGAGAAAAACAAACATCTGTTGTGGAAGGGGGGCGATGTTTCGAACGTGATCAAGCGCTATTTAACAGGGCCCCTCCGAGCCGTTCCCCGAACGACCTCGCGGCGTTCAGGACAAACGATCCCGGTGGCGTTTTTCTTTTCTTTTTTCACTCCTTTTTTTTCATCTTTTTCTTTCTTTCTGTTTTTTTCCCCCCGCTGGCCCTGTCCTTCGTAAACAAGCAAGAGGCGTGCCCAATGTCACAATGTGACGGTGGAGGACTTCCGTCGCCGAATGCCAAGAAGTCGATTGCAGCGGCCTGCTCCAGCGGGGGGGGGGGGAGCATCTGGCCTGTCCCACTCAGGCTCTCCTCTGCCCCATGCCTCCGCTAACCCCCCTCCTCACCCCCAAACCAAATGTGCCTCGACTTCAGGGCACTCTAATGAACAGCCCCACCCCAATAAATCTCAAAGCAGATTAAACCTTGTGTAAACTCCACTGACCACTGCACTTGGCATGCACTTGGGAAGGGTGTGTGTGTGTGTGTGTGTGTGTGTGTGTGTGTGTGTGTGTGTGAGAGAGAGAGAGAGAGAGAAAGAGAGAGAGAGAGAAAAAGATAGAGAGAGAGAGAGAAAGAGAGAGAGAGATACAGACAGAGAGAAAGGAACACATTTAGAGAGACAAAAATGGAAAAACAGCTGCTACTGTTTCAGTCAGGAGATTTGAAAATCTCTTAGCTTTGCTGAACGTGTGTATTAATTTTACTTCAGAATTATTAAATTACTTATTGGGACTGATTTTATTAAAGGGCTTCTTTTACCTGTGATAATCCAGAACCGATGAACATGCTGTACTACTTTAGTTTAGTGTAATTCCTAAATTTCATCTCACCTTAAACAGCTTAATTTTACTCTGGAAATGTATTGTAGGAAGGAATTTAAAAAAAGAAAAGAAAAGATTTAATTCAATTGTCTATGCCCATCAGAGGGGGATTTCTTTTAAAGAACTGAAGTTTCTAAAACAATCTGTTAAAACTTTTAAAACGAGCAGCAGCAAGACAGTAACCCTTCATAAACTCGCGATCTGTAATTTCTTTTTGAAAATGATGGCTATTCCTGGAGGATTTTTCCAGGCCCGTGATTAGAGAGGTTTTTTTGTGTGAAAAAAGCAATAAAATGCCCGACGGCTGCGAGTACTTCAGCGCTGCTCATCCTCGTCATTTCCCCTCTCTTTCATTCCTCTGACTTATCTCGTCTCAGTTTGGCTTGCCAGCGTTAGTTATAAGCCTACCTATCCTTACCCTCCCTCCTGCTGGCTGAGGAATCGAGTTCTATGAGAGGAGAGATTGTTGGAATAAAGACCATGCTTTTCTTTTTTAGTACTGTATGCAAGAATAATAAGAAAAAAAGAAGAAAAAAAACAATGATTAATGTTCCCCCAGCAACGAAAAGCTGTGTTTGCCTTGGATTTTCAAGCTTGATTAAGAATTATACAGAATATCCAACACATGGAGAAAAGTTAGGATTATGAATGAAGATCTATGTAGGTATATTTAGAGTTGTGCTCATGCCATGTTTCACTTTAATTAGTTCGCGATCAGCTTGTTTTCGCAGCATTTGTGCAGGAACAGGAGACATTGGGTAGCATTGCTCGTGTCTGCCGCCTGCTTTGTGATTCTCACCCCAAACTTTCCGACTGTAGTGTATCATTTAAGGCATTGTGGCTAGGCCTTCTTCCTTAACTTTAATTCACAATGAAATGTAAGTGTTAGCCTTTTTTTTCTTCTTCTTCACAAGCAGTTTGGGAAGTTCAGCAATCACTAAAATTAACTCAGTGACTCACGTTTGCGAAGAAAAAGCAACACTCGCTTATGTTTCCAAGTCAAAGTCTGCACAAATCTAGTCTGCGGAGCCTTACAATGTGGGCTGGCGATCTTCGGCACGTTCGGTGGGAGAGCTTTGTGAGGTGATCACAAAGCAATGAGGAGGTCTCGATTCCCCGCCACCCCACCCTCCCAGTCAATCCTTTAAGGTCTCGGGGCCACGTCTTGATAAGTCACCGCTGTGGACAGTTACACGTGTGAGTTTGGGGAACTGAAAGTCCCCCTCTTTCCAGAGAAACTGAGTGTGGATACGCCCACATATCAGAGTTCCTCATCAAAGCCCTTACAGTCTAACCACACGGCAGTACCCACCAACAGCTCTGTGGCTTCTCTCTTCCTCATCCATATTTACCATTTTAAAATATAGAGATATGCAGATCGCATATAAATGAATGAAGAACAAGAACTGGTCAATGCACAAACCACTTGAGTATTGCAGCCTTTCTCGAGAAAGACTGTAGCCTACACATGGTCAGGGAGGCTTTAATTGAGAATTACTGGCTGAAATATTGTATTGAAAAAGGACCTTCTGACACACCTGACTAGGTAGAGGACAGTTGCTGGAGAAATGCAAACAGCAATAATAAACAATAAACTCTGCGACACTGTGTCTCTTGCTGTGCTTGCAACGTTATTTATTGAAATAATGACTTACATTTCGGACATCTCAGTCAGACATCCGTTCAAACCAATTTCCAAAGTGCACGACCTCACTGGAATCATGCAGAGTAACGGTTGTCGGTGCGGTCGCAACGAGCATCGACGATTGACGTAGGGCCATCTATCGCATGAACGACGCGGCTAGAATAATCTAGAAAAGTGCAAAGACTCATAATTCAGCATGCACACGTAAACCTCAACGTCAAAAACCCTAAAGCCGTCGGACTGCAGACCGATAAAAGCGTTAAAGCGCGCTATCTTTTTTATATCGATTAAAGAGACGCAGCGGTGGACGCAGAAACAAACCTTTGATCGGGCGGCGCTCAAGCGGGCGCTCTGTAATAACCCGTCAGCATCGTTACAGCGGAGAAGGAAAAACAGTTGAAATTAGCTGACAGATTTTATTGGTCCCGAGGGTACCTCGAGACGCAGCATCCTGGCAAATTAAGGTTAAGGCGAGGCAGAGTGAATCCAGCCAGCCTGGCTTTGTCTTCTCTAATGGAACACCCAGCTCGAGGGCATTGCAATCCCCATATCTGATCTGTAATCATACAGGCAAAATAATGAGAAAACCCTTGTCTGTCCAGTATTGCCATCCATCTTATCCTCAGTTATGTGGAGAAACACATTTTATAGGGGGGGGGAAGGGTAGAGAGATTGCACAGGAGATTTGTAATTTTTTTGGTATGGGAATTTGTCAATGTCTGTCTTATTTCTAGAGATAGTCTCTTTTTTTGACAAATATTTTCAGAAGGGTCAAAAAGAAATACGTTGTAAATTTAGTTTGGGACCTTATCGCTTTTACGTTCATTTTTATTAGTTAATTTATTTTATTATTTTATTACATTTATGTATTAGTGTACTGTATTAAAAGTAGCATTATTAGTAAGTACAGTTTAGACAACAGTTTTCAGAGATAACTGAAATGACACATAATTATTAATTAAAGCACAGATTACTGCGGCTTTGTGACGGTCTCAGACCAGTTTGTTTGCAGGCAAACAGGAAGGACGCCTCAGAGCAACCGGTGTTTGGGAGAAGTCCTGGCGTATCTCTGATCTCATGTATCGCTTTGCTCATGAATCACAGCTTCTTTCAAAACCTCTGACAGCAGAGGAAACGCAGAATTTCAACATGGCACAGCTGGATCAACCAAGCGGCCTTTCCAAATATCACTGTGTATATTTGTTTGTTCCCTTTAAGTCAGCATACATGCTGTACTTCCTTTATATACCACATAATCTTTTCATGTATGCACACAAGTTACTAATGCAGTACAAGGCTGTGTGTATAGCACACACAACACAACACAACACAACACACACACACACACACACACACACGTTATATATTGTTTCTGGCTACAATGATTGATGTTTAATGGCATACATCTCTCACCTGTTGATTTAATTCTAATAGGTAAATGACAGCCATTGGTACCTACCTAATAGTCCTCTAGAATTCAATCTAAAATATCTCACCTGTGCGTGTGTGCGTGTGTGCCTGCGTGCATCTGTGTGTGTGCATGTGAGCGTTATACACACCGCCTTGTACTGCATCAGTATACCAGTTACATTAAATTATTATTTTAGTGCAACTTTGGCAAAGTATTCCTCTATGCACTAGAATATTTAAACATCCTGACAGCATGAAGGCCACATTACAATTCAATATTTGTGCTACTTCGTGTTTAGCTGCAATATCATTTTCTACATTCTTTATTGTAGTTGTGCTGCATGGGATTGATTGGCAATCATGCTGAATTAGCTCAAGGATGTTCCCTCTTGCACTGAGATCTGAAGCATTACTCCGCTGCGTCATGAAGGGCCACTTCTCTAATTGTAAAATGTCTTCACAGAATTATTATTGTCCACATTGTTCAGATTGCATCTGGTTACAGTTTCTGAAGAATGTTTTCAACTGAATAAATTGAACACACACGGTGACATGCAAAAGAATGTTCGGTTTCACCCTTCCTTAACGGATTTAATGGTGGTTCATATTTATATAGAACATTTTGCGGGTCTCAAGACACTTTTCAGTTTCACCTCAACCACCGCCAATGTGTGGAACCCACCTGGGTGATGCACGACAGCTGTTTCTGTGTCAGAAGGCCCCACCCCAGTGGCTGTAAAGAATGAAAAAATATAGTATTTTTCATATATTTGAAGGGAAATAGTGAAAAATGTTTCATTGGATGTTGCAGCCAGATGCAGGTGTCACTGGTGGTTTAACTTTTCAAAATGATTTTTCTGGTGTGGCTCATAATAAGTCAAAGTAGCCATTAAGAGAGATCAATGTCAAAAAGAAAAGCAGAGCATTTTGATGCGTTCAAAAAAGATAAATCTTCTTTGGACTAACACATAGTCAGTATAGGATTATTTTCTTCATGGACTAAATTACTAAATGTTATCATTGACTAAATCTGTACAGGGAACTTTAAGCCAAGTATCACTATTGTTCAACATTCTGCAACTCTTTGAGTGTCTCTACTGAAGGCAGCATATGTTTTATACTTCTTTTGCTCCTCAAAAACTGTTTTAGTCTTTAGGTTTGATAATTGTGTTGCACCGCTATGAGATAATGCAAGTAGGCTTCACCTATAAAGCTTTCAGTTATTAACATGAACAATGTATGTATTTATCTATGGTATGAGTTATATACTCAATTAATTACGTCTAATAAATCTTCAATGGAAAAGCCCTCCAGGAATGTACAAACTGCAGTGTAATTGCAGGACGGGAGTGGTACTTTTTTACTTTAAAAATGACACAGATGGTCTTTATGTTCCCTGAAATTGGGCATTCAAATGGAATCATCATTGCATGTACTGCCTTGTTTACATCTATTTAGCTTTAGGGTATTATAATGTTAATCAAGCTTCTTAACTGCTCACTTGGTATTCAAGCATAATTGCATTATTGTCCGCCTCTATAGTAAATGGGGTAGTGTGTGCATTTTTAAATGGCTACGTACTCAAAATTCTATTCGAAAGGATTAAAGATCCAATCTCATACACAAATTGTCTGCTTCTGATATGGTAACATTGTGAATCATATTACCTTCCATTTGGAAGAACAGACATTTGAACCATAGTCAAAAAAGATGATGCCAAATTAATAATATATCGAACTCATTAAGATCTAAATACAAAAATAAGGAAGGAAATGAAAACATAAATAAGCAGATAAACATTTGTCCATTTATCAGTGAATTCACTTTTTAAAAAATCATTTTGTTGTTCTTATGTTCTGAAATGCCAACTGATTTACATTTAAAGTTTGTACCAATGCCATCAATGTAACATTTGATGAGGACAATTTAAAAAGCATATTTATTAATGTGTGTCATTTAAACCATGGCTGCGATGGATTGGCCACCTGTCCAGGGTGTGTTCCTGCCTCTTGCCCAATGCATGCTGGGATAGGCTCCTGCCCCCTCGGGACCCTGACCAGGAATAAGCGGGTTAGATAATGGATGGATGGATGGATGGATTTAAACCATGGTATGCAGTATAAATGCATAAGCATAAAATATGTATGCGCTTATATTATATATTATAGTTCACTAGTGAAGTTTCACAGAACACACAGTGCATTCAAAATGTCAAAGAGAAAAAAAACACAAATTGATGGTATGTACGTACAAGACAAACAAAACAATACAATACAGATGATTTTTAAGAAAAATGTGTGTGCTGTGTGACACGGTGTTTGTATAATGTGGTCCTCTCAAAATAATTAACATTTATTATTCAGCTGCAGTCCGACATAACTCTCCCAAGCATACCCATAATGCAATGCAAGTATACACATAAAATGTAAAATGTTCTGTGCCAAATAAGCTGATAAAATACATTTTACTACAGCAGAGTACAGGGGATCTCTCTTGGTTTTCATTTAACACTGAGAATTTTTCTGTGCAGGTATGCATGTCAGACATTTTTGTAGACACATCAACTAAACTTCACTCCACATGTCAAAGTGTTGTAAAGCATTGGGAGCTATAGTGACACACAGTAGGCTATAAATTCCTAGTCTGGATGTGATGAATACATGCATACATTTTTTTTTTTTTCTTCATGGTTAGCTTTGCTTCGAACATGCTTTTGAGTCACCCCTGTAGTTCCGTCTGGAAGGACAGTCAAGGGCCCCTTTGCACTGAATCACCCGAGTGACATAGACCCCCCCCCCATCACACCAAACGTCAAGAGACGAGTCACAGTGTGTTTTTCCGTCACAGGGGGGCCCGCCGTCTAATGCCGTCTCATTAGAAGCGTTGGACCTTGAAGACTGCGACTTCATTCCATGCCGTACCAGGTCCCATGGCCTTGTCTTCACATCAGTGTACAAGCAGAGGTTTATTTTGTAAACCACTGTGTTCAGCCTCGATGGACATTGGCAGGGATGTTCTGCAGCTCTTCAAATGGGAAAATCAGGGTGTGGGCCAGGGTTCAGAATATCCCGCCCGAGACTTTGCGTGCTCGGCAATTAACGCAATAATGGTCTGCTAGTTCCTGTTTTGCAACCCTTTTGGCTAATTACTGCTTGTCCAAAGTGTTCGTAGTGCACAGTTAGACCATTATGCAAATACTGAGGGGTGTTTTCCTCATTTCTTTAATGAAGCTAATGTGCACTCACCTCAGCTCATCTCTCAGCTCTTCTGAAGCGGTGTGCAAATGACCTGCTGTACCGACTCCCAGCCTTATTTTCTGCATGGTTGCTGTTGGGAAATGCAAAGGTAGAGAGGGGTTTAGATATTTTCAACGGGAAGTAGCTAGAGATAGGGCAGAGAACTGCTGACAATGCACAACTGAAGTTTTCAAAGCTTCAGCTCACAGGGGGTGGGGAGTTGTGATAACACTAAGACTAACTCTTAACCCCTTCGCGTTGATGGCAAATTTGGTCAATTCTCATCTATTTAGGGGGTGCTCTGTTTAAGGCTTTATAACCCCAGGTGTGAGCATCACATACACTTGGTAAATGGCTTAAATGAAACAAGACAGGTGTGCCATTTGCAGTATAAACTTAGATTTGTTTATTTTCATAATTTAAGTAAAAATAAAGAGCCACAAATGCAAAAAAAAACTTTAGAAAAATGCACAAAAAAAAGCTAAATACTAAGAGCTACATAAGTGAAACAGGTAAATATATACATTTCCTGGATCATAAACTCCATGTCAACAAGTATGCAAAATCTGAGGATGATATGCAGAACTACTAAAGGTCTATGATGCAAAACATAGACAGTGTACCCTGTTGTCCATTAGTGGCTTTAAACATATCAAAATGGCTAAATTGTGTACTGCTCTAAATAAAAAAGAGAGACACATTTAACTACAAATTAACAGTTTTGACTTATAAAACTCACTTTTGCATCATTTTCAAGTGGGAATGCTTATATTTTCCTCAGTATAGGGGGGTAGATATCCATGGGTCCAAAACCCCTATGCAAAACATACAATTAAAATTTATATAATTTGTTTTGTCCATTATAAAGAATATACATTTGCTTCTTCTGATGGATTAAGATAAACATATTGATATGACAGTGTTACATACAACTAAATATGTAGCCTAATCATTCACTCTTGTACCTCAATAAGACATCACTTTTCCCTGTACTTTAAAATGTGTATACTTTTGCCCCAGGATTGCATTGTTTTGTAGTTTTTTTATATTCTTAGTCATTTTGACTCATTTTGATGCTAAAATAGTATTCCACCATCTGCAAAATGCTGCCAAATGTTCTATCTTCAATGGAAATTGGTAGGCTACATCAAAAATAAAATTAACGATTGTACTACAGTATGTGAAATGCGCTCAAAATGCGAAAATAACAAGGGGCCTATCAATCATATTGGAAAGACAGTGCTCGAGTGGACAAATTAACTTACATCTGTAGCCAGCGAGAACAACTGCATTTTAGACGCATTTTTTTATTTTTTTACATATCGGTAAAGGGGAACTTTCCTTCCTATTGCGTTATTTATAGCTTGCTAATATGAGACCGTGAAAACGAAAGCTGCTGTTAAAGCACTGAAGAAGACATGAGATATATCGTTGCTAAGGGTATAATGTACTCTATTGGATAAAAGAGCCAACAATTAAACCAGAATGAACTTTAATGAACGAGATAGGCTTGTAGGACATGGGGGGTATTACGAGTCGACGTTTCAGATAGTGTAATAGCGGTATAAAGTGTTGTGTATTTTGCAAACCGATTGTACCAGAGAATAAATGACCACTGAATTTTGAAAGGAATATCTTGTTGTGTAAAACCAATGGTAGGATGATTGTATATGAATTTTATATTTATTAGCATATATTGCAAGTAGAATACATGGTAGAATGAGAGAATACTTTCACATGTTTATTTTGCATTTGAGTTAGCAGCTTTTAGGCGGCTTTTCTGGCATACAATCAGGCGATTGTTGGGTTTATCTTGTTGCTATGACGGAATTTAAATTTTATAGGATGAATAAATATATTTATGAACTCAAACATAGACGCTATTGTCCACTATGTCACGCATGGGTAGGTGATAGACTGGGTGGGGCTTGCTTGACATGCTTGTTAAATGGGCTTGCTACGGGAAAATAGTGACACTTAGAAACTATGCATTGGGCAGAAATCATCACAAATCGTCTACCAATAAAGTTAAAACACAGAGTTTGAGATTTCCACCAATAGTTTGGCTGCAGGAGCAAGGAACGTCTCAGTTGAGCAAAAAGGTGGCGCCGGCGGGAACTCCACTATGCATCTGCATAAAGGAGTTAACGACAAATGTTGACTGAATCCAGGTCAGGGGCCTTGATTTATATTAAATTTGTCCTTAACTGTAACCTGTAAATAAATGTAAACATTAGTTTCTTTCTACACAAGCACAGTTTGGCAAGTTTAGTGATATTATATTACCTTTCCAAACTTTGATGTATGAAAGCTTGCATTCATACATCAAACTTGCAGACACACACATGCATGTGCGCACACACACACACACACACGTATGTAGAGTATACATGGTATAGAACTATATAAATAGTATCATTCCACAATAATCATCCTTTTTTTCACACCTTATACAGTGTTCCTATTGTTCGCTGTTAAACATGTTAAAATGTACACGTTTTTATGGTAACAGCTGTGACTGGGTCATCAGGGACAGCTCTTTGTGCAGTGTGATATACTAACTTTCGACTGGCTTGGCAAAGAGAGGGCTCTGGAGACATGAGCAGGGGGGGTGAAACACATGACACAAAAGTGCCCCCCTCCCACCCGTTTACCAAGAAGGGTTCTGGGAGGTAAGTCAGGCCGTCCAAGCTACCTTCCAAAGACCTTCAGCTAAGACCTCCAATCGCACTGCGGAGATTAAGGGCTGCAGTCGCATTAAACCGTACCAGCGGCTGTTTGGCAAGTGTTTCGCCCGCGAGTGGCGATGGCAGGCTCTCTGTTCCTGCACAGGCACACGGGAGCGATGGAAAGTGCCGGAACATAGGGACTGTGCCGAGCCTCACAGCCCTGTGCCAGAGGGTGCGGCCAGCTGCCCTTTCCATTTTTCTTGGTGTCTGAAAGACCACCATCATCGGTGTCCCCACACATCGCAGCACCCGCGCTATCCTGTAGCGCTACGCTAAATTCGTGGATCCGTGGAGCTGTGTGTAATATTATTCCGTCTGTTAGCCTGGGCTTGCCGTAGGAAGGGAACGCCACCAAATGGAGGTCAATGCCTTTACCAGTGCTTTTGTGCTGTTACAGGGGCTTTGTGAACTGGCAGTCCACAGCACCACTGCAACCCCACAGTCAGCCATTGTGTTTCATAGATAATTGAGACCCAGGCTTGCAAAAGTGGGAGGGAAGGGGAGGCAGAATCAGCGCAGGTCAACTCACCTTTTGTTGTTTTTTTATTTAGACCTGAACTTGAGGGTGGGCAGAGCCTCGTGCAAAAAGCTGCGGTCACGACCAGCTATACAGGGTTTTTATTTTGAAGGACAGGAGCAGGCAGCACGCATTCCCTCTGGAGTTCTGAGGGTTTTGTGTCCACGGGGCGCAGTGCGGCGGACCCAGGGGTCCAAGCTCTTATGTTACCGGCCACCTGCACGGAGAGCAAAATGTCAGTTTGAAAGAAACAAACGGAGCCGTCTGCCACGGAATGCTTACGGTGGGTGGTGGATCTTCGTGGACAGAGCCTCTTTCTCACATAAGGAAGTAAGCAATACCCGTAGCTTCACTGCGCTCCTGTTTTCCCCTGTCTGGAGGAACTGCTCCCTTTCTCTGCACAATGCGAGGGAAGAGCCATTCATCTGGGGATCTGAAACAGACGATGTGCTCTCTCATTCCCGCCTTACCCCCCCCCCCCCCAATAACCCCCCCCACGTCGCGTGGTTGCGGAAATAGACACCCCGGCGAGGAACACCAGGAGAGTAGAAAAATGAGACTATTCGGAAGATAGAGAAGACTATTCAGACGATACCGTCGTACCCGAGATATTTTTGTGGCGCTTTCTTGCAGTAGTTTGTCTGTTCCAAACACTTCACAGTTCGGTATGGCTCTGCGAAAGCTTTCAGTAGAACAAGAGACCATCTCCTGTGACTCAGATTCCAGATCTCAGCCACTGACTCACTGCTCACGAGGAGCAGAGAAATACCATAAGCATTATATGCAGCATACGTGCGTATGCGATAGCATCCATCATACATCTAATATACAGATTCCTTCTGTCTTTCTGTCCCTCCCCTTATGGACATTCTATGTATTTTAAAATATATTTAAATAAATATAGTATCAATATATTAAAGCACAATAAATACATAAATTATTGTCTTTTTAAGATCATGCAGTATATTATATTGCATTAAAATATGACCTTTTTTAAAAAATAGTTTTATTTCATTGTCCATTTGCCAGTTCTTAATGGCTTCAAGCTCAGTATTGAATATTTTAATGGTCTTAAGATTTTTTAAGGGGGTTTCTTTCCTGAAGATAAAGACATATTTGTTCTCTGTAGAAGCAGCTTTGGAGCAGGTCTTTTGTGTGCCGTTCACAGTAGAGGAGGACTTTAGAAAACGCAGTTCTAATGGTCCTCAGCAAAGCCCTTGTGATGCTCAGATTAAGAAACCACTACAGCCATTAATATGTCTTTTGAAACCCAGCCCTGCACGTCTTAATGAAGAAGAAACCCTTTATTCTGCACCAATACAAGTGCTACACTTATAAGACATGTACAGGTATGTGAAAATAGTATAGTATAACACATGCTCGGCAAGCTGGGCATTCATTCAACACAGCCTGTGCCAATACCATTGCGAAAGCCAATCAAAGCAAATAGCCTGGTAGATTCTTACAGTGTAATTGCGATGCATGTAATCATTAACCTTGGCACAGACCGGGGAGTTAATGAATCAAATCAATACCTCTCTCCTCTGATCCATAATTATTTGAAAGAGATGAAAAATTAAACAGGCCCAGCCTATGAGGTTATCATGGCATGCAATTAGCCCGCCGGAGGGAGATTATGTTAACGTTACCTAGATACCGACGGGGAAGTGCAATTTCTCTTTCAGCCAGTTTTATAATGAAGAGTGCAATTACCTAAATAGGTCAGCAGAAGACATGCTGCACTTTTTATTCTACCTGCGAGGAGCTCTTTTAAAAAGCTCTCCCGGATATCTGTTAAACCCCCCAATCCCCTTCTCCCCCCCCCCCCCCCCAAGGTTTGTTTCTTTCCTGGATGTCTCATGACTGTGAACCGCTAATTAAATATCCCAGCCGTCTCGGACCTTATTATATGGAACCTATGCAGATGTAGCCTCTTGCACGAGATTGTAAAATGTAAAATAACCGTGGGATACAATGTATTTGTTAAATTATGGATATGTTCATCTGTCATGCACAGGACTGTGATTTTGGAACGTCGCACAAAAAAATCACTGCTCCTTCATAATATATCATTAGGCGTCACATAGCACCAACACAAAATATCAATACATTAATTTCTATTGTTTTGCAAAAAAATGTAATGACTGCAGCAATGGGCAAGGATATTTTAACTAATATCTAATATTTTAATTCATAATACAGCTGGCAATTCAGATGCTACAGAGACGTGATAAAGGTAAACACTGTCAGTTAAAATAATGGCATGTCACTGATTATCTAGCTGTAGATAGGATTAGTATACGTAATAATAATACAGAAATTATGAACTGGCTAGGATTTGTACATACATTATAATCATGAACTCATACAACATTTTAACACCATGCAATTATAAAAAAATGTGATTATATTAAAAAGAACACAACATTTGTTGGTGTGTTATTAATGCTTCGAAGATTATTTAATTTTACCATAGAGACCAAAAAAAGCCAGATGCCATCCCAAGATTGTTCAGGAGATCTCTTGGTCAACAGACAGAAAACTGTGGAGCATGTAATTGTTTATTTAATTTCATTTCAAATACTAAATGAATACCATCAAGCCCTGCTTTACATTCCAGCATGCTGTTCATTTTATAGCTTTCGGACTTAAATTATACAGTATATGAAACAGTAAAGTTATTCTATATTTTAAGGGGATACTTCACTTTCGGGAATTTGTTACATTAGTTGAGTTTGAGCGTTTGTGCTGGATTTCTTTTTGTGTATGCAATGAAGGATATCTCAGATGCTTACAAAGGTTTCCGACAACCAGGCTGCTTTACAATGGCAGGTATAGGGGCATTTGGGGGTTTGTGATCTAAAGCAAGAAAAATAAATAAAGAATTCAGTTCAAACTTCAAATAACTGAAAAACAGCTTGTACACGCTTACCGTGGGTGGTGGATCAGCGGTGTTATATTCCCAGTGGCTGTACATATGAACAGATTCATTTTATAGCATTTGTTCACAATTACAAAATTATAAATTTTATCATATTATTTCTTTCCTTGAGCACAGCTGTTTCAGTTCATATGTGCCATCTGAAAAATGTCCAAATAAGATTCAACGTCAAGAATAATCAAGTAATATACAAGCACTCAACCTCTGGAGGGATAAAATCACTGTACAGGCTGATGTGGAGTTACTTGAAGGCTATTTTCTGTACAAGCTGATGTGGAGTTACTTGAAGGCTATTTTCTGTACAAGCTGATGTGGAGTTACTTGAAGGCTATTTTCTGTACAAGCTGATGTGGAGTTACTTGAAGGCTATTTTCTGTACAAGCTGATGTGGAGTTACTTGAAGGCCCTTTTCGGTACAATCCGATATAGTTACTTGAAGGCTATTTTCTGTACAAGCTGATGTGGAGTTACTTGAAGGCTATTTTCTGTACAAGCTGATGTGGAGTTACTTGAAGGCTATTTTCTGTACAATCCGATGTGGAGTTACTTGAAGGCTATTTTCTGTACAATCCGATGTGGAGTTACTTGAAGGCTATTTTTTTGCTTTAGACCACGAACCCCTGAATGCCCCTATACCAGCCACTGTGAAGCTGACAGGTTGTCTGAAGCTTCTATAAATATTTAAAATATCCTTCATTGCACACAAAAACTGTCTGGGCCAATTGAAAACATTCACTAAGTCTTATATACGGTATGAAGACTTAATTCAAGCCATGGCGGTAAAAGTGCAGTCCAACCCATATTATTAGTGCAGAACTTTTATTGCCTATAAATGTCAGTCAGAAGCTGATTTTTAAAAAAGGAAAAAATGGGGTCAAACCAACATTGCTAAAGTCTCTCCAAGCTGTGATTTCCTCAGTTCTAAAGCACGTTTCTTATGGGTGCAGTAATCTTGTTTTAAAAAAGTTACATTTCTAACCCTCAGTTAGAGAGAATTTCTGAGTTAGATGGTTAAATTATCTTATGTGGCAAGTTCATTTTAAAGGAGTATGAGCAACCTCTGTCTTTTTTGTTCTATATTAAGACTCAAAACGTAACTGCCTCCACACTTAAAAGTAGTGACATTTCACAAAATATAATACCATATGTAGCAGCATATTCTTAAAGCATTCTTTATCATAATGCGGTTACATATGCATCTACTTATGTAACTCGTTCATAAGCTCTAGGCTGTATAGCACCTTCATAAGCACTGCATAGATATTCATAAATGCTAATGTCAATGGCCTCAAAAAGGAAAATGTGTGTAACCTCCTGACGTAACACACCATATGCATATTTGTTTCTATGGAAATATGCCATTTATAAATGCCTATGTGGTGCTTATGAAGGTAGTATGTATTGCTTATATACCTATTCTGAAGGATAATTAACAGAAAGCTATTGTACATGATTAGGATTATTTCAGCATTTCAGGACATTTTTGAGTTTGAAATTTTTCAAAAAAATATTTTTCTTTTGATATTTTTGGCACTAAATTGAATAAAGGACATGATAACATTTCAGAAAAACATGCTGTGCCATCTCAGCATGCTATTATACACAAAATGTGATGGGTTTAGTAGCGTTGAATCAAATGCGAAGGTAAGGGGGTTCAGAACAAGTCACCCACACAGGTGAGGACCACTAAGGAAGTAAAAACTACTAATACGTAGAAAGAAAAAAGAAATAAATCCTAGTAGCTAAACAGCCAAATAATAATCAATCCAGGAAAATAGGGTGAACTCGAAAACACAAGTAAGAGCACAAAATTATGTCTCCCGAGCTCAATACTAGAGTACGGAAGCCCTGAAGCGCAAGGTGAAAAAATTATTTTTTAAGAGCGTTTAAACGGGATAGTAAGTCGTTAATACGAGATAGTAAGTCGTTAATACGAGATCGTAAGTCGCTAATACGAGTTATTATCTTGTTTATTCGAGATAGTAAGACGTTTATACGAGTTATTATCTCATTTGTTCAAGATATTATCGCTTTTATACGGCTCGTTTATGCGAGTTATTAACTCGTCTGAAAGGCACGTTTTTACGAGATATAAACTCTGATTTCACTGTGTATTTTGAGTGCAATTAAAGCTGTTTTTGAGTCCTTGCGTGCTTCATTTTAACATGGGGGGACGAGGGGCTGTATATATTTTTTATATATTTGTAACACTTAAAATATAGGCTAATGTTCTCATCAGGAGAGGGCAGTATGGTTACGCGAATCATTGATTAGTTTCTTTCTGGGTGCGGGGATTTGGAAGACCAAATGTGACACAATAAAATAAATAAATAAGAAATGAAATAGATAATGAAATAAATAAATAAATATATATATATATTCATTATTTTACAAGTCCGGCATATTAGGCTGTCAAGATCAGCATATTTGGTAGTGTATTGACAGATGCAGAGCTCACCTGATAAATAAGAATTAACTCACTTAGGGAACAAATTTTCGTAAAATTTTTTCGTACTTGTGAAAAATATCTGCATAACCCAGATGACCTTATTTCTAAATTCCCCAGAACAGCTATCCTATTTGTAAAATTCCCTTTTAACTAGACTAGCCTACAGTAGTTGTCAACATGTAATAATTGGTTGTAGGCGTACAGTAGGCATAAATTAATTAAAAGTTTCAGAGAAATATGAATAGGCTACTATAATTGGGACGTCAAAGAGTTCCACTAGGGAGCCACCGTGGTATATCGCATTCTGCAGAAATAGCCCAGCTATAATTACAAAATGAGATGGAATTTTTATAGTAAGTTGCAAGTATTCCACTTAGATACCTTCACACATTTAGATACCTTCGCTTTTCTTAACAACTCGTAGCCTACGTATGCAATTTTACAGGGGTTAGCCTAGCTACTCGTAGCTGGGAGAAAATAGCTTCCTCATCCAGGAGATCAGCTTCACCGAGAATGTACTGTGATTCGCCGTATATAATTAGATGTGCGTATGATATACCCAAGTCATATACATGTAACTATGCACTACGACAGGCTATAGCCTAATGCAATAAAAATGTACATTATTGTTAAAGTTTGGAGCCATAACTGCTCACAGTTATCTATGAAATGCATCGTATTCCATGCAGTCTAGCATTATTAAACATCCACTGAAAGATAGGATGCCTTTACCATAGCTTATCATAATCCTGACAACATTTTGACGACTCTTTTACGTTTATACCAAGCCAGATAAAAAATTTTAAAAACCTAAATAAAATTTGCTGCACAAATTGAGAATGAGAGTATTGCCTGCATTATATAAGTAGGCCTAAATTAACGTAATATTATGGCCTAAATACAATATCCCCATAAAGACACATCAGCAAATATTACTGTAGCCTATATGTATACCATTAAAACGAGGGAAGTTTACCCGAAGCTACGTGTTGATAAGAAAAGCGAGGATAGCGAAATGTGAAAAAAGCCACGTAGAATACTTACATCTTGCTCTAAAAATTCTAGCTCATTTTGTAATTATAGCCGGGCTACATTTCTGCATATTATCTCTATAATAGATGCATCACTCATCCAATACACAACGCAGTTAAAAACGCAGACGTTAGCCTATATTTTTAAGTGTTTTGCCTCCGCTCCCCATGTTCAAATGACAAACGAAGTAGCCTACACAAGCAAGGACTCAAAAATGGCTTTAATTGCACTTAAAATGCACGTTGAAATCAGTTCAGAGCGGAGTTATATCTCGTACAAACGTCTTACTATCTAGTATATGTATATGTGTATTTTGTTGTTAGTTTAGGGCAGTGTGAGCTTTGATTTCTTGAGCAACTGAAGGAATCTTTTTGCCTATATTTTTCTTTCGTTTTTCTTTCTTTGTTTTAAATCATAATCATTGATTTGAATGAAATAGGCCTAAATTAAGCTCTTTCCTTTTTTGATATTTTACTTCCCGTTTTTGCCTGTAACACGCATTACTACAGTCACACAATCATTTAAATGAATTTATATTAGATATTGAAGTGTTTTAATTATTAAAATGTGGTCCTTTAAAATAGAAAATAATTTCTAACCAGTTTTGATTGGGCTCCTTTTCCTGATCAGTGGGTGTAAATAAGTTCAAATGAATGCATATTAACTTTTTTCATCTCAGGTGGGACTACTGTGCTTTATTCTTTGGCATCAACCCTGTTCCGTCAGTTATGTTATAACCAGATTAACAGGGTTGACAATAACAGGGTTGATAATTAGTGCCCTAAAACTGTTATAGCTACCCCTGTGGTGAAGTAAATGGAAAGATAACAATTGCATTCATATCAAATTTTTATTACATTTTAACATATATTATAATTTTACAAAACGCTTGTTCTTTTCTTCATGAATTAAGCGTAACAGGGGTGACGAGTTATGCTCATCCCCTTATGCCAAGCATTGAAAAGTAAGTTAAAAAGGCAACTAAAAGGCAACTAACTTATCTCTTCTTGCACACTGGCTATCTATTTGAAGACATAATGTCAATTCCTCAAGGTCGTAACACTCACGGTGTAATTTCATCATTTTTTGCAGTTTTTCCCATCATTATAACAGGGTTGACTGAAACTTGGGGATAACATTTAAATTCCATTTTATTTTACATAATAATGGGTTAGTATTAATATAATTTTACGGTTAGTATTAATATGCAAGAGGACATGTTAAAGTTTTTATTAGTGGTGTATTTTTTTAAGTAAAATATTTTTTTATATTGAAAGTTGTAAATAAAAGTCTCTTGATTAAGCTCAGGGAAATGCGATTTCGCTTGACTTGCGACTTTAAAAAATGTTTTTAATATCGATAAAAGACACTAGCATGACACATATTTAGTGCTATTAAGATCAACACACAGAAGTTGAATACATTATTATTCTTATGTATTTGTGTACCATTTCGTTTTTATTAATCAAAATGTCCAACGGACAAAAGATGTCCTCCAATGCTGAAATGACCCATAAATCTGATAAGAATATAAGTTGAAAAGGTTATTAAAGTTCTCATTCATTCATATTGAACACTTCCTTATACAGTGGATCAGGTCATAAATGCAACGTAATTGTCCCTGCAAAACGGACCCACCAATCAACTGTGATCGGTATTTTTAAAGATTCGGCGTTGCACTGAAACAACCTGCGCTGGGATACGTGCCTGTCATAATATTCAGCATCGATTCACTCTTCACAGCACCAGAGAGAGTTTTTGCTTAGCATTCATTCAAATAATTGTCTTTATCATTATCATAATCACGATCAGCGTCTGAGTAGAGCGTCGATCTGGGTCCTTGTTCATAGTGATTCATCTACATCATCAAAGTCCTCTGGCTGAATAAGAAACAGTGAAGTCTCAGTTGGAAAGATTTCTAAGGAATTATAAATAATGCTCCCATCTCTCTCAAACACCATTACTGAGTAATTATATATGTCTGAATACATATGTGTTTTCTTTTCAGACCTCTGGGATCTCTTTTTCTCTCCCTCTCTCTTTCTCTCTCTTTCTCTCTCGCTCATTTTTGTAAGTATGCTAATACTTTGATCTTTAACAATTTCATTGTACTCCAGCAACCGTGGTTTTCCTCGCAAAATTGTGTCAGTAAACCATATGGATGTTAGCTTTGTGTCAAAGTGTCAGACGTTTTCATGGGTTATTTTACAGATGGGAATCTCTTCATATCAAAAATCAATGCTCAAGCGAAAAGGTAATTTTGCCTCACTGTTTTATTTAATATTTTCTTCGCTGGAAAACAGAAAACTTTATAATGGCAAAGATCGCAGCGTTCGATCAATTGACAGAAGTAATTGGGTTTATTTCATTCTTTCTGTAATACAATAAATTGTATGTTTGGATAGAGTAATCAGGAATATTTCTCTCTCTCTCACTCTTACTCTCTCTGCTCTGTATGTGTTGTTGTAACATGAGAAGGGCGCTGGGGCTTGAAGGATTTTCTCACCTCTGTAAAACACCCTGGCAGTCTGGTTTGAAGGCCACACTAAAAAATAAGCCAGATAACATGCCCTGCTGCTGGACAAATGGCAGCTAGCAGCTGGCTGGGGAACTGACGCAGATCACATGCCCCAATGTAGGTCAGATGGTTCCGGAGCCACCCTGGCTCTTCACACAGCCCCACCACCCACCTCCACCCCCCACCCCCAAATCACGTGACAAAGAGCACCGGCCTCCCTCCGGCTCCCGCACCAACATTCCCAGAACCTTAAGCCAATGTTACCGAGAAGTCGCTGTGGTGTCGCAACACCGTAGTGAGAATGATTTGTGTTAACAAGGTCAGCCTTGACTGTATCGGGATAATAGAAGAGTCGCCTTGGATCCCGTTCCCGCGGTTTCCCAGCCATTGGAGGGAGCGGACGTCTCCCCTGTTATGCAGCCTAGACATAAATCTGCAGCAGATATCTGTTTCAACCATAAGCCTCTGTGTTTAAGAGCGAGTCCTGAGGATCTAATCACACAGATGCGCCATGATTCTGCTGTCTCAGCATGCCAAGTTCAGAGGAAAGAAAACAATTGCGTCTGCCAATGTTGTTTCTATCCAGATTGTGTTTGTAGCATGCTTCTTTCCAAAGGGGTTAACTTTAAATGGAACTGACCATCGCAGTGTTTTGAAAGAAGCAGGAAAAATCCAGGCCTCTGCAGAAACAAAAAAAAGCGAAGACACAAGTTAACACAAATGATGGCAGCTTATTTAATATCAGTCATTTTCTGGAGAGAAAAAAAAAAACAATGCCAGGGCAAGGGCTCTGCACTGTATTCTGCTTGATAAGAATGCATGAATACAATGTAATGTCATTATGAAAAATGTATTTTATATGTTAAAAATGAACTGTAGTAGCACAGTAAAGTGGCAGGGAAAATCATGTGAAACTTTGCCATTCCTTTTGGAAAGCATCCTTCTTCTTGCCATAAAATATACCCCTTGCCATGGTAACAGGAGTACTAACAAAGCATGTGGATTACATATGCAATTATTTAAAAAATTGTGTGTGTGTGTGTGTGTGTGTGTATACAGCTATACGGCTCTTGTGGCTGCATGGCTTTTTGCCTTAGCGTGAGTCTCCATTGCTCAGTCCCAGTAGCCCAGCGCCCCTGACAGATTCACAGCCTTTGAAATTGTGAAACCAGAAAAGAATAATGATTAATAATAAATGAGGGGGAAAGCTGTGCCCTGCGCCCACTGACCTGAGGTATTTATTGAAAGCAATTTTGTAAACACACTAAATTTACCGGTGCCTTGCTGTGGGGAACGCAATGATGAAATGGAGAACGGCCCCACGGTGCAATGGGCTGTCCGAAATGAATATCGCACCTCTAATGGCCGCAGTTAGCAACTCGGTGCCACGCAGTCACCATTAATTTTATTTATATACGATCCAAAAGGAGTGAAACATGTGCTAGCGATTAGCAGGAAAAAAAGCTCCAGGAAGGTTTAACGTTATGAGTTTACCTTGGCACGTGAAAGGAATGAATCTAACACACTCGGCTTATGAGAGGAAACGCCGCTGAACAGGTCCTTGTAGACACATTGTCTAAACTCATAGACTGTTTTAGTTACTTTTTTTTGGTCGGCCAACTGACCATAAGCTGCCATAGGGAATGAGTAACAGAATTACAGCCATGGTCATTCGAATAACTGCATCCATGCAACCACACACACACACACACACACACACAGGCACGCACACACACTGCACAGCACTGTGATCACTGTCAGTAAGTTTCTTGCTTCAGTGTTTAATCATAGGTTCATTTATTTTCAATGAATCTATAATTATGGCAAAGTACCATTACGTAGACATGGAAAGTGGCAGATTTTTGGTTGATTATTATCAAAAAAAATCAGCTAATCTTTTCTCTTTATCTCTAATAAAATGTACACCGTCATCTAGAATTTACAGTACTTTTAAAAAAAAATTTGTATATACTATTTTATCATATTCTACAGCCACAATCAGATAACATTTTTAATTTAATTGAACTCAGCAGGTATTAAATGCATTGTTAGCAGGGAAACCACTCTGAGGCTTTAATGAGAAGTTTATTAGGTTTCTGAATTCATTCATACTGAATCATTTTGTAAGTCGGAATTATTTATTTATTAACGCAAATAAATATTGTGCTTTTACATGCAAACACTTAAGTCAAAACATGAAATTAAATGAAGAGATGCAATAATGTAATAATGGTTAAAAACCATTCTTAATATTAGAGAAATGAACAAACTACAAAATAACAAATTATTTCCAGTTAATTTGAGCAAATGTATGTTTGCTCAAAGATCGGACATTCCCACTAAGTCAGGGATGTCCAATCTTATTCAATAAGGGCTGATGTGGATGCAGGCTTTTGTTTTAGCCCAACACTATGACACCTGATTCAACTAATTAACTAATCATGGTTTTCAATGAAGACTATGGGTGCGTCCCAATACCCGAAAAATGCACCCTCCCTTCCTCCACTACCACCTCCTCTACTCCATGCCCTGGAAACGGATCTTTGTGTTTTAATCTAATGTTGCTGATTACATCTTAATTACATATTAATGGTTGCATATTAATTAATTTGGATGCAAACCGCAATGTCAGGTACATTGTATACTGTACATGCCAATACTTTTACTCGAAACGTTCAGGCAGTTTTACATACTTCCGGGTAGGAGAGGAGTGGTAGTGGGGGAGTGGAGGAAGGGAGGTGGGGAGTGAAGAATATTGGGACACAGTCCTTGATAAGTAGAATCAGGTGTCTTAGTGCTGGGCTTTAACAAAAACCGATGGCACCTGCCATAAACCCTTTTTAATAAGATTGGACACCCCTCGCACTAAGAACATTACGAGTATGACTCGTTAGACCAGTATGAGTATAGAGTGCATGACGGTAAAATTTGAATATTTTCCGGTTGGTTTGAAAAATCAAACCAACAATATCATAACAGGGAGATGCACAATACTGGAGGGTAATGCGAACAGAGCATCCCATTTTCATTTTAAAAATCATAACTGAAAGTAGGACTGCCAAATGTTCTGAAATGATCGGGCAGTCCATATCGTATCTCAGTCAGTTCAGCTACTGCAGAGCAGAGACTGTTTCAGTTAGATTCAATTTGGTTTATGTGTATACTCCTGTCAATTCAGTCATATTATGTATACCAGGCAATCTTTCTGTATTCACTCAAAAAAAAAAAAAATGCTAAAGCCTATTTGGCAGGTATATCCGAAACTCACAAAATCAACAAATAGTTCAAAGGTAATGTTTTTTACAATAAATGTATTTGTTTAACATACGCAGAGTGTTTGTAGATGTAGCCGTCTGTAATACATAAGGCTATGACTTCCACCAAAGATGAAAATGGAAAATGAAATATCTGATTTCATATGTGATTTTTTCATTGAGATGGGTAAGAAACAATTTAAATAGCTAGTGTGAGAATATGGAATGGTATGGAGCATATGACACAAAGGACATTTGATGTTTTGACCAAAATCTAAGACTGGCATAAACAAAAGGTTTCCTTAAAGGGGCAGTTCCTCCAAAAATTTAATTTTGTTTCTACAAACCTGGGCCCATATTCACAAAACATTTTATCTTACCACTAAGTGGTATCCCAAATAGCAGTAAAGGTTTCTAGCTAAGAGTTTCCTCTTAAAACCTATTTACAAAGCTGCTGAGACCAACTTTTACTAAAGAATGGGGAGAAATCTTAAGCTAAAAGAAAGGGCGGGGTTGACTTTGTTGCTATGGATGATGTCATGTTTCATGAACAAGCTTACTTACTATGCCCTCGTTGATTGTTCCTTAACCATTATACTACACTGCTGCCCCTGAGATATACCTAGTTCATCTGCACTGCATAACAGCATTTTACCTGTGGCCAAGTAGCGTAGAGTTGTCAGAACCTTGATCTCCGGTGTTATTGGGTTGTTTCTGTTTGTTGGTGAAGTCACTGCATCCCTGACTAGCTCTACTATTATCATAATACCCTCGCGATTAAGGCGATACCTTTTTAAATGCTCAGTATCATTAAATGCTTCTAAAATTGTTGACGCGATTACAATTTGGATTGTTTGTGATTTGGTCTTTGTGATTTAGAAGTCCTCTTGACTACCCCTAACTTTTCACAGATTGAGGAGCTGGTTTTAGCGCTAAAACATTTTGTGAAATACTCTCAGACCAAATATTTAGGAGTCCTAAAATTAGGACTGACACACCCATTATTTTTAAGAGTTTCTTCTAAATCAGCAAGTTGGGAGCTACTTTTAGCCTTAAGATGGTTTGTGAATACGGGCCCTGGAGTGCTATCTATCCATCCAGGTAATTTCACTGAGAACTCAGTTTTGTAGATATCTGCTGCATCTCACCATGATATCACCCTGGACAGACCTCAATGGGTGTGGTGCTCAAAATGTACATTTTAAAAAATCAACTGCAACGTCTCATTCTGAATATAATGACACAGTTACTCACAAACATCCACAGACTTTGTTGTGCACGTTTGGTTTTTTTTTGGAAACTATTTTCTACCGAAGTACGCCAACTGTGTATATCCACACAAAGTATCAACCAAAGCAAGCCAGTATTCTAGGCCGCACTGTGTTGACATAAGCCCCGGAATACTGACGTGCGTTGGTGCGTGTAGTTGGCATACAGGTTCATTACTTCCGCATCTGTCATTATTTTTTGTTAACTGACCACTTCGTCATGTATCATAAGTCATGGTGCTGTGATGGCCCTGCCATTAATCCTAATGCTACCTCCTGAATATAACCCAAATACTGCCTCAGCACAAACACATACTATATTCATAACCCTACCCCTAATCTCAGCCATATTAAAAATAATTTTCATTGAGGTCATGTCAATGTCATGAATGCTAACTCCTCAGTTGTGACTACCACACACTATTTAATATGTATAAAATATGGCCCCAAGAATTCTTCCCAAACTGGCAAATTAACTGCAACATATTATGTGATGGACATAAAAATATTCCATATGTTAAGCTTAGTGTGTCAGTACAGGGAACACTATTTTGGCCAAAAAACAAACAAACAAAAAAAACAATTCAAAACACAAAACAAAATAACTGTATTTTTTTGAAGAGCATGTGCGAAAATGGAATTATATCACACACCAAATACTTCCTAAGATATAAAAAACTATCACAATTTGTTTCAGAAGAAGTGGTGCCAAATATTTGTGTAACAATTTGGCAGCAATAGGATAGCAGCCTTCTGGAATGTGATCTGTATCATGTAATAACAGAGGAAGTAGGCATTCACTTACTGATCGTTCCTCAGAAAAACCAGGAGAAATGCACCCGCCATCTGTAATCCTCTGTGATGTGGGCGCATGGCATGGCCTCACGCACAGGGAGGGGTTTGCTTTTGGAGTAACGCTTTGGATAGGGTGCTGCGCTTGACTTGACTGGAGATTATTTGCTTGCAGCATGTGGCCAGACTGACGTCAGCCTCCCACGCATTGAGATCGCCAGAAGTGCCGTCTTACAGCTGAAACCTTAATTAATGAATGACACCTGATAATCCTCACAAAGAAATATTACTAGTGAAAATAGAAAGTAAATTGATCAGTACTGCATTAATTTCCCCCTGGGGATTAATAAAGTATTTATCTATCTATCTATCTATTTATCTATCACAAATGCAAAGCATGCAGGTTTAGGGTCTTTTGCCGGATTCTCAGTTCTTGATGCATTTTTAATATTATTATTACTATTATTATTATTATTATGGTTATTATTATTAACAAAATGTAGTATGAAATATTACTTTTATATGTATAAATTATAAATGTGTATTATTATTATTATTAGTAGTAGTAGTAATAGTAGTATCATGAGTAGTAGTATTACTAATAGTGGTAGTAGTACTAGTACTAGTAGTAGAAGTATAATTCCAGCTATAGTAACTGTGTCCCCATAAGTAGGTGTGTAAAAGCCATTGTGTAAAGCAGTGTCCTCACAGTGACAGGCCTCGCTGCGTGTGCTTCAGTGGAGCATCACTCATTGGAGGAGATCCAGCAGGGAGTCTGTGAACAGGCTGAACAGTGTGGACAGGGGTGTGATGGTATGAAGCCTTCTCTGGCTCCCCCACACTGCCACCTGGCACATTCTCTCTCTCTCAACCCAGTTTATAATGCCCTGTTCCTGGCCTAGAAAGTGGGGATGGGCTACACTGACACACGCACACGCACACGCACACACACACACTCACACACACACATTCACATGCATGAGCAAACACACACGTGGACAAATGCCCAAATATGCACGCATTCCCGGCCAACCACGCGTACAAGCACACTGAAATGTATACACAGATCCACACACACACAGACACACACACACACACACATTTTGACAGCTTAATTTTGTTTGCTCTGTCTGAATTCTAAAACAGCCATTTTTTTAACAGCTGTTAAGGTATTTTTAATGATAAAAACAACAAGCTTAAAATTGATTATTATTATTATTATTATGAAACAAACATTGTTGAATAAATTCTCCCGGAGCTTGTAATAAGGATTACTTGGTGATGAGACTGGTTTGTCCGCTGCTTCCAGGTTGACACACGCTTTTCCCTCCTTTGCAGGCCACAGTATTACTGTTTCTCATTGAGCAGCTGGGGAGCAGCACTTTCCGCACAGATTCAACTGCACAGGCCCTCCTGGGACGCAAACCCATGACCCTATGGTGCAAAGTCCAATGGCTTAATCACCACAGCAGGCACACACTGGCCTATTTTACTGCGCCCCAGAATAATGGATCATCATTATTCTGCACGTGACGTGCCGGCCTAATGCTCCTCGCCCAGCTGACGCGGCACTTCGGCTACATGAGTCCTCTTTTAAAAAAAATCTTTTTCCTGTTTCAGCTGCGCCTCTGTGCAGAACAGCAGTTGGCCGGGGACACGCAGCCGAAACCGGGACTGAAGCCCACCGACGGGCCAGACATCTCTCACTGTGACGCCGCACTCGCCATAAACAAAGGGTGTGGTTTAGCGTGAACCTTCGGGCACAAAGAGCCAGCAGTTCTCCTGTCCCCCAGAATGACTTCAGAGAATGAGCGTACAGTATCTATGGAGATTCTCCCCTGAGCCTCATCCTTTTAGCGCTCTGCGGCTTCAGCGACAACAGTTTTCTTAACCTGGAATTTGAAGCGCCTCAGCAGCCCCTGAAACTCCAGATTCACCTTCCGATTTGACTGGGTGGTGTCGGATGTTTCTGCTGGCTTCATAAGTATTTAAAATACTTCTTTTCGAAAAACATTCAGGCCGACTTTCTTAGCTTGTGCTGTTGTACAGTGATACAATTGGTTATTTGCTATTTGCTAGTGCTATTTGTTCGCCATTTTATATGCGATCAGTGTTCGTGAGGATCAGGCGGTATGAGAGGGTCCTGGGGTCAGAGTATGCTCTGTCTCAGGGGCAGGTCTCTGCTCCCCTGTGTCAGAAGGTTGAGCCATGTAGTCCCACCTCCAACCCTCCAACCGCGCCCCCCAACCCCTCCGCGCCTTCCCTCTCTTGCTCATCTTCCAGGGGATTGACTGAACCGCCTCTTTCGCCTTCTCTGGATGTTCGCACACCAACCGACACTGGTTCTCCCAATTCCCTTCCCGCCCCCACTCCCCAACCCCCTCTTGGCCTGGTGCACAGCAGTGACCCATATGGAGCACGATGACCCAAAGATTAAAGTATACAGTGCCCCCTGCTGGGGGCACGCATTCCTGCCAAGAGCGATGCCTTCTCCCCGGTGGCCCCACCCCTCCCGTAGCTCTGACCCCACCCCCGCACAGCACAGAGAGGGGGAGGGAGACGTGACCAGGTCGCTCTCTCGGGTAAGGTAGCCGGGGGGCAGGTTTTGTGTGGAGGGAGCTTATTATCACGGATCAAAAGCACCGTGGAAGGAACAGGATGGGGCCTACAGAAAAAGACAACAAACGTGCCGGATTAATTCGCGGCATTTTCCTTTTTCGACTGCGAGAGCTTACGGCTTCCAAGCTTACAATTCTAGCAGACAGTTTCGGACAGGGTATCCAAATTATCAGCTGCACCAGAGGTCTTCTTCAAACATGTTCCTGTGACTCACACCAAAAACACCCTCCCAAAAAAAATGTTTGTTTATTTGGTTATTTCAGTGTGGATTGGAAGAGACTACACACATCTGAATATCCACAACCCATCTCCCATTAAATTTGTGTGTGTTTGTGTGTGTGTGTGTGTGTTTGAGAGAGAGAGAGAGTGTGTGTGTGATATAACACTTATCTTTATATCCATCATGCCTTGTAAAACCATTTCAGCAAAATGGTGAAAAAGACAAAAAACAGAAAGCTAGCCATAATGAAGCACAAGAAGCAAGCGCTCCTTCTCTACCACCTCGCCTGTTCTGACATGTCGAGAACATATGCCTGGCTGCCTCTCTGAAGATTATTTTTCCTTTTTTTAATGTGTAGGAGTTTTGTTCTGATGGTGGCAAGGTGGCTGTCTTTTCCGAGGTTGACAGTTTGCGAAATGCAGCCTACTCCTTTGGCACCCGGACGCGCGGCTGCCTTGCCTCGCGAGCATTTACTGTGGGTGGCGGTTGGGGATGATATATCATTATAAGGTGTGTTAGTGTGGTGGCGAATGCAAACTTGGCTGGGCTCGTCCATTCAGCCGGCTCCTGCCCCTGTTAGCACAGCGATTTCAAAGCGGTCAGGCTGTCTTGCCACAATCACACTCTGGCGCCACAATCGCAAGGCGCAACTGCACTCGGTCCCCCGTAATGAGCGCGCGCGCTGAAATACACTTAACCGCTTACGTCCCGGGGCCGAATCGTTCTCCAAGACTGGACTGTGAGGGCTCTCATCTGGACGTGGGGTGGGCCATGTGCAGCAATGAACCCCCCCCACCAACTCTCCCACGCAAGGTGGCTGGTGGAACAGTGAATGCGCCACTGTTCGGGGATCAATGTCATAAAATGATGAGAAATAATTGTGCATGTCACTTTGCTGAAACGGACCACTTTGCAGGTCAATGGCCGCGATTAGCAAATAGACCTGGTTAGAAGCCGCACTGGCGCACTGACAACTGTCTGACTATGTGTGCGTTGTACCACAAGGGGTGGGGGGGTGAGGTTGGAGGGAGCATGTACTACATAGTAATTTTCCACCTCTCTGACTTGAATGAATGAGTATTTGATTTCTGACGAGCGCAGTGTTGCCCTTTGTTTGTCCTGAGCGCAACGTCACATTTTCTCCTTTTGTCAGTGGCTGAAGTCTGATGCTGACAGACAAGGGAGACTGGATTCCAGTTTAAAATCACAAGGTGCTGATAGCTTTACTGGTGCTGTGTTGACATAAAGTGCATATGGTGCAACTTCAATCCGTATCCGGGGAAGGAAAAGGAGACGATCGCATTTGCTTTTAAAGCCAATTAAACAGCACCTACAAATTAAGCGCTGAGGCAAATCTAATGTTTTACTAATGTTCCGTTTCCAGGGCAATCAATGCTAGCAGTAGGGAGGCACACGGAGATGGTTACTATGGGCTGGCAAAAGCTTATTGACAGAAACAAGATGAAAACACGGCCGCACGAGTAAACGCCGTCACCTTGCTTGACGGTCAGGAGGAATTGCTTCTTTAAAAAAAAGCGTAATTTAAATTAAAGGTACAGTTGAACCTCGATCCAACGGACTAATAGGGGGGAGCAGTTGTCCGTTAAAGCCGTTTGTCCGTTGCAGCGAATAATGCGACACTGCAAAATATCACTATAACAAGAGATATGTAGCGCACAACAACCAGGCAAACCGACGCTTGTACGACGCTTTTTTGCTTGTAATCGCGAACCTCGATTGTAATTGTTGACGGGGGGAGGGGGGGGTGCAATCAATTATTTTTGTTGAGGGGGGGGGGGTGCAATCGCCTTTATTTTTTTATTTTTATACAAACTTCGTTTTACGTTTTATTTCACGTATGTACCTCGGGTGTGCGTCCGCTTCTGCGTTTGTCTGTTATATCGTGAAAATAAATACCCGTTAACCAGCCACGTCGATACACGCGTCAGATACTTCAGAGGAGGTGATGCTTGCGGGTCTTGACGCACCAAGGCACTAGCAGAGCTTTCTGGGATTTGTAGTATTAGAGGTGCATGCGTTACCGGCGGGCCGACTCAAATTGAAATTTGATATTATCTCGCGGGCCAAATATAATTACATGTCCGTTGGATCCGGAATCCGTTGCATCGGTGTCCGTTGGATCGAGGTTCATCTGTAAATGTATGCCTTACGTGTTCCCCCTGTGCTACCCACTCCACATACCAGGAGCATTGCTGACTATTTTATACACTAAAGGCCATATGACACCACAGGACAGCTAGCCCCACTTGGGGGGTAGGCAAGATGTAACTCTCACTGATGACAACTGGTACCCTGTGGGAATTTAGCACAAAGTATGGAGCCACTCACAAAAGAGTAACCAGAGGAGTCACTGTATATAGCCATATATACTGTATATACATATATGGTTTGTCATCTCAACTGCGTATATTGTACATATTTTAAGAGCCCACCTACTAGTACTTATTAATGTCTACTGACATCAACAGTACATTTATAAATGAGGTATAATGCAGATATTAATAATTTATTAAGCATTTATAACTGCCATGTAATATGGTATTACCCATTTAACACAGTGGTACACTTAGTCTTCACGAAATAGAAAATCTCTGTACCATCACATCATTGTATATCTGGATTAATATGTCAATTTGGTTGTGTGGATTTGGTTGTGAGGGACACATATCTGTAGAGCCTTGCTTTTGTAAAAATGGAGGCAGCAGACTGATGCCATTGCTTTCCGTTCTGTTATGCTGAGTTATAGTTCAATACATATTTAAAAACTGTTAAAGCAAAAAGGGGTTGAAGAGCTAGCTATGATAAATGCATATTTATTTAGATGGGTAGCTTGCACACCACAATTACAATAACATATTATTAACCTATTCCAACCATTTAATTATAATTTACCTCATGCTGCACATTAGCATGAATTAGCAAAAATACTTAGCATTATGCATTGCCTTTTTTATATTAAGCTCCAGGCATGCACTGATCAACTAATATTAAACTAGAGAGCTGCACCCAATGCTACACACTAGGGCATTTTTAGTTAGAGTTTACACAGGAGAGAAGTTAGGAGACGGAACATATTTAATTTTTAATGCCCGTATGCAGTTGCAAGCCAAATTATATTCTGAATGCAAAGTGTGACTTTCTCAGCTTAATAAAAACAACATAACATAACAAAATAAAAACAACCTTGACAAGAAGGGTCTTCCTACAACTGCCGGTTGTAATAAATGTTTTTTTACAGTTAAAAAAAAAAACATTAATTAAACACGGAGGGCATATGAAAAATGAGGTGAATCCATGTATTCAGCAGGGAGGAAGAGGTGTGCACCCAAGGAGAGCAAGAAATGTGTCACAATCCAAACGGCGTTTTCATTTTTCACAGGTTCTGCAAAAACAAAAACCCCGGCCGAGCGGAGTTGTTGAAAAGAGGAGAGCGACCAAATAAACACGAAGACAAGCGGATTGGGCCGTCGCAGATATTTATAGTTAGAGTTGGCAGGACTTGAAGGAAGCTCTGAGTTCTTAATTGAATGTTGCTATTGTAGGAACACCAGTCACTCCTCTAAGATTCACATCTGAGCTTTTCCCCCTCTCTCATTTGGGGTTTTTTCTCGCTTAATTCTTGGAACATAAAGAATGCCCTTTTACCATACGATAATTGTAAAACATGTTGGAAATGTAATCAAATTGTAAGGAAACAGCTGGGCTGTAAATTGCTGTAATGTGTGATATGTTTAACTAAGAGGAGAGGGCTGGCACCGATAAACAAATGTGTAAGTATATATAAAAAATTGTCCCCGTTTAGAAGAACAAAAATAAAAATCCTATGAATACTTCAATAAAATTCTAAATGCCCCATTTGCCTTGGCAATGTGAAATAAAATACATTTAAAAAATTAAAAATAAGCGTGTGGGGGTTACAGTGGGTCAACATCAATGAACATAATAAAAACAGATTGCAAGGTCTTGTAATAATAACACTAATAGTACAAATACTACTACTATTAATAGTAATAATAATCATTATTATTATTATTACTATTATTATTATTATTATTATTATTATTATTATTGTTATTATTATAATAAATTATCTAATTTATTGACAGTCCAGATGCAGAGGGTTGGTTCAGGGAAAATTTGGACTTTTAAAAACTAATATCTTTCCATTTCTACACAATTTGTTTGTAATGTTTTCTATTGTAACAGAATAACATAAAACCATAGTAATTCTACTTTAATTTAATTACAAGAAAAAAAGGATAAATCTTTCTGATCTGCAACAATAATTGTGCCAGCAGTTGTAGTTGTTTGTGCAAGAGGAGCATAATAGAGAGTGGACAGAGTGTGAGGCCAATCTGCCCTCGCTTAAAAAAACGGCAGCTAACAAATAAAAAAAAATCTCCCAATACCATCCGCAGTAAACCCCCAGTAAAACGCCTTACTTAGCCCTGAGGCAAATTATTGTCTCGTACAATAGTCGATCCACACTACCAATAGTAATAACAAAAGCCTTTTAAGAATTTTGCTTATGTCATTCTACACAGGATGTTTCCAACTTCAACCGGGAAAACTAGCCCTGTGTTTAACCAACACTGGGAAACCTGGAGAGAGAGAGAGATTCTTAGGTTAGCGTGTATGCAGAAGGGAAAAACTAGCCCAGTGTTTAACTAACACTGGGAAATCTGGAAAGAGAGAGAGATTCTTAGGTTAGCGTGTACGCAGAAGAGAAAAACTAGCCCAGTGTTTAACCAACACTGGGAAACCTGGAGAAAGAGAGATTCTTAGGTTAGCGTGTACGCAGAAGGAAAAAACTAGCCCAGTGTTTAACTAACACTGGGAAACCTGGAGAGAGAGAGATTCTTAGGTTAGCGTGTACGCAGAAGGAAAAAACTAGCCCAGTGTTTAACCAACACTGGGAAACCTGGAGAGAGAGAGATTCTTAGGTTAGCGTGTACGCAGAAGGAAAAAACTAGCCCAGTGTTTAACTAACACTGGGAAACCTGGAGAGAAAGAGATTCTTAGGTTAGCGTGTACGCAGAAGGAGAAAACTAGCCCAGTGTTTAACTAACACTGGGAAACCTGGAGAGAGAGAGATTCTTAGGTTAGCGTGTACGCAGAAGGGAAAAGAACACCGCAAAGCTTATATAACTAACTGAACTGCACATATATGCCGATGGGGGTGGGGGGGGGGTGGGGGGGGTGCAGGAGCAGAATGGAAGAATGGGAGGGGGGTGCAGCAGGAGAATGGGGGGGGGGGGGGCAGCGGAATGGGAGAATGGGAGGGGTGTGCGTCACAAGGCAGGATAAGAACATTGAAAGTAGGTTCCTTGAAGGTTCACTCCTCATTAGGTTGTGGCTGTTTCTCTAGCCTTGCGGAAGAGAGGAAGGAGCAATCAGAGCCTGGCGCTCGAGCGGAGCCTCGGCTGAGATAGCGCTCGCTGCGTGCCGCGGGACTCGTCAATTATTTCCCCAAACGTAGCGAGTCCTTAGGGGGATGAAGGGAGCCTTTCTTGTTTGTGGAGGCACCTTGTTTGTGTAGGAACCTAGACTTAGGCTCTTTTCAGTCGAGCGACAATGCAATTCACGCTCTAATTCCGGTCGAGCGAACAACTCTGCAAAAACTTTGGGTTTTTTTACCCCCTGTTTCTTCTCGCAACTTCTCAAAAGTTGTCGCTCTTGGTGGTGTATGTGTTTAGATTAAAGAATATATGCTTCAGATAATTATTTTTTTTTACTCACCATATTCCCAAAAGAGACTTCCTTCACAAAAAACTCTGAATGGTTATGCAAAATTGAATTAATAAAATGGATAAAACTGATTAGTGTCTGATGAACATTTTAACTTTCGTAACTTTCAATAATAAGACTCTCGTCCGCTTCAAATAGATCTGAGCAAAAATCAGATCCAAAACCCGGCGGACAGGAACGGCTTGGGAGAGTTCTTCAATCACCAGTGATAAATTAATCACAATCGTATGATCGATACAGCGGAGGTCTGCTGGAAACCAGAACTGAAAACGATATATATTTTTTTTCCCCCCCAAAGTACTGTAACTCCCTGTCCCCGCCAAATGCATGAATTTATATGAAACGAGTATCCTTTTTAAGTTGAGCGACAATGTGTTTTGCTTTCATGTAGTGACAGTGCTTCTAAATGGCGGTGACACGTGTTAGAGCTCCATCTTCGGCGAGCCGCTCGGCGACTGTCATCTCTTTGTCTGCTCGCCGTGTAATAGTCGCCGTGTCCCTGGACTGTATCGTCAGAGCCCACTTACACCTGGTTAAATTAAAAAGATATGAATAATAGATGGGGCGAATGACACCTCCGTAGCCCCGGGTGATGAAAGACTACGCTCTCTGAGCCTTTTTTTTTGCCGTTATGACTCATTGAGCCGGCTAATAAAGATGACACTCGACAGCTAACAAGGCTTAAAGGAACGATCTCGGTTTCCACAAGCGATGGCCGGCTACGAACCCCCGCAATGCCCCCTCCGCCCGGACCTTCGCACTCCCGCATCTGCTGGATTCAGTCATCTTGTGGCCAGAAAAAGAGGGGGGGCCCTTGTTTTCAGGATCGTTGACCTTTGCCCATATAAACACTAGGTGTGCTGTCAAATCGGGACATTTTTTCTCGCTCTCTATTTAAACTAAACTGACAGCTGTCACACATTACTTGTTTACGCCACAGAGCCGCGGCGGCCTCTGGGGAGGGGGGGGGGGGGTTGGGGGGAGGGGGGAGGGGGTTGGGGTTGGCCCGTGGGACGGAGCCAGACCGAGCCCCGGCCACAGCCCCGAGAGGAGGCGGGACTACTGTTTACAATGGGCGCTTGCGGCCGAACAATGTACAATGAAAAGACACAGGGGTGCCGGCCGCTCTCCTCAAAGTTGCTTTTTAGACCCTGCCCCCGCCCCCATGCCCCCACCCCCGCCTCCCCACTTCTACCCCCAAAGCCCATCGGGGCCACCGCACGGCGTACCCACGCTGCCACTCGCAAAAAACCACGGCAGGGTGTGGTTCCGGCGGTAACCATGGAGGAACAGGGAAGCTATTTATTTCTGGTGCATCTCTGCTGTGTGACTCATGTGTTGACTGGAAAAACAAGCCCAGTCTAAGGCAGCTGAGGCGGTGCCAGCTTGAGAATATCAGTTCAGTCTGCAGTCTCAAACCCCCCCCCCACACACTGCCGCCCTGTCCCCCCTCTGGCCCACCCCCATCCCTCACCACCCCCTCCTGTTACCAACCTATTTTTCCTTCCTGTCTCTTTCACCATTCATTCCCAGACATATGTTTTAATAATTGTCATTGTTGGATTTTAACCTTGAGTGGGTGTGAAAAAGGACAGAGTTAGCTGTGTGCGCTTCTGTGTAAGAGTGGCATTTATGTCGCTGTGGTTGGTATAGGTGCTTTTTTTGTGTGTGCACGTGTTTCTTTATGCACACTTGTGTGTACATGTGTAGTTTTGAACACCCACATGTGCATGAATGTTTTTTTGTATTTTTTGTGCGCATGTACAATGTGAGTGTGTGCATATGTGGGTTTGTGTGTCAATGTCTGTAAACACATTTACTGTAAATGTCGTGTGTGTCCGTGCATGCACGTGTCTGTATGTGCATGTGCGTTTGTGTGTGCATGGGTGTGTGTGTGTGCGTGTGTGTGTGTGCATGTGTGTGTGTGTGTGTGTGTTTGTAGGCCCCTGCTACAGCAGGTGGAGCAGGCTTTGGGGACCAGGCTCAATTGAGGAATCACAGGCTCTAGCAGATGTTGAGGGCTGAATGATGTATCACACGTCCTTTGTGGTCTAACAGTGAAACTGCATGGGCGAATAGAGAATCTGAAAAGCAGACTGCAAAGCACACGGATATTCCCCTGTTCCGTACATCCTTCTGATTGCTTGTCTTAATTGGAGAAAACTGTTAAACACTTGTAATTAAGCCATTATAAAAATTTCTGAAGAAATCGTTTTACACTCATTTACTGTATGTTTTGAATATTCTTAATGACTCAAATGCATGTTAAATCTCACCACTGTGATTTGTTCTTATATCTGAATGTTGGGTTTTCCTTATAACACATGCTAATTGTAGCTACTGAAGAGACGTATGAAAGAAATGTAAGGATTGCTTAAATTTGTTCCTGACATTTAAAGACATATTGCATTTTTCCAAGATTGCATCTGTCCATTGGTCGGCACAGACTGTCAAAACATGGAGCCGCCCACACTAACGAATCCAGGCAGTGTCTTGCCCAGTTGTCAAGCAACAGACAATTCATTTGAGAAATGCACAAAGGCACACTTATTGGTCAATTAAAAAGCATTGTGCTAATCTGTTCATTGTACGTGCTTTGATTTGTACATTTTACAGATATTGCATGTGGAGCACATGCAATATGTGCCTTTGAAACCCTCTTTTCTGTTACAAAAACAACCTGTTTGTTGCACGTGCATCGAGATTAAAAGGTCATGTAAAGTGCACCTGACAAGGTCCGGCTCTGTGACTCTGCAGCGCACCGTATAGCAAAAAACGAAAGGCAGTGTACGAAAATGTTCGCCTTGGAGCCGTGCGCAGTCTTGTCCGGCGACACTCTGTAAGAACACGGGCAATATCTGTGCTGCAATTAGACAAAGGCTCAAATGAGACATTGAGCTCCGCAGCTGGAACTTTACAGATGGCAGGGGCAGTCAATAAAATAAAAGATGAGGATCTATAAAAATGCTGCATCCATAAAAATTCACCACCATTAAAAAAAAGAAAAAACTTTAACAAGGCCATTATTTATCAGGGTGGCAATGTTAAATAGGCAAAGTGGCTATTTTAACGGCAATAATTAAATGCATTCTTCCTCAATGTACTGTTATTGGAGAACAGAGCGCATTGCATTGTATATATCATGATATTTCTAACCACATCATTTTACTTCCAAATCTGTGGAGACAATTCTCTTGGTATCGGTGCCGTTTTGTTTATTTATTTATTTTTTGTTAAATACAATGCAGTCTGAGTACTGAGGAAAACCAAAGGCATGCATATCACTGCACTCTGCCTTGAAAAACCTATGTATTAGGACACTGGCCCAGAGTCAGTACCACAATGCACTTCTTCTTAAACTTCGGAATTCCTTCTTAAACTTGAGAATTCCTTTTTTTTTTGTTTCCCATACAACAGTTCAGCAGAGTTCAGCAGTTTGTTGAAATTTCCTTAAACATCCTCCTAAAAGACAACAATAGATCGCAACTGGGCCACATTTGCATCCTTGAAAAGTTTGGCCCGTGCTACTTTTCCTGTAAAGCGTTATGGTATCTCCGTAATAAGCACTTTACAAAGCACTTTATGGCAGTGTAACATTGACAAGTGAAATGCACTTTGATATTATGAAACAAAGCAAGAGTTTGGTATATCGCCATAGGAATGCTTTTCATTTAATAATATTGTCGCATTATTTTCACAAAGATAAGGTGACTGATACATTGTTTGTGGTAAACATAATCTCCTTTGGGAAATAATTTAATAATATGTGATAAAACACATATTAAATGTGATAAACAAGAGCCTTGCCAGGGTCTCCTTCCATCTTTGAAGTTCGGTTAAAATTCACGCCAAAATCAACTCTCACAACTCTCACCTCAGCGGAAGAGACGGTGAATCCCCCCTCACAGAAAGAAGCCGTAGCCCTATCAGATTCCTCATCGCTACATGGGCATGGAATGAGCCAATTAGAGGCGATTGAAGGTACACCCCATGTGAGGACGAACGGGAGGGGGGGAGGGCGGGGTGTGAATCCCAGAGGGTCTCAGAGGGACCTTCTGAATGGCCACATGATCCACCGGTCCCCCTGTAGAAGATGACAGGCTGATTCGGAAACCCTGCCCCACCGGCGTCACGTTCCTCTTACAGCCCCTCGGTCATGTCAATCACAGAGACGCGGGCCCCTGACAGCTGCTACACAGCTCTCCACAGCGGCGGCTGCGGTCTCCAGCCGCATCCAATCAGATACCCTGCCCCACCGCACCCCGCCCCTCTGCCCACGTCGCGTCTCTCTCCCTCCTCCTAGGGGCCGCTCGGGGTGCGTGGTCGCGCCACAGCCCCTCGAAAGCAGAGAGCATTCGATAAGTGTCTCCAGGTCAGCCGACAACTGGCATTCCACAGGAAAACAGAGTGCGCCTTCACTGCTCAATTGAGCGCGGCTAAGATGCAGGGCCCGCAAAATGTCACAGCTTTAGGCTTTATGCCACGCCCCCCTGACATCCACAGCCTCGCCCGCCGGTCGTCATTTGGAGCAAGAGCTGCAGCCTCAGCTGCCATCAGTCATAGAGCAAGAAGCAGGTGAGGCAAGCCGGACGAGCCCCCGTTCATCCACAGAAACATTCCTCCAGGTCGTTTTTTTTGGGATGGGGAGAATGGTATCGATTGTGTGGGGCGGCTGGTCTTAAAAGCCTTTCCCGTTCGGACCTTCACATCAAAGTCGACGCTTATCGGTGATCGATTTTGGCGGGAAAACTGAACTAAAACCTCAGAGCACGACCTTTTCTCGCACGGTGACTCACACTCTGTGTCTTGTCTTTGAGAGTGCACATCACTCACCTGCCACCCCTCCCCCCCTCATGTCACAGAATGCCAGGGTGACATTCAAAGTGATCCAAACTCAAAAGCAATACTCGTCGTTTCATACACAATTATCACGATCCCACTGGCTTTGAATCAATATATCTGTGCATTTGGGAAAATTATGTATTTGTCACATACATTATGATGGGTCTACATACTATGCCAATACACAGTCATTATTAGTGAGATAATATAATGGTCTTCTGTTGTCTGGGCGAGGTAATGTATCTCTGAAAATAAAGATAGTTCATCTCAACGAGACCACCTGGTAAAATAAAGTGCAAAAAAGAGGGGGGAAAAGGTCAAGTTCATCACTCACAAAGCACCATTTTTTTGTGATAAATCAATAGCAAGTAGCGCAACCTAACAGCAGAGGAAAATAGCCTACCTTTGAAACCAAAACACTCTCCCAGTCCCCAATATTCTCGAAGCTCAAATCCAAGATTTGCGGGGTGTTTGGTTTGGTAGCATCTCAAAAAATGAGCGTGTCTCTCACAAGTTCTCGCTGAGTTTGTCTGTGACTGTGCAATCTCTCACAAGTTCTCGCTGAGTTTGTCTGTAACTGTGCAATCAATTTTTGATGTCTAGCGCTGTTCCTCTAGTCTTGTTAGATACACTTGCTTGTTAGCTGTTCTGGATAAAACAAGCCTGCTAAACGCCTACATGCCTAAATGCAATGTGTTTTGCGTGTATATGCAAAAGTGGCAGAGGGCAACAAGCAAGCGCTGTGCAGATCGCACATGCCTCCATCCTCTAATTAGCATTCATTAATCTCTTTATCTGGGTAGCCTGACATTATCTCCGTGGCACGGCCCGTGCCAAAGCCGATGTGGCATTCAGACCCAGGGCTGTGTCCTTAAGGCCGTGAGGTCATCGTAATGATGGCACTTGCTATCGTCCTCCAAATGTGGCCGCTGCAGGCCGTGACTGGGGGCCGCGTCGAGGCGGGGGGGGAGGGGGGGGGTGAGACATTCATTAGCGGAGTGTAGCTGACGCTGTCAACGACGCTGGTTTCAGGCTCTGGACGCGCTGCTGTCCAGGACCAGCCGTCCTCATCACTGCCAGTTAGGACTTATTTGAAAAAATTGCCACATGGGGAGGTGTGGGAGAGGGTGTGTGTGTGTGTGGGAGAGGGTGTGTGTGTGTGTGGGGGGGGGGGGGTTGGGACTCACACACACACATACACATATGCGCATGTGCATAAATAAACACAGACAGACATGCAGAAATAAACATGCTAATTCCAAGTAACCAAATATTCACATGCACACACACACACACACACACACACACACACTCACACAAATACACATGGAAACAAAAAGACAAGCACTCAGGCAAATGCCCACTGATTCACACAAACACACGCATGCACAAGCACACATATACACACACGCAGAAACACAAAGCACAAAGCCACACACAGACACACAAACACACACACGCACGCGCACACATGTACACACACGCAGAAACACAAAGCACACAGCCACACACAGTGACACACAAACACACGCACGCACAAGCACACATATACACACATGCAGAAACACAAAGCACACAGCCACACACAGTGACACACAAACACATGCTCGTACACACATTTTTCCAAGAAGCGTGTGTTTCAGACGGCCGGAAGAGTTAAGCCTTGAAGTACTGCTCCAGGCAAACCCAAGGCTTTGTCCAGTGATTGTGTGCTTGCGTAACCAGGACTTGAATGCATGGAGAACGGGCACAGGTCAATTACTGTTTGATTACTCTCTCGCTTTCTCTCTCTCTCTCGCCCTCCTTGTCTACGGACACGACGCAATAAATGTCTGCCGTGAATCCACTTGACCCGCTGATTGCTTCAGGAAGTGCACGTGCCGTCCATTTACAGGCTGGCATCGCTAAATACCGCTAAACAGAACTCACCTCCAGGACACATAGGGGCAGGAAGAGACTGCGATGCTTAACATGCAAGCGTAGGTCTCGCTAATCTGAACCCAGTGCGTGTGTCTCTTATTGGAATCGGAGGGATATGTTTCCCCTTTCGCGGTGCGCCGAGTTATTAGGCAAAAATCTAAGAAGCGGAGAGAGCCGCGCTTCAGTCGCCAACTTTCTCTTTTCGCTAGTTTGGTACTAAACGTGCGCAACTGCAGACGGAAGAGAGACCGTCCTTTGTTCCATGGTATTAATTAATAGAGACTGGGGCGTGAGAGGTAAGGGAGAGATGTATTACATTAGAAAGAGCCAGAGGCCCATTATCCTCATTAATAAGCAGCCGGCCAACCTGAAATCTATCCTCCGTTCGCAAAAGGCATCAGTCACCTCCAGGACTAATGACACACACTCTGGGCTGCCATTACTGCTAATTCCCATGGTGCAATGCAGGTGTGCGCTTTAGACGCATGGTATGGTAGTATTCTGCGAGCATGATGTAGTACTCCGGAAAGAAACTTTGCGAGTCCCTGTGACTTTCCGCCGGGCCTTTTTTCATTGTAGATTTTTTTTGTTTTTTTGTTATTTGTTTGTTTTTTTGTTTTCTTTTTAAACGTGCAAAGACACGTTTTGAGCCTCTGGAGAGACACATGGCAAGTTATGTGAGGAAGCATCTGAGTGCCTGCTTGTGGTTTAATGTGATACCAGCTCTCAAGAGTGTAAGTTAACCATGTACACAAAATCTTGCTTTTATCATATCTAATGTGTGTATTACACAGTAATAGAGTACTTTTTGTCACTAGACTCACTTAAACTGTTAGAGTTGGATTAACACTGAAAGTGTTGCTGTAGATGTTTGGCGCAGATTCTACGGCTGTGCTGATGTCTCTTGCTAACAGTGACTACTTGACTGAAATGACAGGAATTAGGTCTGCAGAACAGTTCAGAATGTCCCGGAAATAACGACAAAGTTGAAAAATAAAATCACTTTAATTTGCTGAGACATCAATGTATTGCTCTAAATTATCTCTGTAATATACGGAATTATCCATGTACCACACTGATATATCACTGTAATATTCAGGGTTATCTGCGCAATATACTGAATTATCTCTGTAATACACTGAAGCATCTCTATAATAACGCTGAAACGTCTCTGTGTTGAAATATCATGCCTTGCCAAAAGTGACAGATGAACGTGTCTGTGCCTTCACGCTGGACAGATGTGAGGTCTAGGTGCGTGTGAGAGATGACGTGATCATAGAGGGTAAGGATGACATCTCCCCTGTGCATTCCCCCCGAGCTGTGAATGAGTAGTGAACACGGCTCCATTTTACAGACGGGAAGCCACTGCAGTGTCAAGAAGGAAGCCACACTTCCTCGAAAAACTAGTTGAACTCAAGCAATAATGTCGTTGTCCTTTGCTGTGATATAGCTCCTTTGTACACCTTCCAATCATGATGCGTCCAGATTTAGACAATGAAAGTCAATTTTAAAAAACTCTCAAAGCTTAGATATGTTACCGCATGTTTAAATATGTCTTTGTTGCAGTTAGCTTTAGTTAGCGTCTTCATTATTTTTCCTGCTGTATAGGAGAGCACACCTCAGGCAGGTTTGCGCTTTCCTGCATTCCACCTGAGTGCTTAATTACCTAAATGAACTCATTATGTGCCTCATTGGACTAATTTAACTCGTTGTTTTCCAAGGTCAACACAGAGAATGATGTGAAACATCCTGGAAATGCTAAAAGATGCTGCAATTTCTCCCAGAACCACTGACAGCTAAAGACAGAATTCAAACCGCTGATTATTACGACTGCAATATAATTCAATTTCTCATTAAAGAAAAAGTATTATATGGATGAATGCCTCCGCAAATGTGAAACTTTATCAGCATGCGGCAAAATCGTGTGTTAAAGGAATGGTTCAAATATCACAAGAGTCCCTAAACAACAGCCCCAAATGACAAATTAATTCAACTTAATCGTCGGTGGAATGTTGCTTTGTTATATTTTTCGCTCTTAAATAGTGGTGCTGTTGGTCTGGGAAAATAACACAGGGTCACAAAATAGTTACTCAAAAATATTTCAGTTTTTCTCATCTCTCCTCAGCTACATATCATGCAAAAATATATTTCCAGAATATTATTTTATAGTGCACATTTTTGCATTTTCCTAAGTGTACAGTAGGTTTCCGGTGTGATAGAGTTAATATTGGGGAACTCATAGAAAAGTTATAATCTTTGTAGATGCAATACAATCCTGCATGTATGTACATTTGCAGCGAGCCTTATCAACTGTACCTGTTCTGTAGATTCAGACGGTTCTTTGACAAATGTTGTGGAGACATTTCAAATGCACAAAATAGAGTTTTTCATTAAACTGTGTAACATGCTGTTTATTATCCTAAATTTAAGTTCACATTCCATACTGATACTGATACTCCTTTAAAAACTTTTTTTTTAAATCAATTGCTTATTTGCCTCTACACATCAAAATCTAAAGGCAATAAATGGTCTCTCAATATCACTATTATTAACACCAATATCACAATATTACCGTAACATTTCAGTAAATGTCATACTGTATCAACCACGACACTTTACACGCATCTCCACAGGGTAGACGTGAATGGATGGTGGGCATAAGAGCAACGTTAAAAAAATATTTATGAATAAATATCAAAACAAAATCTAACATGGCGACAACATGGCGACAGTACCCTCTCTGCACCATTGTTTTCCGGTCGTGGCACCTTGCCTGGCGTCGGGGAGGCAGCCGGTGCCATGTGGAGGATCGAGGCCGCTCCGGGTTTTTCGACGAGCCCCCAGTACCCAGAGTTCTTATCTGGTGAACGTTCCCCAAGACCATGGGGAAGGACAAGTCCTGGCCGTCCTGGCTCCTGACAGAGGACATAAATCAAACGGCACACTGGAGGATACCCTTTCAGGCTGCAGGCTGGGAACTTCATTACAGCACCACAGCCACGCATTACTATGCATATTGCCACTGATTGGGCCCGCGCCCACGTCCACAGCCTACTTCTGTCACCGTGGAAGGAGAGAGAGATCTGTCTTCCGCCACAGACTGATAGGGGCTGGGAAATGTGTGACTTTGAACAGCCAGGAAACATGAAGCACTCGGTGCGCTCGAGAGTGAGAGGAGAGAGAGAGAATGAGACGGAGAGAGTGAGAGGAGAAAGAGACAGAGAGAGAGAGTGAGAAGAGGGAAAAAGAGACAGAGAATGAGAGAGATACGGACAGCTGATAAAAAAAAACATACATAACATAACCATGTCTGCATTGGTTAGAGAGAAAGGTATTATAGGTGTACACACATATATGCATCTACAGTATGTCATGGCAATAAAGCATACTGGAATTGAACAGATTTGAGACGTAGAGAAGGATACAGATGGAGAAAGGGAGACGTATAAATTAAGGTACAGGGGGAGAGAGAGCAAAAAAAAGAGAGAGAAGGAGGGAGGGAGAAAGAGACAGAGAGACAGCTGGTAAGAAAAAAACATACATGTCATAACCATGTCTGTATAGAAACATGCTAATTGCTAATAGGCTCTTCTGATTTGTTTATTTTACAGCAGCTGTTTTTAGCATAGATTTGACCATATTGTAGTTTTTAAGGGAGGATCTTTCTAACCTCGGTTTCCTTCATCTCGGTCTTATACATCCTGCATCAACATTTGAAATGCTGTTAAATCACTTTTTTTTTACTTTTATGTTTTTGTACTTTTTCATCCCCACCTCAAACCACCCACATTGCACGGTATTTAAATGTACCTTGAATTATTTATGGAAGACTAAACCATCTCAAAACGAAAGCCAACACAGGAGAAAATTGCAGTCTTATAATTTCTGTTTGGGTAATTGACATGGATGGATAGACGTGGATTTCTAGGTTGAATTGAACGTTCAGCACATTTTCCCATTAACACACTGAGTCACAGGCGACAGTCTCTAGTCATATTTAAACTCAATAACATGTAAGTCAGGGCAGCTAAAACATCTCAACATGTTAAATGACTGCTGAGTCACTTAATCAAAGATTTGACTGGTATCTGCCGTAGTTTTATACTGAATATATGCTGTGTGTGTGTGTGTGTGTGTGTGTGCGTGTGTGTGTGTGTGTGTGTGCGTGTGTGTATGCATGTGTGTGTGTGTGTGCGCATGTATGCGTAAGTATGCATGCCTGTGTGGTCTGCCTTGTTCTGTACGGTACAGACGTTGAAATTGTAATGGAACCCATGTGCAGAAAACTGATGCTAATTCGATGAAAAAACATTGCCTGCTTTTTCTCTGCTAAAAAGCAGTAGCTGTCATGAGCGCAGAGTACGGAACATTATAGGGATACTTTCCTGGCAGAGAGTTCGGTGTGGACTGAGGATTGAGCAGCACGCTGTTTCAGATCAATCGATTTTGGCACATTACTGCAAAACTCACAACAACTTGTTTCATAAACGTATTTCATATTTATTTCATATATGTTCATCAAACACTATATCACTTCATAGCACGGATAATGGAGAATTAACTTGCTCCTTCTAATCAGAAGAAACAGAAGATACACAATAGTTATTTTTAAGTAATTGAAAGTAATGTACATGGAACAGATAATCCACTAGTGTGCACAGTAGACCTGCCTCCCCAAATATAACACTATCACATTTTTTTCATGAGATGCATTTAACTAACAGCATGGATTTCTTATAGTGACGACATTTAAAATGTCTGTCACTTCTTTCTAGCACTGTATCCCAAGCTCTGTCCCCAAGAAATTATTGAATTTAGGTCATTATCAAATTAATTGTTCTTTTTAAAGTTTTGTTTTGTATGTTAGACTATTTCCTGTAGTGCTGCATTGGCTTTTCTGTTTATTCCAGCAAAACATACCCCCTCCTCACACCACCTACAGACAATTATAGCACATAATTACTTGGGCTCTCAGCTGCAACACGTTTCATTAACTTGACTTCCTCACTAAGTAGACCTATGATGCATGTACTCGGTCTTCCTGGGCACAGGTCTGTTGTCATAACAACCAGTGCAATGGTCATTATACCATTCCACAACTGTGAATTTTAAAGTAAGCTTTGTATCATTTTTTTATAAAAAGTTTTGGAACAAAAATTATTAAAAAGGCATTACAACCAGTAGAATATTACAACATAATGTCACTTTTCTGCTTAAACGGAACACTTGTGTGGAAAATATCTGTGGTTTGTGTAGTAGACTGTGCAGACTGGCTTGTGATTGGTCAGTAAATGTCACGTGACTCCAGGTAAATGTTTTGGAGCATGTGCACTGTGTAGTTTCTTTGTGTGACTTGAGTTTGACACAATTCATGTTCATGGAATTGTGCTATTTAATAACGGCATGTTCATTCTTTTCACATATCACTTATTACATTCATTAACCACTTCTCTCAGGGTAATTTAACTAGGTTACTTTAACTCAATTATATAGTATTGATTTGACTGATGACCCCTCACATGTAATATGTGACATGGCTTTTTTTACAACTCCACAACATAATGTTCAACGTCCTTAGAATATACCATTTTAAATTTCCAAAATATGTTTATACTTCTTTATAGTCTCACTGTATTTTATACTTTGTTACAGTCTGTGTGTGTATCTATATCACATTTGAATTAACAACACAAAGAGCAACTGATCTGTTCAGAGTGAAGACAGAAAAGAGAAGGACAGAAAGACAGACAGAGAGAGAGAAAGAAAGACTGGAAAGATAAATTCAGTAAATTGCTAGCAAATTGGCATTTTTGAATGGAACAAGAAAAACAGATTATTTCCATATGAAGAGATTACCATCAGTGATTAATTCCAACATTTTTACTTGCCCGTGACCCTGGTTTCAAAAGCAGTTTAGGTCCAATTTAAGTAAAAATCAATCCAAACATACTATCAAGAAACAAACTAGGCCTATCTGTAAACGAAAATGTAGTCAAAACGTGTGAAAACCCATAAGGAACCAAATTCACATATCTAAACTGAACAATGTTGTGTTTAACTTCTCTTCTATGGAGCAGTCGGTTATAAGGGACATAATCTGCTTTGTACGACTTTTATGCTCAGGAATTGTATTTCATATCTGCGTGCAAAACTTCTCGGGAGAGATGCGGGTATTGTTAGAGCCAAAAAAGCGAAAACCCAGCTCAAAAGCAAACTGCGTTAGCCGCGAATACCGCCTAAAGATGAAGCGGACGATGGTTTTCGTTAATAGCCACGTTGAAAAACCTGTGCGACTCCAAGGCCACGGGACATCCCGCGCGGCAATGACAGAGTGAAAACGTCGCCGCTCTGCCTCGCCCGGTTGCCAGCGCGTTTCTCCACAGCTCCAGGTGCTCCCCGCAGCGTGCGGCAGAAAGGTGCGCGGTCCTGATCCTCATTAAAACCATTAGGGGGAAAGCCTGCTTAATTGAAAAATGAAAAAGCAATCCCTTTCGCAAAAGCAGCCTATTTAAAATGCCACCCTTGGGGCTCCCTATGACCTTCTCCCTTACCTATTTTCTGTGAGTTTTTTCTTTTAATTGGTCTCTGTAATAATAATCACAACCGAGGGGGAGAACTTATTGAATATGAAAGGAAGATGGAAAAACAGCAGATGGAGAAGTGTTTTGTTTGTGAAGAGCTGCAGCGCTATGTGTTTCAAGTGCTCCCTCATACTGCTAATCTTAATGGAACACTTATAGCCATATAGTTATGGTAAGTTCCATGGCACTGGTTAAGCACGGTCATATAAGGTGAAATATGAATCCGAAAGCCCATTCATGGATTAAAAAATAATAATAATGACTCACTGATCATTTCTAAAAATCTATCAAGTTTCCCATGTGAAAGGTTCAGTTTTGGGTACCGCAAAGTTTTTCTGTGATAATAAACTTGACATTTGACTAATCCATTGTTCCTTTATTATTGTGGGAGCAGCAAATGCAATGCATCATTTTCACATTTGTATATGAATATACACATGAATATCGGTATATGCATTTGCAAATTATACATATAGGCATATTCCGAGATATACAATATCCTCTAGTTCTAGTACAATGCTATTTGAGTAGACTTGAGTAGACACACTATAGTAAAGACGTATCTAGAGTATAAATAATTAAGCCACTTTGAAAAACAAAAAACAAACAACAATTGTATTTCACAGTTTTAAAAAAAAGGTTATTATATGTAAACCGAGACAGGAGGCTGAAGACGCTTGATGTCTCCACTGAGAGTGGGTGGGGGGGTGGGGGAGGGGCGCTCCCTCTCAAAGGTGCTGTAGGAAGAACCCCGCAGGTATGTGTGGGCTAATTAGGGTGAATGGTACCGAATGAAGCACAGGTGTTCGCCATGATTCGCGCAGACGGCAGAGTAATGACCGTTCTATTGCACCCCCCGGTAATTTGTCGGTACAACATGTAACCATGCATCTCTGTGTTCCACTTCCATTTGGATTTCATTAATTATTTTTATGCGCCTATTTATTCGGGTTATTTATTGCCCCCATAAATATTAACACCATTAGTGGGAGACACAACAGTGACTTTGCCTCCTTGCTTATCACGAGAGCTGCACGCCGCATGGAAAACGTCTGTCGGGTCGAGAAGCTGAGCGGCGAACTCTCGATTGTTTTCCCTTCCCCGTCAGGTCTCGCTGCTGGTTGTAAAAACTGGGTTCATTCTCAACAAAGGGTACGCTGTGCAGCAGTAGCATAGAGGTTACTGTACATTATTTAGACCAAATAACCCTTGGAGCCGCGTTGGACAATGTCATTGAACTCTTAAGGAATGCACTTAATATGCATTTAGCAATTTATCTTCAGATGTTTTTTTTTAAACGGGTGTGTTACTCTCGGGAGTCTTTTTACACAATGGAATTCAGCATTTCAGTATTATTTCAACTCTAACAGTGTTTATATGAATCGACAAAAGATACACAGTATATTCATGTAGACAGATATTGATATCACTGCATACTGATACCAATATTAATATCCGCAAAGTGTCAGTATATTTGTGAAAAAACCAGTAACTAAAAAAAACACCTGATTTGTTTATGAATGATAAAATGAAATTAGTTCATTATCAAAGTGCAATATGCCTGTTATCCAGGTGTCTGCTCAATCTGGGGTTTCTTCTGTACAATTGCATTATTTTGTTTTGTTGCCTCCTTATTTCAGTCATGTCCGAATCATTATTCAGAAGTAGAAAGGTGAGTGGGGATGATTTTTGGACACCTGGTTAACTCAGTACTGATTGATTTTAGGCTTCACATCTGTTTAAAATCCAATTGGCTGTCCCCTCGCCCGTCTTCACGATAGTCTTCAGAATTTCTCACAGAAAAGCGACCGTGTTAGAGACAGATCTTTTCGCCACATATCCTGAAAGTTTAATAATAAATGGTGACTTTCATGAAATATTAATACAGGCAAATCGGGAAGAGGGCTGGGATGGAGAGAGAGAGAGAGAGAGAGAGAGAATGAAAGAGGGTGAGAGAGTGCGTAGTCTGAGTGCCTACAGTAAGTACCGTTCTGCAGTCACCTGGGTGTATTCAGGCCCAGTCAAACTCCATTCTGGCCAACCTCCAGGTCCAGCTTTTTTGCAAAAGCCAACAACTCCATTCAGGCTGATACTTGATGGTTTCAAGAACCCCCCTACAACACCTGGGGTTACTCAGACTCCCATTTTCTCTCTTGCGCGAAGCATGTGGCTAAATCCACAGCTCTCCCCCTTCTCTATAAACTATTACGAGTCTATGTCCAATCAAAACCCTGTTTCCCACCCATTCAAGCCGAAATCTCAGGGCTAAAGCACAGCTCCTGCACTGGACTGCACCACAGCAGAGACGTAACGGGTCAGAGGGGGCTGCAAACTGTCCAGCGCTGTCCAGCAGGTTTTTGCTCCCACTTTAAACCATGGTCGTGACAACCCTCATAATCCTTTCATTCAGCAACGGTGTAGCTTTATACAGTGCAGTTGGTGAATTACGACTCTAAACTTAAACCTAAAGAAAACACATTTGGCATATAAAAGGTCACATTTCAGAATTATGTTCTGTTTCTAACTTTTTTTTTCCATATTAGATTATATTATGCTCATATGGTTACAGTAAAAGGAGACGGTTACCAGGGCAACAGTTGCCCACCTGGTTCGCACAATGTGGCCTAAAATCAGCCCCTGCAATCATACCTAATAAGAGCTTAGAAAATGCTTCAGACCTTTGCGCAAATGTATCTCGGAATTTTTTTGCATCGTTAATACAATCACGTGCTATCGACGCAGAAAATGATGTATCCGTGGCGTTAGAAATTCCCTAAACACGTCCTAAATTTACACAGAGGCTCATCAGAGCTGAATTTGTTTGTGTTTCTTTGTTTGCTCTTTCGTTCAGGCCATGGTTGCAATCCCCCCCCCCCGCCCTTTTTTTTCACCATCTGATTTTTAATAATTTTTTGTTGAACATGAAAGCAGAAGGCAACGCTATTCCCTCACCTAACAAACAGTGACACATTTAATTAATATGCAGTAATGGTGTCAATAGCATCAGCAGGCTAAGAATGAGGAATGTCTCACTTTAGATGAAAGAGAGAATAGATGCTATTTACACCAGAAGAGAGAAAAGCATTGTGACACCCTTGATAATGCACACTGCCGACACACCTGGAGGCACTGGGTACCACATTATGAGATATTTCACTCACCCAAACTCTTAATTTACACCACGCACCCAGGGGATCACATTAAACCTCAGCCTTGAACTTCATCTGTCTTAAAGTCAACTACATTCTAATCACTTCTGCACTTTCACATGTTGCATTAGAAATAAGCTCCTTCTGAGAGTGTAACACCACTATGTTACCACTTAATTGTACCATTTGTATTTTTATACATGATACAACTATATTGTGTGTTGTCTCCGCAACATGCATACATCTGGCTAATTATCCTCACAAAAACTGTGATAATCAAGTTTAAAAATCCATTGAATTGTTGCCACCAGAGTGACAAGTTAACATTTTTATGTTCTGATATAATTGTTCTTTATTTCATAATACTGTAGCAGTGGTATGGCGTGAACTGTTTGTATAAATTGATCGTAGGACAAAAAAGATTATATGAACTACAAATCACGCTTAAGATAATAGGGATAATATTAATATTTCCCCAATGTTGTTGCTTTATGGATAATAGATAATTGAGGTCATTCAGATATGAAACAAAACTTAAAATAAATGTTGTAAGGAGGCATTGTTCCTGCTGATCCATCATAGCCGCATGTGGACGAACAGTGGCAAAGCAACACAGAGACAAGCCTGTGTGCTCTAGATCGACAGCAATGCTGGACCATCTGAGATGACGGGTATAAGTCACTGCATGCAGGGTATCCTTAACACCACATGGTGAAATCTGTCACATTGTACATAAGAGAATCGCTTGCGCAATGTAGAAAAAAAACTATTATTTCACATGAACTAGAAGTTTATGCATCCTTCAAAGCATGCAATGCTAAATGGTGCTACTGATCGATCGCTGCGAAAGTTCGGAGGTCGGGCTCACACAGGCACGAGTCGGAGGAAGAGACCTTATGTGGAGCTTAACAGGCGAATATAGGAGCGCCCGTTCAACCAGCGGGGTTCTCGACGAGGCTCTCGACTGAAACCCTCTCGTCACTGGGCCAATCACGCTTCACTCAGTGTGGCTCCCAGCCACAGTCAACTCGGCTTCGACACTTGACCGCGGAGCGCAGCCACGCACTATAACAGTGCCTTATCAGGAGGAAAAGTTAAGGCAGCCTGGACTTTTATACAGAATTACATGACGTCTTTCAGTGCATCAGGCATTTAAAATGCATAAAAGCTAAAGACTGTTTTACATTGTTTTTGTCTTCCCTCATTCTGACCGTTGGAGCCATTGTTTTGCAAAGCGGCCCTTGTGGCGATGTAATCAATAGGAGACGACTGATTTATGTGAAATGAGTTCAGGGGAAACAATGACTCATTCCATTCTTCTGTAGACCGTGCACACCAAGGCCTCCAGTCACCTGACTCCAAAACGGGCACGCAGCTCCTAAAATGACAAATGAACCACAACAGGACTAAACTCTTGAGTCTTAGCTTAGAAACGTATGTAGAACATAGACTTTGTGTGTTATATAAGCCATCTTTAGGCTCAAACTTAGATGTTTAAAGGGTACCTCCACTGGTTAAACTCCACTATATTTTCCCCTGGTTACGTCATGTGTAACTGTAATCAAGCAGCATTATGATATGATCTGAGAACAATAGAATGGCACAAATATAAACCACTGGATTAAATATGGGTGCAGAAATTTTCTTTGGGAACTGTGCTAGTACAATGTCATCTACAATACAATTGCTGTTGCCATGGTAAGAAGACAAAAAGACATATTAACATTAGACTGACCTCTGAAAGATCTAATCCAATCACCTTGTTAATAGTGTGAGTTCGTTTTTTTTTTTGTTTTTTTTACAGCTTGATGTCATGTAGCATGTTAAAGTTTAAATCACATTTCGCTACGTAGCTAGCTGCAGGCTAATGTACATTGGTAGACTGTGATGTGACAATCTGCTTAAAATGACATGGCTCTGTGTTTGTTTCGACAGGGCCTCTATAATGTTTTAATAATACAAGTATAAAATTATGTGTGCTTATTTATTAAAGTAAACATTAAGGATGTTATGAAAGCAATGTATTGTATGACTGGAGGTAAATTTTAATGCTTTAAAATCTGCTCATGAATATGAATACAGAATCTTCCAAAAGCTTCCAAAGACAGAAAGTGCTTTCAAATTTTATAATGCTAATTTCATAAGAAAAATCCATTTCGAATTGCATGTCTTGAATTACACATGGCATTTAATTTGTGCTTATTGCAGAGATGGGACTTTATGTACTTTATAGAAACCAGTGCAGAACTAAAGCTGTAAAGGCTGTTCTTTTCATTATCTCCATCAAATGTTTACTTGATATGACTTTTAATATATTAAGCTCTGAAGTAAGTAACAGTGGTTGAGAAAACTTCATTTACAAAAGAAAAAGGAATTGTTGAACATGCTGACAGGAGACAAAGCAGAGATTAGATACTGCAGCCACCATAGCATCCACACTGTAGAATTAGCAGTGACTGTAGCAACGGCAGACGCAGCCAGAGGAAAAGGGACAATGGTGGGGATGACAGCAGAGGCCAGCGGGAGTAACAATAAAGGTGTATTAATAGCAGAAATATTAGCAGCAGTAAGAGTAGTAATAATTGTTATTAATATTGATATAAGTAACATTAGTTATAGCAGTAATGTAGCAGCAGTAGTAGGCCTACTACTTGTGGTAATAGTGGTAGTAAGAGGTGTATTAACAGCAGAAATATAAGCAGCAGAAGTAGGATTAGTTGTAATTGTTATTATTAATGATTAAAGTAATATTATTTATAGCAGTAATGTAGCAGCAGTAATAGCCCTACTAGTGGTAGTAGTGAGTAGTGAGTAGGCCTAGTTGTAGTTACTGGGAGCAGCAATGGCAACAGTAACATGAGTAGTAGTATTAGCAGAACAATACCGTGCTTGTAGTTGAGCATCAGGAGTACTATCAGACAACAACAATAATAATAATTGGTGTAGTAGTGGTATCATTCTAGTCGTAGCTAATATTACATACATAAAGGCCGGCCTACTGAATCACTGTCATCATCAATACATCACAATGCATAGCTAAACTACAAACGTATAACTATAGCCTACTACTATAACCTACTACTGTTAACTGGACATTCCTCATCTGCCGTCGTTCTTGTTTAGTCTATAAAGGGAGAGGACTGTCGCAGTTAAATAAATGCTTTTGCTCAGTCATTCGCCCATTATTTCGTATTCGATGACTGCTCTGACATGTTGAGCATTTGCTTCTAACATGGAATGAAAACATCTAAGGAAAAGAGAACATCCAACTTTAGTGACTGGCATCCCTTTAAAAACTACATTTGCCTTTAGGGTGATTAAAAAACAGAGCATATGTATTTAACTGTGGTGTGACTACAAGGTGATAGAATGTTACTTTTGGGTTGCCTTTTGTGCACGGTCTAAAGTGGGGGTAGTCGAGAAGAAAAAATATATATCAGTGACAATAATGTCAGTCATATGCCATATATTAACATTTACACATATGGCATATCTAGAGGTGTGTAACCTGTTAATGAGTGTCTTAAGATATTTCAGTCAAGCTGAGAGGTGTAACCAAATAGCGAAATGCCAATCTACTGATTTCAGAAAAGGGAAAAAAGAGAGACTGCACACACACACACACACACACACACACACACACACACACACACACACACACACACACACACACACGTATGAAACAAACAAACTTGGGTCTGACGTCATCATCAGCTCTACTTTCTTTTACTCTTACATGACTTCTACACAAAATGTCCCCCCTGAGTTTAAAATATAAAAATAAAAAAATATAAAAATAATAATAACATCATCTGGCGAGGAGAGGGTTCTGGAGAAAGCAAAACAATATCATGCTGGATGTGAGTCATACCCTGTTCTCCCATGGAATGAAAGATCCGTCCACAGTGTGCTCTTAATAGGAGCACTGCAGACGATAACAGCAAGAATAATAATTAAGTTCCAAGCTTCGAAATTAAGTGTCGATACAGGCCATGTGACTTTAGTGTGGCTGGCCAATTCGGTGTGATTTTTGTCAGGTTCATTGGTGATCTCTGCTGTTGTACAACATGAATCCACTCCATAGGTCATAGTCTTGTGGACCCATAGCACTAGGTGATAGTGACAACCGCTGCTATGACAAACAAACTGTCACCGGTGAACTTTTCTGTGATGAAAGCGGTCATACTCCAGCCAATCAGGGCCTTCCTAACAAAAAAAGTACACTTGAACCCAATGAGCACACAAATACAGCTCTTGTTCTTAACTCTGCCCTTTTAGCAGTGAAAACACTCCCCTAATGACAAATAATGATGGCTGTGCTTTTGTCCTATTACAAAAAACACCAGTTTGGTTAATGTGGATTAAGAGGCCTTTTCCTGGGCCTGTGGAAAACAGCACCCCCTTCACGAGCTCTCGAGCCTTTTTACTGTCGGAAGGATGGCTTCATCCACAGCCTTTCTGGAACTGCCAAGCCCAGCAGCAAGAGACAAGGACCAGAGAGCATCAGGTAAATTACGACACAGACTCTCAAAGCAGATCTAATTGGTGCTACAGTAAGGACCGTCCCCCTCCACAAAATGCCGCATGAAATATAGAGTAAAACAACAACAAAAACAAAAAAAAGGTCTCATTGATGCGATGTTAGAAAGACAATATATTTTTATTCATGATGCCAAGTGCAATGTACTGCTACATAGCAACAAAAATTGTAATGCTATCCTGCAACTTTATTATTAGAGGTTATTAGAGAAATATTTGTCTAATCTAGTTATTTTACGCTTGAAATCCCACTTGATTATAAAAAAAATTCATTTCTGGTCTCCACAGTCCTCAGCAACTGGAAAACTGGGAATTTCCTCCTGGTTTTTAAATCCAATGTCATTAAGAAAATGTGGGATATTTTGAAATCAAATTCTTATGAAGGACATTTACTTGTGGGAATCCTGCAAATAGCAGGCCTGCTGGAACATAATCAATTCTCTCAATAGGTTTCAGATTTCCGTTTGTTGTGTGTGCGTGCATGCGTGTGTGCGTGCATTCGTGTGTATGTGCACGCATGTGAACGTGCTCATGCACAATAATATGCGAACATACTTTTATGTCAAGTTTTGTGGGGTTTTATATATACGTATATATGTGCTGGATTTTCTATGCTGAGATCCAAATCACCTTCTAACTCAGAGAGAATTCACGCATATAACATTATATACACACATAAATATTGAAATGTTTAAGAGAATGTTTGTTCTGGCTTTTCTGGGATTCATTGACTTTTAATGGACTTTCTGCGGGTTTAATCTTTTCAGTGCAGGAGACTAATCCAATCACTGATCGTTGAAGCGTGGTGAGACGTAATGGTAGGACGTCTGTGGTGTTTCCTGTCAGCTTTCACGATGCTTTGATTGAACCTGAAAACGAAAACACATTACACTGTATAAGAGGCCTTCACAAGTACTGTTACAAGGTGTTTATTTCCAAACACATTTCCGATGTTTATCTGGGTTAGACGTGAGCCCAGAGCACCTTTTTAATCCTCAGCAGTGGTGTTGTCCTGCGGGCCAACCAGAACCTTCCATACCCACAATTAATTGCCACCGTGAGTCAACACATGCTGTTGGCTTTCTTTGCAAACTGGCACTAACACAACAGCCCATTGCTTCCCTGCAGTGAATAGACATCTATGGACGCTTATTTAACTTATTTACATGTGCAAAGATTTTCACAAGGATGTGTTTTTGATGGCTTTCTCCACACTGTCCCCATTCAAAGGCTGTTTCGACCGTGTCGTCAAAACCACATGAACAGAAAAAGTGAGGTTTTTTTTTCATATGCTTCTTAGACCTGGCAAATTGGATGTCCCCTAGTCTCTGGTCTTAATTTCAAGAGCCATATATTCGATGCTGAAACCTACATGACAAAAGACATTCACTACAAATAAAATCAATATTTAACTTTGACATGTTGTCATCCAAGACATAAAGTTCATACATAAACTTTTTTTCTGCCGGGTCTCAAGAACTTATTACTGAAGACTTAAACTGCTGACCAAAATTATTTCACCCTCTGGTTTCTGCACTGGTGGCTGTTCGATTGTCTATCCATGAAACAACAGGATCGTAAAAACCATAACAAAAACATGTTAATGTAGTCATTTACAGGCTTAATGCTCTGCTATTAAAGTGTCTCATGGGGGATACATGAAAGTATCCTGAGCTGGAGCACAGCATATTCATATGGCAGCCTTAAAATGTGCAATACTTTAATACTCATCAGAAGTAAAGGTTGTGTTCACTTTATTCTTTGAGTTTAATGCATGTGTTTGTCCACAGGTGCCACTGAATACTATGTACAATTACAGTTTCCACTGCATAATTTTCAAAAAGGCCAAAATTTGTTCTGGAGGGAAAATAAGTGTGCACCTTTCACTGCAACTATCATTAAAAACATACAACCTCTACCCTGAGCTGTCTATAATTTATCAAATTTATAATTTAGCATAGTTTCCACCTCTTCTTTACTATCTACTCAACCCAGCCCTTAGTCCTGGAGCTGGACATCTCCCATCTGGACTAATGCAACTCTCTCCTTGCTGGCCTCCCTGCCTCCGCCATCAAACCTCTGCAGCTCATCCAGAACACTGCTGCTCATCTGATCTACAGCCTCCCCAGGCTCAGCCATGACATTCTTCTACTCATCTCCCTCCACTGGCTCATATCAAATTCATAATCTTGGTGCTAGCCCCAGTGGTGGAATGAGCTTATCACTACAGTCGGGACAGCAGAAACACTGCCCATCTCCCGACAAAGAATGAAGACCCACAGCCGCAGTTGTTTCATCGTTATTTTAAAGGCCACAATATTAAGATAGCGATGTGGGTACGCAATGCGTGTACACCATCCTGTCTGCCACAATTGAGCTCATCCTGCCAGGCTGTAAAAAACATCTGTCCTCTCGTGGCAGAGGAGCTGGAGATGAATGCCTGCGGTCCAAATGCACTCCTTGTTGCTGTGAAGGTCACGGCTGCGCTACTCTTTTAGAGAGTGGGCCATTCCAGCGTCCCCTAAAGTCAATTGGAGGCATATCCCAATCTGCCGTAAATTCGGCCATACATGCAGTTACCTCAAGCCTAGTCCAACATTCTTTATGAAGACATTTAATTCCCCATAACACCTGCCAGCCAAGAATGGGTAAAACAGGAGTTCATGGCGAACTTTGGATTCTCTGGGGTTCTCTGTGCCATCGATTGCACACACGTGCAACAGCGTGCCTCAGCACAGAATGGTCTTATACATAGGGAGCCCACATTATCAACATCCAGGTGATTTGCAATGCTACGTATAAGGTTACACCTGTATTTGCAAATGATCCTGGATCAAGCAATGCCACCTCTGTCATTCCTGCAGTCTTCCAGGGGGATCCCCCCTGGAGGGGTGGCTGTTTGGGGACAATGGCTATCCATTAAAGACATGGCTGATGACACTGTATATTATGCCTACAACAGTGCATGAATCGTCATTCAATCGAAAACTCATGAAAACACACACTGCAATAGAGAGGGTGTTTGGAGTGCTGAAAATGCACTTCAGATGTTTGGATAGGACAGGAAAAACACAGCCCTCTGAGCATTCTTTGTGTTGCGTAACATTACCAAAATTCATGGATGTCTCATGGACATAAAGAAGAACACATTACAGGATCTGCTGGGGCGTCAGCAGATGAGCAACATGCTAATTGCTAATTCAAGCTAATTATCACCTGATACATAATAAATTGACGTAGGCAGTATTGTTTGCATTGATTTCAGCCATTTGCATGTTTACGTGGTGTCCTCGGTTAACATTTCATACAAGTCTTTTGCGGTGAAAGACAAAACAGCCACTGCAGATAAACTTTTTTCAAACTTCAAACTGTCTTGTGTTGATTCATGAGGAGGAACAAATAATCTAATTAGCATGTGTGTAGAGAATGCTGACACGCCTGCTTAATTAACAGCATTTATTTTGAATTTTTAAAATTACATTTAACACTCTTCTTTGAGCTACAAAGCCAGAGTGCTGTGAAGTAAGCACTGTATCATAACGCTAACTATCCCAGTTGGTGGTTGGTGTGCACCACAGGGCAGTCAAACTTAAGTTGAACAAAACAGAACAGGAAAGAACACAATACCCAATACATAAGATCTGTGACCCTTTTTTATTGTTGTGCAGGGAAGTTGGCCCTGAGGACTTGAATACGGGTCAAGTCTGGAAATCAGATCGGTCACGGTGAGCGAATAGTGTTTTGTTGGAATTAAAAGTCTGGCTTGGGCCAGTCCACAAATGGAAACCATGAGGAGACTTGTGGTCAGAGGGTTAATCGGCAGACATGCCTCCATTTTTATCCTCCGCAGTTCCCTGGGGACCTCTGAGGACCGGGGGCATTCGTGGTCATAGGAGCCAATCTCGAAACCGTCATCGGTTTTCACAAGACATTTTAATTCATGGGTGCTGCTGGATGGCTCATCCTGTGAAGGCACTGTTCTAGTGCATGGGCTTGAGTGGAAGGGTTTTGCCGGCCTAGACGAAGCCTCATCGCGCTCATTAACCCCCACCTGGTGTCCGTTACGCCGCACATGAAGCGTCTTCCCAAGAGCTTGGGAACTGCAGTGTGATAAGAAACACATACGGCTTCACGCGTTTAGCTTCTTTCTCCCAAAGCAATAGCAGAGGTTGCAGCAATGAGCGCTGATGAATATGATTGGACATTGTAAAATTGGAAGAAAAAAGCCATAAAAAATATATTAACTCATAAAAGTTCTATTTTGTTGAGGGAGAATTTCATAATGACTTTTTCCTCTATGTGCAATGGTTGTGAACTTTAGCCATAAGCATGTAAAAGTATATTTTGTGGCAAATAAAATTAACTGCAATGCTTAAAGTGTACACTGTACAGCAGCCTGGCTTTTGCCCTGTGTTCACCCACTTCACAATTTCAAAAGATAAAAATTGGGCTCGAGCGTGAGAGCACAAATGGGAGGGCGGAAAAGGAAAGAGTTACAGGTGAGGGGAGGGGCGATAAATCCATTTGGTAACGCTTTATAGGCATGTAGGCGGAGCCAGCGAGGAGGAAAACAGTTTTAAATGAGCAGGCCATTGTTCATTTGTGCAGTTTGAATACCCATCAATGAAGAAGAGGGGCGGAGATGGGGCGTTGACTTGCTTTTTTTTCTACGTCACAGATAGGGGCAGGGCTCCAACTAAACTTTTTTGTAATAAATGTGGTGGCACGGCTTAATTACATTTTAGTTTTATTAACTATAGGATTTATGTGATTTATGAAATGTGATTTAGTGTTTAGTAGCCCTTTAAGTAAACCAGATTTCCCTAAATATCAAATTTCCTGCCTGACCCTCCAAGCCCCTGCCAGACTCCAACCTCTGCGAACCCCCAGTAAGACTTCAATTCCCAGTGTGCCACTGTGCGGCCTGTACACTTAATGAGCCTCTCTTGTACACTCCTGTGAAAACATATTTAAGTGAAATAATCTGTTGAAAATGTCCACCAGCTGTAATAGCGAGCATGATTGGCCATTCTGTACAACTTTATTAAACCATCAATAGCAGTGTGTGCTCCAGTGATTGGGCGAGTAATGACAATCAAAGGCTCTTCAGTGGATTCTCCCTTTCCAAGCACTCACGGCTGAAATTGCCTCCACATTATTTTAGATATTCTATATTTATCCCTGCATTGTACTGTAATAAGATTCAGTTCAGTTCATTTTGTTGGCTTTTATTGCAATATTGGCTGAATTTTCTTTACAAATATTCCACTGTGCACATCAAATTTATTAAATTAATGGAATCAATCACTCTGCAGATGAAAGCATTTGCAATTTTTCCCCAACTTGAAGATAACTAAAGTATCTCTGGTGGTAGATTACCGAAGTACAAGAAACATCTTTCTTTATCTTAATTCTACATTAAAGCACAACTGAAGTTTGGTAGAACTTTGGGTTGTGTAGTTACCTGGCCATTATATGAGTCCAAATGGTGGTGAAATATGTTCGTTAGTTGCTCTGTGCTCCCCTGGGGTGATAATCCAGAATAGGGTATTTGTCGCTCTCCATTCACTTCTATGGGGAAGCTAAAACTGTCTCAAAAGGACACTTCTAGCACATATACGATCGCGAACTAAGAGGATTTTGTCAATATAAGCAATAAGCATTTATCTTACGTTTTTTTTTTTTATATGAAATGGTCCGACATGCCGACATTTTGGTAGTCTTCTCTGGTATCTTGCTAACAACATTGAAGAAAATTGTACTTTATAAAGAATTTTTATTAGCCTACACGAAAAAAAATACGTACAAGGACTGGTTATTTTTTCTATTGACAGAATCAACTTCTTTCCCGGTCGTATACGTGCTAGAAGTGTCATTTTGAGATTGTTTTAGCTGCCCCATGGCCGCCGCCGTCAGTATTGCCAGTATTGCCATGGCAATACTACTTTTCAAACAAGTATTGCCTGGCAATACTACTTTTTCGCATACCATATGACGTTTATTTCATTTAGAAAACTTAGGTAACCTGTAATGAAACCCTAATTTTATGTAGTGAAGAATCTGATTGTATCTGCTGCGATATATGAAAACATTCGACTTTATCAATGAGCTAGAGTAGATACGACACGTTGCGCCATTTGAGTGCCTGTGCACGACTACCGCGGCGGTGCGCGTGCACTGTCTTCTAGTAGACAGATGGAACGTTCCTCTCCGCTACCGCCAAACCGCCGCGACCAGAGACAGCGGGAAACAGCTCAGAGGAAGAAACGCATCGACCGGTCAGATCAAGTCATCTAGCTAGACTTCAAAACAGGTGAGATGTGTACATAAAAACAAGCATATTTGGCATCATTATCAGTATTGTACAACAGTTGGTCGTATTTCTGACTGAAGCATTGTTGCATGTATTCCTCAATTTTTAACGTTGTGGTCAACTTCAGCCGCTAACATTATCTAGTAGGTAGCTAGATCGAGGCACTGGGACAGTTGGGCAGCAAACTTAGTTAGCAAACTTACACACTAATTGTGATCAATTGAAATTTCAGAGTCAAAATGTAATGTTAGATGCATCTTGAGCCAAAATGCATTAACGTTAGCTCGTTCTTATTAGCTCCGTAGCTACTAGCTAGCTTACTAACCAGCTAAATTGAAATTATTTAAGTGAATGGATAACTAGCTAGCTAGCTATATTAGCTAATGACACAGTCCACACCATCGTCGTGTATTTCGATGGATAATGCATGAATTCAAGCAGCTTTAAGTTTAGTTTAATTATTTATTTATGTCTTTTTTATTCAGATTAAGTTGGCAATGGCTAGTATTTTTTTCCCATGCAGACAGGAAGAGAACAGGTTGCACGTGCAGTGCATGTGGCAGCATGTAGCATGCAGGTGCACCTTCAAAGACATGGTCTTTAAAAGGTTAGTGAAGGGTTAATGAAGTAGGGAATATTTTTGTCCAAAATAATTTAATTTGCAGCGGCTTTTCTCTCAAAAATTGCGATGCTATTTACGACCTTTTTGGGTTATTTTGCAATAAAATTGTGGGAATGTTTGAAAATGGCAATTGTCAACTGGAAAAATTTGCGATTTGCGAGAACTCACCCCCAACCAAAGATCATTTTATGAGGGGAAATTGCAGCAATTGACTAAATTTACAAGAGTTTTTTTTTTTTTTTGATTTGACCATTTTATGCGGAAATATTGCGGGGATTGGACAAAATGGCAAGCTATCGCAAATAATTGGATTGGTTGAATTTGCATGAATTCTTGCAATCGCAAGATCGCTTATTCCTGGAGGGACTGATTGTAGTTGTATTGTATTAACACGCACAAGTAGTTGTTAAAATAAATTGTGTTGGAAGTACATTTTAAGATCTTTGTAAATCACTTGTATGTAATAGAGGCCTACTCGTGTATAACTATCCACCTAATTGCAAAGAACTTTGTAAAGAACTTGTCAAGAATGTATATGTATATTTGTGAATTTCAACAGTATTAATAAATACATTTGTACATAAATGGAGTTTGCATGTGTTCAGACAAGTACTTGACTCAGCTGTGTAGCTGTCAGCTGCTGCTGAGACTTAATTCATGATGTAAACAGTATGGTGAATACAGGTAAAGTGGGACAGCAGGGACACTTAAATTTCATAATCTTTATCTTTGTGTATATACTTCCATTACTAAAAATAAACTAAGTTTATTATAAGTTTCTGTAGCTCTGACATTTAAACCATTTGGATCATAATTTTAAACTATGCAAAATGTAAATGATCAGAAAGTGTCCCACTTTACCTGTATTCACCTGTATTTGCCTGTATTTATCCTATTTAGATATTTATGATTGTGATAATTGTCTTAATGGGGGTTCATGCTTCTTGACCATTCTATAGGGTTTTGGGTTCAACAACCATAGGAAAAAATATCTGTGGGAAACTGTTACATTGCAGTGATATGATCCATAATTACATTGTTAAAATATTTCACATTTAAAATTACAATAACACAGAATAAAAGAACAAAAATAGGTAGCTTTATGAGTTCTTTATTTAATGCATACACCATATTGTGCGTGGCGAGAAAGTTTGGCAATATTACTTTTACACTGGTGATGGCACCTCTGAGCTGCCCCATAGAAGTGAATGGAGAGCAACAAATGCCCTATTCCGAATTATCACCCCAGGGGAGCACAGAGCAACTAACAAACATATTTCACCACCATTAGGACTCATATAATGGATAGGTAACTACACAACCCAGTGTTCTACCAAACCTCCGTTGTGCTTTAAGTGATGGCGTTGTTTGGATTTTAGAAGATGCAGATGCTTTATTGGACTTTTGTGAAGATACAATTCAATTCAATTCAATTCAATTCAATTCAATTTGTATAGCACTTTTTACAGAGAACTGTCACAAAAACAGTGGCGAGAAAAAAACCCCAGTGGGAAGAAATCTCGGAAGGAACCTGGCTAGAGAGGGGGATACAGATACAGACAGAGCAGTTCCAGTCAGTTTTTCCCTTGATAAAGTCACATGACTGAGTAAAAACTAAAAGGATGGGAATCTTTTTATTGAGTCCTTCTCTAGCAGTTCTCTTCGTTTGCTCTGCTTCGGGACATTGTCCTCCTCTCCTCTAATCCTCTCCCCCGTACTGAAAGCCTGGCAACCCTCAAATCCAGCGCAACCTGTTGATAAGCGATGGGTGATCTGTCACAATCTGCCTGGCCGCTGATACGCTGGTCTGTGTGTGTGTGTGTGTGTGTGTGTGTGTATGCCCTTCAGCCAACCTCAGGTTCATGGGAATGACCAAGGAGAAAGATTCCTGGACCACTTCCCATAGCCAAGTGACAGCTGAAATCCTTTAACCCCCCCCCTTACAAACACACACACACACACACACACATGCAGACATTCACACACTGCCGTGAACTCAACCCACACACACATACATGCTTATACTCACACACTCGCCTGAAACCCCGCATTGTACACACACACACACACACATACACAGAGACACAGTTCTGAAACGCTCACACACTTTCCCCGCCCCCCGCCCCCCAAGCTCCCAGTTACTCCTCACAGAGGCGATAAGAGCGCAGGATTTATGGGACTTCCGGAGCCGTGTCCTAGATCCGCTCCAAACATTCATCACCGGGGCCCTCGACGGAAAGTCATGGCCGCTGCCCGTCATTCAGGAAGGGGTCCCACGATGGTGCAGTGGCACTGACAAAAACAAACAACACCAGGAGCAGCCCCGGGCTCACCGCTGAGACTCCCGGGCTGCACTCTCACCCCTCCCCTGCCTCCTCCAGACCCCAAACCCCCCCCCAGCCCTGTTCTTTTGGGAAGCCTGCAGGAGAGACGGCAGAATGATAAGGGTTCGGTTACTGGAGGAGGCACCGACCTCAGTGGAACAAAGCACCAGCCAAGTGTCTTCTGAGGAAGTGGGTTCAAGATTAATCCCATTAATTTCAGCACAGTCATCACTCTCTCTCTCTCTGTCTCTCTACCCCTCCTCTCTCTCTTTCTTTCTCTCTCTCTCACTCTATACCCCACCTCTATCTCTTTCTCTACCCCTACTCTATCTCTTTCTCTCTCTCTACCCCTCTCCTCTCTCTCTCTGTCTCTCTACCCCTCCTCCTTCTTTCTCTCTCTCTCTCTCTGTCTCTCTACACCTCCTCTCTCTTTCTCTCTCTCACTCTCTACCCCTCCTCTATCTCTCTCTCTACCCCTACTCTATTTCTCTCTTTCCCTCTCTCTCGGTCTCTCACTCTCTGTCCCTCCCCCTTCACTCTCTCTCTCTCTGTCTCTCTATACCCCTCCTTTCTCACGTTCTCTTTCTCAGACACACATAGTAGTATTTTCATGTTTTTTATGTATCTTTATAGAATTTAACATGTACAAACAGTAGTTATTTACATGTAAAAATGTAGTTATTATGAAATATATTTTTTAGAATTATAAATTGATCAGTGCAATGCTGTGGACAGCACTTGTTAAGCGCTTGTAACTTGTTATGTTGTGCGCTTGTTATCTCGAGTGCACGTACGGATCTTCGCATTTTAACAAAAGAGGCACTGAGGAGTCAGTAATCATGCAACTCCTTCAACTTCCTTCATCTTGGGGAAAACAACAGCCCTCCGTTCAGAAGATGGAGAATCGCCGTGTTTGTCCATTGGCTGTGAGTGTTTGCGTCAGCAAAGAAGAAAAGAACTGCTGATGGCATCTTAGCCAAATTTTATAAATAAAAATAAAATCAAAAAATAAATTGAGCCTTTTTTTCAAAGAACTTCAGTCGAGTTTGAGATGAAGTTAGAGTCCAACATCCATTGAGGTGGGATTGATGGGGGAGTGGCTTAAGGTGTTTGGGGGAGAGCTGTCGTGTCCCAGAGAGCGACGGGCACGCTTGAGCAGCAAAGGCCATGCAGTCTGCTTCGTCCATGCTATACAGACCTTACTCTATTCAGCAGCGGGCCTGCACATCTTCTTTAACAAGAGGTGCCATCCCCACACTGAGGTTCACCGACCTACTCCGTTCAGCAGCGCAGTCAGCGGGCCGGCACATGTTCATTAACAAGAGGTGCCATCCCCACACTGGGGTTCACCGCCGTGGCGGGTAACCGAAAGAAACCGTTTTGTGGACGCAAGAGGTATGAAAGAACACGGCGCTCCAGACGGATTAATAAAAACACGACCGGGAGGAAGTCGCTCTGTGGAAAAATGCGCTGCCGCGCGACCGCGGAGGAAGACGGAGGTCTGGGCGAGCGACGTGGGGACGCCGGAGGGGAGGGAACAAGGAGGGCATTGTTTCGATTTAAATTTCCAATGCCGTTTTATTCCTCCATGAAAAGCAACCTCACTGCTCAGAGATGAATCGCACGTAATTCTCCTTCATAACTGTTTGCAACCTTTTTACTTTCACTTTGTGAGCGATCATCTGCACAGCCAAAAAGCCTGTTGTCTAGGCACATAAAAGAATTCCTCACGGTCAGGGTCCGAAGCTCTTGTTACCCAGTTTGATTTTAGCACAACTTGGATTAGGAATCCAAAAAATCAAACAACTTTACGTCAGGTGATCACGTTCTCATGAACACGTCGGCGGCTCCCGCACACGGCCCTTGGAACGCGGCCTGCCTGTAATTTAAACTCTCTCTCCCCTCCCCCGTACCTCCGGGATTGGCGGTCACCTCCTTTTCACCCCGCCACGCGGCGGAACGAGGAACCATAAGGACGCCCCGCCTACGCACGCGCGAGCGACACGCGCATCGCCGTGTCTCTCGCGTGGATTGCACTCATCCTACACTCTTGTCATCGGAATCAAAGCGCCGAGCGCCTGGCACCCAGCCTGGTGACTAAGGCAGAGGTGGGCGGCGTGTGCCCGGGGTGGGTGGGCAGATAGGCTGAGATCTGCAACATTTGTCCAAGTCGAGGAAAAAAATTTATTTTGATAAGTATCTCACCACTCTGACACTGGTATTAACTTTTAACACTGGTATTAACGAATTGGAGCTATTCGTCATTTGCTGAAATTTAATCTCCGACCAGGGGCTTAAAAAAAGAGAACCCACTGATTTAACAATTTTATTTTATCTTTTTCATTATTTGTTTGTGATCGTAATACAAGCCAAATAGGCAATCAGGCCTCGGGTCTCCTTGGTGATATTCACAAAAATTTCAAAATCACAGTGCATTGCGGAATTCATATATTTGGCAAAATCTTAACAGTAGAATAATCAAAACCAAGCTTGACAATACAGCATTATTTATATTGGCATTGATAGATTTTTTTTATTGTTTCATGTTCCGAGTTACCGCTAGGTTCAATGGAAGGACATGTCATTTTATGATAGACAGAGGGAGAGAGGCCAGGAGCAAAATTAGTCTTTACGCTACAAACCCCCGCAGCGAGCCCATTTTGGCATCCCTTTATAGGAGCACCAGCATGTCTGTCAGAATTGTAACAAATGACTGCATGTGTCCCTCCAAAAACTATACAGGAGGAAAGGCAGGGGAAATATTAAAGAGCTACAAGGTCCAAGCAGCTGTACAGAATTAACTCTTGACTAGCTGTTTAATTAACATTAATGGACACAGCACCTGGTTGCCAAAAAGAACAATGACAGACATCTTGTGTCAGGAGATTGGTGCCGATTTGTGCATGCCTTGACTGGTAGCGGTGGGGTGGAGGTGTGAGCCGAGCTCGTGAGGTTACTTCACCCTAGTGAGCGGAAACCACGTATCTGCGGCTACTGCACCATGCTCGATGATTCCTCTTCACTCTTAAATCCTTGTGTATTATTACCTCTAACAGTGATAATCCCTCTTGGAATATATAATCCATATATGGGACTCATATAATCTCTCAAAATTGATTTAGCCCATTTTGCTGTGTGGGTCAGAATTTTTGAGACTGATAAAAGCATGGCAAGGATATGATATGACAGCAGCACCATATTGCATTGTGGTGACTTTCATTTGTAAGTGGGGCCACTTCAACTTAGATAATGATGAGCAATCCTGGAGTGAGGCGTGAGGAGATTTAAATATCACCCTGAGTGATGAATTTAGATTCTTGCTCTTACCGACTATAATATTATTCTCTGACAGGCTAAAATTACTAAAAGTAATATGCTTAAAACAAATAATGAAATTGTGTGTGTGTAGGTGTGTGTGCGCATGCGCAATGCGCATGTATGCGTGTGTCTGTCTATGTTTGAACATGCTTATCGTTGCATAATTTGGCTGTCTGGAGAAAGGAGTGATTCATCAGCTTTAGGCGGGCTAACTGTGGTTTTGTGATGTCTATTTTAAACAGACTGTAGCTCTAAACAGTTCTACAGGACATTTATTTTCTTTTTCCTGGCTTCAGAATTTAACACAGGGAAATAAAAGCGCCGATTTCAGTTTCAACCTCTTTAAATACCCTACGAAAGCAAGAGTTTGGTGGGTAGTACAGGGCGGAGGTTAGGGAGCTGAACTTACAACCCGGGTTATTAAAACAGGAGTTAAGATAGACCTGTGACACATCCGGTTACTGATGCCAGACTGGAAGTGAAGATGCCATATAAACCAAAGAAGCTTCTCAGTTCCGCTTTGGCACCAGTAAGTGGATACGTCAGTCTGTCTTACGCCTGCTTTAATAACAGCAGTTGTAACTGGAAAGCTGGAAGTAGAACATATTATACATCTACAGGGATGTGCTTAGCCTGATTTTTTCCCCAATAATTTTAAGCTGGGAAGCATTCCAATGTCTCATTTCCATAATCTATAATATGTATGTTTATACAGATCCCTGATTTGTCAGAGGGGTCTGTGTCATTGTCCTTCTTAACGGAGTCACAGTGATATGGCCACTCATTCACTTTGGCTCTTTCTCACAGACCACAATAAACTTTTTAAGCCTTTTTTAATATAATTTACAATCACACCGTCGCTTATTTTGATGGCTAACAGTTTGCCACAACATATCCCATCTATGAAAGGAAACAAGGCCAACTGAAAAGTGTGACAGATTTTTTTAGCGTTTGTAAAATGCTTGAAATACGCAGTTCACTTCCCAGCTGTCAGGGCAGCTTCGATGATATTTAAACTTTGGTTTTTTTTCTTTTCCTAATGGCTTTTTTTTCTGAACTTTTAAACTGAGTGAACTTTTACATGGGAAAATGCCATTCCTGTTAGCACACGATGAAAGTGCTACCTCTGAGAATGACCTCTGTCCCTCTGACTATTAAAAAAAAATAGTAGAGTAGGGGGGGGGAAGAAAAACATGGTGAACTTGTAGGAGAATGGCCGCAGCACTGTGAGAATGTGTATGAAAATAAACACTGGAATATTTCTGGTCAGCCCCTGTCAGTGAGCGAGGCTAAGAAGCTCTGAGGCCGAGCCCATGAGACAAGTGACATCAGCTACTGGTACCGACCCCTAGCCAATCACAGTGCTCGGGGTCTGTCTTTCGATTGCGACACAAACAAGAGGGCTTGTGACATGCCAGACAAGGGGCTCATAGAGCAGGAAGACTGACGTGTGTTTGGCCGAAAGTATATCAAACAAAAACCAGCTAAAAGCAATAGTCTTTTGAGACAAATTGGTATCATGTCATATAAAAATACCTATATTTCATTTTTATAAGTGTTACATGACAGAGTTGTGATGAGATAAATGTGCATTATTACAAGAAACTTCTTCACAAAGAGTACTAATCTGTTATTAAATTGTCCCGTTAAAGAGCAGGAAACATGATAGCACAGCCATTAAAACACAAATATGACGTTTGTGTCAAAATACCTTTGTATATACAGTACCAGTCAAAAGTTTGGACACACCTACTCATGGAAGGTTTTTTTTCGTTATTTGTACAGTTTTCTACATTTTAGAATAGTAAAGACATCACATCACATCAACTATGATATAACATGAATAAAACTATGGAAAGACCAAAAAAAAAAAAAAAAGTTCAACAAATCAAAAAAGTCTTATATTTTAGATTTTTCAAAGTAGCCACCCTTTGCCTTGATAACGGCTTTGCACATTATTGCCATTCTCTCAACCAACTTCTGTGGTAAACAGGCATTCCACAGGTAAACAGGTGATGCTATCATGACTCTGTATAAAAGGATATCAAAAGACTCTTGATATCTTATTTTCTGGTACTCTTAAAAGCAATACAAAAGCCACTCTGCATTTGAATGTATTTCTATGGGAATTTGGGGGTGGGACTAGATTAAGTTGTAAATTACATGGGAATAGTATGGAACCCATGGTTGGCTAAATGGCTGTAAGTCATCAAGGGTCTGAGGTATCAAACGAGCCTCAAACCATCACTCTGCTGCCAGATATGCAGTAGATATAGATGGATCACTTTAAGGGTTGTTTCTCCTGATTCATTTTCCTAATGAACTCTATGGAAAAATAAGACAGGAAAAACTTTTGACTGGTACTGTATATACTTTAAATATTGCATCATCAATGATTGAACTTCACATGTTCAAATAGTGATATGATGTTACAGGCCTACTCATGTTAATGAACGTGAGCATATCTGACATAAAACAACGGTGAAATTATTTCTGGACGAACTGCACAATATAACAACAGAAATAGCTCATCAGCACAGCAGTCTACTTTCCCGAAAACAAATAATTTGTGTTTTGGAAAGTACAACATGGAGGAAAAAAATAAATAAATAAAACATTTTCCAACTTGAAGCCATCTGTTGCCAACGGGAGAAGTTGTCTATGATGGATGTATGTACCACTGGTAATTGGCCATGAAATATACTTAATCCTGATTTTTATGCTTAAAACGCCACATCAAGTATGCGGAGTGGCGTAACATTCGTAAGCGATGAGGACGAACTGCAGAAACAATAAGCATTTGGTCTGTAGCACAAACGTTGCAGGTTTGCTTTCAGGTGGCTCGCTGGCAATCGTTTGGCACAACGTCGCGCGATGAAACGAAATCAAGCAGAGATAAGGCAAGCTGCGTGTCACACAAAAAAAAATGAAGCAGCGGAATGTAAAGCTAGGCAACAGGAGAAATGCGAAACGGTTTACCTGAAACGGCCAAAGAGCCAAAAATGAAATAGCCTCTCAACCTTAAGTGCGAACGGCATTGTGGTTCCGCAAGTTTGGAGAATGGTAACCACAGCAACAGGGGAAAGGTCAACATGTGCCATAACCGTGAGAATCAGCTAGTACATGCCAATAAAGTGTCAATTAATCTTAAATTCCAGCTGAGAACATTAAGAAGACATAATTTATCAGTATATGCAAAGAGAGAGGAAAGCTGAGGGGGAGGAAACCCTAAACACACACAATTTAATCCCCAACCATTTTCGAAGTATACAGTCTGCATATTATGATTTTTTTCTTTTAATGTGTGCAATCATCCACACACAAGACCAAAAAATAAATTATGAAAATTCTGAAACTGTCACCACAATATTCAAACATTTCTCTTTAAAAAAATAAAAAATAAAAAAATCCTGACAAATAAGCAGGGAAAAATGAACCCACGGTGGTTTCAACAGGGCGTAATAAGTGCGATTTGAGCTCTGCGCCCCATCCCGTATGGAAAGGGGCGGGGCTGTGCCAGCCTGGGGGCAGACAAAGGGAGCGATTAGGAGACCAGCAGGGGGCGGTGTGTAGGAGAGGCGCACCTGCCCCGCTGCGTAACTGGAGGGTCTGTCATCCGCACCTGTCAGGCGCGACGGGGGGGACTACACGGCACGTTACCCTCGCGCTACGCCAGCCCTCGCCTCTCCCACGGATCGATGGCGGGTCGGCTGCCACTGAGCCCCCCGAATTAGAACCTTCGTGTGGCGTTCCCGCGGACTTTTCGGAGGGTGGCTGTTTGACGAATGGAAAAGCACCGTGTAAAATAGACTAGTAAAAAAAAAAAAAGAGGTGAAAAAGGTGTGGGGGCCTGTGGAATGTGTGTCTAAAGCTATATAAAGCAATCATACATTCCCACTCTCCTGAAAGGCGCCTTTTTGCGAGTCGTTCTTTGGGAAACTGATGAAGTGCCCCGACGGCACGCAGTCGCCGCAGCTTTAAACGTCCCCCTTGGGACGCAGCCTTCTTAGAGCGACGCAATGCATTACAAACGCATTTAAATACCCGGCCGTTCACCAATCATCTCGCGGGTCTCGGGCAGAGGAGGGTGTGAAATTGCGTTTAGCAGATGCCGATGGGATTTGAAGGTTTTGAAACAGATGGTTCCCGTAAACAGGTACAGTTGGACACAAATGGGAAACAGGGGTCTCGGGAGAGATAGCCTTCTCCATTCTTTCATTTACAGTGTGCTTAACGTCCTCCGTGTATTATCAAAGACCTTGAGCATGCACCTGTTTCTTCTAAATGTAAAAAAATAAAATAACAATAAGTTGACTGTACAGTATTTCTTTTGGACAGCATTTTCTTTTGGACCATGTGACCAAAATCGTATAACTCATATTCTGCACTGTGTACTAGTGGTGTCAACGTTATGTACACAGCACCTTGGAATTCACAAGAGATTCAAAGCTCATATCAAGTCCTAAAAATGGCTCCTTTGGAATATATGCAATAAGAGACTTGCCAGTCAGTAAGAGAATGGAAGCCGAGACACACCAGAGCATGTCTGTCTGATACTCTTGTATTGTATTCATTATCTCAGTCTACAGCTCAAGGTAATATTCAGTGTAATATTTATACTAGATGGTCAGAACACATACTGCCAGAAAGCCATAGTGGGGATGCTGATGCACTGCAGAAGAACATCCTAACTGTCAAATCTTATCATACACTATATGGCCAAAAGTATGTGGACACCCCTTGGTCTTGGGCTGGTTTTTATTGTTCAGGCTAGGCTCCTTAGTTCCAGTGAAGACAAATCTTAACACTACAGCATACAATGACATTCACAATACTGGATTTCCAACTTTGTGACAACAGTTTGGGGAAGGCCCTTTCCTGTTTCAGAATGACAATGCCCCCATGCACACATAGAGGTCCATACAGAAATGGTTTGTCGAGATTTGTATGGAAGAACTTGACTAGCCAGCACAGAGCCCTGACCTCGACCCCATCAAACACCATTGGGAGCCAGGCCTAATAGCCCCACATCAGTGCCCGACCTCACTAATGCTCTTCTGACTGAATGGAAACAAATCCACGCAGCAATCTTCCAACATCTAGTGGAAAGCCTTTCCAGGAGAGTGGAGGCTGTTATAGCAGCAAATGGTGACCAACTCCATATTAATGCCCATGATTTTGGAATGAGATGTTGGATGAGCAGGTGTCCATATACACATCTATCAGAAAGTGATTCTAAATATATTGTCCTTTAAATCAGTTTGACTCTGGCTAAAGACAAAACCAGATCAAACAAAGATCCGAGCACATTTTATCATTTCAATTGCAGATGTACATAATACAAAACCCCAATTCCAAAAAAAGTTAGAACAGTATGTGTTATGTTTTACCTAATCAACTTTATAGATTTTTGTAAATATACACTAATTCCGGATTTGATGCCTGCAACACAAAGTTGGGACAGGGGCAAAAAAAAAGATTGGGAAGTAAAAAAAAACACCTGTTTGTAACATTCCACAGGTAAACAGGTGCTGCTATCATGACTGGGTATAAAAATATATTTAAAAATATAATCTTATTTTCAGATACTTTTACAAGTGATACTATAACCCCTCATTTGAATGGCTCTCTCTGGGAATTGGGTTTTATTTATTATTTTTTTACCCCTGTCCCAACTTTTTTGGAACGTGTTGCAGGCATCAAATTCAGAATTAGTGTATATTTACAAAAATCAATAAAGTTGATCAGGTAAAACATTAAATATATTTTCTTTGTACTGCTTTCAATTAAATATATGTAAAAGAGAATTTACAAATCACTGCTTTCTGCTTTTATGTGCATTTTACATACTGTCCCAACCTTTTTGGAATTGGGGTTTGTAGAAAGAATATTAACATCTAACGGTGTTTATATGGGTATTCCAGTAGGGATCTGCAAAAAAATGCACTCCAACTGAATTTTATTTACAGTTTTTCTCGATTTGAATTAAACTGTGGTCCACTTAATTATGACCATAACCTAAATGAGCACAACAATGTGCTTTTTTGCAAAACATTCTGTAATTTCTCATTGCTTTCAGACTAAACAAAATTTTTGCATATTTTTTACAAAATTTAAAAAACAAAACAAAACAAAAAAACACAAAAAAAAACAAATAAATCATAAAAAGCAAATCAAATCAAACAAAAAATCTCATAGTCATTCTTCTCCATCATTTCAATCTCTAATCATTTCGTATGCAAAACCTCACACACTCATCATCAATCAAATCATCTCATACACATGCACATAGAATAGGTAGGTCACCTCTGATCTTTGCAAGAAAAAAGAAAAAAAAGAAAAAGAAAAAAAAAGAAAAGAAGAGGAAAGAGAAGAGGAAGAGGGAGCCATAGAGAAGAAAGAGGGCCCAGAGGGGGGGGGGAGGAGAGGGGGAGGGGAGAGGAAGGAAGAGGGGGAAGAGGAGAGAGAGAGAAAGAGAGAGAAGGAAGAGGGGCCCAGAGAGAAGAGGGGCCCCAGAGAGGAGAGAGGAGAGGATAGAAAAGAGGGGCCCAAGAAAGAAGAGAGTCCATAGAGAAAGAGGAGGAATAGAGAGGAGAGAGAAGAGTCAAGAGGAAGAGAGAGAGAGAGAGAGAGAGGGGCCCCAGATGCGCGGTGGTAGTAGAGTCAAAGGAAAGAAGAAGACAAAGAGTTTTCAGAGACGAAATCCGAAAGCCCATTGATCATGTCATCATCATCATCTCCTTTTTCAATGAGAGAGGCTGGGCAGCTGGTCCCCCCAATCTCAGGAGGATCAACTGTGGGCATCAAATAAAAGAAATATCAGGAATGAGAATCGGTAAGTGACTGCGCTATACTTTACTGTATTTCAGTACTACCGTATACAATATTTAAAACAGTTTTTTCATCAATGTCCTTTACGTAATCATCAAAACATCTTTTTTTTCACAAATTTCTTTACAGAATTCAAAGACAACCCCTTGCTGGTGGCAGGGGTAAAGTCTTCACTGCGGAGCAGGAAGCTGCCATAGTGGATATAGTTGTTGCCAACAATATCTGGATCTTTATTCTGTGATTACGAGAAATCCAGACAGCAGTCATTCAGGACCACGATATGTTTGCCAATGTCAACAGTGTAAGTGTAGCCACCATTGACCGGGTCCTTAAAAAACATCAAATCGAAATGAAACAGCTCTACAAAGTACCCTTTGAGAGGAATAGTGACAGAGTGAAGGAGATAAGATACCAATATGCACAGGTAAGGGTTTATCACTGTCATGTTTTTTCTTACAGTAAAATATTACATTGCATGCAGCTGTAATATTTTACAATGTATTTATATGTATTTATAATTATCTTTATTTTACTGTGTTTCTCTTAGACAATATTGAGCTTGAAGCCAATGCAACTCCACATATTTTCATATATGTGGATGAAGCAGGCTTCAACCTGTCAAAAGTAAAGAGACGTGGAAGGAACATCATTGGTCAACGAGCCACTGTAAATGTGCCAGGTCAAAGGGGGGCCAACATAACCATGTGTGCCGCAATCTCCAGTGAGGGTGTTCTTACCCACACCTATTTCCACAATTGGGGCATACAACACAGAGCGTCTAATTACATTCCTTGATGCGTTGTACCAGGGCATTGTGCCACCAGAAGAGAGAGGGCAGGTGAGACCTGATATGTCAAACGTTGTCATCGTATGGGACAATGTTGCATTTCATCGCTCCGGTCAGGTCACTGAATGGTTTGCAACCCACCCACGTGTGATGATACAATTTCTCCCCCCATACTCTCCATTTCTCAATCCTATTGAGGAAGTCTTCTCTTCGTGGAGGTGGAAGGTATATGACCACCATCCACATGACCAGATGTCCCTCTTTGACGCCCTGAATGCTGGCTGTCTGGCAATCACAGCCGGGGATTGTCAAGGGTGGATGGGCCGCTGCAGAAAATGTTTTCCTCGCTGCATTGCAAGGGGAAATATCCGATGTGACGTCGATGAGGACCTTCTAGAAAGAATGGACTGAAGGTGCGGCGTACAGTAATATATTTGTATTTGTTTTGCCTTTTTGACATTGCTTTGTTTTGTTCACAAAAATACTGATTTTATTTTTTTCATCTTCAGCTTGGTTTATTTTGTTCTCTGTATTTACAGCATTATTGAATTTGTAAAGAACACATAAAAAATTAAGTAAAGCCTTTTGTTGCAGTTCTTGCTCTTCAGTGAAATTCTTTCTGCTTTGGTCTTCTTTGGTAACATCCTTTTATGAAACAAGAATACAGGCCTTGCTGTGGTAAAATGTTTACTTGCCTTTACATACTATAATTATAGTATCAAAAAGGGTAGCCATGTTAGGGTATATTGATAGCTGTAGTTAGTGTTTATTGGGCCATTGTGTAATGATTGATATAAATAACTTTCTGTGAGATGACAAGTTATGCTATTTTGGTAGACTTATTTGATTTTGTGACATGTATTCTATGTTTTGGGTGTCATAGGGCAATGTGTCATTTTCGTAAATGCGATTCAGTTTTGGGGGCAGTGTTAACTTTTTTTGCAAAAGTGACTTCTGTTTGGAGAATTGTGCTCAAGCAATCGAGAAACTGTAATACTGAACATTTTACTCTGTATAAATGTCTATGGACGACAGAATCAGGCCTGCTAAAAAGCACTGTGCTTCTACATTAGAAATTCTGATTTTTACATAGGATAGCCTTTGTTCAGCCCGGATATGATGGATGTGATAAGACAGGAAAAGGCCATTGGAGTCAAGATGTGCTTCTGTGATGGAAATTTAGAGGGGGAAAAAACATTTCTCAGGCACATGAGATAAGATGGGATCTGGATCTTTATTCTGTGACGTGGCCTCTGGATTCAAGCAGGGGCTCCAAACCTTTTCTGGCTCGTTGTCGACTGTGAGTCTCGTTCAGAAACGAACAGATGCGCCTGCGCTGAAATCGTGGCATGGATCATTTTGCTTTATGTCTTTAAGAGCGGGGGAAACATTAAAGACCTTTTCTGTCTGTACTTCATTTTTTTGAAGAGTAGTCATTTTCTTTTATTAAAAAAAAAGTCCAAAAGGTCTTTTTAAAAGGCAATCTCCGTATTTTCAGATGAAAGAAAAAACACTGTATGAATGTTTTGGGCTTTCATTGGGCAGGGGAACAGACAGAGCTTTTCATCACTGTCTGACAGAAAAAAAAATTCTATTATCTTCATTAGCTGTTAATGAGAATTAAAGTTTCTGTCCACAAAACAAATTAGAAGTGAAAACTTTCAGTTTATCGTGAGTTGTGAAGTATATGGCTTTGCCCTTTAACCTTCCAGAGACGCACATTACCTCCTTCCCGTCCTGTCAGTGAGGGACAAGCAGCTTGAAGTTCCAATGTAGGAGGAGAATAAAGGGAGGAGGACTTGCGGAGTCTGGGAGAGAAAAGAGGAGAAGAGCACTCAACACAAACGTGCTGAAAGAACATATAGATTAATTTGTCTTTTCAAACACCGTATAACAATCATGGTAGGGGCCTGGCAGCTAACTCTTAATCGTAGTTATGAAGACAAGGATAATTAGAGTAGAGTCAGTCTGGTGAACAGCAAATGCCAGTGGGAAATGATATCAGTTATTAGGAAGTCTGAATAAGACCGTGCTATTGGTGCTCTGGCACTCACGGCTCAAAGCGCCGTCGCCGCTCAGGAACCGCTGAGAACATTTTATGCCGCGATGCAGGCGGCGTGACATTACGCGGTGTCCCGGCCGCATTTGCGGCTGTTTTTTGAGAAGTGCGTCACACCGAACGTCCCCATGGCTACGCGCGTGTTTTGCGCCCTTAAGACCCACACCCTGCTGTGGACTGGCAAGACAAGGTCAAGGCGAACTGTGAGCTATTATGCTCATCTTAGGGTGCCTGGGCCTCATCGCCTAAGTGGCCTTATGTCTTCTACAAAGGCTTAGACTTCTGCTGTCATTTACACTGACAGCTTCTTTGGAGCTGATCAGGGAAACCTACAGTGCTCCAAGACTGGTGCTGAGAATCACACTTAGGCTGCCCACATTGCTTGAAGCCTCTCAACCAACAATCCCACTGCTGCCACCAGTTAGTGTAAAACGTTTGTTACTTTTGGTGTTATAATAGTGGGCCTGCTGCAGGCAGAAGCTCACCTGCATCTTAACCTCTGACCTTACCCCCTTCACAGATGTATGGATGTATATTCACTAGGTGATTTGGACTACCTATACAGTTCAGCATTTATGAAAAACTATATACCTCCCAGGATGGAAACTTAATGCTATCCTCTAATACGCTGTATATGTAATGCAGAAAAACACTCAAAGCATAAACAACACCTACTCACAAAGAAGGTCCTTAAGAAGAAGCACTGAGATACAGGTGCAGCAGGACATCGGCATGCCTTTCACAGAGCTTTATTATGAATTACAGAGTGTGTTTTAGTAGGATGTTTCCTTGGTAACTGCATGCGTCCTTAAAGCCAAGTCTCAAATATTTAATTGGTTTAATGACTGAAAATTAGCATGATAATTAAATCAACTTCATAAACATGCACGTAAGCAATTTGGAAATTGGCCTTTGCATATAATACTGTGTGCAAGAAACAAAAAAAAATAAAAATAATTATCCATGCAAAAGCCTAAATTCCTAAAAATATAAAGTACAATATCACTACCGACATGGAGGAGTGGTATTATGTTTTTTAGTTATTGATGACCGTTTTGTGTTTTTCGACAGCTGGTATTGCTTGTAGTGTTTGTAGTTAAAGGTGTAGCCAACCAAAAGATGGGGCAATTATAAAAGCCACTGTTGGTTGTGGACTGCCGAGTCCTCATAGCATCCAAAGAATTGCCACATAACGTCAACATAACCAGAGTACATTACATCCAGTGCTTTGTGTTCTTTAGTTTGGGATCGTTGTGTCTGGATTGTTTGGTCTGGATTGCCGTGCCTCTCGAGCCAGAAATGGAAAGTGCTGTAAATGACAGGGAAGTGTCAGAGGTCACCTGAAATCAAGGTATCAAGCCTCGAGTTATCGCAACTTGAATAATTAAAGAAATACTCAGCGCTGAAACCGCCTATATCTTTTTTTGGAGAGGGGCCCCTGCAGAGCCATCAAGTCACATTCAGAATAATTATACCAAGCTGGCCTTCCTCCACTAGCTAAAAAGCCCTGATAACAGTATCAAAGAGCCTCCACCTCATCACTCCACACTGTGAGTGGTGCCCATGTGTATAAATAACTGGCCAATCACCTAATGTATACAGGTGGGTAAGTGGAGAAAGCATAATTTGACTTAATGGCCTTTTGTTTCTACCCAACAATTGAAATGGATGGATGCATTGTGGGCAGATCGGACGCACACAAAGCATAATGTCAGTGCTGGAAGTACTGGAGCGTGGTGCTTCTTTTTTTTTGGAACAATTTTTTAATCTCCAATTATGTTCTTTTTGTCTCCCGACTTTGAACACCCAGCTGAATTTGTAAGAAGGCCTCCATAAATTCGGGCAACGTGATTTCTCCTCCAAAACACGTTCTGCTACCGGCCGCCAAGTCTTTCCGCTCCGAGGTCTACCAGTTGAGATCGCGCAGTCAACGCGTGGCTCGAGTACGCTTCATGTGCATCTTGTGCAGGTAATGCGGTCAATAGACCTGAGGGGGAGCTTGTGCTTGACAAAGCACGGCAAAAACACAGACCTAATGTCTCTTAGCCAATCATGCGCTGCCCTGTGTATGTCCAGCTGCAATCAGCACCAATACCAGCCCATAAAGGCATCTTGACAGAAGAGGCTGCCCACCAGGCCCAAGCCTGTCTATTTTTTAATAATTTGGAACTAGAGGTGAAACATTAAGGGAACAACCAGGAAGGAGATAAGATGGTTGGAAAAATCTGGTAGACCCAACCACCAACCGAGATACACACATATAGCCACACACTAAGAGAGACCCACAGGGAATGATAAAGTGCTTCCATTTCAAGTTGGAAAGAGCCAGGTCTGAAATGCATTTCCTCATCATTTTACATTGTTTTTTTAACCTCCCTTGTAGGAACATAATACATGTTATCCTCTCAGTTAAACTAGCACATCAATTAAAATTCATAAGCCCCGCAGTGCACGTGCTTGCATTACATGACAAATTCTCTGAAACAAAGGTCGGCCATTTGTAGCATAGTGGAGCAATAACAGCAAGATGAGCAAACATGTCTGAGGAAATGTGTTTCACTGACTGTTGACCTTGTTTTGTAGGTTTTCAGGGTCGTTCTTGTCCCTTCGATTACTGTCATCAAGTTTGGCCGGGTGAGGGGGGGGAGTAGTGGTGGGAGGGGTCCAACAGTAAACAAGAAGCTGTTGGATGCAGAACCATTTTATATGGAAAGCAAGGAAAAGAGAGAGAGAGAGAGAGAGAGAGAGAGAGAGAGAGAAAGAGAGAGAAAGAGATAGAGAGAGAGAAAAAGAGAGTGAGAGAGAGAGAGAGCGCGAGAGAGAGAGAAAGAGACACAGAGAGACTCAGATTCCAAGCTCTGATGTTGATTTCTTTTGCATGCCACTTAATGGGAATCCAAGGTCAGAGGCATCGGCATGATGCAAGATGCAAAGTGTGAAGACCCCAATTAAACACTCCCCTAAGCCAGATCCTAAAAGATAAGAACAACTTAATCTCCCTCTTTTAGGCTCTAACAGAAACAGTGCGGAGAGGCGGTTTCCAGTGTCTGTAAACGCGTGCATGCACTCTTAAAATATAGCTGTGCTTGCTCTATCCATCTTTATTTAAACTGTGGCAATCAGCACTGTGAAGTGATTAATGAACAAATCTGTCAGCAGCAATTAGCATATTGAATAATGTATTCATGAATATAAACACTGCTGTTTGTTTGTTTGCTGTGTTTAATTGCCGTACATCTGACAAACTGCTGAAGTTAAAGCTTTTTCGCATGCGATTTGCCCCTAATAAAATGTGTTAACCGCAGAGACCCGATGACACAAAGGAAAGTGCTGCCTTTTGCACTTTATTGTTGCGATTCAAGGTGTCAGCAGAGAGGGTGAATCATGTGAGAAAAGGCACGCCCATCCATTCAATCAAATCTCACGATCAGCCTGGCTCACTTTCTTTAAGGCCAAGGCGACCAGAACTCAAGGGTCAGGTCATTCCAAACATCCTTCACCCATAGTGAAACAGAGTCTGCCTCTTTTCTTTCATCCTCAACATGTACCACTGTGGTCTTCAACCCTGGTGCTCGAGAGCCACAGGGTTCTGCTGGTTTTCAGTGTTACTGATTGGTCCGTTTAAGCAGTTGTTTACACAGGTTACCCACCTGACATAATTTCTTGTGTCAGAATGGGCTGGAGACCTCGAAAGTGAAGAACAAAGTCGGCAAGATCCTGTGGAGCACATTCTGTTTATCAGCACCGTCTAGCACAGCTCCCCCTCAGCAAATATCAAGCGAGCTCCAGAGCACCCCAGATCACCGGGGGGCGCTCTCACTTGGAATTGGACGAAGGCGGAGCCCTGGGTGCTCATGGCATTGTGAAAAACAGCTGGTCTCTCAGCACATTCTGTCCAGGCATCCATCATTCGGGAGCCCTGCCCGCAACAGATCATTCGGGTGAAGGATGTGGTCCTTACAGTTATTAATGGTCTCTCCTCAAACACTACAATAGGTAGACTGTCTCACAGGTGCTAGTGGACAGAACCCCAGGTACTCTTGGGAGGTTCTTAATGAGCAACTGTTCTGCAGAAAATAAAATAATAAAAACTGTGCTGAAAATCTAGTTTAACTTACGGGTATAATTTAAAACATCATTCAAATAATGCATCATATTAATTATGCATTGTTTGAACAATAAAACATTTTTTCACAGGATTGGGACTCATATTTATTATATTATGAATGATAAATATACGTATATACACTTTTTTTTTGAAAAAAAAAACTCTTCAAGCACTTACCAAACCAATGAACCTATTAATGCTGATTCATATGTCCACACACTTTTAAGCTCATACAGAAGACAAAGTGCCTTATAAGCCGACCAGTAGAAATCAGCTCACAGACTGAGATATCCAAGGCCAAGAAAAACTTCATAAGGCTTAGCAAATATCCCCATCATGCTTATAATTAAACCTGAGATCGGCAATGACGTGCAATGTTGCAATTAAGGAGCTTTCAGAATATGCAGATGGTCACTGGTTCAAGTCCCAAGTGGTGGAAGTGTTGTTTTTAGACGTGGGTTCTAAGACTTACAATTAAATGCATATTCGTGTGTTTCTTCTTCATAAACAGTTTGCTAAGTGGCAGTGCTCACCAATTTTAACTGGCCCAACTGTCTGAACTGAAAAAAGTTAAATACGAATCTGATCATGAGCCAAGATTAAGCACAAATGTTAATTGAATCCAGGCTTCCGTTCATAATATAATTTGTGCTGCTGTAAAAATCTATCTGGATAAATGGATAATTTAGAGGCAATGAGAGGCAAGTTGCTTTGGGTTTGGCTGTTCCAAGGAAATGGTTCTTCTTAAGAGCTACAGAGCTCCTACATAGACGTTCATAAAGGCTTATGTCAGTAACCACATATAGGCATATCATGTGTGTCACTTGGTATGTCATGGCAATGTCACTTGCAACAGTGGGGACATAACACATCATATGCCTATTTGTGGTTATCAACATAAACATTCATGAAGGCTTTGTATAGCCCTTATGAAAGACTGCTTATAGAACGTGTTACTAAATAACCAAATAATGACTATGTAAAATACATTATTGTCTCTGAGATGCCTCTCTTTTTGAAATCATGACTGTTGTATGAGACGGAAAAAAGGAGCCTTGTAGTACAGTTGGGAGGATGGGTTGGGGGGGTTGAGGTGCTTGATTAGAGCAGCCAACCCCGCCCCCTCCCCTCCCCCAGTACTCATCAGGCTTTGGGTGTCCCAGGGCTGCTGTGGCATGGGGGCTCGGGTGTTTTTTGCCAAACTCTGATTAGAGGCTAAAACAGATGTCCAGTCTGGAGTAATGAGCCGTGAGCAAGATCAGAGCACTGGCTGGAACCGGACCTCCTGTCTAAACCCAAAACCTGGGTCGCATCTGGTCCCCCGATGCCACCCCTATGTGGAGACGGGTTGTTTCGGGGTTACGCAGGGTGAGGTCGTCCAAGCTCCCTCAACCCCCAACCCAACCTTTAGTGGAATACTCCAGAGCCCTCAAACAGAGGAGCTTGCGGTTTCATCGTCCAATGACTTTTACTTGGTCCTGCTACTGTTCAGGGGCGCAATTAACCCAAGAAAGACTCATTTGAGAGACCCCCCCCGGCCCCCCCGGCACCCCAATCTTCCAAACCCCTGGACCTACACTGCCAAAACTGTCTTTTAGATGACCTGCTTTCCACAGTAATAAATCGGCAGTGCCCAGATAGCTCGTCAACATCGCATCCGTGTGAAGTCTTGCTAATTTATTCGAAAAAATGCTAATTTATTCAAAACGAACATCTGAATATAGTGTTTCCACAAATTAGGTCACTTGCATGCATTTCAGCGACATTCTGGCATATGATAATTATGTGATATCGGAGCTTTGCGTACAATCGCACCTATCCGGGCACTTGTTGGCAGGTCAGTCAAGCACTCGGATCATTTCATCCATCGGAAAAAAAGTTCGATATTGCTGGTAAGTCATTACACTTGTCAGACACAACATATTCAAGAACGCCACACTCTAGGAACACAATAGCTGAAAAGGAGTTCTGCATAATTACAGAACATTGTCAAAATGTGTAAATGTGTCTGCCGGGTGCTGGCCAGTTCAGCAAAAACTGAAACTTATGTGTCAGATTGTGATATATACCCCGAGTTCCACAAAAAAGGCTTCACAACATGTAGGTATGGTTTATCTGCTTTACAAGTCCCTGCAAATTTGCGCAAAACACTGATTTAAAAAAATTTGACAAACATTTCAACTGACAATATTTTTTTTAAACAAAGAAAATAACAGAAGCGCATGTATACAGTTTTAAAACATTAAGCTATGTTCACTGAATAGTACTTTTAAAAGGTAAAATGTTGAATTTTGCCTTACACAATATTTCCTAAATCAAAAATGATGAAATGCTATAACAGAATAAAATCATCACTGTGGTGAGTTAAGACATGCTGCGAAGACCTGCTGTTCATCTTGGACTCAGAGCTGCTCAGTCTACAGTAGTAATGAATAATATCAATTCAAACTGAGTGTATAATTAGACGCTGAATTATTGCCCTGGATTTCATGAACGAGCATACACTTTTTTGCAGTATCTATTTCTCCAAGAGCGATTTTATTGATATTGCTGATATACATAAAATTAATGAAATCCTATAACTCCAACATCCAATCCCTATGAAGTGATAAAGGCTTCAGTTGAGTCTTATGCACAATGCACTTTGTCCTTGGCTTTGACCTTCACAAAGTGTTAACACATGTAATCTTTTATTTAACTGTTGCAAATGATTTCACAGCTTCCGTTGCTGACCTAATAATATCAAGGTTATTTGCTTCAATATTCAACGCTAATTGTGTTGTATATACAGTATGAATAACTTATTTTTGAAGTTAAATGCCCTCATTTAAAAGTGTGTTTTGGGAAAAAAATTCATGTTGTTGTTTTTTTATTAATGCTATCCATGTATTTTATATATTCCCTGTTGTTTTTCTCTGTTTCTATGAAATTTGCATTCATGTGGTCAAGGGCAAATTCAGCCAATCAACGGGCAAAGACAAAGGTTCCGCCAACGTTCCACTTACACAGGATTCGGGCCTGACTTCCTCCTTGGTCGGGTGCCCCTCTCAGATCTCATCGCTCTTCCTATCTCCCGGTGCCATGACATCACGCCCCGCTCCGCAGGGATCACCTGACCGCACATCCTCAGTAACTCCAAATCCGTGACTCATTCCACTGGAGGGGAGCCAAGACAAGAGGATCCATTCCGGCAAGCGATACCACAGGAAACCAATCATGACAAATATCATCATCGGGGGTTGGTTGCATCCCACAGGGCCTGCTGTCTGTCCTAACGCCAACCTGTTTTTTTGTTTTTTTTCAAAAGCGCGTGTCTGCACCCCTCTCCTGATGGTACAAAAGTGTGCTAACAAGCTGTGTGAAACAGCAAATGCAGGTAAGGCTATTCCATCGCGCAATCAATGATACAAAGTACAGACAATCCATCGAGCAATCAATGATACAAAATAGAGACGATCCAAGGAACCCACACCATGAGAAAAAAAAGCTATCTCTAAAAGTGGGGGAGAATGCTGTCTCTGTCCAAAAGCAGTTCAAAAGACTAATTCAGTCAATGGTCCAGAGGGAGTACACTATAAAATAATCTCACAATCATCCCCCATCCCCTGAAATGATTAAGTGATTAAGACAAAGGGGAAAACAATGAAGACAAAGACGAAGAAGAAGACAACTATTAAAAAGACAACGATTAAAAATACAAAGATTAAGAAGACAAAGATTAAGAAGACAAAGACGAAGAAGAAGATAAAAAGAAGAAACACACCCCAAGAAGAACTTCAGCAAATAGAACATTGATGATGATGCAATTTTTTAAATGTTTTTTCTCTCAGGAGTGATACTTTTCTAGAGGCACCTCCTGAATTTCAGCGCCATATATAGGGCCTTGACTTCCAGCTTATTCTTTTTTGAAAAGGTAACATAGATGTAGGCATTAAAGGGCAAAGTGTGCAAAGGAAATCAAAGGCATTAAGAAGCTCCTACCAGCAGCTAGTACTTGGGTCTCTTGAATAATGAATAAGCCGCTGATATCCTGTGACTGGGCACAGAGAAAGTACTTCCTTTTGGAGTGAAGTAGAGCTTGAATACCCATGAATAATTCATGGCTGAGTGTGCCTGTTAAAATGACTCGATATTGGAAGTCAAGTGCAAGATTATCTTTCCACTGTATGAAAATATTGCCGCCTTTTGTAACATTATAGGAATGAAATTGGCGATACAAAGGCACTATGCTGAGAAGAAGATAATTTATATTTTCTTGGTTTAACTCCTTCCGGCTTTCCTAGATCACACGTTCCTCTTACTTTTTTACAATCCCCTCCATGGCAAGAGGAGGAACTTCAGACAAAACATTTGGAATATCCTGCAAACATGTAAACAAGAGTCCACACAGTACAGTACAAATGATCAAAACTAGTTTAAGGAATCTGCAGCAAGTAGTGGTGAACAGTTATGATGTTAACTCATTTATTTATTCAGTATCAGACAGAAACACGTAAAGAATTATGCACCGTTATCTTTTGTGTTCCTGGTGTCTGTCAACAGTGTCTATAGCCTGAACCATGTGTAAGAACAAATAACATTTTCAAACAGCTGATCTAGACAACGCATCCAACAAGGGCCAACAACATCAGGAGTTGTGCTGCCTTGCTGTTGTCGGATGTCTGGGGCCAACAGAAGCATGTGGAGGTTTAGAGTGTGGGCCAGAGACTGCAAGGACCAATGCTTCCACCTATTTGGCTTTATATTTTAATGTGAAAAACCTGTCAATCATACTGTCAAGGCATTGTTGGGCCCTGCCCCACAGTCAGATATCGAACCCGGACCACGCCAGTGCTGACTGTGGCCGACCGCCCTATAGCACTGTATATGCAGCATCTGTGCTTCTGCTCTGGTTTTCTCAAACTGTCTAATTCCACTGAGATTTTGTTCCTGGAAGTTTAGCAGTATCAAATTCGCTCCACCTGCATTTTCGAGAAAAAATTAAATACGTGCCCTCAAATGATGCTTTGCACTTGCACAGGACAGTTGTGGCTGTACACTCTCGCCAGTCGGATCCTCAGCCAAAAAACTCCTTTCATCCTACCCGAGCTTTTCTATGGGCCAAATCCGGCCCCTGGGAATGCCACATCCAGAATCGACCACGGCCCCACGGCTAACCGCTAATCCCCACGTTTGATACTTCAGTGGCGCGCCCCCACTTTCTTCTGCTCTCTCTCCTGCCAAATCCGTCTTCTCGCAGTCCGGCAAATTGTTTTGGATTCCCTGGGATTTATGTAATTGCGTGTAATTAGGCCCGTGTCAGGACGATCCACACGGCCGTGCCTCTGTTGAAACCAAGCAGATATTGATACGACAGATGCAGCTGGTCTTCCGATTCGGTGGAGGAGAACCTGCCGATATTTGGTTGGGCGGCATGAAGCGGCAGCCAGTGGAGCTTTCTCAGTCACTCACTGTCACTAGGTAGATTGCATACCCCTGCACCCTTTAATACCCTAATATCAAGTACAGGCTTCCGTGTCCCAAAAACAATCGTCTCGGTGGTGCTTCATCCAAATCCTGCCATACCATCTCAAGCTATCCTTTCCAGACACATATATGAAGAAACTGCCAGCTATACAAACACATATACTGTAGTGTAGACAAAAAAGGAACAGGAGAGAGGAACTGTGGATAGTCTAACTCCATGGAGTTGAAGAGGTCTATATTTCTTCATAAAAAGTAGCTATTTTATGTTCACCCAATAGAATATCATGCACTGGAATTATTGTTATTTAAGGTATAACATATTATGGATTTATTTTCAGCCATCTTTCAAGAAAGCCCAAACTGTGACTAAATATTAAATTAAGAACAGGCGATAGCTAGAGTTAAGCTTTATTTTAAACTAGAACACAGTCATCCAAGGTGTTTGCTAAGTATGAGAGATTTTCTTCATCAGTTGAATATATTTTCTTTACTCTCACAAAATGAAATTACCATGGCCTGGATTCAATCAACATTTTAATAGCTATGAGTTTTAATTATGAAATGGTTTTAACTTTCAAATGCCTAGGGTTATTTTTTTTTTTTACAGTTTGGTGAGCAACACGGACATTTATATGATTGCTGATCACTGCAAATAATTTCAGAAGGTTAGAGAAAAAAAGTAACACCTGCCATTATTAAAGGGTATAAGGACAAATGTAGACTTAAACCAGGCAGGCAGGCATATGTATATGGCATTTTATTGTCTCAAAAAATAAACAAATAAATAGGATGAACCTTCCACAACTAAAATGAGATTTACAAATAAATTAAACTGATTCACAAATAAATGCAACTGGTTCACGAATAAATTAAACAGATCCACAAATAAATTAAACAGATTCATAAATAAATGTAACTGGAATTAGCATTTATTGACACTAGCCTCATCTAGAAGATATGATATACTTAATTTCTGGATTTTCGCTGATAATAGTATGGAGGATATATACATACTGCATGTCACTAAACAGTATGCTGTAAGCAGTATATAGTATGTTAGTACACAGTACACAGGACGAAGTAGATAGGGCTCTGATTCGGACACAGCCTAAGCTCGCTACTTGCTACAGACGTTCAGAGAACCCTGGCTTGAAACCTATTGTGATTCGTCAAAGTAACATGGTCGTTAGTGAAAAAACATGATTGGCTGGAGTAGACTTAATTTTAAAAAAGCTATTTGTGGATTTCTTTGCACATGTTGTTGTGAGGATTGTCTCATAAATCCACAAACAAATGCAAGTGATTCCACACATACCAAACGTTCATTCGGGAGTCACTCGTTCAGGGGACATTTGTGAGTGTAAAAACATACTTGTGAATCAGTTACATTTATTTGTGAAGCAGTTGCATGTATTTGTGAACCAGTTCCATTTACTTGTGAGTCCGTTGCATTTATTTGTGAATCTCATTTTATTTGTGGAAGGTTCATCCTATTTTTTTATTTTTGAGACAATAATACCCCCATAGGTATTGACTGAATGAGGATTTATTCAAAAGTATGTGAACAATGAGCCTTACAGTCAGTCAACCGAGACCCACATACAGAAATATAAGACGCTGCTATACAAATGGTTGTCTTCTCAAAGAGAACATCATTCTAAATCTCCAAAACACAGTCTACGATTACTGATTAAGTGAATCTGGTTTCCTGGTAATTACATTTATGTGGTGTTGTGTTTATGGTCTGGGAAAATAAGATGTTGGGACTTTGGAGTGGAGTTTAAAGGAAAATGAGAAATAAAATGATTTGATTCGGTATTTCAGAGACCATGGTTTTGTCACCAGGGGCTTGAATCGAGCAAAGCTGGAACTGGGGAAAAAGTGATTTCAGTGGAAGAAATTAATAAACATTAACAAGAAATAAAATGCAGCTGCCATAGCTGTTGCCTTAATTTCACAATCAACATGACTATTTCTGTCTTTGACATTTTTCCTCCCATGGGAGGAAGTGCTTGTGAATGCATGCACAAGTGCGGTTGTATGAAGTGTGCTTGTGTGCCTTGCGTGTATCTTTTATCAGAAGTAAATGCTAAATTGTGTTTGGAGAAAAACTGGATGACTGAGAAGGCTGAAAGCTGAGACTAAAGATAATCTAGAGTGAAGATCTCACTACTGCACTGAACCGAAGTCTCCCACAAACAGCATTATCATGAAGTAGGAACTGCCACTGATTTAGTGAAACAGCTTATTCAACAAAATCTGCTTGTGCGTCCAGTGAACGGCGCTTCAAATTGCTTGTTAATCAAAGTGCGTTAGCTTCCACACTCCAATGCTCATATTTATACATATTTATAATGGTTTGTTCCGTTTCCATCTGTTCTCATTGGTGGAACATAATGTTCCAGCTCAACTGATTGGTGGAATGCAATGTTGTACAGTGCGCTGATATATCCTGAGGTGAATGCCACTACAGAAATGCATCCACTGCAACCCATTATTTACCAAATTTGTTATAAATATTATATATATCTTAATTAACAAAGCCCAGTTTTTTTTACTTGAATGAATTATTACAATTAACTATAAGCCATGGCAATTCTGCATTGTGCATTGACAGTGCAATACAGTGTAAAATAAGGTCAATGACATTAGAGTAAGTGAAAAGAGTCAAATCAGAGGTATGGTGTAGTACTGCATTATCACCAAATCCTGTCACCTGGTCACAAAGGATACGTGGAGTGTTTGGGGTAAAGAAATAGCAATTAAGGAGTTAAGCTTGGCATTTGAACTGCATCATTTGTTTAACTTTCCAATACCCTGCGTGCATGTACACGTGCACACACACACACACACACACACAAACGCACGCACGCACGAACGCACGCGGAGCAATGTCGAAAATGAGATGTCTTTGAAGCCGTGGTGTTTACAGGCATCTTCATTATGGGAGGTCATTCACAGACCAGCATGCAAAAAGATATCCTCTGAGGTTAACCACTTTCCCGAGCCACTGTCACTTGGAAAATAACTGTAAAAATTCAAGAATGGACCAGGCATTGCCAGGCACAATTATCTTATTCGGGATAATTCCTGACAAAGTGCACTTATCGAGAGACACTTAAAGCAAATATAGGGGGGGAGGTAAACCGTCCTTAGGAATGGCAGCTTATCGCTCAATCATAGCGATATATGTCATCTGAGGTGCAGGGTTCACCATCGGGCTAGTGAGCACTTACAAATTTAAAATTATTTGTATTTGTGATTATAGTAATCCAACAACCCTAAATGTCACTCACTGGTCAGTCAAATAAGGGCTGTTGATCAGTGGTAACCCTTCTGGAAGGATTGGGGATTGGGGGTGGGGGGTGGGGGTCAGTACACAGTACACAGCTCGGGGTAGGTCCGTACACAGTAGCTACATAACTCTTTCGCCCCTCACAGGAAAGATTATGTAAAACAAACTCAACCATGTGAAATATTGTAGCCAATTAAATTAATTTGGCAGCTATTCTCACTGATACCTGTAATGTAATCTAGCTAGCTAGCTACATGCAATCTGATAGGAGTTTTGTGCAATTACTGTTTAAAAAACTTTCCATGGCAAGATTAGCGTGGGGTTAACTTTACAACCTAAATAAACTCAAAACTCTGTTGTTTTAATTAAATTTACCATGAATCCACTTCTTAAAGATAATGTGCAATTTTGGCCACTTGTTCTAAAAGTGGCGCTGATGAGCCGAACACACACACCGTCGTGTTATGTAGCACCGAAGAAGAAGAAGTTTTGCTTACGAATCGCAAGTTAAGCGTGTGTGAATCAACACGGTGAAAAACAGCGGAATATTTGTCTCAAAATTCTGTCCGTAAATCCAAGCAGATCAAGCGTGTCCTTCGATCGGCAAATGTAGATTCGCCAGTTCGCAAGCCAAGCTTTTGATTTGTACATGTGAACATTGGAAACATATCTGTAAATGTTATTTGCATTTGTGAATATAATTTTTGCATTCATCCAAATTATGATTTACGAAACACAAGTTGAGAGGTGTGTGTGTGGATGGTAAATACAATTGTGGATTATATCTACGAACACAAATTGAGAGGTGTGTGTGTGTGTGGATGGTAAATACAATTGTGGATTATACTTTTGTGCTTGTTTATTTTTGATAGAAATCTACCTCCATAGAGGACTCGTGGGGGTGAATCGTTGCACACAAAATGGCCTCGGGCGAGCTTGAATCAACTTGGCTACCAAATTGGAAAAAAATTGGGGAAAAAATCAGAAACAAATTTTTTTTAAATACTCTTATGTGTCCTTGAGTGTGACATGTACGTCAACATCTCTGATTATTTATCATCTGTCATTTACTCACATAACAATATGTAAATGGTATAAAACAGTGGGCATTGTACCTGAGCTGAGAAACCTGCTGGATAAACAATAATAATACATAGTATTATAATAAAGAATGATTAGTGCTGAGTTGAGAAAGGCCAGTCTTGCAGGCCATTAAAGAGATTACACCACAGAACCCTTTATTACTGTGACAGGACCCACATACACAAGCTATCTCAATCAGGCACGTCAAAGCTGCATTTCTTCGCATTTCTTTTTGAAAATATTTAACAGTGACCCTAATGACAAACCTATTCATGCTCTTAACTAGGATTTCCTGTACCAAAATGAGTGGGAACACGGTCTTTCATAATCACCGTAAATGCATCCACTGATTACCATCGTGTGTCATTACCATCACTGTATAAAGTATTATTAGTGCGATATTGAGCCTGAAAACAAGAAGAAAAAAAACATAGAGTGTGATTAGTGCAAATTGTAGGGCAGGTTATTGTATGAAGAAGAAAAAGAACTAATGCGCGGGACATCGATGATGGAAATTTCCAAAACGCAAACCCGTACTACTAAGTACCCTGAAAGAGAAGAGGAAGGGCAGATTTCCCAGCGAGAAAAATGCAGGGCTGGCCGTCTGCTGGCAAGAACAATAGCTGCCTGTCTGTTGTCGGGAACACGGATACCGACGGGCAGAGTGGAGGGGAGGGGGGACAGGAGCGGAGGCAGAGGGGGGAGGGAAAAAGAGGTGGCACATGGATGTGGGCTTCCAGCAGGCATACGATGAGATGGATTTGACAATGTTCCACTCTATGGGCAGAGAATGGGGCCGATGTTCTTTGTAAAAAAGATGGCTCTGCTGATTCGGTTCCCTGTCCTGGTCACATGTCCTGAGCTGAATAACAACTTTCTCCACCTGTAGGGCAGGCACCAACATCACAGCCACTACTTTCCACTAAAGGCACATGCATTTTTACTGAAAGTGTGGATTAAGCTTTGCAAAATGGCAAAAAATCATTGTACTTACATTGTATAACATTTATATCTATAAATATATATGTATTAAATGTATTAAAAATAATTACATGTTTAATATTATTACAATGGTAATTTAATAATATAAAAGCAATTACGGCTGATTACTAGTTTGATGTCAGTTTAATGTGACGTTACATAACTTTAAGCTGTTCAATACTATGCCTGTGCAGTGTATATTTAATAACTACTTTATTGTTACTAATAAATCTAGGGGTTGTGCAGTTCTCACCAATGATAGGTGCACTGAGGGTGCAGTGCCTACATACAAGTGCTATGCATGGTCATTCAGCGCTATGTATGGCTATTCTGCACTATGCATGGCTACTCAGTGCTATGCATGGCTATTCTGTGCTATGCATGGTTACTCAGTGCTATGCATGGCTATTCTGTGCTATGCATGGTTATTCAGTGCTATGCATGGCTATTCTGCAGTATGCACGGCTACTCAGTGCTGTGCATGGCTATTCAGAAGAAAGGGTATTATTCAAAATGCAAAAAAAAGTCCAGGTCTACATCCACACAGGCTCAGCATATCTACACTTCTTGTGACAGAATAACAAATGATATCTATGCATTAAGAATGCATCTAAGTTCTTTACACACATGTAAAATACATGATGTTCATACACCATCTCATAAATAGTACATTGAAAATGCTTGTCGTTCATGTGCCATTTTTAAAAAGAATCTGACCCCCAGGAGGGAGTAGTTGAATAACACTGGCATGTACCAATGCTTAAATGTAACACATCCTTTCCATAATACTACCATTTCTATATTTCATACGTCAGTATTGATGTTCAAAAAATACACATTATAATCCTTCATATGCAGTGCTTTTGTGTGGGTATCAAAAGGTTCCCTATTGTGTCTTTGGATTCCACGGCCGTCTAACATCAAAACACTGCATACATTAATCATGTGTCTGACGTTGTTAGCATCGATATTCTCTTGGAAAGTCTCACATGAGAGTCAATATAAAGTTTCATCAAATCTTATAACTGAGTAATGCAATTATCAATTGAGACCTGGAGGGGGGCGGTGAGGGTTAGATGAAAATTAGGTTAAGTTTACAAATTTTTGTCAATGTGTGTAATTACATGGGCAAGGTGGCTGAAATCTTGTTCAAGTTAGAAAGAAGGAAAGAAAGGTTGCAAACTACAACAATAAAAGTGCATCAAGCTAGTTTATTGTATGTCTATGCCTAAGAAAAAAATGAATGCAGGTTCTTAAACAGGTAGGAAAAGCTAATTAAAGTTACAACTTCCTTCCTTTCATGGCTAGCTGGTTACCTCGGACTTGGGCGCATGATAGGCTACCAGAGAGATGGAACATCTGCGCTTTTAACCTGGTGGTCACGGGAGTAGGACACTCTGGGGAGGGCAGGGGGGTGGGGGGCGGAGTGAGTGCAGCCACACCCCTGCCCCTCCTGTCGCCCCACACCAATCAAAAGAGAGGAACCACCTCTCCTCATACAGCGCAGACCTTATTTCACCCCGTTTCTTTGAAAACAACAACCAAAAAAAAAACTCATCTCTTTGGGTGCGAGAGAAACTCATATACCGAGTGTTTGGGGAACTGGAACATTTTATTTGTTTTTCCTCCTGGGTAAATTGCGCTTTGGCCCTCGGAAGAGATGATATTTATGACATAATGCCATGCTTATTCTCCTCGCCTTTCACAAGCATGGTACAGGCTCACCAGCCTCGCAGGGTAACCATCAGCTGTCTGTGGCCGTCCGCCATTTAACATGTGGTTGTTGACCAAACGCACGTGGGCTATGGCCTTCCAAGAAGCTCAGGAGGTTAACGGAACAGACAGAATCCAAGAACTAATTCACAGCAGCCATAACATCATCTAATGAGTAGGGTTTTTTTTTGTTGTTGTAGCTAGCTTGACTGTTTTACCCATTCCCTTTTGTGTTTTGTTGCTATCTGGACTATAACTCCTGTTGGAAAAGATTCCAAGATTCCAATTTTGTTGCTCCTCACTTTAGTTTTGTTGCCACCAGCACAGCTTCTGTTCACTCGAAGTCTTGTTGGAAACTAAGCAGCAAATATCCAAGATTAATGCCGGCTGGGTACAGTGGTGTTATTGTGGTGTAGTGTGCTTCTTGTGGAATTCTGTGTCGACCGATCGTAAGAGCACTTGATGGTTTATACGCATAATTCATATTTATTGCAGAAACATAATGATTTTGGGGTTGACGTTATTGCAATAATGCACCAGTGTGTTCCCTGTCTTCAATTAGTGAACAAAGCCTTTAGTGGTTTGATGGTTAGATAAGTCAGTTCAACTTAGAGCTAAAGCTTTTGAAGAACAATGTTTTCAACTCTTTTAGCAATCCATGTGAGACTATATGTTGTGAGCAGTTATTTGCAATGAGGATGTAAAATCATTAATGTCACATTAATAATGTCTTGAAATGCAACTTTAATGACTAAATAACTCTTACAGTATCATTTTAGGTTTTGTGACACTTTGATCCAAAACAGATCCGCAGTAATGGGAACGAAACAAAAAAAATCTCCAACATATTCTAAGGCAAGGCCTTTGAGTGGCTCATGCATAGCAAAATATAAAAAATGTACCAACACATTGTGGAGTGCAGGGCTCCCTCAGGTTGATATCTAATTTTTTAAAAAATATTTAAAAAAAGTAAGAACACATTCCCTTGTTTTTATATATTAATATCCAGGTCTTGGACACAGAAGGCCTGAATCAGTTGTTGTTTTTGAATTTTGAAAAATAAAAATATCATAAAACCCCATGTGTAAAAAAAAAAAAATGGACGCTTCGCCTGGGCACTTGGTATTATTAATAGCAGCAAATTCATGACAGGGAACAGACTCAGGTCTGTATGAATCCCTTTTATTTCTCCCCTTATGAAATATGCACAATGCAAACAGAGGTGGGGCCGATGCTTAGACCTGCCCCCACCACTGCTAACCGCTATACGTCCACTACCATTACTTATTTATAAGACATGTCGAGTAAGTACCAAAATGGGCTTTCCTTTTCCCTCAGATGCATAAAGGCACTTTTATAATGTTGTGGTGTTTACATAACAACCACTACTAAAAAAAAAGTGGCAAAAACCGACCGGTTATTTTCTGTGTTGGGCGCTGGATGTTCACGGTAGCGCGACTGGAATCTTTTCCGTACATATTTTGTATGTGTTATGAATTCTGCTCATTCAACTTTCTGTCCTGTACCGTTTCCATGGTAATGAAAAGTGATGTTCAACATTGCCTCTGCTCAAAGCGACTGGATTCCCTCTTCGTAAACTGAGCACAGCGGGGTGAAAAAACACATGGGTTGCGCTTTCAGCTTTTGTTAAAGAGCTTGAGTCGTGGCCTGTTCATCGAGCACAATCGCAAATGCTCTTGGGACAGCTGAAGATAGTAGTTTGCGGTGAATGCGAACACTGCCAGCGAGGACTGTCGATCAGCAAGCGTTGTCTCCTACTACCTGTACGCCTCAGAGCCGAGCATACCGCCAATGTTCTCAACTGATCAGTTGCCATGACAATGCACCAGGAACCCAATGATGTCACCTTACTCGCTGCACTGATCTATCAGGTGAAGGTGTTTAAAATTATATAGAAAAAGAAAAGAAATACTCAAAATTTAGAAGAACATGTCTACTGGTTGTTTAGCTACTGATACTAGGCAAAACCTGCCAGTTTTTTTCTTCTTTAAATGGTTATCATCAATTTCCTTCAAGAATGTGTTCCTTGGAAAGTTGACACAAACTGTAATGGTGGATTTTAGGCATGCTTTTCTCAGGCTCGCTGCTATAATTGGGGGGATTACAGCTTTTCGGAATGCCAGCCTAAATGAAACATCACTTAATTCACAGTTAGAGAAAGTAACACAAAGCAAACAATTACAGAGGTCGATACGTGGGCAACTGTACACAAAATAAGGGTTCCTGAGAGGAAGACCTCAGTCTGGAGGTCATGTTTGCCTGGAGACACCTTAATATGGGGCCTCAGACATTCTGAATATACTGTATGTGTCTGAACTGCTTATAACTTTTTCACATTATACACCTCCAAGTGTACAACTGACAGAATAATCAAAAACCTGCATAAACCGTCAGTGCAAGTGGCAGGCTTTTCAAGTATCGGCCATGCGCCCAAATGCATTCCAACGCATTCTTAAAATAACATTATCACACAGGAAATTACTTGCATCAGCACAAAGTGAATATCCGTGAGACCAAAGTGAATTGGCGATTATCTATAATTGGATTGAAAAAGGTCAGAAAAAATTGTCGGCGGCTACAGCCTGGTTGACCTTTGCCCTCTTTGCATCTGTAGACCAGCTGCCGCTTGCGAACATTCTGCAGCACGCGAGAGTTCTACCCAAACCGATATCCTTGCTCCCTGAAGTCAATTTGGAGAGGATTGGGGCAGATAAAAAACACATTTTTTTCATTTGTTAGTCTCCCAGTGCAGAACCGTCTGTTAGTCTGTCGGCTTGTTAATTTACAAACATTTTTTTTTTGCGATTAAATACAAAATAGGGGAGTATTTAATTTTAAAGAGAGGGAAGCATACAATGCTGACAATAATAAAGGGAATCTATGGTTATAATATGTAGCAGCGCAGTAGGATGAGAACTGCGCTGAAAAGTTGCGGGTTTGATTCCAAACTGGGGCACTTCTGCTGTTACCCTTGAGAAAGGAACATATCTTGAGTTGCTTCAGAAACATGTCCAACTGTATCAATGGATTTTATGTAAATAAATGTAATCTGTGTAAACTGCTCTGGATAAGAGCATCTGCTAAATTCTGAAATGCAAACAATCTTATAACTGCAATTATTGAAATAATGCCAAGCACCCTTTCTAAAAAGAGGTCTCAAAGTCTGTAAACACAGTGGGATTTTTCCACAGTGAAATTCTGCACTTGCAGCTGCAACACAACAAGACTACTTTCCTACTCAATGCACAGCCAGAGAAATCAGTGCAGAACACAGGTTTTTTTTTATTTTTAAAAGACAAGAACACAAATTCACCCCACTCCCACTCCTCATTCCTCACCCCCAAACCTATGCCTATGAACAGCAGGGGGGGAAATTATCCTCGCCAACTTCCGTCACGCAATGTAAAAACCAACCCCAGGCTCCGGCTATTTGCTGCCTTCTCCTTGAACTTTTATTTTCTAATGGGTGTTCTGCACTGGGAACAATGGAGGCCTCAGCACTCATAGGCAAACTGAACGGAAATCTGTGCTTCCAGTTGCCAAAGCGCATCGCAGCAATACCGGCCTGGGGCCGATCCCGCCTCACGTGAATTTGAGTGGCCGAGGGCTTACAGCAGGCCGTCGCCACGTATCGAGCGCGACACGTACGCGCTCGCTCAGCCGCTGCTCGCGAATGGCGGATTTAGAAATGCCAATACTCAATTCTTTCAGACTTAGCTCTCGCTTTCCCAATGCCTTTTCTGTTCTTTATTTTTATTTACTTGTATTCGGGGGATGAGTTGAGCGGTAAGATAAAAAGCTGTGAATTAAAAGTCAGACTTATACGGAGAGGTCCATCCAACCATCCATCCATCATGACCAGGTTTGAGGAGCTAAAATGCAGTGACCAAGGACCTGGGCTAGGCGATTCAGAGCAAGTCGTTTTTGAAATCCAACAATTCTATGTGGCATATTACGTAAAATAAATCAACATTAACATTAGGTACTACTTTTTTTTTTTACGACTTGCTTGAAATTATGTTTTTTTTTTTTTTACATCAATTATTCTGATATTATTTTTTCATTTAGTTTTGAAGAAATGTTGTGTTGTAAGTAGTGTTATTTCATAGTAAACCCGTTTGCATTGTGAAAATAGGCATAGAGGTAATAGCTCTGAATGAGATGCATTTCCATGTTTCTTCCTTAATTTCAAGCCCCACTCCCTCACCAACCCACACCCATCAGATGGGATAGAAAATAGTAAAAATATCTATCAGAAAATATGTACTTAAACTGTATATTAATAGCGGTACGCGGTACCTTCAGAGAGGTACTCCATCTAAAGAGATACAGAATGTATAAGGGTACCAATATAAAAAGGTAACCATCCAAAAATATTGCTAATACACCACATGGTCTTCAACACTCATGTAGCAAACACATTATTCTTCGGGGGGTACATTTTTTTTGCCATATTTGCATTGTGTGAATGGAAAAGAAAAGCGATGATGGTTTGAATTGCGCCGGCTCATAATTAGACTCATTTATTGCATGGAAGCTTAAGTCAACACTGTGAAAGTCAGATTCCCTGGAGAGCGGAAATGTAGGTCACCCTTTCCTTGCGAGTCTCCTCTTCGCTCATCAGCGGAGCCCCTCACCACGTGTCCCGCCGAGCTTTCTGCTGGCACCGACGGGGGGAGACGGAGTCCGCCAGGCAGGCCCTGGACATGTCACCGTTGCGGTAGACTTCCGTGTCCCTGGCAAACAAATGGAGCCGCGTAGATCGAGTCTGCGGTTGTCGACCGCCAACACCCCCTGCCCCTGCCCTCTCAGAAAAAAAACCCATACTCCCCTTTGTCATCCTGCGACGGACGAAGAGACGTCTTTCTCGACTCGCTCGTCTGCTTCGGACGCCCTCAGAACGAACGCCCCCGTGACATCGGAGCTGTGCGAGGGCGCCAGGATCCAAGAGCTGTAATGTGGGCCTTACATCACTGTCACAGCTTCTTCCCGGTGATTGATCTGGTTCATTTAGCTGGACCAGCCAACTCAGGAGGAGGTCCCGCCCTGCTGAACTCTCTCCAGCCCTACTTACTTAACGCAACACAAACATTGAGCGACGGCCAGCTGTCCAAGAGGATTCTGGGGACACCAGATAAAACAAATAAAATAATTTAAAAATATCTGTCAATATTGCATATGCCTTTGTGCTAATCCCTGTGCTGTCTCCACTAAGTCATGTGAATGTATGCTTTTGTAGAATGCTTGTAGTATGCTTCAGAACTGAGTCATATACATAAGCATTTCGGCATTTGGATTTTAGTCACATTTTTTAAATAGTTTTGCATTTGATCTTTCTTGATACATTTCAAATATGTTCAAAAATATGTTTCAAATACCTTCATCAAATAGCCATTCATTAAATTTCAAAAATTTGATTCGCATAAAGTAAAGAAATTCTTAAAATTTCAACAGTTTAAAAATTGGTTTCATTATGAGTTGGGATCCTTCACATGAAGCCTTCTCAAAACAAGATGCAACTGTCACTTGCTCCAGTCTGTTTGAAACCTAGAGCACTATAATGTCTACAGTAACCCTTGAAGTGTGACTAAATGTTACAACAAATTAGTAGATGTAAATGTAACTTCAATAGTATGTGAACCCTAAATTCATCTGAACATGTCCACTGTTTTCTTTACCTGCTCATTTATTTGCGCATGTGTGTGTACGTGCATGTGTGTGCGTGTATGTTTGTGTGTGTATGCATGTGTGTGCGCGTGTATAACCTTTTACATTTTAATCACTTCTTTCTTATGCCTTGGGCATTCTGTTGGACAAGAGCTGGGTAAATAATTATGATTATGAAGATAATAAAAATTGATGATAACGTCCCATAAAAACAGGGTCATTTGTTCTCTCTCTCGGTTTTATCTCGTTATTTTACGAATCGCGGTCAAAAGTGAGCCGTCCTCGTGAATGCGTTTCATACATTTCGCCAAATCGTTTGTTCCTCGCGGCTGCTCTTGGACCGTCCTACTTTCCGGGTTGACTCATCCCGAAGCGAAGCTGGCATTTGTGGAATATTATGGTGAAGTGAGCACCCTTGGATGGGAGGTCACAACCACAGTCCCTCGCTCTCTTGCTGTTTGAGTACTCTATAGGATTACATCACTGTAGAATAAAGCAATGCAGAGGCCCCAGTCTCTCAATGCTCCCACTCACCATTCCCAGTGTTATGGCTCTGCTATTCAAATCACAGTCCTCAAGAAGTGCTGGTTTTCCACGTTCCCTTTACCTGGAAGTCAGGTGTGAAGACAAAATGTCCGGTTAATTACTTGGGAGAAAAAAAAAACCAGGACTGGATTTGGATTCGAGGCACAGATTTGAATATCTATGGTCTATTAAAGGTGGCAGATTTTGATTCGCTCAGAAAGATTAAATCACATGTATGCTTTTCATTCATGACTTCCAGTGAGAAAAAAAATTGAGATAGATAAATTTTCTGCCTGTGCCATTGGACAACATAAGTTTACACTTGATATGGAAAGTATTAAAGATGATTAAGTACATTTATCGTTATCACAAATGCATATTACACCATATAACCCCTCTATGATTTTACACACACGCACACCTTATACGCCATATTTGTATCTCCAATAGGTAAGACAGCTCCTATGCTATACTGTTTGGTATATCTACCCAATTAGGAGCTGATAGTGGCCCAATACATTTCATAAAATCATATTCCTTGTGTTTCAGTGTCTGTTGTTCGGATATCTCCATAGATGTGAATCAAACAAAATCCCATATTTGTTTGTCTCACTTGTGTGGCAACACCCTATGTAGACCAAAGGCAGTTCCTTTCCTTTCCGCTTCACCACGTCCTAAAAAAAGAAGGGCAAACTGTATACATTAAAAGTCACAGATACAATAGGTCAAAGGAGGATCTAAATATTCAGCAGAGGAAAAACAACAGGAAAACTGGTATGTTCACTTGGTTAAATATTTAAAAAGAGGACTGTTCCGGGCTTCTTCCCTGAGCCTTTAAGAAGATGCTAAGTGCCTTAGCTGAAAGAAGCCTGATTTAAAACGACAGACCTGAGTGTGCGTCCCGTAGAATCACAGCGCGTCCGTATTATGAAACTCCCAGGGTGTACTCTGCTGTAAATGGGAGCTGTGACTTGACTCACCCCTGAAATTTAACCAAACCCACCAAACCAGAAGGTAACAAATTAATACAGAGATTAATTTAAGCAGCGCTTTCAGTTTTGTACTTTCAACTTAAATCTGCCCCTTTTTACAACAATCTATGTCAAATCAGAAAATGATATACTATGTACATCACAATAATAAGATTCAGCAAGATTCGCATTATCTACTGTGTGCACTGATCTATGGAATCTTTTAATCAGGACAAACCTCAGACATCTGTAAAGCTTATTTAAGCCATATCTCGTCTTATTTTCATAGCTCAGTTAGGTCTCCTGGAAGAGTGGGATGAGGTGGGAACTGGGAAGTGTTAGCCACCTGTTGTCTCTGGGTTCTGTGAGACAGCCACACCCCTGTACACATGACCCCCCCCTTTTTTTTGCTCCAAGGCTCAGCCCCCTTGGCCGCCAGGGCAGGCCCATGAGCGCCATGGGAACGGTCTGCAGGGGCAGCTCGGGCCAGAAAGTATGTGGGAGCGCTCGGAGCGCCGAGGGGGTTTTTTTCTCGTGTGAAACCAGCCCGCCCCCCGCCAGAAACAAACAGGCCAGTGCGGGGGGAGCGTGCCATTCGGGACGCGCTCCTAGAGCACACTCGGTTTGTTGATAGAAAAGGTACACTTCCCTTCTTTGGGCCTTTGCCGTTTTCCTACTTTACTGGCAGCGAGTCTGAAAAGACGAAGGTCGACAGAAAGCACCTTTTTGTTGATAATAATCGAGAGGCTTTAGGACACTGATATTTCATTAGATTTTTGTTTTTCTTCTGGACGGACAGTCTAATGTCGGTCTTGTGAAAGGCTGAGGATTTCTTTGTGCACGGCCATACAAGTGACATGCATATCAGTAGAGTAGAGACTTTTATCCAGAGGGACTTTCACAGATTACATATCTTTAACATACAATCCATTTATACAGCAATTCAAGTTCACTGCTCAACAGTACAACAGCAGAGCCCCAGCTGGAAATTGAACCCGCAACCCCTTAATTACAACCCCAGTTCTCTAACCATTATACAACACAAATAATTTGACCGATGGAAAGGCACGATCCATCAAGGTTAAGCTTATAATATTCATCAGAATGAATAAAGGTACACAATGCAACATGGAGATAAGACCCAATTGTACATGTGTACTTGAGTGGAGGTCGGAAATCAAGTTTTCAGGTTTATCATAAAGCCTTCACACAAATGGGCACATGTGTATCTCAAAATATTGGACTGAAAACTTTTGTCCATTCTGCCAGGCATCGACAGCACATGCATGGTGTTAGAGGACCATGGCTATGAGAAACAGTCGCCAGCGCATGCATGGTGTTAGAGGACCATGGCTATGAGAAAGAGTCCCCAGCGCATGCATGGTGTTAGAGGACCATGACTATGAGAAAGAGTCGCCAGCACATGCATGGTGTTAGAGGACCATGGCTGAGGGAAAGAGTCGCCAGCGCATGCATGGTGTTAGAGGACCATGGCTATGAGAAAGTCGCCAGCGCCCGCATGGTGTTAGAGGACCATGGCTGAGGGAAAGAGTCGCCAGCGCATGCATGGTGTTAGAGGACCATGGCTATGAGAAAGAGTCGCCAGCGCATGCATGGTGTTAGAGGACCATGGCTATGAGAAAGAGTCGCCAGCGCATGCATGGTGTTAGAGGACCATGGCTATGAGAAAGAGTTGTCAGCGCATGCATGGTGTTAGAGGACCATGGCTATGAGAAAGAGTCGCCAGCGCATGCATGGTGTTAGAGGACCATGGCTATGAGAAAGAGTTGTCAGCGCATGCATGGTGTTAGAGGACCATGGCTATGAGAAAGAGTCGCTAGCGCATGCATGGTGTTAGAGGACCATGGCTATGAGAAAGAGTCGCCAGCGCATGCATGGTGTTAGAGGACCATAGCTATGAGAAAGAGTTGTCAGCGCATGCATGGTGTTAGAGGACCATGGCTATGAGAAAGAGTCGCCAGCGCATGCATGGTGTTAGAGGACCATGGCTATGAGAAAGAGTTGTCAGCGCATGCATGGTGTTAGAGGACCATGGCTATGAGAAAGAGTCGCCAGCGCCCGCATGGTGTTAGAGGACCATGGCTATGAGAAAGAGTCGCCAGCGCCCGCATGGTGTTAGAGGACCATGGCTATGAGAAAGAGTTGTCAGCGCATGCATGGTGTTAGAGGACCATGGCTATGAGAAAGAGTCGCCAGCGCCCGCATGGTGTTAGAGGAACATGGCTGAGGGAAAGCTTTCGCTTGTTAAGAGTCATCTGGGTTTTCAGCTGTTTAGTTCTTTTTTTATCAGTGTCTCTAGTCTCCAGAGATCCATTCAAAGTGCACAATAATCCCTTCAAAATTACATTAGCAACAGACTCTCATTCCACTCTTTGAGTAGGTGGAATCTATTTCAGCCAAATTAGAAGGCACTGTAGGGGTGCAGAGAACATGGTGGGAAAATTTGCAAAGTTCTCAGTGTAATTTGATTAAAGAAGTATAAATATGGAGTCTTCTGTACATTGCGCACAAAGCCAATTAAAAGCTGTAAGTGAATTTGCGTATTTGCGGTACATTAATTACCAGAGCAGTCAAAAGGTAACGATGCAAGCTTGCAACGTACGAAAAAATCTTAGACAGGGTTCACGCGTACACAGGTCCTGAAAACTGACGATACCTCAAACATTTTCTTGTCAAGTCATTTATTGTTAAAGAATGTTAGAATGTGTGTTAATTGCCGTTAACCTAATAGCCATATTGCAGGTAGGCTACATGTTTCTCTTCTCTGCACTATTTTGGTGCTGACTGATGTAAATCTAATACCCCCTCTGGCATTTTAAATAAAAACCCATTTACAAGCCTTTGAACTTGGCAGGTGACCAAAGTGCAACTAACAATGGGTATCTCCATTGTATAATTTTAGATATTATCTGCTTGCTGAACTTGAGACGCTTGACTTGTAACTGTTATGTCATATATATAGTCATAGTTTTGCTTTTAATGTGTTCAGGTACACAAGAACATGTTTTATTGCACAACGGGTTGTTTAGCATTGCAGTCTGTGATGTACCAAGGCTTCCATATGGATCCGCAAACTAATCAGTATTGGTAATGTAAGGGAATTTTGCGTTAAACTGTAATTGTTACATTATTATTTTGTTGTTGATTCACACTAACGTTTATATTTTAGTTGTTGATTATCACATTGATTATTGGTCCATTGCAGAAGTATTTTTTTGGCTTCATCTATATTTACCCTCTTATACTTTTGTTCAATCTTATTGGCTAATGTGTTTGTGTTATTAGATGACACACTTCTTGTTAGGCTCCATCTTAAAATGTGTCTGTGTGCTGAAACGTGTGCAGTTGTTCTGTAAAGCTGCCTAAAAGATAATCCGTCTCAATCCAGCTTCCATTCATATTGGAGAGCCATCCATCACCATACCAACCCCCAGGTTTACAGTGTTGTCAATTTCTGGTGGCGCTGCGATTCCCTCCCAGAGGCAGATAAGCATTCTCACGTTGAGACAGCAGGGCTGTTTCAGTATTGACCGAAATACTTCCCTGAAAAGTTAAGTGATAATCAAATGGCAGAAATAAAAACTCATTCGCTCGCGTCCTTCGAGGGTGATCTAATCGACTCCTGCTAGTGCCCCAGAGGGAACTCCGTGGAAATTCAGCCCTCAACTTCTGACCAAACATGGCGGTCATCCCAAAAGTCCACTGCACTGATTGTGACTTCCTTTGTCAGGTTCTTTGAGCAGAGAAAAGTCTTTCTTCCACCCCAACCCTTCATGGTAAAATCTCCAGTGTTACTTTAACCCCAATGAGTCCATGTTGGCTAAAAGGAACTCCATCAGTGTGTAAAATGTTCTCTATCACGGAGCTGATTTCAGACAAACGCACTCGAACGAGAGAATAGCACAAGAGACAAAACTCTAAAACACAAAAAATACCACACTGTCTTCCCCTTTCCTGTTTGTTCCACTAAGTGGGTGTGTGTATGGTTTCTGCGGCACATGAAATGGACAAAAAAAATCTCCTTTTCGTTAATAGTTTGGCAGCCATTAAAATGTTAGCAGGCGACTGAGGCTTCCATAGCGACTTCCATAGCGACTTCCCAGCTACTCAGCAGGGGCCCAGTTCGGGCCCAGCGGGGGATTCGCAGATGCGGGGCTCTAACAGACGCGCGGGAAGGCTGGCGGAGGAAGCCTCACAGTTTCAGGTTGCTAGTGTTAACGAGATGTGATGTCTCCACAGACTCGCCCTGTATTAATCGTACTTCGATAAATGACGAATGCAGGTTTTTTTCACTTTATTAAGAGGACGCATACCACGCGCCTTTTGGTCAGCCGCGTTTCGACACATTCTACCTCTCTGACCCTCGATCTGCGTCCAGAAGGGAGAGTGCTGCCGCTAAAATGAGTGCCAAGCAGCATGCGATCTGGCAGTAAGCGCTCTGTAAAAAATGAAAGAACACGGAAAATTCTCTGAATATCATAGCTTTACGACATTATGCATATGCACCAAAGGCCAGACTTCGGTAGAAACGTCTTCGTTGTTCATTTAGATACTCAATATACTGCTTTGCATTCATAAAAAAGGCACAGAGAATAGATATTACTACCTGAAATTAATGGATCAATGCTTTTGCTTCTATTTTCAGGGAATAATAATGTTTGCTTTCTATTTTTTGGAGTATTTCACACTATGAAATACTCCACTTCAAAAGACAATCATTTAATTCAATCGCAGGTTGAATAAAACAGGCCAATGATTTAAAATAGAAAAGATATTTCTGTTTACCGTGCAACCGTGTATGGAAGGAAGCCTAACGCATGCAGTTGCCAACTGGATTGTCTAATAATACACGGTTTAAGCCATTTAACTCCCACTAGTAGCAAAGTTCACGCTGGAATAAGTAACACAAAGCACTAAATGGGATCGTTACTCCCAGCAATGTGTTTGAAAATTACAGACAAAGCGGCAAAGGGCTTGTGTCTGGTCCACTAAGTAGAGGGGCTGGAGGCTTGATTCGAGTGCAGTGTTTAGCCTCTCCTGTCGCTGCCAAGTTATACCACCAACTTTTAGTACTGCTGTTACTTTCACTCGCATAAAGTTGAGGAAAGGGAAAAAATGTTGATCTTTTTTTCTATGCACAGGCTGTATAAAAATAAAAATCCTGCATTTTAGACGCTGAAGTTTTTACTATTTTAGCAGTGTCTGCTTCTCTTATTTTGTTTTTTCTTAAGCTGCACCTCAAATGGATTCATTCGGTTTCGCAGAAAAACACACCGGTTGTGCTGAAGCGATGTCTAATTTTGTGCTTTTTCGTTCTGCTATGATTTTACCAGCAGTAGCGGAAATGGTAGAGAAAAATAGCTGCCGCCTATGCGCCAGGTACCTGGCACGTTCGCTCAAGCTCTATCCCCGAGTTTCCCCTTCAAATGCCGACCGACTTTATTTTATTTTTACTGAGAATTGGAAATGAATGTAAAGTCTCCCTTCGATATCTTACAGTATCATATGTTAACATACCGAATCGATGTTGACAGTTGACGGCAGCCAAGCACATGAAAGCAGGGGATTATAGCCTCAAACATAGATTTGTATGTAAGAGACAGAGGCTGGGGAGTATTGAGCCTTTACTTTTGTACGAGATCGAAACTCTCAATGGCCTGTTTTTGGCCTGGCTTCTCCCAGCCCCTTCTCAATAACAAACTGAAGTTATTATCAAGCCCGCCCAGCAGTGTGGCCCTTGTTTCGTAAGTGTCATTTAATTTACTTAACTTTTAACTATCAGTGAACTCTGCAGACGGAGGGGTGGATTGTGGGCTGAAGGCCGGGGAGAGGGGGAGGGGGGGGTTGCAGATACTTGCATTCCGGGGCCCTCTTGGCCCAATGTAACTGTGTGTGTTCCAGAATCCGGTTCCTCGCCTCTGTGAAGTCACAGATAATTAGCTGCCTTATCAGCACGGGACACCAGCAACCCCCCCCCCCCCCCCCCCTCCCTCTGAAGTGACAGGCCAGGGAGCCTGGGCCTGGGGTTGGGGGGGTGGAGAGGGGGAGGTGGAGGAGAGAGCGGGACAGAGGAGCCAGGGTGTGGAGCCCCTTGAGGTTGGACCAGCTGCTGTGGCCTGTCACCATCACCAGGAGACCTCACTTCTCATTAGCATAAATTCAAATGACAAATGTGGCCATTGTGGCAGACTCATTAATTCACCAAAGGGGAAAAGCGATCGCACTGGGCTCAAAATCCTTCACTGCCCGAGGACCAAACAAGTGTTAGGGTGAAAAAAAGGCGGAAAAAAAGAAAAAAGTGAAGCCGTAGTTTTTATTTCCGTCTTTAAAACCCTTTATTCTTTGTTTGGTGGTTTCTAGTTGTTGTCTTTTTTTGTTAAGCGTGCCTGTGTGTGTGTGTGTGTGTGTCTGTCCCTTTCTGTGTGTTTGCTGTGGGTTTTATGAGGTTGGTTGTTCTTATTATTTCTTCTCATACTGTGCTCTATGATCTAGCAGAACAATGGAATGAGTCAGACCGGCACGCTCCTCGCTATAACCAACTCTTTCAGGCCAGTTTAAAGTCTTGTGGCACTTTTGTTCGTCAGCCATACTGAACAAGTCTAAGGCTGCCTCCTAGTGTCAGGGGGAAGTAAAACACCTCTGGATCAGCCATAAAATGAAGTTTAAAAAGCTAAAGATGTACCAGAAAGCTCGGCTTGCAACTCGTATTGAGGTTTGTTGTGGGGGACTGATAGAAAAATTGGAGATCTATAACAATTTTGATCCAAATATTAAAAACCAAACAAGATTTATCTAATGAGTACAATCACTAAAGCCTTCAATTAATTTCATTAGAAATAAACTCATGTGATTACAGAAATCTTTTTTTGGGAAATTATTGGTTTTATAAGCTCAAAAAAAAGGAACCCACAGTGATATTACGACTTGAGCGCTCGGCCAGCGAGCTTAGCGGGTAAATTCTGTCGCTTGCGTTTTCCTTAGCGTGGGATGGTGTGGCGTACTCAGCGAATGCTGTCGGTTTGCAAAGAGAGAACGGAGGGGGGGAAAGGTGGTGGGTCTGTGGGTGTGAGGAGAAGAGGAGCAAAAATATGTCCCCGCCCCTTAAAAATAGAGAGAGAAAATGGAGTCTGCAAGGCAGGAGGAGAAGGAGGAGGAAGGGAGAATCCGTCCGATCCTGGAATTTCCTCCTAGACTGCAGTCAGACAGGGTGGAAGAGCATAGCTCAGGGTTGCTGCTCAGAATAGATCCGGCTTATTTTGGTCACGCCGCTCCCGAGATTTCAGAGGGAACCCTGGAAGTCTAGGCGGGACAAAAATACTCCGCCTCGTGCTGGAAAGCCATCTCCATTGTTCATAGAGCGCGGACGACGTCGACTACTCAAAATGGAAAAGAACTGAATTTAAAAAGTGGATATTAGAAAATGGAGTTATTGCTCATGGCGCAGAAATATCCACTCGCATTGCAAAGCCTTATAAAATTTTAAAAAGATGTATCATTTGCAATAACTTTTTTTCAACTTCAAATTTGTTACTTTCCCTTAATTACTCTGCAAGTAAGGCCTGCAAATATGTCTAGTGTGTGACTGGCTGATTTGAACACTATAGTAGAAGATATTGTAATATATTCTATTTTAATGTGAGAGATTGCATTGCAATAAAGGTTTTGGTGTTAAAGTGCTGGGATATGGTGGAATTAATACAAATGTTTTACTTGAATGAAAACTAATTTGATTATGTTCTTTATAGTATCTAAGGCTTTTATTTAGCCTATTTATTTATTTTATAGGGCTGTAAGCAAGGCTGTTTTAGTTGCACCATCCAAAGCTTTGCCAAGAATTTTAAGGGTTTGTGAAACTATTAATTAGAATTTTCTCGGTGTGCACGTACAAATTTGCTTTGGAAAATCCATCGTTTTGGCAACCGCGACGGGGCCTGGGGTGGTCTAGATGAAACGTTTAAACACAATGACAGATAAATTGGCCGCTTCTTATCCTCGCTGGTCTCTCGCATCTGTCTCCTTTGTCTCGGTTCCTACAACAGGCTTAACTCAGCCCCACATCTGGTCTTAATCAAATCCAGGTGTTCCTGTACAATACCCCCAGCCACGTTCCGGAAACCTTCTTTTCGTCTTCCTCTCTTTTTCTTTTAACCAGGTGCGACATTCGCTCTGAATCCCGCAGGTGACACCCATTCAAGTGATGCGCAGTCTCAATCAAACAATGCAGTGTTGTTCAAAGCATAAACCCCGCCTCCTCCTCCATCCACCAAAAAATATATAAATTAAATATGCTCCTGTTTTTATAATTTACTGTATATTTCAGGCAAAAATGCTGCCAAGTGTTGCAAAAAGAGAAGTAGCATACATTCATGGCAGTAGAGGCGAGCCAATCTATACAAACCATGGACAATTATTTCACATACATCCCAGCTTTACCTGGGAAATGCATTAACTAGGCCATTATTAAACCAAGGTGGGGATTTCAGGGGCTTTCTTTGACAGTGGTGGATGGTTTGACAAAATTCTCAAACGATGTTGTAAAAACGTTGGTTCAAAGGGACCTTCCTAACGAAACCACAGCCATTATGACCATGCTGTTCCTATCTTCATATAAATGGCATCAGGTTTTCCATGTGTAATGTGATTGCTTTGCTTTTAGGTTACAGTGTGGGCCATTGTTTGAGAAATTTCATATTCGCACCATGTTCCAGGGCTCTAATAGGCAATTACAGTCAAACTGGGACTTATTCATATGTTATTATTGTTTCCATGGCAATGATGCGCTTAAACATGCTAGTAAGCTGTCATTGGGCATTTAGATTCCTATTTCTCAAACCTACGGCTCCTCCAAATAAAATGTAAGACCCTTTGCAAAGGGGAGCATCAAAAGCAGAAAAAAAAACATTTTCTGTACCTTAGGTTTGGCCATCCCTTAGGAAATAGACATCCCGTCTATAGAACTGGCCCCCGACTTTAAAGAAGGGGCGAGAGAGATCCTAAAGGCTGGTGTCCGTCTGCCAACTCAAACATATTCCCGCATTTAAATGGTAGCCGAATTGGCGCCATCGTGCACACAGCTCCATCCGACAGACTCCGGGATTTTAATGAAGCTGGAGCCTGTCTGAGGGTAAAACAACAGTGGGGCAAACCAGCGCAAACAAACATGTGACGCAATGGTGGGGGAGGCCGCTCAGCCTCTAAGAGAGGTCTGTCCCATCGGCACTGCTCATTGTCATCGTAGACCTCCTTAATCCCATTCCACCCCCACCCCCCACCCCCCACCTCCACACCACCCTCCCGTCCAAGGATTTTTTCCGTGAGAGGGGGGGTGTTTCTCCCTCAGAATTACAGGAACCTGCCCCAGACTGCTTTTCCTATCAAAACAGCCATTCGGACGCAGAGACGGCAACCCCGTTAGGCTTTTAAAAAGTGACTCCTGGATTCATGGAAACTGGACTTAAAAACTGACAGTTGCAGAAGCCCCACACTGTCCGTCAAGGTCCAGTGTGGCGGAGACATGGAGACACACTATTTTCAAAAGATTAAAAAAACTATACGATATTTTTTGTTTTGAACAGAGCCTGCAGCCTGGTGTGCTGTTCTGGCCCTGGAGAGCCGCAGGTTCTGCTGGTTTCCATTGTTACTTGGCGCTGAATTGATCATTTAAAGTAGTCGATTACATAGTCAACTATGTACCGCACCTGGTTTCTTGGGTGTGAATTAGTAGCTGAGTCTAATGGGGAAAATCCTCTCCGGGATCCAGGACTGCGGACATCTGATCTAGATACACGCACTGCAGTGATAAAACACGTTCTATCTTTTTACCCCTCTTAACTAATACTATGGTACCTGATCCAAGGGTGTCAGAATCCAGGCCTGGAGGGTCACAGCGTCTGCTAGTTCTGCTGTGTTTCAGCACCAGTGCTTAATTTAAGTTGTTGATTAGCTGAGGAATTCACACAACTTGTTCTCAAGGCCTTAATTGGATGCTAATTCAAAGGAAACCACAGATAGCTGCAGACACTGTGCCCCTCCAGGACTGGAGTTTGACACCCCAACCTGATCACACCAATAAACATCATAGATGAGATGAGCATCTAGCGCAGTGGCGCACAACAAAAGCCGAACAGTTTCAGGATTTCATGCCTGCATAAGCTCTTAATTATGTAATTATCCCAACCGTTAATTTCATCTGACATTTTTTATATAGTTGAGAGCTACATGCTGCAAACTGCTCATGTAATCCTTGGTTGAAATATTTTACTGAGTTGAAACACTGGAGTGAACCATTTAAACTCAAATAATCAGTGAAACAAAGACCAGCACACACACTTTCAGAAATATAAGTACAAGAGTGTAGGTACATTTGTATTCTTTAAGGTACAAATTCCCAAATGTACCCTGAAAGTACAATAATGTTCTATTTTGGGTACTAATAAGTGCCTTTTCAAACAAATTATTTTTAAATGAATTATGAATTGCTGGCTCGGGGCACAAATTTATGTAACTAAAGGGTACTACCCCAGTGACAAGCGTTTTTGTTGGGGTTGTGCAGCCCTGATCTAGTGTCAGATTGAGGGGAGGAAGTCTCCATGGCTGAGCTGACTGATTGAATGAGCGTATAACACAATATGTGAAAACTGTGTGAAATATGTGTGGCTCCACGCTCTGGGCAGGACCCAGTCACCCATTCCCCCTCCCTCCCTCCCTCTGTGATCTCCGGACCCACAGGCTGTTCTTGTCAGGATGCCGGGTGTCTGCTCACCCATTGCCATGTCACTTCTGTTTGACTGGCGTCTCTCGGATGGACACAACACACAACAATATCCATGTGTATGCATTATGCTCTGCTTGAAACAAAAACAAACAAAAAAATAACAAACTGACCGGCTCTCAACGACATAATATAAAGTAGGCCTACAGAAGAGATATTGGACAAGTGTGCCTTCAATTAATTCTGCAAATACGCCAGAAAAAAACAACAACATTTTGAATGTACCACTGGAATGCACCTCGCTGCTTAGACATCCAGACAGAATTTCTCTTTCTGTAGGGCTAACAGCAGCACATATCCTAGATGGCTTGGTATAGCTTACCAATATTACACCCGCATCATGGAGATTTTATTTTTTAAAGTATATTAACCAAAGTTATTCGCAAGCTTACCACTTCACGAAACCATCACAGACACCGTAAGGTTTATTTAGTCACTTTGATTTCGACTTAGGCTGTTCACGGGACACTTAAATGGCTTTTCTGGAGGAAAGTGTTGTAGGTGAAATTTCCATTTTAATTACATTAGTTGCGCGCCATGACATTATGTGTGGCTCAAGGAAGCAGAGGGAAAGTTTCTTGAGCAAAGACCTAGAGCCCATACTACCTCATCCCTGCGTGTATTGTGTTTTTAGCGTGAACTACACTGTAACTCGACAATGTGTTGGGCTCATTACGTTCGCGACGCCTTTTGACTGAAAAGTTCTGTTTCCCTCGGAACAAGGGACGCCGCTGTGTCCGCTAATATTATTCCCCCCAGTGCTCACGTCCGCTCGTTTAATTCCTTACCTCTGCTTCAAATCCATGCTGAGAGGAGGGGGGTAATTCGTTCGAGCGATAACTGATTCCAGCACGGTTTTTCAGAAAATTAAGCCCAGCTAGAAGAAAACAATCACTGACTGAACCCGATTTAGACCAGTGTTTGGACAGCTCCAAATCCATATGAGTTTGAAATGGAATTTATAGCTAAGGAATATATGCCAGGTCTTACCTGTTGCTACAGAGTTAACATGTTAACCAGAGATAAGTGACAAACGTATCATAGCGCAGACTATTGCTTAAATGATAGTGAACAAACTAATTTACAACATTAATACAAAAATAAAGTTACTGTCTTAATTTTGACTCTGATCTGTCTTACCTAGAATTGCCCTCTCTCCCGCCCATCAAGTGCACACTCCGAGAGTGATAGGCGGAGATTCCGCGGCCCCGCCCTCCTCCGAGGGCTGAGTCACCGATCTTGACACACGACCGTCTCTCGAGTTGGAGCTGCCCTCGGTGTCCGCTCGTGCGCCAGCGGCCCACACATCCACACATCAGGCTTTTTATTGTTCCTTCCACTGGGGTAATGGAAACTGCGGCGCGGCTAAGGAAGCGGAATTCGGCTCGGGGCCTTGCGGTTGGCGTCCACCTACTTTGAAAAAGAAGCTGCCCGAGGCTGAGCGGTCAGCTACAAAGAATAACAGTAAAATACACTGCTCTGCATCTCCTCAAATGAGAGCAAATCCTGGCTATGCAGAGCACATTATAAAAAAACTTGAGGTTTTCGTAAACGGGGATCACTCTGACCCTGCGTAACGTGATTCTATTTATTATAGATGAGTGAAGCATGTGGAAACGATTGCCCTAATACGCGTAAAAGCCACGCGGGTATTAAGCCTATGTTGCTAATAAAAAACTAAGATAAATCAAAACAAATGATTAAGATTTAAATCCACTGACCAGGGAAGAAGTGTGCCTCTTTTACCTGACTACTTTAGGCAGTCCTTGAACATAGCTCTGATGTACGTTATTGTGTGTTATTTTTGGATATTATGCATAATACCCATACAACCGGTACATGCATACAATTTTTGCGCATGTGCAGATTATCAGTTGGCATTTGTAGTTTTTTTAAAAGTTTTTTTACAAACAACATTTCAATATTTTCATTGATGCATTTTTCCATTCAGTGAAAAAACCTAAATGGTGCTTACGGCCATTTTACAAGCATTACGCGCTGAAGGATTGAGAATGACGTGGAGTCTTATGGGACCGCTCACACTCGTAAAAGCTGCGAGACTGGATCGCCCCCCTTAGTCATTTGATTATGTGATGTAGGTACATTGTAGATTTTGTTTCCTAAGACTTGCCGCCAGCGATTCTTTATTCCCCCTCCCAAACGTAAAACTGCATTGTCTGAAACCCGCTATTACTCCTGCCAGTTTTTATAATCCATGCTCTATAGGACTGTTCTGTGCAGTGCCAACAAACCTAAAACACGTGTACCCATGCATGCTGTTGCTAGATACGCTCCAATGTCCTGCCGTGTAAACCCCTTTCTGCCTTTGCATAGCTATAAATTATTATTATTTATTGGCCAGTCCACGCCGGTGACTTGCAACTTTCTCCAGATGAATTTGGAAGTGCGTTGTTTTATGTTATCTTTATTTGCACTGGCACTATCAGTCTCAGTCAGACGCTGCCTCTACCACTCGTCCGGTTCCATTGTTTTCCGGCCGCGTAATCACGGTATTAATTATCGGTTGTTTGCTTTTTATTATCTTCCAGACCGCTGTGTGCAAGTCCGAATGTTGTTGTAGCCGTGCGGGCCACGTGCACGTCCACACGATAAATCTGAACAGTAAATGCAGGTGGAAGCAGAAAAGATGTTGACAGAGGGCAACGAGGCGCGAGCGCCCACACACAATTTAACAGGAGCTCAGGCTGCATCTGCATCTCGGAAAAAGTCTCTCAAACTGCGACGAAATCGGCGCTCCACTCTCAACAGGATAACGTTTAAATGAATGCAAGGCCTTCAAAAGTTAATTCCCATCTCTGCAAAGTATCAGGGTCACTCAGACAGTAAAAGCCACACTTTTCATTTTCTTTGGCAAAAAATGCATTTAAGTAGTCTAACAAAGCACTGAGCAAACGTGGCTTGTGTGTGCACCATTATGAATAGCTCAGTATAAAATTTAGTTTTGTTCATAACTTTTAAAAAAATGTTCCTGGCTTGGTTTGGTAAGTGAGGAGGAGTTAACATTTTCAGACAAGTCTGGGCTAAAGTTTGTGATACACAATAGCACAATAGACCCCTGTTGACTCTGAAGTTGACCCCAAGTGTCAAATATGTTGGTGATGTGACCAAAACCATTCCCTGACATGACGTGTATAGCCTTCAGTCAGAAGCCTAATGGATTCTCCATACCTGTGAAACTAAATCCCATCCCTCTCCTGTCCTCAATATCTTCAAACTGTTCCCAGGGCCACCTTTATTCAGGCTCCTTTACTGATGGCCTGCCTGTTCTTTTACCAAAACTTCAGCTTTCTGTAATGGAATTTGGATGTGTGTCTATATTAACCTACACATTTGAAGGACTTGTCCAAAATGTGTATTTAAGTAGTTTTATGTGATTGACAGGCAATTCCAATCAAGCCAGTTATCAGATCATTTGTTAATTTGAAAAAAGCTCTGCTTTGAGCATGGGTTATCCTGAGAATCGAACAAATGATAATTATTCTTTCAAGAAAAAACACCCATTCTTGAAACAGGGGCTATGTATAAGAATTTTGGCATATTCTGTCTTCAGCATAAAGCGTGGAGTCCTTTCTGACGAGCTGGAAGGTCCCTAACCCTTCATGCCCAACCCAGAGTGTCCCTCCACAAGACTGCCAGCGCAAGCCCTCATTAGTCCCCCATGCAGGCAAGAACACTGGAGCCAAAGGCCACGTGTGTCTGTCACCGGGAAAACTGACCTCCCTCCGAACCCCGAATTATCAACGCGTCTGTTTTGAGCGAAAAGGGCGCTGGAGGGCGTGAGTCTTCATTTCAGATTCTTATTTTATATTATTTCATAATAAATGTCATTTTATTTCTTTTGTTGCACAAATGCAGAATGGGACCACGAGAAAGAGTCTAAATGAATAAAGGTGCTGTTCATTCTGCTCCACAGAACCACAGTCAGACTATGGACAGTTATCTGTTTAATACTAATTCACTTTATCAGACTGTGTTGGTTTTTCTCTTTGACAGCTAATTTTTTTTTAAAAATACTGTATATATGTTCAACTTTAGGGGTATCTGGAAGTTAAAGTAATTGTTTGTCTTTTAATCATGGGGGATCCTTGCAAAATATGCAGTGCTGGATCAGCTTGGAGCCTATACACATTTTGTCACTGACAGCCTTGTGTAAACCCAAATATGTTTTTAGTTTAAGCAAACTATTATTGATTCAACATTTATTTTACAATTATACGCCAAATCATAAACAAACAAGGATATAATTATACAAAGACAAACCCAAATCCAAAGCACACCCAAGGATCTCGCCAAAAATAGAAACAGGCGTACCTAGCCCAACTCAAATAATTCCTCGAACACAACCATCAAACAATTCAACAAAGCCCAACAGAGGCTATAGGTCAGCATAAACTCGACCCAGCACTTTAAATGACCTACAAATACATACACACATATACATACGTAGATACATATACACACGTACACACATACAGTCAAGCTGGAAAGTCTGCACACCCCTTTCACCTTCTCCACGTTTTATTACGTTACAGACATATTCTACAATAGATTGAGTTCATTTTTTGTCTCAAAATTCTACACAAAATAGCCCATAATTACAAAGTAAAAACCGGTTTTTATACATTTGTGTAAGGATCTGTGTTCTACTGGTCATTTGTACCTTTATTTTTGTATGTATCGTTTATTCTTAGTTTTCACCTGACTTGTTTATTTTCCGGTTTTGCCTAGTTGTCCCGTGTCTACTTGTTTACACCTGATCTGTCACTCCCCGTTTACGTCTCTGTACCATTCGGGTGATCTCATTGGTGTTCGGGTTCCCTCTTGCTTCACACCTATCTCTGTGCACTTAGATTTACTAATTACCACTAACATACTAATGATAGATAAGATCTACTAACTCAATTAACAAACTAATTTGTATATACTTACTAATCATACTAACGGCAGGGGTGTGTATAGTTACTAATCTCACTAATATATTAGAGCGCACATTTTCATGCTGTTCTGTCCTTGCTAATCATTCTCAGCTGCTTCTGATCTACTCTGCCTGTCATCTTACTCTATGCACGATTTCCTGAAACTCCAGGTCATCTGTCATTGTGTGGGTTTGGAATCCAGTCCGCGTTTTCCCTAGTTGTCTCTGTGGTTGTTTAATTGTTTCCCAGATGTATGTCATTGTCTCTCGTTTGGAACCCCGCCTTCTCACACACCTGATTCCCTTTGTGTCATTTGTATCTTGTGCATTTAAACCCCGTGTTACTTCCAGTCTGTGTCGGATCGTTGTGATTACCTTTTCCAGTGCCTGTTATCTTCTAAAGCCTGAGATCTGCAGTATTATTCCGCGACACCTGTTTGCTCTACTATTCTTTTGCCTTGCCCTTATCTGTCCAGTCTGCCTGTTCGGTTTTGACCTCGTTTGTTTATCTACCATTCTCCTGCCTGATCCTGTTGTACCTACCTACCTCTGATCACCTGGTTTGACCCCTGTACGGATTAACTACCATTCTCCTGCCTGATCCTTGTGTACCTACCTACCTCTGATCACCTGGTCTGAACCCTGTACGGATTAAAGAACTCTTTTGCCTAATCCTGTGGTCTGCGTCTGGGTCCTTACCCCTCCCGCTACGGAGATCGTAACAGTACGATCCGAACATTCTTGGACCCAGCAGACCCAAGCCACCTGCACGCCGCCCTCCTGCGGCAAGGAGCCATGAGTGGCCAACAGGCAGTCATCGAGTCCGTGACCCAAGATCTGCGGTTTCTGATGGCCTGGGAGATCGATCCCTTCGGCCCGGATCCCTATGAGAACTACCTCATGGGGATCTGGGGGCAGAACCCGGAGTTTGCCCGCCGTCATGCCGACCACCACCCATCACTCCAGACTCCTCCACCCAGCTCCCACTCCGTTAGGCTCGGAGTGGTCTCCCTCCATCCTGATAACTCTGAGCCTAGCCCCAACCTGGAAGCGGCTAAATTTAAGGGTACCCGTCTTGCCCTTTGCCCGAGGGGCTATGGACCCGGGAGGAAACGATGGAGTCCTGGTTCCCGGCTCCGTCGACGGGCTCAACCGCCCGTTGACGGGGGATCCATCGCCTTTCCGTCCCAGCCCAAGCCTCCTGTTCCGTCCCGTCACAGCTCCTCTGTTCCGTCCAGTCATAGCTCTCCTGCCCCGTTCCGTCCCAGCTCTCCTGTCCCTTCCTGGGCCAGCCCTCCTGTCCCTGCCCGTTCCAGCCCTCCTGTCCCGTTCAGTCCCAGCTCTCCTGTCCCGTTCAGTCCCAGCTCTCCTGCCCCGTTCAGTCCCAGCTCCCCTGCCCCGTTCAGCCCCAGCTCTCCTGTCCCGTTCAGTCCCAGCTCTCCTGTCCCGTTCAGTCCCAGCTCTCCTGTCCCGTTCAGTCCCAGCTCTCCGGTCCCGTTCAGTCCCAGCTCCCCTGTTCCTTCCCGCCCCAGCTCCCCTGTCCCGTCCCATCCCAGCTCCGCTGTTCCGTCCCGTCCCAGCTCCCCTGTTCCGTCCTGTGCCAGCCCTCCTGTCCCTGCCCGTTCCAGCCCTCCTGTCCCGTTCAGCCCCAGCTCTCCTGTCCCGTTCAGTCCCAGCTCTCCTGTCCCGTTCAGTCCCAGCTCTCCGGTCCCGTTCAGTCCCAGCTCCCCTGTTCCTTCCCGCCCCAGCTCCCCTGTCCCGTCCCATCCCAGCTCCGCTGTTCCGTCCCGTCCCAGCTCCCCTGTTCCGTCCTGTGCCAGCCCTCCTGTCCCTGCCCGTTCCAGCCCTCCTGTCCCGTTCAGCCCCAGCTCTCCTGTCCCGTTCAGTCCCAGCTCTCCTGTCCCGTTCAGTCCCAGCTCTCCGGTCCCGTTCAGTCCCAGCTCCCCTGTTCCTTCCCGCCCCAGCTCCCCTGTCCCGTCCCATCCCAGCTCCGCTGTTCCGTCCCGTCCCAGCTCCCCTGTTCCGTCCCGTCCCAGCTCACCTGTTCCGCCCCGTCCCAGCTCCCCTGTTCCGTCCCGTCCCAACTCCCCTGTTCCGTCCCGTCCCAGTTCCCCTGTTCCGTCCCGTCCCAGCTCCGCTGTTCCGTCCCGTCCCAGCTCCGCTGTTCCGTCCCGTCCCAGCTCCCCTGTTCCGTCCCGTCCCAACTCCCCTGTTCCGTCCCGTCCCAACTCCCCTGTTCCGTCCCGTCCCAACTCCCCTGTTCCGTCCCGTCCCAACTCCCCTGTTCCGTCCCGTCCCAACTCCCCTGTTCCGTCCCGTCCCAACCCCCCTGTTCCGTCCCGTCCCAGACCCCCTGTTCCGTCCCGCCCCAGATTCCCTGTTCCGTCCCGTCCCAGCTCCCCTGTTCCGTCCCGTCCCAGCTCCGCTGTTCCGTCCCTTCCCAGCTCCGCTGCTCCGTCCCGTCCCAGCTCCACGGTTCCGTCCCGTCCCAGCTCCGCTGTCCCGTCCCGTCCCAGCTCCCCTGTTCCTTCCCGCCCCAGCTCCCCTGTCCCGTCCCATCCCAGCTCCGCTGTTCCGTCCCGTCCCAGCTCCCCTGTTCCGTCCCGTCCCAGCTCACCTGTTCCGTCCCGTCCCAGCTCCCCTGTTCCGTCCCGTCCCAACTCCCCTGTTCCGTCCCGTCCCAGTTCCCCTGTTCCGTCCCGTCCCAGCTCCGCTGTTCCGTCCCGTCCCAGCTCCGCTGTTCCGTCCCGTCCCAGCTCCCCTGTTCCGTCCCGTCCCAACTCCCCTGTTCCGTCCCGTCCCAACTCCCCTGTTCCGTCCCGTCCCAACTCCCCTGTTCCGTCCCGTCCCAACTCCCCTGTTCCGTCCCGTCCCAACTCCCCTGTTCCGTCCCGTCCCAACCCCCCTGTTCCGTCCCGTCCCAGACCCCCTGTTCCGTCCCGCCCCAGATTCCCTGTTCCGTCCCGTCCCAGCTCCCCTGTTCCGTCCCGTCCCAGCTCCGCTGTTCCGTCCCTTCCCAGCTCCGCTGCTCCGTCCCGTCCCAGCTCCACGGTTCCGTCCCGTCCCAGCTCCGCTGTCCCGTCCCGTCCCAGCTCCCCTGTCCCGTCCCGGCCCAGCTCCGCTGTCCCGTCCGGTCCCAGCTCCGCTGTCCCTTCCTGTCCCAGTTCTCCTGTTCCTCCCCGGTCCATGCCTCCTGTCCCTCCCCGGTCCATGCCTCCTGTCCCTCCCCGGTCCATGCCTCCTGTCACTCCCCGGTCCATGCCTCCTGTCACTCCCCGGTCCATGCCTCCTGTCACTCCCCGGTCCATGCCTCCTGTCACTCCCCGGTCCATGCCTCCTGTCACTCCCCGGTCCATGCCTATGGCCCCGTCCGGTCCCGGACCTCCAGGCCCGTTTCGTTCTACGCCAACAGTCCCGTCCTGCTCCCTGCCTCCTCTCAAGTTGCCGAGCCAGCTAGTCTCCTCGCCTGAGCGGCCCAGTCCGCTAGTCTCCTCGCCTGAGCGGCCCAGTCCGCTAGTCTCCTCGCCTGAGCGGCCCAGTCCGCTAGTCTCCTCGCCTGAGCGGCCCAGTCCGCTAGTCTCCTCGCCTGAGCGGCCCAGTCCGCTAGTCTCCTCGCCTGAGCGGCCCAGTCCGCTAGTCTCCTCGCCTGAGCGGCCCAGTCCGCTAGTCTCCTCGCCTGAGCGGCCCAGTCCGCTAGTCTCCTCTCCTGAGCGGCCCAGTCCGCTAGTCTCCTCGCCTGAGCGGCCCAGTCCGCTAGTCTCCTCGCCTGAGCGGCCCAGTCCGCTAGTCTCCTCGCCTGAGCGGCCCAGTCCGCTAGTCTCCTCGCCTGAGCGGCCCAGTCCGCTAGTCTCCTCGCCTGAGCGGCCCAGTCCGCTAGTCTCCTCGCCTGAGCGGCCCAGTCCGCTAGTCCCCTCTCCTGAGCGGCCCAGTCCGCTAGTCTCCTCGCCTGAGCGGCCCAGTCCGCTAGTCTTCTCTCCTGAGCGGCCCAGTCCGCTAGTCTCCTCTCCTGAGCGATGCAGCCGTCGCCGCCGGCCTCCTGAGCGATGCAGCCGTCGCCGCCGGTCTCCTGAGCGATGCAGCCGTCGCCGCCGGCCTCCTGAGCGATGCAGCCGTCGCCGCCGGCCTCCTGAGCGATGCAGCCGTCGCCGCCGGCCTCCTGAGCGATGCAGCCGTCGCCGCCGGCCTCCTGAGCGATGCAGCCGTCGCCGCCGGCCTCCTGAGCGATGCAGCCGTCGCCGCCGGCCTCCTGAGCGATGCAGCCGTCGCCGCCGGCCTCCTGAGCGATGCAGCCGTCGCCGCCGGCCTCCTGAGCGATGCAGCCGTCGCCGCCGGCCTCCTGAGCGATGCAGCCGTCGCCGCCGGCCTCCTGAGCGATGCAGCCGTCGCCGCCGGCCTCCTGAGCGATGCAGCCGTCGCCGCCGGCCTCCTGAGCGATGCAGCCATCGCCGCCGGCCTCCTGAGCGATGCAGCCGTCGCCGCCGGTCTCCTGAGCGATGTAGCCATCGCAGTCTGTCCTGTCTGCGCCACCGTCCTGAGTGGTCCTGTCTGCACCGTCATCCTCCTGAGCGGTCCTGTCTGCGCTGTCGTCCTCCTGAGCGGTCCTGTCTGTGCCACCGTCCTCCTGAGTGGTCCTGTCTGCACCGTCGCCCTCCTGAGCGGTACTGTCTGCGCCATCGTCCGCCTGAACGGTCCTGTCTGCGCCGCCGTCCTTGTTTGTGCTAATTTATTAAAAATCTAAATGTAAAATATCATATGTACACGTGTGCACACCCTTTCATATGACACCCAAAAGTGAGCTGAGGTGCATTTTGTTTCCACTGATACTGCTTGAGATGTTTCTAAAACTTAATTGGAGTCCACTTGTGATAAATTCAATTGATTGGACATGATTGGGGATTGCCAACACCTGCCTATATAAGGTCCCACAGTTGACAGTGCATGTCAGAGCAAACTCCAAGCCATGGGGTCAAAGGAATTATCTGCAGACCTCAGAAACAGGATTGTGTCAAGACATAGATCTGGAGAAGGGTACGGAAAACTCTCTGCAGCTTTACAGGTCCCAAAGAGCACAGTGGTCACCATCATCCGTAAATGGAAGAAGTTTGGAACCACCAAGAATCTTCCTAGACCTGGCCGCCCGGCCAAACTGAGCAATCGGGGAAGACGGGCCTTGGCCAGGGATGTGAGCAGGAACCAGAGGGTCACTCTGACAGAGCTCCAGCGTATCCTTGTGGAGATGAGAGAACCTTTCAGAAGATCAACCATCCAGGCAGCACTCCACCAATCAGGCCTTTATGGTAGAGTGGCCAGACGGAAGCCCCTACTTAGTAAAAGGCACATCACAGCCCGCTTGGAGTTTGCCAAAAGGCACCTAGAGGATTCTCAAACCATGATAATCAAGATTCTCTGGTCTGATGAAACCAAAATTGAACTTTTTGGCCTGAATACCAAGCGTCACGTCTGGAGGAAACCAGGCTAACCACCGCTCATCACCTGGCTAATACCATCCCTATAGTGAAGCATGGCAGTGGCAGCATCGTGATGTGGGGATGTTTTTCAGCAGCGGGAACGGGGCGACTAGTCCTGATAGAGGGAAAGATTAATGCAGCTAAGTACACTGAGATCCTTGAAAAAAACCTGCTCCAGAGCGCTCTGGACCTCAGACTGGAGTGAAGGTTTACCTTCCAACATGACAACGACCCGAAGCACACAGCCAAGAGAACAAAGGAGTGGCTTTGGAGAAAGTCTGTGCATGTCCTTGAGTGGCCCAGCCAGAGCCCAGACCTGAATCCAATTGAACATCCGTGGAAAGAGCTGAAAATGGCTGTGTACCGACGCTCCCCATCCAACCTGACGGAGCTTGCAAGGATATGCCAAGAGGAATGGGCAAAAATGTCCAGAAACAAGTGTGCCAAGCTCGTAGCTTCTATCACAAGATGCCTTGAAGCTGTAATCGCTGCCAAAGGTGCAGCAACCAAGTATTAGGCTAAGGGTGTGTACAGATATGTAACCCCTAAATAACCTATTTTTGTCAGTAAAATAAAATTGCATATTTTCTAAAAACCTGTTTTCACTTTGTCATTATTGGCTATTGTGTGTAGATGTTTGAGGCAAAAAATGAACTATCTATTGTAGTATAAGTCTGTAACGTAATAAAACGTGGAGAAGTGAAAGGGGTGTGCAGACTTTCCGGCTTGACTGTATACTGTACGTGCATGCCTGTGTGTATGTTCCGTACGTATTTACAAAAAAAAAACAATGAACATTTTCCTGTGATTATCTGTCCACAGTGCCATTTGTAAAGGCGTGACATTCTCACAGGATGTAAATGGGAGATGGATATGGGCACTGGGAAGGAGGGGAATCGTTGCATGAGATCGTGTATAGGAGCCATTTCCCCTGTCCCTCATACTGGCCCCTGAGGACCCAGAACATTAGCATCCCCACCCTGGAGCTGGACTCTAAACACTAGCAGGTGGCAGGTCTGAGGGGGGAGGGGGCGGGTGGTAATCACCTTGGTCCCAGTGGTTCTGGGCCTGCCTGTTCCTCCCCAGCCTGAAGCCGAGGTCCACCTCCCTGACCCCCCTCTAGACTGAGGGTACTGTCCACTGCTGTCGGGCATCCGTTTTAGCCGTGATTTGTTCTGAATGTGGTGGAGGGGGGAAGAGGTCTGGTTTTTTGACCTCTTAATGGGCCGCAAGCCCCAAGTATTGAGCCGGGGGGGCTACCCTGTTAATAGCAGGCCTCTGTCTCGGCATTCCCAAGATCCTGCAGAATACTTTCAATGGAGCAAAACTTTTAAAAATCAGTCGTCGCTCTTTAGGCAAACAAATGCATATTTGTATATTTTTTAGCATTTTCGTATATTCAAATATACATATTTACATTCTTTAGCAAACAAATGCTTATACTATTTAATTTATTTAGCAAACAAATGTATACATGATTTTAAATACATATTTATCAAACAAATACATTTGCTATTTAAATTATTTGACAAACAAATGTACTTATAATTAAATTGTAATATAATAATATGCTTAATATCAACCAGGTCTTCTAAACTGGCAAGTTTTGGAATACATTCTTGGCAGTGCTTTTGCAGAATATCGTTTCCATGGAGACCAAAAAAAAAGTTCATTTTAGCAAAATAAATTCTACAGTCATTTACTCAGAGGTAATATCAAGAGACGGTATAAATAAAAATCAAATATAAACCAAACCAAGGAGCACCCATTCTACTGGAGCCACACGAAAGTTAATAGAAAGCAGTGAATTTTATGGTTTTAACATGTGAAGGAAAAAATACAATGTATTTTCTGAAGTCTATTTGATAGCTCTGCCGTGGAGATGAAGTGAGACTTTAGTGCACGGCTGTGGCCGCTTTCATGGGCACACATTACAGATTCTTTGCTGAGTAAAAAAACAGCTGTACTCCTTTGTCTGCATTAATTAGCTCTAATCTCATGCATTCCTGTAGTTTCCTTTACTTTGAAGTTCATCCACAATAGAAGTCTGCTTTAACTATTCAGACGAAAATCCGGTGATCTGAAAACTAAAGTGACATGTTTTCTGATGGGAGTGAGAGAAGAAAAAAAAACATACCATGAAGGCATGAAAGCATGGGGAAAAAAACGTTCCTGAAGGAAATCATGTCGGAAAATTCAAGAAACGATGTAGCCGACTGTTCCTGACAAAAGATAGGAACAGATTTCTCTCCCTATCCACTAAGGCAGTGACTGAAACATTCTAAATCCCCGATTTTGTTGTTAAATTGTGTGTGGGATTTGTACAGGAAAATGACTTTTCAATGTCGATGGTATAAAATGTGTGAAATGCCAGAAAGAGTCTCAGAACTTAACAATTTGGTTTATGTGTTGACAGTGAGAACTAGATTTTTTTCGGTTTTTTTTCTCCTTCCTCTAAATAAATAAATAAAATGTATTTATTTTTTATATTTTTATTTTTATTTTAGAATAAAACGGTGTCAGCTACAAATGGCTAGCTCATTTAAAGTAATTTACAGAAAAGGGTTAAGATGTAATAATGTAATTCCCTTATTTAAAGCTGCTTTGTGTTGGCTGAAAACACACAAAGGTTTGGGAAAATATGGGTTTCAGGGAACTCTGTTGCTCTTGGAATAGCAACATGCACTTAATGTCACATATCTGTTCAGTGCATTCCTCCCGAGTGTGTCTCTACACAACTGTACATTACCTCTCTTCCACAATCAGACACAAAATCAGTGTAAGAGAAGGAATAAGCCCCAGGATCTAATCTGATGCTATCCTTCAAAATAAATTGTAACGGCCCATCTATATCTGCAGATATATCCATTTTTTCTTTCTAAAATTATTTCACTAGAGCTTATCTTTCTTGTCTTTTATGATTTCTATAAAACAAGTTGTGAAATCTTGAATGCTTTGTGTTTCTAAGACTGAGTTGTGTTGAATGTACAAAAGGGTCAACTGCACTATCAAAGAAATATGAAAAAAATTTAAAGTTTAAAAAAATAATTAAGTGATACTATGAATTTACTAAGCCAAAAAGGAAAGGAAATTCAAGTTAGAGATCGGGACTCTTAGATGACCTACGTCATAATGGTGTTGTCCAACACACACGACTACTCAGAATGGCAGTATTAGCGCATCGTGTGTGGCTTTATTACACATGCATGTGCTCACCTCTCAGTAGATAGGTGACATGGGGTGCACTGTAAAGTATATGGGGTGAGTAAAAATACTGTAAAACTGGGTGGAAACCTGCTAAAAATCATACATATTCACTGTCTTAGGTGACGCGGCCCGACTTGGGGCTCCAGCGATGTTACTGATTGTCGCTCCAGGAACGTTACCAGCAGGAACTGTCCTCGCCATTCCTAGGCCAGGGGCAACGCCAGCATCACAGTCCCCAGCAAATCTCACACCCCTCACAAGCGCTTAATTAATCGCTAAAAGTTGTCGCAAAGAATCAAAGGATGGGGCAAGAAAGAAGAATGTCGGGTGGAGGGGAAAAGGCGGGTGGAGGGGGGGCAGTCGAAACGGAAAGGAAGTGAGCCGCGGGGGGTGCGCTGGGTGGGCCGGGTCAGATTGGCGGCGTGTCGTTGGCCCTTGTGCTGATAACCCTGCCCTTGATTGGCACTTTTGCCCCTTAACTTGGCCCCAGTCTTCCCACACATGTCAGCTCTCCCTTCCACTAGGCAGATACGGGCTGTCAATTAGCGGATAATGCTAAAGAGTGGCTGGATGTCAACCAACGCCACTGACCCCGGGAGGGGGGGGGGGACTCACTCTTCTACCCTCGGCTATGATATGTTGTTATTGAACTGAGGGGGGTGGGAGAAAAACAGCCCACAGGAAAACTAAAGCTGACAAACACCGGCGCTATTACTCATCAGCCCCCTCTTGTGTTCCTTGATGCAAAGCGACATCACGATTAGATCACTTTGAAGAAGCCACAGGATCCCTGCCACACCGTAGCAGTTGAGCTTTAACTGCCTTGTCATAGGCTTTCAGTATGCAATCGCCTCCCTGGATTCAGGCGACTAAATTTATCCAAATATCTGTTGGTCATAACTTTGATGCATATTAGCCTAAATGACCGACTCCTTGAAATACTGATTTGTACAACATTGCACCAAGAAGCAAATTATTTGTCTAAAAATATAAATTATAGATCTTCTAGGTGACTTGACAAGATCTTATAAGGTGAAACATTTCAGAGATGTGAATGTTTTTACATTTTTCTGAGCCTTTTCTTACAGGCATATTTAAAATCTGTTTAGTGAATATTTATTATATAACAATATGATAACTTTTCAGGAAACAAGGTTTCATGTCTACTGAAGTTTACCAAAACACATATTTTGGAGCATTGCCCTGTAGAATTAGGACTTCAACAAAAGTCATATCACTTTCTAAAAATAACAGCAACTGACCTTCCTGAGGCAACTTACACAAATATTCCACTGCACATTACTAGCTATATGTCAACAAACAGACATCAATTTATCCTCTGGGCAGACTGTGTCAAATATACCTTCTGCATTTCAACTAGAATATGGTTGCCAAACCTAGGTAGTTTGAGTCGTTTTCTCAAAACGCAGCATAGCCAGAACATAATTTTGTGAGGGTTTTCTGAAGAAATAAATGTCACATTCAATCAGTCACCATTAGCCTCAAGGAAATCATATTTAAGGTATTACAATACACATCATTTCGGCATGCAGAATGTAGCAATAATATTCCTTTTTGAAAATGTCTGCTACAGTAAGCCGATTCTTTGCCTGCCAAAACACAGTCTTCAGCCTTATGGTGCTCGTTCCTAATAAGCACTTCCTCGACAAAATTAGGTTATTTTTATAACTTGCTGTCAAATATGCAAGAGCAATGTCTCCCTCTGCTGGTTATTATTCAAAACTATAACTAGAGCCCTGCTTAGTTCGTTGTTAGTGTATGCTGTAAAGTGATTTGAGCATGTTGTGTGAAAAGCGCTGTATAAATGAAAGTTGTGTAGCCTACTATTATTATTACTGAGCAATAGTCTTCTCAGTAATCTAAAAGTTTGAAAATCTATAAGCCGGCGTGTGTGTGTGTTACGAACCAAGTCTGTTGGAAGCGCAGTGAATCAGTATCGGCTAAGCACTGATTATGCCGTTTAAACTACGATATAACGACAAGCGTAATTCCGCATTCTGATGAAAATATCATTAATGTGGTGCAGAATTAAACGAAGCGTGTAGAAAAATAGCCACAGTAGTTTTCTGGAAGCTTTATTGCTTCAATAAGCTATATAGTGAAATCTATGTGGATGCATTGTCAAGTGAGGGGCTCTGCTATATAATGGCGAGGAAGCTTAATTATTTAATTAAATATATGTAAAATTAAATGAATTGTTACATTTATAACTTAGTCTGAAATTTATAAATTAGTCTTAGGGGTTTTATATTATAATTTTTATTACTAGTTTACGATTATTATTAGCCTATATCCCACAGTGAGCTGAAGAGGGAATTTGAGTAGCCAGTGACCGAATACATTTATACTGCAGTTTGCTTGCTGACAATGTGTAGTTTCAGTTACTTACGAAACTGCTTATTGAATATATTATATTCATATCCATATACCGTATTTACGCAACGGAAGACACATTGACTTAATAGCCACCGAGAGAGCTATAGCTGAGCGAGTTTTGCACCGTGACTAACTTTACAAGGCGCTAAACTTGTCAGTGTGGCCTAACACGCGCATCCTATTGATGACAAATTAAACGTAAATAAACGCATAGCCTTTTTAATTCTACCTATACAATCGGACCACTACGAAGCATTTCCTTATCCTTGAAATGCAAGCCTTTTATAAACATTTATTTGGGCACATACTTGTAAAACAAAGAAAGAGAAAAATTAAAACGTCAACCACATGCTGCCGCTCAACAGAAATTGTACCTTAGTCTGCTAATTAGCTCTTTACAAAAAAACAAAAAAAACAGCAGTACATTTTTTATTATTGTTCTTTTACTTCAGGTACATTAACTGTTCTATATTATTACATTATACATGTTCACCACCAAGGCTTATTCCTTGACATTTGCATCTTAAAAACAATCTTCAACGGAGTGAAACTAAAATACAAAATACAAAAAGAAACGGAAAGCAATTCTGGAGTGAAACTAAAATCCAAAAAGAAACGGAAAGCAATTCTGGACGGAAATCTTTTCCTCTACTATTTTCTGGTTATAATATTTTTCTGCTGAATACTGCATACATAAATACGCTATTTTAAGACATACTTTGTCCAAAGTGGTACAAAGTAAACGCAAGCATTACACAAACTCAAGCAAGTTTGATTAAATGACTGCTGAATTGAGTTTATGAAGAAATAGTGTAACACTTGCATTTACCCCTAGGGACAAATGCAGATTGAATCCCAGTTTTTGTTTTATAATGTATCGCAGTGCTATAGTGCATCTGCTGAATCTGAGCACATTTGAATGAGCATCATCTATAGATTGACAGCTCTGCTGTCGCCATGGCATTACAGTGCAAGAAACTCCTACATTCTATACTCCTACATCTGCCCTTCTGTTGTTATACTGTAGCTGTCCCACGAAAGCCTGCGCTGAAATGTATTTTACATCAACACGCTCACCCATATGCGGGGATGTCCACGCAGGCCTATTCATTCAGTTACTACCATGTCCACGTTGCTGCTATATTACATATACATTTATGTTGTCTCTGCTTACACTGCATTTATACTGTGTCGATGGTTTGTTTACCTTCTACAGTTTTGTAAAGTGTTTTCCACATCCCTAGGACATGGAAAAGTATTAAATATATCATTATTATTCTTATTATTATTACTATTATTAAGACAGCATGGTTTGCATTTCTGTTCTTCATGTGAAATTAGTTCAATGTATTAGTCAGTGTGTGTCAAGCAAACAAAAGTAGACATAATATACAGACATATGTTCAGACATAATATACATGCTACCCCATTTTAGAAAGTGAAGCCAATATTGCATTTAAACATTATGACAAGGTTACCAGAATCAGTAGTGAATATAAACTTCAACGACAACAACATTTTGAAATTGAACATAAAATGCCATCAGTCAAAATTATTATTATTTTTTGTGCAGATTCAAGACAGGCAGGAAGAATGCACAGCACAGTTATGATTCTGAGAAGAACATGGGAAACCCGGCTTTCACTCTGATTCACACAAACAGACACACAGACACATTTTCACAGCTTGTTCCCATGCTGATGCATTTCAAGTCCAGGCAGAAGAGGGCAAAAGCAATTTCAGATGCAACCTAACATCCGGTCAATCTTTCAGTGTTAAGTGCCTTTATTTCCAAGAGGGAAACCATTAATGTGACTGGCAATATGGATACCAGATAATGCCCAGGTGTGAGAGAGGTCTGTGGACAGGTGCAATTCCTATAATACCCTACCAGCCTAAATACAAGTGAAGGTCTCATGCTTGCCCTAACAGACTTATCTGTGAGTCACTGGTGCGGAAAATCTAATTCAAATATTATACAGAAGTGAGCATAAGCACATTTGCGCATTCACATTGGATTTTTACATCTTAACTGAGACTTTCACAAGATAAACAAAGTAATATTACGTAACTTTAAATAAAGCAGGACTCTGCCTGTGCTTTTGTCAGTTATTATAAATCAATACTGCACGTCTTCCTCGGGAGAAAATAAGAGCAGGAAATTAGTCTATATAGTGTAGCTAGCTAGAAAAGATCAGATTTAACGGCACTTTTAAGAATCTGGACAGGCTACAGAGCCTCCATTTCCTTTACTTTTTCTTCTCAATCTTAAAAGGCGTGATTTTACAATGATTCGGACTATTTCCGATTCATAATTTAGAATTATTTTGAGCATTGGGGAATGCTGTAAAGCCGCAATGCTGCAGCGCCCGTGGTTTAGAGCGCTTGTAGTGCTCTCCGGACACCCATTTAGCATGGTTCTGAAATCAAGGTTGCCTTGGACAGCATTCACCGCATAATGAATCTGTTCATTTATTTATATGAGGAGTTCCTGAGGAGGCATCGCACTGTAAGGACCTCATTCTGACCTGTGTGCACAACACTGAATGCAGAATTGATCTGTGTTTAAAAGTGCAGAACATGCCGGGCGCACCCACTGCACCCCCCTGCAAGCATGCTTAGCGGGTTCCTGATTTAAAACCCTTAAAGGTGTGAGGTCACAAATATGTGATAAGAATGTTCTTAACTGAACTTTCAAATGCTGATGTAACAATCACTAGTGGTTACATATACGGTAAAAACAAATGAAAGCAATGGAGTTCTAGAACTGTCTTAGAATTTTTTTTAAAACATTCCAAAAAACCTGCTTTTCAAAGGGTTTTAAAGCTAAAAACTATGGAATAAAGGACATGTCACACAAAAAACTCAATATGATGCTTATAGCTGTAAAACAGACAAAAAAGCATAGTGTAGCAGCCTGGAAAAATGTGAGAAAGACAAAGGTCTCACTTCAGTCTAAACACATCTCTATACTGCATGTAATTAGAATGAGTAAGTAAGGACAAAGCATGCTGCAGTTAAGAAGTCAGTAGAAACCACATATTGTTTCATTTGTGGACATACATTTTTTGCTAATCAATAAAAAATTTGCTTTGGTATTAGGCCTAGCATTTTCCTGATTTGATCTTTGCGAGAACGCGCAGCTTCTGCAGTATTGCGATGTAAAATAACCATTAGCGTGTTTGCCTTATAAGTGCATGTCTCAAAATGATAAATAGCGGCTATACCATAGATATAGAACCATATATGTGATATATCATGTAATGTAATAGTAATTTGGCAGCCATCTTACCTGGGTACAGCTATAATATGAACCTATGGCAAAAGTGTCATGCACTTTCTAACCCACTGTGATGTTATAATCGGGTCTCAGAAGCCAGATAGCTGATGATTGACTCATAGATATAAAACCATGGTTACTGGCCACCATCTTACCTGGGTATGGTCTCAAAAATGGTGCCACTAACTATGACATATGTCACATCTATGGTTCTATATCTATGGGCTATACGCTACACGTTTAGTGATTCAGAATACAAATACAGGTGTGATCGAAAGAATCACAGCCACATCTCAGGAAGGGCTTCACAGAACTACACCTTCATAGGTCCTGTGAAGCATTCAGGGTGGCTGGCCTGTGGAGACTGAACACCACTGAAAACACAGGAACCTCTGTCCCAAGCCGCCATTCCCCGGGGGCTAACAGGCACTGCCGGAGTTTGAGGCCCGCAGGGCGAGGCTGGCGATGGACTTGGCGGCGCAGGTGGTGAACCGGTGGCAAGCCCCGGCGCCGGAGATGTAGTTGGAGGCGATGCGGTGCAGCCGCTTGGCACCGAAAGTGTGGAAGTGGCCCGGCAGGACCTGCTCCACCTGCTCACCGTCCACCAGCTCAAGCAGCCTCTCGCAGCTGTGCACGTAGTCGCTGACCCGGCTGTAGGGCAGCCAGTCGATCATGGCGCCGTCGTAGGCCACGTCTCCGCTGAACAGCATCTTGCGGTCCTTGTCATGCAGGCAGATGCTGCCCCTGGAGTGGCCAGGCATGTGCAGCACCGTCAGCTGCCTGTCCCCGAGGTTGATGACGTCACCTGGAAATGCACAAAGGCAACGGGACGTACTCCACTGCATTGCAGCTCTGACGCAGCAAAAGCTCTACTGGCCCTTATTTTTTGCGCAACAGGAAAGGGATGATTTGGATGATTTCAATTTTTAGACGTGCGTCTTTGTATGTGAGACAAGTGAGCAAGAGACACTGCGTGCATCTTTAATGCTGGGAATCTATGTGTCCACCTTTGTGTCCATCCGTCAATCTACAGTCTATCTATCAAGTGAGACACATTAGGTGACAGTGTCCTAAGCAAACCCCTAAGAGTAACAGGCTTACCTTTGTTTTCATATTTGTAAAGAACAGTACTACAGTTTACAACATATTTAGGGCCTGATTTACTAAGACCTTTAGCACGTGCGAAACCTTTTAGCACACGCAAAACTAATAACACAACCAATGATTGGTGCGAAACAAATACCATGACCAATCATTGGTCACGATGTTGGTTTTGCGTGTGCTAAAACGTCTTAGTAAATCAGGCCCTTAAGTCTTCACGATGGATTAATTTCTGATTTGCCTGCTCTTGGTCTTTTAAAGAAAAACACAGCAGAAAACAGAAGCAGTGATGTCCCCAGCAGGGTTGACTTGGTGGTACACTCTGGGACACGCCTCTGTTAGACTTGACAAATCCCTAATTCCTGTGGACAGAGTGTTACGTGAGACGGGATACTTCTCTCCAAATGCATATGCTCTGACTGGTAAGACTATCATTGCTTAATTATTGAGCCTTAAGACTTCAATAGGTCCATCTACTGTTTCTGAAGGATTAAGTTGACTGAAGGACATCCAAGGGTGTGCAAGGAATGCTAGCATGGTAAATGTTGCACACACACTCATAAAAGAGGCATATTGTGGAAGAATCTGTAATTCAGTACGCACCCGAGCAACTTCCTGGCTGAAATCAAATATGTTGAAGTCCAGCTCTGAATCTAAATAGCCTCTACTCTGCACAAAAAGGGAGGGGCTACTCCTGTCTGCATTCAGTTATTCATCCATTTTAACTATAAGTCAATATTATCAGGCAATTCAAGGAGGAATGAGATCTTTAACAAATTCATGCAGCTTTGTCAGCGATGTTGTTTGTCTAGAGACTAGAATCATTGAATTGTGTTTTAAGTAAATTGGACAGGAAGAGGCCTTTCTTTCCACACAAAATAAACCAATTTTCAAATCTAAAGCCAAGATGAGCGCAGACCGAGACATATCAAATGCGACGGCTGGGACAAACGCTTCTTGGTGTGCAGCCAGCTTCTCTCTGCAATGTGAATTCCCACGTGACAGCACTCCAATCTGACATACGCGAAAGGCGTATTACGCATTCTAAAGTGGGTCTTGATTTCCGGTAACCGAGGCACGGTTGTAGCAGTCAAGATTGCACTAATCAGATTTAGTATCGATCGGTATATTGTTCTTCTCCTTCTAGACTTAGCAGCACCCTTTATTTTTTGCAGTAGGATTTGTGTGTGGATCCATCCTGGGCAATGGCACTATTTTGCTGTAGTAGCTTTACAACGGCATTAAACAGTTTTACGCCCAGTACATAACGTTAGCATTATGCCAACTACCTAAATTTAAACAACAGTAGTCGGAAATTAATATTTTAACTTTTATGCCTTGATCAATTTGAATTCAGATTTGATTTACCTAGTCAGGTCGTATACGTGTCGGCTAAATATTGAAAACATTTGTACTACTACAATACGGTGCTGTTAATAATAATACTAATACTACTACTACTACTACTACTAATAATAATAATAATAATACCTTCCTGTAGTATGTGAGTTGGTTGTACGGCCTTGACTTTATATTGCCTGGCTCTCCACCCAGGAGACGGATCACGGACAATCTCGCTATCGGACAGCCAGGTCACCGTTTCGAAGTTGTCTCCGTTTGCTAGCGCATCGACCTCTGCCCTGTGAACGCCCACCTGTTGAAACTGATGCAGCCCACCCGAGTGATCGAAGTGGACGTGCGTCCCGATGGCTAACAAAGGATTCTTTTTCTCTGGGTCTTCTCCAAGCAGTCCTTTGGCATTTAGATAATCTGGTAAACTTCTCAATCCCAGACCAGTGTCTATAATAACGTCCTGGTGGGATCCACGAAGTAGCCAAATGTTTGCTCGGTTACCAGATTCGTAAAACCTCTCCTGGATCCAGAATAAACCTTCTCCAAGAGATTTGTGCGCATACCATTCCGTTGCAGACATCCCACTTCATTCAGATGTGATAAACCCCGCAATATCACTTTATGAAGGATTTTAAAAGAGGAGATCGAAATGCATGGACTTTGCCTGAAAGGAGTAATGCGGCTATATGCAATTTTGCAGAAATGGTGCGGATGACACTCCCATGCAGGAAGTGGTTGTGTTTACACGTGAACAAAGTGACGTTACGCGAAGTGAAATACTATTGGTTGAAGAAAGTTGACACCGCCCATTTTGACAACACAGCCATGGCCATTTAAAAGTCTGCTGCTCCACGCGTTTCCCACGTTGCCTGTAGAACGGATTGAGCGAAAGGTATCACGATCAAAATATGCTTTTTTTGTTTGTTAACTTGTGTGATTATATTAAATAGTAAATGTTTAAATGATAATCCACCAACGTCACTATAAACAAGAGATGCAGTGATATTTATTTAACCACATGGGCAGCAGCTATGTAATGTTCTGTATAGTAGTTATATTCATCCGCTTCAAATAAGAAAAAATACATCCTTATTGCATGGTATGTTTTTCTGTGTTTCAAGGCAAGCTAATGAGCGTGTCTTTTAAACAACTTTCCACGCCACATAAATTCATAATGGCTGGCTACTGGTAGCTTGTAAGCTGATGAAATCTACACGCATTTTTGCTGACTGGCTACCTCCTTTTTTTTTTCTTTTTTTTTTCAGTAGCCCTGACTGTGAAAGGTTTGTTTAGGTCATTCCTGCGTATTAAAGGTATATAAACCAGTACCATGTAATTTAAAAAGGATACATGCCTATCAGTATCAGCTAGTTTCTAATATCTTATGAGGTAAGCCACCATCAGATTTAACAGGGCAAATAGGCTCTGACAACACTTGTGGAAACCTTTTGATGATCACCGTGCCTGGATCAATGCAACGTCCTAGTGAAGTGTGGCATCTGTGAGCTTCTTGTGGGGCTAATTATGTGGCTGTGCTTTTTCGTCTTTCAGCAGGCATGGCCGGGAGAGGCAGAGGGCGGGGCATCGCAGCCTTCACCTTCAATGTCGATGCCCTGGGCATCACTAGGGGATCCATGCCAGACACGGCGCATGGGCCCAGAGCGTTGTTCCCGGTAAGCATAGGCTGCATGCAGCCATTTGCCAGGGAATGTATACCTGTGCCCAACACACTGGTTGGGAGAAATTGGGTGTCTTGAGAGACCAGGGTGCAAAGGTTTGATGAGAAAGGGAGGCTGACATTTTTTTTAGTGTAACAATGTCATTGTTTAATAAGCAGAAACTCGCATGTGTAATTTTGAGTTTTTAAATTTTTTTTACACAATGTGGAGACCCATCCACACACACACACACACGCGTGCACACAAGCAAGCCAACACACACAAACGCAGCCACACAGACACAGCCTCAGTATTCACCGTGTCCGCTGCACTGTACACCTTTAGATGGTCCTCCTTATCTGTGCTGCAGGATGTGGAGTTCAAGCCTGTGCCACTAAAGACTGGGGAGGATGTGGACTACATGCTGGCTCTGAAACAGGAAATGAGAGGAACCATGAGACGTTTGCCCTACAACATCCCACTTCCTAAGAAGAAGGCCGGTGAGCATGACTCCCATTTGCCCCGCAGAACCCCAACACAGTAGAACCCTTCCACACACAAGGGGGGGGTGTGTTTCAACACTTGAATATTAAGGTGCGTTGTCACTATTGTACTTTATAGTACAATATATTATAGTCCAGTACCCGGACTAAATATGAACACGACGCAAACTTCTGTCTGCTCCCCTGTGACTGCGAGTGATTCCATAATCATTTAGATTCAATGGGTCTGAATTCAATAAAGGAATGTAGTGGCTACAGTAGAGCAGGCAGGCCATCAGCATTGCACCATTCATAGATAAAGTAGATTTGAACATGGCGATATCCAGTGGGAGAGGAATCATATAATTTACTGCTGCTTTAGTAAAAACAATCTTTTTGACATTATAATCTTGTTTAACTTGGGAGACGTATGTCGCGTCACTTTGACTGATATAACCACTGTAAATTAAAGTGCTTCAAATTAATTTGAATGGTTGCAATGATATCGCAAGGTGAGCATGTTTGAATGTAGTAATTGGACATTTTAAATGTGATTTACACTGTAAAGAACATCCAACTCACTGTCACAACATGCATCAGATGTGGAGCGGTACAAGGAGAAATACACACGAGGCAACAAGAGAGTGCTCGCAGATGCTTGGACACCAGGTATGACATTGGTGTAAATGGGCTCACGGGATGGGGTAGGGTTTCCAATATTGTCCCATTCAAACGTGGGACACTGCACACACCGATACAAGTAGGGGTGGTTGGGTGGTTATTTATCAAATTAATTGCAGTTGTGGGCCACAGTAACCCTATAGCAGGTGGAATTTGGTATGTTATCCATGAGCGGCTAGATTTTTCCAGAATCTTTTATCAACCACCTGCAGGTAAAATGTTTAGGGACAAATGGCATCTGTTACGGGACAAACCATTTTTAGCTAAATTACAGGATATCTAGGACATCCTGACCAATATGGGACTGTTGGAAACCCTAGGAGCGGGATAGATGGCTGTTGAACTTTGTAGGTGCCTGTTTCATACAAGTTATTAAACCTCACAAGACATTGCTTAACTTCACTGGTTTTTTACATAAATCTTCCTGATTTGTGTTTACAGATTGGAAGCGCTTGCCAAAGGAGCTGATGCCACAGAAGAAAAAAGTGAAAAAGAAACCTGGTAAAAGCATGGAAAATATTAAAGTATTTACATTTTCTGTCCAATGATATTATAAAAGGATTTGTTGGCTCCCTCTATTTTTGTAGTTTCTTTTGTTTATGAAGCGTGATTGATGTTGGCGAGAGGAGGCGATGGCAAAACCTGACATTTAAAAAAATAAAAAAGCAGTATAATATTACACTTTAATGTGTTTTTTGCCCCAAGTACAGGCTTAAGGTTTGGCAATAAAAATGCATTTTTAAAAATATTAACAGAAGTGAAGAAGAAACCCAAGAAAGAAACAAGCAAAGAAAAAGAAGAGTTGCTGACGAAGCTAGATGTAAGTTGGGGGGCGGAGCGTGGGGAGAGCTAGATGTAAGTTGGGGGGTGGAGCGTGGGGAGCTAGATGTAAGTTGGGGGGTGGAGCGTGGGGAGAGCTAGATGTAAGTTGGGGGGTGGAGCGTGGGGAGAGCTAGATGTAAGTTGGGGGACCACGTGGACCATTTCCTTGAAAAAATCAGGCGATTTTACCAGTGAGCATTTGGCCTTTTTTCAGCATTCATCATTGTAAAGTGAGTATGAAAGAATGGCTGAATGCCAATCATTACAACAACCCAATGAATATGTTCATCAGTCATCTTTTGAATATGAAATCTGTCCAGCTTAGAATTTTATCCGTCTGTTAGAAATCAGGTTTTTTTTTTTTTTTTCTTTCTCTCAGGAGCTAGAAAAGAAAGATGGGGCTCCTGATGAAGAGGAAGAAGCCAAAAAAAAAGAAGAGGGTGAGGAAGACGAGGAAGAGGTGGAGGGTGAGGAGTATGATGAAGAGGAGGTTGAAGAGGTAATTGATTTAAATATATATATATTTTATATTTACCTGTACAGGTCATGGCCAGAATTGTTACGAGCAAACATTTTTTCCATAATTGCAAATAACAATTGTTTTTTAATTGTGTATTTTATTTAAATATACTGTGTAAGAACAGATTAATCAGATGGCTTGTGAATTTTCTCTCCCGACACCATTTCTATTTTAGGAGAACGACTACATTTCCAGCTACTTTGATAATGGAGAGGAATTTGGCGCTGGCAGTGATGACAACAATGATGAAGCCACATACTAACCTGAAGCTGCCACCAATGCAATGAATGTAGATATGTAATTTTGTATTAAGTTATTTTTCTGTAATTATAAATTATGCAGGAGCTTGCTCCTTGTCAAAATAAGTTATGTAATTTCCGCATTGGTCATCAAATAAATGTAAAAACCTGGTACAAGTGTTTTATTTAAAAAAAAATTATCAACAGAAAATGAATGAACCGTCTCAAAAGGAAACCAGGTTTTACTTCTGAGAATTCTATTTGTCAGTGTCTGTGTTCATGTAATTAAGTGGATGGCTTGGAATAATGTTGAAGCATTCCAACATGTGATGCTGCAGCACTGAAGCGTTACTCAAAATATATTTTAATACTTTATCAGCTCCTGCTATTGTAGATTACAGGGCGAAGGCACATACTCTCAAATCCTCATTTCCACAAAAACCATCTTATAACTGACATACAGTACTGAGGAAAAAAAAATATTACAACTTAAGTGCAGCCTTTAAAATATAAATGCATTTTACATTTCATAAACATGCCCTCGGGAACGTAAACACATGTTTTTTCAAAGGAAGGCCAACATATTGAAATGCTGTGATGACCATGACATAAGAGGGCAGAGTACTTTCCATAATTTCCATACTGACAATTTAAATGTATGTTTCTATTAAATAAATTACAATATTAATATATATATATTATTCACCATATGATTTGCAGCAATCCGATTTACATGGCTAATTAGTTCCTGACTGGAAAAATCAATCAGAACAAATACTGTATGCAAATCCATATAGGGATAAGTAGAGGGAGAAAGAACGACCTTTTCTCTATTTCAGCAGCATTACACTAAAATGCAATTAACTTGCAATTGCCATTGTCCTAAATGCCCCTTCACAACACTTTATTTTAAAGGAAACCATTTTGGCTAAAGTTTGGCTGGCACTTCACTTGCATTAAAACCAGGAGACGAGACTGATTCAGGGGAATATCTGCTGTCATTAATCACACGGGTAGAAATCTTTATGTGTAGAATCTACATGCAAACAAGGATTAAATAAGCAAGCCTGCATAACCCAAGACACAGTTCACATTATGGAAGTCCCTATGACTGTATACTCTTTTGGGGGGAAACTGAAATACAGATGAAGAGAATGTCCTAATATCCTCTCTTATTTGTTTTTCTTTTACTCCAAAATCTGATTGCGTTTCAGTAGATACGTTATCAGTTTATTCGATTGCACATACACTGTACAGTTGGTTGTGGTTTTGAACCCCGCAGTGCTATGTTTTGTTGCCCTTAGGAGTGGAGTCCCTCAGCTTGTGTGCGCGGTGTTGCTTCCAAGAGTCTGGGCGATGACTGTCCCTGCGATGTGCATCTGCAGGCGGTACATTTGGCTCCGCCTCATGCTGCAGTTTGGCGGGCGGGCGGGCGGCGGGCCTCATCAGTTCGGTGGTGGCGTGGTGGCTTACGTCGGCTTTCATCAGGACCTCGTAGTAGAGCAGGTAGAAGACCGGGGTGACGATGCCCACCACCAACATGATGGCCACCGCCGTCCACCACCTCATGCCCCAGTCCGCCCCGTAATAGGGGTCCTTCCGGGGGGTCGGTCTGCGCTCGGGGTCTGCCGGTTGCTGTTGGAGGCTGAGGGAGGAGACCACCTCGCTCAGCCCTCCCTTGGAAGGGTCGGTCGATTTCACCAGAAGCTCGATGTCCCGATCCTTCTCCTGCAGGAAGCTGCCCGCGCTGTCGGTGGATGAAGATGAAGACGAAGGTGGCTCGATGGCTGTGGCGGCTCGCCCTGGTGGCTGCACTTGGGCGGTTCCAGGCTGGAGGCTCGCGGGCCTGTGAGACTCCGTCAGCACGCTGAACCGCTTCACTGGGATCTTGAGGGACCTAAGCGCAAAGAAGTCTTGCTCTGTGTGCAAGTTGTTGGCCCTCTTTATGTCGGCAACCTGCGGTAGAACAAACAATTACTGATACGCCCATCTCCCTATCCATGAACAAACAATTATTTCCTTTTCAGAACTCATGGCAAAATGTGACCATAAGACAACAGACAGGAGATTGAGATGAGTGCCAGTTACAAGAGCGCAACACACAAAATATAACTATTGGGCCATGAGCCAATTTAGCAAGAGATTTCTGGTATTCCATTATATCAGATTTGTCGAAGAACATGCAAAGGTTTTATGATGTAATAATGGCTAATTCAGTAATTACTACTTTAAAGGGGAATTCCACTGAAAAACAACATTAACCTTATTATACACTGCTCAAAGAAATTAAGGGAACACTTAATCAACACAGTATAACACCAAGTCAATTAAACTTCTGGGATATCGATCTGTCCAGTTAGGAAGCGTAAACGATTGTGAATCAATTTCACCTGCTTTGGTGTAAATTAATGTGACAACAGGTGGACAGGAGAGGCAACAGCAAGACAACCCCCAAAAAGTAAATGGTTTTGCAGGTGGTGGCCACAGACCATTTCTCTCTCGTTATCCTTCCTGACTGATTTTTCTCTAGTTTTGCATTTTTCTAGTGCCCTTGTCACTACTGGTAGCATGAGGCGGTACCTGCAGCCCATTCAGGTTGCACAGGTAGTCCAGCTCCTCCAGGATGGCACATCCATACGTGCCATTGCAAGAAGGTTTGCTGTGTCTCCTAGCACAGTCTCAAGAGCGTGGAGGAGATACCGGGAGACGGACCATTACACGAGGAGAGCTGGACAGGGCCATAGAAGGGCAACAACCCAGCGGCAGGACCGGTATATGCTCCTTTGTGCGAGAAGGAACAGGAGGAGCACTACCAGAGCCCTACAAAATGACCTCCAGCAGGCTACTCATGTGCATGTTTCTGACCAAACTGTCAGAAACAAACTCCATGAGGGTGGCATGAGGGCCCAACGTCCTGTAGTGGGACCTGTGCTCACAGCCCAGCACCGTGCAGCTCGATTGGAATTTGCCAGAGAACACCAGAATTGGCAGGTTCGCCATTGGCACCCCATTCTCTTCACAGAAGAGAGCAGGTTCACACTGAGCACATGTGACAGACGTGAAAGAGTCTGGAGACGCCGTGGCGAATGTTATGCTGCCTGCAACATCATCCAGTATGACCGGTTTGGATTAATTGACTTGGTGTTATACTGTGATGATTAAGTCTTCCCTTAATTTTTTTGAGCAGTGTATATTTAACAGAACATGGGTAACTAATTAAGTCTCTCTTTTTGGCTGGCCAAAACAATGTACAGAAATATCTGCAGGTAAAGGTGTAAATTTGGTAGAGGTATACGTCAGAATGACATATACAGTGCCCTCCACTATTATTGGCACCCCTGGTAAAGATGAGTATAACGTCTCTGCATTTGAATGGATCTCTATGGGAATTGGGGGGTGGGACTAGATTTAGCTGTAAATTATGCTGGAACAGTATGGAATACATGGTTGGTAAAATGGCTGTAAATCATCAAGGGTCTGAGGTATCAAACGAGCTTCAAACCATCACTCTGCTGCCAGATATGCAGTAGATATGGATGGATCACATTAAGGGTTGTTTCTCCTGACAAATTTTCCTATTGAATTCTATGGAAAAATAAGTCAGGAGAAGAAACCCTTCAAGTTATCCATCCATATCTACTGTATTTCTGGCAGCAGAGTAGTTTAAGGCTTGTTTGATACGTCAGACCCTTGATGACTTGGAGCCATTTAGCCAATAATGTTCCATACTGTTCCAGTATAATTTACAGCTAAATCAGCCTCTCTCAAAGAAACGCTTCTAGTAACGTCCAGCCCCTCCAGTTGTATGTATTCAGTGGCTGTGTCCGAATCAGAGCCCTATTGACTGCGTCCTGTGTACTAGCATACTGTATACTGTTATGTGAAAAAATATCCTTCATACTATCATCAGCGAAAACCCCCCAAAAAATGCCCTATATCATCAAGGAATATTAAGAACACTGTTTTAAGAATTGTCGCGTACTTAACAGCTTTTTTTCTTTGAAAGTATAGGCATACTCAATTGGTATAGCCTACTCAATAATAGGCAGTGCACTGATTCGGACACAGCCAGTGGGAGTGGCAACCTGTGACTGGCGTTGTCTGACACTGCCCATAAACTATAAGTGCCTGGCCGCCATAGTCGATAGTAAGGGTACTCAGGGCTGAATGCTATGCGAACAGTTTTTCTTTTGCCATGACATTTGTGAAAGACAAACCAGAGGAAAGCACAGATTGAACAAGAACGTTGTTTACTGTTGTTGCCTGCTATAGCATCCCTCGCTGCAACGCTCTGCCTTGTTTTTTTCCATTATGTTTCGGCCCTAAATATGCAGTAGTTTGGGGCTATACCTTTGCTCTTACTACAGGTACAGAGTTGGCAGAGAGGTCATTTTTATCAGGACAGCTACTCTTCTACAAATCGAACCAAATTTTTCGGTCGGATTCCCCTTTAACTGATAAAGTACGAGGGCAAATTACCGTGCAAAAATACTGTAGAGCGATGCCGTTTAACGTGTCTCCTTCCTTGATGTCTCTGACCAGGTGAACGATGTCATCTATCCGGTCTCTGGAGGCAGACCTGCGAAGCCTTTCTCTTCCTCTCGATCGCAGCTCATAGCAGTCGCCGTCTTCCTCGGAAAACTCATTTTCCGTGACCACGCTGTTCCCAAAAACGTATGCGTGTCCACCGTTGGCCGGCTGCACTGTTGTGGCAGACTGGAAACCATAATTCTGGTTCCTACCAGACATTTTTCCCTTTGAGAGTAAAAATAATGAAGCGATCTTACTTGGTAGACACTTCCTGGAACTGTATAGTAAAGTTTGTTTGAATGGTCACTTAAAAATAAATCATAAAACTTGTTTTCATATCCTAATCAGAGCAGGACACTAGTTTTACTTAGTGAGAAAGCATACCCCCTACAATTAGATGAAGCCGGTGAGGCAAGTCTTGAGCAAATATGCTAGTTGTAGGTAATGCACATATTTAAACAAACTGTGGAGCACTTTTACTTAGCTCTGGACTTCACCTCATTTCTGAGAGGCTCAAAGCTGTTTTGTTTCCTTGAAATTTGTATCTCCATCAAGCAAGACCATACCCAACGCGCCACTTCTGTGATCATTCCAGGCCCGAAGCATGCACACCCTGGTGGATGTCAGTGCACACCTAGTTGTCTTCGTAAATCTACATAGTATTTAAAAGTTTCGCTTTTTTTTGTTGTTTTTGTTTTGCGTGAAATGGTGAATAAATGTGTGTGTGTAAAATAATATTGGAGATCTTGCAGCCTAACTTTGAGAAGGACTCTAATATCCAATAACATTTGAGTATTGACTTTTTAAAATATTGCCCGTCCGGAGCGCTGACTAACCGGTCTAGCATACAATCAATCTTTGGTACAATTCTTCCCAGCATATAATTTTTCCCACTTCCGGGTCAGTTGCTTGACTGTACATCTCGCTAGCTACTAGCACCTATAGCACTGTGTCGATTTTCCGCTCTATGCTAGCCAGCAATCTACAAGTGGTTTGATAATTTTCAATGTATTAGTTCAATTGGCCTGTAAATAAACATTATTAGCTAGTTCTACACATGCATAAACGGTATGTACTAGGGTAGCACGAATGCTATCTACGAACCACGGATAGGTTCAAAAAGATAGCTCGTCTTTATTGTTTCCGCCAAAGTTCTAGCTAGCTAGTAATACATTCGGGGCATCTATGGCAATGTGTGAGAACGGCGAGAACTAATTCTCCACACTGACCAATGTATTGAGCCAACACAGAAGAAGTATGCAAAGATAAAAGCTTACTCAGAAACCCAAGATGAGAGTTGAACCCCGCTCCTCTCACTTGTCCAAATATTCTAAAGCAAACGCCTTACCAGCCAGCTAAAGGGCTAAAGGCGAAATCACCGATAGCTAAGGGCAACGTCGTTATTTTGAACCTGAGGGTTGCATCGCCAGAGATTGTTGTCACGGTAAGCTGCTAGAGGCCTTCGCCTTACCGCACCTTACTCACTGTGCTTACTAGCGAACTACCCAAGCTACACACGGAAAGCCCAGCTGATTCAGCTCCCATTCGAGAAGGACCTTACATAAAAATTTTGCAATGAATGGAAGGAGAGGCTGCTTAGGAGATTCAGATCATCATCAAGGCGATTGCAGATATACTGAATCAAGGTAAGCTGACGTTAAGCTGCCTGTGATGCTGTTATCTGCACGTGTAACGTTATTTCTGTTGAAAAGCTGGACGACTTGCCTATTATTAATGAGCTGGTTTAGTAGAAAATAATCAGGGTCCCGTATAACCTATTATTGACACCATTCTATTTGTATCTAGCTGGCTATATGGTAAAGTGATTGTTGAGATGTGTCCGCTTTTCTGAGCTCTGTGTTAGTTGTGGTGTAGTAGCGCACCGACTCTTGTGGCACGGTGACGTTAGCAGTCTTAGGTGATTTATCGATCCGTGTACTTTTTGGCCAATCGTCTCCCATTTCAGAAACAGAAATAAAAAACAAGGAACGAATGGTTATTCTATATTCATTATAAAAACATAAATTGAAAAATGAGAATCAAACGGTTATTCGTTTTGCTTGAAAGTTGAAAATCAAACGTAAATTTTGGAAATCGAGACCAATTTCAATTCACGTCATTTTATGTTTAAAATCAGCAAAACGAATAACCATTTGATTCTCGTTTTTAAATTTCTGTTCTTAAAATGAATATCGAATAACCATTTGTTTCATGTTTTTTAATTTCCGTTTCTGAAACGGAAAACTAATTGGCCAAAAAGTACACGGATCTTTATCAATGCGCTGTGTAGGGTGTGGCATGGCGCTTTGAGAAGCAGTACAGTGGTGCTCGAAAGTATTCATACCCCTTCACTTTTTGCACACTTTATTGTGTTGTAGATTTCATTTTAAATGGATAAAATTGCCATTTTTGCCCATCAATCTACACTGAATAACCCATAATGACAAAGTGAAAACATGTTTTTACAAATTTCTGCAAATGTATAAAAAATCTAAAACTGAAATCTCTCATGTACATAAGTATTCATACCCTTTGCTTTAATATATATTTAAAGTATCATATTTCATATTTGGTCACATATCCTTTGCATGCTGTTACTTCCTGAAGTTTTTGACATTACATTACATTACATTACATTATAGGCATTTAGCAGACGCTCTTATCCAGAGCGACTTACACAGCATTTATTTTGCATTTATACAGCTGGATATATACTGAAGCAATGCAGGTGAAGTACCTTGCTCAAGGGTACAACGGCAGTGTCTGACCCGGGAATCGAACCTACAACCTTTCGGTTACAAACCCAGTTCCTTACCCATTATACCACACTGCCGCCCATCAACCCATCAACATCAAAAGACTCTCAATATCTCATTTTCAGGTACTCCTACAAGCGATACTATAACCTCTCTGCATTTGAATGGATCTCTATGGGAATTGGGGGGTGAGACTAGATTCAGCTGTAAATTACACTGGTACAGTATGGCACACATGGCTGGCTAAATGGCTGTAAGTTATCAAGGGTATGACCTATCGAACAAGCCCAAACCATCACTTTGTTGCCAGATATGGAGTAGATGTGGATGGATCACTTTAAGGGTTTCTTCTCCTGGCTCAATTTCCTATAGAACTCTATGGGGATCTAGTCTCACCCCCCAATTCCCATAGAGATCCATTCAAATGCATAGTAGTTATAGTATCGCTTGTAGGAGTACCTTAAAATGAGATATTGAGAGTCGTTTGATGTTGATGGGTCACAAACTTCAGGAAGTAACAGCATGCAAAGGATATGTGACCCGATATGAAATATGATACTTTAAAAATACATTAAAGCAAAGGGTATGAATACTTATGTACATAAGAGATTTCAGTTTTAGATTTTTAATACATTTGCAAAAATGTGTAAAAACATGTTTTCACTTTGTAATTATGGGTTATTGAGTGTATATTGATGGGCAAAAATGGTAATTTTATCCATTTAAAATTAAATCTACAACACAAAGCGCCGGGCCTGGATCATTCACCGAAGAATTGTACAAGGTGGCTTAGCTGCTGGCAAATATTAACTACCTTAATTATGATAATGATAACAGAGCCCTTTTCGTCACTGCTTGTTCGGGCTCATTAGTGAGCGTTAGGCACGTGTGCTATGCGACACAGGCGTGGAATAACGATGGCTAAACAGCCAAACCTTATATAAATTGACAAATGAAAAATAATAATAATAATAAACGTAACCAATTTCTATGTACTGTGTAGAATGCTGCATAATCTGCTGCGTGTCGTGTTTCTTAGCATGCCACCTAATGCCTTAAAAATTGCGTAATATTTAACTATTATTTTGAATCGTGTACAAAATTAAACTGTCTGGACTTGAGTGCATCCCAAAGATAACAAATTATATTTTCTTGTCCGTTAAAAAAGGCGAGGATAATAGTTAGACGTTTACCACTCAAATGTGCAGTTAAGCATTGGTTATTGCAATCTGATGATTTGATTTTGACTAACAAACAAGCGAACTGTCACCTTTAATTTCCGCCGAGACCCTTCGAGTAATCCTCTTGGAAATCCTACCACTTTACCCTTTGTTCTGATGCAAATATGGATTAGGGGGATTTCCGTCATACTGACCAACAGCTAAGGTTGTGGAACAGTTGCCTCTCCAGAAAGAAAAATAATGTGACTAACGTTAGCTAAGAGCCATCACAGGTTCACAGAGACAATCCGAGAATCTGGTACGAATAAATCCCATTTAAAAAACGGCCAACGCACAGCCAACTAGCTCATTTGGCTATTTGACTGAACAAGTAACAGTTGACTTTGGAACAATTGTACATAAAACGCTCGCTTGCATGCTAACGTTATATGTATAATATAACGTTAATGTACAGCTAAGCTAGCGGTTTGAATTTTTACCACGCTAGCTAGCTAACAATGTAGCTAGCTGGACACAGATAACAAGTGCACTTTAGTTCCCACATCAGTGCAGATACAAGCAGCTAACATTAGCCACCTAGATAACCAACGTTAAGTTACTTGGCAGCCAACGAAACACAATTATTAGTTTTGCATTGACAATGCACAATTACTGACTGGTAGTCATTTTTAGTAATTTGGACAATCACCCAATACACACTCTATGTTAGCAAGCTAAGTTTCCAGTAAGAAATCATCATCTTCGCATGTGAATTAGGCACGCTATCTAATTTCGCTAACGTTAGCTAAATTAGCTAGCCAGCTGTCTTGCCTGTTAACACGAATCCGAAGCTGCAAACGTCGTGTCTAACAGGCTAAGCATTATAGCCACTGTTATTATTCGCACGTTTAGTGCACAATTATAGAAACATGTGCGTTTACCTGTAATACAGGCACAGCGACCTGTACCACACAGATAGTTATGTCATTGTTCTTCTGCCACCACCACCAGCTCACTGCGCGTTTGTTTGGCTACGCCACGTCAACAGAATCCTGACGTAATGACGTAACCTGGCGACATCGGAGCGTTCTTGCACGTGCGAGTGGATTATTTCTTCCTTTGTGTTTACCAATTTTTTGTAGTGTTTAGTTAATAATTTTGTTCTTTAATCTTGTACATTTTCTATGTGTATTGTATATAGCATATGTCATACATTTTACTGTTTTTCTGATGAAACGTTTGGAATGCAATTTTGTTGAATACAATATTGCAAAACGTAATGGGTCTCAAAGCGTCTTCACTTTTTTGCCAACAAGACTTGCCAGACTGGTGGGTATTTTGACCTGTGACATTATGTTTCCCAGATTCGGACTTACTCGGTATGTTCCCATGGTGATTGCACATAAGTCACTCGCATAATGTATTCTCCAGTGGTTACACTAAGTATTTCTAAAGTGATCTGTTTCAAAGCAAGCAGTCTTTATTCGGAAGAAGATTGATTGGGCATGCAGTTTGTAAAGTGAAATAACGGTGAAACGGTAAATAAATTGTTGAATGTCTGCCACTTCCCACACTGCTGTTAGAGCAAGCTAACGGACTGCAGACACACACACACACACACACACACAATTTGCAGATTGTAATGATTCATATTTAAGGATATTAATGAAGGAATTCTTTCATTAATGAAGAAGAAAAAAAAATCAATTGAGTTATTACTATGTCTAGTTCAAAATATATCAGTAGGTTAGCCTAGCCTATATATAAAACATTGGCCTAAGCTTAGGCTAATAATTATTCTAAAAATGGGAGAAATAAAATAAGTTTTTCCACCAAAGAAAAAACAAACATACACTGAAATAAACAATTGCATTTTGATTGAAGTAGCGGAACAGCCCAAGCAATACGTAAAGCTAAATATATAGGCTAGTTAAAATTTAGTAGTTTAATTGAAATAGGCTAAGTTAAATGTGCTGTATATTTTTTTCTTTTAGCAAAAGAGCATTTGAGTTTAATTTTGTGCTGCAGTTCTTTAACCAATTTTTCACTAAAACATATTATTGATTTACGCAGCAAACTGAATATCCTATATTTTTTTTATTGTGGTGCACCTCAGGTCATTTTTAGTTTTCGTTTTACTTTTCCTAAATAGATGGGTGAGAAAAACGGTTCGCTGGGTGGAGCTGTTCGCTCGGCCCCGAACAGGGTTGGACTGTCAAGCTCAAAATGCGATTAGCACATCTTGCCCATGCATGCAACAGGGAGCCGGAGTTGAGTAGCCTACTGTAGTTTTTCTCGAAAGCAACCAAGCCGTACAACACAGATCCAGACGTTCAGAAAGCATTTCATTCATTTGAAGTGAACAATAAAGGCGCCGGGTCACGAAGGTCAGAACGCGTTCATCCAGGCAGAAGGAATACAGTAGTAGCCAGTTACTTCACCCCAGCGTGTCCCGTGCGTGACGTGTTTTTGTTCCCAGTATAAACGGAGGAAAACTGAGCGGGGCACACAAGGCATTGGGACCGGGAATGCGAGTAGCCTACACAAACTGGGCTTTGAAAGAATGCGCTTGTCAGCCAAGACAATCTTCTGACAGAAAGAAAGTGTGGGCAATAAAAATTCTGTTTGGGGGAAAAGATCCATCGATGATATCTGCGATAGCCGTGACATCCCGCTTTATTTATCCTGGGTTGGTAACCAAAGCAAGGCGTCAGGTAAGTCAGCCAATATTGTAGTATGGCGTATACAGGTGTCCTATCATAATCTATGGGAAACCGTTATAAGTAAAGAGCCTATTGTTGGATAGCAAGTACGGTTGGTTATATGCTCTGTAGCCTACATTTCATTTTAACACTTAGCTACACTAGCTAACTCAGCTAAGTTTTTTCCCGTTAGTTTATGGCTTACGCGAATCACTATAACGGTCCCACGTTTTCCTAACACATAAGCTATGTTTCCCGTTGCCGTCGACAATTGCAACTTACAGTTACACATGCAATTTAGTCTAATGAAATTGTGATCTATTTTTTTGTAATATTTAATTGACTTTGTCAATTGAGTTGTGTCGCCTATGCAAAGTGCGCAATTTACGCCGAGTGAGTCATTTTTGTTTTCATCAGCATAATCTTTAGACAGCTCACCGCGCGAGATTGACGCGCATTGTATAAAGACAATTAACGGCGTTGAGTAACTACTAATTTCTTTTTGCATAATGCCAACAATTTCCCTTGGTGCGGCTAATAAATTTGAAAAGCCTAAATATTGATACAGTGCAATGATTGAGCGAATAGCTGGGGAACCCATTGACAAGCAGGACAAATGCTTCCATGGTTACTTTTAGGATATTCACTGTGGACACTGCGCTTTGTGCGTTTCCTCCCTCTGCCATTGAAATGAAACAGCAATCCGCGGGGAACCGCCACACACGGTGGGCATGAGCCGAGACCAACTTTAAAAGGCCGTGTTGACTAATCTTACATTGAGGTCATTGCTAATCTCCGTTCACAATGATTTACACGTAAATTATATTGAGATGGAATAATGTGGGAATCGATTAAAACACTATGTTTACATTGTACCCTCATTTGACGTTTGCGGGGCATTTGAATGAAAATGTATTTTACAACATAAACTATGTTCTCTTCTTACTTTACCCTCTGGAAAACAAGTGGGAAAATATGCACTGAAAGTGATAACTTTAAAGTGTAAAACTACACAAATACAAAAAATGGGAATGGGAAAACTCAGTTAAATGAGGAACATTTCTGATGTGAATTAACCTCAGTCTGGTTTTTCGGGGGCTGTAGATGAGTAGTTACAGAATGTTGTGCTTGAAGTGCATGCTTGGTTATGCTTGGTCTCATTTCTCTCTTGTGCAATGTTTTTTTCATCTGCATCTGAAGTGAGTTGTGTTTATTTCAGCATCAGCTGCAGCATTGCCCTCTACTTTCTTACGAACATAATTTATGGCTCGGAAACTGTTACACCGCCCCTCCTTGTGCCTCCCTCCAGCGTCCGGTTAACATCACCCAAAACAAAAGGAGAGGGCCATAAACATTATGCCCATTGGTACAGGGGTAGAGTGCTTAAGTATTCCTCAAAGGGGCAGGGCTGTGATTGATGTCAGAGTGATAAACAGGCCTGACTGAATGCGTGATGGAGAATCAGCAGGTGTGGGCACAGACAAAGGGTGGTGCAGAATCAGGGTGGTGACAGGGCGGCCAAATTAATAATCTTTCTCTCTCACTCACTCACTCACTCTCTCTGTCTATCTATCTTGCATCTCTTTCTCTCTCTCTCTCTCTCTCTCACACACACACACACACACAAACAGACACGCTTACTGAAAAACAATTGCGGCCATACCAATGCCATATAACGGTTTGAACAGTTTTTTTTTTTTAGCGATGGGTAACTAAGTTTTTTATTTAAGTGTGTGTGGGTGTGGAGCACTGACCCCCCCCCCCCCCCCCCCCTTCCCCCCAGCTCTTTCTAGATGCCGTGGATCTAAAGGCTGCCCCTCTTTTGTGTTTCATTAAATAGTGTCTGCAGAGTGCGCATAGGAAGAATCAGGCAGCAGCTGCCTCCCCCATATGTCAAGAGCGTTGATTTAATTATGTTTAAAAGGGATCATTAAAATTGGAGCTTTGTTCATCTCTGGCTCTTCTGTGGACCATGTCACATGTGCCGCACACCCTAACCCTCTACTGCCAAGCACCTTGTTCTCCATACACACAGCTCTGACAAAGAATACAGAAGCAGGCGGTGTTAAATGTTTAATGATACACATGTGTGTTAGCGCTTGTGTGTGTGTGTGTGTGTGTGTGCGTGTTCTTGTGTGCGTGCTTCTGCGTGTTTGTGTATGTGAGCTTGTGCATGTTTGTCGTACATGTGTGTGTGCGTGCATGTGTATGTGTGTCTGCATGCTTGTGTCTGTGCAGTATTTTCAGCTGAATGGGCTGATAGAAAACATTCAACCGTCAGGTTAGAACATCCCCGCCATGTCCCTGTAATGTATGATATGCACCTTGTATTACCTGCCACAAACTGAATTTTCTGAAAATACCTGCCTGACAGTAACACTTGTCTATAGTGTGAAAACAGTTTTATTTTGTAGAGAAAATATTTCCGTGTTCCGCAATAAAGCTGGCTATTGGTTTTGTACCATGCCCGTGCATGAGCATGAAGCCATCACTCTGTTATTCAATGTTGAACTTGGTTTGTAAGGTGTGCTGCATTGTCTTGAATGGAAGAGGTATGTATGGATTTAGAAGGAAATTCTCATTAGAAACAAATAAAGCTCATTTGACGAGATGGGATGGATTGAAGGCCAGAGGCATCAGCCACCCCATGCAGCAGTCATATTCACCTTCTCCGTCACCATAATCGTCATTATTGTTGTATCAAAAAGCTTGTGTTTTTTATTTTATTTTTAAATGTGAATGGTCAGTTTTTACTTCTACCAGTGCGGAGGTGTGGGAAAAGCGAGATGCGGCTCTTGAGCTCTTATTCCCATTCGTTCCAGTCAGGGGCTGTGTTTCCCCACCTTTGCGAGTGTAAATAGCAGAGTTCTCTTCTCCGGGCCCTTTCCCACCCCTCTTGGGGCCTCCCCAAAAACAAAGTGGCCGTGTGAGGAGCCGAGACCAGAATGCCCCCGGGAGTGACACACAAAGACAGGGACCCCGACGTGGCACAATGACACCGTGGGCGACACGACTTAAGGTTAGCGCCCAGAATCCCGAAGAACGTGCAGGAACGAAAAAGCGCTACCCCCTCAGTGCCAAATCTCGGCCGCTGTCTAGCGCCCGACTGCGCACTAGCTACGGCAGCGGGCGAGCGTTTTTTTTTTTATTCAGTTGGTTGGTGAGAATGGAATGCGCTCCTTTTATAACTGACGTCTGTTTTAACCTTTTTTTTTGGCATTCTGATTGATTGATTTAATTGTGTGTCACCACATTTGTAAACAGCGTAGTGATGTGTAAGTGTCTGAGTCAGTGCTGAATAAGTATGTGTTTTGTCATGTTTAGCAGTTATTTGATCTATTTAGGAACTGTGGAGAAGCAGCAAACTCAAACGTTGGGTTAAGAGATGTTTGCTTAGTTTGGTTAGTGCTCTGAGTCATAGGGCACTATAAGAGACTGGGAATTTTACATTATAATGGGTAGAACCTTCTCCAGTTTACAGCAGCAAAACCTCTTACTCTGGGTTTTACCAGAGAATTAATACGGAATAAAATGAATACAAATTAAATCGTAACACATATATTGCAAACACATACCTCACATCCTAAGGTGTTTACAGTATGCAGTCTTTTCCTCTTCTCTCAGAGGAACTCTTATTCTTCTCCTTCACAGACTTTTGTTCAAAGTTGATACATTTTTCAACATGTTGAACGAACAACAAAACGTGTTAGTATGATATATAAAGAAGAAGAACAAATTATATGTTTAAGCTATCAGGGAAGTAAGGCATGCCTTGTTGTAGTGTCATGGTTAATTCATTGTTGGGTGTCTGGTTTCGTAGTTGCCAAAAGTAAACAAATACAAAGACTAACCAACATCAGTGGCACCAGTGTTAAAGCTGAGTCATGCACGTTTGTGTGAGCATCCCCTATGCACCAGTGTTAAGGCTGAGTCATGCACGTTTGTGTGAGCATCCCCTATGCACCAGTGTTAAGGCTGAGTCATGCACGTTTGTGTGAGCATCCCCTATGCACCAGTGTTAAGGCTGAGTCATGCACGTTTGTGTGAGCATCCCCTATGTACCAGTGTTAAAGCTGAGTCATGCACGTTTGTGTGAGCATCCCCTATGCACCAGTGTTAAGGCTGAGTCATGCACGTTTGTGTGAGCATCCCCTATGTACCAGTGTTAAGGCTGAGTCATGCACGTTTGTGTGAGCATCCCCTATGTACCAGTGTTAAGGCTGAGTCATGCACGTTTGTGTGAGCATCACCTATGCACCAGTGTTAAGGCTGAGTCATGCACGTTTGTGTGAGCATCCCCTATGCACCAGTGTTAAAGCTGAGTCATGCACGTTTGTGTGAGCATCCCCTATGTACCAGTGTTAAAGCTGAGTCATACACATTTGTGTGAGCATCCCCTATGTACCAGTGTTAAGGCTGAGTCATGCACGTTTGTGTGAGCATCCCCTATGTACCAGTGTTAAGGCTGAGTCATGCACGTTTGTGTGAGCATCCCCTATGTACCAGTGTTAAGGCTGAGTCATGCACGTTTGTGTGAGCATCCCCTATGTACCAGTGTTAAGGCTGAGTCATGCACGTTTGTGTGAGCATCCCCTATGTACCAGTGTTAAGGCTGAGTCATGCATGTTTGTGTGAGCATCCCCTATGTACCAGTGTTAAGGCTGAGTCATGCACGTTTGTGTGAGCATCCCCTATGTACCAGTGTTAAGGCTGAGTCATGCATGTTTGTGTGAGCATCCCCTATGTACCAGTGTTAAGGCTGAGTCATGCACGTTTGTGTGAGCATCCCCTATGCACCAGTGTTAAGGCTGAGTCATGCATGTTTGTGTGAGCATCCCCTATGTACCAGTGTTAAGGCTGAGTCATGCACGTTTGTGTGAGCATCCCCTATGCACCAGTGTTAAGGCTGAGTCATGCATGTTTGTGTGAGCATCCCCTATGTACCAGTGTTAAGGCTGAGTCATGCACGTTTGTGTGAGCATCCCCTATGCACCAGTGTTAAGGCTGAGTCATGCACGTTTGTGTGAGCATCCCCTATGTACCAGTGTTAAGGCTGAGTCATGCATGTTTGTGTGAGCATCCCCTATGTACCAGTGTTAAGGCTGAGTCATGCACGTTTGTGTGAGCATCCCCTATGCCGCTTCAGCATTATTTTACATTTCCAATGCTTTACCAGTCTTGGAAATCTGACCCAGACCAGTCCAGGACCAGTGTTCCAACAACTCTGCCTTGGATTTTTAAAATAGGACCAAGAACTTTTCTCCTTGTTAACCACTGTCAGTCTATCAGTGGTAGCTTGCTTTTAGTTTCTGAGAGCTCTACTGTAATTTGATATCTCAGTGCATTTGTTTATGGGTGCTGGGGTGTAGTACTTCGGATGAAATTTTATTGGCCGTTTACTTTGGAAAGGAGCATTAGGAAAGTGGTGGGACATTCCTCATTCTTAGAGATGTCCAACAGCTCTGAGGGATACTTTTTTTTGGCTGATGGGCCACCACAATTGTTGTGGAACTTTAACCAATGAGAATACCTGCCTGTATCCCTGTGTCAGATAATTCATATGGCTGTGAATGTCTAGGAAACACACAAATATATGTTTTCCCCTACTTATGTAAGATAAGATTTCAGTTTGGAAGGTATTTGAGTTAGATTATGTTGTTTTGAACAGCTCAGAACACCTCTTATTCCCCCGGGGCATTGAACTTGACCTTTGACCTCCCTCGGCTTCTTTACCGCCACTTCAAAGAGACTCCGGTTCTGCCCTGTGGCGAGTGAACCGCCTGTATGTTCACATGAAGATCCTGAAGCTCTGCTAACAAACAATTTCTTTCTTGAATAATGGAGCTGCATATAACATTGACAGCCACACAACTTACACAAGAGATCAAAAAACAAAGGACTTGAGAGATTGGCAATTTGTAGAAAAACAAAAAATAAAAAAATAACAAGAATAAATTGATTAATAAGCGTGTGGGAACAATCCTTTCTAAAATTAGTTCCATTCAAATCATTTATAATGCATGGCATATCATGTACAGAAGGCTGTAGCAATCAGCGTTTAAAGGCTCCACAGAGCTCTTATTGTGCTGACTGTAAGGGAACCTGTGCTAACTGTTTGCTAACCCTGTCACCACTACGGTAGACAGCAATAGCTCTTTCCAGCTGTAGAGTGGCGATCCTACACTGAACCCCTGTTAAAATGCGGATGCAACCTGTTAAGTTCCCTCGTTTCCTCTCTAATTTACGGCGGTTTGCTTGGAAAAGCTTGTACCTCGCCCTTCAGTTAGGCAGTGGGGGGGGTCACAGCCTGTTTCCCGGATTAGCGGGGGTCCCCCCTCCCCCCATCAGTCACCCCTGATCAGTGTCTTTGTCAGCTTTGATGGAGACAGCCTGTGTGAAAGAGCCGCCAGTCAGAAGCAGCCGTATGTGGCCGGACACTGCGCCCCATTAACGGCTCCAAGGTAGCCCCATTATCCTGCGCTCGTCCCCTTATTTATTCACCCCACTTTCATACCCATTTTTCTCTTTTCTCTTTCTCGCTCTGGGTGTTTTTCGTCATGCCGGAGGAATGTCTCGAATGGGAGGATTTTAGTAGGACTTTTTTGTCCCCCTTTTGTTAATCACTGGTGTTTTAACAAAAAAATGCAAATCAGGAAATTGATCTGCTGAGTTGATTTTTTTTTCTGATGAGAATTATCTTCATAACATATGATGTTTTCAATGAAATATTTTCACTTTATTTCTCGCACTTCTTGCCTTTTTCTAAAAACGCTTGTGTATTTGTCGGTTTTACAAATGACTACTAATGTAAATCCATGCCTATGTCATTGCATTTATCTTGTATTAGTGTCGGTTCATTTTGAAGCAAAATACAACCGTGCATCTTGGCGTGTGGCAAGTGGGTGATGGGAATGATCAAATTACATATCTCTGTTCAATAGTAAAATTGGTCACATCATTGCTTTTAGACCTTTGCACAATTTTCACGTTACCTGGCAGATTTTAATAAGGCTTGTACAAACCGACAAACTTAAACCTCTGCACTCACACTTGCTCTCCCAGCATTGCTCTTATTGTGTATTTCTGTAGCAGGGTGGTAACCATTTGGTATGAGTTTAAAACTAAAACATGGACCCAAAACTGTTTTGCATGCATGTTTCCTAGTGCCTGCTATGGTTCTGTACTACAGTTTGATTTGCTTGGTGTGTGTGTGTGTGTGTGAGAGTGTAACTTAGTTATTCTCAGTAGGTGCCACTGCAGAATTATGTTTTGCTAGCATTGAGCCAATTTCTGTCTTAGTTTGCATAATGCGCCAGTAATGTTTGCATCCACCATTGGTGTATTATGCTAGCTAGCCTATAGCATGTTACACTAGCTGTGCTATAAAGGACAGATGTTGTTTCTGCTGGTTCCATAAAATAATGTAATACAAAGCATGGCTTTGTCTCTGTTAACACTCATTTGGTCTACAGGGAAAAAAATCTGCCAAAATGACATCATGCATATGTCAGTGACCGTTGCGATAAACTTTGAACTCTTGTAAAACTGAACTTTGAACTCTCCTGAACCCGCGATCACTGTGCGCCTGGCTGAAGTGAAGTCATTGGTGTGGAAGCGGAAGTCTCTTCCCTCTCGCGGATAAACATGACTTGCGTATGGATGGATGGACACGCAACATGAGCAATCACTGGGTTCATTTCCAGTCGAATTGCATGCAATCAAAAAAAACGAAACCCAAGCTTTTTACCACACTGTGACTGTGCTCACACAGGGTCTAAAATCAATAAGGGGATCTTCAGTGTTATTTATGTGCGCTTGCTGTTCTAGAAGTATGGAGTAGGTCGAGTATTAACGGTGGCTTGCCAAGATTCTAATAGTTTACTCACCCCCTACTGACTGTAGCACACAGAATGCATGTGGTGAGTTGCCCAGCCCTAGATGTGTTTATGCTTCTAAAAAAAGATACATTGATACAAACACTTTCCCTGGTAGGATTAATCAGGAATGGGAACTAGAAACCTTGGCTTAATAAAAAGACTGATTTCTCTTCATTAAACACATCAGTGGAGACGTAGAATCGCATTTGACGGCCGCTCCGTTTGCACGGAAGCAGAGGACCCGCAGGGTGATCCAGGGTTTCTCTGCTGTGCCGTGCTGAAGAGCCAGGGGAAGGAGCTGAGGCAGTGCTTTCCCATAAGCAGGATCTACTTCACTTCCAGATACTTACTGGAAACGCCGCGTCCAGTTCTGTTGCCGAATTGTTGCGGCTACACTTGATCAGGGATTTGCGCTGTCCTCAATCCCGCCATCTGTTCTCAGTCTGCCAAAAGCGGCCAATAGGAGAGGGTTTAGAGAGGAATTTCCCACATTGCTTTTCTTTGACGTTAAAGGGAGAAGGAGAGGGGGTGGGGGACTATCTGTCTGAATGGGAGTTTGATTCGGTCGAGTAGGAGGGTGAGTTCTGCATGAAAAAGGACGGAGGAGGGAGGAAAAGAAAAGAGGGAAAAACAATAATAAGAGAAAGGAAGAAAAGAACAGAAGCACCCCCTCCCCTCCAAAAAAGAAGGAAAAAAATGGTGCGTTGAATCACAAGATCCCTTGTCCCCCGTCCCCTCTTTTTTTTTTTTAGAAGCCAATTAGCATTTCAACCAGCCCCCAATTGGTTACATGCAATGAGGTAATACGGTTTATAATTTGTTCCTGCTGACTTGGTGTTGTTGAGAGCCCGTCCTTGTGTAATCCGCTGGAAGTGCATTTCTGATGGGCTCAGCCATTGCAACAATACCGGCTAATCAGTGGAGGGAGAGCGCTGGCCTTGAGTGCATTCGCCATCTGAAATTCAATGGATCTGTCCTGTTTACTATGCCCTTTTTTCTCTTTCTTTTTTGGGTAAGAGAAAGATCATTGTGTTTTTCTTTGAAAGGACGTGAGATTCAGTTGGCACAACATGAAAACCGCAGACAACAGCCATTGGACAATACCTCAATAAGGCATTCTTAAACGCGCATTTCCATGGGAAATCTGCATTTGATTGGTGGCGTTCCCTCACTTCCCAGGAGGGCTCAGTTGAAAGTGCCATCTGACAGTGTACTACTTCACTTACATCCTGGGTATGGAGAGCCTTCCCTCAGCCTCTGGATTTTATTGAAATGGAGTTTTCTGCCTATACCAAGAACACATGAGGTTGTTCACGCACTGTTTTTAGGTTATATGCGTCTGTATAGTTTACTGTTTTCACCGCCCAAAATAAATAGAAATAGGTTTTCCAATTTATGTCTAGTCAGTGACAGTTTTCAGTTTTTAGACTTTTTTTTCAGATTTAATGATGCACACTTTAACCATGCTTGCTTATTAAAGTCATTTAACTTTTGAGTGCTCAGCGTGTTTCTATAAACATCTTTGCAGGTCTATAAATAAGCCAGGAGGAACTGCATGCGCATTGTAATTATGTGGTTTTCGACCGTGCCATATTCGACATCTTCGGAAAAACCCCCGCAACATTGTAAGGGAAACATGTTTCTCCTCCACTTATTCGAGGGCACTGTACTTGATGTGAACGCCTGCGCCTCGGCTCCCAACGCGAGCAGCACGTGTACTGCCTACTAGGCATAACCTGTTGGGTTAAAACCATAGCATCCCTGTGTGCAGTATACACTGCTACATACAGCCGTGTCCACAGCAAAAGAGGTGGGGAGCAGCCTCGGAGGTCTCTCGTTATTTTAAAATTTGCGATAACAAATAAACAAAAACAATGAAAAAAAGCAGAAGAATCAGGAAAAGAAATTGTGCCGGATTTGGGCGCATACCGAAATAAAAATTCTCGCGGCTGTTTCCAGAAAATCAAGCAAAGGCGTCTTCTGCGTAGGCGGCCCGGGCGACCGTGCTATTAGTGGTTCCTCTCCATACTGAAATGGCAGGGTTACGCTCGTTTCCGTCGTCCTGGGACCCGGAGCAGATGATTGGTTTTGCGGTCAGTATTTCTGATGTGCGCCCTTTGTAATAAGTCCAGAGTTTTGTACAGCATATTACAAAAAAGCACAGTGTGATGCTTTAGAAGCAGTCGAGTCGGCTGAAAGTTTGATGACCACTATTCACAAACACATTAGTGGGCGCAGATTAACTTCAAAGACGCAGCTGAGTAAGAGAGGGGTGTGTCCATTCTCAAATCCTCATGAATATTATATTTTCAGCCCTGTGGATTGTGGGTAGATGCAGCTGCCCTTTTTATGTACTCTGGAAGCCATGATTTCTTTTAGGAGGCCCGTAGAACTGAAGCTTTAACATACTCTTATTGGCAGGCAATTTGGTGATGAGACACTATTTTACTCACCTGCTGTAGAGAACCTTTGGATCCATACTGTAAGGCAGATACAGGGGAATCCTGGGACATTTCTGACAGTGCTCGACTTCCTGTAACTGTATGGAGCACAGTCCCACGGATTACTTAGACTCACCAGATTCTGAGCTCTGTTTACTTTGAAAGTCTCCTTACTGTTGAAGCCAAAACATCACAAACTGAAAGTCATTAAGGGTTCTGAGTGACTGAGGACGGTACTACAGCAGCAAACATTCTGTACTGTAATATAGCACCAAAAACTCTGAAATACACAGAAAAAGCAGAGAGGGCAGAGGGAAAGTGGGAGCTGACTGCCTGGTGAATTATATAATCTGTGATGTCACCTCCGAAAAGCCTGCATGTCCTGTTTCAGAGTGTGTTGAGGGGGTCATTTGGAGGAGAGAGATCTTCTGGATATTAATAATAGTTTCCCTTACATTCCGTACAATACTGTATCGAAGTTTGGTTCCAGGCGAGTCATCTTTTTGCCTTTTTGAGTCGAAACAGTCGAAACACATTTGAATTTAAATTCCAAATTCTATGGGGAGATTCCAAATCTAAAACTACTGTAGATTTCTGACGGCGGCCACAGTAAGAACACTGCTATGACATGCGCGGGGGAACAGAGCACATTTCAAGTATAGCGTCTGTGAATTTGTGGCAGCGCTCCCCGGTGGATGCCACTGCTTAAAGTATTTTTCAGTGTTTGCTATCTTTATGCGGTCAGTGAATATGGACCACAGTGCCCACATAATCATACATTGCTCATGGATAAACACACGCACTCGGAGGATTCAATCCTCGAACATCCTGCGATGTGCGCAGCGCGGCGACTCCCCAACACGCCGCGTCCGTCTGCCGATGCCTGACTCCAGCTCGTCAGATGGTCGCGATGAAAGATGCGAAACCGCCCCTCGACCGCATCGGGCTTGTAACAGGTCCGTGTGAACGCTGGCTGCCTAAGATGACCTGAATCATTTGGGCTGGCTGGAGCTGACCAGGTTTACGTCATTATTGAAAAAGAACTGTGATAAACTCACGTTTTGTGACTAGTGAAGCAGTTTTCATCATCCCCTCGTATCCACCGGTCATTTAAGCTGTGTTGTTGCATTGGGTGCCTTCAGGTTGTTGTTAGTCTGTAATCTTTACAGAGAAAACTCTTGTGGTGCTTTCTATAGTCATTGAATGTGACTGCTCTTAAATACAGAACTTTCAATCAGCATCCCCTAACCCTCTTTTAAAAAGTTTAATAAAAAAAAGTAACATGTTAACACATCTACACCACAACACCCAGAGCCGTGGTTGCCTATCGGACACATTTACATTCGGCCTTTGGCGCAGTTTCTCATAGGCTGTCGTGTCGAAGGTTGTGTTGCGCAAGACAGGACGTGTGTGCGATTAGACGCGACGCACTTGTTGGCTAGGATGGACGATCATCCGCCGTGGTCGGTGCGACCCCTTTCAGAACCGAGTGGCCTGGCGTGGGCCTCCCCCGGTCTCGCCAACTGCAAACTCTTGCGCCCTGAATAATTGATGCGAAGATTATGAGGCCGCTCCGTTCCCAGCAGGAGTAACTCTAGAGCCGGGCACTGACCCACTCGCGGTTCAGACAGGTAACCGTACCCCTCCGCCGCGTCGCCGGGGGAAGGATCGGATGTAATTGGCTGAGTCTCAGTTACGTGGGGCAACGCTGTCGTGTGACACCTCGTGCCAAGTCGTGCCTGGGGTTACAGGGTCAACGCAGCGCAGGAGTGGCCATCTTCCTTTAACGCATTGTCCTTGCGAGACGCGAGAAGAGAAACGGTTTCGATGTGTCTGCAATATGAAAACAGAGGAACTTCAGTCCATATTCGCTCCAGTGACTCTTGTTAAGCTCCTGTAGGCAGCAACTCAAATGTACAAGAAAGTACAATGGCCAGCCCTGAGGAACTTTCCTGGCAGGAGACCGAGGCTCTTTTTGCAGGGGGACAATAATTTGCAATACTCTTGAATAAAGCAAAAATGGAAAAGTCTCCTTGTGTTGTTTGGCTTGCCTGTTTTGGAGTGGTTGGGGGGTACTTGGCCCCCGGATTTGGGATTTAGCTGAGCAGAGCCGTTCAGAAATGCCGGGCGCCGAGCACGACGCCGGGGTCTTTGCTCGCTCTTGCGTGACGAGGCAGGGCAACGAGGGTGGAACTAGGGGTAATTAAATAAACGAGGGGTTCCTTCACTTTCTTTCAGAGGACCGGGAATATTAGCATTCACACTTCAAGACAATGCGAGTTACTAAACCTGTTAAATCGAGATAACACGTACATTTGTCGCATTTGAAAAGGAAAGATCTTAAGTCATGCAGACCTTTACAAATATGTCTTTTACCCCGTTTTTTTTTAATCCTATTTTCCGTGGATTAATTATGTTAGATGTACACTCAGAGACAGCCAGCATGGGGGGAAAAACCCCATTGGTTCACGTCTGTTTTCATTCACCAACGCACCTGTGGCACTTGGGCAGGATGCTTCTAAATGGCAGAGCACAAGTTGGCACTCGCTAATTGGCAGTACTTTAAAGCCAATGTGTCTACAGCATGCAGTGCGGACAAAGTCGATCATCTTCATAAAGTCTGTCCTGTCCACTTTCCCAACCGTGGGACTCTGGAGCCTTGGCCGGTCGCTAAGTGTCAGTCTCAGAAGAACGGAACGGGCCGATGGTGCGTGAGCTTCCCCGCGGCTGATTGGCAGGGAGGGTCGAGGGTTCTGACCGTTTTGGGCCCTTATCAAAGTTGGGGAGCCGTGGCCAAAAGCCTTCGCGCTGGCCCGGCTCTCCGACAGCGAGCTGGTGCCACGGCGGGCTCCCGATCTAAAATTTGGCAGCGGAGGATCCCTCTGGACAAAGGGTGGCGCATTGCTTAGCTGATGCAATGTCCAAATGCTCTTAATATCAACCCTCTGAAGCCAATAACAAGGTTTGGGTTGGACGGGTGTTTTTTTTTTTCTTTTTCTTTCTGGGTTTTTGTGGACCAAACATTTTTACGAGTCAAGCCTTTCATTTCATGGCAAATGTACATTGCGTCTTTTTGCCAAGTGGTTGAGCGGGAAGAGAGTTAAACAGATTTAAAAATGTTAAGTGGGTGGATTTGTTGCTCAACTTGCTCGTAACTCTTTCAATTAGTTTTTTTTCAAGACAGGAATTAGGACTCCTACGTGAAGCTGTTTTGCAACAAAAGCACGATGGCAATAAAACGCAAGTTATTAGCTGACATCTGCTTGTTTGCCATGTAACTTCACATTACGGTTAGAAAAGTGGACAGTGTAAAATATCCAAAAGGCCAGGTTTCTTTTATAGTGCTAATGTATATTCAAGGAGGTTATGGCGGTAGTCCATTTGTCATGGCACAGTACAGTAGCTTTTTGTAAGACAATGAGAAACTTGATAGATCTCTGTATTAAAGCCGCTTTGCATCGCTGTACGCTAGGTGTGTGCGAACACTCGGTGGGCCTTGAATTCGCTTCTCTCATTCCTCCGTGTTACGGTTCGTGGGTTCGACTAGACCTTTTTTGAAGTGCGCCAACAGGAGCTGTCCAGTGGATTTCTCTCTCCAATTGGCATTCACTATCTACACCAAATTCCTTAACTGTTTGGAAACAAACTCACAAAGTACAATGTTAGGTGTGTGAGAGAAGGTGTGTATGTGTGCATGTGTGCATGCTGTTTGAACACGATGATCTATAAAGCTTCAGATCTCTAGACTCTGTTCTTGTCATTTGGCGTCTTCTCATTCTACATGTTTTTTAATGGAAAAAACTCATTGACTTGCAGTAATTGGCACTTGCTTTGCCACCCCCTTCTCTCTACTGGCCAATGTCATATTGTTATTGTTTTCTTTCCATTATTTCTGAAATGTAAGACTGGATTTGATTTAATTTACAGCTTTGGGGTTACTTGTTAACAAACATACAGTATGGGGTTTGTAATCCATTATGAAGCTTTTTTGATGGCTTAGTTAAAATAGCACAAAGAAATTTTAAACTAAGAAACAAATAAGCAGGGAACACATCATTTAATAAAAGGGAACACAGGACTTTATAAATCTGGACCAAGAGTTTTTTTTAAAAAAAAATAAAACACAGTCCTAGTTATAGTCTCAGTGCTATTAAATCGGACAATTACCATGTTCTAAAAAAATTAATCAATAATGAATGCAAATCTTGTAACACACTTTATGTGTTGTTATCCTGTAGATACAGTGATTGGCGTAATGCTATTCAGGCAATGTGATTGGATGTGTTTTTATAACATGCTAAATATAATTATAAGCAGCTAATTAACAATGATTATGCAGCTGTGGTGGAATTCTTGGAAATGACTATAGATTGCTTTGCTTTACAAACAATAGTTATCTATATGTTTTTTTTAAAAGGGAAAAATGTAACTATACCTCCTCCTTAATCCATTTTACACATTTCATGTGATTGTAGCTTTGTGTATATTGAGAAAAATAAACTGGGTCTCTAATTTGGACTGATTTACGCTGCCTTCATTTTGGAAGGTACAGTGGGGTGCAAAAATGTGGGCCTTCTCTTTGTTGGTGGAAGTGAACTATCTTGATTCTGACATCCTTGGACAACTGTTTAGAGCAGTGGTTCTCAAACTCAGTCCTGGGGCCTCCCTGTATATGCTGGTTTTCGTTCCAACCACAATTGCCATCCGAGAATTTTAACAAGCTGCTAATTTGGCTTTGTCTCTTTCATGTTTTGATGTATTATTTACCCTCTTAAGCCAAATTATGTCAGAAAATAGCTATGCATGCCATGTAGAATAAATGTCCTATGTTCACAACTTTGATTATTGTGCTATATTGCAAACAACTGCATAAAAAGAGTTAACAAAATGTTATAACTGATCAAATTAAAGACTGAGGTGAATCAATATGCTCCTAATTAGGTCGTTGAACACAGTGTTTAAGTTCTTTCATGATTTTGTTTTCTTAAACTTATTAACACAATGCAGGTTTGGCTCATTATCAATTTGCATTGTCTTTGAATTGTTCATTATCAACCAAATGGTTAGTTTTCATGGCCATGTGTCCACACTTTCACCAATTAGGAGCCTATGGATTCACCTCTGCTTTTCATTCGCTCAGTATAGTTACCTCTTTTAATTAAATTGTTTGCAATATAGCACAATAAGCAAACTATGAACATGGGACATTTATTCTACGTGGCATGCATAGCTATTTTCTAACATAATAAAAAAGAGGGTAAATAATCCATCAAAACATGAAAAGTGCAATTAAGAAAAATGAACAGCTTGTTAAAATTCTCGGATCGCAATTGTGGTTGGAACAAAAATCAGCATACACAGGGGGGCCCCATCACAGAGTTTGAGAACCACTGGTTTAGAGCATGGGTATTCAAATCTGGACCTCAAATCTAAGTCTGGCCCTGGTTTTCTTTCTCCCAGGTAATTAACTGAACAATTAGTGCTAGTGATTGGCCAGACTGTTGTCACACCTGACTCCCAGGTAAAGGGAAGATGGAAAACCAGCAGGTCTCTGACCTCGAGGACCGTGATTTGAATACCAGGGGTTTAGATGATCCCATGGTTGTTAACACCAGATAGAACAGCCACCGTAGTTGGATGCTTTAGAAGGCATGGAGTTACTTCAGAATAAGTAGTTCAGCCCTGGAATTATATTCAGCTGACCCATTGAAGCCCTAACGAGTAAATCATCTGGGCCTGGGTCTTAGTAATCATCTTTTTAAAAAGTAACAAAGAATAATCCAAAAGGGTTCCCAAACTTTTGCACAGGGCCTTTTTCCTTTTTTTATTATTTTGAAACTGTAGAAAATGTAAATAAAAAATAATCTTGCCTTAAAATGTGAAGAATGTGTCATGTGTGTCACTTTGTACCATTTAGAGGTCAGATTAGCTTCTGTTCACTTTGATATTAATTGTAAAAAGCATTTTGACCAGGGGTGCACATTCTGCACAAACTTTTGCACCCCACTGTATAGTGCAAACAGAAGTGGCCAAGGCCGATCACCTGATCAGCGTTCGGTTATCGGCAATCCGAGACCAACAGTAGCCGATTGACTGTACATATGTCTTTTTTTGCCTCTGGTATGGAGGTCAATGAATCCGTTCAGAATTCTACACAGAAAGGAAAGTGTAAAATTAGCTGTTGCACCTCTGGGGTCTCTTGTCCGTCCTGTGCAGGGACCATCTTTTCAGAATTGTCCGCGTACAGCCAAGTGTGATTTTCCAAAGGACTTTCTTTTTTTTTTTTTACTGTGTCACAACCCTGGAGGATGATAGCATGTTCATTGAAGTTTCTGCATGTGCCTTATTATCCTGCCGAGGATAGTAATTACACAGAGTTGCTGAGAGGAGGCCAGAGCTTGAAGCGCAGGGCGTGTGAAGGATTATGGAGCTGCTGGAGAGACCAGCGTAGAGACTCCCTTCCCCAGTACGCCCCTGTGATACCGCAGAGCGTGCTCGCTCGCGGTTCGGGATCTCGTACTTCTGTTCTCTGTAGTGGGAATACTGGGCCCATTGGTACTGTACACTCCCTGCACTATCCTCTGTACTCCATCTGTACTCTCCTGTTGCTACCCCTGTTCTTCCTCTACTACCCCCTCTATTGCCACATTAGTCCTCTTGTACTCACACTCCACTATTCTGTAGCCCAGACTATTCTGTATTCTCCACTATGCTGTAGCCCAGAATATTCTGTATTCTCCACTATTCTGTAGCCCAGAATATTCTGTATTCTCCACTATTCTGTAGCCCAGCATATTCTGTATTATCCACTATTCTGGAGCCCAGAATATTCTGTATTCTCCACTATTCTGTAGCCCAGAATATTCTGTATTTTCCAATATTCTGTAGCCCAGAATATTCTGTATTCTCCACTATTCTGTAGCCCAGAATATTCTGTATTCTCCATTATTCTGTAGCCCAGAATATTCTGTATTCTCCACTATTCTGTAGCCCAGAATATTCTGTATTCTCCACTATTCTGTAGCCCAGAATATTCTGTATTCTCCACTATTCTGTAGCCCAGAATATTCTGTATTCTCCACTATTCTGTAGCCCAGAATATTCTGTATTCTCCACTATTCTGTAGCCCAGAATATTCTGTATTCTCCACTATTCTGTAGCCCAGAATATTCTGTATTTTCCACTATTCTGTAGCCCAGAATATTCTGTATTCTCCACTATTCTGTAGCCCAGAATATTCTGTATTATCCACTATTCTGTAGCCCAGAATATTCTGTATTCTCCACTATTCTGTAGCCCAGAATATTCTGTATTTTCCACTATTCTGTAGCCCAGAATATTCTATATTCTCCACTATTCTGTAGCCCAGAATATTCTATATTCTCCACTATTCTGTAGCCCAGAATATTCTGTATTCTCCACTATTCTGTAGCCCAGAATATTCTGTATTCTCCACTATTCTGTAGCCCAGAATATTCTGTATTCTCCACTATTCTGTAGCCCAGAATATTCTGTATTTTCCACTATTCTGTAGCCCAGAATATTCTGTATTCTCCACTATTCTGTAGCCCAGAATATTCTGTATTATCCACTATTCTGTAGCCCAGAATATTCTGTATTCTCCACTATTCTGTAGCCCAGAATATTCTGTATTCTCCACTATTCTGTAGCCCAGAATATTCTGTATTCTCCACTATTCTGTAGCCCAGAATATTCTGTATTCTCCACTATTCTGTAGCCCAGAATATTCTGTATTTTCCAATATTCTGTAGCCCAGAATATTCTGTATTCTCCACTATTCTGTAGCCCAGAATATTCTGTATTCTCCACTATTCTGTAGCCCAGAATATTCTGTATTCTCCACTATTCTGTAGCCCAGAATATTCTGTATTCTCCACTATTCTGTAGCCCAGAATATTCTGTATTCTCCACTATTCTGTAGCCCAGAATATTCTGTATTCTCCACTATTCTGTAGCCCAGAATATTCTGTATTCTCCACTATTCTGTAGCCCAGAATTTTCTGTATTCTCCACTATTCTGTAGCCCAGAATATTCTGTATTTTCCACTATTCTGTAGCCCAGAATATTCTGTATTCTCCACTATTCTGTAGCCCAGAATATTCTGTATTATCCACTATTCTGTAGCCCAGAATATTCTGTATTCTCCACTATTCTGTAGCCCAGAATATTCTGTATTTTCCACTATTCTGTAGCCCAGAATATTCTGTATTCTCCACTATTCTGTAGCCCAGAATATTCTGTATTCTCCACTATTCTGTAGCCCAGAATATTCTGTATTCTCCACTATTCTGTAGCCCAGAATATTCTGTATTCTCCACTATTCTGTAGCCCAGAATATTCTGTATTCTCCACTATTCTGTAGCCCAGAATATTCTGTATTCTCCACTATTCTGTAGCCCAGAATATTCTGTATTCTCCACTATTCTGTAGCCCAGAATATTCTGTATTCTCCACTATTCTGTAGCCCAGAATATTCTGTATTCTCCACTATTCTGTAGCCCAGAATATTCTGTATTCTCCACTATTCTGTAGCCCAGAATATTCTGTATTCTCCACTATTCTGTAGCCCAGAATATTCTGTATTCTCCACTATTCTGTAGCCCAGAATATTCTGTATTCTCCACTATTCTGTAGCCCAGAATATTCTGTATTCTCCACTATTCTGTAGCCCAGAATATTCTGTATTCTCCACTATTCTGTAGCCCAGAATATTCTGTATTCTCCACTATTCTGTAGCCCAGAATATTCTGTATTCTCCACTATTCTGTAGCCCAGAATATTCTGTATTCTCCACTATTCTGTAGCCCAGAATATTCTGTATTCTCCACTATTCTGTAGCCCAGAATATTCTGTATTCTCCACTATTCTGTAGCCCAGAATATTCTGTATTCTCCACTATTCTGTAGCCCAGAATATTCTGTATTCTCCACTATTCTGTAGCCCAGAATATTCTGTATTCTCCACTATTCTGTAGCCCAGAATATTCTGTATTCTCCACTATTCTATAGCCCAGAATATTCTGTATTCTCCACTATTCTGTAGCCCAGAATATTCTGTATTCTCCACTATTCTGTAGCCCAGAATATTCTGTATTCTCCACTATTCTGTAGCCCAGAATATTCTGTATTCTCCACTATTCTGTAGCCCTGGTCCTGGAGTGCCGGTGGCATTGTTCCATCTGAGCTTTAATCGCAAAAGTTTGTTTGATGATTAAAGGTCTGAGCCTGAATATTCCTAATGGTGAAACGCCGAGTGCCTCCAGCACATGGTCACCTGCATTCATTACACCTGATTGATTAAAATTAATCCAGTTGTGTAGTTATAGGTTTGAATGGAGCAAAAAAACAGGACCGTCCCCGGCACTCCAGTAGCCCCAACTGCCATTGCGGTGTCTTTGTTCCCCTCTGCTCCTCCACTGCTCCCCTCTACACCCTCCTTTGCTCTTGTGCACTGTGTGTGTGTGTGTGTGTGTGTGTGTGTGTGAGACCGGCCCCAGCAAGGGCTGGCAGGCGGGCGGAGTCGGCGAGGATAATCCCCGTGGTCTGGTCGCTGGGGCGTGAACAGACAGCCATCGGGACTCCTGACCGGGGCGTGGCTGTCGCTTCACAGACCCCCTGCAGCTTCCACACTGAATAACAGCACTGGGGCAGGGGTGTGCGGGGGTGTGACTGACGGGGTCAGATAAGATCCAAAGGTCTGGGCACGGTTACCGTTTTGGTTTTTTGGGCAGGACTCGCGCCAGGGTTTGGCGATAAGGTCGGTGTTGATGGCTGCTGCAGGAGCACCATCAGAGTTCTTATTTGGAGGCAGAGGTTCTGGCTGCAGCTATCAGTTAATACAGTCTGTGGTTAAAATCTGTTAAATCTACAGTGTCAAAAGAAATGTTAGCCGGTCGCCTGGGAACACATTACAGCCGCTTCGGGTTTTGAACAGGGAGATTACGGCCTTGTTAAAGTGGAGGTGTGCAGCCCTGGGCGCGGGAGGCCTTTTTTTTGGGGGGGGGGGGGGTACAAAGGGCTGCTCTCGGCCCCAGCGTCCCGCAGCTCAGTGGATCTCCGATCTGCATCGGGGAGGCAGAATGTTCCCATCGGTGGAGGCGTGGCGCCGCAGAAATAACAGGCTTCGCTCCGCTCCGTCAGCAGCTCCTAATCCAATTTTCGCAGCTCTCACACCCCCCCCCCCCTTCTCACAGGGGCCAGCCCAAAAGACCGTCCCCTCCGGCACTGACCGTGAGGTAACCGCACACACCTCTAATACTTCAATAAAGGAAAGTCAAATTAAATAGTGGAACGAAGCATAGGAAAGTTGGATCCCATCAGTTTCCAAGTTTCCGATAGTGTTTTTTATTTTATTTTAAATGACCTCACCTTGCGTGTAAATGTGTAATTTGGAGTAAGTATAGTGTTTTTTATCTGTGTATTTATTTATTTATTTATTTATTTATTTATGTTTAAGATGTACATGCAGCAAAACATGATTCACACACAATGTTTTGGGGCAACCATCTGCTTCTCTGCTGGTTGTTTATTTGTTTTGCTAACCATGACAACTCTTGAGCCTCTGGTTAGCACTGAGAGAAACCGCTCTGAAAATCTCTATCAGATGCCGAGTACTCGAGCGGGGCGAAACACCGCAGCTCAGCTCTTGCTGGAAAGCAATGAGAAAAAGGAGTTCATTAAACCAAATCACAAGCCCTCACATCGTTGCTATTCCCTTAAAGTAGAAAACTATCCCGCACACTGCTTCATTAACCTCCAGTGAATCTATTAGCCACAATGATAACATTGGGTGGGTTTTTGATATTCAACTGATAGAGACCTGTCCTGATACTGAATCTTCTTCTTTCCCCTGTCCTGATACTGACTCTACCTCTCTCCCCTGTCCTGATACTGACTCTCCTTCTCTCCCCTGTCCTGATACTGACTCTACCTCTCTCCCCTGTCCTGATACTGACTCCCCCTCTCTCCTCTGTCCTGATACTGACTCCTCCTCTTTCCTCTGTCCTGATACTGACTCTCCTCTCTCTCTCTCTCTCTCCCCTGTCCTGATACTGACTCTCCTTCTCTCCTCTGTCCTGATACTGACTCTCCCTCTCTCCCCCTGTCCTGAAACTGACTCTTTCTCTCTCCCCTGTCCTGATACTGACTCTACCTCTCTCCCCTGTCCTGATACTGACTCTCCCTCTCTCCCCTGTCCTGATACTGACTCTCCCTCTCTCCTCTGTCCTGATACTGACTCTCCCTCTCTCCCCTGTCCTGATACTGACTCTCTCTCTCCCTCTGTCCTGATACTGACTCTACTTCTCTCCCCTGTCCTGATATTGACTCCCCCTCTCTCCTCTGTCATGATACTGACTCTCCTTCTCTCCACTGTCCTGATATTAACTTCCCCTCTCTCCCCCTGTGCTGATACTGACTCTCTCTCTCTCCCCATGTCCCCCCCCCCCTTTTTCTCTCTCTGTCCTGATAGTAACTCCCTCCCCCCCTCGTGTCCTTTGCAGGAATGCCCACTGTCCTCACCTTAGCTGGGCTGTTTCTGGTCGTATCTGTCCCGAGTGCCAGGGGCAACGCCGAGCTGAGGTTCCTGGGCGAGACCCACTTTGTGGTGGACGAGAGCAGCCGCACCGTGATCAGGCTGTTGGTGGAGAGGACGGGAGACCCGGTCAACGTGACTGCGCTGGTTCTGGTGGGTTTCCGGGCCAAAGAGCACCGGGCAGTAGTCACTTCGAGACAGTTGGTTTCTAAGACATTTGCCTGGATTCAGTCAACATTTGTTCTTAACCATCATATTATCTTCACAGTTTATGACACCTTTACGTTTGGAGTCAAATTGACCCCAAAAGTTTGAACTGACTGTGTCAGTTTAATAGATTTGTAGTAGAAATAGTTTGACACTTTCTCTATCACCAATTGGCTAGCCTTTTATTCCTACATATTAAAAATATGGGATGAAACATCTCATTTTAGAGCCTGAAGTAAGTGAAAGTTTGTGAAGTATAAACCTGTATGGGAAAGTGCCACCAGAATCGCCCACAACATTTTATTAACGAAGGTTAAAAAAAAAATGAGTGAGGTTAAAAAAAAAATGAGTGAGAGTAAGATGAAGAGTTTAGTTCGCTCTACAGGTGCAGCTCAAAAAATTAGAATATCGTGAAAAAGTTCAATATTTTTTGTCACTCATTTCAGAAAGTGAAACTCATATATTATATAGATTCATTACATTTAGAGTGAAATATTTCAAGCCTTTATTTCTTGTAATTTTGATGATTATGGCTTACAGCTAATGAAACCCAAAATTCAGTGTCTCAGAAAATTAGAATATTTTGCTTTAACATATTTTTAAAGTGTCATATTTAATATTTGGTCGCATATCCTTTGCATGCTGTTACTTCCTGAAGTCTGTGACCAATCAACATCAAAAGACTCTCAATATCTTATTTTCAGGTACTGTTACAAGCGATACTATAACCTCTCTGTATTTGAACTGATCTCTATGGGAATTTGGGGGTGAGACTAGATTCAGCTGTAAATTACACTGGTACAGTATGGAACACATGACTGGCTAAATGGCTGTAAGTCATCAAGGGTCTGAGCTATCGAATGAGCCCCAAACCATCACTCTGTTGCCAGATATGGAGTAGATGTGGATGGATCACTGCAAGGGTTATTTCTCCTGACTAATTTTTCTATAGAACTCTATGGGGAAAAAAGTCAGGAGAAACAACCCTTAAAGGGATCCATCCACATCTACTCCATATCTGGCCGCAGAGTGATGGTTTGGGGCTCGTTTGATACCTTAGACCCTTGATGACGTACAGCCATTTCGCCAGTCATGTGTTCCATACTGTACCAGCGTAATTTACAGCTGAATCTAGTCTTACCCCCCAATTCTCATAGAGATCAGTTCAAATGCAGAGAGGTTATAGTATCGCTTGTAAAAGTACCTGAAAATAAGATATCAAGAGTCTTTTGATGTTGATTGGTCACAGACTTCAGGAAGTAACAGCATGCAAAGGATATGCGACCAAATATTAAATATGATACTTTAAAAATATGTTAAAGCAAAATATTCTAATTTTCTGAGACACTGAATTTTGGGTTTCATTAGCTGTAAGCCATAATCATCAAAATTACAAGAAATAAAGGCTTGAAATATGTAATAATACACACAATAATGTAATGAATCTATATAATATATGAGTTTCACTTTCTGAAATGAGTGACAAAAAATATTGAACTTTTTCACGATATTCTAATTTTTTGAGCTGCACCTGTAGTTTTCCCTTCAGTTGTTTTTTGCTCAACGATTCACAAGACAGCCTGACCAACTCCAGCTGTGTCTGGCTCTCAGACGTAGCTCAATAGAAGCAGCAGCTGCTTGAAGTATCTCCATAAACAAACATCTGCACCTCGCTGGCCGTCACTGCCGCAGCAGAGCCAGGCGCGTCTGAAACGATTAGCGGCTTGCGGGTCCCCCGCCTACCCCATGACCGCCGCTGCAGACACAGAGGCCTGGCCCTGGACAAGCGGGGCCTACCGTCGGTGCATTCGGACTCTCACCACACGTCGCGCGAGATAACTGACCTTTTTATCGTGGGATACGGTGGGTGGCGGGAGAGAGCGGCTTCTAATCGCCACCCACGTGAAAATGTGCCAGGGTCAGCTGGCATTGTGACGGGAGGGGTTTCCATATAAATCACCCAAACACCCTGGAAGTCAACAAGACGACTGTAAGCCTGAGCTTCACGATTTTGGGAAGCTGGTGAAGTAACAAAGCAGCTTCGTACGATACAAGATGGCAGACAGCTGTGGGACTTTTGCTATTTTTTTAGTAAATCATGAGTAGGGCTCCTTTGATGGTTTTCTCCCGTTAAAAATCTAATTGTCTGTCATTACTGTGATTACTAATGATAGCCACATCTTGCACTAAAGTTCTTTAAATGTGGCCTAATTAACCTAGAGGTAGCGTGTGTTTTGGTTGAGCATCTTCCTCCTATAAAATTCCATAGTAAGAGAGGCCTTGGTCGATTCTTGAACAGCATATTAAGTGGGTTCGCGACAAATCAGACAGCAGAAGTATGAGTATGGTAAAACTGGTAAACAGACCGTTTTTTGGGGACGTTTCCGTGTTTTTGGTGATTCAGCTGGAGGGCGAAGACACCGGGGACTTTGAGGCCACGACGGCAGCCGCTTTCCTCCTGTCCACGGAGACCAACAAGACTATCTTCATCGCCGTGCGTGACGATGACGTGCCTGAGGCGGACGAGACCTTCCGGTTCACCCTCAGACTGCAGGTAAGGTGCACTCCCACCGAGGCTTGTTTCATAGGATCGACAACAGTGCCTCAACTGGCAACGTCTGACTTAACCCTTACACTACCCTGCCGCCCAGAATTGACTGGTTAGCCAATCAGAATGAAGCTGCTTTAGTCAACCAATCAGTGGAGCTGATGTCATTGAGACAGAGCTGCAATCGTATGTATATTGCTGATATTGCTGAAGTGGAAGATGGCGCTGAATTGAATGTGTGGAGTGTTCTCCACACTATCCTGCCCCGCCCTTCTCCGGGACCATGGCGAATGTTCCGCGGGTATCGCTACTCATCCCTCTCTTTCATCGGAGCGGGGGCTGTGGCGCTTTGGGGGCGCCCGCGCCGGCCTTGACATGCCTTTTCAACCCCAGCAGAAAGGGTGCCCTTTGATGCTTTCTGCACCCCCGTTCCCCTGCCGAAGCGGGCTCCGTCTAAAAGACACCTTTGTGTCAGAAACGCATCCCGACAGCCGCAGCGCGCCTGACAGCAGATTAAACCGAAATAATAAATCGCGACGGAGGGAGGAACAAAGCCGTCCCCAGAAAAAAAAAAGCCGTTGGTGGAAAAAATGCTTCCTCTGATGCTAGTGGATGTAAAGAACATGAAAGAATATATAGAAAGATTCCCACACGTGAAAACATTCTTGCTGTTTATAGCCTTTGACCCCCGAAAGCCGTGGAACAATATGGAGATTCTCCAATTCTCTAAAATATCCTCAGACATGCAAAGAGAGGAATCCACATTTTGCAATCGGGCAACATGCCTTGCACCTACGGCCCGATCGCCATGGTGTCATTAGCGGCCTGTCAGCTGGTGATTAATGACATTTGGTGTGTTACCCCCCAGTGTTTGCTTCTTCTCCCTCTGACAAATGGGTGTGAGTGAAGTGGAGAAGACAAAATGTACCTTTTCCCATAAGGCGAAAGGCGGGAGACTAAATTAAATTTAGACTGCACTTTCAAAATGAGGAGTCAGAAGCTTCCGTAGTAGCTGTTTTCGTTTTGAGTTGTGGACGACTGTGCATTTCACATCTCAGCGTGGTTCCTCCTGAGCTCATTACATGACCCACAATGCTTAGGGCAAGCTTTCTTGCCCTCATACCATGAAGAAAAGCTGCATCAGCAAAAAAGTGGGGAAGGAAAAGAAAAACACAAAAAAGTACATGCAGAGCAGCCCCGGCCAGCCAAATCTGACCCCCAAGGTTAGGCCACTTCACCCCAAAATGTCGGCGGCAAAATAACTTAAAAACAAAATAAAACATTGCAGCTATAATTCAGCGCCGGCCGTCCAAGCTCCCAGGGGTGCAAGCTCACCCCCCTGCTCCCCGGTGTCCTGCGGGGAGGTCCCACTCTGCCAGCCTGGCACAGCGGGAGAGCGTTTGGCAGGAGGACTTGTCGGGGCGGGGCGGGGCGGAGGGCACCGGGAGGGGGGGAGGGGGGAGCACCAGCGTGTCTCGCGGGGGGGATTGTGAGAAGCGTGTGTATTTTGTGTCTGCGTGTCTGCAGTTACAAGGCCGGAGGGCCCTGAATGAAGGCTCTGTTAGCTCTGGGAGAGAAAGCGCGAGAGCCTGAATGAGCTGTGGGTGAATGGGAGACAGGCCTGCAGTGCAGCGAGGGCCTGTTTCAGTCCGCTAACAGACCTACCGCGTCTGGCCCGTCAGAGCTTCGGCCATGCGCATTTCACAGTAAAAATGCTAATTAGAAATTTCCCATCACAATTCAAATTTTTTTTTTTTTCAGTGACTGCCTCAAATGAATTGCATTTGCAAATATCTTTTTCCATAGCTTGAGTCAAAAAATAACCTTGTGTTGTTGGTGTCCAGGGCAATATTCTAATCTCATATAAATATAGCTTTTATATGTTTATTGTAAGGGATTCTAAGCAGTAAAATCTTAAAGAGCTAAGCTGTACCTATGATTTTGAACCACTACCTGACATTTCCCTAATATTACATTTTTGTTGAACTAGCCAAAAAAGTCCTTATACAAAATACGTATATGAACTGACTAAGTCACACTGATTAACTGAATCAGTGAAGCAAGTAACTGAAATAATATCCCTTAAACAGTGTAACTAAAATAATGAACGGAATTGAAAAGATAAAAGTGTTAACTGGAAGACCCTTCAATGAGCGAGCTTGTTAGAGAAATGGGATTCCCACTACTCCCCCCCATCCCTATGCGCTCAAATCCTTGAATTAATTGGTGCTCCGCAGCGTACAGCACTGGGAGGGAGGGGGGGGTTATGAAAGAGTAGCCTGGGGTGTTCAGTTGTCCCTGTATGGCTGCACAGTGGTGTTGGAGGAGCACCCTGGCTGGGCTCCAGGGAGCTCTTTCTGTTGTTTTGTTATTCGTTTGTCTATTGGTTGTAAAAGTCACAGGGGCGGGCCTCACCAAGGACACCCCCGCATAAAAAGTGACGTCAAACAGCCAGGTGACATCAAACAGCCAGGGGCCCTGACCTTCTCCGTTTGCATGTGCCGGACAATCAGGGTTAGGGGGTTGATTCCATTTCAATTCATTCAGTTCCGGAAATGAATTTAAATTCAGTTGAAGGCCCGTAATGTTCTGTGGTGATTTTCCAGTAAATTAATTAAAATGTAACTGACCCGCACCCTACTGGCAATGGTAAATGCCCTCTTATTGATACCGTCCTCTCAGAGTTCCTCCAATGGGGTGACTGTGGGGACCCCCAACATTGCCACCATCACCATCCTGTCCAATGACAACGCCTTCGGAATCATTTCCTTCAACTCCGTAAGTTTGCCCGGTTACTCTCAGGGATGGGCAGTATTTCAAGTGCATTTATTTGGATTATGTATTTGCATGTATGTATTTCAAATGTGATACAGGCTGCTAACCCCATTTTTGTATGGTTTGTATCTCTGTCAGCTGCAAAGCAGCCTACACCCCCCACCCTTTTGATTGTAGTTTGTAGATACATTCATTTGGGAGGTATTTTATAGTTTTAGTTTTGTAACAAGTCATCGTATTTTTGCCCCGTCGCAAGTAATGGTTTAATTACATTTGCATAAATCTTATGTGCCAGTCCCTCAGCTCTTATGAAACCTTGAATTACGGTGACGTATGTATATACACACAAATCAGTGTGTATAAAATGAGTTTTATGTTGCCAGGGTGATGGCAATTCCAAGTTAATTGGCTCTCTGTTTTAAACGGGACAATATTGCACAGGAGGGTAAGGAAATTAGAAAAAAAGGGAGTCAAATGCTTTGGAGGGGGTGCAAATGCAAACGGGAATTCATAGGGACTGCTGGGTTGCCAGGGGCAGTAAAACCATCATAGGACCAGTTTACTCAATGGATTAACTTGTCAGTGGGAGTTGTAGGGGGTGGGGGGTCGTTGCCACAGGAACCACTTTTTATGCTCAAAGGGTGTCCAGAGAGCCACACAATCAAGCTGGCCCTGAGAATGTTTCAATGACAAGAAACAGGCCATTCAGCCCATCAAGGCACATCGTGCTGTCTAATGTCCAGAGTGTCCAGCACTGTGTTAGGCCTGGTCTTGAACGCCCCCAGTAGTTTTTGCCTCTGCTACATGACCATGGCAAGACATTCCAACAACTCTCTGTTCGTCAAAGTAGATCCCGATTTTATTGCAGAATGTGCCTTCACAGAACATAAAATCCACTTAATGAATCTCTTTAAAAAATGTAAAGCCTCAATCAAATACCTCCCAAAAGTATATTTCATAACTGTTACATTTTATTTCTGGAATGATTAAGTTGTTGTGTTTTTGGCATTTAGGGCCTAACTTTTTATGCTTTTTATTGTGTGTTGCCCAGTACTGGACACAGCATTCCAGAAACAAGTTGCTATGGCGATACAAGGTTGGTCATTTTCTTTCTCCTGTGCATCCTCTAGACCTCCCTGATCACTGTGAATGAGCCAAAGGACAGGAACCAGTATGTGCCTCTCAGTTTGATTAGAGAAAAGGGGACCTACGGAACCGTGGCCGTAAACTTTGAGGTGAGCCACAGTGTGATTAGTCACCCCTGCTTGACCTCATTTTTGATTGGTTGCCCTTTGTGTCATTAGAGACCTTTCCTTATTGTGAATGTCCATTTTTTACACTCACCCACCACTGTTCATTCCCACCCACGTGCCACACACACATACAAAAACACACTCTGTATCAAACATAAGCATGCCTACTCTTACATAATGGATTTATATACTGTATCTGTTGTTGTATTAATCTGTCCATTTGACTATGATATATTGTAGATCAATATCAATACATTATATTGATTTACATCGTGCTCTGAGATTCTCAAAATCCAGATGACTGTTGTTGGTTACTAAACGTGCTAAAGAGCTGATTTCAAAGGCTTTGCTTCTGATTATGAAATCCTAGCAGAAAAAGAAAAATAGCTCTGATTTCACAGCAATGGCCTGGTTGGATTGTAAGAGCCCTACAGCTCATCCTGGTTTTATGGGGATCTGGAAAAGTTGAGAAATGCAGCTCAGTAAGAGGAAAAAAAGAGGAAAATTAGGAAAAGAGTTAGCCAATCCTGCTTGCTTCCTACAGATTTCTCTACATTTGATTGAAGGACATGATTTTCAGTTCTGATTTCCAGAAGCTTGTTTATAGCTTTGATGCTATTTTTACCCGCTAGTGATGGAGCAATATGGTTCAGCAGGTTCCCGGGTGCTGAGCCTTTAATTCTAACCCATGCGGATGACTGAACAATGTACACCTCTCTTTTTTTGGCCTGGTCAGTTGTTGATATGGAATATGGGAGTTCTCCTCTACAGCATGCAGCGAATAAGAACACCGATCCCTCAAACATCCAACGGTGGGAAATCTTCACCCCATCCCAACCAGTGATATCGTCTGTCTCCACAGATTGTAGGAGGGCCGAATCCAGCCAATGAGGACCTCAGGCCAGATACAGGGAACATCACAATTCCGCCAGGTCGCGCTGTGGTGGTCTTCAGCATTCTGATACAGGACGACCAGGTACTGCTATCGCCTCAACACCTCGACGTGCCTTTCTCTTGTTCATGTGTGTCGAAACAGCTGCCTTGTAATACAGCATTAAGTGTTGTTGTGCATGATCAAAAAGTATACAGTTATCACGGTGTTAGTGCACAAGTCTATATACAATAGGAAAATAACTGGCTATACTACTCTATTATGTCTAAAAATTAGTGAAATGTATTACGTTTTGCAAGAAGTCTTATTTATTACTAAGATATTACTTGTGGATCCTTTTGTAACAAAACATGATGTGAGCAATCAGTACATAATCAAAAACATACAATCTAATGCTTTCCAAGGACTGAATACTTGTATTCATTGGCTAGACTGTATACAAATGAATAGGCTGCAATTAAGTGATTAAGTCATTAATGGATGAAAAGTAAATCACCGCAAACAACAGATAAGTGATCCAGTCATTCGGTTTTGACCAAATGACCAAATGTCAAATACCTTTGTCTTTGTGATATTTTGTGGTATATGCATTGCACAGTAATTATTTCCCTTTCAAAATTGTTTACCGTTTCTAAATGAAAAGGTCATGAAAAATGAGCAAAGCTTTTCCTTGTGGCCAGCATTGCTCAGGCTTCCAGAATGTTCCATTAGTAATCGTTCCAGAAGCTTAAATTGTGGTTGCACACTCTCTGTAAAAGGCTTGGAGGTGCTGAAATGTGGGCCCTTTATTTAATAAATAAACTTTTAGCACGTTAGCAGGAGAGTGCAACCTCAATTTTGGTTTCTCGACTGCTTTATCTGATGGTGTATTTTTTGTTTCTTAGGGTGTATGGTCTTCCTCTTGTTGACCTAAACCACCTTTGATACCTCCCCAGTTGCCAGAGGACGATGAGTATTTCACCGTCCGGCTGGCAGGCGTAGCGGGCGGCGCCCTGATCAACCCTAACAGCAGCAGCGTCCAGATCAAGATCAACCGCAATGACAGCCCCCTGCGCTTTGCTCAGACCGTGTTTGTGGTCTCCGAGGAGACGGGCGTAGTCAACATCACCGTGACCCGCGGGCGTAACAAGGAGGGCCGGCTGATCGGGTCGGATGACTCCGAGGTCTCCATCGACTACGCGGTCGTCAGTGGCAACAGCTCGGCCAGTGCCACGCCGGGTTTGGACTTCCGCGACCTGCAGGCTAACCGCACACTGGTTTTCCCGCCGCGCGTCTACGAGGCGCAGCTGAGGTTCGAGATCGTGGACGACCTGGTCCCCGAGATCGCGGAGTCCTTCCAGGTGCTGCTGCTGGAGGACTCGCTTAAAGGGGACGGGGTGCTGCTGGCTCCTGGAGTGGCCCAGGTCACCATCGAGCCCAACGACAAACCTTACGGGGTCCTGTCAATCAGCACTGGCCTTCTCACCCAGACCGTCATCATCAACGAAGACTCCACCCTCAGGTGAGACCAAATCACCAGCTACACTGTTGCTACCTTCATTTAATGGGGAATTCAAACAGAATTTTGAACTGTCCTCACTGTGGTGTTGCTATTCATTAGTCCTGCCTTTGTTTGCTTATCATGCACGTGCCGTTTGAAGGTTCGAAGGCATCACCGTTGTGAGAAACGGCGGGACCCACGGCAACGTCTCAGTGGACTGGACGGTAACGCGGAACAGCACTGACAGCTCCCCTGTGTCCGATGACCTGACCCCGGCGGCGGGTACGCTGCTCTTCGCGGCCGGCCAGATGACTGCCACCCTCCCCCTGAACGTCACGGACGAAGCCTCGCCAGAGGAGGCGGAGGCCTTCGTCTTCAGGCTGCTGCCCGGGTTCGTGAGGGGCGGGGCTGAGGTGGACGAGCCAATGGAGGTCAGTGTGCATCTCCCTCCAAGTCGTCTGCTGTTGGACAAACTCAACTCTTGACTGATAGGGGCAAGTCTCAATCTAATTGCGGTGGAGTGGAGCTTTGTCAATTGTGAAATTAAGTCATTATTTTCTTTGATTTCTTACAAATTATTTATGTTCATTTCAGTGACTGCTGAGCTTGATGATTTGGATTAGGAATGGATTTGCTTGAATTCCCTCTAGGTTTGGTTTTTCATGTTTTCTCTCCTGTCAAATCTCAGCCTTTCTGATTACCAAAGGCTCTCTAGTTTTGTTCTCTAGCATTGGTGCTTGCAGGACTGCATGTTAAAGCTGGAGTAGAGATATCATATCATTGGAAAATCTCACTGAGAAAAGGCAAAAATACAGTAGATACTGGTCAACAGTCATATTAAAATGGTTGTTTTGCCACTGCATGACACCCAGGGAATGTGTTTTCTAGAAACCAAGGAGTATAAACTCTGTGTTAATATCCGCAGGCTTCGTTTGCAAAGACTTTGATTACTTTCTCATTAGTAAGGCTGAAGTTATACCCTGATATAATGGCTGTAGGAGAACTGTAGTTATGATGTTGTTCAGAGAAAAGTGTAATTTTCCAGCCTTTTGAGCACCGTCCTGTCCTGACAAATGTTACGGAGGTGCCCGCTCCCACGCTGACCGGAGTTATGAGCCGCGTCTGTCACAGGAAAACACCTTGTAAACGGGGAGCGGGTCCGCCCCCGCCGGCCCGCGAGGGGAGATCTGTGAGCACTGAGCTTGTGAGGGGTAGGCCTACATCTGGACAGCAGGGACAGGGGAAGGATGTGGTGGAGGAGAGCCCGCATACGCAGCTCTGGTCACAGGGTTATACGAGCTGGTAGATACAATGCTGTCACTTGGGTGTTCTGTCTCTTGTGGTTGAATCTAAACAAAGCAGGAAGCTGCTGCTGCTGATGGGGTGCTCTCAGAAATGATTTGTGTGTGTGTCTGAGTGTGTGTCTGAGTGTATCTGAAAGCGTGTGTCTGAATGTGTGTGTCTGAGTGTGTGTGTTTGAGTGTGTGTCTGAGTGTGTGTGTCTGAGTGTGTGTCTGAGTGTGTGTGTCTGAGTGTGTGTCTGAGTGTGTGTGTCTGAATGTGTGTGTCTGAGTGTGTGTCTGAGTGTATCTGAAAGCGTGTGTCTGAGTGTGTGTGTCTGAGTGTATCTGAAAGCGTGTGTCTGAATGTGTGTGTCTGAATGTGTGTGTCTGAGTGTGTGTCTGAGTGTGTGTGTTTGAGTGTGTGTCTGAGTGTGTGTGTTTGAGTGTGTGTCTGAGTGTGTGTGTTTGAGTGTGTCTGAGTGTGTGTCTGAGTGTATCTGAAAGCATGTGTCTGAATGTGTGTGCCTGAGTGTATCTGAAAGCATGTGTGTCTCTCTGTGTATGCATGCATTTGTGTGTGTGTGTGCGTGTTTCTGTGCATGTGTGTGTGTGAGTGTTTCTGAAAGCATGTGTCTGAATGTGTGTGTCTGAGTGTGTGTGTTTGAGTGTGTGTCTGAGTGTGTGTCTGAGTGTATCTGAAAGCATGTGTCTGAATGTGTGTGTCTGAGTGTGTGTGTCTGAGTGTGTGTGTCTGAGTGTGTGTCTGAGTGTATCTGAAAGCATGTGTCTGAATGTGTGTGTCTGAGTGTGTGTCTGAGTGTATCTGAAAGCATGTGTCTGAATGTGTGTGTCTGAGTGTATCTGAAAGCATGTGTGTCTCTCTGTGTATGCATGCATTTGTGTGTGTGTGTGTGTGCGTGTCTGAGTGCATATGTCTCTCTGTGCATGTGTACTGTATGCATGCATTTGTTTCTGTGTGTGTGTGTGTGTGTTTCTATGTGTGTGAATCTCTGTGCATGTGTGTCCATGCATGTGTGTTTCTGTGCTTGTCTGCTTGTGTCGTCAGCTTCCTGATGCTGTGTGAAAGGAGTGGGTGGATCTAACCTCATGTTTTATCTTCAAAATGCTGAAGTCATTCTCAGTACACAATATACTGTACATATGTACTGCACATATTTTGCATTTGTAATTTTTAATTTTCATCTGTGGTTCTCAAATTACAGAAAAGAATGACTGTGGCTAGCATGGGATATCAGCTCTGAAAATTCTGTTGCCTGCAGTAAAAATGTTTTGGACATAATATATTTTGTTCGTACAATTGCACACTGGATGTGTCCAATTAAACGTAACTTTATTAAAAATAAATTTACCCCAGAAACATATGACCATCTAGCTGATTTCAGACAGCTGTGTGTATCTCCCATGTGACCTAAATACATTTTACAGAATGTGGCTTTTTAAAATGAAACACCTTTGGGTTTTCATGTAGAAAACAGATTTTTCATGATGAACGATGATAATCTGTTAGACCAACACTTCAGTATCACACCGAGTAACTCATAGTGACTCGTAAGTATCTGGAAAAGATACATCACAAATATCTGACTTTATTTAAGGATAGAGTGATCCGATTCTGGGTTCTGAGTGTGGGGTGCATTTGAGTTCTGGGCTTTTATTCATAAAGTGTCTTAGAGTAGGAATGCTGCTCTAAGCGCAGATCAGTTTTTCCCTTTTTGATTCATAATGGATAAGGTTGGGATATAGATGGGGGAACCTTATCTTAGCTGAACACTTGTATTCTGAGACGCTTTATGAATGTAAGTATTGGTAAATTTGATGTGCTTCCGGTTCTTTCCAGATCGTGTTCTACATCCAGGACAGCGACGACGTGTACGGGATGTTCCGGTTCCACCCTGCCGAGGAACAGCGGATCCAGAGCGAGCCGTCCGGCCGCTTTTTGTCCGTCAGCTTCCTGAGGGAGGGGGGCACCCTGGGGGCCGTATTGCTGGGCTTCACCGTCCTCTACATCCCCGCTGGGCCCGTCGACCCCGCCCGCGCCCGGGACGGGATCCTGAATGGCACGCGCGCCAACAGCGCGCTCTTCACCGACGGCCAGTCCCTGGTGCGCCTCACGCTGCCCATCAGGAACGACGCCTTCCTCCAAAACGGAGCGCATTTCCTCATCCAGGTAAGCCTCACTGTCAGTTTTCCCGCCATTTCTTCTGCTCGCTCGTCAGCGTTAATCCACCACGAGGGGCTCTGCAGTCTGCAGGTATGCGCAAGGAAACGGTGTAAGCAGTCATTCTAGTAAATAAATATTGTTTTTCTCATATTGCTGCCAACTAAGACACAAAGACTGCGAACAATTCAATAAAATTTTCTTTTTATAGCGCATTTGACAGAGAATTACAGAGATATTTTACAGAAAAACTGAAGGCAAATTTGGTAGAAAACAGGCATGAACACCCCCCCCCCCTTGCAAAAGGCAAGCAAGTGTGGTAAAGAACTCCCCAGCAGAGGGAAGAAAAAACCTCAAACCGTGGCGAGAACAAACTCCCCAGAGGGCAGAAATCTCCAAAACTCAACTCCCGACCAATAAGGACAAGCTCAATCTAACAGCAGTGGAGTGGAGCTTTGTCATTTGGGAAATTACGTAATTTGTTTCTTTGCTTTCTTACAAATGATTTGTTAATTTCAGTGCATGCTGAGCTTGATGATTTGGATTAGGAATGGATTTGCTTGAATTCCCTCTAGCTTTGGTTTTTCATGAAAAACCCGGCGACAGAGGGGGAGCCCATCCTCCGCTGGCCGGCCCTGTGTAAAGTAAAACAAGTGGACTTTTTGTGATTTTCCTATTCTGAACTTCACAGAAACCACTTGGACAGATTCAGTTTATGCATTGGCAGCGTCTCCTCCAAGCCTTTAAACTCATCGTTACACATCATTCATGATGGTACAGGAAAGTCCCAATTTTTCTTACCAGATTTGTTGGCTCATATTTTCACCCTTTTAACTGGTTTTCAGTCGTAGCATCAGACTCGAGCCTTGTTAGATTTAGTGTCCCAGTAAAGGCATAGTTCACTGTCTTACTTCTAATCCCACGTCAGTTCCCTCTCTGGTCATCCACCCCAGACAGGGGCAGTTTTTTGATCCAGATAAACGTGACCCTTGATTAGCATATGTGAGCGCATTGAAAGCTAAGCTTCTGGACTCCGGCCACAGGCTTTTGTGCGGTTCTCTAAACAAACAGCCCCTGTCGGGCCGTGCTAATAAACAAACACACGATGGGAGAAGTGCTCCTTCAGATTTAATTGGTCCGGAATCCTTTTGAGGTAAACGAAGAAAAAGGGTTGATCCCGCGGGACCATCTGGAGTGTCGTTTACGAACCCTTTCAGGAGAATTTTAATTGGTATCATGGAGATGGAAAACAAACAGAAAGCAAGTAGTCTGTGGTTTGCTAATTAAAAGATGTTTCCATTAAAGCACACTGTGCTCGGCTGATTTTCCCGCCTGGCTTTATCTGATCGCTGACCTAACGTTGGATTTGTAACATGAGATTAGCATGTAACATGAGATCCATATTTTCTAATGTTCATTTTGAAGGGCTGGTCTGGTGCTGTGGGCTTTGTTGGGAACACCGCTCACAAGGTTTCATTGTAAACAGTTTATATTTTAGTGTTCTTCCCCCTTAATTTAAAATATATATATTTTTAAATAATTCTTTCTTTTTAATTTAATTCTTTTTTTTACCCATGTTGCTGTCACATTATTGCTGTCCTTTTTGACATGGTCTTGTGTTGAAAAATTACAAATCATTTTAGGCATTTGACAGATATTTATTTTCAGTCACTTAGACAGCTTTTTTATATGCAATCTATATGCAATTGGTACTTGTTTTTTGTTTAACTGTGTGTTCAAATTTATAATAGTATTGTAGTAGAGCTGATTTGCCCAGTTTTCAATGTTCATTACAAGGGATAGCTGCTATTTTATGGGAAGGATGTGCTTTGTCTTATCTGTTCTGTAGTTACTTCGATGACGTTTCTGTATGCACTTACTGTATGTCGCTTTGGATAAAAGCGTCTGCTAAATGACTGTAATGTAATGTAATCCATTTATACAGCTGGATATTTATTGAAGCAACTCAGGCAAAGTAACATGCCCATGGGTACAAATGTAGCCCTTTTCCCAAGCCATTATGCTACACTGCTGTCCCTACCTGAATAAAACATAATAAAACATTGTTTACTGAAAAAAACATGTATAATCCAATGGTAGTTTGACATACGAATTAAAGCCACATAGCCACGCCCACCTGTGGAACCAACCAATCGGCAACTCTCTTTGTCTTCCCCAGCTGGACAGCGTTGAACTGGTCAACATCCACACCCCCATTCCCCCGGTCAGCCCCAGGTTTGGGGGAGCCCTCAACATCTCCCTCACGGTCACCCCGGACATCGCCAATGGGGAGATCGGCTTCACAAACAACCAGACTGTGGTGATGCATGAGCCAGATGACAACCGCACGAACCTGGTACGTTCCTGTGAGGTTCCTGTGAAGTCCATGCCATCAATTCCAGTCTTAACTCGATGTACCCCATGTACCCCCATAAAAAGGGTATCTGTAACAAAGATGTAACGAGGTTCAATCGCCAGCCAAAGTAGTACTTACAGGGTGTTTTTTGGATGTCGTTAGCACTGTTATCTTGCTTGGAGTTTTAGTCTATATCTTTCCGGGACTAATTTCCATGCCGAAAAAGATTTCTTGGAGGTACGATAAGAGCCCCTTTTGGGATCTCATCTCGTCCCTCTTTCATCCCCTCTCTGGCGATTTAGACGTCTCGCTGTCTGCGCCGTGTTTTTGAAGACTGAGATGTTTCTTCTCCGCAGATTTCTCTTTCTCTACGGCGAGACGGGACGGACGGAGAGGCGGTGGTGTTCTGGAGCCTGCGACCCATCGGCTTCAACCGGGACGACGTTACCCCTGACGACCTGGGCCCCTTCAGTGGGTCTGTCACGTTCCTGTCCGGACAGAGCGACGCGTCCATAAATATCACTGTGGAAGCAGACAACATCCCGGAGATCAACGAGACAGTCTTCATCACTCTGGACAGGTACCCAGTCTTGCGCTGCTATTGGAGACACATTTCTGCTTCCTAAACATCCATTTTGAGCGTCTCTGGGCGCAAGTGTATGTGTGTCTGTTCATGTATGAGGGCGCAGTATCCATGTATGTGTGCATGTGTGATCTTTGTGTGTGTGTGTGTGTGTGTGTGTGTGTGTGTGTTGTGTGTGTGAGCATGTCGATGTTTGGGTGTGTATGTGTGTGTGTGTGTGTGTGTGTGTGTGTGTGTGTGTGAGAGACTGTGTGTATGTGTGCGTGCGTGTTTGGGTGTGTGTTTATTAAAGATTCCTGCCCTTTGGTCTTGGCAACGTGAGGACCGTAGGGTCAGTGTTCATCAGGGTGAGCCGAGTTGGCGGTAGTCAGCAGGGCAGAACTCAAACACGGCGGCTTTCTCATGAGGAAAGAGCGAGGGAACGGGTGAGGTGGTGGGAGAAGTGTCTTCCTCTTCTCATTCCCTCTTTTCTCTGGGGCTGTTTTGTTATTCATGAGCGCTGACGGGAACGTTCTCTCTGCCTCTCCCCCACTCGCTCGCTCGCTGCCTCTAGGGTAGAGACGGAGCGGTTTGTAGTCTACTTTGGGTAAGTGGAGAAAGCTTGGCCCTTTGTGTGCTGTGAATCAGGGCTGTTTGAAAAGAGCCTGCTTTTGGATTGCGGCGGGACGGGCGGGGGGGTGGGTAAGTTTGTGTGGGTGTAACAGGGAGCGGGGGTACCATGGGGAGACGGTGAGGGTGGGGGTGAGGTTAGGGTTGGGGGGGGGGGTTTATGTGTAGCACCTAATTTAACCAGAGGCTTTATGCTAGTCTCTAAAGACATCTGTGTTTGTATGCATGCGGTGAGTTTACTGAAAGCATTTGTTTGGAATGCTTTGCTCTGCCTTGCTTTTGTTTGTAATTTACCAATTATGTGCCCCCCCCCCCCAACCCCCCCTTCTCTGTACCCATCACAAGCTGTGCTGAGTTTAGTTGTAAGCTCCTCTGTCTGAAGCAAAAGCTTATAGGCCCCTGTGGGACTCAGCTGGTCAAAGCTCAAAGCTGCCAAGGGCCGACTATTAGCCATCCTCACACTCGGGGCCAGCTCCGGCGATCGCATCATGACCTATGACAAACCCACTGCTTCAGACATACGCTGAAGTTCTAGAGTTTATACTGTACTATAGCAGGCTTACTTACCATAAAGAAGAAAATGCATTTTCTTGGTATGCTTTGTTAAGAATAAAGCCAAAGTTTTGTAAAATGTCGCAATGAAAAAAAAGAGTCCATCTCCAAATTCACTTACAGTATATGTAGTTATGTAGTCATTTAGCAGATACGCTTGTCCAGAGCGATTTAGAAAAGTGCACTGAGAAATCTGTCCATCAGCATGTAATCCAGCACGGAGTTTCATCTGAAATAGGAAAAGATTGATTTTGGCAAGAAAACACTCGTGTTTGGCCTGTTCTCAAGCCTGTTACTGTTTGTTATTCAACTGAACAGACCCCTTTGGAGCTTGGTTGAGATGGGTACTGTGCAAGGGGATCGCCGCTTGTGTTTCTGTGTGTAAATGTGCCACCTGTGTGTGTGTGTGTGTGTGTGTGTGTGTGTGTGTGTGTGTGTGTGTGTGTGTGCGCGTGTGTGTCATCTGTGTTCTCTGCTCACTCAGGACTAACGTGGAGAACCAGATCCTGAAACCCGGGTTCACCAGCCGAGAGATTGTCATCCTGGAGAATGATGACCCGGGAGGCATTTTTGAATTCTCCCCGCGTTCCAGAGGACCCTGGATAATCAATGTGAGGCCGTGAGATTGTTATGCTTACTAACAAGTCTCTGCGCTATATAAATGCATTCATATGAAGCATATGGCAATATGTCAGTCAGAGAAATAAAACCTAAAAATGGGAATGTGAGAATATACATTATTATACCAAGCTGAGAGAAGGACACAACCATGCCTGGGTGAGAACAAGAGGCACATAAAAGCGGTTGAGCTCCACAGTGTATGTGTATCTCGGTTATTAAAGACTACAAAGCAAGGAAACCGCTAAAGAAAAAATACTAATGGGATAAAATTAACAAAATAATCAATAAAATTACATTCAGGTCATTTGGGTAATTAACAATAAGAGTTGTGTGATTGATGAAAAAAACAAAATGGTTCCCAGTGCCCCCATCTGCTCACCTTTAACCCGCCTCCCGCCGCTAACGCCAGATTTCTCTCACAGGAGGGTGAGACCGTGGAGCTCAGGGTGGTTCGGTCCCAGGGCCGGCTGCTCAGTCAGCTGGTCCGCTACGCGGTCATGCCTGCAGGCAACGCCGAGTTCTACGGCGCCACAGGCGTGATGGAGTTCACACCGGGCGACAGGGAGGTGGTGGTGGCGCTGGTCGCCAGGCCTGATGGAGTGCCTGAGGTAAGCTGATGCAATGATGCCTTAATTTTTTCATTTTTGTAAAGAAAATAAATCTTGTCATTGATTTATTTTGAATTTTTCCCCCCATTCCCTCATCAAATTACACGCTTTCAGTGAATGTTGGCAGAATAAAACACACAAATGCCACACAGGATATTAATGAAGTTTAAAATGTCACAAGATGAAGTTATCTTGGCTTGCATAACGAAAATACATTTATTATTAAGTAGAGAACTGATAAACGCAGCACTCTGTAGATCTGCCCCAATGTCACCCAGGGAATTTGCTCCCATTCACCTTTCTGAGAGATGTTGTTGGTATTTTCAGCTGGACGAGACATTTTCGGTGGTCCTCAGTAGCTACAGCACCCCTCCTAGCAGCCTGGGGTCGGCCAGGGAGGTCAACATCACCGTGCGCAAAAATGACGACCCTTTCGGGGTCATCGAGTTCATCCGCCCCGGTCTGGCAGAGGCTATTAATGAGAGCAAAGGGCTTGACTCTCACTCAGGTGACTGCATATGAGAGAGTCCACGTGCCGTTCATTGACTCACACCAAGGCTCAGATTTAATCTCATCACCGTGCTCTTTGTCCTTAACTTTGAGAACTTTCGTTCCAGCAAAAGTTTTTTCTTTGTCATCATAAAAATAACTGAAGCCTGCATGCAATTTTCTTCCCAAGAAGATCACTGAGATCATTCTGGACAGCGTTGTTATGAATTCCAGAGATCAGAAAACTCTTGATGTAGCAGAAGCACTCAGTGCAGTTTGCCTGAGTGTGTTACTCAAAGTTATGCACAAATTGCTTTGTGAGTAGGCGGAATCTGGGTTGGTTTGTGTCAAATGAGTGTCATTTCTTTTTTTCTTTTATTTATATTACACATTTTATTTGAGTGTACGTAAGGAAATGAGAATTGCTCAAACCCTGATTTTGATTATGTGATAATAAAGCTTGATCTCGGTGGGCCCTTTCTGACAGCCTCCTACCTCGTCGTGAGGAACAGGGGTGGGTTCGGGGAAGTGTCTGTTTTCTGGGTGCTGGAGCCCCGTCTTTCTGGAGACGTGTCGCCAGTGCAGGGCTACGTTGTCTTCGGAGAGGGGGAACATGCAAAAAACCTCACAGTCTTCTCCGTCCCAGATCAGGTAAGCCGTTTTCACAAACTTCCCATCACCTCAGTAACTGATAATCTTTAGTTCTATCCAAGAAAGAGCTCTTTCACAAAATAAATGTGTTGGCTTCAAATTTTTGAAAATAGTTTTGGAACATATATTTTCTTAACCCTAATAGATACCAGAAGACAAAGAGGATTTCACAATCACACTTCTCAATGCTACTGGAGGTGCAAGGCTTGGGAACGTGTTAAATGCAAGCGTTCAGATTAGGAAGAACGATGACCCCATTTCTTTTGGTGGTAAAATGCGTTCTTTTTGTTACTTGACATTTAATTACTGTGTGAAACGTATTAATCATACAGACTGTATTTGTGATATTCATGATTATACCACAGCTGTACCTTGTCACAGACAATGGGGTTCTCTTCTTCTTTTAGAACCTGTGGTCGTCAGGGTGATAGAGGGAGGTGTGGCCAACTTCACAGTTCTGAGAGCCGGGCCGGCTGACTTTGTCGCCACCGTGATGTATCAGATCACCAACGGTGACACGTCACCCGGTGACATCGTACCTCTGAGCAACGACACCACGCTGGTCTTCGATTTCGGGGAATGGATGAAGAACATCTCCGTGGAGACGGTGGACGATGACATACCTGAAACGGACGAACCATTTTACATCATTCTCTATAACGCCACAGGTTCGTCCAAGTAGTCATACATAGTAAATAGACAGACATAAATAGTCAGTGGTTTCAAAAAGCGTATCAAAAAAATAACAAGCTCCATTCTCCTCATGTAGGTGTGGGTGGCACAGCAGGAAAGTCCAAATTTGGGGGGAAAGTGGGAAGTACTTAAACACAAACCTACTCCAATCCAACATACACAATATTCATCATGTACCCTGAGTTATGTCAATGCCAAACAACTGTATCCAAGATCCAAAAATGGGTGCATGTGGGTCAAAGCTCTTCCAATGAATTAACTGGTTGTTAAAACTTAAACGAAAGCGTAGAATGTGTTGAACATATTTACTTGAGTAATTTAATTAATTTGTCTATCACTTGTTGGGAAAGCTAAGAGTGTTCCAGCGGCATTAATAGAGGTCCAGCTGGTTTTCATTGACTTTTTTGACCTCAGAAAGCCCTCCATAATCCTAGTATTGTGTAACAAGAATGGAGATGAAAGCAGGTAGGCTCTCACAGGAAGTTAATTACTGCTTTCTGGCTTACTCTGCACTACAAAGCCTTCTACCACAGACTTTTTCTTTCCGTTTATTTGATGCTGAAGAAAAGGAATATTTCGAAAAATGTGGAGGTCATCTGCAACAGGATCTCAAAGCTCTTTGGCATGGTTGTCGTGGTGATGATTGCAATTATAAATATCGAATTATTGGGATCTTGTTTAGAATGACCGCAATAATATAGGAATATAAAATTAGGAGTTGAATTTGAACAAAAATATTCTCCATTTGTATAGATGGGTTTATCAGGTGAAAATATTTCCAGATGTTTTTTGTTTAAAAAATAAAGAGTTTATAAATACTCATGTTTGACCATGATATTTAAATAGTTAATTCTACAGTTAATGACACAGAGATTTGTTTGAAGCTGGCAGTGTTCTAATGTTCTTTCATGGCGTTTCTCAAATGGACCTGCTGATTTTTAGGTAGCATTTCATTTCCATAAGCTTTTTTTTTTTTGCATAGTACCAAATCGTTTTACCTAAGGCTCCAGACCCATTTGTGGCAGCTCACGCACCAGTCTGTTGTTGTGACAGGTGACGCGGTGGTGTACGGAGCAGACACCGCCACCGTGGTGATCGAGGCCAATGACAACGCCAATGGGATCTTCTCTCTAGAGCCAGTGGCCAGGGTGGTGGAGGAAGGGAAACCCAACAACTTCTAGTGAGAACCGTCCTCATATCCTCTTATGACTCGTAAAGAAACGCTTCTTTCAAACCCCATTTTTTAATTATTTTTTTCTTTCTCAAAAATATTTTTACTTGTGTCATCCTGGGAAGGGTGTTTTCAGTTCAAGCCCTCAGTCTAGATTTACATCTTATATGTTTTCAAGTGCTGTTCAACATTTACCACACAAGTTGGCCTTGAAACACTATTTAACTCCTTAACACCAATGCAAAAATTATTCTCACACATCTGGTGTTAGTTATCAGTTGTTTTTTATTGTTATATCGAAAGTATAATATAAGGTATTGTATTTTTCCTGTCCAGTGTCATGAGAGACAGAGGGCCTTTTGGCGAAGTCACCGTTTACTGGCAGCTGTTTGTCAATGACACAGCTCTGGAACCGGGCCAGGAGTTCGTCAACACGTCCGGCACCATCGTCTTCACCACTGGGGAAGTGATGAAGCCCATTGTCCTGCAGGCCATCTCTGACAAAATCCCAGAGTTCAACGAGGTCTACACTCTCAAGCTGATGAATGTGTCAGGTGAGGCTTTACTTTAATTAACTGTAGACACTCGTCACGGTGATATCTTGGAATGCGTAAGAGTAGAGTTTCTCCATTTGAGACGTGAAACTGGTGCAGTGCCTAGAATGAACCGTGCCTGCATACTGTATCTCCATAGAACTGTCAGAAAGATTGGTGATGGATTCTAGCTCAATGCTTGCAATAATTAGCATTTAATACTTGGATGAAAGGCCTGCCAATACCCTGAGCCCAGTTGAAATGCTTAGGCTTGAAAGGGTAAATAATAGGGGGAAAAAAGATGTTGCATTATTTTCTTTGGCTATGCTGCTCATTTTGAACGGACATTTTGAATATTGGTCTATTTTGTACATGGCACTTCTGATATCACATTTATTGTTATAAGTTAGCACTGATAAATGCTTTTGGTTTTGTAAGTGATGTGTGTGTAGTGCTTATGCAAAGTATTGAATGTATCTTTCTCTATGTTCTCCTGTCATGCAGGGGGCTACCCCGGGGATGGTGGGCGTCTGGCTGAGATGAACCTCAATGTGTCCATCCTCATCCCCTTCAACGACGACCCGTTCGGTGTGTTCGCCATCGCCGCTGAGAGCCTGGACCGCGAGGTGGCGGAAGACGTGCTCTCTGAGGACGACATGTCGGACGTGACCAGCTTCACCGTTCTGCGGGAGCAGGGCACCTTTGGGACGGTGCGTGTGGGCTGGGAGATCCTGTCCGATGCCTTTCCCCTGGGCCTGCCCCCCATGGAAGACCTCATCCTCATGGCATCCTTCCCCGTTGCAGTTGACCTCCGACCCCACATGCGGAGACACCACTCGGGCACAGATGCCCTCTATTTCTCCGGCTTCCCCGGGGCCTTCGGCACCATCGTCCCCGACTTCCTCTCCCCGGAACCCCAAGGCCTGGCCAACTTCACCTTCTCAGCCTGGCTCATGCCCAACCCAGACACGGATGGTTATGTCATCTCCAAGGGCAACGGCAGTGGGACCTTTTATTATGGCGTTAAAGTCCAGACCAACGAGTCTCACGTCACTATGATGCTCCACTACAGGGCTCTGGGCTCAAACAGCACGCAGGTGGCCAGGTCTACAGCCTCCAAGTTCGTGGAGGACAATGTGTGGGTGCACGTGCTGGTTACTCTTGACGACGGGATTATCGAGTTTTTCCTGGATGGGAACCAAATTCCGGGTGGAATGAAGAGTCTGAAAGGAGAGGCCATTGCTGACGGTGAGTCTGTTCAGAGAACTCTTATTGTGTGAAACTGATTATTTGACAAATCTCAAACTTGAACTGCAGAGTGAATTTGTATGAGAAAGGAAAGGTACAAGGCTTAGCGATATCTGTCGGCACGGGTGTAAGGAGTAGACATGGAGTAAGTTAAATTAAGTGGACTTGGTAATTAAGAAACTTGAGTATAGGGGATCATTTGCATTTAGTCTGTTAAATTTCAGAGAAGCTAGTCCATTGCTATATGTTTGAACTCTTAATTAAAAAGACACTTTTCATTTCTTTTTAAAGCTCGAATTAAAACAAGATGCAATTTTACTTTAAATAATGAATTCTAAATGGATCATGTTACTCTCCAATAAATCACAGAGCATAATAGGAAACTTGTTTTTTCATGGTTTATTCACTGTCTTAATTTTAACTGGAAATTATATTCATATCTGCTTATTGAAAGTTAAGTCTGTATTCTGCTTGTGCTGAAGATTTTACAACCGCTTTGTATAGAATTCTGATGCTGTCAAATCAATAACTTATTTTTGCCTCATGCCATGAGAATCTCTTTCCTGTTTGCAAATCTACCCGGAATGCCTTATTCCGCAAATCAGCAGTGGATTTATGCTGAAACGCGATGAAATGTTTTGTCTCTCTGCAACGAGACAATAAGTACCAAATGGTTCTTGACAGTTTCCTCGCCAGTTCCAACGTGCTCTGCTTTGGCCCTGAGAAAAGGCAGCGTGTCTGTTAGCGCCACTAATATGCCAGAGCGAACGGATCAGTCAGATTCCCAACCATGTCTGATATCTCCGCACCCACACACACATATTAAATGTCACTTTGGAGTTGAGCGCCTATGGACGCGCAGTCGGTTGTGATCCAAAAAAGCTGAAGGGCATTTTGTTCCCCCTTTGTTTGCGGTGGACCCCCCTTCTCCCCCCACCCCCCATATGGAACCTCTGCCAAACCCCTGTCCCAGCGTGAAATGCTTGAGTGTGTGCTCAGCTCAGTTTGGGCATCTTAAGTAGCCCGTACAACCAAGCACATTTTCTCTTTTGACAAACAGGAACAAACTGCTATTTGTTGGATGAAGTGTCCCCTGATTGGAGGTTTTAATGGTTCGTTAAACGCAGTCAATCACATGAACTTACGTATAAACGTCCAACGTGGCAGTCATTGTTAACTGAGCTTGCATTGCAGCGCCCTTCATTAGAAATTACCTCTGTGTTTGAATGCAGTGTTTCGGTGGTGTGGAGTGAGGGTTCTTTACTGACTGACTCACTGACCGAATCACTGACCTCACCACAGGCTCGGCTCCGGTGCGGATCGGGTCGGACCTGGTCGGAGAGGAACGGTACACGGGCCTGCTGCAGGACATGCGGCTGTACTCTGGCAGGCTGAGTCGGGCCCAGATACGAGAGCTCCATGGCCAGCCGGCCAAAACGGACCTGCACAACGTGTCGGGCTACCTGGAGTACCGCCAAGGGGAGCGGAGCAAGTCGTTCGTGGTGGAGACACGAGATGACCGGGAGGAGGAAGGCGAGGAGGTCTTTTACCTGCAGCTGGTTTCGGCTCAAGGCGGGGCCCGGCTTCCCCACCCCCGGCCCACCGCCAAGCTGAGGGTCCTGAAGAGCGACAACGCCAATGGGCTTTTCGGCTTCACCGGGGCCTGCATCCCAGACGTGAGACTTTCACATTACGTTACATTACACTACGTTAATTTAGGCCAGGGCTTCCCAACCCTGGTGCTGGACGGCCACAGGGTGGGCTCATTTTCACTGTCGCTCATGTTTGGGGTCAATTTGACCCGATGCAATATTTGACATCTCTTAAAAGCCAGCTAACCAATTATTTTTTGTCTTCACACCATATGACTTTTCCTGATTTGTTGTGATTAAATAGTAAACACGCAATAAACATAATGCTATGTTTGCAAAAGTCCTGTACCAACTCTGTATACAAAGGTGTTGTGTGGGGTCATTTGTGGGATTTGTGGGAGCTGTATAAAATGTAAGCAAATATACAATCTTTTTATTTTTTATCAGTTTTTTGAGGGTGATTCAGGTGGCACTTTCTCATACATGTTTTAAACTTGACAAACTTTCACTTACCTTATTTTTTATATTTAGGGATGAAAGTCAATTGGGAGACACACGAAAGGTGACTCAGAAAGTGTAATAATTTTTCTATTACAATAGTTTTGTGTCAGTTTAAACCTTTGGGGTCAATATGACCCCAAACATAAAAGATGTCATAAAATGTCAACATGGTTAAACTGTTAACTCACCTCACCCGAGTTCTTGGGCCAGGACTAAAACAGAACTCCCTGTTTTAGCAAAAGAGAAGTGCAGAAGTACGTTCAAAATAGGTTAAATAAGACCTGAAACTTTGTTTTGAATAGATTATAGATTTTTTCACGTTAAACATTATTCACGCACATTTTTGTTTAGGGACCTGCTGTACACAGCTTCTCTGACGACGATAAATTCTAAAGAAATAGGTGTATTCAGCGTGCCAGAACACCACCTGGGACCTGGCTTTAAGGATGCCTTAAAACAGCAGCTTAGGTTACAACTCCAATTTCATATCACAATAGGAGGTTCTATTTTTAGAAAAAAAGGGGTTACATGGCCAATAATATCTTCACACAAGGACGATAAAGTCAATTAGTCTAGGATACAAACCAATCAATGACCCCTACAATACAGATAAAAGCTTAGTTCATCTGGTTGCACACTTGTCCCTGGGTTTATTCTGTCGTTGAACAGCTCTTGTTGCCTTTAAAAGCAAAGTGAATGCCTCAATCAATGGGAAGTTAACTAATGTTCTTCCTGCAGTTCTACAACCCAATTGACAGGAAAATCTGAAGTGAATGTTCAACAGCTCTGTTATCTGTTTTGAGCCATAGTTTTTTTGTCAGGGTTTTTTTTCTCATTCCAAGTTGGCGTAAGGCGTAACGCGATCCCCTAATTACTTTGTCCATGTCCACATGAATGTTTGATGGGACTTCACGCCTGGGCAGAGAGAGAATGCTCTCTCCTTTCGAGGGAGATTTGGGGGGGGCATCTCTGGTGGCCTGGTCAATTAACGCGACAGGTGGCGGGCTAGCGCCGAGCATTCCTTCAGAAACACGGCCTTTAGGAACGATGACAGAGGGGTGCAGTGGCACGTGCAACCCCCCCCCACCCCCCAGCTCTTTCCAAATCAAATTGTGACTGTGCAGTCCTCAGTTGCAGCAGCTTTTGTAGTATTGAACTCTGTAGAGGGCATATTTTTACTGCACATTGTTGCTGTTGTCCTGCAGGTGTCTCTGAGATAAGGATGAAAGGTGAAACTCAGGGAAAGTATTTGGTTGGATATTCCATTCCATTCAGCGGAGCTGAGTTTCACCAACTGTCTACATGCTTGATACTGACTACATGGATTACTTAATACCTGAAATGAATGTTAAACCGTCTTTCAGAAAACTTCTAGATGTTTTTCAAACTCCAAGTAAAATCAAGTTAAGCTACAAACAAATATTTTATTAAGTATTTTAACATTTAATTGGAATAAAGGAATTAAAAGGTAACCACTGTAAACGTGTTTGTATGCCTACCTTATAATTAAACTTATTAATCCATTCCGTTATTTCAACAATTCTGAAATAATAACATAAATCAGGAGAAACTGGTAGAAAAGCGTCTTTGTGCTGCCCCTAACGGTTGAAATTTCCACACTGCCCCCGCCCCAATCATGATGTCAGAGTACCTCTTTGGAGGTACCTCTACGTCATATGGATAATTGTTGTCGCCCACAACGGAAACAGTCGGCACCGGATTGGTTATACCCACTACGTTACTTTCGTTTCGGCTCCACGTTTTTAAACCGAACATTGTGTCATGTTCATAAACTCTCTTATTCCACCTAAATAGTCCACTAAAATATGTTTCTGAAGAAACCATGTAGTTGCTGAATCTTGATTCAAATTTGATGTGCAACGTCTAGTTTGACAGTTTGATCCGAGTTATACGTAATCATTTGTACAATGTACGTTCATTTATGCAAATGACGATGGACACACCCCCACCCCTCTCCCTCGCTCAACGCCACAAAGTATTTTTCAAAATAGGCTGAAACAGTGGGTGTAGTTACCCTTTAAGATGGCTTTTTGTGAAACCGCGCATAAGGGTCCACACTTTTTTGTGGTTATTACGTGGCTGTGTGTGTTCAGGTCTGGTCTTACCCCTCCTCCCACCTCTTGTCTACAGACATCTGAGGAGGGCTCCACCATCTCTTGCGTCCTGGAGCGTACTCGTGGGGCCCTGGACTACGTCTATGTAAACTACACCGTCACTCAGATCAATTCCTCTGGCACCGCCCCTCCCTCCCCCGCCACGCCCCCGGACTTCGCCAACACCACCGGTGTCGTCGTCTTCCAGCCCGCCCAGCGCTCTGAGGTAAGAGGGAAGACCTGGCTCTCATAAATCATGGATGAACCCCGACACTCTGCCATCGCCGTCGACACCCCAAAGCCAGGAAACTTTGTGTGAGCGTGCTCAGTGCACAGAAGCGCAAAATTAACTTTGATACAGTGTTTGGCACTGTTTAGAGGGCTTAAGAAGGAAGGCCGGAGATGAGTCAGGGAGCCACCATGTCCATATAGAAGTTCTAGCACCTTCTGTACGTCCATTACTGCAGTGACTTTCGTTTTTGGAAATCATTATTGCATATTATTTGGACATGACCCTTGAAATGAACTGACCTGATTGTTGAACATAAATATTACTTTGCTATTTCAAGTTTTATTGCTATTTATTATTTGTTTATTTATTGAGTTTATTCATGAATATTTTTGTCAACACAGTTATATATTTCCTTATGCCATGTATGAAAATAACCACAAATCAAAAGAAGTGCTGCATTTAAAATCTAGCCCCATCTAGTGGGTATCACAACCCAAGTATCAAACCAAAAGTACAGTTTTGTGTCCACCTGTGATAGCCCCACCTCAGCACATGTATGTTCCATCCTTGTGCCTTGCCCAGGTCTTGAACTTGCTGGCCCTGGACGATGACATTCCTGAGCTTGCCGAGATGTTCCAGATCACTCTGGTGTCGGCTGAGTCCGGCGACGGGAAGCCAGGCTCCACCCCAACCAGTGGAGCCAGCATCGACCCGGACAACTCGGTCACCACCGTCACCATCAAAGCCAGCGACCACCCATACGGTAAAAAAAAAAAGTATATATTTTTAAATTGGCTGACGTCGGGTTGCTCAAAATTATGTACAGATGTTGTTGTTCTGCAGGTGAAACAAAATCAAAACGTCAGAATCAAAAGTGTTCAAAACAATGAAAACTTTTGTTGTTTTTCTCTACGGTCAGAAGTGAAATATCCAGGTTAAGAAAGTAAAAGTCCACCCCGGTATTTTGTTCCAATCACTTGGTGTTGCTAATTTGCACAATTCTTCAGCCAGGAGGTAGAACTAATTAGTGAAATCAGCTGGCTGAGTTCATGGGTGGAAGAAACACATGGCGGGACGCCTGGAATTTCCACCTCTGTCCAAGTTAGATACTGTTGTTGCTTCTTGCTTCAAACCCAATTAATATTTACCAATGATTGATCTTGACCTCTATGTAATTGAGTCTCCATTGAGAGCTTTTTCAATTACTTTGTTTCTGTTGAAATCTATGGAAGTCTTCTGTGCAGTGTGTTAAGATGTTTCCCACTCAGTAGAATTTAGAGTCAAGTGGACCAGACTGGTCACATGATCATGTATTTTGGTCCTGCCCCTGCAGGTCTGCTGCAGTTTTTGGCTACGCCCCTCCCAGAGGGCGTGATTCATCCCGCTGTGGAGGAGGCCCACATCACCGTGGGAGAGGAGGACGGGGAGCTCCTTCTGCTGGTGGTGCGAGCGCAAGGCCTTCTGGGACGGGTCATGGTGGGCTACAGGACAATACCCCTCACAGCCCTCAGCCCCCAGGACTACGAGGTTATTTTATATTTTTATTATTTTATTATTTCATATAAATATACAAGGCTGGAACTGAGGAACAATGTGTCACCCATCCCCTAATGACTCACCGCTAGTCTTAACTGCTTTTTCTTTTAACACTGATAAAAATATTATTTCACTTTGAGATGTTTTGGGTATTAGTTAGATACTGTAGGTGAGGACACTGAGGTTAATCTCTGATGCATACAGTATATGATTAAAATGTGATCTTTGCAGACCAGTGTAATTCAGTGCCTTGGTTTTACCTAGAAATCAGACAATTTAAAGTCTAAAAATTTGAATAGGAATAACTACATTCACCAGGGGCTTGGGGGGGTGGTCTTTTAATATGTAGATGGTGTTGCGGTTTGTTTTAACTTCATTTTGCACAAGGTTTCTGAAAGCCTTTGGACTTTGAACATTTGAGGTGTTGTTCTAGCGTAAAGGGAGAAGTTCCGGTTGTAACTCATATCACCCCCTGAACAGGACACGGAGGGTGTGCTGGACTTCCAGCCAGGAGAGCGACACGCATACATAAGTGTGAACATCATTGACAACCCCGTTCCTGAGCTGGACAAGGTGTTCAGGGTGGAGCTCTATAACCCAGATGGAGGAGGTAAGAGGCGTGAGGGAACATCTGCTCTGGTTTCTGCCATCTGTTCCTCAATCAGGGTCATGTCAGGTGGTTCCCAAGTGTTTCTTAGCTTTCAAAAAGCGAATAACTGAATGACAAATGACATCATTATAGATTGCCATTTGCCTGTAGTCAAAACCCACACTGTGGCTTGATAAAACCACACAAATAAATTTATTTTCATGTTCAATATTTAGCTCACTTTCCTTTGTTAGAGTGAAGGATGGACATTCGTTTTTGGGTTAGATCACCCAGAGCCCTGTGTTTACTTCCCTGTACTTTATTTCAATACCCCCAGTGCAGGGGTGTCAAACTCTAGTCCCGGAGGGCAGCAGTGTCTCCAAGTATTTGTGGTTTTCTTTCAATTAGCAGCCAACTAAGCCCTTCAGAACAAGGTGTGTGGGTTATTTAGCCAATCAATGACTTAAATTAATCACTGGTGCTGAAACACACCAAAAAACAGCTGTGGCGCTCCAGGACTGGATTCTGACATCTGTGCTCCAGTGTTTCTCCAGGTGTGTGTGTGTGTGTGTGTGCATGTGTTTTAGACCTGTAGTGTGCATGTGAATCCCTCCATCCCCATGATCTAAGGCTACGCTGTTTTTCCCTGGTTACATGTACCTGTGTGTGTCCTATCTCTTTGTGTGATCCTGTCTGTGTGATCCTGTGTGATCCTGTCTGTGTGACCCTGAAGTCGATCAGCTCCTTAGTACTGATGGCAGTGGCAGCGGCGAGGCTGAGGCCGACTTCTTCCTCCCGTCTTTTCACCAGCATGGTAAGACCCCTCCTCTTCACTCCCAGCTCCTCCTACAATTCCAATATAGACTCCTCCCCCTTCACCCCTAAGAAAGAGAGTGTAATGTCGTCATGTCGTCTGGGCATTCTCGTTCACAAAACAGCCTTGCTTCTTGCTTCTCTGTGAGCTTTTGGGAATTGAACAGGAGTGCAGTGCATCTGAGCACCATCCTGCACAGAGCTATTTGTGTTTCTCCGCTCTCCCTCAGCCGCAATGGGCACAGTGGTCACCAAACCGACACCAGAGCTTTTCAGATTTTGTACGATTGATGGTGTTTATGTGGCCACAGAGACATTAAGAGAGACGCCATATCCCTGCTGTGTATCTAGGCTCTCCTGGCATTGCTATTAGAAATCTAATCACCAGCTGTCTGGTCCGGTCCTGTATCTCAGTTTAGCTTGCAAATGCTTCAGCGGGGCCTACTTCTCAACAAACTTGTTGGCGAACATTAAAACCCAATTTAAATGTTTTTGGGGCAGGAACCCATGAGTATTTGGAACCTGCGCCCACCTATAGCCCCGTCTGTTTTTCCTTTCTTCCGGAATCTTTGACACCTCCCATTGGTCGCGGCATATACGAGGCCGCTATTTACATTGTGATGAGGCCAGTGAATAACTGAGCGGAGAATTGTGGGAAAAGCAAATATCCATTATGCAAGGAGACGGCAGCCGTGCCATAAAGAGGTGGTAAGTGGTTTAGAGAAAATGTCACAGACCGCCGTTCCCCATTGTGTTCTGTTGGGGTTGGCCTCTCTCGAACCCGTGCTCCTCTGCAGTAATTCTATTCTTACTGAATGAATCATCTTTAATGATATCTTTTGGGATATCAGTCTTTATGTGGCATGTTATTTCAGGAAGGCCATAATGCATTTTGTTTTGTAATTTTTTTGTTATTTTTTGGTACTAAATTTACTAAATTTATAACCACGAGGGAAGAATGTATTTTTGTATTTTTCTCCCTAAAGCAATGCTGGCCTCTGAATGTTTTTTTTTTTCCTGATTCTCATCCATAACTCTCCACCACTGTTTAATGTGAGTATGAGGAAAGTCATGATGATCTCCTTCCTTAGCCAGCCTAGGCATCGCTTCACACATCACCGTGACCATCGCCGCGTCGGACGACGCCCACGGCGTCTTCGAGTTCAGCAGGGACTCCCTCGACGTTGACGGAACAGAGCCAGACGAAGGCCGCAGCTCTGTCATCCTCCAGGTCACTTTCTGTTTTAGCTCACGAGTGACTGACTCTGTTTGGTTGCCCTTGTTGTATCAAGATCATGGTCAGGACCCAGTCAAAGTGCACTGTGGTTTATTTAGGACTTGAACTGGCAGTGTAGTATAGTGGTTAAGGAACTGTGTGTTTGCTGACTAATTAAATAGTACAAAATAATGAGGTATGGGTTTATTTATTTTTTTGTCTCTTAAATGGGCTGTCTTTGTCCTTAGGTGGAGCGCTCTTTTGGGGCCTTGTCCAATGTGACGGTGTTTTGGGAGGCCGACCCAAGCTCTGAGGAGGACCTCGTCCAGCGGAGAGGAAACGTGACGTTTGGCGTGGGACAGACCAAAGCAGACATCATCCTTCAGGTAGCAGAGGACGACATCCCCGAACTGGACAAGAGCTTCAGCGTGGTGCTGTCTCACGTGTCTGACGGTCGCCTGGGCGTCCAAACTAATGCCACACTGACCATTCTGGCCACTGATGACCCGTACGGCCTGTTCCTGTTTTCGGAGAGGAGCCGCCCTGTCCGCGTTCCGGAGGCCGACGCCGATGTCACCCTGACCATTCAGAGGGAGAGGGGGCTGATGGGATCGGTGAAGGTAACCTATGGGACCCTGGCGGACGGCGACGCCCCGCCTTTCGGCACCCCGGGCGTCGGCAGGGCGAGCGCGGGGAGTGACTTCATCGCACTGATGGGCTCTGTGACTTTCGCAGCCAATCAGAGCGAGGCCAACATAACCCTAAGGGTGCTGGATGATGAGGACCCAGAGAGAGCGGAGTCTATCTTCGTAGCGCTCATCAGTGTCCATCTGGTCAAGGGAGTCCAGGACAGACTAAGTGAGATTAAATCATCGAACATCTCTCTCTCTCTTTCTCTCTCTTTCACTCTCTCTCTGTCTCACAAATGTACTCAAATGCCTTGAATTGTGATTTGCATGTAAAATAATTGTGTATCTGAGGATTTTGTTGTAAAAGAAGGTCTTCTTCTCCAGTCCCGCTCTCCCCCCGCCTCGGCTTTGGGAATGTTGCCGTGGCGCAAGTCATTGTGGAGGCCAGCGACGACGCTTTCGGGGTTCTGCAACTCTCTGCCACCGCCGTGAGTGTAGCTGAGCACTATGTGGGCCCCATCATCAACGTCACGCGCATCGGCGGCATCTTTGCCGACGTGTCCGTCAAGTTCCGGGCTGTTCCCATGACTGCGAGAGTCGGTGAGTGAGCTTTTACTTTACTAACAGAGCATGTCAGGTTAGTGAGAACCTTGCAGAACAAGAACACACAAACCTAAGAAGATTGGATGACCATTTAGACCATCTACGCCAGGGTTATTCAATCTTATCCAAGAAAGGCCAGTGTGACCACTGAGTGACATAGCCTCGCCCTAAAATACCTAATATGACTTATTAAGCATTTGGCTGAGGACGATGAATAGCTTTCATAGTTTGGTTGCATCACAATTTTAAATGTTATGTTAGACAAAGATTCGCCCCACAACAGTCTGTCTCAAAAAAGGCTGGATACTACTGATCTGAGCTCAGCTAATTGTCTCACGACGTGGGCTTTCAGGCTATGTGATTCTATGCAATGCCCCTCCCGTCCCCTGCCACCACCTCATTGGCTATGTCCATATGCCCATGTCCAATCAGGGGACGACTACAGTGTGGCTTCCTCAGATGTGGTTCTTCTGGAAGGTGAGAGCAGCAAACCAGTGCCCATCTACGTCATCAATGACATCATCCCCGAGCTGGAGGAGACCTTCCGCATCGAACTGCTCAATCAGACCACAGGGGGCGCTATGCTAGGGACACCCGCACAGGCTGTCATCACCATCCTGCGCTCCGATGACCCCTTCGGTGCTTTCGGTGAGCCAGGAACCACCAGTTCTGTGCTGTACCTTTAAAATAAGTGTCATAATTCTGGACTGTACTTTAAGATAAGTGACATACTTCCAAGTTGTTTTGCGAGTTGTAAAAGTTGCAAGTATTTTGCAGCCCATTGAGACAAATTTACTCAAAATAAAAATAACAAAACAATACATTTATATTACATGTGTTTCTTTTTATTCATTGACATTTTGTTTTTGTCATTGGCAGTTTTTCAGGCAGTGCCTGTCACTATTGAGGAACCAGGTGCAAACTCCATTGAGGTTAGATTGCCCATAGTGCGGAATGCTGGAACATTGGGCCAGGTGTCCGTGAGGTGGCAGGCGACAATTAACGGGCAGCCAGCTGTTGATGACCTTCGACCCGTATCCGGGGAAGTAAGCTTCGCTCCCGGAGAAACCATGAAGACCCTGAGGGTGGAGGTCTTAGCGGATGACATTCCTGAGATCGAGGAGGTGGGTTTTGTATTGTGATTGGCTTATGTACATGCTAAAACGCAATGTATTTCCCCACAGACTTTTTTGCTAAACCTCTCTCAAGAAAAAGATTCCAAATCTCTCCTGACATTTCCTGGGGGGTATTTCACAAAGCTGAACCTTCCCGAGTCTGGAACATGGACTGACGTAAATAGAGCTGTTCCGGGTTTTATTCAGTGCAGTTATCCAGCTAATTCACTAATTCTGCTTTGTGAAATACCCCCCTGGTTGAATAAAGATTAAATAAATTGAACTCTACAGAGGTTGACCTTTTGTTGCTGTGCGTTTCCAGGTCATCCGCGTAGAACTGACTGGTGCGTCAAACGGGGGGAACATTGGGTATGAACGCAGCGTGAACATCATCGTCCCCGCCAATGATAACCCCTACGGGACCGTGCACTTCGAGCAGTCTGTTTACCGTGTTCAGGAGCCTTTGGAGGGGGTTTACATCACCAACGTCACCATCAGGAGGAGGTTTGGCTCTGAGATTAAAGCATCTGGTTTACACAGCAGAATTATTGTACACACTGATCGTCATTCTAGAACGTGATATCCATCATAAAACATATGCTCTCTCACAAACACACACACACACACACACACACACGTAGACACAAACACAAACCACGCATACCATACGCACACACATATACACATACATACTGCAAAAACACTCAAGCAATTCAGTTAAATAACAGAATTTTTTTTTATTGAGTGCACACATGCACATTCTTGTAAATAGCTTTTGTTGTCGTGTTTTGTAATTCCAGTGGAGGTCACTTTGGGCGGCTGGAGATCCTGTACAGCACGTCAGAGATTGATGTTGTCAGCATTGCTCTAAACGATGGGCAGGACCTCCTCGTATTCTTTGACCAACCAGTGATGGCGGTACCCTCTGGCACCCCCCGCAGGCAGGTGAACATCACCTCCCAGAATCAGCCCCTGGTGGCCTGTGCAGCATTCTGCCTCCGTGAGCGAGCCTGCCAGGCCTTCTCGTTCTCCAATGTCTCCAGCATTGCCACTTGCGATTGGGTGAGCGAGGGGGCCAGCCACCTGGTCAGCTCGCCACGGTTCCTTACCTACATCAAAAACGTCACGGCCACATCCTCCCTGTTCAGCTCTCAGGCCATAGCTGGGACCGATTACCTGCCAGTAACCGGTCAGACGGTCACCATGTTCGACGGGGCGGGAGTCGCCAACCTTACCGTCCCCATTTTGACGGACTCATTTCCAGAGATGGACGAGAGCTTCAACGTCTACATCCTGAAGGTCAACTTAGTCAACGAGACCGTGTCCGCCAGGAACCAACCCACGATAGGTCAGCCGGATTCAGCCATCGTGACCATCGGCATGAACGGGGACGCTTTCGGGGTCTTCCTGCTGTACAGCATCAGCCCCAATGCCTCGGAGGACGGCCTCTACCTGGAAGTAAGGGAGGAGCCCCGCACCTCCGTGCTGCTGGTCATCGAGAGGAGGGGGGGCAGCCTGGGTCGGGTGACTATCGAGTGGAGGTTCGTTGGTGGCACCGCCACGCCCGACGTGGACTTCAGCGGGACAGGGGAAACGCTCACTTTCTTAGAGGGTATGTCTGTGAAACCGAGTGCCATTGTGGACCAAAACACAACCAGTTGTCTTGTTTTTATGAAAAAAATTTTTACTGTGGAAATTTCAAGAAGAGGCAACACTATGAATAATACTCAGTTTTAAGGAGCAGGGTGGAGTATAGTAGATAATGTTTTGACATTACCACGTCCACGGTAAGGTTGTGTATATTAGAGAGAACAGATTTATCTACCATTTAGTCAGCTTGACTGAGGCATGGTGCTGCACACCTTTTCAAGGTTTATTATGATTTTATTTCAGCTGTTATTGTATTTTTATTACGTTTCTATACATGCAATTCTTTTGAAGGGGACCTGAGAAAGACCATTGAGCTCTTCATCGTGGACGACATAGAGCCGGAGGATAACGAGACGCTTATGATCGGGCTTGTGAATACGGAGGGGGGCAGCCGGATCCTCCCCAGCTCCGATACGGTCACCGTGGTCATCCTCGCCAACGACCACGTGGCAGGCCTAGTGGGGTTCCACGCCGCCTCCCGTTCCGTCATCGCTCGAGAAGGTGGGTGCCTCTGCCTGCTCACCACCCTCTTCATCCTCATCCTCATCTTCACAAGCTCCGACGCTATCTCCCTCTCCCACGTCCCTGGCTAACCACGCCCCTCTCATCTGTCTGTGACTATGAGCTCAGCTCACGCTTAGCGTCTGACGTGCAATGTGGAATCTATTCGTTTTCGCTATTTATTTTATAGGTGGAAGTCAGGGATTTCAAACTCAAATCCTGGAGGGCCGCAGTATCTGCTGGTTTTGGCTAAAGAGTCCACATACATCCTGTTTCCAAGAACTAAATGAGCTGTTATAATAGAAAGGAAACTACAAAACCTGTGGACACTGTAGCCCTCTAGGGCTGGAGATTGAGATCTCAGGTGTAAGTGTCTTATAGAATTGTAATTTTAAAAAGGTCTCAAACTCAATTCCTGGATGACTGTGTCTTTGTTCAATTTTTCTCCAACTAATCACCTTAGCCGCATTGGTTCAATTTCAGTTAATGGGTTAACAAGCGGTTTAAGTTACACATCTCAAGTTACAATAGCACAGGATACATACAACATAAAAAATGCCAAACAATGTACATGATTGAGCCGATTTATACATTTAGATCAGGGTTTGGAGGGGGAAATGAGTCCACACACACACACACACACACCAGTCCTCCAGGAGCTTAGTTTGAAACCTCTATTGTAGAAATTAGAAACTTTGTAGTGCACTATAGATATCAGCTACACAATGGACTCCCTATTACATCTGCTTAGAAGTCCAATCTTATCTCTTGTCTAGCAAATGTGAACGAATACCATGTCCTTGGGCATGTTTTACTTTTGTTAGACGTGTGTAAATAATATTTTCTTAGCATGAAGGACAGTTACACCAAGTCACTGTACGTGTGTATGCAATTGTGAATAAACTCTGTAATTTGCCGTAAAGCAGCACAATTACGTTACGGTTTATGTAGATTCAGCTTTAGTGTGCATCCATCTCATTCAGGATCCCTGTTTTGCTTATGGGGGGGGGGGGGGATCAGCGTTGCTTTTCTGTTCTTAAAAAGGAAGCAAAAATGGGCCAGTGAATTCACATAAACCGCCACCCCACTGTTCCACATGCACAGAGTGTGCTGTAACACGATTAACCAGTAGCAGCCAGTTGATTGGTAGGCCTTACCAACCAATCAGAGCTTAATAACCATTAACCTTTGCCACTAACTTAGACAAACATGGCGTTTGAATTGAATGAGTTCATGCTTGGCTGGGGTTATTTATTGGAAAGGAGAGCATTGTGTGCCTTTTGCTACTGGTTAATTGTGAATTAGGAAAAAGCATGAAATGCAGATCATGGTGACTCTGACGCAAATATTAAAATGGCTAATTATGGAACCGATATGAATCCACAGGTTTCCACAGCCTTTTGATCTGTAATGATTAAGGAGTATAAGTGGGTGATGCTATTTGTTTAGCTCCTTGCTTCAGGTCTTACCGTGCTGCAGTTTCAAGCTGAACTGTGTAGTATGTACTGGCCCAAAAGCATACAGCTTGCGACACTAGCAAGATGCCGCATCTAGAACTGCTTTGACTGAATAAAAACTGAAAAGAAGGTGCTGACAGTGTCAATTATATCCATGTGTTCTTTTTGCACTTAACCTTCTCCCATCATTGTGCATTTATTATTTTTGTGTTTTCTCTGTCACATTTACAGTTTTCATTGAGAAATTTACAATATAGAGGCACCACTGTGGTTTATATCCTTTTAGTATTAGGCCGAGACAAATTTAAATTTGGTTATGCATTCGGTGACATTCTGTTAGAAGCTCTAAGTGCTCTTCAACACACTAGCACTACATGCCAAGAATTTGTGAAAGTGGTTGAGCGACCTGGGACTCACAGTTTTCCCCGAGTGTTCAGCTAAGAACTGGACACGGCCCGCCGCCGCGATTAAGCATGCGCTATGTGAAGAAACGTGAGTCCGCATGCGACGCATTCCTGCGACAGGTGGTAAATGCGGCAGGTGGCATGGCTTTTTTGAATGCATAACAGAACACTTTAATTCTCTTTGCGGTGAATCCTAATACCTCTGACTAATGGTGCGTTCAGTCAAACAGCCCCTCGGGACCCAGAAACCAATCCACAGAGAGAGGGGCATAATCAGAAGAAGTGCTCTTCCCTCTGAAGAGATGACAGATCATGGCCTCTTAAATTGCGGAGGATTTCAGGTTGGGACTGCTATAAGAAACAGTTGTGTCCCTCTTGCAAATGAGTAGCTCCCTCAAAAGACAGATGGAGTAACAATGTTTTTCCACTAGTGGGCAAAACTCATGTAATGGTATCTGTTCAGACTTCTGTTAAATCACTCATTGAACCTTTATGTAAATGTTGTCATAAAACTCTATTTAGGCGATGGTGAGTTATGTTTCAAGGAGATTGGGGGGAAGGGTTTGCCTGGATGAGACATTGGTCAGGTTTTTGGCAAAAGTGGCTTGTGCATGAATTGCTGCAGGATTGACAAAACGTGCCGCCATCTCTTCTGAATAGTTCTATTATTGCAGTGTTGGTATTCTTCTTAAGGGGCCTGTACATACACATGCAAGAAATGTTTAGCATGTTTTGCCATTTCAAACGACTTCACTCTTCCTTGGTGTCAGTGCTGTGCTGTTTTTTTTTTTTATAAATGAAAACAAAGCCCTTCATGTTACAGTGAGTACCTTACCTTCCTGCATGACCATGGTGCTTCTGCTATTACCTGGTTCACACGTAGGTGTTCATTTCTGCGTTATGCTGTGCCTCCTGTTGCCTCGCTTTTTGTTTCCTGGTTCAAAGTTGCCTCTTTTGATTGGTTGAAAATATGAAAGGCTTTGACTGGAGCGTTACAATAGCTGAAAGCTGTATCTCAGATTGCGGTACTTGCTGTAAAACCCATTTTAAGTATGTAATTATATGGGCCCATTTTAAGTATAGTTTTACATGCAGACAGTCACATGATGAACATCTAGAGTGTCTTATTTGATCATGAATTCCCAGCGATTCTCGGTGTGCTCCCTTTAGGCTTCCTCAGTGCGAGGTGTTTTGCCCGAGTTGTGTGGCGTGTTCTTGGTTGACGGCTTTTTAATGCAGTGTGTGGCCATTTGAAGGAGAGCTCCTGCAGCTTCTGGTGGTGAGGACGGCTCCAGGGCGCGGGAACGTCACCGTGGACTGGAGGATCCAAGGCCAACGCGTCGCACAGACGTTCGTGGAAACCTCCGGGGTGCTCTTCTTCACTGAGGTGAGAAACCGAGGCAAACAAACACGCTCTTCCTCAGCACGGTGCACTTTGCATTACATCACACTGCATGTGTTTTCAGAGTGAAAGCCTTTGTATTCTCTCATAGCCTTTTGCATTTGTAAATGGGGTACAATATTTGTAGGTGTGTTTAATGGGTGTTTGACTGTTCATTGTGGCTGATCGTGGCATTACTTGGTAGGTGTTTATGTTTGATTTGTGTTTGGCTGTTCATTGTGGTTGATAAGAGCACTATTCGTTAGGTTCGTATGTTTGAGTGGTGTTTCACTGTTCGTCATGGTTGATCAGGGTGTGCTGAATGACACCATAGTCCTGCAGCTGCTGGAGGATGGAGCGCCAGAGGACAAAGAGGAGTACACAGTTACCCTGTCTAATATCCGCACACAAGGTCAGTCAGTGTGAGCCCAATCTCCCCGTCTCTGTGTTTGTCAATTAGCATGTGCTCAGTCACTGTGCCACTCTGCTCCTGTATCATGTCAGTCAGTCAATAAGTCTAAGCTCAGTCATTCTGTAACTGCAAATCTGTGATGTTTTTACCCAGTCAGTTTTAGCTTGTTCGCACCCTTTCTTCATTTTCTCAGTCACTCACCGTGAGCTCAGTCAATGTCTTTGTGTTTTCTGAGTCAGTCACTCTGTAGCTGTTCTTTCTCAGTCAGTCAGTACATACTGTCTCCCTGTAGCTGTGCTTTCTCAGTCAGTACTTGCTGTCTCTTTCCCTCAGGAGTGATAGTGACAGGTATGGCAGCGCTGGATATGCAGGGGCGCGAGGCGGTGGTGACGGTACAAGCCAGCGACGAGCCGTTCGGTCTGCTGAGCATGCCGCCCTCCTCTCGCAGGGTGTCCACAGAGGAGGGCAACGTCACCCTCACCATCTTCGTCAACCGCGAGTTTGGCGCCTCAGGTCAGTGCCTGCTGTGGATGGAGCTGGCGGAGTCCGGTAGAACAGAAACCGCCATCATTATGTAGGGCTACAAAAAATGCTTCAGTTTTCAGAGACTGCCCTCTTCAACCCCCCTTCTGTGACATTACAAAGCTAATATCCGTCAGACTTACTAAGTTCACTGAAATCTATCACTGAAGAACATCCTGGTTGGACATTTTGACAATCACAAAAAAATACCATGAGTTATTTCTTTTCATATTTTTGGCTGTGGCAACTGCTTCAGAACTGGTGTGAAAAACCAGAACAGTAGCATAGCATAGCTTAACAGAATTATAGAAGACTTGACAGTCTAAATGCCTTCGCATACTGCTCCATGAACAGCCTCATATAGTGGATAATGGCTTTTCCAATGCTCTCCTTGCAGGGGTGGTCAACATCAGCTACGAAACGGTGAGAGGGTCACTGCAGGACCTGTCTCTGACGGAAGGGGCCCTGGCCGACCCGGGCTTGGACTTTGTGCCTGTGTCAGGATACGTGCTGATGCAGGACGGACAGACCTCCGTGGCCATCACCATCACTATTCTAGACGTAAGACAGCCTCTGTAATGTAATGTAATGTAATGTAAAAGACAGCCCCTGGGGCCAGTCCACCACTTACTGTCATTTAACCAATTTGGCTGACGCTCCGTTTCCAGTCCTGTGAGTGTTATCGCCATGAAGAGTGTAGAATGTCTATGTAACACTGGAGTCCAGTCGCTCTGCTTAGTTCTGTTTATGTGCAGTGCGCATGTAGTGGTACTAAAAGTTTGGTCTGAGAATATCAATAGGAGCACAGCTAATGCCACAGAATGAAAGGGTTAGGTCAGTACCGTTGGATTAGACTGTACTTGTATTAGTGCCATGCAAAGCTCAAGCCTGTATTGTGTTTTTCTTTCAGGACGACATCCCTGAACTTCAGGAATTCTTCCTGGTCAATATCACGTCTGCAGTTCTCATCACAAACCTCGCGTCCCCCCCTAAATTAGGTACCTCCTGCCAAACAGTCTGTTTGCTTTTGCTCTGATAATGAGCAATATTTTTTTCAATCAAGTCTTCAAGCTTGCACTTTATTTTTGGTATTTAATTCATGAGAGATATATGATGTATATTTTGTTATATTATGCTGCGTATTATGTGCTGTGCCACTCCATGTTCCCATGATTCACTGATCTGTTGCCATTTCCTTCTCAACTTTCAGCTGTCCGAAATATTTTCTCAGCTATATGTAAAAAATATATTAGGGAAAAGAATCTCCTCTCTGATTATTTGCACACTCAACCTTGAAATCATTCATTTGCATTGTTTGATATTCAAACACTTTCCAGTTAACAAAAGAATATCAGTTCATCTATTTAATTCTTTCTCATAAATATTCACAGAGATTTAAAAACCCAGAATCATTTGTTGACATTATAAATAGAGTCTCATGCAACACTTGCCAAAAAAAGCAAAATAAATGCTTGCTTGATTGAATGTTCAGTATTGGAAGCCAAATATCAATTTAATATAAATACACATTCGTGTAATATACATCTGCTCTCTGTTAATTTTCTGTGCTATGACTGTGGCCATTTAATTCCTGCTTGCCTATCCCGTGCTTCTCATTCTCTCTCTCCTTTCCTGTGTCTTTCTGCCATCCTTCCTTTGTTTCCATTTGGATGTGTAGATGTGGTTCATTATACACTAAAAGGTAATGACAGACAGTCACTCTGTGTAGTGCTTTGTGTATCCTAGTACAAGGTACAATGTTTGTAATGCCCTGTAGGCTGTCATTGTTTTCAAATGTTTTATTCTTTTACACATTTTATAGATTAATTACTCTAGCTATCAGGGGCGTGTCTATGGGTGGGCTGGGGTGGGTATTGCCCACCCAGAGATAAGCCTTGCCCAGCCAGAGAAATCGTCTGCCCATCCAATGAAAACTCTGAAAAAATCACCGTTATAACTATTTTTTTGAGCGTTCATAGTTTTCTGTAATTTTGTCATTGGTCATCCAAAAATGCACTGCTTTCCTATTGCCCATTTTGAAGCCAAATCCAAAAAATAAAATGATTCGGCCAATCATAAAAATGCCACATCAAAATAATATATTTCTCTAATATCTGATTGGTTGGTTTGGCCTTATAAAACTTCAGTTTCTTTGATCAATCTATGCTGTCTCTTCATGATAACTGTAACTGTTACGCATTGCTTAGGATATAATATTCGCTACCCTAGCTTACTCAGTGAGTTGAGGATAGTGGCGAGAATCTCCGTCTGGGAGATTAGATTTTAAATAGATTGATTACATGTTGCATCTAGCCTAGTTGTTATAGCTGCGTTTCTGCAAAACATCTGCAGCATTGCACTAGCTGGCTGCACTTGTGTGTGCGGCGTCTGTGTGTGTGTGTGTGTTAGCTAGCCTACTGCTGTGTGTTGGCTAGTCAGTGGAGTGGCTAAAATATAAATGAAAATTATGAGCCAGTTACAGTAACGTAGTAATCTAAATAGAAAATAGCACAACGTGACTGAAATGATGAAGGAATATAGCTCATCTTTAATATACTACTTTCCAAGATTAGATAATGGTTTGGCATTATTGGGCATAAATAAAGTTGTCCTCCTATAAGATGAGGAGGAGTGGAGATGGGTTTACGATGTAATAAAAATTATCGTATTCACTAATATACTGATTAGCCTATGCTTTAGCTTTATATGAAAGCATCTCAAATCTCATCTAGGGCTTTGAAAAAAAAACTTCAAAATGTTAATAAATTTTATTTTAGAAAATGCCCTGTGTGAGGTTGTGTAGAAATGCAGGAAATGAGTTTTAAAAGGCTCAAATTTTTGTGAGGGACAACCGCCAGACCCCCGCTACTTCGTCCCCCCCTTGTGCCCCACCCAATCAAAGCAGTCTAGAAACGCCCCTGCTAGCTATAGTTACTCTAGTCTGAAATTCATGGGAGACAATGTGCTGCAGCTGACAGTTCTGTCGGTGGTGACAGCCAGAACCGTTTTGATTGATTGTGTCCTAAATTGAAGGACACTTTGGATCAGCAGGTTTTGTAACGGAGTCTGGTGTGCGGTCAGCCGGGCCAAGCCAAACAAAACCAGGGCGGCACATGTCTGGCCCAGAGAGCCAGTGTTATTGGCAGAAGCCTCTTAGCACGTGTTTCGCTTGAGAGAGCCCTTCACGCTATCGCCATAGAGCCTTCTTCTCTGGTACAAAGGCTGTATGACCACAGACACGCTGATTGTTCCCAGATACGCAGGGCCTCGTGGCGGAGATCACCATCGGCGCCAATGACGGAGTCAGAGGAATCATCGGGTGGCAGAGGACGGAGTACGTATCGCTAACACACCGCGGACGACCTCTGTGGGGTCGCTCGTCACAGACGTCATTTTGGTTATAAATCTTGCTGTTATGCTGTATCCGTGTGTTTGTTCATTAATGTTATTTCATAACTCCATGTTGCTGTTGGAAACATTGGGGCTTCATCTGATGTGTTTTTTTTGTACCTTCCTCACGTGTGCTGACCTCTATATCTGTTCCCCTCTTCAGTTTTGAGGTCAACGAGACAATGGGGGTACTGACGCTGGTGGCCTACCGTGATGCGGGGATGTACGGGAACGTCTCGCTCTTCTTTTACGCTCAGAACCTGGAGGCGCAGAAGGGCCTGGACTTTAACGCCACGTCAATGGTAGGCCTGAGGTCCTGTCTCCTTGTTGTTGTGTTTCGGAGCACACTTTACAGCTCCTGTTTAACAGGAAGTAGTTAAAGTTAAATAGCTGTTACCTGAATGCCCCCCACTGTGTGTGGCTCGTTACCTACCCAGTATCATGCCGAGGGACACAGCAAAGTTCTTTGTGTTAAATCCACTGACAGTATTTATATGAGTCCAGTAAGAACAATAGACACTCTGTTAAGTTGTCACACTGAACATCTTTCTTTGTACACACTTTCTTTTTTCCTATGCAATACACTTAATGCAGAAATGGCCAGATGCCCCTGCTTTAAATGGCCGATCATAGAACCCATGGAGTAGCCTAAGGAAAGCTCATGCTAGAAGAAGGCTCATGTTTCTTAGAAGCTAATTTAAGCTGTTTTTGCCTCCAAAGTCCTGCAAATGAGGCATCCAGGCATTGAGTGTAATGCATACAATGATGTGTGTACATTTCACAGAAAATCAAAATAAAACAAACAATGGAAGTAATATAAAAACAAAATAGACTAAGGTGATCTTTTTGGAAACGGGACCCAGACCTATGTCACTATGTTATGTTGCTCAAGCTAAAGTAAGCTACACTGAAATTATACGATACCAGAGCTGTAGAGTTGCTTTTCTTTCAGCGATGAGAAGGGGTTTTTCTCTCACCACACAAACCTGTTTAGACCTGGTCTGTGATTAAAATACATATTCCGCCGATCGCCACACCCCACAGTTGGTTTGCGGCCTTTCATCCAGGCTAACTGGCGTCTGTGATTACACTCCGCCTAAATGTCTTAATCAGATGTGCTCGTTTCGCAGATCCTGCACTTTTCTGACGGAGAGGCGCTCAAGTTCGTTGAAGTTCAGATACTGGATGATAACATCCCTGAGGGGGATGAGAAATTCCAGCTCATTCTGGCCAATCCTTCTTTTGGACTGGAGCTGGGGCACAACACTACAGGTACCTGTGATTATATGTTAGTCGTGTGGAATTACTGTGTACACACACTTAATGTATACTGTGGAGATGAAGCACGCCATTTAGGCCTGCTATACCATATTGACTCCATTATTTATCCATTATGAGACTTGCTTTTATACTGCCAGACTTTGAAGCAGTGATGAAGGGTTGAAGCTTCATGAAGCTTGTCTGAATAAATGTTTTCTGCTGTAGCAAGGAAGTCATTTTGATTGGTTCAAATAAACCACATATAGAAAGGTTATTGTAAGTCCACTTGTTATGGGACTCAGGAAACTTCAGTTTCACACTATTACTTAATGAACGATCATTCCTTAAATCATGAAATATTGTAATTGGCACCTCGTTCGTAAAGGTTGGCAGAGAATTGCTTGTATTTCACCCATCCAGTCTGCAAATTACCTATGGCGGCAACTTTTTAGCTTCAGCTAACCGTCATCTTTCGGTCCGCAGCGACGGTGACGATCCTCACCAGCGACGATGGCCACGGCGTGATTTCTTTCAATGGCACAGAGCACTTTCTGCTCCAGGAGCCCACGTCCCTGTCAGGCCTGGCGCAGAGCGTGGCCACCCTGTACGTGGTGCGCGACCCACCCCAGGGCACTTTCGGCACCGTCAGCGTCCAGTTCCTCATCGCCGACGCCAATGGGTCCTTGTCCACCGGCGACCTGGTGCCCTCACAGGGCTTTGTAGTCCTGGAGGATGGCGTGAGGTTCAAGGTAATGAGAAAGGAATGCCAATTTTGGGTATTTCTGAATGAAGAGCTGTTCATTTAAATATATGCCATGTGCTTACTTTGAGAATATGATTCAAGGTTTTTTTGGAATAGTTCACTTAATAAATTAATTAATAACTTTAATAGTGATTACGATGATATTTGATAGACAAGCGGAGAGAGTGATGTTGATCGTGGAATTTACAGGTAGATATGATATTATGAAGATACTAACACAGCTATGTGGTCCCTCAGGCCCTGGAGATCTGGGCGGTTCTGGACGAAGAGCCGGAGGTGAACGAGACCTTCACCGTGACCCTGTCCAACCCCACAGGAGGGGCGCGACTGGGCCAAAACCTGCAGACCACCATCACAGTCCTTCAGAACCAGGCGCCCCTCGGTCTCTTCCGAATCTTCCCCTCTGAAAACAGGTGGGGGCTCTGCCCCAGGCTGGTACTCTGCTAACACACCACAGCAAAAAAACTGAACAAAAAAGGAGAAAAAAATAGGAACAAAAACAAAAGAAATGATTAAGTATTGAAACGCTCTTTAATTTCCTGAGTCCAGCACTTTGTAAAATGGTATCTTAGTAAAAATGTTCTGATCAACATTTATGATGTTTTTGCATTATTTAGTATAACAACACCTTTTTGTAACATTGTTTCCGGTTTTTATCCTCCGCCTCATGTTTCTTTGCTGAAGTCTTCATTTTTGACAGCATAGTGTAATAGCCCCTTCTGAACTGACTCCAGGGTGTTTGTGTGTGCATGCGTGTGCGTGCGTGCTTGCATGCGCGTGTCTGCAGGACGGACACGGTGACCGTGGAGGAAGGGAACAGGACCGTGTTCTTCACGGTTTCCCGCAGTAACGGCCTGGAGACTGCTGTCAGCGTAGAATGGGAGACTCAGTCGGACACGGCCTTTGGCATGAGTAAGAGAGCCTGTGTGTGCCAAAAGACTCCATCAGATAACAATCTCAAAGCTGCCGTATTTACCAGGCAAATCTGAGTTTAGCCACTTTACACGAAAATCGAATCCATCGCATTGCAGAGCCTAATCCGCAAATTAAGCAGTTGTCACTGCATATTTAGCACTTGAAACCATTTGAAACTTTTGCAGATTATTTATGTATTCACAATATGTTTAATCTAATCCCTCGACTAAATTTTTGCAGCATAATTGATTGTTAGTGTGTCATCTAAACATTACAAAGTTTGCAAATAGTAGTATTGTTCACTGAATGCTTGATTGAAACCCATGAAACATTTCTAAATGAATTATACATTATTAGGGCATTTCATCCAAAAACCTCATTTACAAATGAGTTAGCGGCCATGTTTCTCCCCAAACCATCACAGGAAGCTGAAATGAGGTGCAGGTCTCTTGAAAATTTTATATTTTATCTCATGAGACTAACCTGGATAAATAAACTTCAAACAAAATAAAATTAAATAATAGTGTTACTGCATCACATAGAATTATGAATGACACGTTTCCTTTTTTCATTTCAGAGGGAGACCTCCCAGTTCTGGCTGTGTTTCAAAGATTCCAGGAGACCCTCACAGCTGATTGGTGCGATTTGCCAAATTGGGACCCACCCCTGGCCATGAGACTGGGGAGGAGCCTCTCTGGAAGCTCCGCCCACACCCTGGCTACTCTCTACAGATGGCAGGGGATCTTTGTGCCACTGGAGGTACATCACATTGCAGTGTATTACATTCATGCAGCATTACTTGCAATGTAAAGGCCAGTTTATAGTCCAGCGACAAGAGTGTCGCTGTGACCGACGACGTGCCATGGATGTCGCTGGACGCAGCGACATTTGGTTTATACTTCAGGCGACTGTCATCATGTGGTCACTGCGACGGTTGCTGAAGATGGCGCTGAGACATAAAATAAATTAAATTTTGATCCTGTCGCTGCCTCTGTTAAAGTAATATTTGTCTCGGACAGTGTTAACTTACTATCTAGCACATAAGGTAACTGTTAATGGACAGATTTTTTTGTTGTAAAACTTTGCGTGCAGCCATAGGGTATAGGCTTACCTACCCATAGCTTACCTACCTAGCAAATGCATGAATAGCATTATAAATGAGCACAATTGAATATTATTATTATTAATAGCCTAATAATAATAACAATGTAATTTCACAGATTGATGCTGAGCTAGACTGTGTTGAGAAAACGTGACAATCCAAAACGAGAAGCAGCTCGCTTCCAGTGCTACAAGTTACCAATAGCCTATTAGTCTGTAGGCTATTGTGAATGGTTACAAAGACACGTTTGTAGCTTGACTGCACATTTGTAGCGTTGTAGGCGCCTGCATTGCAAAGTTATTTGCTTTCGCAGTAACTTTTTTTTTTGAAGCAGCAGACATAATCAGCTGTAGCCTATTAAAGCTGCTTTTTTTCTTCCTCCATTGTTCCCTAAACTGTCGCTGGAGTGCGTTTATACTTTTTGCGAATGACAACGACCACAGTGTATGTAGAGCGACAATAGAATGTTCATGAAAGTTCTGCGATTTCAGTCGAGCGACACACTGTCGCTGGACTATAAACATACAGTAGGTGCATCCAACTGAGTTATGTGAGCAATATAGCCAGACCTGGCTCACAACATTCCCAGACATGTAACACCACTAATGCACTAAATGTAGGTTACCTATGCCAACCTAAAGTCATGATACAAATCATAAATACATACAGAGGAACATTTACCTTAGACAGGATGTGCTGGGGGAGGTTCATTCAGGTAACCTTGATCTGTCAACATTTCTCCCACAACGTCCCCTTCTTGCAGAGAAACTTCCTGGAGCTGGCTGTTTCTCTGTGGCGATTGGTGCCATTTAATCACACGATGCTCTAGAAGGCACACTCATGGTCCGTATCTGTCTCTTTGTGGTGTTAGTTTGTAACGATCCAGGACCCCAAGAAGTGCACTGGCTTCACCGCAAACAGCTCCATCTCCTACATTGCCATCTCTCATGGGGGCAGTCCTGAGTCCAGCGCCGCGAACGTCAGCTTGTTCCGCCTGCAACCGGATTTGAACCTCACACTGGTGAGTCTAAAATACGCACCTGTGTCCATCTTTTATCCGCTTCACTGACTCACTCTTGGTTGGGCATTGTTTCCTGGATCTTGGTTTTTTACACATATCATATTTTTTAGGAACAAACGTTGAGTGTCGATGCTCATGACATCAAATACTTCTCAGTGGGGAGTAAAGACTATTTGATTGCATCAAGCCAGGTAAGTGTGGGAACCCTACATATATGTACAACTTGACTAAAAAAGAAGGGCTATAACTGTACTGTAACATTATATAATACATGGAAGCATTTACATCAAAATAGGGCTAATGTGAAGACGGTACATAGAAAACGCATGGTGGCTAGCAAGGTATGAACTGCTCATTTCATGGTCTGCAGCATTACAGGTCACGCTCGACCATGTTCTGTCAGATGTAGTGGATGAGTCATTCTCTGTAATGTCTTAAAATATGTCCAGAGATATTATATAGTTCAACAGAGATGGTCCACTGGCACTCTTTTAACATTGAAAGTTATTTTACAGGTTATTGTTCCATATTGACAGAGTGCTTCTGTTCTCTGTGTTCTTATTACTTCCAATGGCTCGAGATGCAATATGATGAGACCATGGAAGTTTCTGTTCTTTTAATGCAGTGGTCCCCAACTCTCTTCCTGGAGATCTACCATCCTGCAATTTTTCACTTTAACCCTACTTTAGCACACCTGATTCTACTACTTAGAAGCTCAACAAGATCTCTAGCTGTTGAATGAGGTGTGCTTTGTTAGATCTTTGGTAGATCTCCAGGAACAGGGTTGGGGACCACTGTTCTAGTGTAACTTTTTTGATATGTCCACAGGTCTTTGTGGGGGCAGAGGGCCAGTTCACGCCCCACCAGGACCTGGAGCTCCAAGAGGTGTTGAGCACGTCCCTGTTCCGACGAGGGCGTGTCCTGCACCTGGCCGTGTGTATCAGGAGAACGAACGACAGCTGTCTCCTTTACCAGTGGAGAAACGGGCAGTTCCAGAATCCACAGCCTCTTCCTGCCAACAGTCCGATTAAACAAGTGGAGTCGTTCCGCTTGGCGGGCAGCCTCTACTTGCTGCTTGTTACTGAAGGTGACCTTTCTATGATCTTTCATATAAAGTGTTTTGCATGGTTTTTTCTATTTAGGTTCATATTTTAATATATTATTTTAGGGCTTTTCAGATTTTTATTGGACAGCATGGTGAGAGAGGGAGAGACATGCGACAAAGGCCGTGCGGCCGGATTCGATCCACTGACGTTCGATCCTCTGAATGAGAATGGACGGTGCTCTACAGGCAACGTCACTGAGACGCCCCTATCGGTTCTTTTTAGAAGCAGATTGCTTCTCGCTTTTGAAGCCCATTGTAATTTTTTTGCTTGGCGGTTGACTTTGTTTCTTCTTAATTCAGCCTTGCCTTTACTTTATGAAGTGGCCTGTGTGGTGTGGAAATTATGGTGTGGATTAGAGTGAGACAGTTTTCTGATGTTATTCGGAGACCACAAGGACACAGTGTACAGACAAAAAGCAAGCGACGAAGCCGCTAGCAATCGAACAGCTTCTTCATGTTCAGAAGCAGGATTTAGCTCGCCAACCCCAAAAATCTTTGAAGCTCCCGTCAATCGCCAGCTTCAAACCTGGATCCGGAGCGTATCACTTACTTTGGTTTTCCGGAAAGGGACGACGTTTGACCGCAGTTGAACGCGAGGCTTGTCATTTGCCGTGGTCGGGTGGGCAACATTTCTGAGGGCAGCCCAGCCCTTGTGTGTGTGTCAATGGAAAGATTATAAACAACTGTGACAGTGCTCAATATGTACTGTTGGTAAAATAATATCTGTATTCACTAAGAGACAGACAGAAAGCTGGCCCTGGGAACATGTTCATGTTTCAAAATGTTCACAGACCACAGACTGGAGTTAACAGGCACATGAATTTTTCCTGATTGAATCCTGAGGTTGACTGCAACACTGTTCTTACAGTACGCCTTCAGATTTAATCAGACACTGAGGCACTTCGACACAAGCAGTAAGAAACACACATAGGAAACAACAAACTGATTATATTAGAGCACATTTCTTTATTGTCGTTGTTGGAATAGCTTTGCATCAGTTGCATCTCTATCTGGAAGTCGCAAAAAATAAATGTAACCAACCAACCATTATGTTCATTTAGCAGATACTGTTATCCAGAGTGACTTTCAATGTAAGACAATGCAAGCGCACCACCTTATAGGAGCAACAGTACCTCGCCAGACCTGGTTGGTTGAACAAGTTTCCCAGACTAAGTATGCATGCAATGTGCAGCAATGAATATACAGAAATAATATTAGAACTAGAACTAATTGCAGTATGCTTAGCTGGAGGTTTAAACCGCTAGACCACAGAACTACATTACAACTCGAACAGCTGTCCGAATCTGTGAAATAAGGATTAGCTGTTCCGGTTATAATGTAGTACTGTGGTGTGTAGAGGTTTAAACTCTAGCTAAGCATGCTGTAATTGAGCCCAGGGGTTTCTGTGTGCAGGAACTACATGACGAAAACAAATCATTAGTGCGTTCTGACCAAACATCGCATTTCCTGTGTGAGTGTGAGTGTGTGTGTGTGTGTGTGTCTTTCTCATTCCGCATGCATACTTTTTCCAGCGGGGCCCAGTTCCAGCTGTGAAGTTCTGGTGTGGGGCCCCCGGCAGTCTTCCTTTGAGCATGCCCAGTCCATCACCTTCCCCAGCCTAGTGTCAGCCCACAGCTTCACCCCACCCTCGGGGATAAGTGAGTACCAATCAGAGTCACGCCCTCCCACATGGCCTGCAGCACAGATATCAATTCCACATTCGCCAACAGAATATATTATTTAAAAAAAGAATACAAAGGCATGTGCTGAAAATATATTTGGAATTATTTTATGTAATTTATCCAGTGTAATACATATTTATCCAGTAGCTTCAAATGACATAAGTTATGCAGCTTTAACACAGAATTTCCACAGCAGATAGCTGTAGAAACAGATAGATAGCTGTACAGATTCTTTACACGTGATAAAACGGTAGATCAGTGTAGTTTGTGTTAAGTGCAGCAGCTTTAAGAGAATAGTATGGTGTAGTCTTTTGCATGTTCATAAATAGTTTATACACTGCTGCCTTCTTGGACAGGTCTCACTTGTAAAATAGATTTTCTAATCCCAATTAGACTAACTTGGTTAAATAAAGGTAAAATATATATATTTTTAAAGTTTATATACTGAGCATACTAACAACATTTTGGCCTCTGTCAGCACACCTCTTGCTGGCCGGTGGCAACGGGTCGGCTCTGTATTCCTGGATGTCTGAACTTAACCAGTTCTCCATGGTACTGGAGTTCCCTGCTGCCCAGCAGTTCCTGTCCCTCCCTCTCACCGAGCTCAACACCACAAAAAGCCTCATCGCTGCCACGGGGGACTCTGACTCCACTATCTACGAGCTGACGTCCATCTCTAACCAGTCTGATTTCATACCCAGGTACTGGGATTACTGGGGCACTGTGACTAAGATGGCCACTGGATTGCCTCACAGGATAATTTTAAAAAAACACAAAGTAAATAAATTAAAAGTACATTATTTAAAAAAACTACAAAACAAAACTGCAGTTTTTCACAAAATTGCACAGTGACACAACCCTGTTTCTTAATAAATTGGCCTCCTTCCACTCTTAAACAGCTGCTTTTAATTCACGTTAATTATCAGCAGGTGTGCAGCTAGGTTACAGCCTTTGACACACAGGCAATTTGTTTAAGGTGGAACTGGTAATTGTAGCACAGAGTTGATTGAAATCGGATGACATATCAAGGCATGCTCCCTTGATACATTCAAACATTTCAATCATTAAAAGGAAAGGTTCGTGGTGAAGAGGAGGCATTCCACTTCAGTCACATTTAATTTTCTGAGTAAATTAGTGATCATAGTCGCTGAGCGCTGGGTTTCCCTGACTGAACCTGAAACTGGATCAAGAAGCAGTTCTGTGGCACAGACTGGTATTACTTTATTGTCAAAGTAATTATTGTCAGTTTGATGGTTGTCTTTCTTCTTTGACATTTGGGCTGTGTCCGAATCACCACCCTTCCATACTATAAAGTAGGCTTGTTGAGTAAACAGGATGAGAAAGTCGTTAAGTAGGCAAAATTATATTCGGGAGCACACTCTTCAAGAAGTATGCAAACACTTAAATATGACACGCAGCTTCGTTTTAAAAAATGAGATGCAGTTTCGCTGGCGTTTTCCTTCAATAACAACAAAAACACGTAACATGGCCACGCAAGGGTTGGACGTCTTGCAACAGTTCCGCAGTATGGTTAGAAAATACTATGGACAATTATTTTTGCGTGCTGCCCGTTGCGTACTAAAAAGTGCACATTACACAGCACACAGCAGGACACAGTAGATAGTGCTCTGATTCGGACACAGCCTTGGTGTTGGAAAGGTTGTAAATGAGCTTGTTGAGGGCAAGTTTTTAATTCACTGGCGTGAGGCCGTGGGTGTTCTTCATTGTTCATGTTAAAATCTGTAATAAAAACAGTTTTGAAAAAATGTAGATTTCTGACACCCCTGACATGTCTCTCATCCTCCATGAATTCTGGTGAGCTGTATTTTTTTGTTGACCTTATTTGTATTTATTTTTTGGTTTAATTTTCCTGCCATGAAGCAGGTCCTCCACCCCCCCCTTTTTAAATACATCTCTGCCTCTCCTCCTTCAGTTCTGGGGAGCTGCGGTTTGAACCAGGAGATGGCGAACTGGAGATTGCGGTAACCGTCCTCGATGACAACGTCCCAGAGGAGGAGGAGTCCTTCCAGGTCAGCCTGAAGAACCCGAAGGGTGGGGCAGAGATCGGCTTCAGCGGTCACGTGACCGTAGTCATCCCCGCCAACGACGACGCCTATGGAATCGTTGGCTTCGCGCAGGTACAGGCACCTGGGTCGACCTTGATTCAAAGACCGACGAAATCACGCATTTTTGTATGTCTGTTCGTTGTTTGACGTCTTGAAGATTTTTTCACTCTCACCACAATTTTGATTCGTCCCAGAACTCCTTGTCTAAGGACGTTGATGAGCTGGAAGATGATAACCTAATTTCTCTGACCATTGAGAGGAAGAGAGGGACTTTCGGGAGGCTTACATTGTACTGGGTAGCCAATGGGAGCCTGAACGATATCTTCCCCACGTCTGGAGTGGTAAGAAACTTTTCATTCTACCGGAACTCCTCAAAACACATCGAAGAACACCAGGGACAAGTGTTTCAAAACATGACTTTTGCCTTTTAGCTTATAATGGATAAAGTTAGGATATGTTCTGGGGAAACCTGATCCTAGATCAGCAATCTGAGACACTTTATGATACAGAACTTTATGAATAACAAGCCAGGGCCCCGTTTCCCAAAAGGATCTTAGATAAAGATCATCTTAGGCTATTTTGTTTTTATATTACTTTCATTGTTTGTTTATTTTCCGTCATTTATATTTTTTATGTAATGCCAGTCGATTTGAATAATTTTAATATTAAAATTAATAAAGCACAAACACAAAACACAAGATGATCTTAAGATGCTTTTGGGAAACAGGGCCCAGCTCTGTTATTTAACTGCTATTAAGCATCCCTTCAGGTTTCTCTGAGAGCCAATCAGTAGGTCTTTGATTTGGTCTGAGTTAACGATGTTACATTCTCAGGTGACGTTCTCAGCCAGCCAAGCGCTGGCGGTTCTCTCGCTGACGGTCCTGGCGGATGACGTTCCCGAGCTGGCAGAGAGGGTCACCATCACCCTCGCCGACGTCTCCACCGTGGGGATCGAGGAAGAGTGGAGGGGTGCCGTCATAGACCCGCAGAGGGCTCGCGCCCTGATCACTATCTTACCCAACGGATCCCCCTATGGAGTGATAGGGTGGCACATCGACTCCCAAATCATCCTGACGCAGGAACCCCAGAGTAATGAAACCACTTCTGATTCTACTACACAACTTTCTACTGCCATGTTATAGAACATGCATTGCCACCGTATTGTCCCGATGCTGACCCTTGATAAATATTCATGAGATGTTTAGAACAAGAATGTTTCAACTTCAACGGTAGAGGACAGAATTTATATAAATTATCATGAAAATATATTAAATATATAAAATAATATATAATGTAATATAATATATAATCTATAATGTAATATAATGAAAATAATTAATAATATTGTGAAAAAGGTAAGTGATTTCAATAGTTGTGGTGTACCCTATAGATTTCAATGAACATTAAATATTTTAACATTAGGTAGTACAATTAGATATTACAATAAAGAATATCTTCATTCATGAAGTGTATCTTCATTGTGGACATACAGCCTATAAATGGTTAATTGTTACTAAGACTGTCAAATTTAACGCATTTGATACTGACTTATACGTGTTTCTTTCCAATGGCACAGGAAGGCCCAGCAGCGTCACGTTGACCATCATGAGGGAGCAGGGCTTCGTCGGGGACGTGGCCGTCCACTATGTGACCAAACCAGCCCTGTCCCGGCTCCCTGTCAACCAGGCCTCCGAGAACCGGGACTATGTGCCAAAAGAGGAGACGGTGGTGATGAAGGAGGACGCCAGAACCGCCATGGTCACCATCACCATCCTGCCCGTACGCATCCTCCCACTCTGACCCACCCCTCAGGGCCATTTGGGGATAACGAAGGGGGACGGATTCTCTCACTCTGAGCAAAGGCTTGCCTGCTAGACTCATTTACCTCAAAAACGGGCCTTTTGCCCGATCCTTGCCCACAGCGGTGAACAAGAAACCATCACCAGCTGCAGCCACCATGCTATTGAGGAAGTGCAGCATTTTTTTCTAAAAATAGCCCCTACCCTGTAAATTGTAGCCTTTGGTTGCTATATTTGTTTCGTGCGTCTATAACTGCATTTTGGGTTCTGTTTTTTGGCGAAGAGGCGATGAGAAACATTGAAATGTCTCCCAGGAGCTCCCAAACATCCAGCATACATATGATCTTAGGAAAAAACAAGAGGCCTGTGGTCATGTCAGTTGGTACAGTTATTTCAAATTTGCCTCAGGATTTCTATACCCTCGAGCAGGGGTGTCAAACTAGAAGGCCGCAGTGTCTGCTGGTTTCTGGTGTGTTTCAGCATGAGAGATTTCATTTAAGTAATTTAAGTCATTCATTGGTTAAAGAGTCCACACACCTTGTTCTCAAGGCCTTATTTGGCTGCTGATTGAAAGAAAACCATAAATACCTGCAGACACTGTGGCCCTCCAGGACTGGAGTTTGACACCCCTGCCCTAGAGACATCCTCTGTACTGTTTTAGTACACTATAGTTTCCTGATGGCCATGAGAGTCACCAGTGTATCACTATAGTCTAGTACAACCTGACACAGCTCTACCTCTTTATAGCCAGCTCTTGATTATGAGCTTCGGAGCTTAAGTACAGGCCACAGCCCGGGTCTTGGAGGGCGACAGGGTGCGCTGGGTTTGGTTTCTAGTGTAAGTCAACGTTGGGAAATTAGACACACACTTGAATCCTCACACACTAAGAGAACATTGCTGATGGAACTGTTTTTTCAAAGCCTCTGGATCTCAGTGTCTATCTGTCTGCCTGATTGTCTGTATGTCCGTCTGTCATGCAGGATGATGTACCGGAGCTGGCTGAGAGCTTTCTGGTGAACATCACCCACGTGGAGCTGCTGAGCGGGGAGCTGGGGGCGGGGCAGCCCAGCATGAGGAGGCCGGGCCTGGAGGTCGCTGAGGTCACCATCCAGGAGAATGACGATCCCAGAGGGATCCTCCAGTTTAGTGTCTCTAAGGTAACTTATGAAAACGGCTGTAATTCTTACGCGCATTACCCGATATGGATGTAAATACCCCCAAATTAACAGTCTGCACTTTAACCTCATATTCATCATTTTATTTCAAATCCTGGAGTACAGAGCCAAAACAACAACAATTGTGTGACATACTCTTGCATTTAACTGTATGTCTATATATAATAAAACTCAAAAGAAAAACATTTTAATGAAAAGAGGCCTTCATCACTCTCCCTAGGGCCCGTCTGGAGAGGTGTTAGCCTATGAGGTGCTTCCTCCCGATAACCTCCTCCATTTACCCGTCATGCGATTGGCTGGCAGAATTGGAACAGTGATTGTCTTCTGGGAAGCCCAGCCAATCCTTGCCGGTCTCAAGGACTTCACCCCAGCTTTGGGAAATGTCACCTTTCAAGATGGACAGGTGAACAGACGAATGGGAGGGGACAATGAGAGGCCGATTTCAGCATTGTGCATTTTAAAAGGAATGCAGAAATCTAAGTGACTGCTTTCTGTCTGTGTTTTACCTCTCTGTTTCAGGACGTGGCCATCATCGAGATCACCATCACTGATGACACTGAGGTGGAGTCTCTGGAGTCGTTCAGCGTGGCCCTGAGCCGCGTGATGGGCGGAGCCAGATTAGGGAACGAGACTGAGGTGACCATCCATATCCCACCTAACGACTCACCGCTGGGCCTGTTTGGGTTCGAGGAGCAGTCGGTAAGAAACAATGTTCCCCCCTCTCTTCATCCCTACGTCCCAAGCACTGTTGCCAAAGCTTATAGTTAACAGTAGGACAACAGTATTTCTCGCTCTTTCCCTCTGTTCTCTCTCTTTTTTTCTCTTTTCCTATGTCTCTCACTGCAAAAAGTGTCTGTCTTAACCCATCTATTGCATTTCGGGTCAAAAGTGACCGAGTGACTTTGTTTTTAATCATAAATATTGTATTTTTCATCCAATTGCCTCAAGATCTTATGTTCTCCTCCACACTAGGCCTCTGAACATATACAATTGATGATCACCACTTGCATTGAATTTTGAGTGATTTATTCAACAATGACGCACCTATGATATTTTCGGTCAGAATTGACCGCCATAGGAAATTAATGGGTATGAGTATATTATGTTCATCCTGCAGATGGAAAACATCTCCACACACACACACACAGGCTCGCACGCACACACACTGGCACACGCACACACACACACAGGCTCGCACGCACACACACACACACACAGGCACGCACACACACACACAGGCTCGCACACACATACACAAACACACACACAGGCTCGCACGCACACACACAGGCTTGCACACACACACACAGGCTCGCACACACACACTGTTGAGTTTAATGTGGGGCCCAAAATGTAATATTATTTCAAATGGTTATGTTTATAGTTACGAAGACACCCCATGACAGGTTAACGTGTCTTGGGTGTACCCCTTTAACTTGAAATGGGGGTGGGGGAAGGTGCGCACGGCGCAGGTGAGAGGGATCGCGCATATTAGAAGGTATATATAGAAGGTGCTACGCAAACGAAGGTTGTACTCACACTCACACCCGACACACACCCAACTGGTAAGCAATCCGTTTATTGCAATTGGATGTCAGCTCTGCAGTGTCTGTTTGTTGCTAATGTTCGTTTGCTTGCTCTGTGTTTCAAACGTAAATGCTACACGTTAGCCTAGAACTAATAACGTTACACATACACGTGCAGTGATTTAGTTGGGGTTAACGTGGTGAGCGATGGGGAAGTGGGGTTAACTGAAATATCACCATTACCACAAGGTGTGTACCTGTACTTTGTGTGTATGTTTGGTTGCGATCGCGACTGTTATGTATTCTTAGATCGCGACTGTTATGCATTCTTATATCGCGGCAGAATTCAAACGCCGGCTACCACTTCCTGGTTTGCCGGTATCGCCTGGTCTGCGCACGCTCCCAGCGCGCAGGGCTTGCTGGGAGTTGTAGTCTTTTGTCGTTTGCCGGCTTGTATCATGTTTAAGATTAAGACAACGCCGTTTTGTGAAAGGCATGTTATTTATTATTAGTTTAACATGGTGCTAATAGCCTACTGTTTGAATTACATTACATTATTGTTTATTAATTATTTCATGGTTGCAGGTTTATTACCTATGCTTCTCTTCAAAAGAAAAATAAATCAAACAAAAGAGAAATTTTGAGTAGTATCCATTGTGTGCCTGGGTGATGCCCTGTTCGGGGGGAGAGAACCAAAGAAAACCGAACAGTAATAAACCAGTGGTTCGAAGAATCCAGGAAATCGCCCATCCCCTAAAGCATATCCAGCCAAATCCACCCAAATAGTGTTGGCTGACCAGTAAAGGAGCACACCAAGAGGAAGGTCTAATCCCGCCGGTGAAAGAGCACCTTGGTCAGCGCACGAAGAAAAGGAGAATGGATCTGGAAGTCCTGAAAGGGAAACGTGCGAGTGCGCAGACCGCCTTCAGTAAAAGAGCCAACAAGCTTGCCCTCACAGTTGGCCTGCTAGGAGAGAGAGCATTGATTGACGAGATGAAGACCCTTGGAGTGGACTTTGGAAAGGTCTGTGACACAGGAGTCGAATACGCTGATGCCCTCAGAACGATGAAAGCAGAGGACGGTGAGGAGGCATGTAAGGCAAAAGAAGAAGCGGCGCGCATAAATGATAGAACAGCAGAATGCTCCAGCAAATATGAAGAAACGCTCGAGCTCGCCAGAGAAGCGGTATGGTCCAGGTTCGCCGCAGATGAGATTGAGATGTATGCTGAAAGAGCAGAGGAGAAGTGGGCTGAAGCGGAGGCGACCAAGGAGTTGCTGGAGGATGACTTCAGAGCCCTAAGAGAAAGCCTGAGGGAGAGGATCCACATGCTCGAGCAGAAGATAGCTGACTGGGGAGCTCTTGTGTCTGACGCCAAGACAAAGGAGTGCAACCGGCAGTTACTAAAGGTGACATTCCGACTGAGTGACTGGGAACGAAGCTGGGAGCTGAAGCTAAAGTCCCGACGAGGTTCAAGTCAGTTGAGCCAGTCGTCTGAGGAGGAAGACGAAATCACCGGCATCAAGCACGAGTTACCTGTGGGCAGCGTCAACCAGCCCGGTCCACCCGGAGCACTCTCAAACACCAACACAAGTTATACTAGAGCTGGCATCCCGTCCCACTCACTCAGTGGACCAGCTGGACCCAGTGCTGGAACCACAAGCCAAGGCGTCCCTGACATGCACCCCGGGGCTTACGGCTACAGAGTCCAGTTCCCCCTCGAGAGAGCACGCCTGCCCACATTCTCCGGAGATATGACGGACTATTACCGGTGGAAGGCCGAGTGGGAAGAGCTGGAGCAACTAGGAAACCCGCAGAGGACGGCAGGCGTGACAAGATTCCACCTCCTCACGAGCCTCAGCGAAAAGGTGAAGAAAGACTTAGTCTTGTCTGGCTACAGGTCCGCGGAGGAAATGTTTAGACGCCTCGACAACAGGTACGGAAACAAAGCGAAGATCGTCCTGATGATAACAAAGGAGGTGCAGGGCCTACCCCCCATTAAGGGAACCAACCCCAGGCAGGCGATCGACCTAATCCAGGCGGTGGAAAGGGCCCTGAGCAATCTCCTGATCCTGGGAGAGGAGGACGCAGTGAAGAACCGCGTGGTGGCGCAGTCCCTTGAAAGCAAGCTCCCAACCTCTCTGAAAAAGGAGTGGATCACCCATAAGAGTGACCCCACAAACGGGTTTTCTTCACAGAACCACTTTGACTGCCTAATGCAGTTCTTAAAGAGGCAAGAGGACATCCTTGAAGAGTTGGACCAGCTGGAGGCGAGCCCTGGAGAGAAGAGCCCCGCAGATAAAGGCCCGGTAGAGAAACCGGAAAGAAAGGTGAAGAAAGCTTTCTCCAAAGCCACGTCAGGCCAAAAAGAGTCTCAATCAAAGGTGAAGTTAAGCTCATGCACAGCCTGTGGCGATGAAGCACACGCTGGCAGGCTGTTCGCATGCAAAGCCTTCAGGGAACTGGATCTGCCGAGAAGAAAGGCTCATCTAAAGACCCATGGAACATGCGAGCGGTGCTTGTGGATCCACTCCAAAGACAGCCATTGTAACACAAAGTTCCTTTGCCTTAAAGCTGACTGCCGCAAAGAAGGGCCTGCCCACAACTACCTGCTCTGCCCCAAGTCCACTAGCCAGAAAAAGGACAGTGGCGGCGAAGAGCAAGGTTTCACCAAGATGGAGAAGAAAGGGCTTGGCTTAACCAGCAAGCAAGAGGAGCTCCTCGCAAAAGTCCCTCCAGAGCTAAGAGGAGAATTCAGAAAGGCATTTTCGAACAAAGCCTCAACAACAATCTGCACTAGTGCTGGAAGTGGACCGAAGGAGTACCCAGTGGTACTGATGTTGCTGGAAGTGACAACCAATTCAGGTCAGCTAATCGGCACATTAATCGACCTCGCATCGGATACTAATTACATTACAGACAACGCTGCAAAGCGCCTCGGACTAAGTGGCGAGAACATCAAGTTGATCGTCCACGGGATCGGAGGGATGAAAAAGACAGTCACAACCAAGAGGTATACCCTGCGCCTTAGAGTGAGAACCTCCAAGGGGGCAGTGACAGAACACAAACTGCTCTGCTACGGCCTAGAGAGTATCGCAGAGATCAGCCAGCCTGTCACTCAGCAGCAACTGCAAAGGATCTTTCCTGATGTCGCAGAAGCAGACCTGGTCCGCCCTGAAAACATTGATCTCCTGATCAGCCACAGGGAAGGCCGCCTGGTCCCGCAGCCATCCAGAATGGAGGGGGATCTCGTCCTCTGGGATGGCCCACTGGGCAAGACTGTAGGCGGGACTCATCCAGACCTCGTCGAGATGGTCGACCTAACCCTGCTCCAGTGTGACACTCACTTTGCGAGGTCGATGAGGACAGCCTCGAGGGTGTACAAGGAGGTCCTTGTGGACTCAACAGGCCTGAGTGAAGACCTAAGAAGGAAGGAAGAAGTGGCCCTCAGCAGCACCATTGCCACCAACAAGGAGGTGTTAGAGTGGTTCAAGTGGGATAGCATTGGAGCGGCATGCGATCCTAAATGCGGGAGCTGCAAGTGCAACAAGTGTCCCCCAGGAGGTAAAGAGATGACCCTTGGAGAGGAGAGGGACTTGGAGAAAATAAGGGACTGCCTCACCTATGTGCTGGCAGATAAGCACAGCGACTCTCCTCACTGGGATGCAGCCTACCCCTGGAGAGGGGACCCAGCAACTCTGCCGGACAACCGTCGAGCAGTAGAAGCAACCTTCCGTAACGCCGAGGCTCGATTGGTGAAAGAACCATTGTGGAAAGCAGCATACGGAGAGCAGATCCGTGAGATGCTGTCAAGAGGAGCGGCTATCAAACTCAGCAAAGAAGAGCTTGAAAGCTGGAATGGGCCGATATGGTACGTCAGCCATCTGGTCGCACCGAACCCCCATTCGACCACGACCCCGGTGAGAATAGTATGGAACAGTAGCCAGGAGTTCAAGGGAATGAGTCTAAATGACCTTCTGCACAAAGGCCCTGATGTCCTCAACCCGATAAGAGGGGTCCTACTGAGATTCAGGAGCGGATTATACGCTGCTTTAGGTGATGTACAGAAGATGTATAACTCGGTGTGGCTTAAAGACAAAGAAGTCCATCTCCATCGCTTCCTCTGGAGAAATAACCCGGAGGATGAAATCAAGGTCTATGCCGTCGTCAGGGTCAACATCGGCGACAAGCCTGCCGGATGCATCGCCCAGGTTGCCATGCGGGAAACAGCAAACCTACCCCAGTTCTCTTCCATGGTCACCGAACGCCGGGTCTTAACAGAGGACTGTTATGTGGATGACATTCTCACGTCAGACGAGAGCCTTGAGAAACTGGTTGAGACAACCAAAGGAGTGGAAAAGATCCTGAAAGCAGGCGGCTTCTCCCTCAAACCGTGGGTCTTGACGGGCCAAAGTAGGAGGAGCGGGGAATCCACCGACCATGGTAAAAGCGGATCAACCACGCCCAGGACCCTGATACTTCCTAACCAAATGCAGGACGAGGAGAATAAGGCACTGGGGGTTGGCTATGAGCCTGAATCAGACAAACTCCGTGTACTGACCTCAGTAAACTTCTCGAAGAGGCGAGGGAAGATGAGAACAGGGCTGGACCTACGGGAGGAGGAGATCAGAGGCAACACTCCCGACCCCTTGACCAGGCGTATGCTTCTTAGTCAGATCGCCGGGTTCTATGACCCCATCGGCCTGGCCTCACCTGCCAAACAAAGAGGAGTCATGCTCGTGAGAGAATCTTATCAAGAGGCAGGAAAAGACCGTCCATCCAAGGACACCTGGGACAATCCGCTCTCACCACGACTTCGAGAGGCTGCAATGAAATTATTCGAAGAATATGTGAGGCTTAGTCAGGTCAAGTTCGAAAGGAGCCTTACGCCCTGTGGAGCCGTAGGCCGCCCAATGGGGATCACTTTCTCTGACGGCAGTGAAGCATCCTATGGAGCTGTACTTTACCTCCGGTGGGAGACGGCGCAAGATGGAGTCGTAGTGAGACTGGTTGAGTCTAAAGCGAAGCTCACCCCCCTCGACCAAAAAGGTGATGTCATCAAGGCAGAGCTGTGCGGAGCAGTTTTCGCTACTCGCCTGAAAAATTACTTTGAGAAGCATTGCCACATCAAGGTCGACCGCTGGACTCACTTTGTGGATAGCCAAACCATCTTGGGAGCCATCCAAAAGGACAGCTATGGCTATCAAACTTTCTTCGCGAACCGTATCGGAGAAATACAGAAGGCCGGTCCAGTGGACAACTGGAAATGGGTCGAGGGGAGAGAAAACATTGCCGACATCATCACAAGGGGAGCAGCCCCAGAGGAACTCGCCAAAGGATCATTGTGGCAGGAGGGCCCTGGATGGCTGAGGATGCCGGAATCAGACTGGCCCGTGAAGACCGCCAGCGAGGTAACCATCTCTGTCGCTGAAGAGGTCAAAGGACTTCAGAGGAAAGCATTCTCAGCAGCGGTCACCCGAGCTCAGTCCAGACAACTGTCAAGTCCGACCGACGTTGACATCCAAATGAATTCCGACATTGACATCAAAGTGGATTCCAACGCTGAGATTAAAGAACGAACCTGCCCCCCTGTCCCACAGCAAAGACGGTGGAGCGTGGATCTTGTGCACCTTGTGGAGCCCCGGAGGTTCAGCTCACTCGCAAGATTGTGCGGAACCATCGCCTGGACCAGACGAGCAGTGGAAACCTGGCTGGGTGGCAACTGCCAGGCTCCAGGACCAGCAAAGTGGGAGGCAGGCCAGAAGCTATCCGTGAAGGAAAGAGCAGCATCTTTCCAGGATCTGGCTCTCGCGGCCCAGGACGGAGTCAAGTTCCGTGACACGACCCTGGATCGCTTGGTTGTTCGAAAGGAGGAGAACACAGGGCTCTTACTCTGCGGAGGAAGAGTCCAGCGCTGGAATGAAGACGGAGCGGCAGTACCGCTAGTCCCATCTCAGTCATGGCTGGCAGCCCTACTGGCTAGAGAAGCGCATGAAGAGAACCATGAGGGTGTCGCTTCCACCCTTCTGCGCACAAGGAAGAAGGCCTGGATTGTGCAGGGACGAAGAGCAGTCAAAAAAGTGTTGAACGACTGCGTCGCCTGTCGGAAACGAAGGGCCGAGATGTGCCGGCAAATAATGAGTGATCTCCCACCAGAGCGCAGCCAAAGAGCCAACCCATTCGAATACACGACTCTGGACCTTTTTGGCCCCTTCGAAGTGAAGGACGCTGTCAAAAAGAGGACAAGTAAGAAGGTCTGGGGCATCGTGTACTGTTGCATGGCCTCAAGAGCTGTTCACGCAGACCTCACTGACGACCAATCTTCAGAAAGCTTCCTCCAAGCGTACACTCGCTTTGTGGCACTGAGGGGGCATCCGAGGAAACTATGGTCGGATAGAGGGACAAATTTCATTGGCGCCAAGCCAGCTCTGCGTGAACTCCACAAACACTTGGCTTGCCTGCAGGCTGCATGCGTGGAGGACGTAGCTGCGAGGAACGGAACTGAATGGGAGTGGGGTTTCCACCCCGCTGACGCACCCCATCGAAATGGAGCAGCAGAGGCCGCTGTAAAGCTAATCAAAAGAGCTCTCACTAGCCTTGGTGGAGTAACGGGTTCGCTTACATGGGGAGAGCTCCAAACCCTACTCTATCAAGCAGCCAACTTGACGAATGAACGGCCTATCGACGCCAGAGCACAAGAGCAGGAGGACTCAGTGGAGTACCTGACCCCTAACTCCCTAATCCTGGGTCGAACAACACTGGGAGGGGACACAAGCGGGCTCGGCCATGAGACTCATTCCTGGCGCCGGCTCAGGGCCCTTCAGATCGGGGTGGATAGATTCTGGGCCAAGTGGAGCGAGTTAGCCGGCCCCAATCTTTTCATCCGTCCCAAATGGCATCGGACGGAAAGGAACGTTAGAGTCGGTGATGTCGTATGGATCGCCGACCCGAACGCTCTACGTGGTCAATTCCGTCTTGGCAGGATCCGTTCAGTGTACCCTGACAAGAAGGGGATCACCAGGGATGCCGACATCGTGACATGTGCCGGCCTCCCCGCTTCCATGGCGGTTGGTCAACAAAAGAAGAGCTCTTCACTGCCCTCGACCATCGTTCGGAGAGACGTGAGAAGACTGGTCGTTCTCCTCCCCGTGGAGGACCAGACTCACCCTCCCGAGCTCATCTGACACCGCCCATCGCCCAAACCCCCCTTTCATCCCCCATTCAACAGCCCTAACCCCCTTTGGCTGGTTGGTGTACGCAATACGCTGCCACCATGCCCCACATGCATATACACGAAGAAGCAGAGCATACACACCTCATAACCCCCACTGACCTGGCAGTACATTACACCTGCCAAGGGACGTGGTTGACTTTGGACTATGCTCCTTCTTCAGTTGCCGCATGAATGCTGTGTGAAACCAGTGAAATGTTAAGTTTGTTTAAAGAAAAAAGAAGAAAAAAAAAAAAAGTCACTGATGATTGTTTGGGGTAAGTTCCTTGGATCGAGGATCAGTAACTTAAGTGGGAGGTGTTGAGTTTAATGTGGGGCCCAAAATGTAATATTATTTCAAATGGTTATGTTTATAGTTACGAAGACACCCCATGACAGGTTAACGTGTCTTGGGTGTACCCCTTTAACTTGAAATGGGGGTGGGGGAAGGTGCGCACGGCGCAGGTGAGAGGGATCGCGCATATTAGAAGGTATATATAGAAGGTGCTACGCAAACGAAGGTTGTACTCACACTCACACCCGACACACACCCAACTGGTAAGCAATCCGTTTATTGCAATTGGATGTCAGCTCTGCAGTGTCTGTTTGTTGCTAATGTTCGTTTGCTTGCTCTGTGTTTCAAACGTAAATGCTACACGTTAGCCTAGAACTAATAACGTTACACATACACGTGCAGTGATTTAGTTGGGGTTAACGTGGTGAGCGATGGGGAAGTGGGGTTAACTGAAATATCACCATTACCACAAGGTGTGTACCTGTACTTTGTGTGTATGTTTGGTTGCGATCGCGACTGTTATGTATTCTTAGATCGCGACTGTTATGCATTCTTATATCGCGGCAGAATTCAAACGCCGGCTACCACTTCCTGGTTTGCCGGTATCGCCTGGTCTGCGCACGCTCCCAGCGCGCAGGGCTTGCTGGGAGTTGTAGTCTTTTGTCGTTTGCCGGCTTGTATCATGTTTAAGATTAAGACAACGCCGTTTTGTGAAAGGCATGTTATTTATTATTAGTTTAACATGGTGCTAATAGCCTACTGTTTGAATTACATTACATTATTGTTTATTAATTATTTCATGGTTGCAGGTTTATTACCTATGCTTCTCTTCAAAAGAAAAATAAATCAAACAAAAGAGAAATTTTGAGTAGTATCCATTGTGTGCCTGGGTGATGCCCTGTTCGGGGGGAGAGAACCAAAGAAAACCGAACACACACACACAGGCTCGCACGCACACACACACACTGGCACACACACAGGCTCGCACGCACACACACACACACTGGCACACGCACACACACACAGGCTCGCACACACACACACAGGCACGCACGAGCACACACACACACACACAGGCTCGCACGCACACACACATACACAAACACACACACAGGCTCGCACGCACACACACACACACAACTTGAACTTGAACAATACCATGGGATGTATTGATCTGATACAGGCAAGCCAGTGTTTCATTGTGTACTTTCAACTACAAGTTGATAACTTGAACTTGAGTATATATAGTATATGGTCCGGACCCACCGGTGGGCCCATCAAGTTCAGCATTCACTGCATTCACTGTGATGAATATAAAATAAGACACTGATACTGTTTTCCTCAATGAACATTTATTGAAATAGAAATATTCAAAAAAATACCATAACAGAACATCAACATGGTGTGTGTGTGTGTGTGTGTGCGTGCGTGCGTGCGTGCGTGCGTGCGAGCCTGTGTGTGTGTGTGTGTGTGTGTGTGTGTGTGGAGATGTTTTCCATCTGCAGGATGAACATAATATACTCATACCCATTCATTTCCTATGGCGGTCAATTCTGACCGAAAATATCATAGGTGCGTCACTGTTGAATAAATCACTCAAAATTCAATGAAACACCATCTTGCCTGCCACCCCTTGATTCTACTTGCTTTGACTGTTCAAATGAGATGTCAACCATCAAAATTGGATTAGGGGTTCCAGAGATATCACTGTGCAAAACACACCGGTCAATTTTGACCGGAAATAGCATGGGAAGGGGGGAAAACCAAATGCAAGAGAAGGGTTAACAGGTGTTTTAGTATTATAATGAGACTTAAAATTATTTTTTTTCTATCAAGTAGAAAATATTAGCTGGTTTTAAGTTACTACATTACATTACAGGCATTTAGCAGACGCTCTTATCCAGAGCGACTTACACAACTTCTTATTACATTTATCCATTCATACAGCTGGATATATACTGAAGAAATTCAGGTTAAGTACCTTGCTCAAGGGTACAACAGCAGTGTCCTACCTGGGACACTGCTTCCTGTAACCTTTCGGCTACAAGTCCAGCTCCTTAACCATTATGCTACACTGCCGCCCAGTACTAATTGCTTGACAAGTGAAATTATCTTACCCCATTGGCAAATCTTGAAATAAGTAAAATTATATCACCCCATTGGCAATCTTTTTGTCTTATTTAGCAAAAAAATAATAGAAATATCTTCTTATGTCTAAATATAAGACTAAAATGCTTGTTAAGATTGACTTATGTTTTTGTTTTTGCAGTGCTACCCCCTTTCTTCATCTCCTTCTCCCTCTCTGCCCTATATATCTCTCCATACCTTATGAAATATGAAAAAATAGCAGTGCCTTTTTTCCATTTGATTAGTTATGGCTGTCGTCCGGCCCAGGTTACCATCACCGAGCCGCAGTTCGCTGGTGATCCCGCTGCCACGGCGACACTGACAGTGGTTCGTAGCCCCGGCGGCTTCGGGCCTGTGCACCTCATGTGGGTCCTGGATGACGAGGCCCATGACGACTTGACACCGCTGAACGGCACGCTGCTTTTCGGGGAGGTACGATAGGGATCCCAGCTGTCTCCTGTTGCCTAGTGTGGGGTGTCCCGTACAAGACACAAGAAGTTAGTGTCTTCTGAAAACACAAAGAACAAAAGTGGTAGACATTTTTCTGTTTTACATCACAACCTGTGAGCACGCACTGCAGAGTGACCATTATCTCGGCATTCATATTCATACTTATACTGCCACAGTGGGGTATCACACAAGCTGTACTTCTTGGGCTGCATATAATCTAATTTAGAAAAACTATATTTCAGGCTTCAATCATAGAGTATCTACAGAATTTATACAGAGGTGCGTTCCAGCTTCCTTGAATTGGTGTATATTACCTACCCTTGTGTCATTGACCCACACTAGACAGAGTCCAGGAAGACTCTGAGCATACATGCCCTGGCGGACGCTGTCCTCGAGGCACGCGAGCAATTCACCGTCCAGCTGCTGTCCGTGAACAACGAGGCGGTCGTCGATCCCATCCACGGTCAGTGCGTTGGTCATTCTCACTGCCAGCTTGAGTAGATCAGCAGCGTTAGGGGTGATAAAACAGTCTCTCTCTCTCTCGTTCTCTCTCTTAGGCATGACCTCTGTTGTAATCCTGGGAGACCGAGGCGCCATGGGAACGGTCGCCATTGCGGAATCGTCCATGAACATTCTGATTGGGGAACCGCAGGGCGGCTACAATGGGACGGCTCTGGTCAGGTAGAGCGCCCATGTGTGACATCATTGATCCGTGCGTTGTTGATTAATGTCCAGTTGACGGTGCTAACGTCTGTAGACCCTTTTAAGAAGTACGCTGTACGCTGTCTCTCCTGGGATTCTGAGCAGCACTGCACATGACTAATGATTGGTGCAAAACAAATACCATGACCAATCATTGGTTTCTTTACTTAGAACTACATTACTTCTCCATGCTTACCTGTTGATTATTGTATGATGTAGTGGGGAGTAAAGAACATGTTTGGGATGTCTGTTTGTGCGGTATTTGTTTCTGACTTATGGAGATTTTCTGTCCCAGCCTTGTGCGAGGTCCGGGGATCTTCGGTGAGATCCAGGTGTACTGGAACATCACTCCCAAAGTGGACTCAGAGTTTGAGGAGACGTCTGGGGTGGTGACCATGCGGGACAGGCAGTCTGCCGCCACCATCAGGCTAAAGGTTCGATAACAGCCAAGCCCGATTGTTATCAGAGGAGAGCATTTACCAGTTAGCACTTCTATTGTGAGCGTTTATAGGAAGCGGTATATGAATTGTAGAAGAGCCGAAGAGTTTTTTTTGTTTTGTTAGTCCAATACCTGTTGAACAGTACCTCTGTGGGCTCCTGGTAGGTGCCAGACGACGACATTCCGGAGGAACGCCGCCTGTACCAGCTGGTCCTGACCAACGTGAGCGCCGGGGCGGAGATCAGCCCGTCCGGCCACCAGGCCACTCTCACCATGGCAGCCAGCGACTTCCCGTACGGTGTGTTCTCCTTCACTCAAGCCTTCCTACATGTCTCAGAGGAGGAGAGGATGGTAAGGGGGCGTCGGCATAGCTGTGTCATTAACCTGCTCACACACATCACTCTGCCAGGGGGAAAAAAAATTTTTTTTTAATTTTTTTTATTGTTTTTTCAAAATTCTAAGTCAGTGTTCTAGAACTCTTTTGCTTTCAATGACCAGTAATGATTGTTACATCAGCACTAGAATGTTCAGTTAAGAGGCAGCACTGAAGTAGACACACAACTAATTTTTCAGTTTTGTGAATTATTTGAACAAGATAAATTAGCGTGCACTTGCTTGTTTCAGTTCTAGTTGACATGAGTTATTTAACTTTACTCATAAAAGCCCTGCACTAAACATGTTTTAGTTCAAGCACAACTGAACTTTGGTAGAACTTTGGGTTGTGTAGTTACAGTACCTGGCCATGATATGAGTCCAAACGGTGGCGAAATATGTTCATTAGTTACTCTGTGCTCCCCAGGGGTGATACTACATACGAGGACTGGTTATTGTTTGTATTGACAGAATCCACATCGTTCATTTCATATACATTCTGGAAGTGTCATTTTGAGACCGTTTTAGCTGCCCTATAGAAGTGAATGGAGAGCGAAAAATACCCTATTCTGGATTATCATATATCATGGTCAGGTTACTACACTACCCCAAGTTCTTCCAAAGTTCAGTTGTGCTTTAAGATTCAAACGCTTGAGCACCACACACACTTGAATCTTTAGCCTCATCCTATTCCAAAACCATTGAGGATGACTCTTAAGAATGCAGCAACTGATATACAATAGTTCCTGTACTTTTGACACACCTCTATTTTTAGCCTTGAAATTTGGCCCGAAATTAGAGTGTAATACTTTTATATTTAAATTGCATGGTTTTTATAATCCTGCCCCCCCCCTAGGTAAACTTGACAGTGCAGCGGTTCATGGGAACGTTCGGCAGAGTTTGGCTATACTACGAGACTGTCAGCAGCAGGGCGGTGGGCGACTCCGACTTCGCTCACACCGACGACCGGCTGCTGTTCGGGCCGGGCGTGACGGCTCATGAGGTTTCCGTGGAGATACTGGACGACAGCCTCCCTGAGGGGCCAGAAGAGTTCTACCTCAACATCACCCATGTAGAGCTTCTGAATGACAGGTAACACTGGGCAGGGAGAGTGGGGTCCTTACACAAATGGAATATACTGAAAATATATGCCATTCAAATATGTTCTCAAGATATTGCAACACTTCATAATATATTGCCAAATATACAAATTGTTGCTGGTTTGAGATATTGTAAAGTTGGCAAAATATAGTGCTTTGATATATTTTTTATTATATTTTCAACAAAGTCCATACTTTTACAGTACAATGTAGTATATTTAATTTCTGTAATAGGGTCATTGTGGGGGATAGTGATGCTCCTTTCTCTGTAACGACCCCAGTTACGTTCCGTGTAACTGATTCCCTGTCCTCTGGCTGTTTTCCCGCTCAGTAACTGGGATTTCGCTGTAAGGGAGCAGGGCTTGCGGCCCGATCAGCCCCCCGAGGTTGGGAATATCTCCTCCGTCACCATCGTCATACAGAAGAGCGACAATGTGGAGGGCATCTTGGAATTCCATCCCGACTACGTCAACATCACCGGTGAGCCCACACCAATGCATGCACATTCACACAAATACACCCAAGCACATCACGTGTCAAATCTTACACAGATGTATCACTGCTATTTTATCTCTATCTTTTAAATTCACTTTTTTGTCTCTACAATTGTTATTTGTTAGGATATATTCATGATGATTCAGATTTTTGCTGTCATATGTGTTTTGGAAATTTAAAATGTTTGTTTTTTTGCCAGTAAGTCCATTTCAATGTGAGTGAAATGGCTGACAGTCTCTGATGTCATTTGATACACAGTGGAAGAGGAAGAGGGAACCCTCTTCATCCCTGTACTGAGAAGAGGGGGCTCATACGGAGAGGTCACAGCCGATTACATCTCCCGCGGCCTGACTGCACTGCCCAACATCGACTACATCCTTCCCAACGCCTCGGTCATCTTCCGCCATGCGCAGAACCTCAGCTACATCAACGTGACCATTATAGATGACCTAGACAGGTGAGAGCGATGCTCATTATAGATGACCTGGACAGGTGAGAAAGATGCTCATTATAGATGACCTAGACAGGTGAGCATGATGTCCATTATAGATGACCTAGACAGGTGAGCATGATGTCCATTATAGATGACCTAGACAGGTGAGAGCGATGCTCATTATAGATGACCTAGACAGGTGAGAGCGATGCTCATTATAGATGACCTGGACAGTTGAGAAAGATGCTCATTATAGATGACCTGGACAGGTGAGCATGATGTCCATTATAGATGACCTGGACAGTTGAGAGAGATGTCCATTGTAGATGACCTGGACAGTTGAGAGAGATGTCCATTGTAGATGACCTGGACAGGTGAGCATGATGTCCATTGTAGATGACCTGGACAGTTGAGAGAGATGTCCATTGTAGATGACCTGGACAGTTGAGAGAGATGTCCATTGTAGATGACCTGGACAGGTGAGAGAGATGTCTGTTATAGATGACACGGACAGCCAGGAAGTGAGATATGTGAGAAGGATGTCCAGCATTGGTGAAAATGCCAAGTTCAAGGGCTGTCCGCTGTTGATGACTCGGACAAGTTCTATAACTGTCTATTGTTGAGTGCACTGTTGTTGTCTCTACAGGGAATACAGTGAGATGTTTGAGATCCAGCTATCCGGGGCCACAGGGGGTGCTGTGCTTGGAGCTCATTTAGTCGCTCAAATATCCATCGCCAAGAGCGACTCCCCCAGCGGTGTGGTCCACTTCCTCAACCAGAGTCTGCTGACAATCGAAAACCCCAACAGCACTCTGAGACTCACACTGGTACTGGAGAGGACGGGGGGACTTGTAGGAGCCGCCTCAGTAAGTTATTCTCAGGGTCGACAGCTGTCGGACACCACTTTATTTATTCACTGACCTCCTGTGTTTTTATCCAGGGCAGTTATCTGGCAGTTAAATTACCATGTATACAAAAATATGCCATGGAAAATCAGATGCACTTTCCAGTACTGTTAGTTTCCAAATAATGATGGTAATGGATAGCAGGGTTGACCATCAAAGCAAAGGCAAACCATAAAATTAATGGTGTAGCTCCAGCTACGTCATGCTAACAGATGTAAGATTTCCAGTTCATCTGTTGGTATCTGTGGAAAAAGAGAATGTGAAAGTAAAAGAGCCAATGTTTTAATTCTTAAGGTGCAGTGTGTATAGTTACCTTGACATTAGTTCAGTGTCTATGATTTCTTGTGGAAAAATTGTTTAAAGTATTTTCATGTTCATTTTTTTCTTTCTGACAGGAAATGCTAATTAATATGAAATTTGATTACCTCTTCCTCAGATAAAATGGAGCATTCTAGGTCCCAATTCAGAGGAGGGTTTGCCCTCAGTAAACACAGACATTGATGAACCTGTGAATGGATCGTTCCATTTCAGAGATGGGGAGGGGGGACAGCGCGCCATTGACCTGAGAATTTTGCCCCACGAAGAGGTGGAAGTTGAAGAGACTTTCATTGTCATTCTTGGTCTCCTCTCTGGGGACACAGACATTGACCCCCGAGCTGACAGGGTTACACTTACGGTAGGTCACTCACAAACTGAGTTACCTTCAGTCACTCTCCGGTTGAGTCACTCTCAGGCTGAATCACTCCAAATAAATCACTTTGAGTGAATTGCTCTCAGAGTAACTCCAAGATGAGGGCTGTGTCCGAATCGACACCTTTCTATGCTATTGAGTATGCTAGTTGAGTACACTAGATGAAAAAGTTAAGTGGGAAAAATATTCGCTAAATGTAGTGTACATAAAATCCATGGATGATATATTGACATTGGGTAGATAAAATGTCCCTGATGTGTTTCTGTCACAGATTGAGAAGTTTGGGGACCCTAATGGGATAGTGCAGTTCACTGAGCAGGACCTGATGGAGCGGACCTACTCTGAGCCCGGTGACATGGAACAACCCCTCAACATCTCACTCCAACTCACACGCAGAGAGGGCGTCATGGGCAACGTCACGGTAAGCACTCACTTACACCTGTATCACATGACCTGTGGCCCATGTCACCTGCATCACTTGACCTGCAGCCCGTGTCACCTGCATCACATGACCTGTGTCGCGTATGAACTTGAAAGGACAGGAAAAGTCTCCTCCACTTATCATCTTTTCCACTGAATCGGTTACAGCAGCTTTAACAGCTTCATGTACTTTCAATTCAGGGCTTCCTTTCTCTGTCTAAGAATAGTGGTACTTTACTTTCAACAGACAATGGCTTTTTGAACGTACACTAAGGAATGATTTTGCATATGTTCTGCATTGAGTGTTAATGGGCAGCTGTTGCTTCGGATGCATGTCTAAATTATGAAATATAAAACTGCAACTCTCATATCCTGAAGCATTGTTAAAAAGTATTATTTTTCTAAGTTCAGTGTCAATGCTTGAGTGAAATTCTTTAATGCAAACTTTAAATGTTACACGTTAGGAATTTCACAGCGATGTGATTCGGGATCCAGCCCCAGTAGCTATCACTGTGCCTGCCCACAGATCTTCTGGGAGATCCACAGCGACTCCGATACTGCAGGTGACTTCTCGTCCCTGGGGGGCTCCGTTATCATCCTGGCAGGACAGCGTAACGCGGACCTGCTGCTCCGCCTCCTGCCGGACGCTGTGCCGGAGCTGGAGGAGGTTTACACGGTCAGGCTAACGGCAGTGGAGGGGGGCGCGGAGCTAGACGCCAAGCGGAGCAACGTGCGGCTCAGGGTGAGGGCCAACGACGAGCCCCACGGGGTCTTCGCCCTCTACCGCCAGCTCCAGGCCGTGGCGGTCAGCGGGAGCGACCGGAGCCGCCACTTCGCCCTCAATGTCACGCGGCACGCCGGGGCTTTTGGCAACGTCTCGGTAGAGTACAGGATCGCCGCCGACGTGCCGGGCTCGAGTCTGAACCAGGACTTCATGGTGGACGCGGTCCTCGGGAACCTCCTGGTGAAAGACGGGGAAAGTTTTGCCACCGCCACTGTGCCAATCAGCAGCCAGGTAAGAGACTAGGAGAGTTATGCCATCCTGCAGCATAATGTCTTATATCAGCATATCCACCAGTTACCCTAGCTCTATTAGCTGAGTAACTACGCACCCCACTGCTGGTGGGGGCGCCCGATGAGCTCATACATTAGACCAGTTCAGTGTTTAATGTTGGCACACCAAAGCAATCTTCAGATAATTTATCGGCTTATTAATTAATCAAGTTGAAATGTTCTTCAATGTTAATGATTGGGTTGATTAAATAATTACAAACAAAATCCAGAAACAGCCCTCCATTGCTTTAGACTCTATATTTTGGATGGCAGAGAGCTGTCGTTAGCTCTTTTTAATTAGGCTTAGCCATTTTAATACATTTATATAAAAGTGCTTGCTTGATGAATACATTGGGTATTATTTATATTGGCAGCAAAATGATTTACTATAATTGACTGATTTAACATTTTCGATGAGAGTGAATTTTAATCCGTTTTTTATATTTGTGGGTTGATTATTTTTTCTGGTACGTATACATCCAGTATATGGAAATTTAATAGCAATTGTACCATGTAAATTTAGGAAAATATTTTGGTTTTGTTATTTTCTCAGTGAGTGCATTGCAGTTTAGATCATGTACCTCCAAAACTGAGCAGAACCTTGTTCTGTGACTCCCGTCGTCATGGTTACACATTTTACCAAAGTTTTTTTTTGTTGTTTTTGTTTCTGTCTGCAGGTGTTTTATGCCACTGGCTTTAATTTCTCCATTGAGCTTGTGGGCGTGACCCTTATCGGCCCCCTGCTCAGCTCTCTCCCTCGAATTCTACAGGAGTCGAAGGCAGTCTACGTGACTGTCCCAGAAGAAGCGGCTAATTCTGAGGCAAGTCACAGGCTCTCTGACCTTACTTTTTATTGCCACTAGGTGGCACAATTGTGCATATTTTCTCCAAAGGTAGCCGCAAGGATTTTTACTTTTCAAACCTAATAAGTTACATTAAATGGCGAGGCAGTGCATTTGAATGAGCACTTAACAGGAAATGTTCTGTTTAATTTTCAATTACTGTTATATGATTAGAGTTTTTTTATACCATGGTTCCTAAATGGTTTTTGAAAAGCATATATTACTGTAATTACAAACTATTACATGCTTGTAATACCATGTGGCTCATGGCTGCAGCCCAGAATTAGATTGCTGAACTGCATTTTATCTGAGAGATTGAGTTCTAAATTGTGATGGGAGTTTTTCCTGTCTGTGGGCTGCAGGTTGCCTTTGAGTCTCTGGCATTGGAGGTCTCCGATTTCGAGACTGGCCACTGTGAGGCGCTGGTGTCCAGGAGGGGGCTATATGGGGACGTCAGTGTGGACTGGAGTGCAGGGTACCCACCTGCCCAGGCCCCGGTTGGCTTCCAACAAGGACTTATTACACCCAGCTCAGGTGAATCTTTGCAACAGGTGTCCTAATATCCGAATAGCTGTCCACGGCTGCTCTGAAGACCTTCTAGCCCCTTCAAGGAACATGCTGGAGAATTGTGTTCAGAAAATAAATAAATTCCATCTTTGCAATAATTATGTATTCAAAGGAAATATCCCCATGGTGTATCGGTAACTATTCACTCGTAACACATTCATTCGCAGTGTCTTTTTTTCTTTGCAAGAGTATCACAGTTGTATACCAGTGTAATTAAAGTGCATTACTCACGCGGTTGATACACAGATGTGTACAAAATGCCTTTAAAATGCGTTTATGGAATTATGAATATTAGTGTTGTTCCGTCCCTCCCAGGGACGGTCAGATTGACTCACGGCCAGAGGAGCGGGGTGGTGTCTCTCACGGTCACGTCAAACGCGTCCAGCCCTGCGGCGTATGCTGTCCACCTGACCGCAACCCGGTCTGACGCCCCCGGCGGAGCTCGGCTCAGGTAACCCTGCCCCCATGACATTCTGCTTGGTCGCAGATTAGATCAGAGCTGCATTTGCTGAATTATTCTGGCAGCAGGGCACTATATATAACAGTCAAAAACAATCTATAACCTGGTGTATCCCCCCAAAACCCCCTACCCCCTAACCTAGGTCCGGCTTCACGGTGGCGGAGGTGGAGCCCATGGGAGTGTACCAGTTTGCCTCTGAATCTCGCCAGCTGGTCATCGAGGAAGACGTTCAGACCATCACCCTCTACGTCCAGCGGCTGTTTGGTTTCCGCAGCAACCGCACCCGGCTGACGTACGAGACGCGTGCGGGCAGCGCCCGGGCGGGGGAGGACTACGTGCCGGTGCGGGACGGGGAGCTGCTGTTTGAGGCGCGCCAGTCCTCCGCCCCCATCCGCCTCTCCATTCTGGACGACGACGTCTCCGAGCCGGACGAGATGTTCTACGTCAACCTGACCGACGCCCAGGTGCTGAACGGCAGCCCGCCCTTTCCCGGCGCTCGCCCCCGGCTCGTCCCGGGGCTCAGTGCCGCCTACGTCACTATCCTGGCCAGCGACGTGTCCGGCGGGCGGCTCAGCATCGGCCCCGCGCTGGTCCAGGCGGCGGAAGATGGGCCAGACGGGGCCCAGCACCAGACCGTTCTCCTGAGGGTGCGGAGGACGGCGGGGCTCGCCGGCGACGTGCGGGTCGGGGTCCGGGCCTACGGCGAAGGGAGCGCGGGCGAGCCCTTCACCCCGGGCCCCAACGCCACCTGGGCCGTGGAGGGGCAGGACTTCCAGCTGGAGTCCGGCCTGGTGACGCTGCGGGACGGCCAGGAGGAGGCGGACGTCACCCTGCTCATCCTGGACGACCCGGAGCCCGAGGGACAGGAGGTCTTTTTTGTCTTCCTTGCCGACCCCGAGGGAGGGGCGGAGATCGTGGGGGCGCCCGATGAGCACGGCTTCACTTCCTTTGCCAAAGTTATCATCCTGGGTAACACACTCATTTTACCTTTTCATTCACTGTGTGTGATACTGCAGATGCAGATCCCCCACACAGTATTAGGCTGAACCCTACAGAATGTGCTGCATGCTGTTTAACCAGGGGTGGGCAATTCTGGTCCTGGAGAGCCGGTGTGTAAGCAGGTTTTTCTTTTCCACTAATTACCCTGGCTAAATTAGCTAATTGCCTGTACACACCAATACTGGTTCACTTAGATCATAGTCAATCATTTAATATAGGGACACGAGAAGAGTCTTCGTCTCTCTTCAGCTGTCATTCATGCGCTTATCAGGAAATGTAGCCAAAATGTCAGATTGCATAAAACTAATTAAGGCCAGAAGTTGGCATGAAAAATGAGAAACAGATACGGGCCACCTTACCCACCTCTTTGTTTGTATTCTATGTATGCAGACCATTCACCTCATTGAAGGTCATTATTTTAGTGCAGGTGTCCCCAGTGCTACACTAAATCCCTGGAGCTGCTGGTTTATGCAGTAGTTCATTATACAGCTTAGCTGCCCTCGCCTGCTTGTGACTCCTGTGGCCGTCCAGGATCAGCGGGCATTCTCGACGAGGACTCTGAAAACAGAACCGCCCTGCTGGTCATACTGAGACAGGAGAACAGGTATGGCGTGGTGGCACTCAGCTGTGGTGTATGAGGTAACGCAGAGCCCCATGAGATGACTGCATGGTGACGCTCTGTCTGTACAGCACTACAACCGTTCCACTCCAGAACCTCTTGCCTTGCCATCCTTTCCTCTTCTTGGTCATGTTACGTTGTGGACATTTAGCAGACATTCTTATACACAGCGACTTACACAACTTTCTCATTTTTACATAGTAAATCCATTTATACAGCTGAACAGTTTGCTGAAGCAATTCAGGACCCTGTTTCTTGGAGCTGGCTAACTGTGCTGAGTAAAACCCGGAAACCCACCGAGTATGGAACATATGAACTAGCAAAAACACTGTTCCGGGTTTTACTCAGCGCAGTTAGCCGGCTAACTCAGGTAGCCAGCTACGATGAATAGGGCCAGGTTATACACCTTGCTCAAGGGTACAACAGCAGGGTCCTACCTGGGAATCAAACCTGAATCTGGCCCGCCAGTGGTGCGATGATCTTTTCATAACAGCCAGGACAGCAGATTCACCGTCTGTTCTCTCAGACTAAACTAAACTCACCGAGTCAAACCTATGAATCTTACTTCCTCAAAGCTTGAACAAATGTTGAGCATTTATTTTGAGTTGAATATTACAACTCATGCTACTCTTAACACTGTACACTGAAATACATGCTATTTAAATCACTATATCCTAAATCTCCCTTTGGGCCTAACGCTTGTTACGTTGTAGGTTTGTGTAATATCTGCTATTATGAGTTGTGAAAATGATGCTGTTGTATTCTCACGACTCTGTGCCCAACCCTGATGTACTTTTGTACTTTTGTTATGTAATATTTCTGCTAAATGTCAACATGTAATGTAAATATAATGTGAGTACGATGCAAATGTAACCATTCTGTCTGTTTTCGCAGGGCCTTCGAGGACGTGGACGTGTTCTGGCGCGCCACGTTCAGCAAGACCGACCCGTCCCTGACCGCCGACGGCGTCGACCTGGCCAGGGAGCTGGTCTTGAGCTCCGGGACGGCTCTGTGCCGGAGGGGGCAGGTCCAGTGCGCCTTCGCCATCGAGGTCCGAGCGGACGAGGTGAGCCCGTCGGTGCAGTTCGTCGCGCAGTTCACTTCAGTACAAACAGGGCTCCAGGACACTGCTGTACAGAGCAGACTTCCTCAACACAATTTTATTATGCTACTATTCTCACAGCCACTTTTGTCACCAATATGTAAAATGGATGTAAACTATGTACTTTGCCTACTTATGTGCTTAGGGGCCTTTAGTGTATAAAATAGCCACTGTCCTGTATGTACTTTATGGTGAGCACTTAATTTTGTCATGTGTCTATATCACCACTCTATATGAATACATTTGATTATTATTATTATTAGTGGCTGTTGAGTACAGGAAAGTGCATCAGATGAGTCAGTGCACTTTCTCTTTGTGCACCTGAAGGCGACAAAGGGTTGACTCAACAGGCAGGAGTTTCAGGATTTAATTTGTGGAAGAAATCGAGAAAAAACGTGTTGTAAGAAGGCCGTGGCCTAAGTAAGGAGAGGGGAACGAGGGCGATATTGATGTGGGAACAGCGAGTCAGGAAGTACCCGTCGTGTGATAATGCCCCGTCTTCGTCTCCTCACCCCTGGGTACTTCCTGTTCAGCCGCCCACTGCCTGTGTCCTGTCGTCACATTGGCTAAATCCGGCGACTCCTCTCCTACCTCAGTAATTGATTTGTTTTCGCCGCGGCCTGAAGAAGGTCCCGGATTTGCTCGGCTGGTGGTTAACGCTACAGAGAAGACTTCCGCCCACTGCGCCTCTTCCTAAACGTCATCCCATCCCAATCATTACCATTAAAAAAAAAAGTCACACCACAGGCCATGATTGCCCATTCGTCTGAGCCTGACAGCTACATCCTGACAGGAAGTGGACCGCTTCCCTACTAGATAACGATTCCGTAAACATGATGTCCTAGATCAGTGCTTTCCGAAATTAAAATGTTCTCTAGCACATGCAAAATAAAACTGCATGTGCCCTGCAACTAGTCATATACATGTCACCAGTGCACTGTAACTGCATACAGAACATGGCTAATACACAGTAGAGTACAGCATGTTTATATTTTTTTTTTTTTTTTTTGACCCCCCCCCTTTTTTTTTTTTAAACCACACACCCCCCCCCCTAGTAAAAACTCACACCCCCCCCCCCCCCCCCCCCCCTCCTCCCCTCCTCCCCTCCTCCCCTCCTCCCCCAGGAACCGGAGTTCCAGTCCTGGTTCCTGGTGGAGATTTACCAGGTGGGAGAGGGGGCGTCCATCAACGAGAGCGCCCGCTTCGCCAACGTGACGGTGCTGGAGAGCGATGACCCGCGGGGGTTGGTGTTTTTCGCGGTGGGGTCCCGGTTGCCCGTGGCGACGCAGAAGGCCACGCGGATCAGCCTGCAGGTGTACCGTGAGGCCAGCACCGGATCCGCCATCTCCGTCCGCTACCGCATGCAGGTGAGGGCGTGGCCCTCGGTCACTGCGCACGTTCGGGTACACCTGAACCTGCATGTTACACACGCCACTGCACATTGTACTGTAATGCACTGCAATGCTAAACCAATAACTGTATGTTCGGATACACAGCTGCACATCCAAATACATGTGTACACAGATGCACATACACATACGTGTGCACACAGATGCACATACACACAGGCGCACACTCACATAACTCACACACTCTCACACAAACACTAATTTTCATTCCCATGCACACAGACACACACACACTCTCATACACACTCATTATCACTTTCATGCACACAGACACACACACACACTCTCACACACACTCATTATCACTTTCATGCACACAGGCACACACACACTCTCATACACACTCATTATCACTTTCATGCACACAGACACACACACACACTCTCACACACACTCATTACCACTCTCATGCTCACAGACACACACACACACACCATCTCATACACACTCATTATCACTTTCATGCACACAGGCACACACACTCTCTCATACACACTCATTATCACTTTCATGCACACAGACACACACACACACTCTCACACACACTCATTATCACTTTCATGCACACAGACACACACACACACTCTCACACACACTCATTATCACTTTCATGCACACAGACACACACACACACTCTCACACACACTCATTATCACTTTCATGCACACAGGCACACACACACTCTCATACACACTCATTATCACTTTCATGCACACAGACACACACACACACTCTCACACACACTCATTATCACTTTCATGCACACAGACACACACACACACTCTCACACACACTCATTATCACTTTCATGCACACAGGCACACACACACTCTCATACACACTCATTATCACTTTCATGCACACAGACACACACACACACTCTCACACACACTCATTATCACTTTCATGCACACAGACACACACACACACTCTCACACACACTCATTATCACTTTCATGCACACAGACACACACACTCTCACACACACTCATTATCACTTTCATGCACACAGACACACACACACTCTCACACACACTCATTATCACTTTCATGCACACAGACACACACACACACTCTCACACACACTCATTATCACTTTCATGCACACAGACACACACACACACTCTCACACACACTCATTATCACTTTCATGCACACAGACACACACACACTCTCACACACACTCATTATCACTTTCATGCACACAGACACACACACACACTCTCACACACACTCATTATCACTTTCATGCTCACAGACACACACACACTCTCACACACACTCATTATCACTTTCATGCACACAGACACACACACACACTCTCACACACACTCATTATCACTTTCATGCACACAGACACACACACACACTCTCACACACACTCATTATCACTTTCATGCACACAGACACACACACACTCTCATACACACTCATTATCACTTTCATGCACACAGACACACACACACTCTCATACACACTCATTATCACTTTCATGCACACAGACACACACACACTCTCATACACACTCATTATCACTTTCATGCACACAGACACACACACACACTCTCACACACACTCATTATCACTTTCATGCACACAGACACACACACACTCTCACACACACTCATTATCACTCTCATGCAAAGAGACACACACTCTCACACACACTCATTATCACTTTCATGCACACAGACACACACACACTCTCATACACACTCATTATCACTTTCATGCACACAGACACACACACACTCTCACACACACTCATTATCACTTTCATGCACACAGACACACACACACACTCTCACACACACTCATTATCACTTTCATGCACACAGACACACACACACTCTCATACACACTCATTATCACTTTCATGCACACAGACACACACACACTCTCATACACACTCATTATCACTTTCATGCACACAGACACACACACACTCTCACACACACTCATTATCACTTTCATGCACACAGACACACACACACACTCTCACACACACTCATTATCACTTTCATGCACACAGACACACACACACACTCTCACACACACTCATTATCACTTTCATGCACACAGACACACACACACACTCTCACACACACTCATTATCACTTTCATGCACACAGACACACACACACACTCTCACACACACTCATTATCACTTTCATGCTCACAGACACACACACACTCTCACACACACTCATTACCACTCTCGTGCATTCAGACACATATACGCAGGCACACACACACACTCTCATACACACTCATTATCACTCTCATGCATGTAGACACATGCACACAGACACACACACACACTCATTATCACTCTCATTATCACTTTCATGCACACAGACACACACACACACTCTCACACACACTCATTATCACTTTCATGCACACAGACACACACACACTCTCACACACACTCATTATCACTTTCATGCTCACAGACACACACACACTCTCACACACACTCATTACCACTCTCGTGCATTCAGACACATATACGCAGGCACACACACACACTCTCATACACACTCATTATCACTCTCATGCATGTAGACACATGCACACAGACACACACACACACTCTCACACACACTCATTATCACTTTCATGCTCACAGACACACACACACTCTCACACACACTCATTACCACTCTCGTGCATTCAGACACACACACACTCTCATACACACTCATTATCACTCTCATGCATGTAGACACATGCACACAGACACACACACACACTCTCACACACACTCATTATCACTTTCATGCACACAGACACACACACACTCTCACACACACTCATTATCACTTTCATGCTCACAGACACACACACACTCTCACACACACTCATTACCACTCTCGTGCATTCAGACACATATACGCAGGCACACACACACACACTCATACACACTCATTATCACTCTCATGCATGTAGACACACATACGCAGGCACACACACACACACTCATTATCACTCTCACGCACACAGACACACACACACTCTCATACACACTCATTATCACTTTCATGCTCACAGACACACACACACTCTCACACACACTCATTATCACTCTCATGCACACAGACACACACACACTCTCACACACACTCATTATCACTCTCACGCACACAGACACACACACACTCTCATACACACTCATTATCACTTTCATGCACACAGACACACACACACTCTCATACACACTCATTATCACTCTCATGCATGTAGACACACATACGCAGGCACACACTCTCACACACACTCATTACCACTCTCGTGCATTCAGACACATATACGCAGGCACACACACACACTCTCATACACACTCATTATCACTCTCATGCATGTAGACACACATACGCAGGCACACACACACACACACACTCATTATCACTCTCATGCATGTAGACACACATACGCAGGCACACACACACTCTCATACACACTCATTATCACTTTCATGCACACAGACACACACACACTCATTATCACTCTCACGCACACAGGCACACACACACTCATTATCACTCTCATGCATGTAGACACACATATACACAGGCACACACACACACTCAGTCTCATTCTCAGCACAGAGACACACACAGATCCACCAGAAAAAGCAGGCAAACACATCCCGGACACCCCTCCCTCCACTTCTCAGTTGAGTAAGCCTCAACCATTTATTCAGTTCTGAAAATACTAAATTTACCAGCCTGGGCCACTTATATGCGATACGTCACTCACTCTGTTTTTCAATTTGTAGCCTCATTGAGTTCCAGCCCCTTAGTAATGCAGGGCAGATTTCTCCGGGATCGAGCTGGTGCTGTTTGTGCTCTGTGTGTATGTGGGGTATACGTAGTGTTACAGCATGCAGCCTTAGCAGTAGCGTACAGGGAGATTTAGCATCCACCCAGCCTCGCCACTTTCAACAGCAGTATTTTATCTCACTCCAGAAAAGACCCGGTTGCCTCACACCACCGCCCTGTCGGGCTCTTATCACCCTTACCAGTGTGTGTGGGGGGGGGGGTGCTTAAGTAGCGCAGCCCAAGTTGTTTTTGACTCTTCGCAGCGTGAGCCAAGCCGCCCATTACTTTGAAAGTGGGTGCCTTTGTACATCTTCCATACAGCAGCAGGCCGGCGACGGTGCTGACGTGTCACCATAGAGACGGCGGCGATGCACCTCGCAGCCGGAAATAGACAGCGGCAGCACCCTCCTGTCTATCAAGCAGCTTTTATCCGTGACAGTCTGATCTGTCTTTCAGCCCGGCACAAAGGGGGCCTGTGTTTTCTCCTCCACACTTCCTGAACTCGCTCCCCCCGACCACCCCGCCCGCCTTTCTTAGATCCAGCCTGCACCAGCCACGGCAGGGGACCGTTCCCGATACGTTTACGGTGCCCTTTGATGTCAGAGATGAAGGAGAAGAAGAGCGAGAGAGAGAGAGCACTCGGCACACTTAGTGAAGCCAGAAGAACATCTCATTCCTCCTACATTATTAGACAGCCGCATCTTTATTACTTGCCATTCATTTACACAGCTGCATGTTAATTGATATTTTGCTCAGGTTTGCTTTGCTTGAGGGATCCGACTTTGGGTTTGAACCCGTAACCTCTGAATTACAGACCTGGTTCCTGAGGTTTTTGGCAGTAGGGTGAAGGCTGATGTCCGTCTGTTTTTCTTGCATGTGCAGGAGCTTCCAAAGACCGAGACGGTGGGGCCCACCTTTATCTGGCCGGCCGTGGCCGGGATGGACTTTGTGGCGGCCGAAGGAGAGCTGACCTTTGACCTGGGGCAGAGGAGTGCGGGCCTAGACGTCATCCTCACGCCGGGCACGGCTTCCTCCAACCCTCTGCCCAAGCGCTTCCAGGTGCTGCTGTCGGACGCCACCGGGGGCGCCAGAGTGCACCCCGAGTTTGGGTTGGCCAACGTGACCCTGGTGTCAGACCTCGAGGCCCAGGCGGTGTGGGCGCTGCTGGATCAGCTCCACCAGCCGCTGGACCAGACCATCATCGACCGCGCCCTGCAAGGTCTGGTCAACAAGTTGGCGGTGGAGGTCACCCTCGAGCAGCTTACCGGCGTGCTGGAAGCACTGGGGAAGGTGAGATCCTATTAGAGGTGAAGACTGAACGATTTCCTCTAACGCCGGGGCGTCAGACTCTGGTCTGGGAGGGACATTCGGGTTGTTACCTGCATACATTTCCCAGAATGCACTGCTACAAAATGTTCAGCAGCAATTTGTTGCTGTAGAAAATCAAACAAATCTTAAAGCTAATGAATGATGGGGCTAATTAAAGTTATAAAGAGCATAGATTAGGGAAAAAGCCAGACAGGGTGGGGAGGGGGGCGACCCTCTCCACGAATTGATCCTTGTACCTTTACCCTTCTGTCTTTTTTGACCTGAGGTGATCACTTACAGTAGCCTGTTGCCCCGTGGAATATTTCCCACGCTTGCTTAGTGTTTAATGCCAAACATATTAGACACAAAATGGATGCCAGTTACAACAGGCCTGCATGAAATGCAGGGCGCTGGTTAGGAGTATTTAAAAGCGTATTCAGTAACGATATTAAAGGACACACACTTTTGAACTGTACTTTTTTTAGCTGGCTCATTATGACTGGAGTCTGTCCAGTAGGCCTCACTACTCACGTCAAGGGAAGCAACTCTGCCCTTTTGGAGGGAAACTGACCATATCAAGGGCCAGTTATGATAACAAAACATCAGTTTTCTGACCACGATTATTGTGAAATTTTAGCTGTGTCTGATACCATCAGTTTAGTTGTAAATGAAAGAGAGCGATAACAGGGTCCTGCCAGCTCTCCCCTGTTACAGCCTGAGGGACATGCAAACTAATGGGCTAAAACGCTTGAAACGCTGGATGACCCGTGTGATTGAGTCGCAGCCCGTCACCGCAGAGTCGCAGCCCTCCATGGCAAATAATTGGGCACCAGTTCTAGTGTGCGCTGTTTCTCCTGGTGTTCTACATGACCTTGGTCAGATGGACATGGGTGATGAGTTTATTAGCACAGCTTGTCAAGATGAGTCAAAGCCAGGTTTTTTGTTAATAGCGGGAGATACAGCCATGTAGCATCTCAGTCTCCATGGGACATTGCCACCTGAAAACAGGCTGACTAATGAAAGTATATTTTTTTGTTTCCCTTTTGAAAGCTTTGTTTTTTTCGGTTATAATGCAGTGCAGCATCACAATTCAATGAAGTAGCTACCGTCTTTTTGTGACAGTCACACAGCAGTGGTCGCTAATGATTGTCGAATTTAAACAGTTACTCAGCAGATCTTTTTAAAGATTAAGGGCCTGATTTACTAAGACTTTTAGCGTGCGCAAAACCTTTTAACACACGCAAAAGTAATAACACAACTCATGATTGGTGCAAAACATAAACCATGACCAATCACTGGTGATGTTATTGATTTTGTGTGTGCTAAAAGGTTTAGCACACACTAAAGGTCTTAGTAAATCAGACCCTAAGACTCGTTTGCTCTCTTAGGTTCGAGGTTGTTTCGGGATTGCATAGGAGATTAAAATAACTTTATCTGATGAAGGCGTTGCATGCAGTCTGTCTGCTTTTATAGTGGAGAATTTTGAGCAGTTGCAATCTGTGCGCACAATATGCTGACGGACTGTCTGCCAACCGCGACAGTTTCACAATCTGCGCATCAGGCATGGGCGTGTGACCAGCTGCGTTCTCTAAGGTTCTAAGCACTGGCGGGTCGCTGTGTTCTCATTAGGTTGGCACATTTTCAGTACACCGTTATGAGAGCTCTGAAGATAGGCCTTGCTGGAAAAGGTCAACGCTGTCTTCGCTCGCCTGCCTGGGTGGTATTAGCAGTCTAAAAGGGCTGATGTGTTCCCGGAATGAATGGGTCCCCGTTGAATGGAACACGGGCAGTAATTTGTAAAAGCGTGCGGGACAGTTGTTCTTTGGTCTCCCTGAAGGGAGTTATCGGGGAGGGGAGGGGGAATCATTACGCGCCTGGCTGCGTAATCTAGACCCTCACTGCTGTTCCTGGTCTACCAGTCCTCTTCGTTCCTCCTCTGAGTCACCTCGTCTTTTCAGACAGCATAATGGTGGGTTACGAGCCCCGTTTCTCACGAATGGCTGCATCGAGGGTTTTAGGGACCTCGGAGAGGCTAGGTTTTTGTTTCAGCTGATTGGTTGCATTGTAGGGTGCTTTTATATTTTTATATTATGTGTGTCTGCACTTATTCATATATCCTTATTGTCCTTTGGATGGTTTGGAAACTACTTTGAACAAATAAATAAGTAATGAATAAAGTATTATTATTATTATTATTATTATTATTATTATTATTTAATAAAGTGTCAGACACATGCCCCCCCCCCCCCCCCCATTCTTCCACAGATTCTGACTGAGGCTGAGAAGACCCCGCTGAAGGATAGCTCTAGGGGCCTGACCTTTGACCTTCTGTGCGCCATGGCCAATCCCAGCCGCGAAGACACACGGGGCCTGAGCCCGCTCTCCCAGCTGGCCGAGCGCTTCGCCTTCTCGCTCACCACCGGCATGGAGTGCGGCGCTGTGGGTCAGAGGTCAGTCCCGGCTCACGCTGCTGCGTTCAAACGCCCACCGAGCATGCGTCACAGCTCCACAAAGGAAGTGCAATGCAAATGGGTCACATTGAACACAATCGGCTGCATTGTCAGCCATTTTGTGCTGAGTACTGACTCCCCCTCTCAGTATCCAATGCAGAGTGAGATGTGTGGTACATAGAATATGTATTGCTGTCAGAGGGAAGCCCTTACATTCACATGAGAAAGCCTCAGCAGGGCTGAAACTTGCACATAGATAACTTAGTTAACTGGCTAAAAACCCAGAAACCTCCCCAATATGGAACAAATGAACTAGAAAAAACACTATGAGGAATAGGGCCCAGCTTGTGAATTTCCAGCTGTGCTTACATTGCAACATGATTTAATCAAGTATTGAACTACCAGGGGTCACCCCAAATGGAGTAGTTTCATATGAACTGCCTGTAGTCATGAGGAACAAACCTTGGTAGTCATGATGAAAGGCTATGGGAAGACTACTAGATGCGTGTTTATAGGGGTGCATGCGTGCGTGCGTGCAGCATTGGCTAATCGTGACATGTGATAATAACCAACAGCATTTCCCTCAGTTGTACTCTGTGCTCCCCAGCCCAATTAAAGACAAAGATCTGAGATTAAATATGAAGGAATATAATGGCGATGGACTGGTTTAGACTGGGTTTAACAGGATGCGTCTGGGTTGAATGGAGAAAGCAGCTGCTCAGTTCTCTCAGCCTCGGGCATTTAATAGAACAAACATATTAATTTCACTGTTTTCCTTTATCAGTTTCCAAAATCTCATTATTTCCTTAACTGCTGCTTAACCTGAGTACAGATCAGGTTGTTTTTTCTGTTTGCTTATACGCTCGGTAATTGCTCCTCAGAAGTGAATGGGCCATTGGCTTATAATGGCACAGCGGGACTCCAGGGTCGGCAAAGCCACGGAAACCGATAACCGGTCATCAAGGCGAACGCACCGTGTCATTCCGGGCAGAAGCAGTTCAGATCTTCTGTGGTGTGCCGTGAAATCAGTTTTTGAACCATGCTTTGGTCTTGAAAATTTGGTCAGACTTATTCCAGGCTTTCTTTGTGTTTTGCCCTGAAAACTTCAAACACAAATTCAGCACAAGTTAGGGTCTTCGATCTCCAACTTCGTTTCTCTTTTCTTTATTTTGTGAATGACTCTCCAGTAGTTATGACAGTATCGAAGGGACCAGAGTTTTTAAGGCTTACAGAGTTTTTAAGCATGGTGACGGTATGCCAGGCCATTTAGTAGAATCACAGACATTGTGGAATGTTCTAGATGCTTTAACAGTTCTCGATGCCAGGCCATTTTTCCTTTGTAGGCAAAGATGGGCTTAATCATTACCATTTTTATGTTCTTACCTGAAAAGAAGGAACAGATTTAGAGCAAAGGCTTGTTAAATGTTAAATGTTACATTGGCATCAACCCTTTGAAGAGTAGGTTTTTTGAATAGTAGGTTTTTTGGTCAGTGTTCTACAACTGCTTTTAATTGCCGTTAGTGATAGTCACGTCAGCATTAGAATGTTCAGTTAATAACGTTCTAATCACATAATTGTGATCTTGCACCTTAAAGGCCCACTCAGTCATTTTGGTTGCTAAAAAAAATGATAATCGCTTACAACAAGCAAAAAGACAAGATTTGGTACTATAGTATAGAATTATTATCCTAATAAAAATAACGATAAAGATCCTTATGAAAAGCACTGCAAAAAGGAAAAATAAGTATTTATTGCCCAGCTAATCACCACTGAAACAAACCAATCACTCACCTGTAATTTTTACTTGGTGCTCACTTGTCAGATAATATATCAAAATAAATAGTTAGCTAACAATTTGCCAAATAAACCATGCCTTGGAAATGGTTTTGTCGTATTGTATTGTGGCTGGCTACAGTAAAAAAAACTACGAGAACCATGATCCACGAGGTACTTAGTTGCCATCCGTGTAATTTTCATAGATTAGCAACCAAAATGACTGAGTGGGCCTTTAAAGGGTTAACGCGACATGTTTGTACCTGTCTCACGGCGTGCGTGTGCTCTGGCTGGCATTGCAGGGGCAGGACAATCCTGGACAGCTGTCCTTACCTCAGCATGGAGGCCCACCGCTGGTACCCCACGCAGATCAACGGCCACACCTTCTCAGGGAAGAACTCGGACTCTTTCCGTCTCCCCGCGGACCTGCTGGAGGTGCCGGCTCCCTCCCGCATCACGCCGGACGTCTGCCGCGTGGTGCAGTTCACCGAGTACAGCACCGAGCATTGGTTTCTTACCAACGCCAAGCCCGTCGCCCTTAACAACAAGGCAAGTGCCTTTACCACAACATCCACTCTGGCCCATTTTATTTAATTCAGGAGGGTGGTTCGTGTTTGTGTTTAACCTTAAATTCAGCAAAAAACCAGGTGAGGCAGGTTAAGAAGAAAAACCCGGAGGCTCTCCAAGACCAAGTAGCCCGCCCCCTCCCGTTTTCAAGTGATAGCTAATGTCAAGGAATGTCCTGGGGAACCATTCAATCTAATCACCATTGGAGCTTTGTGCTTTTGGATATATAACAAATATTAACCAGTACTGATATTCAGTTGAATCCTACACAAAATGTGACTATTAATTCCAGTTAATGCCAAGTTCTGAGGTTTTTGTGAAGTGTTAGGATGGAAAAACATCAGATGAAAATGTATAAGGGCAATCGCTGGATTGACTCACCGTTTTACCTCTCAAATGATCCGTCTCAGAAAAGTGATCCTGTTCTTTTGGTGTCCAGCAGGGGGCGCTGTTGTCTACCTGTTACTCAGCATGTTCCCCCAGAGCTGAGAGTCCAGTGCTTCATCAGGGATAATCATGTCCTGACTATGCTCTATTTCACAGATATTTTCTGTCAGCCTCAAGGGCCGTGGCTCACGCCCACTCCCAGACAACGACGAGGTAGTCTACCGCATCCACACCCCAGACGGTGTCAGACCCCGCCAATCCCTGTGCCTCCTCTGGAACCAGGCTGCGGAAAGGTAGAGGACCGTGACCGGGACGTTCGACCGTGCCGTTCGCCTGCTCTCTCTCTGTCAGAGTGTGTTTCTAATGATGTGCTAATGAATCTGCTTTCTGACACGCGCGCCAAGTGAGGCACACATCCACATGGCCTTGCCCTGCCAATGTTTCACCGAGTTTCGGTCCATTTCCCACGAGTCAGGACGAGGTCACTCTCAACCCTGTTTACTTATCTGCTCATTTGAGTCACGAGTGACCCCCCTCCCCAAACCTGAGGGAGAATTACAAAACCATAAACGAGCGTGCCAAAATAGAGGGGCAGGGTCACAGGAAGTGGTGACCCATGCACGGGCTGTGTCCCGCATACAGCCTGCTCGAGGCCTCAGTCCCACCTCCTGGACGCTGGGTTCTGTGCCTTTTCTGCACAATCCAACTCTCCCGGATGTGGTTTCTAGAACATTCCAAACTTTTGGCTGGACAGTCTGTTTTTGCCTCTGGCACAGCCGTCTCTGAGATGTGGTTTGATAACAAGACAATGATGCTGATGGAATGAGGTGATTACTTGTTCCTTGTTAAAAACCGGTACAACAAAGTCAGCGTTGGGCTTCATGTCATTCTCAGGGAACTTTAAGCCATTGTCAGCACTTGCACAATCAGGATTGAATGCAGGGATATACGGGGGGTTTCGCATTTAGTGTTTCAGTTGGATATGCTACTCAGCAACCTAAAAGGAAAAAAAAAAGGGCTGTCATCGCACAGAACACCTTGTCTGTCTACATTTGCATCTTCGCACACCTGTCCACACAAACCTCGTTAAAGCCTGTTTCTTATTGGTGGTCGAGTGTCGTTTCAGCTAAGGTAGAAATTACATTCATCCTCAGCCGTACAAAAGCCTTCCTCCGTGCCCATCCGTTAAAACACCTGTCTCCGCATGCCCTTTAAATTTAGAGAGTGCTCCGTATAGACCAGTGAGTAATGATGACCTGTGCTCCCTGAGTGCTGCCGTACAGCTGCGATCTCTGCAAGTTCTGCCATTGAAAGCGCTACAAATCAGCCGGCGATGTGCAGTACTTCACATGAAATATAAACGTATGACGCAGCGTGCCGAATACCCAGCTGGAACTTAGTGAAGTTTGTGTGAAAAGGCAGTTCTGGATATGGAAGGGTCGCCTCTAAACCAGCTGGTGCTGAAAGAAGGCGGTGCGCGGGACACAGTTCTGGGTCCAAATGGGTCTCGTCTCTCACAGGTGGTTGTCGGATGGGCAGTTCTGCCGGGTCGTGGACGACAGTGAGACCTTTGTGGAGTGCGCCTGCTCCCACCTGTCCATCTATACAGCCTTCGCCGAAACGGATGCCTTCGGTTCCTACAACGAGGCCTTCTATGCTTCCAGCCTCATCTGCATCTTCGGTGGGTTCCTCTGAACATTTGTCTCCATAGAAACCTTCAGCTGTCCGACACGCTTACTTTTGGGTTAGCCCTTAATGCTAATGTTTACCGTAAGGGTTCTTCTCTATCAACCCATAAATGCTAATGTTTTTGTGTTAAGCTCGGAAAGCCATTCCCCAGACAATAACCAGCTTTCTTATGTAGCTGTCATTCAGCGTGTATGTGTAATCAGAGCTTGAAATTAATTAGGAAATGGTTTTTAAAGTGGTTTTTAAAACGCTATTAGATGTTCCAAGCATGCTCAGTGACCCTTAAAACTGTGATATACAGAGAATCACTCTGTGGTTCTTAGCTTCTTATTGAACAATTAGTATCTTCGTACCTTTTCAAATTCACAGGAGAACAGACTGATAATACATGTTATTTTTTGTGTGTTTGTGCATGTGTTTGTATGCGTATGTGTATGTACTTTTGTGTGTGCACTCTCAGGGTTTGCCACAGCCGTCCTGTCCCATTTGTTCTGCTCCCGGTTCCCCATGTTTGCTGCCAAACTCCTTGGTCACATGATGATTGCCTGTCTGGGGACCCAGGTAAGACATCATAACTGACATTTCTCATATTTTTGGACTGGAAAAATCTATGACTGTACAAAAATGGCAGTTGAAATCTATCTGTGGTAAAGCACGGAACTGTCAACAACAAACTGAGGTTCAGGCTTTTGTCACTTGTTCTCACCTCTGAGATAAGTGCACAACTATTGACAGTCGCAGCCCTAATGCAGAGACTCACAGGTATGGGCCTGAGGGCCAGTGGTGCCACTGCTCAGGCACTGGCTGGGATTGGGGCGGCACGGTGGAGCAGTGGATAGCGCTGTCGCCTCACAACAAGAAGGCTTGAATCCCAGCTGGGGCCTTCCTGTGTGGAGTTTGCATGTCCCCCATATGTGCGTGGGTTTCCTTCAGGTACTCTGGTTTCTTCCCACAATCCAAAGGGAGGGGAGAGGAGGGGAGGCATTAACAGGGCTTTCTTTTAAAAGTGCATGCGTGCTCAGTCAGGTTAACACAAGGTTAAGTGAAAAATATGAATAAATCTGGCCAATCAGTGATACTAACCAATCAATTAGCTATCAGATAGACAAGAAAAGACAACTCTGTAAAATAAAAGTTCACACTTACATTCCGAACCACAGCTGAACTGGGATTAGTCATTTAAAACCGTTAAAAAGTGTGTCTTTTTGGAACGCCACTGCGCTGTCACCCTGACAGACTCCGCAGATGTTCACTCCTATTTTTTAGGGATAGCCAAACGGATACCAACAAATGCGGGAAACGTTACCCGACGGTAGTCGCCTCAGGGCCCTGACAACAAAACAATCTTCAAGGGGGGGTGCCATTGTTACAGTGGAGAAAAAGATATGTGGTCGCTGAGCTGGTGTGACCGAGAGCTGGGTGTATTTTAATGGGGTCTCTCTCTGGAGCTGGGAATTTTCCACTGGTATTACTAATGGAAGAAAGACAAGGCAAACATCAGCCCTACTTAGATAGGGGCGCTCCGTGTTGTCCTTTTTATTGTCCTGCATGACACTATTTTGGATGGAAAATTCCACTCCTTCTCTTTTTCGTCCGTGCGGAGTGGCAGTCGAAGGTCGACACATCGAGTCACCGGGGGACATCCGCTGAAGTGATGGCCTCGCAGCTTGTATCCGAATGCACAGAACGTCTGATTCCATTGTCACGTATTTCCCCATCAGAATGATGCATGCAATGGCAGAAGTCATTTACCTTGAAAACTACGCTCCCTGTGTTCCTGTCTGCTTTGGTTTAGGAATTATGCTCATTGCTAAAGTGAAGTGGTTCTGAAGTGGTTAAGGAGTCACAATTGCCTTGGTGAATGTTTCAATTACCTGAATTTCCAGTGAGTGGAGTTGCAGTGAGGTATATCTTAGAGATACCTAAAGGGTAAAGGGTTTCCTTAGAAGGCTTCCACAATCAGAATTGTTTGCTCAGCAAAGCATCGAGCCACGCCTCCTTTTCAATCACAAACCGCTTCCTCCTCACGGAACACTACGACAGGCAGAGGGGCAGAGATCAAGGGTCACTTCACCATGACAGCAGTTGACAGATGTTGTTCTGGCACTAAGCATTAGACTCGCAAGGGTTCAAGCGGTTGTTATATTGGTTTCAGTGGGTTTGCAGTTAATTTTCTGATTTGAACTTAAAGAGCAAAGATGCACAAACCTTTACAAAGATGCACAGTCTGTGACACAGTCCAGCTGTATTTCACTTTGAATCCATTCATACATTGTTCAGTTGGGGAAGTAGGTCAGTGTGGGGAATTTGGGCAGATTTATAGTGAGAAAATTCCTGTCCTTACGCAAAACCACTCTGCCCTACTTATGCTATTCCCGGTTATTGGAATCTTGACGTTAGCTTGGGATTTTCTCCTGCTCTGCCTGTTTAGTCTCAACCAGAGAGAACATTGGGCATTTGCAACTGTGACACCATGAGAAAGGTTTCTGAAGGAGGGGGCAGGGCCTGTGTTTGAGATTTCATACCATGCTGTTACTCAGAACATTCAATTTAGGAGCGGACCTTTCCCATAACTAGATAAAGCCAATTTTGGCTCATGTTCCAGTCCCACCATCAGATTAATTAAGCTCTTGTGATATTTTTCCTTATGATTCCTATATCGCTCGTGTGGCCTGATGAGATTCATTACAGTTTTGAACTGATGCAACACACAATTGGACACTGGCTTCAGACCAGCAACCATGGAACTCTGCAGATTCATGATTTAACTTTGACTTTTGTTAAAAATGCGACATAAGAATTCTACAGACGTGCAGATGCTTCCCATGAAATATTAACACGAAAGGGGACTGCAGTATTTCTTTTACAATTCAAAATTACAGCTAAGGCTCTCTAAAGTGCAGATTTGACTTTGAGAAGACTCAGTGGAAGTGAAATAGCTTCTTGAGCAGAGGCCTTTTGCTTAGGCTGCACGTCTGTTTTTCATCTTCACCTCTGGAAGATCTGCAAACTGTGCGCCCCCCCCATTATATCTTTCAAACAAGTGTTTTATGCTTTCTGTGGGAAAATTTAAGTTTCTTTTTGCACATCTCATTTTTTGTTTTCTTCTAATGCAAATAAATGGAGAATAATAAAATGTCCAACCATAATCTACTATTTAAACGTATTTTCCATACTGCATGAATACTTTATGGCGATACTCTCATTTGTATGTACTGTAGCATAAGGGTTCGAGGCCTGACGGAAGGCACCTCGAGGCACAAGGCACCACAAGATTCAAGGCAGCTTATTCCCTGCAGTTTTCAGTATAGGCATGGTGGTCTCTAAAGCTGCGGGTTCAACTGCTTTTTGTTTTCTATGTGTTGCTGCTTTAATTGATCAATTAAGCCTCTAGTAACAAAAAACCAGCAGAGCCTGTGGTTCTCCAACCTCTTCTGAGGTTGTAGTCAATACCTGCCTCATAGTGGCCAAGATAATGAGAAAGGACGATGTGGGTAGGATTGTAATAATTATTCCCAATGATACATCCTGCCGGGTTTATTAAGCTGTATTTTGTACCTTGCCTTTGGGTCCTGGCAGATGTTACCATGGCGTAATTGCACACACAGACACACACACACACACACACATCTACCCACACACACACACACAAACATACTGTCTGTCTGTCTGTAGCTGGAGCCGCTTTATATCAGTCCCCTCTTCTCAAGGCCCTCCTTAAGCCCCTGACCTCGTATCCAGGAACGTGAGAAGGATCTCTTTGTGAGACGGATTTCTTTGTGAGTAGGATCTTTGTGAGACGGATCTTTGTGAGACGGATCTCTGTGAGACGGATCCCTTTGTGAGAATGATCTGTTTGTGAGACTGATTTTTTTGTGAGAAGGATTTTTGTGAGACGGATCTCTTTGTGAGAAGGATCTCTTTGTGAGACGGATTTCTTTGTGAGAAGGATCTTTGTGAGACGGATCTCTGTGAGACGGATCCCTTTGTGAGAATGATCTGTTTGTGAGACTGATTTTTTTGTGAGAAGGATTTTTGTGAGACGGATCTCTTTGTGAGAAGGATCTCTTTGTGAGACGGATCTCTTTGTGAGAAGGATTTTTTTGTGAGAAGGATCTCTTTGTGAGACGGATCTCTTTGTGAGAAGGATTTATTTTTGAGAAGGATCTCTTTGTGAGAAGGATCTCTGAGGCGCAGATGGAGCATGGGAGTCAGGCCAGCACAAAGAATGGCCGGAGCAGCGTGACTGAATCGAGCTCCCGCTTTAATGCGGAGGCCTCGGCCCGTCACGTTTGCCTCTCCTCGCTGTCCCTCGGGCGGCGTGGACAGAGGCGGCGGGCGAGACGAGCTCTCAGAGCGAGACAACTGAAGATTGCACGCAGTGGAAATTTACCCTGGGGCCAGCCTTACCTGAGTTTGTGTATCATCCACATTAATGTGCCTCATACAAGCAGCAATAAAGCACGTTTACCGAGAGCGCTCGGCGGCGGCGGCAGTAAGTGGTTTTCGAGGGCCCAGGCTGTAGCTTTGTCACAGACCGCAATGTCTGCATACACTGCGTGCAGATATAGCACCTCACTCACACACACGCGCGCTCACACTCGCACACACGTACAGACACACACAGACTGCAATGTCTGTGTACACTGTGTGCAGATATAGCACCTCACTCACACACACGCGCGCTCACACTCGCACACACGTACAGACACACACAGACTGCAATGTCTGCATACACTGCGTGCAGATATAGCACCTCACTCACACACACGCACGCTCACACTCGCACACATGTACAGACACACACAGACTGCAATGTCTGTGTACACTGTGTGCAGATATAGCACCTCACTCACACACACGCGCGCTCACACTCGCACACACGTACAGACACACACAGACTGCAATGTCTGTGTACACTGTGTGCAGATATAGCACCTCACTCACACACACGCGCGCTCACACTCGCACACACGTACAGACACACACAGACTGCAATGTCTGTGTACACTGTGTGCAGATATAGCACCTCACTCACAAACACATACGCTCACACTCGCACACACGTACAGACACACACAGACTGCAATGTCTGTGTACACTGTGTGCAGATATAGCACCTCACTCACACACACATACGCTCACACTCGCACACACGTACAGACACACACAGACTGCAATGTCTGTGTACACTGTGTGCAGATATAGCACCTCACTCACACACACGCGCGCTCACACTCGCACACACGTACAGACACACATAGACCGCAATGTCTGTGTACACTGTGTGCAGATATAGCACCTCACTCACACACACGCGCGCTCACACACACGTACAGACACACACAGACTGCAATGTCTGCGTACACTGTGTGCAGATATAGTACCTCACTCACACACGCGCGCGCTCACACTCGCACACACGTACAGACACACACAGACCGCAATGTCTGTGTACACTGTGTGCAGATATAGCACCTCACTCACACACACACGCGCTCACACTCGCACACAATCACACACACACACATACGCATGCATGCACACACACGTACGCACACACATACGCACACACACTACTTTCTGATAGTAGCTGAGTATTTTCATAGATACCACCCTGTATGGCTACATTTCGCCTTAGTAATACAGAAGACTCTGATTTATTTTCATATAGGTGACTATAAGGAGCTATTGTACAAAGATTGCATTTTGTTTTTTAAATGATTAATCATCAGGGTTTGACCTTACAATGGTCACAAAATAATATACTCATACACTCAGTGTCAGAAAAGTACTATTTTTTCAATTGGCTTACACCCAACCAGGAGATGAGTGTATTCCTCTCTCTCAATATGCAATGCTCCCAGTAGTAGATTCCTATCTTGTCTTACACAACAGACCTTCTCTGTGATCTTGGCAGAATGAGCGACTTGTTTATCTAAGTGGTAGAAAATTAGCTGCACCGTATACTGTCCCAGAGCACCATGTCCAATGTACGGGGCAACCCAGCTCCTTACATAACCTTAATTCTTATCAGTCCAAACTTAATAGGATTTGTGTTTCGCCGTCTTCTTTCTGAAACTGTGCAAAGAACTAATCCTGCCCCGCAGAGCCCCAGGGGAGGTAGCTGTTACGTAATCCGAAGCCTTGCTTGTTTTTGGCTCCACGGACACCAGGGTGTACTTTTCTGGTTGACAGTGAAAGGTGTGATTAGGTGTTAACTTTGTTTGCCGCAGATTTTTCTCAGCCATTCATTGGTTGAGAAGGTATGAGCCCAGAAGTGATGGGAACCATGGACCTGAGGGGTGGGCTGTTGGGTTTGAGTTTTTTATTCATTTGTAAGACCCTTGTTGGATCTGTACGGCTTGTATTATTCCTGTAGCTTAAGTCCACTGCGATCAGGCGATTGAGGGTCGGGATTAGCTGAAGAGACCTTTTCCACCTCTTTAATTCCTGCAAAAATGACGGTACGTGTGAATGCAAACATGTGTTCTCGCACACTCAGTAACCACGTCACCCTGTGTCACGTCATTCTCCCCCACTCTGTCCGCAAGAAGCGATGAACGTCATCAAGTTCTTTTGAATTGGTCATGCTTAAAGATGTAGTTGAAACGAGCAGGTGATCAGCTTTGCGCATCTTGTCGGTTCTTGACAAATTCTGCATTGGCTAGGGATGGACATAGCTTCTGATTTTGACTATCCAGATGGACTGGGTTAGTAAAATAAGGGGCTATATGGGCGATGCATGCTTTCTCCTAGACACACACATACACAAACCTTTTCTATGTCTTTTTAGCTAGAAGCCCCTAGTTCCCATTAACCATTAGCCTATGATTAGCACCAGACCACACACTTTGCCTCTCCTTAGTCATCCCACAGGTTTTTCCTTTTGACAGTGAAAATCCTGGCAGTGCCTATGCTTAACAGTGCAGAATAATCCAGAATAACTGTGGCAGGAGGGAATGTCTCTGAAAATGAGAAAAGTTGAGAATTTTACATTTCTCTAACCCTCCATCCCCCCTTCAGAAGGCTGTTTCAAACTCAAAGGTAGTTTCTGTGGGTGAAACGGGTTAAACTGCAACCCCAGACCTACCGGCTCCTTTCCAGCAGAGCTGTCCAGCACCCATATTCGTTCTGTTTGGCAAGACCGTGCTGGATTCAGTTTTAGGTTTGAGCACATCCAGAATGGGCATAGCTTTCAATTCAATTTAATTTTTAACAGCGGTTTTTACAGAGCTGTCAAAGAGACGCTTTACAGAGAAACATCTTTCTCAACAAGATGTCTTAATTGGACAATAACAAAATGGCGGCAGTTCATGAGAGAGCCCTGTGGCGAGAAGGAGCAGACATCAGTCGGGGAACACAAGCCCACGGTGTGTCCTGTTTGCCTCACTGTGAAGGCTGTGCTCGGGCCTGGGACAGGGTGTGACGGGGCTCAGTTATTGACGTCAGAGACCGTCCGTTTGGGGATTCTGAAGTCAAGACAGTGCAAAAGAACACAGAGAGCAAGTGATGTGGGCATAAGGCCATCCCCCCGGGGACAACTGGTCACCTCCCAAATCCCACAAACAGCTGGCAAAGAATTTCAGCATCTATCAGAGGACAAAATTTACATTTATCTTCTCTTTGTCTCGAAGAGAAAGTCTGCTCTCCCTCTCTCTATCTCTCAGTATTTTGAGTTTTGCCATGATATAATGAGAGCTTCAATCTGTCATAGAGGTAAAATGGGGAGCCAGTTTATTTAATACAATCAAACAAATCCAAATGTCATGTTATTTCTGGCCTGGATCTGCTTGGCTACATGACGCTGTGCTGACGGTGTCTATTTTCACCCCACAGCTGAGGTCAGCCTTGGTTTCACACGGAGACGTAAAGTGCGAGAGGCCTCGTACTGCAGTGTGTGTATGTGTGTGTGTGTGTGTGTGTGTGTGTGTCGGTATGATGAGTGGAACATAATTAATGTTCCTCTGTGAATCAATGGCAGTGACAAATTAAGCTAATTTCACAGGCTAAGCTTGGAGCTCGCTGAGTTTCATTTCAATCAGGGAGCAGGCTCTAGCCACCCCAGGGGAGAATCACATTTTGACTCGTCCTGTCACCGTGCACTGTGTGTGATTGTGTGTGTGAAAGAGAGAAAGCTTATGTATGTTAGAGGGAGATAATTTGATTCTGTGTGTGTGTTTAGGTGTGTGTGTGTGTGTGTGTGTGTGCGTGCTTGTGCTGGACTGAGAGAGATGCAGGGGAGCAGATCCTCAGACAGAAGTCTCCTGAGGAGGATCCGATATCAGCCGCACATCGTCTCATCTGTACCGCGCTCCTCTCCCCTTCACCGCTCACCTTCCCTCGCAGGAAGTCTTTGTGAAAACCATCCAGCCGTATCTCTGAGGGGACGGGGCGTTCACCCTTTCAGAGAGGGGTGGAGGAAGTGCAGTAACCCCGTTTTAATGAGGCCCGCGATCTGGCTGTCCTGTGCCCGGTCCTTTGCGGTTTTTACCGTCGACCGCAGGCCGCCTCTGCTCTCCAGCGCTGTCGCTCTCTGACGAGCCACGGGGAAGAAAAATGGCTTTTCTATTTCGCGCTCCGCTCAATTAGTCTCCCCATGTCCAGCGTGGGGAGTCATCGGGCTGAATTTTTAATGCCATTGCACAGGGCTAAGATTAGAGAAAGAGAGAGAGAGAGACCATCTCCAATGTCTCATTATGTTTCCCATAAACACCAACCGTCCGCGGCCGTTGCAAAAACACATGGATGACGCTGGCTCTGGATATTACTGCCGTGCTACATGAGCCCTGACACTGATAGATGTCCGGCAGAACCAGCTCCGACCGCCTTGAAGGCCAATATCAAATTCGGCTGCAGAAAATGGGTATTTAGAAAAGAAATCTGTCATGCTGGTTCCCCACGAGTTGATGAGGGGAGCATGATTTATTTATGTTCACAGGACAATTGTGGGTGCATGTGTGTGTGTTTCTTTGTGTTTCTGTGTGTTTCTGTGTGTGTTCGCACATGTGTGGGAAGGCGCATTTACTTGTGTGTGTGTTTTGAATATTGAATGAAACCGTTTCCTCCCTTTTGGGGATGGGTAGCAGGGAGTTGAGACGCGGGTGTGGGGTGAGAGCGGAGGTGAAGCCTCTTTCATTTGGGAGAATGCTTACTCACCGGCCAACAAAAACAGCACAAGCACAAACATTAGCACAATGTTAGCACAACCTAGGGAGAGAGAGAAAGAGAGAGATGGGGTGAGTGGAGTGTGTTTGTACGTTGGGAGGGGTGTTGTTTATGTCATCTATGTGTTTGACTTACCAACAAATTCACTTGTCGTGCATGTAAAGTTTATTTGAATGTGAATTTGAGACGGAAAGAGAGAAATCTATTCGCTCAGAGAATGAAAGAGAGTGACACATGTACAAAATGGATATCAAGAGTACGAGACAAAGACATAGACAGTCTTCAGACCGAGACTGGGAGAGAATAAAGTAACGTATACTTAAAGACGCAGATGGATAGAAAGCCGAAAAAGAAATATAGATGGAGTGACCGATGTAAACGGAAATGAAGAGATGAAAAGAGACCCTATTACAGAGAGGAAGAGAAAATGGGAGGAGGAATAGGGACAGAGAGAGAGGGAGAGATTGAAAGAGATGAGCACAGACAGATGTATCCACCAGGCGCTCTCATAAACACAACCCAAATGAAGGGTGTTTTTTTCGAAATTTTTGCTTGAAAAATCACATTTTATACTTAAATCTCTAAGAATCATAGTGTAAAAGTAAAACTGCAAATATTTGACCATTTATCAGAAAAAGTATTCCCACCTTGAAAAATATGGCTTATCAAAACTGGACTTGTGAGGAATAAGACCCTTGAAATACTCTTTGTAATGGCCACCCTACAATCTCCACATTTCTCCCAAATCCAGCCTCAGTTGCTGACCCACAAAACAGGCTGTTGTTCAGTAGGGCACAGCAGAGTCCAGTGCGAACGCATTTCCCTCTGGTCAGATGATGTTACACCATAAATTGGTCTGAAGGTCAGCTTTTAGCCCCCTATGGCTTCGGATAACGAGTGTGTGCTCAAGTCTTCGCTTGCCCTTCGTTTGTTTCTGTCTGCTAACCCCAGGATTAAACTTTGCTTTATTTGACCGTAAACAAGGCCGTGTCACCGCTGGCCTATTTTTAGATCGGCTCGACGTTTAGCCGACCAATCGGGACAGACTCAAAACTGGCCCAGATGGGAAAGTCAGCCTTGAACTTTTCCCTGGTTCCCGAAAAAGTGCTTGGCAAACAGGGGCAGCAATGGAGACATCGTTATTTACCCACGGACCATGCGCCAGTATTGTCACTTCCATGACTGTGGCCAGTCCTAAGGCAGCGGCGGCGGCCATCTTTAGGTCCGACTGAAGCATAAAAGCTTTTGAGTTTCCGAGACAATGGCTGTTGTCTACTTCCATGCGCTGTTGATGAATGGCTGTTTTGTTCACTTATGCAAACCCCAGTCCTGTCCCTCTTTTCTGTTTGTCAGCATGTCCTGCATTCTTAAACCTGGAGCCTCTTATAATGCAATGAGTCACCAAAAAGAACCACAAAAAAACAAATAGTAATCCATTCTTTTCAATTCATTAGTACATTGAACATTCATTTAATTAAATGTCTTTATAGCACCATTTACAAACACAATGTCAAATAGCATTTCACAATGGACATTTTCCAAAGAGAATGTGAGAATGCTGCATGCCATGCATTTGTTTTCCCATAATGCCACACATGTTACGTGGAGCAGAAGTGGCTAAAATACTCACGAGGGCCCTGGCAGCCTGACAGGCTTTCCTGATATGTGCCTCATATTCTCCTCATGGGCAAACCGTGGCGACAAGGTTGGCATCGGATAAATGTGTGGCGCGGAATTTGACTCTGAAGCGTTCCCTATGGCCCTAACGTCGCAGCTTGTACTTTATGAAGACCGCCGTGTGCTTCCCTGGGTGTACCAGGTCACAGATCTGGGTTGAGGTCCTCTGGCTGCTCCGGGGGACATCGTTACAGCGTTGAACCCGACCGTCCCGCACGGTTGTCCTCTTCCCCTCCAGCATAGCACTGCCGTCCCCTGCCAAAACCAGGGCCGTTGCCCCCTCTCGACCCCTCCGAACCCATGGACTTCAGGGCCACTGTTTATCGGAGGAAAGGGTGGAATTGCCGTAGATAAGCACTGCAAAGCTTATCTTGGACCTGAGGAAAGTATGAATATTTTCATGAAGCCCTGCTGGCATGTGGAAATTTTGTGAAACCAAAAATAAATGATGACACTTCCCACTGGCCATAATAATCTTGTGATCAAGCCAAGAGCTGTCTGCTAAACAACCAAAGCCATTAGACTGTACAGTTTAAGTTAGCATTTTAAGTATAAAAAAAACAAAACAAGATAAAAAAAACGGCTCAAGTTTTTAAGTATTATGGCTGTATGGTCACAATTATTTATGTAGACAACTAAAATATCACTAAGTCTTAAGGCACAGATGACCAGCGAGCAGTGTGGACATCGCCCATCCCTTTTGCTACAGTTCCAAGCCCACAGCCCTGACCCAAAAGGAAAGTAAAAAGCCAAAAGCTTTAATGTACACAAACTGGGCTTGGGAGGAAGCGTAAAAATGGTTTGTGGTCACGAGGCACACGGGCGTAGTTCAGAATTTTGTGTTGGCACAGGATCGGGTACGCCAGATTTGCCGCCGTGCCATATCCTCCGGCTTTGTTTTACGTCCTCTGGCTTTTGCCCCCCCACCCCGCCAGACCTCACCTGGCTCATGGCCTCGTGTTACCATGACAACGGACTAAAGGGCAGGGCCCTCTGTGCATACGGATACACGCAGACAGGCGTGTGGGCCGTTGATCTACATACACAGCGGTTGCTTTTTTTAAAATACGCAACAGTTTTCCCAAGAGGTTTAACACACGATTTCTGCATGGGGGTTACACATTTTGGTATTCATATAAGGGAGTACATGTGACTATTTAAACATGAGAGCTGGAACATACATACACAGGATATACGTGCAAGCGTTTGTGGGATTTTTAACACATGTTGCACAAGTATCCCAGATACAGTGTTTTTTCAGGAAATTATTTGTGTATTTAAAGTATATAAAACTACATTTTATCACAAATTATATGCCATGCTGTCTGATTCAACAATTCTCGTGAATTCGGTAATGTACGGCTTTAACCCAATAGCTTTGAGGAGCTGGGAGGGAATTCACTGTTGCCATGGTTTTGTGTCAGTGACACAGCCTGGCCAGTTGGGGTCAGTCTCTGCCCACATCCTCCGCACAAATTAAAAAAGGCAATCTGATGAAAGCTCACAATCTGCTGATCGATACACTCCCATGATCCTTTGCCTGCAATCGTGCTGCTTAACAGGATTTCACATCTCGGCTTTTTCTAGAGCCATTCACAAATTGCTCAGTGTTAGCGGCGTTTCGGTCCTGAATGTCAAATTAGCGAGTCATTCTTTAAAACCATTCATTTTTCCTGCAGAATTAATTCCATTAGGCTGTTTGAGTATCCCATTTTCTGTGACCTTCCAGGAAGATTAAAGAAGCTCGGGCCTAGTTTGGGGCAGTTTAGGGATATCAGAGCGGCTGTTGAAAGAGGGGCACATGCTTTGCCAGGAAATCCCAAGATGTGATACATGAGGATGCATAACAGAAAGGGCGTTTGAACCGTTCACATAAGGATTGCGCAGATGGCTGCGTGTCTCTGGCAGACAGAGCTTGGCCGAGGCCTACAAAAACAGTTGACATTTGAACCAGATGCAGCCGGCTCCATATAGATTTTTCTCATTGATGTGCCGAGAATCTAAGAGATCACAATCCCCTTAGAGTCTTTTCTCTACCTCCTCCTCACTCCAAGAGAGAGAGAGACGTTCAGAACTCACATATGTCAATTAGGTCAAATCAGGATGCAATTTGTGCCCCTTAAATCGAATTTTAATGTTACGCAATGTTGTGGGAGACCCAGCAGGAGTGGAGCCAAAAGGGTGTGACGTAAGCGCATAACATAATCTGGAAGCCAGGCTCGTCTGAATCGAGCCAGTCCAGTTTTGCCACAGTTGAGGAAGGCGATGGATAAACATGGCCTGCTACAATCATTCTGCATCATTCAAAATGAACGTTTTATTCAGTGTTCGTGACGGTTTTAAGATCAAGAGGCATTCAAGCCTCTGTTGAGTCCAATAACCATGTGCAGTGTGCTGTCTGATTACTAAAGCAAGGCTAATATATCACAATTCTCCCAACACATGAACTGATTGATATTAGCGGAAATTATGTCTAAAGGAAGTAAACGAAAGCATAGCACCTCAATTCGTCCATCAACGTTAAAGTTAAAGCACCTTGCAGCTAGAGTAAATAGAGACAGCTCGTTATATCAGTCGGAAGTCAAGCCGTTGTTTACCGTCCCCCTCTCTTCTCTGTTTGCCGCCAATGTGCTGCCGTTCTTGACACCTATGACCTCACCGCACGACATCATCCCCCAGCCCTCCTCACCACCAGGGCCCAGAGTGACAGGTAGCCGTGACACAGAGAAATTTGCAGTAATTAAGCCTATATTTACAGCGGCCTTTGTAAATAGGGGGAGGGGGGGTGTCAAGCAGTGGGTCCCCAGGACAAATCCGCCATTTAATCACGCGGGGTCAGTAATCGTTTGCAGCCCAGTACAGAGACCCCTGATCACAGTATGCCAAAGGATCGTGAATAACAAGAGAACAGGAGTGTGCATGAACAGGTGTGAGCATGGGTGAGCCTTTAGGAAACAGTGCGGTACCACGGCCTAGGGGGTTGGAAACTGGGCTTGTAATCACCCTGCGTTTTCTCAGGACTCAATTGCAGTCTTTATCCAGGTATTAAGCTTCAACTGCGTCAGTAGCATATCTCCAAATGCAAAGGGGTAACAAGGAAGGTGAGGAATATAGGCTGGCTTCTGCAGATCATAAAAAAAGTAACCTTGTGTTGTTGATTTTGTGGGAGGTCTGGCTTCATGCTTTATGATTTGCGTGCATCCGCATAAGGGTGTAATTTCTTCGCTTACTTGTACTTTTTTGATGTTCAGTTCAAGGCACCACCATTGGCGACTTTTTTAATCTTATGAATGGATCGTGGGCATGACTTTCTTGTTGAAAACCCTTGCGTGCGCGTACATAAATGCATCTCTGTTATATATGCACACAGGTTAACACGCACTCAGATGGCTGCAGTTATTTTGTTTTTCTTGTTTGCATGGCAACCATGGGTGTTGTAAATGCTAACGCTGTATATAGTATGTGAGATGTGGGTGGCAGGGGAAAGCCTGTATCCGCAGCACACTGTGTGCTTTCTCTCAGGAAGAGAGCACAAACCGGCCTGCAGATGTTCATCTCGCATATCACAGCACCCAGAGACCTCCCACGGGCCTTTCAATAAGCCCGGGCCAGCCTTCACTGTTTTCTAAAGCTTCCCCCAGGGCAAGGCACACACTCATGCGCACACACGCACACATACACAAACAAACACGCACATACACACACACATATACATACACGCACACACAAACACACACACGTGCACACATGCACACCCACACACACACATACATACACACACACATGCACACATACACAAACAAACATGCGCACACATGCACGCCCACACACACATACATACACACAAACACACACACATGCACACACAGAGACTCACCAAGGTGGAACAGTCAACTTGCTCAGGAACAATAGCCTTGGCTTCACTTGTGGAGAGATGAATTGAAGCCACACCTAGTCCTGATCGCTGGAGACCTGCAGGGTCAGAGCAGTGTGCATGCACAATGTATTACTGTTACCACAACGGACAGTTCTCAAGCAACAGTGCACTCTTACATCCAGGATTACCGCTACCACAACAGGCAGTCCTCTAGCAAGCAATACACTTACACCAAGCAATACCGCTGTCACTCTTACACCCAGCATTACCGCTACCACAACAGGCAGTCCTCTAGCAACAGCTCACACTTACACCAAGCAATACCGCTGTCACTCTTACACCCAGCATTACCGCTGTCACTCTTACACCCAGCATTACCACCAGCATTACCGCTGTCACTCTTACACCCAGCATTACCGCTGTCACTCTTACACCCAGCATTACCGCTGTCACTCTTACACCCAGCATTACCGCTGTCACTCTTACACCCAGCATTACCGCTGTCACTCTTACACCCAGCATTACCGCTGTCACTCTTACACCCAGCATTACCGCTACCACAACGGGCAGACCCCAAATGACAGCACACTCTTACACCCAACAGGCCGTCCCCAAATGACAGCACACTCTTACACCCAACAGGCAGTCCCCAAATGACAGCACACTCTTACACCCAACATTACCGCTACCACAACAGGCAGTCCCCAAATGACAGCACACTCTTACACCCAACAGGCCGTCCTCAAACAACATTGCACTCTTACACCCAACAGGCTGAGGTCTTGCTACAGGTAGAGTTTAAATAAGGTCTTGTGCTAGCATGACAACTGCGGTTTCACCTCAACGCGGTAAAAAATACTAATTTATCCCACAAAAAGTGGGGCTGAAGTACGAATACCCGTAAATATGATAACAGAAACCTTGAACAATGAACTCACTTGTTACTACAGGTAGATAAGAAAAGTGCATAGCTGTGGTCTCTGTTCAGCCAGGTAATGAACACTCCATTAATCCAACATAGATCCAGGCTGAGGGAGACATGCAGTCTGGTGCAAGTAAGAGACCCCTGCAGGTATTAAAATGAACATGCTTACATAAGAGCGCGGGTAGACCTGACTGCACTTTCCGCAGGGTCTGCGTGGGCCTAGAGCCCACACTACCAGTGATCCCGTGCACCGCCAGACCTGCCGTTAAGTGCGATGATGTCATCACTGGCAGCGGAATGCGGCTGCTGTTTGGAAGCGAAACATGATCGCGAGGTGTTTGTTTGGCGACGGGGGAACCTTTGGGAAGGAGGGCGTGAGGGGGGTTGTTGCCAGGAACAACGCTGTAATTTACTGAAGTGCACTGACCTTTTGGCAGCTTGTTATTAAATATAATACCAAGGTTTTTTTTTTATTACGTAAGGAAATGACAGGTCAATGCAGCGGTAGACTGGGCTGGCTATTAAAATGTTGGTTGATACTAGACGATAACTGGAGGAAGGAAAACGGGAAAGTGATTTTAGCCTCCGATACATGTACTGTACATCTTATTCAGCCTTGATCTCATCATTGGCCCCATTTCCTGCAGACGTTAACCCTCATTGGCATTCTGTGTAGTTTTTTAATCAGACACCGCTGTTGAAATAAGCCATTTAAACAGCGATTAAGATGTTTCACTCTCCCCATCGGACATGCTTGTTTGCGTTAATGTGCGTCACAGTGCGCCTCCGTCTTATTGTGCGCCTCCGTCTTATTGTGCGCCTCCATCGTCCCGCCCACGGCGTCCGGCTGACCCGGGGCCGCACAGGGTGGTGAATGCAGGCATGCAGGGGATGAGGTTAGGGGCCTAGAGTAAAAGAGTGAGTCACACTAAAGTCAAGCTACGTGAGCGATCGCCTCGGATCAGGAGCCCTGCTAGGCTCGCTGCACGCTGTTTTTCACTGACAAATCTCACAGAGTCGTTTTCATCAGTCATTTTGATTTTTGTCTCTCCCGGGTTCACTTTTTTATCGTTCTCTTTTTTTTCTCCCCCAATTCACTTTCGTAGGTTTCTTGTTTTTCTGTCTGTCCGGCTGGCGATTTAGCGCGGGGACGGGGGTACGGGCAGAAGGCCAAGCGTTCCCCGTGGGAGTGATTGCAAGAGAGCGCGTTTCGCGGCTCGGCTCGCACTGGCTCATTCCGAACAAAAGCAGCTGTGGAAACAACTGCGATGCTGCTGGGGCTGGAACTATCTAGTTCAGACCGGTAGCTGTTAGCAGAGGAGGGGGGGAAAGGGATGGGAGGGGATAAGTATTTCTGATGGCAGTCTGGCTCCTTTATTCAGAAGAACAGAGCCAGAGAATGTCTGGCAGACACATCCACTCCTCCTGATGTAATCCTCTCTGCCTGTTCTATTATTAGAACAATTATATACTTCCTTTTGTCAGTACCATCAATTATATCGTCCTCATTGCAAAGAATGGCAAAAATACTGTATACGCATAGATGAGGTTCATTTCGGTAAGCTATATTTGCCAACTCAGCTTTTTAATAACTAAATTAAAGCATTATATATGCCATGAATTTACATTGAGTGGTGTCATTTTGTTGCTTGAAGAAATGGTGCCATAGTGTCGTATAGAGGTTAGGGAGCTGCCCCTCGTTTTATCCCAGATGGGGCACTGCCGCTACACCCTTGAGCAAAAGTATTTAAAGTGAATCTCTTCTGGTAACATATAGCTGTATAAATGGATGCTATGTAAAAATAGGTCACTCTGGATTAGATGCTCCTAAATGCTGAAATATCAATGGCAAAATAATCTGCAATAAGCTGATATGCTTGTTGTTGGTTGAGTCGGGTGTATTTCCCAGTTATATCATTTTGTAGAAGGATATAAAAAATAATATAGAAAATAATGACTATATGTACTGTTATACTTTTTAGCATGCTATTTGTGTATTTGTTTTCCCTTAGACACAGGTCTTACAGTAGAGGGAGATGTTTGTTCTTTAAAATTTCTTAAAGGAAATGCATCAGATAAGAGCAGTGTATTTTCTTTTCAAGTTATTTTATCTGTATAGCACCAAAACAACTTTAACAGTGGCTTCAAAAACAGATTACAAGCATGAAGTCATGGTTTCTTGGACATTGTGCTTGCCCTGGGCCAGAATAAAAACACAACAATGCAACCAAGAGCGATCAGGACAAAGGGACGATGCTGATTGGCCGGTCCCCTGTTGGCTTGTCCAATGAAAAGCCTTGAACTGAGTGCCCTGACCTTGGATCCCGATGATAAACACATGCAGCGGTCCACAGGGGCATGGCCAGACAAGTAGTTTAATGTCTTTCCTGTAAATCAGGATCACAGTAGAAGTCTCAAGATAACTAAGGAGGAGTTGCACTAACATTGCGCCATTATCTGGTGGGCAGGTCTGTTCGGCCCTGATTCGTGTGTACTTTCAAAGTTGTACACACCCTTCAAAGTTGTAGCAACAAAGATGTTATTCAAATATTTTAATGTAAAACTGCATCTTAAGAGATCATTTGATTACGGAAATGACTTTGCAGTAAGGGTGACATAATCTTACTTGAGCGGTGTCATGACAACACCTTCCAGAATACATCGCTTTTCAAAATGTTCCTGTACCGTATGTGATTCAGTCCCTCTCCTCTTCTCATAGTGCTTCCCAAACTTGGTCCTGGGGCCCCACTGAGTATGCTGGTGTTTGTTACATCCAATCTCTGGATCAGTTTAGGTTGTTGAGAACATGTGTTTAAGCTCTAATATTTGTTTTCCTGTTAAATAAATTTAACCCTTTGGCAGCTTTGGTGACACACCTGTACAAGGCCTTGTACATCTTAATAATCAAGCGTAATCTTTCAAAGAAAGAGCAGGCATTTCCTCCTTTTTTTAGTTATGTATGTCTTCATCATATTGCTTCAAAGTGCATGTTTACTATTGTCGCAGCTACGCATATTTAATATTTATCTTTCTTTGCCATATGACCTTTGTGCTGCATGGTTCCATTTCAGTTTCATTTGGAGATATAATAAATGCTGTGCAACACGTGCTTTATGGTGTTCACCTGTGTTTATCTCTGGTGAGTATTTACAGCTTCTTTCCTGTAAACCAGTTGCTTTCTTTTAAAAAAACAAGCAGTTGACATCCTGTCCCTGCCAGTCCTCCTAAAGTGTACCTGCACAGGTACAGGAGGGGTTAGAGCAGGTAAAAGGGACCCACACCTGACCCTGTCCTGGAAGAGGGGTGGGGTGGAGGAAATGGTCACAGAGACTTCATTGGTAACACTGGAGATGCTTCTCTGTGACACGTTGGGGGGAAGGGGGCGGGGGGGTTGGGGGCTTTGCGGTGGGTTACCTGGCTCTGTTAACCTCCTCTGCCTTTATCTCCGTCACCTGGCTGTAAAATCTGCTGAGCCTGTCTTCTGTCATCCACCACACTCAGAATACGCCCAGCTCAATGTTCTGGGCAAGTTTAAAATGAGACTTGGTCCTGCAACGTCTGCACTGCAAACATCCTGCAGTGTTTGTGATTGTGTCTGCATTAATGGGGGAACGGGGAGGAGCACAGGGGGGTTATCTATGCGTTGCTAGGTTGTGGGGCCAATAATCCACAGTCGAGGAATTTATTTTTATCCTCTATTTCTTCAATCTAAACAGGACGGGCTGTTCCTACCAAGGCTTTTTTTTAAATTTAATTTATATACATTACTGTGCAGATGGGAGCAGGCTTAGAGGGGTGTGAAAGCAGCGGCCTTCTTAACAAGCAAGGATGCATTTATCTAGCACAAAACATTGTGTAGTGCTTTCTGCAGTGAGTTTGTGTTATTTAAATTTTTTGGGGGGGGTGAAGAAATGAACTTCTTCAGGCTCATAGGTGAGTTGCTTTTTCTCTCTGAATGCCAGTGTTCACTGGGGAGTCCGTTTGCTCTGAATATGAGAGTTGTCATTTTTTTGATTATCTCACTGTTTGCTGTTTGCTATTAGTAAGACAGCATCTGCATCTATGACTTGGGACAGTGGGAGGAGACAGCCATTTTGTGAGCCTTGCGATAATGCAACTCTTGTTGCACTAATTCCAGTTTTCTACTATGAAGTTTACAGTTTACTTTATTAAGACTTTTTGAAGGAAGCATGTTAAAATGCTGTACAAATCACTGTGTGACATAGCAAGTTTCACAAGCTTCTGCCTTTAAGGTTCCACATCTGCGCAGAGACAGGGCTATGATTGGTTATCATGTTCTCGCTCTGATTGGTTGATTCTGAAAAGCCATTGAAGTGGCTGGCCCCAGGGGGTTGAAGGGTGAGGAACAACCGATCTTGGGATGGGGGTGGAGGGCATATGGATAGGGGTGTCAGGATACCTCCCCGTAGTCACAACCACACATTGTGAAACAACATTGGCCCCATACAGGCCAAACCAAGTGTGAGAGAACCAGCCCATTGGCCTATCTGCCAGCTGTTTTAGAGCTCCATTGCTTTGTATTTATACACGGATATACTTACACAACTACTAAATGCTATTTGTAAACGGAAAACAACAAGGCCAGAGGGTAGGTGTGGGAGACGCAGATCTCGCCGCAGTTCTTAATTATCCTGACCTGACAGTGCTTCCCAAGCGGGCAGGTTATCTGAACACAGTTCTACTCTCCATACCTTTGTGCAGCTCTGCTGCTACGCAAGAGCTTTGGGGTTTTTTAAGCGATTGGAACAGAGACGGCCGGGAGGTTACATGGACATAGGCTTCCTCAGCTGAAACCCAGGAAACCAGGTTGCCTGTCATAAGTGTGATCAATATAGCGGCTCTGGGAAAGTCTGTGGTTTTGAAGAGGGCGCCAGGCCTTGCTTTTCCAGCTAATTGTATCTGATTGGCTGATGTCTAAAAAAGAATATGGGAAAGACATACTTTCAGACTGATCTGATAGAGAAGTGCTTAGATCAAAACACCATCACAATGCAAAGTTTGTATTAGGACCGTACATGGCATGCAAGAATTTTTCTTCCTTATATCATACTTCTCTCTGCTCAGTATCAAACTAATAACATTGTTTATGTTTTACAAAGCAAAGTCATGCAATGAAAATATATCCAACTGCATCAAATGTATTTGTATTTATGTTTACATGTGGGAAATTTCTGGTCTTGATTTACCCTTCCTTGATTGTCCTTCAACAAAAACAGGCTGACAGTCTAGCTGCACAGTTCAGTGGCTAGCGGGTTATTACCCAGAATGCATATGAACACCGGAGCTCGTATTGTGCCTTTAGTTTGTCATGACTAAGGGGTTGTTTATGCCCTTGGCTGCACCACAATTTTCTCTGCCAAATTACCCTAACCAGGAAGTCACACTTCTCAGCAGCCACCTGGTCAGGGAAACCTTCCAAGGCATGTCTGTCCTCCCGTCTGTCTCTAGGGCTGCTTTTTCTCCGCAGACTTCAAGGGACCTGGGTATAAAATTGATATTGTTTAACCCCATCTTTTTAAATGGTGCAACAGTCTACATTCTTCATCTTATTGTTTTTTTTTTTTTCATTTTGACCACAGACGTTCATTTTATGATTGTTCAGGGAGGGAAAAAAACAATATTTTCTATTTCTGCACAGGCTTTTATCGTACAGTAAGCGACTAACTACACACGCTGTGCTTTCCCTTTCGGTATATGAATGCAAATTGCCGACCGGGGACGCAGAAATTTAAAGTCACAAAGAGTCAGCCGTTTCCAATGGTTATCCCAGCCCTCCCAATTGGCTGCGCCTTTAGCTTCAGCCTTAAATATGGCGGTTGTTTTCTCTGTTTTGGAAGGCTCCGTCTGTCGCCGACTCCCCTTCACTGCAGTTAATGACTAATTTTTACCTGTCATGTTTCCTATAAAATAGTACTTTTAGAAGTTGAAAACTTCAATGTGTTTCTGCTTCTTTATAACAGTTCTATTTGGGAGCTACTGTGTTTGCATGGAATAGAATTATGTAGGATATGGGGTAAGGCTTTAGCTATATAGCCCTAACAAATACATGCATGTCCATCAGGTTGGAGGTCCCAGAATGGTGGGTAATTACAGGCCTACAAGATCAAAGTAAATGAACTGTGGTCACCGGGTGGACAGCAATAGCGATAGGATTTTCATTCAATGTTTTTATGCAGTTCTGAAAATCCACCTTGTTGCAGTCGGCCCTTTATTCTTTACGCCACTAAACATTTGAGAAGCCAAGAGATAATAAAAAGGTGGTGATAATAAAATGCATTTATGTGAAAGCGCTTTGAAGAGTCAACAATATTTAGTCTGTGCAGCGGCTCATTAAAGCAGCAGGACCAAAGGAGTCCTATATGTGACATAAATGGAACATTGTTGCTTTGGCGTGTCTTTGCTGTTCGGGCTCACAGTTAACACCGCGTCTTGAAACAACTTCTGCCACAATAATTTTGTAGACAAAATAGTGCCTTGGTGTGTCTCGATTGAGTCTTTGATGTCTGCCTAATAACGCAGGCTGTTTTTTATCAAAGGGAAGATGTGGCCTGTTTCTGTTGACAACAGAAAATTATTCCAATCTAAAGGGAAGTCTCCCCTGAATGTTTGAAATGGTTTCAGCCGTTACATTTTGGGTCAAAACACAGGCCTGTTTATCCCTAAACACAGACTGCAGCTTGTACACCTAAACTTCCACCAGTCATTTAAGTTTGTTCATCAAAAATGTTGTAATATCAAGTATTTTTGAAATATTTCTTCAGCAGTAGCTCTATTTAAATCATAGAATTAAAAAAAAAAAAATCAGTTAGGAGTACATGGTGTAAGTAAGTGTAAACAAAGAGCTGTAATTTACCATGCTGTATGTTGTTATGTAATTGGTGTGTGCCGACTCAGAAACTGCTTGATCAAATTAACAATGGTGTGACCTCTGCATTCTATGAATTCTGTTTGCTGAATGGTTGAAATATTATTCTTCCCAACAGGAGTCACAAAATTACTGTTTATTTGCTGGCAATGGCAGTTTACAGTACCGCAAACAAACTTGATGCTGTTTACAGAACACCACGCCAGCATGTCATTATCACACAGCAGTTTGTACGCTACGCTTGTGGGATGAAGTGGTAATTACATCGCAAGTGGGCATATCTAAAACTGTATGGTGGTGCATAGTGGGGGATGTAGTTCATCAGGGAAAACAGGAAGAGATGTGTGGGTGTTTATTCGGCAGGCGTTCAGGTACAGCCTTGAAACACCCGCACACACCCCCCCCCCCCCATTGGGGATTGAGGAGGAAGTCTGCTCTCTCCTTCTCTCTCCATTTCTGGTATAAGCAGGCTGGAGGGATGACTCAGAAGTGGAGGAGCAGGGAGAGGGCGGCCAAGTTTCGGCTGGGGAAGGGAGGAGTGGGGTTTCAACAAGTTTGACAGTAGCCAGCACTCCACTTAATGAGAGTGGATGGCAGAGAGGGAAAGAAGTGCAGATCTGGCCTCAGTCCTCAGGCTCGGACCCAGGGGGAGCTGACCGGTGACACCAGGATGTGTTATCCCAGGACCCGGTGACGGTTTCTCCTGTCCTGACCCGCCCTTTGTTATTCAACGGGTCCCCCCGAGCCTCCCTCCACACACACACACACACACACACACACACACACAAACACATGCACACACCCTCACACGCAAACACCCTCACACACACACCTTCACACACGCAAACGCATACACACACCCTCACACACAAACACATGCACACACACACACACACACAAACACGAGCACACATACACACACACACACACAAGCACACCTTCACATATGCAAACACATACACACACACACACACGCATACACTCAAACACACACATATTGTATATACACAGCTCAACACAATCAATCTGAGTGGCAGCTCCTCAGTAAATGCAAGCCCAGTGGTCTTTCTCAGGATTGGGGGGTGTATGGTGGGGTGTGAACCGACAGATGCACGTACATGTGGGCCTCATTCTTTGGGCTCCACTGAAGTGTCTCCCTCCCATTTTGGCAGATCTGCTTCCTGGTGTCGGTGTTCCGCGGACGGCTGCTGTCAGAGGAGAGCTGCGCCGCCCTCGGCCTCTTCTCACACTACTTCCATCTCAGCCAGTTCACCTGGATGCTCCTACAGGTAAAACCACAGGAAACAGGAAGTGTGTGGGCGTGGCTCACACCCTCAGATCTCTGGGAATGCCCGAGCCGTTGCGCCTTCAGAGCAAGCCAATATAACACGTCATCAGTTTCTTCCTTGGCAAGTTCATTCACTGAAGGATTGCATGGTTTAGTTGAAGCCTATAATTTGGAGACACCTCCTCTACCATTATAAAAACATACTTTGTTGTCTTGCCCCACTATGGTTGTCTGTGTTGTAATTTTTGTGTAAAACTGGTGTAAAACCCAGTGGATTGGAAGAGTCAAAACAATCAGTGACCGGAAACTTGTCAGACATTTGAGAGGCTGTGGAGCCCCTAGTTCTCTGGTCCATTTTCACATCAATCTTCAACCATTTTTGTTGTTGAGGGCTCGAGTGCCCCTGGGCCGAAGGCCACAGGACTGAAGGCGTGATGATCTCCCCGTCTGGCCTTGAGCAGGCGACTGACACAGAGAAAACCGCCCTCAGAGAAACAGTCACATGGCTTTATTAGAAAACACAAAGAGATGGACTGTGAAATAAGACAGACATCTTTATTTTCTAGAAATCGATCTGTTTAATGAAATGCTATACTGCCTGGCCAAAAAAAAAGTTGCACACACTAATATTTTGTTGGGCCGTCTTTAGCTTTGATTACGGCGCGCATTCGTCGTGGCATTGTTTCGACAACCTTATGCAACCTCACAACATTTATTTCCGTCCAGAGTTGCATACATTTTTGGCCGAGATCTTGTATTGACGATGGGAGAGTCAAACCACTCCATAAAGTCTCCAGCACATCCCAAAGACTTTCAATGGGGTTAAGGTCAGGACTCTGGTGGCCAATTCATGTGTGAAAATGATTCCTCATGCTCTCTGAACCACTCTTTCACAATTTGAGCCTGATAAATCTTGACATTGTCGTCCTGGAATATGCCCATTGTTTGGATAACCTGGTCATTGAGTACATTCAGGATCTCAGTTGACTTCATTTTATTGCTGCATAACGTTGCTGAGCCTAGACCTGACCAATTGAAGCAACCTCAGATCATAACACTGCCTCCAGAGGCTTGTACAGTGGGCACTATCATGACAGGTGCAACGGCAACTTTTATTTTGACCAGGCAGTCTATGTAATTATAACAGCTAGAACGCAGTCAGTGTTTCTGAAATCCTGATGGAAAAGTGGACCTAAACACATGCTTTTTTTAGGTAGATTATTCACTGGACCCCCACACACACAATCGGCCGGCCGGGGATGGTGGTTCGCATCTGTGTGAGGAACAAAGGCTGAGTTTGCAGACACAGCTCTGCATGTTCTGTGGTTAGCATGAAACAGGAAGTGGACCTGAGAGGTTGTGCGTAGCTTGTGGTACAGGGTCACCAGTCAGCTTAGCTCATCTGTGTGCGCATTTGGGTTGGCGCTTTTCCCGGCCAGGAGTTTTTTGTAACCAACTTTTAGAAAATTGTGCTAATTGCAGATTACAGGGAAACGTAAGACCAAACCATGTTGATTGGCTGAGGAGGTTCTACTTCAGATCTCTGAATGGGGTTTTGACACAGACGGGTACTGTAAATCTCAACTGAGAAAGATCTGCTGGCTGCCACACCTACACTGAGCTTGAGCTGGCATAGCACGTTGCTTTACCCCCCCCCCAAACAGAATGTTCAGTGCACCCCCACAGCACATCCTCTTACCATTCTGGGGGGGAAATTCTGTTAAAAAAATTTAAAAAAAGGATTGACCTTAATATTTAAAAAATTCTCTCTAGAGAATGTACTGTATGAGGAAAAGTAATGATACAAAGGAGTGATCTTTCTCTAGAAAAATGAGAAAAACATAAAAGATTTTTTTTTTTTAAACATAAAACTAAACAAGTCAGGCTTAGAAATAACACGCACTTAATCAAATGGCGTGTAAGCATAACAGCCAACAAACAGTGGGTTGGTAAAGGTCGAAAAGATCACATGTTTAGCAAACTATGAAAAATAAGAAATGTTCCCCTCTGAAAATAGAATGTCTTCGACCCTGAAACTCAAGGTCTCTACAGCCTTTCTGTACAACCAAATGCATTAGTCATGCAACCTGCAGGGGGAAAAGATATTGCCATACGGTACACTTGATATTTTGTGTCCGTAACAAAGGCAGTTCATACAGTTGTTGGCAGTTGCTCAAAAGCGTCTGATTGTTGCATTTCTTTTGTGCAAAAATACTTTACAGGGAACATGAACAGCTGCAAATTTGCAAGAAGGGATAAATATGGAGACCTGTGAATTTTCTAATTGCAAATCAAGTGTGGGATGAAGCACTAGCGCCAAACAAAGAGGGGCTGGTAGAGTGAAAGGAGCCCAGTGTGTAAGATGAACATGTTAAAGGGCGCACAAAAAGTCATGAGACGACAACAGTGGCCTTCATTTGCACCAAGGAGACAGTGGTGAGACATTCAGGAGAGGTTGCCTCAGACAATAGGAGGTACTGAGTGGTCATACGTAATAACTTTGGAGTAACAGTGGGGTGTTTCAAGCAGTGCTTCTAGAAGATTCTGAAATGGCTCTTTTCAATGTGTGCTTTTTTAGTACACCCCCTGAAGACAAGTTGTAAAAAGAAAATGAAGGATTTGTCAGGAGTAATAAATCGTTCAGAGAATTTTTGTTTTGCTCCACACTGGTTTGTTTACAAGGAGTTTTTTGTCACTATGGAATGGGAGTTGGGTGTGGGGTTAATTAGAGGCAGTTTTTCAAAGATAAAGAATTTTTTTTAAATATCAGTAAAAAACACAAACATAATTCTCATAATCATACAAATCTTTTCTTTCATACTCATTCCTCTCTTCAGAAGAAAGTGATACATTACTGCCTCTTATGTAACACTTTTTTATGTAACTTACAGGACCTGGGTGACCTACATATTTTCACACACATTTTCTTCCCTAAAATTCTTGTTAAGATGAAGGCTCACGTCCAGCCTGGCTGACCCCTGGTCCATCACCTCCTATAAATCCTTGGCACAGTTCGTCCCACCCCCCAAACCCCTCCTGGTGATGTAACCACAATCACTCAGGAAATGACTCTGAAAACCACCACCTCCAGATACTTACGCCAGTGTAAGCTGGAGGCCGAGATCGGGCAGGTCAGCACTTGTGATCGTATGAAATAGGGCACCGGCTTATACGGGTTTAGCTAATCTGAGAGGACAGGTCCAAATGTGGGACGTGGCCCAAAGCACACCTGGAATGGGACCTATTTTCAACCCTGACCTCAGAACCCCCACCAAAATGACCTCTCTTCTCAGGCACGGATTGTTTTCCAACCCCTCGGTTTAAATTCTGTGACGTAGAAGGAACACTGTACACTGAAGAAATAATCTTTCTTGGCATTGAATTTCTTTTCTTGTTTTTTTTTCTGGAGCATTAGCTTGAGTACACCAATCAATCATAATTATTAAAGTGCAAGAATACATCATTATACATGAAAGTGCATGGTTATGCTTTCCACGATGGGAGAAAAAACTTTGTGGAGCTAGTTTGTGCGTCAGAGAAGTGTTGTTGGTATGAGTAAAATTGACACTTTAAGAGTTTTTGTATGCTGTAAAGACCCAAAACACGTGGAATTAATTGTGCTGTTTTCCAGTGGAAGAGTGTAAATGATGATTCACAATGGAAAGTATTTGTGTCCCGAAAGGAAAACAGCCGAATGGTTAAAGCTTTCAGTGGCACTAAGTCTCAGATTTCAGTCACAATTTTCTTGGTTGAGTCTTCTTTTTTTCTCTCTTTCTCTCTCTCTCTCTCTCTCTCTCTCTCTATCTCTCTCTCTCTCTCTTCTCTCTCTTTCTGTCTGTCTCTCTCACGCACACACACTCACGCACACACACACACATGCACTGACACGCACACACACACACTGATGCACACGCGTATGCACATGCACACACACACACACACACACACACACACGCACGCAAGCACTGATACGCACGCATGCACATGCCCACATACACACACACTAATACATTGATCGGATCTCTCATTGTCCCTTTCTGTTCCTCTTGAACCCACATTTCTAATCTCTAAGATGATGTTGACTGAACTCTAAGGGGTGGATGCTATTGATCCAGGAAAAGGCCCTTACTGTGGGTACTGGGTTTCTGATAAGTGGCCGGACACCAGGCGCCAGCTATCCTCTTTCCTTACCTGCGCTGACACCGTAGAATCCCATCGCTGATTCCATCAGAACCCCGGCTAACCAACTATATCAGGGGATTCGGGCTGGGACACTGCCAGCCTCCCCTTAATGAAATCAGAGCCAGGAGTCTGCATCGAAAACGCCACATTACCATCACACGTACCTGGTTCCATATTACATCACAACTCACTAACAGCTGGCAGGGACCCATCATTATTACTCCCTCTCACGTTTGTAATAAACCCATAAGCCTGTGATAGAGAGCTCATTGGTACTCATTGGTACTGAAGATTAACCTACAAGTGTACCATATAATTGAAAATAATGATGTAAAGACACCTGTTTCAGTCAGAACTGATGCTACATTGATGGACCCAGGGACTGTAAGGCAGTGGCCTTTCGGATGCTTGTTCGTCTGTAAAATATTCCAAATAAATTGTAGTTATATTGCGTTTTTCATCTCAAATTGCCCGACACAAAAGAGGAAGTGCTCACTTCAACTGCCATCAGCGTGTAGCCTTTTTACCATACAACACTCACCACACATTACTTGATGTGCGTTGGGAAGAAATTATTAAGCCACCTAATCTAGCTAAAGATTATATGGTAAATCAGGACCTCAGTTTTATGCCTTATCCATAAGACAGCATCTCCTACAACACAGTGTCCCTATCACTGCACTGGGGCATTATTTTTTCCCCTGTATTTATTAATAGGTTTTCTTCATTTAAACACGTTACGTCAGACTGGTGTATGAGAAGGGATGGGTGGTGGGATATTTCTCTCCCTCTGACAGGGTGGGGTCAGTTTCCTCTGTCGCTCTTTAACTCTACCTACCCCCCCCCCCCCCTACAGGCAGTTAACTTCTGGCAGGTGCTGGTGATGAATGACGAGCACACAGAGAGGCGTTACTTGCTCTACTTCCTGCTGAGCTGGGGACTTCCTGCACTGGTCATCATCATTCTGGTCATTGTCCTGCTCGGGGGTTACAGCTGGAACATCCACAGCGTCTATGGCCTGGTGAATGGAGACGTGTGAGTACCCCCTATCCCGTCGCCGACAGGGTCTCTCAACTCGCCCCTCACAGTCCCCCATGTCAAAAACAGCCTAGACCACCCCTTTCTCCTCAGACTGTATTAACATTTGTTAGGTCCATTATGAATTGCTCAGTGAACTCGCAACTCATATCTCGGAAGTCATGTTGGAGTCAACCGTAGAAGACAACCTTAATGGAATTGTTCTTTTGTTTTTCCCTTTGTGGTTCCATATGAATGGTTCAATACAATCATAACTATGCATTACATAGTTTCTTCACAAGTCCTATGCCATGCGTGAAACCAGTAGACTGCTTCTTTTGCAGTGTGTGCAGGTAAACGTTTCTGTAGTGATCTCACAAACTCCATCCTGGTTTTTTTCTGAAGTGTAATTATTTCTGCCAAATATTCTCAGAAGTGGAAAGGATGAATATTTTGTGCTTAGTAATTGGACGGCAGCCCATAATCCCATGCGCAGGTTAGGTTTTTTACATTTTGTCTGTCAATGATTGAACAATTATTCTGTACTCTTATGCTTTCCTGATATGTAGGCGAAAGAATAAACACCGTGGTGTATTCGCCACACGCCAGCCCACATTCTCAGTGGAAAAGGAAGATTTTTTAAAAAGTATTCCGTGCCACATTAAAGTCACTGTTTAAAAATATCCAGCTCTGAGGCAGAGTGCTGTTTTCAGGGCAGCTGGCTCTATGCGCGCCCTCACTGACACGTTTATAGTGCCCTGGAACATGTAAGGATTAGGTCATTCGTAACTACTGTTGACCCATTCACTCAGAAGCAGTCTTAAGTTGATATTTGGGTGGGGGGGGCGGGAGAGGTGCGGGGGAGGGACTTCCTTCCTGAGGTAACCGAAAACCGCGTTATGTGCTGGAACGTAAAGCCGCCCTTGCGCTTTCCGGGGGTTTTTTAGGCGCGGGTTCTGGCGCATCTCCTCTAAATGGCACTAGGTAAACAGCTTGGCCCATTTGATTCAGCCCTAATTCAGAAGCAAACACATGGCTTCATGGATTCACACAGCCAGGCCTCTGTTACAGATGGAATTAGAAACATTTACAATGTTAAAAACTCTTAATGCCTTTACAATGTGGTAACCACCCAAATATAGCAAATTATTTAATATGAATAGTCTTCCCATTATTTTATTATGTAATTTCTTCTGTACATACATAAATGAAATGCAAATACTTATGTAAGTACATTTTTGCTGCTTTTTATCTTAATGTACACACTCTTAAAATGTGAGAAAAATATATAGTACATTTTTATATTATAAAGCTTATATATTAGCATTTTGTGTTTAACATGCTATATTATTTGCACAGCACATGTATTTTTAGTGCTCCAAATTAATGACAAATTCAAATAAACATTTTCCTGAATTATAATACAAACAAAAAACATTGATGCTCTGTACTGATGCTCTTCGCATTAATTCATACAGCGTGATTAATTTGCCGAGTTTTAGTGTCTACACCTGTGGCTGACAGGTGTAGGCTGTTACCTCAGGTGCAAAGACACACAGGTTAATAGCTTGCAAACTCCGTTCCCTAGTGGAGTCTAGTTGCACCGTTGAGCCGGTTTCAGTCCACCCAGCCCTATAAATGTAAAGTTAGTAAAAATTTTAAATATGTTAAGTGAGGTAATTGCTACACTACTAGGCTATGCTGACTGGGCATTCTGGCAGTAGGTCGAGTCATTGAGCTAAGTCCCTAAGTCGTAGGTGATATCTTTGCTCAGTCACAGAGGACAGTAACAGCGAGATTGGGGGTGATGCTGGTGGTTAAGGGTAGTGGTGGGAGTGGGTGGTTGTTAACGCACTGTGATGGAGAGGGAGCCGATGATTAACTCTGACAGGCCGGTGTGGGGGAAAGGTGCGGCTGTCGACTCACGCAGCGGAGGGGAAGGCAGGGGGGAGACAGGTGCTGAGCTCACAGTGACGAGTGAAGCCTTTTACACTGCAATCACTGTAATAAAGGGGATGATGGGGAGATTTGGAGCTTATTCCAAAATGGCGGGGGACGGTACGCGGGTGGGTGTTTAACTGGTGAGTGTTGCGGGGTGGATGATGGGGGGGGGGGGGCTCCATATAGGACACCATTCCTAAATGGAATATACTGCAAATGTACTGTAAATGTGTTGACTTTTTAAAAAATGCTACGATAAGTATATTTCACAGCGGTCTATTATATTGCAATATCAGAAAAGTGACAATAATTTGTATTTTTACCCATATTGTGCATTGGGTTAATAACATATTTTATTTCAGTATGCTTACAGTACATTTTCAGTATATTCTATTTCCTGTAGGGATGAGGGAGAGGTCATAGATACTGGCTGATAGGTGTCATGGCAGGAGCTCCTGTGCTCTGCCAGACAGCTGTGTAACCGAGGGCAACCCATCTGAGTCCGGGCGCACACGGCGTCTGCCCTGCCCCCTGTATCCCTTCTCCTCCAACAACCCCGCCGACACCCACTCTACCCCTCCTGGCTTTGGACCAGCAGCCTGTCACTCATCTCATGAACACCCCTTGTTTATTAGACCTGTGCCTCATGATTACAGGGGACAGGTTGCATTTCAGCAGCTCAAGTAAGAAAACATACATGGCTATACATCATAATCATGGTGGCAGGAAAGAAAAATAATTGCATTCTCTCCTGTAATTAACTTGAACACTAGGTTTACTTCTGAAGGAAAGAGCTCTGCCCATTGGATACCTCATTTTCTCAGTACACTGCAGAGCCTGTGACAGTTTTATCGGGCTGTTACTGTGTTGCAGGTAAGCTGTAGTTGGAATGTCTTGCGTTTCATGGGCTCGTCACGGCTACCAGTTGATCGTCTGCCAATCGTGCACGAGAGCTCGGCTGTCGCCAGGCGTCGCCGATCCGCATAGCGAAATTCACATCCAATGACACGTTGGCACAGTGCCATTGCAGATAACACAAGATAAGCGTTTGGAGGGAAGTTCTGCTGGATAAACAACACTGAGTTATGTCCTGAAAGCCCTCTGACTCTATATCCTCTCGTGTGTTTGTGTGTGTGCGTGCGTGTCTGTGTGTGTTTGTGTGTGTTATGTGTGCATGTGTGTGTATGTGTGTGTTTGTGTGTATGTGTGTGCGTACGTGTGCATGTGTGTATGTGCGTGCGCACGTGCATGTGTGTGTGTCTATATGGCTGTAAGTGCGTGCACAGTGCATCATGTACTTCCTGATTTATTATTCTCTAAAATCCCAAATATTAGCAACACAAAGCATATTGAACCCCTTTTTTACTAGAATTGTTTTCAGTTACCTGTAATACACTGTAATTGTGTAACAAAGGGCAACGCAGTTTAACTTTGACTGGACCGAGTGAATGAGTGGCTAAATTGTGTTTTAATGAACAACAAAATGATTGAAAAGTGTCCTTCCACCTACATAACCAAAGCTGAAGGCATTTCTGACGTGGACCCCCTTGGTGGTCTTTAGCTACAGCAAAGTCACCAAGACTGACCACATCGCAGCGTGAGAACCAAGCCTGTATTAATCTCAAATAATCACATACAGTACATACCTGCCTTGTGGAAAGACCATTATTAGGTTAAGAACATGCAGGGTTTGCATACTTGACATTTTATTATGGCTTCAGTATGTTTTGTTCTGTATTGTGAATAATTTTTTCCCTGTGATGTTTGTGCCTTTGCATCAGGCTGCAGTGCAGGGAGCGGCCTGTGAACCTGAGCGACTCACGGATATTGTGATACCCGTCACGTCATAACAAAATGTTTTCCCCAGGCGTTCCCATCGCCGAAACGGCTGAGTTTTTCCGTCTTAATTACACGGCTGGAGAATGACAGGAACATCCTGTTGATGGGAATGAATTCCTTAGATTAACGGGAGAAACAGCATGACCAGATTCCCAGAGCTCCAAACAAAAAAAGGGAGGGGGGGCGCAGAACCCCGGCCGCTTGGGAACGACCCAGATAAAATGGGCGGATGAGGGAGGGCGGAATCGGACGCGGTCCGTGTCCCGCTGTGAGATGGATCGTGCCGAATGCGCTGACAAAACTGAGCATCTGCCAGTACTCTCATTTAAAAAATGAAAGAAAGAAGTTCACGGCCAAAGCACTTTCAGTTTTCTTACTTAGGAGCTATGCAGTGTCTTCGTAAGCATTACACAAACATGTCATAAGTGGTGTTATCATGACTGACTCGGTATGTCGTCATAAAGCCATGTATGACTTTCCGGCACAGGTACAGTAGCTCATTCCGTGTCATGAGTGTTTATGAAGGTGTTATGAAGGGTGTTATAAGCTGACTCCATCACTCCATGTACCACTGAGACAAAACAGCAGCCAAATGCATCAGACTAAAATAATACAGTGAATGAGAATAGACTGCTGATCTCGGTCTCTCTCTCCGAGATCTATTTTTAACGAATTATAGATTAATTATTCGCCCACACCTGCTTGTTCTTTGTGTAGCCTACCAAAGCAATGTTCAAGTTTATCCCAAACTGCGAGGAGACTTATGGGTATAAATGTACCCAATGGGAAGCCTGCCTCACCCCATATCGGGCTGATGGTTGAATGGGCCTACTGTATATCCACATGGGTGTTGGATGGTGCTTTAGAATAAGGGGGGAAATTATTTTTTTTAAATTCACTGGTCCAAACATTAAGTTGATGAATGTGTAGAAGGCAGGTATATTTCTGCTCCAGGTCGCATCCAATGCCAAGATCAACGGCAGCACTCATTGCTGACCGCGGTTTGGCAAGGCCGCCCCTCACCTCTCCTTCTCTGTTATTCCGCCATATTTCTCAGTCTGGTAGGCACAGCGAGGAAGGAAGGCGGAACACCATTAAGCTGTATTATTGATTGGTCCTGCGGAAAAATTAGGGGAGGGTTTTTTTTAAAGGAATCTAATTCTCCAGCGCAGGGAACAGGCCTCCATTGTTCCTGATGAAAAAAGAGGCGGTGGCTAAGCGGGTAACAGGATGCGTTAAAAGCCCTGCTTGTCACCTCAGATAAGGGCCCCACACTGAGCAAATGAGCGGTCGCCTTGGCCAGATTTAGGACTGTGGTGTCTGTCTCCAGATGGCTGCAATAAATGGGTGCAGTAAAATGCTCGGTTTGTACAACAAACTTTGGTTTAAAACTGCACCCCCCCCCCCCTCCCTCCATTGTGAAGTAGACACAGCCCTCCGAGAATAGTATATATATGTTTTGCTGAGACAGTAGACACCCCCCCCCCCCGGCTCCGCCTCCTCACCTGTGCGTGTGTTCGTGTACCCTTCTGCAGGTGTTTCATCCCAAATGTGTATGCCGCCCTCTGCACCGCTGCCCTGGTCCCTCTCATCTGCCTGGTGGGCGTGTTCGTGGTCTTCATCCACGCCTACCACGTCACCCACCAGTGGAAGGCCTATGACGACATCTTCAGGGGACGGACAAACAGCTCAGGTGGGTAGCCCCTCCCCCCCTACCCGTCTCCTGGCGAGACTACCTCATCGGCTTTCAGTTAACTGACCGTGTTAGGGAAGCTATTTGGTACCACTAAGAGCGTGAGAATAACTGAAGTATAATTGAAATGAACCGTCATGTTCCACCATTGGCCAGCCTCTGTCACGCTGCAATATCTCATGAGTCATGACACCATTATGTCAGTCTGTAGCACACGCCGCATGCAGCGTGAAGACGCTCCAACACAATGTTTTTTACATTCCGGAAGTTGGCTACTGTTAGTTCTGTCTCTCTGCGGTGTGCCTGGTTGTTTGTCTGTGTCACTCGCGCACAAACACACACGGGCGGGCGCGCGCGCGCGCTCTCTCTCACACACACACACACACACACACACACACACATACATATACATGCTGTTTTCGTAATGTTCTGGTGGAGCTCAGCTTAGCCTGGTACAAAGAGGAAGTTGTCCCCCAGTGTGTGTACCTTTCCCAGTGTTCCAGTGGCCTCACTGCAGATATAACTGAGCGCTAATCTCGCTGCTTCACCACAGGGCTATTTATAAACCCTTTCGCAAATCCCCAATTTCACAAACAAAGGCACAGCGATCAGACCTCACCCAGCTGTCCCCCCCCCCGGGTCCCTAGGGCCCCCAGGGCCTCTGTGTCTCTCATGTTGGAGATTTCATGGGAGGTTCAGAGTAGTCATCCCAAATCACTGGATGGACCCTGTCTCTTTTGGAAAAAAAAAAGTGGAGGTGTTGATGAAATGAAACAAGCAAATGAAACAAGCCTACTGCAGCATTTGAGACTGCACTCTCAGCTTTCCGACAAAGAAGCTTTTAGAACTGGGGCAGTTCTAGCAGCTTCACTTACTTTAAACAGGATCCCTTTAAACTTTCAGCTGATCCCTGCTTATATCTTGGGCTGTTTGAGTCTCAGTCCGGTTTGAGTCTGAAATAAGTGGTCAGTTCTCCAGGAACAGCCGGTATATACCACTTGAAGGAGACAACAGCGGGAGGACAGTGTTTGTACATGGCGGGTCAACGGCCTGCATAAGCCTGGTAAAAGGCTGATTTGGAAAACACTTTGTCTAGTATCTAACAGGGCTGAAAATCTGCTGTAAACAAATCCGGCGTATTTTAGAGATTTGAAATTTTTTGGGGGGGGGGTTTAGTCTGGCCCATAGGTGTGGGATAGCGCAGAGGTCACGTCAAGTCCTCACACATTTCGGGCGGCGTACAGTGTCGTTTCTGTGGCTCCCGGTTGGAGCGGCAGTGAATTTTGAGATTTTTTTATTTTTTCTGATCCGTTCGACATTGAGCTGTCCTCTTGCCCTGGGCTGGAAAGCCGCTACCTGACACCATGGCAGTAAGGGAGCCCCCAGCCACCGCATCGATAAACACCTTCTCAAAAGCTCCTTAGCCTCCTTATTTACAGTAGGCCTGCAGAACAGGTCTGGGCTCCCAAAAGCTCCAGGGGTTGCAGACAGATCCAAAACACTGCCATTCCCATATGGAGGACAGGCATGTCCTGGGGTGCCGGGGACGGGGGGGGAACGGGCCGGTGTCGCGGCCTCGGGGCAGGCAGGTGGGATGGACAGCTACTGCATGGCAGATTCTGGCGGGCAAGCACAGGAGTTAAAGCTTGGAAGCAAACAAAAGAGAGAACCTCATTAAAGTATTCATTAACCGGCCGTTTATTCAACCTCAGTTCACGGAGGGAAGCTTGTCACAGCGCGAACAACGGCGCTGTTATTCTGTCAGCCTTCCCACTGCCTCATACTATCAGGATCTAAAATCCTATAATGTTGGAATGGCGGGTCCTGCCGCTTCCAGGCAATCCTGGGTGTTACCGGGCCCAGCCTTCTGCAGATAATCACTCCTATTGTCATTGTTAAACACGGAGCAAATTCTGTTGGGAACGACAAGCTGGAACATGGTGAACAAGGAATATTAGCTTTAAAGCGCTATTTTCAAGTTTTTTCAAAGTTGGTGTCGCAGTAGAAGTTAGAGGGTTGGTTTTTAAGCGAGGTGGGTTCACTAAAAACGCATCTACAGATGCACTTTGTAAGTTTGCACTTTGAACCTGCGCTGCGCTAATTTGTTAGTCATTAGCCATTCATTTTAAACTAAAACTTAAAATAAACGGGCCGGCTAATGACCTGAGACCAAACAGTATATAGATCCAGTAAAATAGTGTAAAATACTATATTTAATTTAATGGGGGCTTCAGTGTGCTTTTATAGTACACTTTAAGGACCATTTGTAGGCAGTATATTTCTCTAGACAGTGCTGGGTGATAATATATGGAGTGCAGATAAAGGGAGAAAGATAAAGCGGATGTGTAAGTGAATGGAAGATCGGTACATGAATCCACTCGATTCACTTCACTGTGCTGTATGGTCCCAGCCTTCAGTTTATAAAGCCTCTTGCCAAATGCTGAAAATGCAGAAACAAATCTTAGCCCTGCTATTTATAGCACTGAGCGGAGTGGGAGATTACTAGCACTGCTGCGTCCCGCGATTTGCCAGCGCTGCGGTACAGATTCTTTACATTAGAGAGGAATGTGGTGGCTCTCCTCCTGGAGTGTGCGAACAGCAGCCGGCCAGCAGGCGGCTAATGGCGGGTGGCTAACACCTAGCGAGCGGGTCAAGCCGAGATCCAAACGACACCCGTTGAGTTTCCAACGTGCAGCCGGGGTTCACCTCTGGGCCTTTTTTTTCAATTTTGAGGTGGTCAGTCGAGTTTTTCCTCACATTTCGTTGCTGTTGGTCACTCAACCTGAGCGCACCAAAAGCAGACGTGTTCATTAGAAAAGGGTACAAGTTATCTCAGTGTACATCATGTACCTGTTTGAGATATGGACGAGCAGACAGATAGGCAGGGCTGATAAGCACCCTTACGTCATGGGGCGTTAGCACATTAGCAGTCGGCACGCACGGTATTGCATTTCGCTGGCACTGCTAGGTTTTGTACTAGTCTGCACCTCGCCACATGCCACGTGTGAATTTTAAGCCAGACACCTGCATACACCTGTAGATGCAATGCACCGACGTGGTGGTTTTGGGTGCATGCAAAAGCAAAGAGAAAGATACTGCCATTCAGCACGTCCTTCAGTGCTCCTACGACTTAATGTTGGTGAGTGGTTTCGGTTGCGAGACGCAGTGTACTTTCGATAAGACACCCTCCCCTCCCACTGATGGTAAATACAAAGTGAAAGTGTAATTATAGTCATGTTCCATCCCTGCATTGTTTTATGTTTACAAGTTTATTGAAGCTGCCTGTTTCATGGCTTCTAAAGATCATAAAGCAACGGAGCAAGATGTATACCTGTTTACCCGTGTAAACTCTCCAATGCAGGTGCAACCGCATTAACTACAGTGCCTTTCGCAGGCCTAGAACAAGGACCGAATGGTATCAGGAAGTCGTCCCATTACAGCTCCAGACACCCAGAGCACAGAGCTGGTCTTTCCTAATGCCAGGCCACTCACTAATTCCAAATTGTAGCCCTGGCACTGTGGGCAAGGTTGAGAGGAGTAGAGTCGCTGACCTTGTCTTTTTTGATGGGCCGGTCAGCCAAAATTAGAGCTACATGTTCCAACCTCAATGACATTTACCGGCTATATTTGTACTTTTAATTCTAATGACAATACCATGCACTTTAAGCCACAAGACCTGTTTGGCATGAGGGCACCATTTCTGTTGATTATATATTAATCGTATCAAGGCTACAAAGGTGCAGTGGGCTTGAATTTTACATAATAAAGTCCCTGATCTTTCTTATCTTAGATAGATAGATAGATAGATTATTTATTGTCCTTTTACAAGGAAATTTGTTGCCACAGTCTGTACAGAGCCTCACATCAACATAACAGTGCCATAGATACAGTACATACTATTACTTAAATACAATACAGGTGACATAAATACAGATTACATAAATTCAATATCCACCATCACCACACAGATACAGTGTACACCACCTATTTACATGACACACTAAACAGTATACCTAGCATCTTTACAAGTACAGGTTACCGGGGTGTTCTATTTAGTGCTGCTATGGCAGAGGGTACAAAACTCCTGCCATAGCGTGCCCGTTTCCAGGCCAGGGATCTATACCTCCGACCTGATGGGAGCAGTGTGAAAAATGGGTTCAGGGGGTGCCCGGGGTCATGTGCAATGTTACGTGCTCTGTGTGTGATGGCTTTGCCGTTGAGGTCTGAGAGGTTGGGGGTGGGAAGGCCAATAATTTTGGAGGCATAATGTGTGATGCGTGTAAGTTTGTTCCTGTTGGCAGCAGTTAGCATGTTAAAGAAACGTATATTGCCTTTATAATAAACAAACTGTCCCTCCTCATCTCTAACACAATTGTTATATATGAAAAAAGTACACAGCATAATATATACTACAGGGTCCTGATTATTATCTCCAATTGAATTTCAACACAAGGTCACTTGTTAAAATTCTCAGGATTGCTTTACTGCCTGTCAAGTATTTGAACAACAGCCGGTCTAGTTGTAGCATTATGACACAGCCGGTCTAGTTGTAGCATTATGACACAGCCGGTCTAGTTGTAGCATTATGACACAGCCGGTCTAGTTGTAGCATTATGACAGAGCCGGTCTAGTTGTAGCATTATGACAGAGCCGGTCTAGTTGTGGCATTATGACACAGCCGGTCTAGTTGTAGCATTATGACGCAGCCGGTCTAGTTGTAGCATTATGACACAGCCGGTCTAGTTGTAGCATTATGACACAGCCGGTCTAGTTGTAGCATTATGACACAGCCGGTCTAGTTGTAGCATTATGACAGAGCCGGTCTAGTTGTAGCATTATGACAGAGCCGGTCTAGTTGTAGCATTATGACAGAGCCGGTCTAGTTGTGGCATTATGACACAGCCGGTCTAGTTGTGGCATTATGACGCAGCCGGTCTAGTTGTAGCATTGTAGCATTATGACACAGCCGGTCTAGTTGTAGCATTATGACGCAGCCGGTCTAGTTGTAGCATTATGACGCAGCCGGTCTAGTTGTAGCATTGTAGCATTATGACACAGCCGGTCTAGTTGTAGCATTATGACACAGCCGGGCTAGTTGTAGCATTATGAAACAGCCGGTCTAGTTGTAGCATTATGACAACGTGAAAACTGTTTTGGAATGAGAAGAGAGTGAAACCTGCCAATTGTTATGTAATGCTGGGTTTGTATTCGTCCTCAGCTGATATTGATGTAATGATATGATAAGAAGCTGTAAAAGTATGAACCCTGGTCACCCGTGTAAAATGTCTTCAGATGGGAGCAGTCGCTCATGGGACCTGCACTGTTGGGAGATAAGAGAAAAGAAAACAGTCTCGCTTCGATCTGTGACAAGGTGATATCAGCGCCAACAATATCAGGGCCTGTACAATATCAGTGCTGATCTAGGATCAGGTCTCTCTCCGTGTGTGTATCCTAACCTTATCCGTTATGAGCTCAAAGGCTAAACTGATCTTAAATCAGCGCTCAGAGATTATTTATAAATATGGACACAGATCATTGCCTTCTTCTCTCCTCTGTGATATACACACTTACCACCAATTTCCTGAAGAGGCAGTTACTCATTCGCCTCCGGTTGTAGATATTGCAGGGGTCACTAGTAAGGACATTTGAGACTTTTGTGCTGTGTTATTTTATTTGCTATGCTTTTTCCTCTCAGAAGCCTCAGTGCATTGTGTCAAGGCTGTGACTCGATCCTCCCAGTCCAGCAAACACAAGCAATGCAGAAAGGTCTGCTTTAAGGGGCCAGAGTTTTGTGTTGCGGCAGACCGGAATTGATTGGTGTGTTGCGCTTTCCAAAATCAGCAAAAAAATTCATAAATGAAAGGAAAAGACTAGACAAGATATGCTAAAGATTTGGTCAGAAGTTACACTGAAAACATATTGACCAGATGAACAGACTCAAGGTCAAATTACAGACCTACTTTCTCCAAGAAAGTAGGGTGGCAGCGTAGTATAACGGTTAGGGAACTGGGCCTGTAACTCAGACGCTGTAGGATCTATTTACATGTGGATTACTGCCACTGTAACCTTTGAGAAAGCGTCTTAACCGGAATGGTTTCAGTAAATATCTAGTTGCATAACTGAATGGTATGTAAAAAATATGAGCTGGGTAATTCACTCTGGACAAGAGCACCTGCTACATTCCTGAACCTAATGAACGAAGAAAATACCGCTGGTATCTTATCTTTTAGTTGTCAGCAGCATTCTCACTATCTGAGAACTAAGGTTTTTGCTCCGTGGGTCTGTGGATTGGCTGGCTCAATCTCAAAAACAACGCATCCCAATCTCTTAGGAAATCAAATTGGGTAGATTATAATTTTTTTTGTTTGACGAGCTTTCTTTGCATTAGGTTTGCCACTTCAACGGTTGACTTTTCTAACGCTGACCCGGTGAGTGTGCACAGAGCTCTCTCGTGTCACAAAGGTGAGTGAGGCACGCTGCTGGCCGGTCACAGAGAAACACACTTGGCAAAGCGTTCGACTTCTGCTGCTCTGGCTTGCTGCCAAGCCGCACTGCTCGCAGGCAGGTGTCTCCATAAAGGCCCGGTTCACTCGCCTACTCACCTTACTACCTGCGGGGAACTTTTTTTAACAGATAAGTAGGGGAAGAGATGAACCCTGTGATCTAGCCTAAATTCTCTATATTTATTTCTCTAGACTAACAACCGTTTAATAGCATCCCTTCTCAGTGTGAATGAGCTGCTAGTTTCACTTGAATTTCACTGGATGCCGGCCAGCACTCAGGAGGACATTTCAGCTTTTAACCCAGGGCACGATGATTTAACCTCGAATGACGTGTGGTCTCTTCCCTTTCAACACTGTTGAAACCGAAGCGCTCTTCATTGCCACTGGCAGATTTTCATGACAGTTGCTCTGGCAAAATCTCTAGTGGGTTTCAGTCCCCTTTTACTTGAACCCCTTTCTCCTTGAATTTAAGTTTTCATTAATACAAATAGTTTAATATATATCAAAGGGTTCCGTTGGTTTTGCCTGTGTAAATGGATGAATTTTGAATGTAATTTAAAAATCTGCAATCATTAATAGTCACTCTTTTATCTCCCTATGTATGTGTGTGTGTGTGTGTGTGTGCACATTTTTGTGTGTGTGTGTGTCTCTGTCTGTCTGTCTGTCTGTGTGTGTGTGTGTGTGTGTGTGTGTGTGTGTGTGTGTGCATGTGTCTGCGTGTCAGTGTGTGTGTCCGTCTATCTGTGTGTTGTGTGTGTGTGTCTTCCCCACTTCCAATTCCATTTTACCCAAACTGTTAAATCATCTCACCTTCCTCCTAAGTAAACTCATATTTTCCCTGCAAACAGAGGGCAGCTCTGTCAGCGCACACTCAGTCACTTGTCTGTGAACAGAGACGAATGGGCCTGCTGTGCAAGCTCCATTTGGGCCAGGTCCACATTAAAGACACGCATTCTTCCGAGGCTTTCCAGAGTACCCACGGCGAGGAAGTGACATCATTTGTATGCAGAACCAAAGAGGCAGCCATATCGACGTGCCTTCTGTTATTTTCTGTTTCGCACCCCTATTTGCCATCGCACCCTGAACGATAAACGGCGTCCTCTATTGTTCATCTTCACCAGTCATTAATTTGTCAGGCCGCCCAACCACATCAGTGCCACATGCGGGGAAACCAGCAAATTGGCAAGTGACCATTAGCTCATTCAGTGTACACTGACTGAAACATACAAGATCAAAGACAGGAGGAGCCTGCCACATAGATCAAAAAGAATATTAACGTGTGTACGTTTGTCTGGTACAGTTCATAGTACTTCTGAACACTATCTCTCAGGACACTGCTATTACACGACTTGAGCGTGTGTTAATGGGGGATAATGCTCCCGTCATAAAACAACACCCATCTCAGGCTCTCAAAATCTAAATTGCTCTAATTTTCACATACCGTGACTGGCATTTAAGAACATGGACACCATCTTCACTCCTTTATCTTTTCAAGGGGGAGGGTCGGTGAGCTCACATTACCCACTCGCGTTTACAAAGTTACACAGATCCCCATAAATTTACATCATGCCGTTGTTTTTGTACGGTATTTAGGTTCTCCAAGGAGGCGCTACTTCTCAGCGAGCACATTTCGCTGCAGCTTCACCTTGCGCTCCAGCATTAAGCACCCTGCGTGTTTCTGTTCTGCGTTACTCTTCCTGTCTGTCAAGCTTTCATATCCGCACTTTGGAAATTTCCAGACGCCGTTGTGTATTTCACGATGTCCCTTCATACCATTTGAAGGCTGACGTTTTTACAGTTCACATTCCCGGGGCTGGAAACTAGTTTAGCTTGGCAAAGCTACAGAGCTGAGAATGCTACGAATATATACGGAGAAGCGTGTGCCTTCTGTGAGTATTTGTCTAAGCAAACTCAAACTTCTATTTCATCTCAAGGGTTATGGTGCTGTGTCCCATTCCAGTGTGGGGCAGGGCATAGGGCCTAAACCATCAGTGGCACAGGGCATTCAGAGTACAGCTAACAAGATAAATTACCATTCCCCCATATGCAATCCTAACATCACCAGACCTGTGTTCCCATTGTCAACGCCCACTGACCACGCCCTGACCCGACCCTCACCTGTGTGCCTGGTTTACAGGAACATGTTCCCGCTCTGCCTGTGTACTTAAGTTAAGTTATACTCATTTGTAATCAGTGCAGTGCCCAGAGACCAACTCGAGTTCTGAGGCCAGTGCCTTGGTCAATATGTAACTGGAGAGAAAGAGAGAGGAGAGAGAGAGAGAAAGAAAGCTGATGCTGGGGGTGGGAAGCGAAAATGTGAAGATAAAATCAGTGTAAATAGAGTGCATTTGTTTCTCAGATATCTGGCGGCAGTGCTGACTGCAGAATTAAATATTCATTCCAACTTTCTTCAGACGAAGAGCATTAATTCAGAGGCCCTTTTTTTTGGATGGCTCAACTCGAGCGGAACTACTTGCAGCTTGGGTAAATTGAGTCGTGGGTCTTCCCTTAAACGCGAGCGCGAGGTGCTGATCAGCACAGGCACGGTTCAGGGGCCTGGGTCTATAATAACAGGTGGGGAAGGAGCTTTGGCCGATCATTGCATCCTGACCTTTGATGACTCAGCATTTTTTTTACCCCCACTGACAAATGCGAGCCCACGTTGTTTGTTCCTTTATTAAATCTTGTGGATAAAATATGCACTTTTCTGCACCAGGTCATTGAGTGTATGCTAATCAAGGTGTTGATAAGAACAAGGGCAGCCCCGCCTCTGTCTGTGGTTGCATTGTCCAATCACGGTGCTCCCTGGTGCGTCATGTGACAGCCCAGCGATCGCGTCTGTGCAAAACTGTTCCCTGTTACAAACCTGGTACAGTCTCTCACTGGCCTTTTCTTCTCTGATGTTACAGTATTACAATATAAACTAGCACTGGAATGTCCATAGTTCCGAAGAATGGCTGCCACCATTTTGAACATTGAGATAAACAGTAAAGTAGACTACGGAGTTTCCCTTCAGAGATAGAGAGACAGGTGTCATTCTGCATTATCTTGGAAACAGGTGGTAAATTGTGGCTACATTTGTAAAAGTAAATGGGCAAAGAAATAGCTCCTTACACTTACCCCAGAGGGATGAGACAGACATACGTGTCAGTCAGCCACACAGGGAGGAGACCTGATTGGACGCTGGGCATCAGGCAGGGTTACTTGTCTCCTCATGTTCTCTCCTCACCGCTGCTGGAACCGGTTTGCTCAGAAACAAAAATGGGGTAACAAGCGCTCTCACAGCATGGATGTCTGCTAGTTTCTGTTATCTCGTTTGTTTTGTTTTTTTAGCTTCCCCTGTAACTGCTTGGAACAAGCTAGTGTGTGTTGTCTGTGTGGATGACCCCTGCCCCGCTTCCCCACCTGCCCTCCCTGAGCCAGCCAGGAAGATTTGGTCTGCCAGAGCCCCCCCCCATATTGGTTTCTTGCATGTCTGTCATGGGTAGTGGCTGTCTCTTTTTGTTTTCTACCTTTGTTTTTCGTTTGGCGTCGTTTGAAGCTCTATCGGATTTTTTCTTCCGCCGTCCCGGTGTTTGGATCTCTCCAGGTCATTATCGCCTACACCTGGGTCTGGTTTCCGTCGGCTATAAATAGAGCTTGACTTCCGCTTTCCGGTGCTTCTATATTGACGTTGCAGTAGGTAGAAAGCCGTATAGGGTTTATTAAAAAGAATAAAGAAAAGAAAGAAAACAAAGAGCTGTAGTTACAGGCTTGCTATTGTGGTTATTTCTTTTCAGTTCTCGACCTCTGATATACGCAGATCAATTAGTGCGTGAGGTCATTTCTTTGGTTATTAGTTTCTCGCTGTTTTAGCGATTATCCGCCTCCGTTTGAGGTTGTTTTGATTTAGCCTTGTGCTAGGAAGTTTTGTTTCCGCTTTTGTTTTCCCATTTTACTAGTGCGGTGTAATTCCGCTTCTGTGGCGTATCTAATCTAGATACGCTTTCTGTATCCTTATCTTTCGCGTTTGGTTCTCTATTTTCTAAACCCAAACCTGACAGAATATAGAAGCCTTACAAACATGGAGCAATCAGCGTTAGATAGGGATGATGAACAAACACAAGCCAGTCAGGGTGCTACGGGGGTTACAGTGGAGCAAGCACTTCTCTCCATGCAAATTCAGCAGGGTCAGCTGTGGGAACAGTTGCGTAGCCAGGGAGAGTGCCTCCAACGCTTGACAGAGAGCCTGCATAGACTTTCTGTGGCAAATAACCCTCCTCCAGTTGCACAAGCACTCACACCTCCCATAGCCGCTCCACGTACTATAAAGGAGCCCAAATTACAGTTACCGGATCGCTATGGTGGGGAATCAGGAAAATGCAGACCATTTCTGACTCAGTGTCTGATATTTTTTCAGGCACAACCCTCTCGTTTTACCACACCTGAATCCAGGGTAGCATTTATTTTATCGCTATTAAATGGCCAGGCTCTTGCATGGGCAGACCCTCTCATTCGAGCCAATGCACCTACCATTCGTGATCCAGTTAAACTGATGGACGAGATGCAACTGGTTTTCGATCACGAGGTTTCAGGAGAGGAGGCGGCAAGGAGACTCACCAGCTTACGCCAAGGCACTAAAACCGTAGCTGAGTTCTCCATCATTTTTCGAGCGCTAGCCGGGGAGACGGGATGGCCAGACGGTCCGTTAAAATCCCTCTTCCTTCAAGCATTATCTAATTCCATCAAGGATGCGTTGGCTATGCTAGAACCACCAGCGACACTTAATAAATTAATAACGTCTGCTATACGTCTCGATAACCGGATCAGAGAACGTGAACGTGAATGTGCGATTAAAGAGCAGTCGCCCCGTTTAAGATCCGTGTTAAGAGACATTCCGCCTACTGTGCCCACATACCTCTCCGTTGATCAGGAAGAGCCTATGCAGGTGGATGGCTCCTCCCTCCATCAAAATAAGAGAGCGAGACCGCAGAGGTACTGGTGCCAGCATTGTAAGCGTAGCGGCCATACTAAGGATCGATGCTATAAGTTGGTGGGAAACGAGGGGTCTCACTAGGGAGGTCGGGGTCCCTAGTGAGACAGGATTGTATTAACTCCCGGACCCTCATACCTGTCCGACTGGTTTGGGAGGGGCGTTCGGCAAACGTTACAGCCTTTATTGATTCAGGGGCCGTGGAGTCTTTTATTGACGCTAAATGGGCTAGGAAGTTACAAATCCCTACCAATTCCTTAATTAGCCCTCGCCAAGTTACTGCCCTGGATGGTCGTCCTTTGGGTTCTGGGCTCATTAAACAAAAAACGAATCCAATTGAGATGCGCATTCCTCTCCAGGGGCACTCGGAGATAATAGAATTTTTTTTAATAAACTCTCCGTCGTATCCTTTGGTACTGGGACATTCATGGTTGGGGCTACATAACCCGCTTATCTGTTGGGGTAGGAATATTAATCCTATTCGTCAGTGGGGTCCCCACTGTTTATCGCATTGTTATCCTGCTGTTTACTCTGTTCCAAACGCTACTGGTGATCTGTCCGAACTTAATTCCGAGAGTGATTCGGATGAGGCAGATTCCTATCCGGACCGAGACACTTCCTCCTTCCTCACGGGGAGCGGTGAAGAGAGTCTGTCTTGGGATCCCTTTGCGGAGGGGCTTCTCACAGAGGAGGACGAACATTCCACCTCCGATTTCGAGTGGGATAACTCGTCTGACAGATCCGCCGGTACTCCGGAGGTGGTAGGGGCGCTTGAGTCGAATCTACCCGCGGGGGTACCTATTGAATATTCAGACCTCGCAGAGGTTTTTAGTAAACAGCGTGCTGCCAAATTACCATCACACAGACCATACGATTGTGCCATTGAGCTGTACCCTGGTACTGTGCCTCCCAGAGGCTCTTTGTACTCCTTGTCAGCCCCAGAGAGCACTGCTATGAAGCAGTACATTGAGGAGTCCTTAGCCAATGGGTTTATCACGCCGTCCACGTCACCAGCCGGTGCGGGGTTTTTCTTTGTTAAAAAGAAAGACGGAGGGCTAAGACCCTGTATAGATTACCGGGGCCTCAATGCTATTACCATTAAGAACAGGTATCCTCTTCCCCTCATGAATTCTGCATTTGAGCGTTTACAGGGGGCGTCGGTTTTTAGTAAACTCGACCTACGTAGCGCATACAATCTCGTGCGCATTCGTGAGGGGGATGAGTGGAAGACCGCGTTTAACACGCATCACGGACACTACGAATACCGGGTGATGCCGTTCGGCCTCACTAGCGCCCCCTCTGTTTTTCAGGCGCTAGTGAACGATGTCTTGAGAGAGATGCTGGAGAAATTCGTCTTCGTTTACTTAGACGATATTTTAATTTTTTCTCCGGATCTTCCCTCTCACATCAGACACGTTAGACAGGTGTTGGAAGCACTTCTTAAGGCCCAACTATTTGTTAAGGTTGAGAAGTGTTCTTTCCACACCAGTTCCGTCTCCTTTTTAGGCTTTATTGTTGCTGACGGTAAAGTCCTGATGGATCCTAATAAAGTTGCAGCGGTTAAGAATTGGCCCACCCCTACGTCGGTAAAGCAGGTGCAGCGCTTTTTGGGTTTCGCTAATTTTTATAGGAGATTTATCCGCAATTTTAGCTCAGTAGCGGCTCCTATCATAGCCCTCACAAAAAAAAAAGCATTTCCCGCCCGGTTTCAGTGGAACTCCAGGGCGGAAACCGCTTTTACTGAACTAAAAAGGAGGTTCTGCTGCGAGCCCATTCTTGCTACTCCCAATCCCTCCCTTCCCTTTGTGGTGGAGGTTGACGCTTCGGAGCTGGGGGTTGGGGCCATTCTGTCTCAGCATTCTCCGGTGGACCGCAAGCTTCACCCATGTGCATATTTTTCTCGTAGCCTTACACCTGCCGAGAGAAACTACGACATTGGTGATCTTGAACTGTTGGCGGTCAAATTGGCGCTGGAGGAGTGGCGTCATTGGTTGGAAGGAGCTGAGCATCCCTTTACAGTCTGGACTGACCATAAGAATTTGCAGTACATTCAACAGGCCAAAACGCGCAATTCGCGACAAGCCCGTTGGGCCTTATTTTTTACCAGATTTAATTTTATCCTTACCTATCGTCCCGGGTCAAAAAATATTAAGCCTGATGCGTTATCACGCATTTATGACCGGTCGGATAAGGAGTCACGTCCCAGATCTGTCGTTCCCAGTTCTAGTATTGTGGCCCCTGTTATGTGGGCCATTGAGGCGGCTGTGCAGAAGGCCCTGCGTTCTGATTCCGGCCCAGGAGGGGGTCCGCTTCACTGCTTGTTTGTTCCCCCTCGATTGAGGTCGCGTGTCCTTCAGTGGGGTCACACTTCTCAGTTAACGGCTCATCCGGGCATGCACCGGACTAAGGAGTTTATCTTACGTCGGTTTTGGTGGCCCAAGCTCGAGAGTGATGTGCGGGAGTTTGTCGCGGCATGCGCTATTTGCGCCCGTAATAAGGGTTCACGGCTTCTCCCTTCGGGTCTTTTGCGCCCCCTGCCCATTCCCAGGCGTCCCTGGAGTCACATCGCCCTGGACTTCGTTACAGGTCTCCCACCTTCGCATGGGAATACGGTCATCTTAGTTATAGTTGATCGTTTTTCCAAAGCAGCTCATTTTGTCGCTCTGCCTAAACTGCCATCGGCACCTGAGACGGCCCAGCTAATGATAGACCATGTGTTTAGGGTGCACGGTTTACCTCTGGACGTGGTGTCGGATCGTGGGCCCCAATTCACCGCTAAATTCTGGCGTTCATTTTGTGCTCTGTTGGGGGCATCGGTCAGTCTTTCTTCCGGCTTTCATCCGGAGACTAACGGCCAGACAGAGCGCACCAATCAGAGTATGGAGAGTACTCTCCGGTGTCTGGCCGCGGCCAATCCTAGCTCCTGGAGTCGCTTTCTTGCCTGGGCCGAATACGCGCATAATACCCTGAGCAACGCGTCCACGGGAATCTCCCCTTTTGAGGCTCAGCTGGGATACCTACCTCCCTTGTTCCCTGAGCTGGAGAGAGATGCAGAGGTACCCTCCGCCGGATTCTTCGTGCGTAGGTGTCGAGCGGTTTGGAAGCGCGTACGTGCATCGTTACTGCGCGCTTCAGCTAAACAGAAAGCGGTGGCTGACAGGCACCGTCGTCCGGCCCCCTTCTACCGGGTGGGCCAACGGGTGTGGCTTTCCACACGGGACCTGCCGTTGCGAGTTGAGTCCCGCAAACTTGCACCTCGATTCGTGGGTCCCTTTAAGATCGTGCGGAAACTTAACCCAGTCACGGTACGTCTTCAGTTACCATCGTCCATGCGCATCCACCCTACCTTTCATGTCTCACGCTTGAAACCGGTACTTGTGAGCGCCCTCGCTCCGGCTGACAAGCCGCCTCCTCCTCCTCGATTCGTGGAGGGAGGTACGGTGTACACCGTTCGGCGCATTTTGGCCGAGAGAAGGGTGGGCAGAGGGTACCAGTTCCTGGTGGACTGGGAGGGGTATGGACCCGAGGAGCGTTGCTGGGTTTCTTCCAAGAATATTTTGGACCCCACTCTCATTAGGGACTTCCGAGACAGCAAAGCCTAGGGATCGTCTGGTACCGTCCCTTAGTTGGGGGGTACTGTCATGGGTAGTGGCTGTCTCTTTTTGTTTTCTACCTTTGTTTTTCGTTTGGCGTCGTTTGAAGCTCTATCGGATTTTTTCTTCCGCCGTCCCGGTGTTTGGATCTCTCCAGGTCATTATCGCCTACACCTGGGTCTGGTTTCCGTCGGCTATAAATAGAGCTTGACTTCCGCTTTCCGGTGCTTCTATATTGACGTTGCAGTAGGTAGAAAGCCGTATAGGGTTTATTAAAAAGAATAAAGAAAAGAAAGAAAACAAAGAGCTGTAGTTACAGGCTTGCTATTGTGGTTATTTCTTTTCAGTTCTCGACCTCTGATATACGCAGATCAATTAGTGCGTGAGGTCATTTCTTTGGTTATTAGTTTCTCGCTGTTTTAGCGATTATCCGCCTCCGTTTGAGGTTGTTTTGATTTAGCCTTGTGCTAGGAAGTTTTGTTTCCGCTTTTGTTTTCCCATTTTACTAGTGCGGTGTAATTCCGCTTCTGTGGCGTATCTAATCTAGATACGCTTTCTGTATCCTTATCTTTCGCGTTTGGTTCTCTATTTTCTAAACCCAAACCTGACAATGTCGGCTCCTTGCTACTACTGTTGAGGCCGGCACCATTTAATACATTTAATAAACGACTTGCTTTTCCCACCACTGGAGTAATAAAGGGCTCCTCGTATACAAGGATTCTTATAATTCTGGAAAAACTGACTGGCCTCCCTGGAGTGCAAGGGGAAACGGTGGAACAGGGCACCAGGCTGTGGCTGCCTTGTGCGAAAGGGCCTGGCAAAATTACTGATGAGTGCACTCTTTGCATTGTTTGTCTAGCCCAGGTCACAAAGCATGAGGTAAAGCTTTTTAGTGGAGAGCCTCGGGGGCCTGCTTTTTTACCCTAAAAATGCCTGGTTTTTGCCTCATTTTATTTTCTGTTTCGTCTGTAAGGTATCTTTGTGACAGCGTCTATTCACATAACATTTTATTAAATTGAATTGCGGCTGTCCCCAGCTGTGGAAGGAACAGAGGATGAAAGTACAACAATTTTAAAAATCATCTTAAGTCCTCATATTTCTTACAAAGACATACAACACAAAGTCTCATTATGTGACATAAATCAAATGTGACTGCTTGATTGATTGATGGGTTCACTGATTGGTTGGTTGATTGGTCTGTTGATCGAGCCTTGCTTTTCAGAAGTGCCGATGGTGCTGGTCCTCTTCGCCCTGGTGACTCTGGTCTGGTTGTGGGCAGGGCTCCACATGGCCTACAAATACCTGTGGACATTCATTCTCTTAGTCATCTTCAACTTCCTGCTGGTAAGAGAGCCCTCGTCAACATGCTGTATCTATCCTCATTCTCTGTCTCTATCCTCATTCCCTGTCTCTATCCTCATTCCCTATCTCTACCCCCATTCCCTATCTCTATCCTCATTCTCTGTCACTATCCCCATTCCCTGTCTCTATTCTCATTCCCTGTCTCTATCCCCATTCCCTGTCTCTATTCTCATTCCCTGTCTCTATCCCCATTCCCTATCTCTATTCTCATTCCCTGTCTCTATCCCCATTCCCTTTCTCTATTCTCATTCCCTGTCTCTATCCCCATTCCCTGTCTCTATCCCCATTCCCTTTCTCTATCCCCATTCCCTATCTCTATTCTCATTCCCTGTCTCTATCCCCATTCCCTTTCTCTATTCTCATTCCCTGTCTCTATCCCCATTCCCTTTCTCTATCCCCATTCCCTGTCTCTATTCTCATTCCCTGTCTCTATCCCCATTCCCTGTCTCTATTCTCATTCCCTGTCTCTATTCTCATTCCCTGTCTCTATCCCCATTCCCTGTCTCTATCCCCAACTGACGTTGATCTTGTTGACTTTTTTGTTGTTGTTGCCATCGGTGTCCCAGGTAAGTGTGCTGTCTCTCTTTCATCGCACAGGGAGGGAGGTTTTGAGTCTAAAGGGATGTCCCTGTCTCATTGTGTGGAAGTGACCAGGCACCTGTAGTATTCCCTGCATAGTGTGTACTCCTCCAAACGGGCTATGCTTACATTTGTGAACAAAAGAGGCATCTTCTGTTTTTACTGATGCTTTTGGGAATGCTGATGTTCAGTTTTCCCCAAAGTTGGATGTTTCACACACCAGTCCATTTCAGGATTCCCACTGTAAATTCCTTGTTCTCATCTGGACACTCATGGAAAAAGCAGATAATCCGTCATGATAATCAGTACCACAGCAGATATTCAGTCATGTTCTGCATTGTTGAACATTGTTGAAAACCTTGAACTTTTGTTACGTGACTACATAATCAGTGCCTGAGGTACAATCTACTGTAAGAGAGTGGAGGTGAGACAGTGAAGGGCATTTTTATTGGGCCTTATCGATCAATGGGCTTGTAAAATAGATTAATCAGCACTTTAATGAGGTATATGTCAAGTAGAATATTTTTAAAAATGTTAAATTAACTATATTAAGGAGAATATGATGTTTTTACTTGAAAGGGGCATTGACGTAATGATTATGATACCTTAATATTATCCGCTGATAGGCATTTTGGCCACCTTAGTGTGAAACTACGCTGAAACTCTGAATAAATACAGTAGATTCCTATTTGTTTTGTTCTTCCCATCCTATTCTCACTGTATACTGGAAAACAGTGCAGAATTTATACAACTTTCTAGTCCTGTTATTTTGTATTCTCAATTTTGGCAATTCCGCTCATTTCAATTCAATTCAATTCAATTTTTTTTGTATAGCGCTTTTTATAGAGAACTGTCGCAAAGATGCTGTACAGAGAAACTGAAGGAGAATTGGGCAAAAACCAGGCCTGATCCCCCGAATAGCAAACGAGGTAAAAACTCCCCAGTGGGAAGAAAACCACTCAAACGGTGATGAGAAAAAGCTCCCCGATGGGAAGAAATCTCAGAAGGAACCTGGCTAAAGAGGAGGAGCGCATCTTTCGCTGGCTGGCCCGGTTTAAACTGAAGGTAGAATGGATGGTAACAGAATGTAATGAGGGATCTAACACAGTAAATAATAAAGTGGGCCGCAGCTCAGGGTGAAGGGCAGGGCTGGAGCAGGCCACAATTCAGGGTGAGGGAAGGGCAGAAGCCCCAAAAAACAGTCCTCTGTAATGTGGGGAAAAAACACAGAAACTGAAGCTTAACAATGAGATGTGAATCACGTGTCTCCATTTCAATGTCACGCGAAGTCAGGTAACATGTTTCTTTATATTGTGTGTGGGTGTGTGCGCGCATGCGTATATGTTTGTGTGTGTGTGCCTTTGTGAGAGAGTGTGTGTGTGTGCTTGTGTGTATGTGCAGAGGGTGGAGTTTCATACTCATCTGTCAGCAGGTGATATGGTGAGGCAGTCCTGGGTTGGACGGGGGGTGTAATTATTTTGTGTCATGTGCTGCTGCAGGGACAGGTCAGGTCTCAGGGGCGTCTTCTGAAACCTCTAAACAAAAGGCCCGATTGTTTCCTCTCTGATTCCTGCCCCGATTAGCGACAGCATCAACAGCCAACACAGTGGCTGGTTCTGCAACAGCCGCATCCGCCCCAGAGAGTCACAAGAGGCCTATCCACCCACCAATAAAGGAAGCGACCACTTCCCATCAGCCCTGTGGAAGAGCGCACCACTGAACAAGGGTGTTTAAAAACATTTGGCCTTCCTCCTTACTCTAGGAAACGGCACAGTTTCGATGCTGAGGTGGCAGTGTGCAGATTTATTTAAGGGCCTGTATCCCAATACAGATTTAGTCAAGTCCAAAATAGCATCTTTTACAATAAGCATTCAATGTCTGGCACAATTGATTGGCTGTAAAAAAAGAAAAAAGAATAAAAACATCTGACCTTTACATAGTAGGAGCTGGCAATTGCAGCATTAGCTATATAAATACCAGTCATTTAGTGTCTTTGAAGCACTGGCACAGAAAAATAGGCAAAATTTTAAATTTTTATGAGAAGAAAAACATGCATGATAAATTAGAAGTACAGCCTTCCATCAATTTTTTTTTCAACGGTTTTGTATGCAAAGAAAACAACCTGAGGTTGAGCCAACAAAAGGACAACATAACACAAAAAAAAAAATTCAGGTCATCGACTATCAATCACCTTCTTTTACTACAAACTACAAACGACTGTTTAAAACTACATTGAAGACTGACATCTCGGAATGTCCTATGAGAAAAGTCAGGCACTTTCCTCAGTGATAAACAAAGTAACATCTGTCACTCATTGGCTGTATCATGTTAATCCATCGTAATGATTGCCTGCAGCCGTTCACTTTCAAAGTCCAGCTCGCTGAGTGGTTGGTTCAATCAGAGCTCAGCGTGGTGATCTTTACTTTCAGTAATCATTAACAGTAGTGTTACTTCCCCTCACAACTCAAGCTTAAATGAATGAGGGTGTTGTGTGCGTAGAGAAAAGAATAACTGTTTCAAAAGTATTGCGGAAGTACTGTGAAGCAACTGTGTGTTTGCATAAATGCTTCCATTTTAGCCCAGTCAATCCAAAAATGCAAAGTTGTTTCTCATACGTAGCCGCAAATATTGCCTTTGTAGACCAAAACACATGGTTTTACAGCAAAACCAATTTCTCACATCCTGCCCCACCAAGAAACACGGGTCTTAGTCTGTATCTAATCTCATTTTTGAATATTACAAGTATATAATGACATCTGTGGGTCAGGGCTACCTTGGTCAAAGTATTCCATCGAGCAATGGGGCAACAAGCAGCAATACTAGTGTGAAGAGACTATATAAGCCTAGTGCACAAGGCCATGTGCTACAAGTACAAGCATTGTCCAAGAGGCAGGTGAAATCCAGGCTAAAGGCCCGTCCACTCCAAGAATGATAACTATAATGATAACTAAATATATCGTTTTAAAAATCGTTCTCACTCAAGTGGATGGTGGAGTCCACACCACAACTATAACGACAATGACAGTGACGAACGATATGGTTGGGATCACTTTCAGAGCGATTTCATGAACGATAGAAACACTGACAGTCAATCAAAATCCATCAGAATTTACAAGCTGCCGACACAGCTGGAGCGTGCAGCGCGTGCTTGGTGCAATTGTTTACAGAACGTTATCGTTTATCAGTGTGGATGCTCACATAGCTATCGTTATAGTTATTGTTCTTGGTGTGGACGGGCCTTAGTGTACTTCTTTAATCTCCCAACAGCTTAATGACCACTGTACTCCAATGTCAGCTTCTGGAGAAACTTGATATAAGGTCACTGTCTGTCTGGGGGGTTTATTCAAATACAGGTGCAGCTCAAAAAATTAGAATATCGTGAAAAAGTTCTATATTTTTTGTCACTCATTTCAGAAAGTGAAACTCATATATTATAAAGATTCATTACACATAGAGTGAAATATTTCAAGCCTTTATTTCTTGTAATTTTGATGATTATGGCTTACAGCTAATGAAAACCCAAATTCAGTGTCTCAGAAAATTAGAATAGTGTGAAAAAGTTCAATATTGGAAACTCATGGTGTTACACTCTAATCAGCTAATTAACTCAAAACACCTGCAAAGGTTTCCTGAGCCTTTAAATGGTCTCTCAGTCTGGTTCAGTAGGCTACACAATCATGGGGACAGATGTCCAGAAGACAGTCATTGACACCCTCCACAAGGAGGGTAAGCCACAAAAGGTCATTGCTAAAGAAGCTGGTTGTTCACAGAGTGCTGTATCCAAGCATATTCATAGAAAGTTGAGTGGAAGGAAAAAGTGTGGTAGGAAAAGGTGCACAAGCAACAGGGATAACCGCAGCCTTGAGAGGATTGTCAAGCAAAATCCATTCAAGAATTTGGGGGAGCTTCACAAGGAGTGGACTGAGGCTGGAGTCAGTGCATCAAGAGCCACCACACACAGACGAATCCAGGACATGGGCTACAAATGTCGCATTCCTCGTGTCAAGCCACTCCTGAACCAGAGACAACGTCAGAAGCGTCTTACCTGGGCTCAGGAGAAAAAGCACTGGACTGTTGCTCAGTGGTCCAAAGTCCTCTTTTCAGATGAAAGTTAATTTTGCATTTCATTTGGAAATCAAGGTCCCAGAGTCTGGAGGAAGAGTGGAGAGGCACATAATCCACGTTGCTTGAAGTCCAGTGTGAAATTTCCACAGTCAGTGATGATTTGGGGTGCCATGTCATCTGCTGGTGTTGGTCCACTGTGTTTTATGAAGTCCACAGTCAACGCAGCCATCTACCAGGAAATTTTAGAGCATTTCATGCTTCCTTCTGCTGACAAGCTTTATGGAGATGCTGATTTCATTTTTCAGCAGGACTTGGCACCTGCCCACACAAAAGTACCAAAAGCTGGTTCAATGACCATGGTATTACTGTGCTTGATTGGCTAGCAAACTCGCCTGACCTGAACCCCATAGAGAATCTATTGGGTATTGTCAAGAGGAAGATGAGAGACACCAGACCCAACAATGCAGACGACCTGAAGGCCGCTATCAAAGCAACCTGGGCTTCCATTACACCTCAGCAGTGCCACAGGCTGATCGCCTCCATGCCACGCCGCAATGATGCAGTAATTCATGCAAAAGGAGCCCCGACCAAGTATTGAGTGCATAGAAATGAACATACTTTTCAGAAGGCTGACATTTCTGTTTAAAATATCCTTTTTTATTAATCTTATGTAATATTCTAATTTTCTGAGACACTGAATTTGGGTTTTCATTAGCTGTAAGCCATAATCATCAAAATTACAAGAAATAAAGGCTTGAAATATTTCACTTTATGTGTAATGAATCTATATAATATATGAGTTTCACTTTCTGACATGAGTCACAAAAAATATTGAACTTTTTCACGATATTCAAATTTTTTGAGCTGCACCTGTATATGGTACTGTATATTCTAAACCTCTCAATTTCTCATTTTAATTCTGACCATTTTCTACTTGTTTTATACGCGATCTTCTGTGCTGTGGCAGTGTTGAAGAGTCACAGGTATAAAATATGCTATGGCTTGTAAAAAATTTTTTTTGGAAAAAGTGTTAACCCTAGTGCCCTGGTCAAATTCCCACAAAACAGCAGCACAAGGCATTTTGGCAGCTAACCTTTCACCTACATCTGATTGGCTGTGTAATCCTGCCCTTACATCTGATTGGCTGCTTAATCTTTTGCATTCCCTCCACACCTTGAATCTCCAAGTCATCCCTGCAAATGAGTTCTCGGTTGACATACCAGTTAAATAAAAGTAAAATGAATTAAGAAAAACATAGCAGTTATACAAATAATCGTTTTCGATGGAAGCCTATAGGCAACTGTTCTTTAGTCATCTCTGTTTTGCATGCGATTTGCTTTGGAGGAAACCCAGGGAGCTTTCAGCGTTGAATGGACACTGGTATAAAAGCCACAGTGGGTTGTCAAATTTACTCTGTAAAATTCTGAATCACTTTTGATTATGATTCAACAGAACCCTAACGCTAACCCTAACCCTGGACAACCTATATCAACAGACGAGCAAACGAGCGATATGCGACAAATGCGCCGTCGATTTGTATCGCCACTGTGATAAGGAAAGGACATAGAATGTTATTTCCACAGGCACAGAGTCTTCTCTGCTTGTAATGTGTCGCTTTTTTAATCTGACAGTGATTGCAGAAAGATGACTTTACAGTGTGTTTGTTTTTAAGGGGCATTTTTCAGGGTTTTGTTTTCCTTCTCGGAAACCTTTCGCTGCGTTTCATTTTCTCGTTTGTTTTCCGTGATGCTGATTTTCCATGCTAACGCCGTGCCGCCGCCACCGCTGTGGCGTTTACTGTAATAGCGTGTTTGCCTTTGGGTTTGAACCGCACCTGGCTGCGGAGAAGAAGTAAACACACACAGCTGTCTCAGCTGACGCTTAAAGTGCGCTTCTCACGTTGCGCTCGGCCGTGTGTGTGTGTGTAGGGTGGGGGTGTTGGTTGCTACTCAAGGCTACCGCAGCCCCAGTTTTGGAGGGCCACAGGGTCTGCAGGATTGTGTTGTTACTCACCATTCGATCAACCAATTAAGGGCATTGATCACACAGTCCGCTCACCTGGATTATTGGGTCTGAAATGGGTGCTGATATTAAGGTTAAAACAAAAACCAGCAGACCATCTGGCTCTCCAGGACCAGGTGTGTAGAAGCCTGGGGTAGCAGCCAACCCCCTCATGACTCTGAATCCTCACCCCTCACCTCACGCTCCACACATCAGATCGCTCCCACACACAGGGTGGAACACCTTCACATTATCAGCATAGTTTATTATTTTTTATTATTATTATTTTTTTTTTGCGTGACAAATATTAAAATGATCAAATCTCCATGGCTCTATTTATCTCTCCAGGCGACCGTCTGGCTGAGACTGCCACTGCCAGTAAGTGGGCTTGCATTGTTCCCTTTCTGAAGGACAGCACTGTTTTTAAACAACGGAGTACCGGAGAGCATTCGGGTGACTTTTCCATATCCTGAAAGAACCACGCGTTGTAAATAAGCCCCATCATCATTGTGATTTAAATTTACGCCGTGTGACGGGGCGAGAGAAGCGAGTGGCGCTCACTGTGGGCCTCCGTCATTTTCTACAATTGTTCCCTGTCGTCCACCTCGGAACGATCACGTAAACAGATTAGAAATGGAAAAACAAATAAGAGCTATTTTAGGAGTGCCGCACCGACGCCTTCCAACGAATCTGTGTCTCTTCTCTGCGAGGAAAGTCAATTAAGCCCACGCACACACAGATACAGACAGAAATGCATGCACATGCAGACAGGCACACACATGCACGCACGCATGCAAACACACACACACACACACACACACACACCCCCACACACCAGAGGTCGCGCTAGAATTTTAAACTGCAGGCCAGAATGTCCGGAAGGATTAGTTTGTCGGACATATGATTTAAAAAATCTATTTTCAATGCATGAACGACAGGCAGGTGCATTTAATGATGTAGCCTAACAACATATGTTGCAGCATATTATTATATTTTGGACTGAAAACTATTTGAAAATAAAAGAATAATATAAAAATTTTATATAACAGCTTCGCCTTGCACAAGCGGATGAATTACATTAAAATCGCGCATTTGGGGTGCGTGACTGCGTGCGTAATGTTTTCTCAACAAAAGAAGCTGTCTTGATTTTGCATCATTAGTTTATTAGGACACATCTTTCTTCAGAATAACGAGCAATGCCATCATTTTGAATTACGATTTAAAAAAAAATTTTACTCCGAGGCAAATTGCAGAGTTGCGGAAGATGTTATAAGGAAAAGAGCCAGCAACGTTAACGAACAGCGCTTTCGGTAAAGTCAGACCAGAACAGCTATTGATTTAACAAGGGAAAAAATGCTGATTATATCAAGCTTATAGTCGAAGTTCAAGTAGCCTATGCCTACTGACAGTTAAAAATTGCCTTTTTATAACTGGCAACAAAAAAAAACGAGCCATTATTGAATGCTAGCTCGCAAGCAGCTACACCACACATGCACATGCTCGTCTAGACGTTACGTCTTAAGTCACTGCAAGCTCCGCTGAGGGCCGAGGGACATACGAAAATATATACACACACAGGCACACATAAACACACCTGACCCAACCAAACCCCTAGTGTCACACACAGATGATCACACCCTCTCCCTGACATGACGGAAGTCTGGCAATAAAGGCAACGATCCGGGAACACTTGCATAACCAGCGCAAAGCAATAAAATATGTTCTGCTGGGCCTGGCCAGTCTTAACAATGTGCGCCATAATGGGCCTGAACTTCTTTATCAGATTCAGATGATAAGGCAGTAATGGAGGCTCCTCATTCAGCCCATAAACATGCCTGTTAAAGGTGCCCTATCAGTGTGTGTGAAGCACTGACCTTTAATGATGCACCAGTCTACCTCTTTAATTACTGGAGTGGAATTTCTTCTGCCAATCATCGCCGTTGCTTTATGTTGTTTACGCTCAATTCAGTATTTTTAAGCTTGTGTCAGCGTCTCTGGGGTAGCCTGATGCTGCTGTGACAATAAGCCATTAACCCACAGGCGTAGGCTAAAGAAAGGGGAAATGGGTTATTTACCGTATGTGTTTTACCTTCCACATCGTCTCGTTTTGGAAGGATGGCGCGGGGCGATGAGAAAGTTTGTCCGTTTCTATCACTGGCCCCTTAGCTCCCAGCACACACCTATTCAATGACTAGAAGTCTGAGATATCGTTTGTCTACTGTATGCTTCCTATTGCTTAGATAATAGGTGCTAGATGCGTACTTGGATATTATAATCTGTGGCAAATCACCTTTTTTTTTTGTATCAATCCTCTGGAGCTTAAAATGACCCCAGCTTGTCACAAATGAAACAGGCAGGTTTGTTTAGTAGAGTGTATAGTATCCGTGTCAGAGGCTGAGTGTGTTGGGCGTGTGGATGTTTTTGTGGGGTAGACTCTGCGGCGATGCCGCCGTTTCAGTCTTGCAGGTTTGCGTGCCGGTGGATCGTGGCGCATGCCGGCGCTCAGCACGGGGTGCGTCACATGACTCGGGGAAGCGTGGCTGTTTCCCAGGCGAGCGCTGGGTACATCCAGATGGGAGGGGGGGGGGAGGAGGCGAAGCGGAGGGTTGTGCCTTTGCATTATGCATGAAATGAAGGTGCTGCCAGAACAAGAGTGGTCACGTGACCCCTCCTGTCCCCTCCACTCACACGCACACACACACTAGCCTTCCCCTCACCTCCCCAGCCTGGACCCCCTATCACGGAACAACTCCTCCGTCGCCGTGGAGATTGGCGCTGAGACTCAGAGACGTCCCGTCCCTGTGTGGGGGTGAGAGAGGGGGCAGCATCGTCTGGAGGAAGCCATGAGGAAAATGCCTTTTAGCATCTCTGGGTCATGAGAAAGGCATGACAGGGGGCTGAGCACATTACCAAAGGAGAAACTGAAATGAGGGCAGTCAGGGCTGACTTACACACGCACCTGCAGTAGGTTACAATCCCACTAGGGAATTTATTTTTTGCCACTGTTCCCTTCGGCTTGCTCTTGTGGGGGTTTAGGCCAGGGTTTTCTGTGAAGCGTATTGTGACAATTGGTTGGGAAATGTGCTATATAACTAAATATTGATTTGATTTGTTGATTAACACAGATCCAGAATAAGAAGAAGGTGAAAGTAAAAACACAGGGTGCTTGGGATGAGGGTTGGGGGACAGTCTGCCTCCACCTTTTAGCACTCACGTTTGTCACGTTTGTTGGGTAATGTCTGGACACTGGGATATTTCACATCCGGACGCTCTGTGGTAAATAGAGGGGAGGGGGGGTTGTGCTGGTGCCTGGTTGTGATGATATCACCGGGGCCCGGTCCATTCTCACACAGACTGTCGCGGTCAAAAAGTCAGACGGGTCGTGTCCTGGCGAATTGACCTTGTGCGCTCCGTCGGCCTGCCGCGTTCATTCCAGCCTCACCCGTGCGAGCCAGGAAGCTCACCACTACCTTCATCAGCTGTCTTTACATGTCAAACGACCTGTACTATTATACTAATAATTCACAGAATGTACTGGAGTCTACGCTGCCCCTTGAACACTGATGCATCATCTAAGCACTTGTTGGTTGCCATGGTTCCCGTCCAAAGGTGGAAGGATTGTAGGGTTGCAGCAGCATCAGCATTGGGAGAATTCACACTGTGTGTTCAGCTGTAGCACACAGCACACCTGCGCAGACCTGTTTGGGTAAATAAACTACTGGACCTCTCTGAGCAGTGTTTGGTGAGAGAATCTGAGAAGGTTTTTAAAGACAAACATCCCTTTTTTGCAAGGTCACAAGAAGACATTGTATTCCTGTGTTGAGCACCAGTATGACGTGTTGTCTTAAAGACCCACTCCGCTAAGCATTTTGCTTACAATTTTACAGAGAAAAGTATCGAAATCATCATAATTACATCATTACATTTATGCATTTCGCAGATACGTATAACTGATTGATATAATTGCACACAAATTGCTTTTGGCTTTTTGCCAAGCCATTAGGGTCGCAACCAATAGTATCTTTAATACATAGCTTACTTACAAATAGTAAATGCTTAAAAGGGAGACTGAGAATGTAGTACTTCAGGTATGTCATCATGACATAAATGATTTTTGTGAGCCCTGGAATTCCATCTTGTCAGTCGTTGACCTCTGACCCCGGTTCCTATTGACTTGCAGGGCCTGTACGTCCTGGCGGTGTACGTCTTCATGCACAACCAGCTGTGCTGGCCAGTAAAGGCCAGCTACACCGTGGAAATGAACGGCCACAGCAGCCCAGACTCTCCCTTCCAGGCTAGTGCCACGCCCACGGTGGGCGGGGAGATCAGCAAGTCCACCCAGAACCTCATCAGCGCCATGGAGGAGGTAAGACGTGACCCCACCCCCTTACTAAGCCCCGCCCCTCCCTGTTACCGGTTTCCAGTCAGCCCAAGCTAGTATTTGCTTCACCACCATTTCATAATTTACTTTATTTATTAGTTTCTTTGACTGGGACAATACAAATTAATAACATCTCTGTAAATGTGCCAGAGTTAGCCAGGGAGGCAAATTTTTATCTGTAGTCCCTGGGCTACATGTCTTCGGACTGTGGGAGGAAACATTACATTACAGACATTTAGCAGACACGCTTATTACGAGCGTACACAGCATAGTATACATTTATTCAGCTGGCCACACTGCTGCTACCGCCAAACCATTTCTGACCTCATAACAGCAGGGCAGGAACAAGGAGCATCTCCCACGGACTGGCTCTTTTCACACAACGGATGATTCAGCAAGCAGGGCGTCAGTTACATATTTGTTAGAAAGCTGAGAAGCTGCCACTTGCCTTAGATCATACCATCCCCCTCCAAATCTGAGTAATTCCAAATGTCTCATGACTAATGAAGCCCGCTTCAAAGTCTGTTGGCTGTGTGCGCATCTCACGCAGAGTCAGGGACAGGTAGAATTTTCTTTAGTCCCCGCGCGGGTCCGGGGAAATGGCCAGAGGATTCCCGTAATCCCGTTTCACCCATCAGAGCACATCTTAGGATGTGGAAAGGTGGCCCCGCAGCAGCTGAAAGGACGAATCCACGGGTCCCAGATGGCGCCTAATCCACTCCCAATGGAGGCTGGGCTGAGATTCCATCAGCCAGCAGCAGGAAGCATTAAGTAGCTTCCCTGGGTCTGAGGTACCAGAATCACAGATACGGTTTCAGTCCAGACCCAGGGGACACAGCTATCTTAGAAAACACTGTGATGTTCTGCCAGGCGTAACGGGGCCCAGTTAGCTTCCCGGGCGAATTAAACACTCGCCTGTCTGTTTGTGCTATCATAATCATTTATGAGTAGAACGGAATAGGAAGCAATGTAAGTGGATATAGAGATGTGACAAATGATCAGAGAGAATGGTGTGTGTGTTTGTGTGTTTGTGCGTTCACATGTGTCTGTGTTTGTGCGCTGTGTGTGTGTGTATGTGTGTGTGTGTGTGCGTGCATGCATGTGTCTGTGTGTTTGTGTGGGCGCACGTGTGTGTGTGTGTTTGCGTGTCTGTGTGTGTGTGTGTGTGTGCACGTGTGTACGTGTGTGTGTGTGTCTGTGTCTGTTTGACCCCTGAATCATGGTGAGGAGTCTGGGTAAACAGTACGTGAAGGGTAGATGACTGCATAACCAGACCTAGTCTGATCGATCAGGTCTTGTGTGTTGTGCTGTTACCATGGAAACACTTCCTGGTTCTAGTCAAACTTGGAGCTGGCATGATCCAGAATGGTTTTGTTCCTTTTCCTGCATGGAGCCAGGCTGACCTTTCCCATGAGGGGAGGATTACTTTGGAGTTGTACCTCTGATGACCGTAGATAGGGGCTACAGACCTGCTATTAATCACAAATCACAGAGCCAAATCTCTTTAGCTTTTCTCCAGTTTCTCCATCAGCTAGCAGCAGGGTGGGACTGTAAAGTAGATAAATTGTGATCGGAATGATACAGGTTCAGCGCCCAGCTATTGCTTTGGCACAAGGTACTTAACCTGAATAACCTTCCAATCTCCAGCTATATGAATGGATTTTATTTATGTGAGCTTGGTAAGGTTGTTTGCTACCAAGCTCTCATATAACAATCGGTTTTAAGAACGATACAGTATGTTCTTATTAATTATTTTAAAATACAGTTATTAATTTTATCACATGGTTGAAATATCCTCCCATAGATACAGTGCCCTCCACAATTATTGGCACCCCTGATAAGGATGAGTAAAAAGGGTTATAAAAAATTCACCGTTTGGTGAATTAGCTTAATCTCACACTGAAAAAAAGAGAAAAATCCAACCTTTAATGACTTTCTGATGTCTGTGACCCAACAACATCAAAAGACTCTTGATATCTTATTTGCTGGTACTCTAACAAGCGATACTATCACGTCTCTGCATTTGAATGGATCTCTATGGGAATTGTGGGGTGGGACTAGATTTAGCTGTAAATTACACTGGAACAGTATGAAACACATGGTTGGCTAAATGGTCACCAAGTCACCAAGGGTCTGATGTATCAAACAAGCCTCAAACCATCACTCTGCTGCCAGAAATACAGTAGATATGGATGGATAACTTGAAGGGTTTCTTCTCCTGACTTATTTTTTCATAAAGTTCAATTGGAAAATTTGTCAGGAGAAACAACCCTTAATGTGATCCATCCATATCTACTGCATATCTGGCAGCAGAGTGATGCTTGAGGCTCATTTAATACCTCAGACCCTTGATGACTTACAGCCATTTTACCAACCATGTATTCCATACTGTTCCAGCCTAATTTACAGCTAGTCCCACCCCCCAATTCTTATAGAGACCCATTCAAATGCAGAGACGTTATAGTATCGCTTGTAAGAGTACCAGAAAATAAGATATCAAGAGTTTTTTGATGTTATTGGGTCACAGACATCAGGAAGTCATGGCATGCAAAAGATATGCGGCCAAATATTTAAAATGATTACTTTATTCTATATATAAATGCAGGGGTGCCAATAATTGTGGCACACGTGGTTTTGTTAAAAATAATAATACATTGATTTCAATTAAAGGTTGTTTTTTTTTCTCATTTTTACCAGGGGTGCCAATAATAGTGGAGGGCACTGTATATACATAGATAGATAGATAGATAGATAGATAGATAGATAGATAGATAGATAGATAGATAGATTGATTGATTAACTGTGCTTATCCACTCTCTGTTACACTATGCCCTGGAGCTCACACAGCTCTGATCCTGGGTCAATCTGCCATTTATACAGTCTACACATCATTGGCGACCCTATGGCAGAATTCGATCCTGTATCTGTGTCCATTTGTGACGGTCTGAACATTATTGGCATCCGGGAGGTTTGTTCCCATATCCATATTATATCGGGGTTCAGCTTATATGTAGAGTCCTGTGGCTCGGTTGGTAGAGCATTAGTCTATCGACGCAAAGGTTGTAGGTTTGATCCCAGCGGACAACATTTTCTGAAAAATGTACGCATTCATATATGCTATCTCCCTTTGGATGAAAGTGTCTGCTAAGAAGTATGTATTCTATTCAGCAGCACCCCAATGCTCTTTACCCATGAAACTGGCTTGTCACGTTATATCAAAGATTTTAAACGGTGGACAATCCCTGACCTCACCCTCACCCCTGGACTTTTGGCTAACCTTTGGAGCGCCATGACAACCTAAACTTCCAGTGACCCCGTCCGTGTCTTAGATAAGATTATCTGGAGGGCTGCGCTGCTCTGTTTTAATGCTGTTTAGGCTGGGGACATAAAATGCCTTTATTTTGTCTGTATTTGGAAGCACATGTTTCAGGAAAGAATTGGGAACAGCGTGTAGCCTGTGTGTTATTTTTAGGCCATGTGTGTAAGCTGCACAATGCCATTTTTTCCCTTCTTTCTGTGTCATTGTTTTTCTTTTCTTGAATATTCAAGAAAATATTTTCTTGAATGAGTCCATGTCTTTTTGTCTACAGTTGTGTCTTTGTGTATGTGTGTAAGTGTTTGACTTTGGTTGTACGTATGTGTGCATTTCTGGAAGTGTGTGTGTATATGTGTTTTATGTCTGTGTATCTCTGTATCTATGAGTAATTACTTGTGTGTGTGTGTGTGTGTGTGTGTGTGTGTGTGTGTGTGTGTGTGTGTGTGTGTGTGTGTGTCTCTGTCTGTATCCATGTGTAATTATATGTGTGTATCTCTGTATGTATGTTAAACATGTGTTTGTGTTTGTGTCTGTCTGTATGTGTGTGTAATTATGTGTATTTGTGTTTATGTGTGTGTATCTCTGTATGTATAACTATATAGTGTGTGTGTGTGTGTGTGTAATTATGTGCATATGTGTTTGTGTGTGTATCTCTGTATGTTTAACTATACAGTATGTGTGTGGGTGTATGTACGTGTATCTCTGTATGTACAACTATACAGTGTGTGTGTGTGTATCTGTGTGTACTTGTGACCGAAAGGTCGCAGGTTCGATTCCCAGGTAGGACACTGCCATTGTGCCCTTGAGCAAGATACTTAACCTAAATCGCTTCAGTATATATCCAGCTGTATAAATGGATAATATGTAAAAAAAATGCTAAAATGTTGTGTAAGTCGCTCTGGATAAGAGCGTCTGCTAAATGCCTGTAATGTAATGTATCTGTTTGTATGTTTGTATGTGTATCTCTGTATGTATAAGTATAACTATACAGTATGTGTGTGTGTGTGTGTGTGTGTGTGTGTACATGTATTTCTGTATGTATGTGTAATTATACTGGACGTGCATGTTTATTGGTGTTTTAGGTCTCTGCAGATTGGGAGCGAGCGTCTCTGAGACCGGGCAGCCAGCCCAGTGGTGTGTTTAAACCGGGGCCCCAAAACGGCACCGCCTACACCACCCAAGGGGGCTTCATCAACACTACCCTGGTGGCCGACGAAGAATCCCAAGAGTTCGATGACCTCATATTTGCCTTAAAGACCGGTGAGATGCTACCCTTTCATCCATGTGCCAAAACCTCATATCTCTTTCCCGTTAATTGGCAGGAGTATACTTAATGGTTTTTTCAAAGGACTGGCTTTTTGTAAGCATCCTGTTCCCATGTGTGTGTGCGTGTATGTATGTGTGTGTGTGTGCACTTCTGTGCACTGCAGTCCTTCTGTAGTTCCCAGTTCAATCAGTCCTCTCGGCCTCCAATCACGCAACTGTCAGTACAGTGCCTCATTCAGCCCTCAATATTTAATGAGAGAAAACCTTTTCCCTTCCGTGATATATCATCGCTTCAACAAATAATGCAATAATTGCCTTTCTCGCTTGAATAAGAAGACGCAAACTGCGCACAGACATGCCAAGTTCGTTTTTTTAATAATAAAAATTTTATTCGTTTCACAAGTCAGCAACATTGTAGACTGTGACATTGGAAGGCAGGAGCAGGCACTGTTCACTGCAATGTGATGTCAGGGCAAGCCAAAATCGACAATTTTATATGACTGGAGAATTTTATTGGGTTTGAAAATCTAATCTAATCAAAGTGTTACAATCCCTGCCAGACAACGGATGCCCCCCTCAGAAATATACCTGGGGTCCTCGAACATCGATGTCATTTGTCGGGTGGGAAGTCCTCTCTTTGGACGGCGTGAATGACACTCTAAGCGTAAGCAGGTGTCATACCTGACTGTCAGCAGTAAAACTTGAGCTGCGCAGACAGCGTGAGCGGATAGGTGTGCGCGGATAGGTGACTGATTGATCGCCCACAACGGACTTCTCGCTAGAGAAGGGGACAGCAATATATAAAGGTTAATCGGATGCCACGTGGATAACGGTGCCTCTGGGACTGCGGAGACTTACGGATCGCCTCGCTATGGCGGTTGGAAATTAAATGCACGTCTTTTGAGGCCCCGGTTATAAACGGCCCGGTGTTGTTAATGAGCAGGGTGCTTACTCTAAATAAGCCCCGCGGTGCGAGAGGGAGATACCTCGCCCGTATTATTGTTCTCTCCTGCCCTGGTGTCAATATCGCTAACGATACTGGGTGTCAGATTAACGGCCGGGACTGGACGCCGCTTGTCAGTGGCTGGGGTGAGGGGTGGGGCTGGTGGGTAGCGCACCAGTGTGATGTCTGCAGTTCGGGCACACGCTCCACGGGCAGTGCCTCTGAGGATAAGTGCTTTGGGGCTAAATTAAATTATATGAGAATTCAGGCTGCATTAGTTTGACAGATACCATGGCATTCTATTGCGTAAGCATTAGCGTGTGCTCTCCCTGAAACTATGCCCCTTATATCAGAATGACTGATCCAGTTACTACTGCCAAGAGGGATATAGTATTTCTCATCAGTCTTTTGTCTCTCTCTCTCTCTCTTTCTATCTCTCTCTCTCTCTCTCTTTCTCTCACACTCTCTCTCTCTGTCTCTCTTTTCTCTCGCTCTCTTTCTCCGACACCCTGCATCTTATATCAGAATGACCGATCCAGTTACCACTGCCAAGGGATAGATATAGTATTGCTGATTAGTCCTTTGTCAATGTCTCTCTCTTCCACATGACCAGACGTTTCCACACGGAGAAATAATCTATATTATATGTGTGGAGTTTCTGTTGGCAGTGAGAGTTTCATGACCTATAGTACCACATCAGCCCAGTAGGCAGAATACAGTCAGTTGGCTAACTGCTGAAGCTAAGCAGGTGTGGATGGAAAAGCATGTATGGGCTTAGCCAGTACTTGGATGGGGAGACCTAGGAAAACTAAGTTACTGTTGGAAGAGCAGTCAGTGGGCCAGTAGAGTGCACTCTTCTCTGTGGCCTAATTACACACCCCCTGCCCCAGTAGAGTAATGGGGCACTGTGCTGTAGAAGGTACCATGCTTCAGATGGGACATTAAACTAAGCTTCTTACTCCATGTGGTCATTAAAGACCCCATGGCTCCTTACTCCCAGTGGTCATTAAAGATCCCATGGCTCCTTACTCTCTGTGGTCATTAAAGATCCCATGGCTCCTTACTCTCTGTGGTCATTAAAGATCCCATGGCTCCTTACTCTCTGTGGTCATTCAAGATTCCATGGCTCCTTACTCCCAGTGGTCATTAAAGATCCCATGGCTCCTTACTCCCAGTGGTCATTAAAGATCCCATGGCTCCTTACTCTCTGTGGTCATTAAAGATCCCATGGCTCCTTACTCCCTGTGGTCATTAAAGATCCCATGGCTCCTTACTCCCAGTGGTCATTAAAGATCCCATGGCTCCTTACTCTCTGTGGTCATTAAAGATTCCACGGCTCCTTACTCCCCGTGGTCATTCAAGATTCCATTGCTCCTTACTCCCTGTGGTCATTAAAGATCCCATGGCTCCTTACTCTCTGTGGTCATTAAAGATCTCACTGCTTCTTACTCCCTGTGGTCATTAAAGATCCCACGGCTCCTTACTCCCTGTGGTCATTAAAGATCCCACGGCTCTTTACTCCCTGTGGTCATTAAGGATCCATGGTTCCTTACTCTCTGTGGTCATTAAAAATCCCATGGCTCCTTACTCTCTGTGGTCATTAAAGACCCCATGGCTCCTTACTCTCTGTGGTCATTAAAGATCCCACGGCTCTTTACTCCCTGTGGTCATTAAGGATCCATGGTTCCTTACTCTCTGTGGTCATTAAGGATCCCATGGCTCCTTACTCTCTGTGGTCATTAAAGACCCCATGGCTCCTTACTCTCTGTGGTCATTAAAGATCCCATGGCTCCTTACTCTCTGTGGTCATTAAAGATCCCATGGCTCCTTACTCTCTGTGGTCATTAACAATCCCATGGCTTCTTACTCCCTGTGGTCATTAAAGACCCCATGGCTCCTTACTCTCTGTGGTCATTAAAGATCCCATGGCTCCTTACTCTCTGTGGTCATTAAAGATCCCATGGCTCCTTACTCTCTGTGGTCATTAACAATCCCATGGCTTCTTACTCCCTGTGGTCATTAAAGACCCCATGGCTCCTTACTCTCTGTGGTCATTAAAGACCCCATGGCTCCTTACTCTCTGTGGTCATTAAAGATCCCATGGCTCCTTACTCTCTGTGGTCATTAAGGATCCATGGCTCCTTACTCTCTGTGGTCATTAACAATCCCATGGCTTCTTACTCCCTGTGGTCATTAAAGACCCCATGGCTCCTTACTCTCTGTGGTCATTAAAGATCCCATGGCTCCTTACTCTCTAGAAAACAAACAAAAAAACGTCGGGATACATATGCAATTACAAATATGTATGCTATGAACCCTGTTCCAGTGGCCCTGTTCCAGAATGCAGTGATGTGTGTTCATTTCTTTTTGGTTCCGGTTCTGAAGAATGTTCTTTGTTCTTCGCAGGGTCAGGCCTTAATCTCAGCGACACAGAGTCAATCCACGGAAGCCAGGACGGCGGCAGTGTGTCCAACTCCCAGATTGTGGAACTGCGGAGAATCCCCATCGCGGACACACACCTCTAACCTCCCCTGGTTTTATACCCAAAAACAAATCAGTATTTTTCTACTTCTACTGTTTTTGCACTAAAATGTGTTTTTGGATAGTAAATTTGTTCTTTTTTTCAACTAGTTCTTTGATACCATGAAAGTTTGGTGGTGTTTGTAAGGCTATTGTTTTTTTTAAAATATATATATTATATATATATTACTAAATTAATTTGTGACAGTCCTTGATGGAGATTTTTTTTATTTTGTTTTTTGAAAATGACTTATCTTGACTGGATGTAAATATTATTAAGTAGAGTTTATAGAAAACGGGCAAATACGCTACTGGTGTTGTGTAACATTGTTAATAAATAATTCATAAACTGTTTTGCATAGGAGGTTTTGCTTCAGATTTGTGTGCAAAAGCATTTTAGAATTAAAATACAAAAAACATTCTGAGGACTTTTTTACCAGATATATTATCAAATACTGTGGAGCTGATTGAAACACATTATGGATGTGGATTCCAAGATACAATAGTTTTTTATGTGGTTTTAACAAAGATATTCTATTTGAAAAACAGCAGATTGGAGTGCTACCTTTTGGGGCAATAAAATGTAAAAAATAAGTGTTTTGAAAAGGCTGGTCAAAAAAAAGATTCTAACATACTCCACTCCATTAAAATATTTTAATATAATGGTATATAGAGTTTGTAAAAAATTAATATGACCAGATTTTCCATGTACTGTCTAGGGAATGTTGTTCTGGTAAAATCCCAATTTCCAATACATCAAAGATAGTCATCTTCTGTTTCAGTATAATGTGTCAGATGTGAGGTGATTGGGTGAATTGGCAAAAGTTATTGATATGTTAACAGTATGTGTCAAATGTGTGCTTGAGGGCTATTATATGAATGGATTATGATTTAGTGTGACAAAAATAATTTCTGTACATTTAGCACACTCTTATCCAGAGCTACTTAAATTATTTACATACAATCCATTTATGCAACTGTATATTTTACTGAGGCAATTCAGGTTAAGTCTCAAAATAGGAGGTGCAACGTATGCAATGTTAAAGATCTGGAAAAGAGCTGTAATTCTTAACCAACACAATGATCTCTCCAACTCACCAACCAAACAAAAATGTCTAAATATATTGGTCCTCTTTGCTTAGAAGCATAAACATTGACAAGTAACTGAAGTCTTTTGCTAATACTTGACTCCCTACATAATTTTTGTACATTTACACTGTCATCTAGAGCGATTTAGACAGCTTACTGTACATTAATTTTACATACAATCTACTAATACAGCTTGATATTTACTGAAGCAGTTCAGGTTAAGTGCCTTGCTGAAGGGTAAAACAGCAGCAAGCCACCTGGGAATTGAACCTATAACCTTGGAATTACAAGTCCAGCTCCCTAACTATTATGATATTATGACAAATATATGTGCCAAATTTCAGGCTGTCCTAATAAATTTAAATTTTGCCAGATGTTCTGGAAGAGCAGAAAGTCCCTGATAATCTGTAGCATACAGCCTGGTCCAGAGAGAAATTAAGATTTATCAGCCATTCTCTCAACCAGTTAGATTAGGAGGAATTATCTAAGGTAGGCCATTTTTTTTAGGCTTAAAAGTCATTTGTGTGCAGGCTTTAAACTGTCTGTTTAAGTGTCTGCTATTGGAAACAAAGATAGGGGGATGCTGTTGTGCATTTTGCTACTAAGACATGGGCGTTTCTGTACTGAACTTAGCGTCTGGGAAAATGACAATTCAAATTACTCTTCAATGGACTATCCAATGTATTTAACCCTGCAAAGAGTGCATTACAGCATTAACGTCTAGAGAGGCTTTTTGCAGACTTGCGGTTTCACCCTAGACATCAGCTTAGAGCCGACTCGGCACAGACCGACCGGTTTCTGCAAATGGAAATAACTGGAAATCCTGGTTGAGCTTCTCTGCGTCAGGGGCAGTTTGTGGTGTTCCACGGAAATCTCCGTGGTGTGCTGTGTTTGCAAGGTCCGAAGTCATTTTGTAAACATTCTCAAAGTGGGGAGCAAAGGTCACTTGGATCTTGAGCATGTCAGTGTCGAGTATTCTTCACCGGAGAACAAGGTTTTTCTTCAGCTGTGACCCTTGACCTCTGACTCCTTACCTCTTGAGTACAGTCTGAACCGAGTGACCTGCTGTGTGGTAGACAGCTGAAGACCAAAGGCATCAGCGATAAGATATAAACATTCTGTTCAAAATATGTTGTTTTTTTTATTTTTAATCTCATTTGGGGGGTGTCTCATGGCATAGCCTGTAGAGCACTATGCGCATGCTCATTTTGACGTCAGCAGTTTGAATCTGCCTGTGCAACCTTTGTCGTATGTCTCTCCCTCTCTCTCGCGCCCCATTGTTCCTGTCTCGCTACACTGTGCTGTCCAATAAAGCTGAAAAAGCTTAAATATATATTTTTTCAATCTCGTTTGGAATCACTGAGGAAAGTGTTTAGTGTTAAAACCTCTTTGCACAGATAATGTGGGAAAAACCGAGGGTGTGTGACTATCACCACGACACCCAGTCCCGCTGTGACTCCGCAGCGTCCCGCGGCACATGCATTAGGTAACACAAATCTGCAGACCCCCCTTCCCCCCTATGGGGAAGCGCAAGCGACACGCCATCACAGCGAGCGGGGGCAAATAGACAATGGGGAGCGAGGGTTTGCCTGGAATTTCAGACATTCCACACTGGCAGTGACCCCTGTGAAACGCCACGCTCATCATTGCTAAAATCGTTCATGTGAATTACTGTCTGTGTAGTTTTGCCCTTCCTAATTTCACATTTGCATTTAGAAAAAGGGTGATAGATGAAATGCCAGTGGAAGGGAGTTACACGATGTGTATAATAGATAATAACAATTAAACTGGTAATAAAAAATGTATGACACACCTCTTTATTTCATAGGTTACCGAAGGCAAGAAATTGCAGTAGGGAGATTGCAAGCAGGATCTTCTTTGAGGAGCTTTTCTGTGCTTTTTTTTTTGAAGGCCAGTGAGCAGAGGCTCGCTCCCTCGTCTCCCTTTGTGTGGCGAGAGTTGACGGACAGCAAAGTTCTGCCTGTCAGGGACACTGCAGACTGCCACAGGCTAGATCCGCGCATTTTTGCCTGGCTTTATGGACATTATCCGAGAGCGGTGGAACCACAAGGGAGAGGTTGTCACCAACTGCTTTGGCCGTGAGTTACGAGGGAGTGTTGGCAGAAATAGAACCTCTGTACTGGTTGGATTTGACGATCCCTTCACAACGCGAGAATGTACGCTTACATTTTCTGGCCGAGAAAAACATCTCATTCAATGGCAGCCCACAATGGGGAAAAGCTGTTTGTCGCCAGATGTAACAAATGACTAAAGTGACTTAAAGTAAGGTATGCCAGACGTGCAGGAGAATTAAACTGAATTTGAATTACGGCAGCGAGAATCCTTCTTTGAGCGGGACCATCATTGGGCTGGCCCACATACGGCCACTCTTGTACACATGTTGTACATTGGACATGACGTGACCGTATTTATTATATCTGCAAAGCCTTTTGACTGAGCTACAAGGATATTTTCTGTGACGGTCAGTGTTAAAACGTGTAAATGATCCCTTTATTACGATAATCTTTGTACTTAATTTGGTCTGCACAATCGCTGATCAAAACCTGCACACATTTCTCTGCATGGACAAGCAGCTGTTTACGGTCTGCTTTCTCCATTTCCCCGAGCTCTTGAGAAACACATTTAGTCAGGTTTGGTTTGTAGCTCCTACAAAAAATTCCCCAAGGCAATAACTCACGCTAACAGCCCTGGTGTGCCGGTGAGTCACTCTGTCCCAACGTGTCTGCAAGCTCGTCTTGATTCAGCAGTTTTAGCGTTTGCCGGCACTGCCCTTTGTAGTCCTCCAGCTTTGACCCGAGTCATTCGCACCCTCCCCCAGCATGTCTCACATGCATATCATGTCCTTTCTGTACATACAGCCAGTCATCCAGGCAACTGTCTTCAGCATTAGAGAGGTTCAAGTACTCATTGGCTGATTCAATCGGCATCTGCCCGCAACAATTAAAAAAGCAAGACTTATTGTAATCACCAAAAGTGTAACGCTTGCGTTTCCTTTTCAAAGTTAAGGACTAATGGCAAGAAGAGTAGTAAACTTACAATGGCAAAGGTTTTTCATTTCTAATAATACACCTAAGTTCTGTATCAGAAAGCTGGTCCCATTGGGCTGAAGCCCAGGATGACCTGTAATGACCTCGGAAATGGGGAAAGAAGTAAAGCAGGTTAAATCAAGGTAAGTTAAACCAAGCAGGTGGTTATATGCCTGGCTGGACTCGCAGGCCGAGGCCTTTGTGCTGTAACTTACAGTACATGTCCTGTATTTGAGGTAAGGTTTTGAAATTGGGCACATATGTTGTTTGCATATAAACCTTGTTGGGAACTGCTTCATTAAAGCACGTGTATCTGATTGTGGATGTAACACCACCACAAATGTGAAGATGGCTGCGCCATATAGTAACTTATCTTGTTCTGCATGGGAGCTGCAGTATGAGCGTGTGTCCAGTTTGGATTGCACCTGGCTCCAGGCTCTGTATGAAGCGCCTGTTTCGACTGTGCCATGAGACACAGAATTGTGGGCACATCTCATCTGCAGCAATAGAGCGACCTTGTTTCCCTCCCGCGTGCTGTGGAAAACTACTTTAAGTACAATTAAATACATGCACCTCCTTTGAAATATCATTTGGACTCTATTTCTGTTTTCTTTGAGGTCATAAAATGTGCCCCAACTGTACCTTTTTTGCAAATGTGTGGGTCTGTGTGTGTGTATTAAATTAATTTGTGCTAATCAATTACTAATTAGTTTGTAATCTAGACATCCAAGAAATGTAAATGCCAGAAAGAAATTGTGTAAAACACTTTTTTTTATATCTATATGTTTAGATTTGTGTATGAGTAGAAATGTAATTTACAGTTCACATTTTATCTTATTGTCTTCCGGTTATCGTATTGCCTACCAGGAAACAACAAAAATCTAGATCTAAAATCTTATCTGTACACAGTAGGCTACATTCCTAGTATCTGTTGTCTGTTCTTCAAATGTCAGTATAAGTCCTCCATTCAATGGCGCTTGCATAACAGTATAATCTTTTAATTAACTTGTCAGCATGACTAGGGAGTGTGTTTATAGTGGAAACTACTTGGGGAAATTGCCCACAGGTGCAGCTCAGCATAATTTATTATCTTTCATTCAGTTTCTTTTATTGAATGACCAAAATGATCCAAGCTTAAACTTCAGAAATGGCACCACTGTTAACCCTTAAGTGTTAGGGTTAAAACCTTTCATACTTTTGATAAAGCACAAAATAATGTAAAATCCACAAATAAAAAGCAAACAAAAAAAAACCAGGGGAACCGGGGAAGGTATGAGACCTGTGGTGTGAACTGTGAGCCCCAAGTCCCTCTGCTGCCTTAATGCCTACAAGGCAAACAGATTTTCCTGGGGTCACAATCCTTCATCCCCGGAATTATATGCACCTGTCCCTGGGGTTAGCTCACTGTTTATGTTATAAAGAGTGATGTCCTAACAGGGTGGACAAACCACTGTGAGTGCAGTGCATGCAGGGAACGTCGTGGAGGAGGTCCGTAGGTCAAATGTCCATGACTTCAATATGCTTTGAAACTGCGTGGAGGGAAAAGGCTGTGGATCAACTGCAAAGTGATAATTGTGCCTCAGAATTCAATATGGCTCTGTGATGCAGCATGTGTGTGTGTGTGTGTGTGTGTGTGTATGTATGTGCTAAAACTTGGGGACAGAGGCATGGCAGTCTTGTGGGGTGGGCCAGTTTTAGAAATGGACAGAATTTGGATCTGCTGGGTGGCTCATCCTGTTAAGGCACTGTTTCAGTGCATGGATGAGCCCCACAGTCTGGTACTGAATCTGGTGCCTGCCAGTGCTGTGGTCAGCAGCACCACAAGGCGACACACAAACAGTGCTAGCATCAGCCAGGGAGAGATGGTTTCAACTGGTCAGGGTGATCGGGGTCCCAGAGTACTGGTATGGCACTTCATACCTGCACGCCTCTTCAGTACACAAGACAGGTGTACGGGAACGTGCCATGCAAAGTAAACACACATGTAAATGACCTTACACTGTCAAGGGGCTTTCTGAAAGTTTCCGTCTATCGGAGGAGACATTAAACCGAGGTCCTGACTCACTGTGGTCATTAAAGATCCCATGACACTTATCGCAAAGAGTAGGGGTTTCCCCGGTGTCCTGGCTAAACTCCCAACCCGGCTGTTTCAATCTCCTGGCTAAACTCCCAACCCGGCTCTTTTTATCTGCCACCTAATCATCCCCCAGTTTAATTGGCAAAACATTTCTTCTCTTCTTCTCTACCTCAGCTGATGTGTGGTGAGCATTCTGGCGCAAAATGGCTGCCGTTGCATCACTCAGATGGGTGCTACACATTGGTGGTGGTTGAGGCGAGTTTCCCCCTCATCATTGTAAAGCGCTTTGAGTGTCAAGAAAGGCGCTATATAAATGCCAGGCATCATCATCATTAACAATGTGTTGCATGTGCCTATGCCGCATAAAACATTCAAACCCTATGAAGCTAGTTCACTTGCCGGAAGCTTGCTTGCCAGAAGCTCGCTGTAAAGTAACTACCAGACCCCGATTTTTCGCCCTTCACGACATGTTATTTTAGCCAAAAATGAGGAGCGTACCCAGGGAGGCTTGCTCGTTTTCCTGGTGCTCATGACATGAAAGTCAAACATAATAAACAGCAACAGACCAATCCCTCCATCCATAAAAAAACCTTTTTGGCTCCCTCCATTCCTCGCCAAAGGTCACGGGAATGAAACCCAGATGACTGTGGAAGACAGGGGGTGCCAAAAGCCGCAGACGTCCAGATGACCCAGCAGTCTGCCTGTGGTGAAACCTAAGCCAGGCTATGAATATAGCAGAAATCCCTGTAACGTGTTCCATGTGAATACCTGGCTGGCTCACTGTGCCTCTCCTGCTGCCCCCTTTCTGTCCACCCCAGAGTGAAAAGCTCTCTAACCTTACATAGGAGAGAGCCAGAGTCACGCATGTGGAGTTTTTACTTTATTTTTACCCATCTGTAGCCTCTGAAATAAACCTGTCGTATTGGAGGGCGCACGTGTTGTTTTGATGCAGACCCTCGCTCAAGTAAAAGGTCAGCGGCTTGCTTGCACGCCCATCGAGCCCCGTCTTCACATGCATGACCCCATTCCCTTGCACATGTGTGCAGTTCACATTGGTTAATATAAGGGCATAAGAACGTTTGGCAACAAAAACAGGCCTTTCAGTCCATCTAAGGCTCGCGTTTTTTGCTTACTGTCTTTAGACCAACTAGCACTCTGTCAATTCTGACCTTGAGCACCCCAAGAGTGCGTTAACCAGAACATTTAGGCTTTGAAGTCAATGTTTTTCAGTCTGCACAACTGAAAACAAGCTGTTGCCAGCAATCATTGGTTTGCTTTTTCAGTGAAATTAAAGGCATCCATGCGACAAAGCTTACTCATTAATATCTGTGAATGGATGTTTGGAAACCTAATTTTAAAAACTTTCCAGAAAGGAAAACAAAGTGTTTTGATTTATGGTTTTCATTGAACATGAAACAAAAATCCAAATTAAATTAATTACATTTTGTTTTGTGTGACAAAGTGGATTGTAGGAACAAGAAAGAAGACAACAATTTGTCAAAAACATTTTGTATGTGTGTGTGTGCGTGTGTTTATATGTCCATGTACGTACATGTTTGTGTGTGTTTGGCCTGTGACACTTAAGAAGCTGACAACATGCAGAGCCCAGACAGAACATTCCAGCCCCTCGGTCGGTCTGTTTTAAGAAAGTACAGTCTTATCCAATTGCTTCAGCCAGCTCAACACAAACTGTAGATCTGGTCAAATCAAGTTTTGTTTATCAGTTTTTATTAATTGTTTTTTTATAACGTCTCTAAGCCCTACACTTTCAGATCAAATCAAAAATTGTACCTATAGGGGTACAGTGGCTTGTCACTGGGGCAGTACCCTAAAATGTACACCCATTGTACCATTTACCCTTTGAGATTTGTATTCTTAAGCACAAATATAAGAAAACATTATCAGGAATTGTACTTTAGTGAACAAAAACGGACCCCTACCGTACTACTTTTTCTGGCAGTCTATAGAATCATGCTATTAATATCATATGGAATATGGGTGTGTCACAACGGGGTTACAAATAAAGGTGTGTCACAAAGGGGTTGCCTGAGAGATGAGTTCCACAAGGCTTGGTGGGCGGAGAAAAGGATACAAAAAGGTCCTCCATAATGATTGTGTAAATCATCTACCACCCCAGCTCACCCACAGAATGATGTAACACTTCCATAACACACATGAAGAACACACACAATGATGTAACACTTCCATAACACACAGGAAGAACACACACAATGATGTAACACTTCCATAACACACAGGAAGAACACACACAATGATGTAACACTTCCATAACACACAGGAAGAACACACACAATGATGTAACACTTCCATAACACACAGGAAGAACACACACAATGAGGTAACACTTCCATAACACACAGGAAGAACACACACAATGAGGTAACACTTCCATAACACACAGGAAGAACACACACAATGAGGTAACACTTCCATAACACACAGGAAGAACACACACAATGATGTAACACTTCCATAACACACAGGAAGAACACACACAATGAGGTAACACTTCCATAACACACAGGAAGAACACACACAATGAGGTAACACTTCCATAATGTAAGGATCTGAGAATTGTGTGTTATTTGTATTTTTATTTTATTTTGTATTATTGTTATTCATTGCCATTCTGTATGTATTGTGTATTCTTAGTTTTTATCTGGCTTGTTTATTTTTAGGTTTTGCCTAGTTGTCCCGTGTCTGCTTGTATACATCTGATCTCGCACTCCCTGTTTACGTCTCTGTACCATTCGGGTGATCTCGTTGGTGTTCGGGTTCCCTCTTGCTTCGCACCTGTCTCTGTGCACTTAGATTTACTAATTACCACTAATATACTAACGATAGATTAGATCTACTAACTCCACTAACAAACTAATTTGTATATAATTACTAATTGTACCCACGGCAGGGGTGTGTATAGTTACTAATCTCACTAATATATTAGAGCGCACATTTTCACGCTGTTCTGTCCTTCTTAATCATTCTCAGCTGCATCTGATCTTCTCTCCCTGTTCTCTTAATCTATGCACGATTTCCTGAAACTCCAGGTCATCTGTTATCGTGTATCTGTATGGAATCCGGTCCGCGTTTTCCCTAGTTGTCTCCGTGATTGTTTCATTGTTCCCAATTGTTTTCAATTGTCTCTCGTTTTGATCCCCACCTCTTCACACACCTGTTTCCCTTTGTGTCCTTTGTACCGTGTGTATTTAAACCCTGTGTTAACTCCAGTCTGTGTCAGAATGTTGATTTACTTATCCTGTGCCTGCGAATTGTTAAAGCCAGAGATCTGCTAAATACTTCAAATACTTTGCCCGATTATTCTTTTGCCTAGCCCTATTCGGTCCTGTTTTTGTTACGATTTTGATTACGCCTGTTTTTGACTATGCTCCTGCCTGATCCCCTGGTACTGTCCGACTTCTGATTCCCCGGTTCACGACTTTTGGATTGCCCCTGATTACCCTTTTGGATTCTGTTTTTGTACCTCCCTGATTCTGATCTCCTGGCTTGACTCCTGCACGTATAATAAACAACGAATTTTGCCTTATCCTGTGGTCTGCGTCTGGGCCCTACTTCCGAACGTAACACATAACACACAGGAAGAACACACACAATGAGGTAACACTTCCATAACACACAGGAAGAACACACACAATGAGGTAACACTTCCATAACACACAGGAAGAACACACACAATGAGGTAACACTTCCATAACACACAGGAAGAACACACACAATGATGTAACACTTCCATAACACACAGGAAGAACACACACAATGAGGTAACACTTCCATAACACACAGGAAAAAAGAAAAAAGAATAAAAAAGAACGGATGATTTGTGAAGAGCCTTGCTGGGGTTATGAGCTAAATGGTTGCATTTGAATCTCCCTGTGGTGCTTCAGAATGGTGTTTTTTTTATTTTTTATTACGGTTACGTAAACTAAATGTCAGGGCAGTTAATCTCAGCTCTATGGGTGCAATGATGCTCAGGACAGTCAAAGCAACTAGAGGAAGAAAGAGCAAACAGGGACACAAACAGAAGTAAAATCTCATTCATAATCAGAAAGTAACTGATTTTACACCTTGCGTTGTCTTCATAAAATATGTGTACACCCCGTATCCACAGGGTCAGAAATGTCATGCATCAATAAATCTGTCAATAGTTGTGCTGTCCTACTTCACAGTCCAGACAGATCGTAATTCTTCAGTCTACAACACTCATTTTTGCTACAAAACACATTTCGTAATAGATTTTTTCCCCCTTAATAGATGTGTGACGCTTCATTTTGATTATGACTTCTGATTTCAAAACTGCAGGGTTAAAAAGATTCATATGAGAATCTTTGTACCTTGATAAAAATGTAAAAAAGGGTGATTAATTGGAAACATTCAATTTCGGGGGTTTTCACTCCTGTTAAACTCAGATAAGGGTCGTTTTTGAAACAAGGGAAACGGGCGTGAAGATGAGAAATGTTCTGTAATAGACAGGCCAATCTCCTCCAGACATTGGTATCCATTTCATCCCTTATTTTCCCAGCATGTGCTGTTCATCTAGGGCATTTGACAGACGAACTATTCTAATGTGGCTATTTTTACAGATGCATGCTTGCTGGGGCTGACAGTGTGGTACAACTCTTTAGGAGAGGTTGTCCTACCCTACTCTACCCACTTATCAGTGTTCATTTCATTCAAAGTACAAGAAGAATGTAACATTCTCTGTGAGATAAAAATGGGAGTTAATTTAATACTAAACTGAATATTCAAACATATTTCACAGATTAGTAAAATATTCAGTCCCCAGTATACTTCTTTCTCAAAGTAACAGTTGTTGGACAGGAAATGGCCCCAAACTGTAGTGACTTCCAATTTGTGGTGGGAAACTGTTCTATATAAAACCTGGCTGGAAGAGTCATTGTCCAAGAGCACACTAAAAGGTCTAAATTTTTTCTGTGGGCCAGGCCTGTAACTGCAGAACACCTGTTGTTTACAGGCCAGAGAACTTGTGGTGTGCAAGTCATTCCCAGTCTTTAGTAATGCTGAAGTGAGCAAGGTGTCACTGGCATAATGGCAGGCAAACATTCGACGACTCATGACCAATCTGCTTACCGTTAATTGAAAGCTGGCTCAATATTGTCTTAGGTCTCTCTGCCCTCCTGCTACAGCAGGCCAGTCACACACTGACCAGCAGATCTGCTGTGTTAAAGAACCAATCACAGCCAGGCTAACAACATGGCAACTGTATGGCATCAGAGAAAAAGCATGGAAAAACACATTTAAAAGGAGCATAGCTGGCTTCCAGAACAGTTGTTCCAATACAAGACAATGAAGCAAATGAAAAGGCAAGTTTCAAAAGAATATATTGTCATGCTGTCATTTTGTATTACACATTTTGAGTCCAAGTTCACAGTACCAGAACTCACAGACAGCCCCACTCCTTTGTAAATCATTGAGTGCATTTGCTCTGATGGAGAATGGATGGATGTGATGGACAGGCCTTTGTGGATTTGTTTTTCTCCCTTCAGACTCTAGGGACTTTAGCCATTAGCCTAGCGTCTGTAATTAAATAGTGTGAAACACGGCTGTGCACAGGGTTTACAAATTGGGAAATCAAAGGGTGATTTAAAAGCATGTGTAAACATCATAACCCTTTGAAGAGTAGGTTTTTTAAAAATGTTTTGTTTTTGTTTTCAACATTCTATATCAGTGTTTTTGAACTCTATTGCATTTAATTACCAGTAATGATTGTTACACCAGCATTAGAATGTTCAGTTAAAGGGATAGTTCACCCATTTTGAAAAATTTTATATTATTTTACTTACCACCGAAATAGTATGTTAAGCTGTCCTGGTCGCACCGTTGTAGCTAAATTATTGTAAATCCTAAATTGGAGCAACGCTAATAATTAGTATCTTGACATTGGATATAATTCCCCCCAGGCTATCTTGTTGTAAATTAACCGCCTAAATCCTCTGAAATAAGGTTTAACAACAGCTTTACAAGTGTCGTTGTTGGAAACGAAAATGCACATATGATTACAGAGTGCACAAGGACAATATTTTCTCTCAAATTACTTTATATGATGTTGTTTCCGATTTCAGATGTCGGTGTTTACATTTAAATAAGAACATCTCGTGCATTTTCGTTTCCAAAAACGACCCTTGTAAAGCTGTTGTTAAACATTATTTGAGTGTATTTAGAAGGTTAATTTACAGCAAGTTAGCCAATAGCAAGATGCTAATTGTTAGCATTGCTCCAATTCAGGATTCACAATAATTTAGCTACAATGGTGAGACCAGGACAGCTGTGTCCTGTGATTTCACCCTCTCTGCTTTTCTCCTGCCTGAAAAAAGGGAAAGATTACATAAGAGTACAATACAAAAATTGACATTGGAGCTGACACTGTCTTGAATTTTGAACTTGATGCTTAAACAAAATTGTCACTAATTTTGGTCTGAAAGTAAGTGACCCTCATGAATTAATTGGATTAAACATCTCCACCAGCAGCATCTCTTACAACAAGGCTGCCTCCAGCCGTATGACTGGTTCCAACGTTGCATAAAATGGCAGGCCTGCCCACACAGGTCGAGAATGTCTTTTTTAACCTCAAGTGCTCTCTAATATTGCGTACACACTCTACTTTCTCTCAGAGCTGTCAGGAAAAAACATACCACACTGTGTTAACTGCATGTGCACTAATAACCCATGAGTGACCCATGTTAATAAAACAATGTATGGAATATTGTGAAACCAGTAAAAAAAAAAACTTTATATTACCAAAATGCATTCTCAAAAAGCAGACAAAAGTAGACATTTCCAGATCAAGGAAGCTTGATTAGTACCTTATCCTTCTCTCTAGATACAAATTGTACATTTAGGCAACGTGACCGACCATATCCAGGGCCCCTTTAGTGCTTGTCAAACATCCAAGTGACTGATATTGCTCAGCGAGACTGAGTCACGTGGTCAGGGAGGGAAGCCAAGCCGTAGGTGGTTGCAGGGCAGTTGTTGCACGTCTCATACATTCCACACATACGCAAGAGGAAGTAGTGGCGGTGAGTGACGCTGTCAGTTTCGTTTTTTTTTTTTCTTAGCATGCGGTCTTGTCTGATGAAAAAATGAGGCAAGAAAGGCATATTTTCTGAAACTCTGTCCAGTCAGGCAACTTATCTTATTTGTTTTTGTTTATTTGGCACTTTTTCACTTTGAAAAAATAGAGAATACCTACACACCAGAAAATGTTGTGGTTTATTCAGGATGCAACGTTTTGACCGAAGAGGTCTTTGTCTTTGATCAAAATAAACCACAAGGGAGAATTTGCTGGTGTGCAGGTATTCTCTATTTTTTCATGGTCTCATTTTTTTGCCTTGCACCTGGCCAAGCCAGCTGGATGTGCGTATACTATGTCCCTCTCATTTTTTCAGTGTAACAGAGTGAGGTCCAGTCTTGGGAACACAAATCTCTCAAGCTAAGGTGCCATTTAGTGTTTCTTCACATATGAATGTTCACTTTTGTATGTGTTTGTGTGTGTGTGTGTGAGAGAGAGAGAGAGAGAGAGAGAGAGAGAAGGGAGGAGGAGAGACAGACAGACTGAGAAAAGGAGAGGGTCTGAGTTTGATGGGAAACAGAAACCGCAAAATGACTTGAACATGAAGTGAATGGCGGTGAGAAGGGTCAGATCTGAGTAACTAGACGCGCCCCAGCTCACTCACTCCATTTTTCATGTCCTCAGGGGCTCTGGTAGGGGAATGAGTGGTGGGAGGGGAGAGTACGGGAGAAAAGGGCATGGGGGAGGCGGGGCCCTGAAGGTGTGGCTTAGGAGCAGGCTTGTGATTGGCTGGGTTGACTCAGCTGAAGCAGCGTCTGCCAGGGATTTGGTGAGTCAGTGCTGACTCAATGCTGCTGCATTCTGTGATGGACCACCAGAGGGGAGAGTGGGAGAGCTGAGCAGAGAGAGAGAGAGAGAGAAGAGAGAGGGGAGGGTGGGGAGAAAGATGTATGAGTATGTGTACAAACGTGGAGAGTATGGTATTCAAAATCAGTATACTGTTGATTTCAATTACCATGAAGGAAATGTTTTTTTTTTAAATCATAGTAATTGCAAAAATGTATTTGTGTTAGATTCGTTACATCATATCTTCAAACTGATATTTTATTATCTATTCATCAGAGCTCCAAAAAAACAAAGTTATGTAACAGTGACTGAGTTTGTGTCCAAAACCAGCAGACAGATTGAATCACACATTTTTGGCTCATCCTTTTTCCTGTTTTCAGTATTGCTTTTATTAGCCTGTCCCTTTGATGCAAGGTCCTTCACACAAAACCACTTCCCCTCATGTGTAAACCAAACCAGTTGCTAGGAGACAGTAAGAAACACTGCCCGCGAAGGCTCCAGAAACGGTTTTCGCAATCTTGAGCCTGGCCACTGCGAGCTTCGTCAGATGTTAAACGAGGTAACAGCCTGCATTCGCCACTCAGCTTTTTTAGGGGGGGCTTATTTGTGTAACACTCTTTCTCTAAGAGTCTAAGGTTAAGGGGGAAGTTGTGTAACTGTGGAAAAATCAACTGCAAAAATCTGATTCCAAACAGTGAAGCAACACCAGAACGTACAGCGTACATGATGTTAGCTCTCAACACCAGAACGTACAGCGTACATGATGTTAGCTCTCAACACCAGAACGTACAGCGTACATGATGTTAGCTCTCAACACCAGAACGTACAGCGTACATGATGTTAGCTCTCAACACCAGAACGTACAGCGTACATGATGTTAGCTCTCAACACTCAACACCAGAACGTACAGCGTACATGATGTTAGCTCTCAACACCAGAACGTACAGCGTACATGATGTTAGCTCTCAACACCAGAACGTACAGCGTACATGATGTTAGCTCTCAACACTGTAAACACTGACTGTATAGGAATCCTGGTACTTTCACCAAACTCATTAGCCATTCAATTCACGTGTCCCCTAGTGTGTCGACTATATGTATTACAATGCAAAAATTGTGCTATTTCACCTTGCATAAAGAGACAGTTGTGAGCTTGAGGAAAAAATCCAACCTTGTAATTGGTTGTCAGTTAGTCAGAATAGTTTTCTGCATGAGCAGCTGTGAAAAAGAGGCCTGTGACTCAGCTGCCCGTTGTCATTAGCCTGACAGTCAACCTGTAAATCCTGCTCAGAATGGCCGAAGGCCAGCTAGATGAGTCTGGGATTTGGACAAGATGACAGATGACCTCCAACACATGTGCGTGCTTGTGGCGTGTAGCCTACGTTTGTGTGTGTGTGTGTGTGCAAGAGAGACAGAAAGAGAAAGTATGTGGGCAAATTCTGATGCATGAGTACAATTCATCCTTGGTACTCCACTGATTGTAACTGTTGCACCTTATGAGAAAACTAATCATGAAAAATAAATTGCCCTGCAATGTGTCATAACCTGTAGCATGGTAAATGGTTCCCAACTTTTCGGTACTTTCCTCTTTGATTCCCAGGTCACTGGGGAGTTCTGTTTTTGCTTTCATTTATGTAACTTCCTGTATACATGAGTATAACTGTGAAACAGAAAGCACACCTTAATAGTCAGACAGTGGAACTAATCATTGCTTGGCAAAAGCCTTGCCTTTCCCTGTATGGTAAATATAATTAAATTACAATCCTGGTTATAATATATTTTCTGATATGAAATCATCAGCACACGCGAATCCCGTATGAATTTGCAGAGCTCTACATGTTCTTTTTGTGTGTAAGTGATCTCAGAGAGTAATTATGGAATACTTTTTCATATGCTGTTTCTTATGCTGTTATTTAATGCTGGAAACTGACAGTATGATATTTAATTTGGTCTTAATTATGACCTTCAGACGGGCAGTAAATGCTTGTGTGTTCTGTCATTCGATCAGCATTCAGTTGTATACACTGTACATAGACAATGAAAGTTGGAAGTTGAAGACAGTTGAATTAATGTAACAAACATACACTATATACTTCAAAATATGTAGTCCATAACACATTGCTCTAAGCCGACGCCATAGACAGTACAGTCGCAAATCACATGTAAAGTCTGGACCTTATGACATGGCATCCCTTGATCTTTTTAGTTTTTTTTTTTTTTTTTTTTCCTTTGTGCCGGTAAAGACTGTTAAATACCTGCTTTGCTGATAAGATTTATAGGCCCACATAAAAACCTGACAACACCAGGACAAAATATGGCCCAGAGGGGCATTTCTTGCTTTGAATATACACTTCTACCTTTTGAGGGACACACGAGTTTCCACTATTCCACGTGTTCTTTGAGCCTGAATTGAAACAACCTTGAATGTTCTACTGAGAAAAGGGTCATTTTTAAAGTTTCACAGCATGTAAATTTCAGCCTGGTGAAACAGTGGATTTGAACAGCCAAAATATGGAGTGTGAACTCTAAATAGAAGAGCTGTTGCACCTGTGATACTGTAAATGGGTCTATCCTACCATCCAGATTTAACCATTGATTTTAGCTATGATTATCAAGATTGCCCACAGTATAATCTAGATGCTGATGAATGGGAGATAGAGAGGTGTAAGTGATGACACATAATCCCATGGAATGGTCTTTGGTGTCGATCAATACATTTGGTTATTTATGAAGAGTAGAAATGTACATTGGAATGTCCATTATAGCAGTTCAGGAGTGGAATGTTTTGCAGAACAAGGTGTTGCCATAAAGAAGTGTGGTTCTGTTAGTTCTAGTAGGGAGAGAGAACACTAAAAGATTCCGAGGACATACGTACATGAATGCTTCATATATCTGTACATGAAATGAATATATACATCATTCATATACTGTATCTGTTCAAGAATGTTTCTGATATGAATACATGAATATTTCATATACACAGTAAAAACTTCCAATATAAATTGAACTCTAACAGTTCATATTGAATATGAGTTGAATATTCCCTGGTACATTTTAGAGATCTGGTTTTTGGTGAGTTTCAGCGCTGTTTCATTTGACTGGCTAAAACAGGGGACTGCGACCCTGGTCCTGGAGAGCCACAAGCTCTGCTGCTTTTAGTTTTCACCTTAAAATCAGCACCCAATTCAGACCCAAGTAACCAGGTGAGTGTGAGTTAACAATGCAATCAACTGCTCTAATCAATTAAGGGCAGAGTAACAACAGAAACCAGCCGAGCGGCTTGTACGTGGCCCATGGGCAAAGCTTTCAGCTCTGTAAAACACCTGCTGTTGGCCTCGCCGTGACTACCGAGCCAGTACTTGCTCTGACTCAGGAGATGTGGACTGGCCAAAATCTAAATCTAAGAAAGTATCTAAAAAGGAACTCCCCTTCCAGATCCTACAAGAGATTCAAAAGCCTTTATAAGCATTAAGCAATACCTTCACAAGCATTGAATTAGCATTTAGAAATAGAATGTGCCAATAAACACGAGGCATAACAATGTTATGAAATTCTGATTTGGTTTGTTAACAGCCTGCTTATGCATGCTTATGCAGGGATCATTACGGCTTGACATGTTTTTTTTTCCTGTGGGACACTTCATAGAAACTGTTACCAGTACCACATCTGCTTTCCAAAAATGGCTTGACTTAAAATAGCGGACTTTGAAATAACAGAAGGAGGCAATTAATCACTCTTGATAAAGTTGTTGTTTGCGGCAGGAGGTGCAGAAACGAAACGCTGGTGTCCGTAGAGCCTCTCCATGCTGAAGTTAATCCCTGCAAAACATTTGAAATCAACACAGGGCTAATCTGTAAACATGAAACGTCAAGCATACATGCAGAACAGATTAATAGTTTATTGAATGTGAAAAACAGACTCGGGCATTGAGAAAAGTTCCGGCTTGTGGCTCATAGGGAAAGGCAACCAGGTGTTAATTGACCTATGGGTGCTTTACTAGGAAATCAGACACAGAAAAAAAATGCCTGGTGAAACCCAAGTGCACAGGCGCTTAGCACCAGTGTGTACCATTGCTTTGTTTTTATTTTCTTCAAGGATTCAATAGGATGCCTTCTTCAAGAAAAACAGCCTACTTTGTTTGGAGGGATACGTCAACATTGTCTCCAATAAACAATACTTTATTTCCTTGTCTCACATATATATTTAATGGCACCATTAGGTGGCATTAGCTATATCTAGCAACAGAGCATCAAAATACTGAAAATATTTAATATATAATCATAAACGGTCTCTTATGGCTCATAAGCTGGCTGGCCATGTAGAACTTAACTTCATCGTTGTGCGATTATGTATTTTCTTCACAGTTTGTAATGTAACTGTTAGTGTGAACTTGCCAGGCCTTGTCAATGAAGAAGAACAAAAACATTTACTTTGAGGTTAATGTTAAGGACAAATGTTGATTGAATCCAGGCCCATGCTGTCATGGTTTCTCAGCCTGCTCTTCTCTTGTTGACCGCTTCCCTGGGGGCGCTCGTGTTGCGTCTCTTCTCTTTGTTTTCTTTGTCCGTTTCGTGTGTTTGGGTTTTCTACTCATTGTTCACCTGTTCCGTATTTCCTGTCATTATTTAAACCTTGCGTCACCTTTGTTAGACGCTTCCATATTGTCAAATCTTTTTGACTAGGAAAGCCGGTAATATTCAGTACAGACCTGACATTTTGCTTCACAACTTCTCTGGCTGACCACACAGAGTCAGGACACTGGGGATTCCTTAAAAGGGCGTTGTTGATTCTGAGATTTTCTTTTTCTTTTTCAGAAGAGCACTTGAACCTAGCGGATATTATTGAGACAGAGTCTTGTGTACCCTGAGGTATGCGGACCATCTGGCTATTCCAGAACAGTCTGGGCCCCCCTATACAAAACAACACACCACTATCAGGTTCACTGTGAAACACTGGGTGAGTGCAGGCAGAGTGGCAGAGCACAAGTGGCCATTCTGTGTTAATGACAGCTGTTGCTTCAGCCAGGGTATGTGTGTGTGTGTCTGTGTGTTTTTTTGGGGTTACTGTGGCAACAAAAGATCAAGCTGAAGATTTGTGGTGTGGCCAGAGTTTTAAAGGTGGGCTTGTCCCACCGCATCCTCCACGGAAGCAAAGTTTGAACCAGCGGTGACGAGAATCCGAAGAACAGGCCCCTTCTGTTTGTTTCTCCTCTGAGGCATCGACCTCCGTCCCATTAAGGAAAGGTTGTTGGGGGTGGGGGTTGGGGGCCTGGCTATGACAAAATAGCTGACAAAAAGGTGTCCAGAGTTACTCTGGACATACCTGTCAAGCGGGCGGCTGGTTGTAACAACAGACTGCTCTTGTTACTTGGCAGCAGGTAGTAATGGAATACAAGTGCTAAGATGGGATTGTGAAGTGACAATGCAGAAGAGTGGAAAATGCCTGACTTTAAAAGGGTACAGGACATCATACCCTCACCTCCGTTCATGTCAGAAGAGAAAACAGAACCTCCTGTCCACAGACAGATTAAAACCAGTCTGCTGGGTCCGTGTAACTCCTGAACCCAGTTTTAAGAGCCAGTATCTCCAGCTCTTTAGCCAGGACATCTATGATCTATATACCCACGCACGCATACACACACGCACAGCATGCAAGTGATTGAGCAAGTGATTTGTTTTCTGAATAAAAATTTAAAAGCTTTTGATGACTAACCCTTCATGAAAATCACAGCTGTGTTGCAATCTTTTTAATTACTTTCTTTAACTTCCTTCGGGAAAGCAGAAAGAGTAAGCATTGCCTGAGGAATGTGGCATGCTAGACATATGCCAATCAAAAATATGATGCATGCGCAGCAGCCAATCAGGGCCAGTATGTTTAATGTCTTTCATGCTCTGCTGCTGCCTTGCGATTTTGTCTGAGGAGGATGGGAAGCTTCACCGCACAACATTAAACAACCATAGAAACTTGACAAGTAGAATTGGGACTTTGAGAAGCAAAAACCATATATGAAGTTCTCTCAAGATTTCTGTGCTCAGAAGATATATCATTAATTATATCATGCCTCAAATGTTTACTGATCAAAATAAGTTTTCAAATATAAATAAAAATAAGTGCTGTTAATAGCTTATTTCTCACTATGTCTGGCAATCAGCTACCTCGAACAAGCCGCTATTGTTTTACAGTAGTCACATGCTTAATTGTCTCTTATTAGTATGTTCATTTTCCACAACTTTGCTTTATGGCTACACAAAATCTATTCTCTAGTAAAAATGACAGCCAAAAAAAGAGTAGCTTAGGGTTTATTTAATTTTACAGTTCTGAATGGAATCATTGTGTTTTCAATTACTTTTACTCAACAAGTTCACTTAAGTATGTCCCCTAAAAATGCATTATTTGGCAACTATTTTGTTATTAACCACACACCACATTCAAAACTTGAGGTATGATATAACTACATTTCTGCACTTACAGTTAGGCTAAACTTTTAACAAATGTACCCTCAAAGGTACAATACTGGGCTTAAATGTACATTTTAGTCACTTAGGTTTTTCTACCCAAAACAACTGTTCTTGTTATAATAGCAAATCCTGAATTGAGTTTTTAATTCCCCTTAAGAAGAAGCGAATGGAAAACAGTGAAGAAGAAGTCACCAGCTTGCCATTTCTCCACATACAGGCATGTATTCTCCCCAAAATCAATCTGCCTCGTCCTCTCCACCCCCAACCCCACCACCTGCACCGGCTCGCACCGAACGCTCGCTAGACATGCCTGGACGCAGCACTTCCTTTAGGCCAGAGACCAGCGGCAGCGGGATTAGGGCACTGAGAGGAAACAGCTGAAGCCTGTGTAACGTCAGCACTGCCTAATCAGCGGGCCTCACACACCTCATTAATACCGGCCTCCTTTATTCGGGCCCCAGAGGTGAGCCACTCGACAAAGGCCCCGGGCCCGTAAGTGTCAATGTCAAAGGGACCAAGAGGGAGGGGTCTGACAAAGGCCCGCAAATGGTCAAAGCCGCAAAACAAAAATGCTGACTCATCACGGCGGTGGAAAAACCCCTGAAAGAGTGCACTTTTTTTTCTTTCTTTTTTTTTTACCAGGAACCCTCGGCCTGGTCTATTCTGCCTCATCCCACAATCTGTCTGGCCTTAAGTTAACGCATGTGCTTGTAAGAAGCCTTATCTCACAATCTGTCTGGCCTTAACGCATGTGCCTGTAAAAATAAATTCAATGATTACGCCTGGTGGGACACAATCAAGTCGAACAACGACCACTTTCAATAGCAAAATGTAGTTCAACTAGAGTTATGTCTAATGCTTTAAGTGAGTGACCTCTCTTTCTTTCTCTCTGTTCTTTCTTTGTCTCATTCTCTGTCTGTCTGCCTCTCTTTCCCTTTGATTTCCCTTTCAATTAACATCTATAAAACATGGAGGGGGTATGATTCATTCAAAGCACTGTGGTGCTTTATCCTTTGAGGAATTAATCTCAGCAGATATTGACTTAAATTACTTTCCTCATTCTTAGAAATCAAGCTTCACAGTCACTGGCAATGAACATAGACTGTACATTGCAGTTAGGTGAGTACAAAGCACCATAAGAGTTATGCTGAATCCTTCCGTAACTGACTTACCTGTCATCCTCGCTACCTGGCCCAGGACTTTGGGGGCAGTTGGTGCCCTTTGCACCCTGGGTGTAAGAGGTCACTGGGTGACCAACGGTATGCTGTCATGGCGTCTGCGTGTCCAGCACCTCAGGCACAATCTGAATGAGCATATTGGGGAAAAAATTCACCTAGCCGGCAAGAACAGCAAGCCTCTATGAGTTTGAATGTCTTGGCGAAATTGGCTTGAGTCATAAAAGCACAAATGATCCATCAGCTGGGGACTACAAGCTAAGGAAGCATCACTGGCTGGCTCATAGAAATTGTGTTTAACTCTGTTAGTTTCACGTTTTAATTTTCCTTTTTAATTAGTTACTGAAAATTCGATTGGATTAGTGTGTTTTATAATGCAGGAATCAATGTTTTCTTTCTCATACACGTCACAGCACTAAACTACCTTAAATTTGCTTAGGCAAAGTTCAACAAAGTCATTTCAACGCCGAGCTGTAGGAAATAAAAACATTATAACCATCTATCTCGTCCATGCTTGTGTATTCGTGCCAGTCTATGCAGTGATACTCCTGTGAACAGTTCAATCAAAGACACTGATTGGTCTGTCACCACCACTATTACCGCCAAATATCTGTAAAAGTGATTCTGGCTGTCGGAGCCTGAAGTAACGTTAGGTTTGAGGAAACTTCGAGGAACTATTAAGCGAACACAGGACATTAAATCTAAAGTGAGGCAGCTGAAGTGAAAAATGCTGATGACATTTGGAGTCGGACAGACCAACAACAGTAAGCTAGTTAAAACTTGAGCGTCAGCGGTGTCTGTTGAAAAATCAGGAGGCAATAGGTAAGTTAACGTAATGGCTGCTCAAGAGACAACCGTTTCGGTGAGTAAATAATTTAACGTTAGCTAATTTATGAGCATTTCACTTTAGGTGCCATTAAAATTTTAAATTCACAGTTCTTGCCATGATTATGAACGATCTATCAAGTTGCTGGACTAGGCTACTCTGTGTTAGCTAGATAATCTAGCTCAGTGGTGTCAAACTCATTTTCACCCCGGGCCAAATCAGCATTATGGTTGCCCTCAAAGGGCCGGTTGTAACTATAAGACTACTTGGGATTTTCGCGGACCTCGATTGTAATTGTTGACGGGGGGGGGTGCAATCGCCTTTATTTTTGTTGAGGGGGGGGGTGCAATCGCCTTTTTTTTTTAATGCAAACTTCATTTAACGTTTTATTTAACGTATGTAACGCGGGTGTGCGTCCGCGTCCGCGTCTGCGTTTGTCTGTTATATAGTAAAAGTAAATCCCCGTTAACCAGCCACGTAGATACACGCGTCAGATACTTAAGTTCTCGCGGGCTGCATAAAATGACGTGGCGGGTAGGATTCCGCGTCAGATAATTGAGTTCTCGCGGGCCACAAAAAATGACGTGGCGGGCCGGGAGTTTGACACCTATGATCTAGTTGGTAGCAAGCAAAAAACAAACAGACAAAAAAGTTCTGCACAGATAAATGGCAGTTGATTTAGTGAAAAGGTATGCCGACTGGTAGACTGTTAGCTAACGTTACACTCACTTAACGTTAGCTAGCTCATCCATAGACTTGTGGATCCACGGACCGTAATGAAGACGCTACAAAAGCCCAGTCAGTGGTCGGGGAACCAGTTTGTTTGGAGCATTATCTCATGACGTGGTGAACGTAAAAATGGAACTTGGGAGACTGATTAATGGTGGTTAAATATTGTAAAGTAATATACTAGTACGGTAGCCTACATAACTAAAACGGCGCATCTATAAATCCATTCACATTGTGTGTTTGTTGTGGGTAACTTTATTAATAATCTTTTTCACACCATGTTGATGTGCTTTTCTGTGTCCTGAGCGTCGACGTTTGACAAAAGTCCAGAGTGGATGAAGTGATTCAGTCAAGAGTAGCCTATATTGTAAAAAACTATTTCCCCCAAAAATGATTTAATATTGTGTGTTTTAAAATGAACCAGTGTCACGTATGATTGAACATTTAACGTTAGTATGAAAGAAATTGAGCTTTATGAATTTTTTCAGCCTCTGTTTTGAATTTTTTTTTTTTTTTTTTTTTTACAGTGTGTGGGTCTTTCTTGTTTCTTCTCATTACATGTTTGGACTAGGGCACATACCTTTCTTCATAGTATCTCATATTGTGTATTTTAAAATGAACTAGTGTCACATAGGATTTAACTAATGTACAAACCCCAATTCCAAAGAAGTTGGGACAGTATGTAAAATGCACTAATCTACAAAAATCTATAAAGTTGATAAGGTAAAACATTTATATCTTTTTTTTGTACTGTTTTCAATTAAATATACAGTGAGCACCATAATTCATTGGACAGGGACACATTTTTTGTTATTTTGGTTTTGTACTCTAGCACTTTGAGTTTGAAAGAATACAATGACAATGAGGTTGAAGTGCAGACTGTCAGCTTTAATTTGAAGGTATTTTCATCCATATCGGATTAAACGTTATATTTGGTCGCATATCCTTTGCATGCCATGACTTCCTGATGTCTGTGACCCAACAATATCAAAAGACACTTGATATTTTATTTTCTGCTACTCTTACATTGGGGGGTGTGACTAGATTTACAGCCATTTACAGTGCGACTTACACCATTTAGAAAACGCAAAGTAACAAAAAGTAAGAACAGAAAGAATAGACTATAGCACCATACAGAGCTATCTAACGTAGTAATAAAACACAGCTAAGTTCACAGTGAAGCAGTGAAAATCACTAAACTATAATTATTTTCTAAATAGTAATAACTTGGGTAAAAAGTATAACTAAGAATACATACCAAACAAGAAGACATACCAAGAGGTCGGTTCAACAAAAAGGTGTGGTTGTCAGCCAGAAACGGTGTGCCAACAGGGCACACGAACGCAGCAGGTTAATGGGGAGTTCGTTCCAATTTGGGGGGAGAGGGGGTGGGGGGGAGGTAGGGTTCCGGAGTCGGGGAGTTGAGGAGGAAGGGGGACGGAGGGGGGGGGGGAGCGGGGAGAGGTGAACGAGGGGGGGGAGCCCGAGCAGTGCTGTCAGGCAGGGAGGTAAGTGGTCGCAGCAGGTCTGACAGGAGGTGCAGCTGTCCTGCGGGCTGCAAGTAGGGGCCAGGGTCCTGCTGGCCAACCTGATCTATGAAACTGTGGCCTAGCCCTAGCTGTGGGGAGGTGAGTGACATGTGGGGTGGCCGGACAAAACACACACAAGCCACGTTCTGGGGTGAGTGAGAGTGGCGCAGGATGGGCTGGGCAGGCTTGCGAGCTTTGAGAGCAGGGAGTTGCAGCGTGAGGTGACCAGTGTCTGGACAGAAGCTGGGTGGAGTAGGTGGTCAGGGTACGGTCGAAATCCTCCTGATGTTGTACAGGAGGAACCTGCAGGACCGTGCCGTCGCCCTGATGTGGTCTTTGAAGTCCAGCTGGTCGTCTAGGACCACCCCCAGGTTCTTTGCAGAGCGGGAGGCAGCCACCACGGTCCCTGTAATAAAGCTGTAAATTACACTGGAACAGTATGGAACACATGGTTGGTGAAATGGTCTTAAGTCATCAAGGGTCTGAGGTATCAAATGAGCCTCAAACCATCACTCTGCCCCAGATATGCAGTAGATATGGATGAATCACTTTAAGGGTTGTTTCTCCTGACAAATTTTTCGATTGAACTCTGGAAAAATAAGTCAGGAGAAGAAACCCTTCAAGTTATCCATCTATATCTACTGCATATCTGGCAGCAGAGGGATGGTTTAAGGCTTGTTTGATACGTCAGACCCTTAATGACTTAGAGCTATTTAGCCAACCATGTGTTCCATACTGTTCCAGTGTAATTTACAGCTAAATCTAGTCACACCCCCCAATTCCCATAGAGATCCATTCAAATGCAGAGATGTTATAGAATCGCTTGTAAGAGTACCAGAAAATAAGATATTGAGAGTCTTTTGATGTTGTTGGGTCACAGACGTCAGGAAGTCATTGCATGCAAAGGATATGCGACCAAATATAAGAAATGATTACTTTATTCTACATTATGTTAAACTGTCCAATATTTTTTCATGCCTGAAAATGGGGTGTGGGGGGGGGGGGGGACTATAAGGCCCTATAATTTCTAAATGATTAAAGCTGACAGTCTGCACCTCAACCTAATTGTATCCTTTCAAACTCAAAGTGCTAGAGTACAATAACACCCAAAAGAACAGAAAATGTGTCACTGTCCAATAAATTATGGCGCTCACTGTGTGTAAAATGTTTTTATAAATCACTGCTTTCTGATTTTATGTGCATTTTACATACTGTCCTAAGTTTTTTGGAATTGGGGTTTGTAAGAATAGGTATGAGCACCACCATTACCATTATAGCAATAGCATAGTAACATTTCATCAAGCCCTCCCACTCTTGTGTAATTTGTAGCATAATGTAGTGGCATAGCAGAAAGGAACCGAGTTTATAACTTGTAAATAAGGTTACAAGTTGGTAGTTAATCTGAATTGCTTGTATCCGTTTCTGGTATGTAAAAATCTAATCTGTAAATTGCTCCTGGTGAAGGGCTTTTCTAAATAAATAAATGCATACCTAAGCAGGTGGAATACATATACTTGTAGTCAACACTTTAAACAGGGGGTTAAATGAGATTGAAATGAAAAGAGCTTCACTTCTTAGTCCCTCTGGTTCTCTCATAAGATTCTGATTACATTTTAGTAGTTAGTCCAATGAATGCTACTACAATAAATTCTCCAAAGCAAAAAGGGTCAATAACCCCCCCACACACACAAAAAAAAAAAAAACATTTTCAAGAAAAGTTGACAAAATGTAGCTGGCCATTGAGACACGTTCCTCCTTAATTGAGGAAAATAAGTATTTTTTTAGATGCTTCAAACTGTGACAGGATGTCCAGGTTTGAAACTGCAGTGTCGGCATGCCTCCCAGTAGTTCAAGAGTAATAAGTAACACTTATGCATAATTTAATAAGGCATCTACTTTGTTTAAACACCAACACAGTACTACATCTTCTTCAAACATTGTTTTATCTGTATGTGGAATTTTTTTGGTCTGCAAGCAACATTTTTAAGAAGAATTTTGTCATGGTGGACAATGATGGGCATTTCCAGTCTGTGAATTGGATTTCAGTTGATTTACTGAACTGACTATACTGAAATGGCATTCAGACCTGCTGCCATTCAAAGGGTCCAGAGACAGCCTGTACATGTCAGGTGGTAAAACGACACTCCACTTTGCAGCTTTAACAGAGAGAGGTGACAGCAGCAGCCCACAGCAGTCATGTAGTGCCAGCCACCTGTGCTTGAGCACACAATGATGCTGCCCACATTTCAAGTGCTTTGTAGGAAGAGTGATCCTGCGTTAAAGTAATTATAACTTTATTTTCTCTCCCCTTGTTCCTCTAATCAAGTTGATGTTATATTTCATTATTTCTACCCGCATGCATTGCTAGGTAGAAAGCAGTTGGTGAATTTAACTGCAGAATATTTTTTAGGATGGAGCATAATAAAGTGCAGGTGTCATTAATTACCACAGGGGGTACTGTTATTCCCTCTCAGATGTGCTGCAGTCATGTTGAATGTTTAGTGTGACGTCAACAGTGTAGCAACCAGAGTTGTTGACAGAGATGTTTCAGAAATATGTTCACGTTTTAAAATGATACAAAATTATATAACAGGAACTGAGGTGGAATGAGAGAAAAACAATATGATGAATAATCTTGCAAAAGTACATTCTTGTTTATTAATAGTCCATAGGAGTGTGAATATTTGTGAAAAACGTCTTTCCAATAGTCTGTCAAGACCATTTACTGTGTTAAGAGGAAGCAGACCACAGCGAATCACTATCCTCAGCATGCTATTGGTCTATAATAGTGTGTGTGAACCAACCAGCCAATAACATACATCTTCAAAACATTGTATGGAAAAAATAAATACCAGTATTTTTTATTTCTAACAAAACAGTCTTTATTTTACACAAGGAAGAACCAGACAAGTCCAAATCATTCATAACATGTATTAATCCAACAACCGAATCTATAGACATTACCAACTAAAAAACAGACATTAAAAACAATGCCTTAAATGTTACAAACAAGAGTGAGAAACTGGACCAACAAAAAAGTGACAAAATAAATTCTATCAAACAAGTAATATTGCACTTTGTTTCAAAGTCAGATCCCCTCTCCCCTGCATTATTTTGGTTCCTGACAGTGGAATTCAGGAAATGAGCTTTAAAAATACTTGACTATTACGGAAGCCCATGGTACGGACTATGGACACAGCCGATGTGAAACAGAAGATTTCTTTCTCAAAAGCATAATTTATTTGCAGCTTTTCTATAAAAAAAAAACCCCATTAATATAAACATGAAAAAGTGGAAAGGGTCATTTTGTCACTTAGGAATTTCTTTCAATTCCAGCTGTCACTGCCTTTCTCTCTGTAGAGATGTATGTTAAAGAAAAACAACCATTGTTCCCAAAGTTTAAGTGAAACACACAAAAAAAGGGAGGGGGGTGTCCGACTGGGAAAACAAACACTAAATGCCCGAGGTTATCAACTATCCCAGTCACTCGAATCAAATCAAAATTTCATACGAAACGTGAAACACCGATTCAGGAATCACCATTTCAAAACTTGCTTTGAAGGACTCTTAGTTTTCCCTTTTTGTCCCAATGGAAAGAAAAAAAAACATACAGACCTCAAACATACAGCACAATGTAAAATGAAGCAAGGTTCTCAAAGACATTAAGCAGTCCTTCAAGAATCAGATTTAAGTCAGTTCTTTGTCAAGGCCACTAAGATAAGATCACTTATTTTTTATTGGAAATCCATTGGTTGTGTTCATGGTGTTCTCATAATTGCTTGCTGGTTCCACACACATGCGCACGCACAAACGCGCAAAAAATAGCACAACGCTACTGTAAACCTTTATAATACTATTCATATTGTTAATAGATGACTGCATTTATTTTCAATACCGCTTAATTAATGAGAACATATCATCAGAGAAACCTATGTGATGACCAAACGTTTTCCAGTCCTTCACCTTTTTTTTTTTTCTTAAAAAGTGCTCTTTAGTTAAGGCTCAGCTGAAACCACGGTCGTGCTAGTCTTCTATCAATAAATGAGTTTGAAAACCAATGTATTACTCATTTAAACATGCAACTACTTGTTCTGACCAGCTTGGACCGCGGTTCGACTGCATTCTGTGTCGCCGCCAGGTCACGTCGGCCGCTATTAATCTCCTGGCTGCTCTGACACTGTTCTTTCACTTTTTTCCTTATATTTATCTTTTTTTTTTGGCTTCACTGGACGGGAAACGTTGGTCGATTCTGCAAGAACAGCAGGACAAAAAGGGAATGTCATTGGTCTTTGAAAGCTACCTTGCACCCCCCCCCCCCCCCCCTCCCCTCCCCTCCCCCCAACCCTCATTCTGTTCCCCACCTCCCTCCAAATTTTGTTTGTCAGTTTGTTTGTTTGCTTTTTTCTTCTTTTCCTTCTTACTTTCACTATTTCAAACAGCGTGACCAAAACGAAACGTAGCATGTTTGGCAAAGTGAGAAGGTCTCCTGAGTTTTGAGTGCTTTTAGGCAGTATGTACGTGACACAGCGCTGTTCTGTGGTGTCAGCAGAAAGGCAACAAACGTTCCGCGGTTAACGGTGGGCGTGCTGCCGTTTTTCGCCTCCGTGCCCCGCGTCTGTCCGCAGGATGGTGGGTACGGTGGGGTTTGGGAGGGGGGACAGTCTCTGTGTCAGGACGCATGCAAGCGTCATGTGCTCCACACCTGTTGCTGTTCTACTGAAAGAGGCTTCACAGCAGAAAAAAAGGAAAGAAAAAATATAATATAGGCTCCAAGGCATTATATGTTTCGAACAGAACATTTTTAAAAATCAAAATGATAACATAAGAAAGTAAGGGGAAGCCACCCTTTGATCCAAGCTTATGAAGCCATGTAGAGAGAGCTTGAGTGTGTGCCACACGGAGTCCAAGCTATTCATCATTTAAGGAAAGTTACAAAACAAATCTGAACAGCTTCAGAGTCAGTGCATTGTTTTTTTTCTCCGTCTTTTCAGTTTTTCTTCTTACAATTCTCTTCTCTGCATTGTTCGTAGTTGTGCGGATAAGGAGTTAGCTAGGAGTTAAAGCCTTCAGTCTCTTAGTCCAGCATATACGAGTGGCAAAAACAATAATTAGTGATTTTTAAAATGGAACCACACAACACAAGCAAAGAATAATATGTGCAAAATTCCAAATGAGGCAGGAGGCGTGTAGTCTTTGCTCCGTAGCTGACTGCTGCTGAGCGCTACAGATGCTTCTTTCTTTTTTCTTAAATTAACTTTTCCTTTTCGGCACAGTTTTCGATGCGATAGCTCTACTGGGTTAGAGTCACATATATGCCATGGTTACGGAGGAAACCAGGAAAAAAAGATAACGGAAAAAAAAAAACACTCAACAGGTGTTTGTTTGCGTCTGACCCAGGGTGGACAGGAAGTGACCTGTCAGACAATTCCTGCACATCTCTGGGCGAGGACCACATCCACCTAGGATATGAGTTTTTTTTTCTCTTGACGTTGACGACGCCATCGTAGTGGGGGAAAAAAAGGAACTGACGAGAGGACCGCCTACACTGGGCGGGTATTGGGTGTGTCCTTCAGCGTGATGGACAGGTGTCTGGCCTCCTTTCCCCAGTTCCACTGACCTGATCCGGATTTGGATCAATCTGGCAAAGGAGGAATCAAAAAAGACTGTGGTCACAACACTTAGAGAGATTTAGGCAGATTTAGAAACCTCTTAATTAAAGACTGATAAACCATACGCATCAAGTGGCTATCATGAAATATTAAACTATACAGTAATCCTATGTTGGAGCTTTTAGAAATATTCTGAGATGAACCATAGTGGTTTTACTCTATACCTGCTGTTTTTTTTAAAGGGGGCTGGGGTGTGTCATAATCAGATTTTTATATTCTGTAAGAAATCTAAACTAGTGTAGCCTCAGTGATAGTAATCGTATTTTGAATCACAATTCGATATTCCAAACACCCAAAGTCTGTGCAGTAATGATGGGACGTACCTCGGAGTAGAGTGGAGGGGGTTGGAAACGGAACTCTTGTATATAAGCGAATAGCGGGCCCTCAAATTCGTCCCTAGTGGCAGCTAGTTCATGACCGCTTCGCCTGTGCTCTTCCGTGACGATTTCTGCATAGCTCGGTGGTGCTGCGAATCGGGAGACAGGCACATTAGCAACGCCACCGTAACTGCCTCCAAGCTGGAGAACAAAACTATTTCATGCAAACTCTCGCTGCAAGGCAGTGGTTGCTCCAAAATACACACACACACACACATAAAAGGAATGATGACCCGGCCTACCTTCAGGTCTCTCCGGCAGGGCCATGCCAAGCCAGTTCATGGTCATGCTGCACTGGCTGCTGACGGAGGACGTGCGGCTTCCGAAGGGGTGGAGGGGGATGGTGCCGATGACCAACGGCAGGTTGAGGGACAGGTTCATGGCTCCAGGGATGTCCACATACACCTGCGGGGACAGACGCAATTTAGGACCGCCTTCTCTCACTCACACCACCACCACCCCCAAGAAAATGTCCACACGATGCCCATTGTGAAGTTGCACACTTAGCATGACTTTTACAAAAGATGTGCTGGAATGTAGGTTACTGCCTATGGATTTGTTATGCAAGCTAGATGTGTTAGTTACATTGGTAAGTGGGTCATTAGCCCTTATATGACCTATATTTCAGCAGATATTTTAAGCTGACCTAATTGCCAATGTCTGATACCTTGGATAGCCATCAGTCTGCTTAACCTTCACATGTACAGATGTTTGAAGAAGGCCACACAGGAAACCATGAATCATCATGACAGAAAAACTGGCACCTAGTTCCACAATTCAATTTAATGGGATTTGATATGTTCTCAATGATGTTGTGCATTCAGACATAACGATGGATCCGGTTTCCATTGTTCCTTTGAAAGCACAGCACCCATTTGGCACTAGAACTAGTGTGTGTGTGTTGGCCAATGGCATCTGTATTCACTTCGCTCTGCACCTTTGACTAGTAGTTCAGGCCTGGATTACAATTATCTGGTACTTACCTAACCATAGCTAAATAAGATTAGACAGACAGAGTATGTTTGAGAGAGAGAGAGTGTTTGTGTGGACTGCTCACCATCAGTGAGTACTCCACTCGGATGATGTTGCAGTCTAGGATGGAGGGAGAGACAGGTGGGATCTTCAGCATTTTGCCGCTCCATGTCTCCGTTTTGCCGGAGGACAGCGACTCCCCTCGCAAGTTGGCAACTAGCTGTTTGACCTCCTTCATTTTCCCTTTGGCGTAGAAGGTCTGTGTTTGGTAAACGGCTGCCTTTGGCACGACCATGCGGGAAGAGCAGTTCTCAATTTCAGCAAAGATCTGAATGGACTCTCCTGTAAGAGACAACACTTCCGGTCAGGTCAACTGCTGCTCATTTCATATGACACCTCCACCCTTTTATATTACACTTTCCATGGTTCCAGAGGTAGCTACACGTCAGGTATAAGCATCGCAACTGTATTTTAAGCAGACCAGACCAAAACACAAAAAACTTGTGTATCAAAACTTGTTATAAAAGCTTTTAAAAGTTGTCCAAGGTCTTGTCCTCACCTGGGGTGTAACCCTTCCTTTCAATTTTGGCACTTAAAGAGATGGGGCCTGAGGTGCAGAACCAGCAACATAATGTCTTGTCTTTCGTGCCTGCCTGGGGAGACTGTATACAGAGGGAGGAACAGGTTAGCTTCACAAGAAAAATAATGCTGTAACCCATCATTGTGCAAAAAGACAAAACATGCTCAGACAGCTCTCTGTCAACAACAACTTGTATTTTCTGACACTAAGCAAGGCTCTAAAATTTGGTTGTCAAAATTTGAACAGGGGATTCTTCTGAAAAAGAAATCCCCTCTGAAAGACTAAACTCATTAGTGTACCAACTTGTATCTATCAAAAGGTAATGACAGCTTACAAGTCTTTGAAATAAAAGGAAAGGAAACCAGTCCACTTAAGAGTTTTAATTCAAGGTTTCTTCAGGGAACATAAAAGGGGAAAATTCTGACATCAGACCAATTTTGCCGTAAAAAAGCCTTGCATTACTAAGACGTGTAATACATAAGGGCCCACTGATCCGGAAGGATTTATGTCTTAATGACACTGCGCTGATAAAAGCTGAATTAGTGCACATAAAGAATGAATACTGAAAAGTAGTAAGGCTGCTGTACCCCCACGATCCCCCAACAGTTAATTTCCACATCTGCAGTGGGATTTGCGCTGTTCAACCTTACTGGTGACGTGCAAATTCTCAGACTGTAACGTCATAAGAGTGTGCGCTATGGCTCTGGGACAAATAATCAGATTATTGTAAATGAAAAGCAAAGAGGGCTGAATGAGTATATATTATTTTCCCTGTTCACGTCACTGGCTTTGCTCTGTGTCCACTAGCCCGCGCTGGGAAGAGTGATGTTTCATGAACACTGTGATAGATGGAGTTACGTCAGTCATCGACTGGTTTGAATCAACTGAAGGCTGGTGCTCTCCACTGCAAAACCCATTGATTGGTTCAAATCTGCCAGTGACTGAGAGCACATGTTGTTCAGCCCATTTTTGGATGCAAGAAACATCGCTCTCTCCCATCACTACCATTAACTATGTTGACCAGTAACCCTGTGGAGCCCATGGCTGGTGGCAGAGACATTGACGCCGAACCCCTGGTTCTTACCAGTAACAGAGGAGTGTTGATGTCGATGTGTTCAAAGACAGTGAATTCCTTTTTCACTTTCATCGGTAGTAGCCAGGGTCTGTGCAGTTCAGCTTTCACCCAGTAGCGGACACTGCCATGCTTGCCTTCAAAGGAGGTAGCCAGAGGTCTGAAGGCATATGGAAAACAAAATAAGAAAGAACAGAAACATTACAACAACAAAAAAAAACTCCCTAGTGAAAAACTTGTGGGTGGGATCTGTGCAAGAAGTATTTCGCTTGTTTGGAGCGCCAGTGCATCTGATTTTCAGGAGAAGCACCCATACAGGCATAAAAACAATAAATCACAAAATAAACATGATGAAAAAATAACTCTTTATTGATTCTTTTTACAATGGGGCGATGATAAAATCACTCACGTTTGTGGAAGCTCAAGGCTAAATGCATACTCGTGTCTTCCTGAATGGAGAGTGGTGAGACTCTCCTCTGAGTTATCCTCATCTGAAACAAAGGGGAAAAAACAATATTCCAAACACGTGTATATCCTTCAGAATTATGCTTTAGGATGATTCTTGAGTATAAAACACATGAGGAGAGAGAGAGAGAGAGTAAAAATACATGTCATTTTCAAGGGACACCAAAAAGTTTCTTTAAAAAAAAAAAAGGAGGACAGAGGAGCAGTCCTGTTATTTGTGCAATTACAGGGCAGTTAACACAAACTGTAAATGTTTAAAAAGACATAAAACTGCAAATGCTGGTGAGAATTAACAGAACTCTAGTAAATAATACACCATAATTCTTTATACTCTTTAACAAAGAAAACACTCCATTCATATTACACACGTTGTACTTCATTCACCACATCATGAAAAAATACATTATACAAACTTGCACAATTATTTATTCCCATTCAATAACTTGAATATGTATGTGAATGCCTTGAAATATCCTTCAGTTCACAGCCACGCCCCATGTCCCAAACATGCAAATAAAATAAAGTACATTTTCAATTATTTTCTGTATAGCATATTGATATATTACAATAAACAATGTCATACACATTTGTAGGTTTTACACATTGCAACCTTTCTACAAATGAGAGCTGTAATGGTTCAGGGGACAAAAAAGGAGGGGTGGGGGCACCTTTCAGTGTTAAATTCCAATTTCTCGTTCAATTTTAAAGAAAATATATTTCTACAGATTCTAAACTTTATCATTATAAAGCCCCGCGCCAAACTAAAGGTTATTTTCTGCCAGCTCAGCGATCCCTCGCAGCCTTAGCAGCGGCAGACTGTGGTAAACAAGTACTGGACTGTCAATCACAAGCAGACTCTAGCAGGAGAGGACCGGCCAAAACCGGAGCGAGCAGCTTCCCTCAGCCAGTTTTTCATATGCATGCACTGTGCGGCATTCAAGTCTGCGGCGCAACCTAACATGCTCGCGCTCTGGGACAGCCCCCCATTGGACTGACTTGTGTATTGCAGCGTGGACAGAGAAGGCATAATTCACCTCACCCAACCATATTTTCACGTGAGAAAAGGATTAAAGCGAGAAAAAGACACACTTATTTGAGAGAGAAATAAAGACTGACAAGAAGGAATTTAATTGATTCCACCTTTATTGATAACATTGTATTTCCTTACAGAAGTACGCACATAAATAAAATTCAAAGACATACATTTTAGCACACATAATTTTACAGTTGTACCTACAAATCATTACAAACAAAAGTGTAAAAGTACATTGCAACTACCGTGCGTGCAACGAAGAAGTACAACCCAAAAGAAAGCAATCTATATAAATTGGTACTCTTACACTAATCGGTAAATTACATGACGCAAATGGTGATACTAAACAAGATACAAATTTTTTTTTTGCTCATGCAGCACTCTGCTAACCCATGCTTAACGTGTTTTTCTGGGACGTTTTCAAGTTTATAATACTGATAACACAAACAACGGACAATCATCTGACAGTAGGCTACCAATTTATATGAGCTTCCACCTCCGAGAATGACGATTTTCTGAAACCAATCGACTGAAATAACTACCTTGGCAACAGGCTAACAAACCAGCTCCGCCAATTATTTAGGAGAGAGTGACATTAATCAAGCTTGGGTGAGGGGTACAAACTTAGAAGTGAGCAGTCTTCGAGGCAACTTGTCTTGCCATTTTCTGCCAACTTGTTATTGAATGGCAAATTATAAATTACAATTTTAAATGTGCCCTTCTGCAGTCTACCCAATCAAGCGTTGTGCATTTCCTATAATTACATAATATATTTTTTTATTTATCAGTATTAAAACAGACGTATTACCGAATTTAATGGAAAATTAAGTGCATATGGACTCTCAGAAATATATCAGATTGTGGAGAAACAAAGCATCGATTTTAAACTTGGAATTTTGAATATATTCAATGGTATCAAGTATCAGTCCTACTGTTTCGATTGTAGAAGATTTAAATAGCCGCAACATTTATATGAAAATTACTGGGGGAAATAGTATCTTAAACTTTGCCTTTTGCTATTTTGTTCAGTTGACAGATCGGATGCAAACTTGTAGGGTTTACAGGCACTTTCTGCAATAGCATGAGGTCATAGAAAACGCACGAGCACTTAAACCAATCAGGAAGTAGAACGGCAAGTCCCTCTCACCCCCTCTCCCAGCAACCAGTTTCTGAACAGGATTGAACCGCTTTTAACAATGGGTGGAAACTTAAGAAAATCATTTTAGCATTGTGTTTTTCTAAAACATGAATTAAGAAAATGTAAATTAACATATTTGCAATCACAAACCCTACACAGATCTTTGCGTACAAATTTTCTTGGACAATTTTGTGGTTATTTCACCATTTTATTGCATTGCCAAATTTATAGGCGATCTAGCTGGTAATCAGCTGGTGCTTCTCTCAATGTAAGGTAATTTTGATCATTCAGCTTAACTGGGTATTTTAAAACAATTATATAGCCGAACAATTAGCTAGCCAGCTATAACAAATCTAAAATATAACAAAACCTTGTGTCCATTTCCCATTATCCATCATTAAAAAATGTTCAGAGATATTTATTGACCTAATATATATATATAGGAAGACATATATTTAGAAGAATGCATAGAAAATTCCTTATTTGATAGATCACTAATTTAGTGGACTAGAAGACCTATTTTAACGTCACGTCGTTGTGTCTAATATTCTGGATTGTGTGGACTAGAACTGCAGTTATGCAGTTTCAGACTGACAGACTTAATTTTTATATCATGCAAGTGACAAGTTCTAATCTCAGAATATAAATATCTGGTTAACGTTACTAACGTTAAATTAATAACGTCTTTTTAGAAGTGACAAAAGAGCTTGCTTATTGTTTGAGCTGCAAGAGCAGACCAGAGCATCCTCTAGCTAGAATGTTAATTTAGCAAGCTAGGTACCAGCTACAATTAAACATCCCTTTGTCACTTCTCAGAAAAATGACAGATGACAGTTGTACAAAATAAAGCCTGGTTCCTCTTACCTCTTTCATGTCCGATTAAGATGTCACTATGGTTTAAGTATTCCACCTCTTCGGTGTAGTTCTGAGTGTAGGCAGTATTGGATCCAGCATTTCGTGATTCAGTCCAACGAACTTTAGCAAATCCTTTGGCGTGAATGTTGAGAGATTTCACGCGTATTTCTCCGGTTACTTCTATTATCACCCTTCCTGAGACCGAATCCCCGCTCGAGAAAACGGGGACGTTGCTGTCATTCAGACAGTCGTAGCTTACTGTGAAGCTCTTAACCTTCCCTAGCACCATGGTTGTATGAATTTATATTACAAATAGCTAGTAATAAAATCTATGAAAATAATCTCATAAGGAAAGGAAATGTACTTTTGGTTACACTGATCAATGCCTTTGCCCTGCAAAAGCTGCAGGCAAGATCAGTGCTTTCTTAGCAAACAGTTCATTGAGATTTGAAGGATAAAATAACAGCACTGTTGCTGTTATTGTACACCTCTCGGCGCTATGGTCTCTGTTCGAAGACAAGCAACTCATGTCTCTCAGCTCACTTTAAGGGAGGATTTTCAGAAAAACAAGTCTACTGCGCATGCGTGACAGTTTATCCGTCCTCTTTTCCCGTCTTTTGTAGCAAAGGGGAGTTATCCGTGCAATATCAGGGCAATGTGCCAGCTGACGGCTGTGTATGAACAGCTGATAGAGTTGTAAGGCGCACATCTCGTATATTAAACTTTATTCCTATATGGTTAAGTGACACAAAAATATTTTCTACATTAACAAACGAACGATTGTCATGTCGGATGGAGAAAAATATCACACCGTATGAAGTTAACACATGAAAACCAGCTTCATCGGGTGATGTTAAAACAGTAACTATCGTTTTCAGTGTGTAGATCTAAAGTTTGTAAGAAGCTTTTTAAAATGTGGGTCTACATCCAAGATTACTTAAGGATTCAGGACCGCCAGATCATACCACAATCAGAGTCAGGGAAATGTTTAAACAAGAATAAATGCTGTAGTTGTCCCTTATGCCTATGGAGACTGCATTTTTAAAAGGTCTGCTACCAAAGAAGTTTGCGCTGCAGAAAATGTTCACTGTGTTCGAAACGCCATCTAGTGGATGATTTATAAATTACAAGAACGAACGTACCCAGACGTCTTTACGACTGTTGTCAGTGGCACCCTTTCGACAGTCTATGGTTGCACCCTGCAGGCGTCCAGAAGTAGTGGGAAAACGAGCACATTTATAAAGGTTACATTACATTGTATGTGGGTGGGGTAATACCACTCCAGACAACCTCAAATAAATCCACAAGAATATACGAAGATTGTCTGGTTTCCCAGCTTCCATAATCAGGTGATTGTCGTGGTATATTTAAGTAGGCTATTGTCCAAGCAACATACATACACATTACAGTCTGTACTGTATATATATATATATATCTCATAAAAAAACGTCTCCGACTAAAAAAAAGTTACTCACGCATAGCCTACAGAGCGCTGTCTATCGGTCCTTAATTCCAACTTGCAAAAACTAGGCCTGCCTTTAAAAGTATTGATATCAAATTGTGGCCAAGTTACAATATTGCCTATCGTAGCTCACACTAAATACAATAGCTCTATTCCAAAGCAATACTATCCTAAATTATTTAATGCAACTTGGCCCTGTGTTTCTTCATCTTAGCATGTGAAGAGATTGTGCCTCATGGAACAACTATTGATTTCAATTAATGTTTTTAACAGTTGATGAATAATTACACTCCAGAAAGGATATGGTTATACGTTGTTGGCAAGTTTACTTTAGAAAATGTAAAGGTTTTAAAATGTTAACTGCTGCTACAGATTTCTTTACAATTCACAAACAGACATTTATATCAAGAAACATCACGTACAATAGAGAAAGGGGGATGAATAAATAAATGCAGATAAAAATGAGTAATATTTTACCTAGAAAATAGCATACATATAGCATTTTTACAAACATATCCAGACATGTTTGTGGGTCAGATGATGGCAAATAAGTAATAGTACTAATTTTCTTAACATAATAATAGTTATAATATTTGCAAACAGAATTTTGTGAACACAAGGACATTTATGCTCTGTAGGACCACACAGGTTTTGATAGAAATCCAAATATTCCAAATAAAGAAATCAATAAATACATAATAATAATCATAATAATAATAATGCATTTTATTAATTCTGCGCTTTTCATAGACCTAAAGCAGTGGATGCAGACAATTATTCAAACATGCCCTATAGTGTAGTAATTTTTCTGTGCAACACATCTGAATCAGAGTATTTCCAATATAAATAATTCTCATTTTGCAGTTTGATCTGGAACATACAGTTTCATTGACCACATTCTCTTGAGATGGTAAGATGAAGAAACACAGGGCCAAGTTGCATTAAATAATTTAGGAAAGTTTGGATAGCATTGCTTTGGAATAGAGAGAGCTAGTGTATTTAATGTGAGCTACGATAGGCAATATTGTTAGTTGTAACTTGGCCACATTTTGATATCAATACTTTTAAAGGCAGGCCTAGTTTTTGCAAGTTGGAATTAAGGACCTATAGACAGCGCTCAGTAGGCTATGCGTGAGTACGTCAGAGATGTTTTTGAGATGAGATATCACTTATTTTTGGTAGGTAACTAATGATGAATAATGCAAGATAATGACATCGAGAGAGACATACATACAGAATACATGCATTCCAAATAAATGCATGCAGACATTCGCGTAACCATAACGCCTCTATTGACGAGAATGAGAACATTTCTCCTATTACCGATAGGCCACAATTAACATTAAAAGAGTTTGTAGATGAGCTGTATTTAATGTCTAATGCAATACAATGAACAACAGCATGTCAATTAATTAACCAAGTCTATATGCATGAACAATAGGCTAGACACAAACACATTCTAGCTGAAAGAAAAACATACAGCCTAAATAGTTAGTACAGCCTGAATAGTTTGCATAAGTAAAATATGGAAATACGCGAAGTTTTTCTTTTGCCATGACATTTGTGAAAGACAAACCAGAGTATTACAGCAAGGGAGGCAACAGCTTTCTTGTTCGATCTGTGCTTTCCCCTGGTTTCTTTCACAAATGTCATGGCAAAAGAAAAACTGTTTGCGTAGCTTGAATCGTCCACGTTCGAGTATTTGCGTGAGGTATGCTTCGGCCCTAATGTTGGCTAACAAGCTTAATTGAACGCATATTTCCCAGGAATCTTAGCCAGAAAGAAAACAATAGATACTACTAAGAAAGTAGCCTACCAGAGGTTATTTATATACTTGTTATTATTATAATTAAAAGTGTTTGCAGTAAGCTACATTGTCTGCAGAGTAGCGTAGACCAGAGGCATGTTTGGAGGCTATTGTAATTTTTTAAAGTGACTACCCATGACATCGATATGTTTGGGGAATTAGAGGTTTACAAATCCGATCTCTTTAGGTATTGCAATTTATAGTAGGCTATCATCAATCAGGATCAGCAGGGAAGAGAAAGTGGAAAAGAGTTTACGTTGGTTAGACACACATGCATTAATGTTTGACTGAAAAAATTAAGTCTTAGCAGATGTGAAGGCTGCCAGCAGAGTGTGATACGAGGCCAGATCGTCTGGGGATCTGAATTTCCTCCACTTTCTCTCAGCAGCTCGCAGCGTGGTTCTGCTGGATCGGAGCGAATCCGTCAGTCACGGACAGGGGGTTGATGATCGAGCTGGTTTGGAGACAAGAGGACATAGTGAGTCGAGAGACTGAGAGAGGCAGGAGTTACAGGTGGAGGTGGCAACATCAATAGGCAAGTTAACAAAATATGCAGGAGGAGGAAGTGCAGAGAGAGGAGTGCGAGAGAGTGCGGAGATTTCTCCTGAAAGTTACAGAGGGTAGGTTGTTAGAGGAATTGGGGGAGAGTGGGTAGGAGAGAGAAAATGAAATAAACAAATGGTCCGATACAGGGAGGGGAGTCACCGTGAGTTCAGAGGTGGCGCAGCTCCTGGTGAATACAAGGTCTAGTTGGTCGCCAGCCTTGTGGGTGGCAGGCGATGGGGACTGGGTGAGGGCAAGGGACTGGAGAATTGAGGCGACACTGGATAACTGGGAGCTCTCTGGCTGGAGGTTGAAGTCACCCAGTAGAATTACAGGGGTGCCATCCTCAGGAAAGGAGCTCAGGAGAGTGTCCAGTTCATCAAGCGCCGAGTGGACCTGGAGGGCGGTAGAGAACAACAATGTTAAGTTTAGACGGGTGAGTTACAGTGACAACATAAAACTCAAAGGAGGAGATATTTAGGCTGTGTACAGAGGGCATGGAGAATTTCCAGGACTGAGATATAAGTAAACCAGTGCCCCCGCCTCGTCCAGAGGCCCTGGGGATGTGCGAGAAGGAGTAGCCATCAGACAGAGCAGCTGGAGTGGCCGTGTTATCTGGAGTGATCCAGGTCTCAGTGAGAGCCAGGAAGTGGAGGCGTAGGCAGTGATGTAGTCAGCTTTCTGGACAGCTGACCGGCAGTTCCATAGTCCACTCACCACTGAGAGTTCCTTATAAGAGAACGGGTGGGCAGACCAGGTTAGCCGGGCTGCACCTGCGGTGGTTGGACCTCCTGGGGCGAGGTATAGAGCAAGCACAGAGAAATAGGGGTTAGACACATGGTAGGGGGTGAAAGAGAGATTAGATAGGGTCCTAGTGAAGATCAGAACAAACAAGTCAGGTAAATTGGTGATGAGGCTGCCGTATTGTGGCAGCCTCTGGTTTAGCTTTATAGTTACTTAATTGCTCTGCTTGCAGGGCTAATACACACAGGTGAAACTGTGTTCCAACTAGATCTAATTAGCAACACAAAACACAGGTAGCCGGCCCAATTACAGCGCACAAGCTACAAACAATGTAAACAATTCAAAATAAGATAAGTACACGATCAACAACGCAGCAAGATGCACTCTGTATGTGTGAAAAGGATAAACTGAACAGAGCTGTCGAGAAGAAATGAATGAAGACATAATAAAGAAATGTTGGTGAGGCGAGCGTTAAAGGTTTGGTTTGCACAGTGAGTCAGACATGACCGCAAGAGCACAGAAGGCTCCACACAGACAAATTTTTTACACAAAAAAAAAAGGTTTTGTCGGCATTTGTGTGAGTAGCCAATGGCACAGTTATACGGTTATTTATAGAATGTTTTTTACATTAATGCAACAACGCGATGTTAACCAGATGATATTCTGCGTTTTTCTTTGCTTGACAAATAGCCATGGGATACCTGTTCCCATAAGGTAGCTAGCCTGCATTCTGTGACTGAATTGTTTCACGTGATATAGGCTATAGGAAATTTGTCATTGTCCGTCTGACTTTCACCATTTCGCTGTAGTACATGAAACATTACATTAGTGAAACATTGAACAGTTAATATTGGAAACGTCTTTTGCCTTTGCAATAAAAATACGTTTGTTAATGTGAAAATAATAAGTGTAATAAATGAAAAGTATTTAAAAGTTGCACATGTTTTTGTCGAAAATAAACTTGTGCCCTGTTGGGCTCAAAACCCCAAACCTCTGTGTGAAAGGCAGCAACTGTAACCAGTAGGCCACATAGCTTCATGGAATACACTGAACCATATAGCGGTTTTGTCTCTGATTCTGTGATGTGTCGACATTAGTTTTAAGCGTTTTTATTGGGCGATAAGCTTGGGAGAGCAGGTATACGATGTTGTTACCCAATGGGGAGAATTATTCTTTGAGGGTACGGAGGCAGGCGTGTAGTGAGGGTCCCTGGGTAGGCAGGAAAAATGGGAAGAAGAAGAAGCGGAAGAGGAAGGAGAAAAACAAAATATAAGTTCGGGACTTTATTGTGTGGATGTGTGAAGTTGCATCTGAATTATGTGTGGTTACATGAGGTCAGAACATGAAGAAGTTAATATTTTTTAGGGCTGAAAGTCTGTGGTCATTGTGGTTATTTCTGTAGGAAACCTTGAAAAGTGCCAAACTCTGTGCTGTATAGGTATGGGGCATGCCCCACCAAGCCGTAACTTGGCAGATGACTTACCTGCCATCCCAATACAGTATATAGTGCTCTCGAAAAGTGTTAGGACAGTGACACCTCTTTTGTTGTTTTGGCTCTGTACTCCAGCACATTGGATTTGAAATGGAACAGTGACTATGAGGTTAAAGTGCAGACTTTCAGGGTGAACCATGTAACAATTTTTACACATAGCCCCCCATTTTAGGGCACCAAAAGTAATTGGACAAATAAACAAACTTAAACAAAGTAATCATATTTAATATTTAGTTGCATATCCTTTGCATGCCATGACTTCCTGATGTCTGCGACCCAACAACATCAAAAGACTCTTGATATCTTATTTTCAGGTACTCTTACAAGCGATACTATAACCTCTCTGCATTTAGCCAACCATAGGTTCCATACTATTCCCGTGTAATGTACAGCTTAATCTAGTCCCACCCCCTAATTCCCATAGAGATCCATTCAAATGCAGGGTGGTTATAATATTGCTTGTAAGAGTACCTGAAAATAAGATATGAAGTCTTTTGATATCCTTTTATACCCAGTCATGATAGCATGACCTGTCTTTTTTTTTTTTTTTGCCCCTGTCCCAACTTTTTTGGAATGTGTTCCAGGCATCAAATTGTAGTGTATATTTACAAAAATAAATAAAGTTGATAAGGTAAAACATTAAATATCTTTTCTTTGTACGGTTTTCAATGAAATATATGTAAAAGAGAATTTACAAACCACTGCTTTTATGTGCATTTTACATACTGTCCCAACTTTTTTGAAATTGGGGTTTGTATATACAGTATGTATGTCGCTTGGACAATATTTATGCCACGCCATCTACCTCTAGCGTTCATTTGAGGTATTGCTGCCTCATGGAAATAAATTTAATTTAGAGCATTACCCCATCCAAGTGCATTGAAGATGCCATGGATGGGTGCCTATGGTAAATTGAAAGAATAAAACATGGTTTAAAATGATCTAAAATGTTTTATTTTGTTTTTAACATTCAATATACTCATCATATTTAAGCAAAGGGACATCTTCTAGAGAAGATAAAATAGATTAGTGTTTATATCTAAAAATACACAGCTCCATCCCCTGAAAATGTTAAGATGCTCATTTGTAGGTAGGCTTTCATTATAACAGGATAGGGAAATGCTGGGCAGAAGACAGGCAGGGGCTGGACAGGAAACGGGCTGGAACCAGGCAGGACAGGAACAGGCTGGACAGGGCTGGCCTGGGCAGGATCTGGCCTCGGCAGGATCTGGCCTGGACAGGAACTGCCGGGGGTTGGTGTCGCCTGGGGAAAAGGACAAACACGAAGCCAGGGCACAAGGAAGACACAAGGCAAGAAACAAAACGGAAGGCACGACAAAACCCACACAACACAGGGCATGAGCAAAGACACAGGGTGAACTGGAACGAAAAAGGACACGAAGACACAAGACGATCTGGCCCTGAACAAAAAAACAGGGGTGCTAGATTAATGACGAGACAACGAGGAACAGGTGAGATGAGAACACACGAGGAAAACACAATTCAGGTGCGGGGAAGTGGAGACACAAAAGTGGAAAGGGGGAAAGGGAAAACATGGGACGGAATACCAGATAACACAAAACCAGGACAGGAGCACGGGACATGACAGAGAGATGGATCGTCTTTATACAGCTTGGGTTGGAGGTGCACCAAGATCAGTCTGGAGTAGGTACCCTCCAGGGGCAGTTTAGGGTGGGCACCCTCCAGGAGCAGTTTTGGGGTTGGTACCCTCTACAGGCAGTTTTGGGGTGAATATCCTCCAGGGGCAGTTTGGGGTGGATATCCTCCAGGTGCCGTTTGGGGTGGATATCCTCCAGGGGCTGTTTGGGGTAGATAACCTCCGGGGGCAGTTGGAGGTGGATAGCTATTCCATCCAGCTTGGTTATTGTTCCCATATGGTTCAAACCCCATCAACATGCTTGGCTGTGTCATCTGTTCAATTCCACAAGTAGTGGGAAGAATTATCAAAGGGATTGTCACCTTTGGGTCTGTAGCATAGGGAACATCCAGGTAGACCTGTAAAACAAGCAGAACTTCAACTGGAGAATACAGAAGTTCTTCTTTTATTCACTGCTTACATCTGTCAGAAAAGCACCACTTGAAGTCTCAGCATTGAAATGTGCAATTTCAGGAAATCTCATTGAAGTTGCAAAGTCATTGGACCATGAGTTGCTGTGTTAAGTCTGCTATGTGATTATCTTGTCACATAATAAAACATTATTAATATACTATTACAATAGACTGGAATCATCTATTGTTCATTTAATAAGTAAAATAGTGAAGATGATTTAGCTAAAAAGATATGTAAGGATTTGTTCTCTTTTATTGTAAGTCTCTTTGGATAAAACTGTCTGAAAAATGAATGCAATTGTAGATCTTACAAGTTTGCTTACAAAAACTGTGTTTAACTGGGAGTTCAGTGGAAAGTAAGAAAGGTTTTGGAGTGTGTGTGAGTGATTCTTTTGTTCTGAAGGCAATTATGTGCAGTACCTCCAGTGTGTATTCGACTTTGATGATGGAGCAGTAAAAAATCGAGGCCGTCAGATCTGAAGGGATACGCAGGACTTTGGTCACGCCCTGTCGTACAGATGAAGGAACGCGCTCTCCGACCTCTTTGAGAATTCTTGTTGTTACGTTGTTTGTTGAGGTCGTTGCAATGAAGCTGTGCCTCTGTTGCAGGGCGAACTTGGGTGCAAGCGCACGGGAAGAGTTGTTCTCAATTTCAGCCAAGATCTTTAACATTTCACCTTCAGAGGAGCCCAACGGAAAGTCAAGACATGTAGCTAAGTGCTTGTGTGTGATCACGTGATCACTTATTGATTGGTTAATGACGTGCGGCACAACAGAGTTGAACAATAGTGTAAGACAGGGGTGGGCAAGGAGGGCAGTATCCATGTCCGGTTTTCATGCCAACTAGTGCTCTTAATTATTTAATCACCCTTAACATGTATTTATTCACTTCTTAATGTGCTTGCGAATGAAGACTGAATGAGAATGAGACTGTTATGTCCCTGTATGAAATCTTACTGTACAAACCAGCCTTGATGTACTCCCACAATTAGCGAAGCTAACTGATCTGGGTCAATTAGTGGCAACAGAAACTTGGATAAACACCAGTTCTCCAAGAATGGAACTGTACACCCCTAGTTTAAGAAGTAACAGGCAGAAAGAGATGCTAAATAGACCGGAATAGCTTACCTTGCATGTACACCGTCTTCTCAATGTGAACACTCATGGAGACTTTGCCAGAGGTGAACAATTTCATCTTCTTCTCTACAGACCCAGACCAGGGTTCCTGCGTAACAAGAAACAGGAACAAGTCCTTATTGAGCCAGGTCAAAACCAGTCCTATGCATGGAACAAAGCTAAATCAAAATACAGGGCAATATTTATTTATTTATGAGTTATTTGATAGGGACAGATACAAATACACATTGACAAATTTAATACACAATTATCAGACGTGTTGCACAATAGTGTTTGTAGCTTACGCTAATTTTCATCACCCGTCCCTAGAAGGACTTTTGATAACAGAAAATTAGAAAAGAAAGAAAAGTATATTTAGAACATAAGGTACAGCAACATGTTATACAGTACATCACATTTAAATATGATTATACAACATGTGACTAAAATGAGAATATGTTACATATTTACGCTTTTCAATTGTAGCATAATATTGTATAGATGTAGACACTGTGATGCTGGAATTCTAAGTCAGGAAAAATACATAGTGCATACCATCAGCTGGGGGATTATCTGATTTGCTTTTGAAACAAATCTGAATTCAGTCTTTGCTGTCTTTTGCAAACGCATTGACCTGTTCAAATTAGCCTCCAGCGTGTAGACAATTTTTCCATGATTTCCCTTAAAGGACGATGGCATGTTCCTGTGATGACAGAATGCACACATTGATGGCACATTAATAGTGAAGGAACTTGCGTGATGTCTTGTTGATGCAAAAACTTGCTCAGTTTCTATTCCTCCTTAATATTCCCCCACCAACTTAAATACAGGATGCCACTTGCTACAGGATACAGCTTATGTAACAATATAAACTTACAAATAGGTTTTCCAATGGACATAAATGCAATAAATGTGAATGGTTATTTGTTTTTTATTTGCTTTAATCTGATATGGGGGGGAGGTATGCTATGAAGAAAGCTTAACAAAGCCAGGGTTTCTTTGTGTTAGCTGGTTTTACAAAACCACTGCGATCTGGTATAACCGGTCATTAACAACTAGCTAAGGCTGAATCCAAAACCTAGCCCTCATGGACTTGCAGACTTTAGTGGCGTATTTCTGAGGGCAGGTAAGTCTGCATTGATGTGGACTTGAAAAAGTGCAGGTAGAGGGTGCGAAAAGTCCGCATAAGAGCACTTGCCAAAAGCTTGGATGCGGACTTCACCAGACTTTTCCAGTGGGATTACCCAAAAGTCATAGCAATGTGACAATTAAAAAAGAAGGAAGTAATGCCAAAAAAAGAAAGTACTAAAAAAACCATGGCGGAAAAACAACTAAAGAAAGTCACAACTAAAGAAGATATTTGCAGCTGTTTATTTTTATTAAAAATGTATAAGGTATCCACGGCAACGAGTGAGGTCTGAAGTCCTGTCATTAGTGCATTTTATACCCTCGCAGCCCTGCAACCTTGCAGACTTGACGTAAAGATACTGAGCACTTCAGTCAACGTCACAGTACGTAAGACTGAAGTCCGTGAGGGCCAGGTCCGCTAGTCTGACATTTGGATTCAGCCTAAGTGAACACAGGCTTTGTTAATCAAGCTCTGCGCGCGTTTCCATGAATGAGCCTATAGCCGTACATCATGGGCTATACTCGAGCAGAGCATTTCTCTCCTGAGGAAAAAAGACTGATATACGGATGGATATAATGGACGGTTATGAAGAACATCATAAATGATAACAAAAAGCAACACTGTTGCCTCACAAGGCCAGGGAGTAGCTTTTGGAAAAACATTGCTCATCCCGTAGGTTCAATTTGTTAGTTAATATAAACCTCAATTCCAAAACAGTTGGAACAGTATGTAAAATGAAAATAAAAGCAGTGATTTGTAAATTCTCTCTTGCATATATTTAATTGAAAACAGTGCAAAGAAAAGATATTTAATGTTTTACCTCATCAACTTTATTGATTTTTGTAAATATACGCTAATTCCGAATTTGATGCCTGCACCACAGTTCAAAAAAGTTGGAATAGGGGCAATATAAGACCCTGGAAGGTTGTGGAATGTTAAAAAAAAAAACCTGTTTGGAACATTCCACAGGTAAACAGGTGACTATGTAACATGTGATGCTATCATGACTGGGTATAAAAGGATCCACGAAGGCTCGAGTGTTTACGAGCAAGGATGGGTTGAGGTTCGCCACTTTGCGAAAGCCATATATCAACAACATCCAGAAACGCCGCCGACTTTTCTGGGCTCAAGCTCATATTTTTTTTTTTTTCCTCCCCCCCCCCCCCCCCCCCCCCCCCCCCCCCCCCCCCTTTCTTTTTTTCCCCCCCACCCCCCCCCCCCCCCCCCCCCCCTGCTGCTAACTATTGCTGCATGCATACGTTGTCACGAAACGTGCGCGCGCCTTTGTTTTGGCTGCTAGCTGCTAGTCTCTCTCTCCGCTCCTTCCTGTGTTTCTTTTTTTTTTCCTGTATATTTTTTTTTGAAACGCTCTGTGAAGCACTCTGTACATTCGTGTTGAGAAGGGTGCTATATAAATAAACGTTACTTACTACTTACTTACTCATCTGAGATGGACTGACGCAAAGTGGAAACGTGTGCTGTGGTCTGACAAGTCCACCTTTAAAATTGTTTTTGGAAATAATGGACATCGTGTTCTCCAGGCCAAAGAGGAAAAGGACCATCCTGATAGTTACCAACGCAAATTTAGAATGAGCGAAAATCCAGGGTTGAAGCTCGCCAACCCCTTAATCTCACTTTGTAGTACACTCCCCCTGGTTTTCTCTCACTTGTTTTCTTTGTATGGTCACTATTATTATTAGTTACTGTCACTAGTGTCATACTCCCATCTGATATGTACACACACATACACAATGCAAGCTCTTACCCTTGAGGAATCTGAATAGTGAATGGGTACACATGGGTTCCAGAGGCAACAACATCTGGATCTGAAAGTAAAACATATACATTTCTCCCTCAGCATGGATAGTACAGAAATAGTTAGTATGTTCTGCACATCTGTAAGTCCTGCCCATCTGAACTCCACAAATACACCTCCTTGAATATGTCAAGGTAGGGTTATCACCTTTATTTAAATAGATGTTTAATGTGTAATTACAGTAGTTCTCTATGTGGTAGTCCAACCTTCTGGTTGTAGAAGAGCTTTCACTGCCATTGTTTCATAAGAGTTTATTTCCTGCTATAAACACCATGGCTGGCTCATGACATCGAGAACTACCTTTACTAAAGTAAAGTACACTTACATGTCTCTCCACTTTGCCCTGTCAACAGCAATTCATAGTCTTGGCCTGGAAAGTATTAAAATACATTCTCATTGTTGCAAATAAGGGCAAAAAAAAAAAATCTACTGCATTCCAAATAATTGCATATCCTCTAAACTGTGCTCCCATTATACGGGGCCTAGATTATTGTAATGACTGAAATGTCACAAACAAGATGTATTGGCCTTTCTGTTTGCTCATCAAATGGGTGGGTTAAAGGCATACTGAACTTTGTTAGAACATAGTGTAAGGGGTCGGGTTCGGAGGACCAGACGCAACAGGGAATCTGAAAGTCACTCAAAGTGTGTGAGAACCACTGAAAGGGGGAAGGAGAACTGAAAAAGGAAGACAAAACTTCCCGGCGAATAAATGCCAAACCATAAAATATGAGTCGTAATATTCAAACTCACCGTAATAACTTGCTCCAGTGGTCAGCAACTGGCCAACGAAGAATGACGTTTTCTCTCTCCATTCACTCCCATTGCATGGCGATACAGGTCTCAAAAGCACACTTTTAGCACATAAACGAACGCAAACAACGCGGATTATGTCGATATACAAAATCGCAACATCCGGAACCTAACGTTTGAAACTTTTGAACCAATTGTTTTCCACTGGAGCAAGTCATGAAGGTGAGGTTGAATATTACGACTCATATCGGGGCCAGGTAGCTATACAACATTATGTTCTAACAAAGTTCCGTATGCCTTTAAACAAACTGTCCACAATTACTTTTTGAGCTCATTAGAGATTCAAATGTTGCTAAACGTCTGCTTTTTCCAAAATACATTTTGTTTTACTCCGAAATACATTTTCTCTACATTTCTACGACTAATATCCCTCTTGAGTGTGCTCTTCACACTGTCACTCACATGTGAATATCTAAACCATAGCAATAGTTTTTACTTTATGACAGTTTGAAGATTACGCTCCCCATAGAGAATCATTGCAGGACGTTCAAATCTCCACTCAGGCTGAACGTTGCTCATTTAAAATTCATACCCCTTATCTAACCTGTGATCGCGCCTACAGTTTTAAGGTTTCGACATATTATACATGAAAATGTTCGCCTGGTTCTTAGGAGTCTACATCGTCATTATCTAAGTGAGATGTATAGTTTTCATCTGAGAGCCGTTTGAAGACGGCCATGCCTTCTACATAGACAATTATTAGACATAGATTAGACTGACTTTTGTGTTTATGCTCCAGTAGGCCTAATTTTTGGTCATGTGTTAATATAAATATTGTGGTGGTTTCTGGCTCAGAGAGGGACAAGACACCGTTGTATCTCACGACACAAAGATCGGGGGGCGCGCTACCAAGCTTCTCAGCCCCAGGGCCTTACGGCAGGTTAAGGCGGCCCTGTGAACAGGTAGAGAAGGATAGGCTATGAAATGTCTGTTATGAGGTAATTGGCACAATGTTACGTTATTGATTGCATGCAAATGTTTATGTTTATTTAAGGATCCCCATTAGAAGCACATGGGTGTGCCGCTCTTCCTGGGGTCCACATACGTCGTTAGAAGCCTGACAGGTAGGTTACATATAGCAATAGCCACTAGTTGTGAATAAAATGTTTCCTTCTTTCAAGTTCTGAACCTTTCTTTTTTTTTATTAGTAGCCTACACTTTGGGTAGCACCCCTAGTTCTGGTCGAGATAAACTTAGAGCAACGTATGCTAACCTACTTCCGTTACCTAGGGTGACCAGACGTCCTCTTTTTCCGGGACATTTCTTGTTTTTGGGACCAAAAATATCCGTCCAGGCGGGATTTTTAAATTCCTAAAATGTCTGTTTAGGATTTCTTGTTCCATAGACCATATATAACAAACAAATAGCCTAGTATTATGTTCATAACGCCCGTCTAACCCTGTCCTCTTTTTTAAAATCCAAAATATGGTCACCCTACGTTACCAATAACAGTTTTTTTCAAGCAAGGATCTCATTTCTTAAATAAACAAATAAGTAAGGCAGTTATATAATCACTTTATATCTTTTAACATAATGCAATGTGGACCGCTTTGAATTACGCTTTTCAGACAAGGCGACTTACAATTAGCTAGTTAGTTATAAACAACTTTATAGGCCTAGCCTACTTTATATTTTTAAAAGGCTCACCTTTTTCATTCTTGCAATCACGTATGAAGAAATGTTTCAATTTGAAGTATCTTTCGTGTGCAGAGTAAGAACTGTCGCTATCGCCACTCCGCTCTGTCCAGTGAACGTCGGCTTCTCCTTTAGCTTTAATTGAGAGAGAACCTATCGTCGTTTCTTTGGACAGTTCCAGAATGATTCGTCCTGTAATAAAATCCCCACTCGAGAAGGTGTTGTCCTCATTAATGGCATCAAAGTTTACTGACATCTTTTTCACGGTTCTTTGCATTATTAGGCGACCACCACAATACTTCAGGTAACGATGGGGGCAAGAACGGAAAGCTACTGAATGTTAATGTAAGGCTAAACTAGATTATAGGCTTCCTAACGCAGTGGGATAAATCAGGCTACAGAATGAAAAAATAATTATTTAGGATAGAGTATTATCAGAGATCTTATATGGGCTGTGGTATTATTGTCGGAACGGAAATAACGTAGTTATTGCAAAACTTTTTCTATTGCCTCTCCCACTTCCTGCACAACGCAGGTTGGTGTTATATTTATTGGATTGTCTTCTGAGGGCAGCATTGCATGGCATTGGTTCTCTCAGCCATCCAATCAACGAGAGGGTTAGAGTTACGGTAAGTGTTGCAATGCTGCCTTCAGAAGATATTTCGATAAATATAACACCAACCCAAGCGCCAACCTGCTCTTCCTGCTCTTACAACATCCATTTTAGCCAGCCCTTTGGAAAAATACCAAGGACAAGCCAAGTCAAGTCAAACTTTATTTGTATAGCACATTTCATTGCACATTTCATTACAATGTGCTTTACATAGCAAAAGGGTAAAAACAAAGAATAGATAAAATAGGTAGATACTGTAAATATATAGAATAATAAAAAATTGAGGGCACATATATCTCAGATTATCAAAAGGGTAAACACAAAGAATAGATAAAATAGGTAGATATAGCCCATAATGACAAAGTGAAAACAGGTTTTTAGACATTTGAGATAATTTATTAAAAATCTAAATGTATAATATCATATGTACACAAGTTTGCACACCCTTTGATATGACACCCAAAAGTGAGCTGAGGTGCATTTTGTTTCCACTGATACTGCTTGAGATGTTTCTACAACTTAATTGGAGTCCACCTGTGATAAATTCAATTGATTGGACATGATTGAGGATTGCCAACACCTGCCTATATAAGGTCCCACAGTTGACGGTGCATGTCAGAGCAAACTCCAAGCCAAGCCATGGGGTCAAAGGAATTATCTGCAGACCTCAGAAACAGGATTGTGTCAAGGCATAGATCTGGAGAACGGTACGGAAAAATCTCTGCAGCTTTACAGGTCCCAAAGAGCACAGTGGCCACCATCAATCGTAAATGGAAGAAGTTTGGAACCACCAAGAATCTTCCTAGACCTGGCCGCCCGGCCAAACTGAGCAATCGGGGAAGATGGGCCTTAGCCGGGGAGGTGAGCAGGAACCCGAGGGTCACTCTGACAGAGCTCCAGCGTATCCTTGTGGAGATGGGAGAACCTTTCAGAAGATCAACCATCCAGGCAGCACTCCACCAATCAGGCCTTTAAGGTAGAGTGGCCAGACGGAAGCCCCTCCTTAGTAAAAGGCACATCACAGCCCGCTTGGAGTTTGCCAAAAGGCACCTAGAGGACTCTCAAACCATGAGAATCAAGATTCTCTGGTCTGACGAAACCAAAATTTAACTTTTTGGCCTGAATAACAAGCGTCACATCTGGAGGCAACCAGGCACCGCTCATCACCTGGCTAATACCATCCCTACAGTAAAGCATGGCGGTGGCAGCATCATGATGTGGGGATGTTTTTTAGCAGCAGGAATGGGGCGACTAGTCCTGATAGAGGGAAAGATGAATGCAGCTAAGTACACCTAGATCCTTGAAGAAAACCTGCTCCAGAGCGCTCTGGACCTCAGACTGGGGCGAAGGTTTACCTTCCAACATGGAAACGACCAGAAGCACACAGCCAAGAGAACAAAGGAGTGGCTTCGGAGAAAGTCTGTGAATGTCCTTGAGTGGCCCAGCCAGAGCCCACACCTGAATCCAATTGAACATCTGTGGAAAGAGCTGAAAATGGCTGTGTACCGACACTCCCCGTTCAACCTGACGGAGATATGCCAAGACGAATGGGCAAAAATGTCCAGAGACAAGTGTGCCAAGCTCGTAGCTTCTTTCCCAAGATGCCTTGAAGCTGTAATCACTGCCAAAGGTGCAGCAACCAAGTATTAGGCTAAGGGTGTGTACAGATATGTAACCCCTAAATAACCTATTTTTGTCAGCAAAATAAAATTGCATATTTTCTAAAAACCTGTTTTCACTTCGTCATTATTGGCTATTGTGTGTAGATGTTTGAGGCAAAAAATTAACTGAATCTATTGTAGTATAAGTCTAATGTAATAAAACGTGGAGAAGGTGAAAGGGGCGTGCAGACTTTCCGGCTTGACTGTATATCTCTGATTATATATACACACACCAGTGTCGGCTGTTGACTCAAAAAATTGGGGAGGACAGGAGGAAAACCAACCCATGGCATCAGATTATTTTACACTAGTTGACTACTTATCTCTACTTTCTTATGTTCAAGTTATGTTATGTTCTTATGTTCAAATTTAGTAATAATCCAACTAGCAACCTAATAATAATAACCTAACCTAATCTAACAAATATCATATCATATTACAACACAAAGGATGAATATAAAAAAGGGGACAGGTGAACGAGAGGGAAAGACATCTAATCACTGCGGGCTTTGGATGGGAATGAACCTAGTGTGTGCGTAATGTGTCATTAGAAACCTGAGTCCAACGAGTGGTCGTCCAGCAGTCTTGATCCTCACCTTTGCCTCCATACCTCTCTGTGACATTTGAAAACTTGGTTGATGTTTCTTATGGCGTGGTGTGGAAAGCTCAACGATACGGTACACAGTACCAAATATCTTTGTCAGTACGTACACAAGTACCCGGGTGCTTTGTTTACGTGTTACGATACGGCGGCATGGGTGTATAGTACGTAGCGCGTTAGCTTGCTACGACTAGCGAGTCGCGACACGCACGGAAATCCCTGCTGCGTTTCAGCGACGTGGAAATTCCCTTGTTTGAGACCTGACTCGACTGAACTAGACAAAAACGTTTCGTATTTTATCCACACTGACTGGCGAAAATAGTCACTCTGACTGAACGAAAATAAAACTAAAACAACGACAGCTAGCTTGCTGTACTGAAGTTAAGTGGATGCCATGTATCAGAAATGAAAGTATAATAGTATGTCTATTTTATTGACTCATACATTACAGAATGGGTATATTCTTGAGAACTGGATGAACTTTGCGAAGCCGTGTTTTCCGCAAGTTCATGGCAATGACAAATTGACAATTTATTACATAATGCATAGATGTAAAGACGAGATCTTTAACGTTACCTGAGCATTTTTTGGAGGCAAGCTGGCTGGCAATCTTTAGCTGAAGATGACAAAGATTGAAGATTATCATTTAGCCAGTGTTGGGGAAGCTACTATGAAAGCATAGCTTTGCAAGCTACCAATTACTTCACACTGGAAGAAGTTGAATTAAAACTACCCTTGGGAGAAATCTAGTTTGGTTAACTAAAGCTACTTAGAAAAGTAGTTCAAACTACTGCTCAAATTGACAATGTACATGTGATACGAAATTATAACAATATAACAAAATATAATACAAAATGCCACTCAATTGAGTTTATTGCAAAAAGTGCCCACTTGTTCACAGGTCATACATAAACCAAAAAAATTAAATACCCCACTATTCATGGGAAAGTGCAAGGAATGTCAGCTTTGGTTTTGTATACAATGTCCATCAGTCAGAGACACCTGCCTTCCAGAAACTAGAGTCCAGGTGGGGGTATTGCACCAAGCAGGATTACTCAGTTAGCCAGGTAACTTCTAAAATAGCATGCAACAACAACTCTGAACATTTGTTAATAAATAGCAATAATCAATACTTATGACTAATTGACACCTAATATATTCAAGTTTAGTTTTACAAATTCAGATTCAAAACATTAAAAACTATAGCCAAATATTTTTCACACGTGAGCTGACAATCCAGCTTCCTTGAATACCCCTGAAACCTAAACCTGTCCTAAACAAAATAATCCCATCTGGGCTTTTCACAAGGACAAAATTGCAAGTTGTAGTTTCAGTAGTTAACTACACAAAAAATGGCAAAAAAGTAATTTAACTACTTGAATCACTATGCAAATATGAATATAGTTGAACTACCTGCAAGCTACTGCAAAATATAGTTAAACTACTAGTTTAATTACATGTAGTTCACTACTCCCCAACACTGCATTTAGCTAATTTATGTTAGTTATTCGCTTTCCAAATCTACTCATCTGTGCGTGACCAATCAGGAAATCGTCAGATATTAGTCTACATATTTAGGTGTATGTAACACTGTGATATCAATATTTTATCTTAATCCATCAGAAGAAGCAAATGTATATTCTTTATAATGGACAAAACTAATTTTAGGCTACACAATCATGGGCAAGACTGCTGACTTGACAGATGTCCAGGTAATTGCTAAAGAAGCTGGTTGTTCACAGAGTGCTGTATCCAAGCATAGAAAGTTGAGTGGAAGGAAAAAGTGTGATAGGAAAAGGTGCACAAGCAACAGCAACAAAATATGCGTGAATCTATTGGTTTTACAAAGTTTTGCTTGCATTTGTGGCTGTAAATATATATAGCATACTGTAAATGGTACACCTGTCTTGTTTCATTTAAGCCATTTACCAAATTTATGTGATGCTCACACCTGGAGCTATAAAGCCTTAAACAGAGCACCCCCTAAATAGATGAGAATTGACAAAATGTGCCATCTGCGCGAAGGGGCTAACTTCATGCAGGAGCAGGTCTGTTTCCCCTGCTGTAAATCACAGTTTACACGGTCTTCCTGGGAAAGTGGATTGTTTTAAAGCATTACGCTACCAGTAAAACAGGTTGGTCACATTTTCATAAGCAGGACATTATAAAAACAAGGGAAAATATGCGTGAATCTATTGGTTGCCAGCCTGACAGCTTTATTGTATTTAGTGTCATCGTTAAGGCAAAATAACGGTATTTATGTTATTAATCAATATTAGAATGCAGGTAAGAACTTCGGATGAAGCTTGAACTTTGAGAACTCCATGAGAACATTGCATGTCATGCTCAAGACACACCTATAATTAATGAAGAGACTAGGTTCAGCCCATTTGTACGTTGCGCCGTGCTTAGCGCTCAAAAAACACGTCGTCAAACTAGCAAAAGGACACACCCTAAATGCACTTTACGCCATGCGTTTAGACAAAGCGCTAAGATTGCCAAGATAGAGCCCAAGATCCTATGTATTAACCCGGTGCTTCCTAAGAACTTAAATATAAGTGAATAGCATTTATCACCAGAATTATTTTGTAAAATTTCTCCCAAATCATAGCCCAATCCCTTATCTCTCAGATGCTTGACCAAATTTTCTCTATGTAGATTGTATTTTGGACAGGATGGAATTACATGCTCTGCAGTCTCTTCTTGAAAGCAGAAATCACACCTCCCACTGTTGTTTTTTCGTACCATTTAGGCCCGTATGTCCAAATCTCATTCTTGAAATAATTGTCTCCTCTCTTCTACTCCTTCCCGCCATTCTCACCGTTCCAACTCTTTTTTGAATTTTATACTGATGCCGTCCTGTCCTTTCATTGTTCCATTGATTTTGCCACCTTGCCACAATTTTTAATCAAACTATTAATTTCTGCTTTACTAAAATTTTTACTAAAATCTACATTCTCACTTTTTGTTGCTTTTCTTGCATATTTATCAGCAACTTCATTGCCTTCAACTCAAATGTGTGCTGGAATCCATAAAAACCAGTACATAAAAATGAACCCCATTATTTGTATTCTATTGTCTGTAATACTTCAAACACCATGTCCTGTCTACATTCAGAGTAGTTGTGCCTGAGACTTTTCAATGCAAAACTGGAATCTGAACATAAAATTACTCTTGAGTGGCTTCACTTCCTCGACCCACTGCAAAGCCAGTAAAATGGCAGCCATCTCTCCTGTGTACACACAGACTATCAATTAGTCTTTTCATGTATGTTACTTTATATTTGGAATGACAAATGAGACACAACTCTATTATTGCTGCTTTTTCGTGCATCTGTATTGGACAAATCCATAGTATTTATTTTCTATGTATGAATTTATAAATTTTCAGAAATCAGAAAATCTCTATATTTTTTCCTTATTCTCTCCAAAAGTTCAAAATCAGCCATAATCCCAGGAAAAAACCATGGAGGAACTGCCGGAAACAGAACGGTTGGGTTTACCCTTTTCTCTCTGATCTTTATTTTGAGACGGGAGTGTGCGGGTTGGACCCGTAATGCACGACTCAGAACACAAACTTTATAATAAATACCCGCAAGGGCTTTATTATGGGGAAATCCAAAAACGTAGTCACACAAGCAAAGTCCAAAAACCAATAAATCCAGCCAGACCAAAGATACAGTACCGAGGGAGAAGGCAGTCTCGAAGTCGGTATCCATGCAAGAGTTCGTTAACCAGAGTAGCTGTCAGCGGAGCAGAAGTACAAAACAGGGAAAAAGCAAAGTTTGTAGTCGTGGGGCGTAGCAGGAGTCAGACCGAAGTCCTATCCGCGGGGCAGAGGTACAAAACAGACAGCAGGCAAAACTCGTGGTCAAAAACAGGCAGTGGAAACAATAGGCAAGCAGTAACGATGGTCAATAAACAGGCTAGATCAATAACGGTGGTCAAAACAATGGAAAAACGCTCAAGAGTGACAATAGTAAACTAAGGCAACAATTTCGCAAGGACATGACATGAATACTGATCTTATATGCATGTGTAGACAGGTGCAGACACTTAGCTTGAGAGCAGCAGGAAATTAACAACAGCTTGAGAAAATGAGACACGTAACGAGGCAATTAGTAAATCGTTAGTAGTTAACCTATCCTGACCTAGCGTTAGTAAATTAGTAATCAACATGTACGAGAAACGTAAGGTAAACATGAACACATGGTTAGATAGTTAGTATTACCAAATCCTGATCTAATGTTAGTATATTAGTAACTAGACAAGGGAGAATGAAACAATTAGGAAAGCGTGAGTGACAGCAAGAGAAGAAACAGCATGAACGCAAGGCTGCGGAAAAACATGGAAATATGTATGCAAACAATGAACTGCATCGTAACATAAACAGAAAAGAAACTGTGACAAACACTAAACATGAAACGTGGCATAAACATGACAGAAACGTAACATATTTCTCGTTTTTTTTCACCCAAAACTTTATCGGTTTTCTTTCTTTTTCCCAACAAGGCTCTAATGTTCTTTAATTAATATCGGATAGTGATCGCCGCCTATAGTTGGTTCTCTTGCCAGTTGCCACTCCCCACTTCATTGCCCATATTAAAATTTACTCTTGTTCCATTTCCATCATTTAAACATATGTTTTTATTCTCCATTAGTTTTTCGATTACCAAACCATTAGCATCGTTATGATCTCCCAAAGTGTACCGTGTACATTAAAGTCCCCACACCAAACTATATTTCCATCTAAGTGGATTTCCATTTCCTTAAATGACTCATCATCTAATCTTCTACATGGGTTGTAGTAATTTATTATTTTCAAACTTCTTCTTCTTTACCCAAATCTCCACTCCTACATATTCTAACTGTCTCCCTTTTCCTATTATTTATCCTGTAAACCTTATTTTGTGAATACTGCACAACCTCCCCCATTTAAATGTATTCTATCACTTCTTATACACTCGTATCCTCTGTTCACAAAATCTAGTACTGGTTTAAGCCAAGTTTCCTGAAAGCAAACTACAACAAGTATATTTTCCATATGTTGAAGACTAGCCACTAAGCTTCTTGCATTCCATTGTAAAAATCAGGATCCTTGTGAAGATCCTGGTGCACCCCAATGTTGATTTAGTACCAGATTCTGATCTGATTGAATTTTGTCACAAGAAAGTCCCTTAATGTCCAAGAATTTTGTGGCCTCTTTCAAAATTATTTTAATCTTTTCTGTCTTGGTTTTTGCTTGATTGGAACAATTATTTATATAAGCCTTTATTAATCTGTCCATGTTCAGGTCAGCCTTTGGCCTTTCAATCTGTCCCACTCTTGATCTCCTAAAGTTTGTCAATTTCTCTCTGGTTCTTTCCTCAGTTCCTCTTCCTGCTTTTACCTTCTTTACTGCATCTGTGTATGATATGTTATTTCCTACTTTTACTTATTTAATTTATATCGCCTGCCTCCTGACTTCACACCCATTATGCTACGCTATGTGCTCCTCCACAATTGCAGCACTTCATCTTTCTCTCCACACTCCACATATTTATGATCCCCCTCCACACCAAGCACATCTTTGTTTTCCTTTGCATGTCCATATTTCTGGCATTTAAGCTCTCACACTAAAACGCATACATCCAACGGATACTTTTTGAGGTAAAACAGAATCCTGAAACTCCAACATGACAGACTATCCACTTTCTCCCCATATCTCATTACCTTAAGTCTCTTGATTCCCTTCACCATATTTATTTTCAGTTCCTCCAAGTTTTCTTCAACTGGTACCCCCCTCAGTAACCTACCTTCACCTAACATTTGATTTTCAATGATCTCCTTCCCACAAATATTCTTAATCCTTAAGGCCTTATCTCTCTGTTCTACATTTTTACATATTACAAGCAACCCTCCATCTCGTAGGATCTTTGCCATTTGTATATCTCCAACCTTCTTCTTCAAAGCATTTGTAAACAAAATTGGAGTCACATTTTCCACGTAATTTCCCAGCTTAAATTTATCGATCTAGTCACAATCCAGGTTATGCACAATGTCAATGATTATTAAAATTTTGTTCCGTTTGTGAGAAAATTTACTTGAAAATGTCACTGCGTTCTGCTCGGCATAATCCCGTTCTGGAGCCTATCTTAACAACGCGATTTTATGAGCTGTCCAAATAAAAAAAGTTTAGAAGTAATTCCGCCGGAAGTTGGTCCCATAACGGTCAACACAAAGGAGCGTTCGAAATATCGTCAAAAAAACAAAAAAAAACACCCAATGTGACTTTGTTGGTTCTCAACGAGGTTTTTTGTAATCTGTATAAATACATAGCAGCAACAATGTTTTCTGAAAATATGTTATTAATAATAACGGGATAATATTTAATTTTATAGAGTGTTTCTCTTACATCATGACCAAAGAACTGTCTGAATATGAGAACTTGTTTTTTAAATGATTTTTCTTTTAAATAAATGCAGTAATGCAGGGAGTTCTTCAATCAAATGGTGTATTATTAGAAATCTTTACATTGATATAAAAGTCTATGTGTATAAAACCTGCTAGCAACTGTAGCCTATAAAATATGACCAAGGAGCTATGACATTGGCATTTATACATCTCTTTCCACAGGCCTACTCTCAGGCGAGGATATTAGGTGTCCTCAGTGCGTGGAAGCAATTCAAGGTGACTGAGTTTGTCATTATCGCCAAAAGACAAATGCTATCCCTCAGGGTTAATGGACAGAGACACAGCATGTGATCTTTTCAAAGGTCAACTGGCCTTTGGTTTACACACTCATTTATGTTTGGTTCTTACGTTGCGTGTACTGCTCTGGAGTTTTTCATGACTTTTTAAATCAAGATTAATGGTGCTTCTTGTCCACTAGGTGTCTCTGTAGCTGCCTTATCTGTGTATTTTTTGTTTTGTTTTGTTTTACTTTAAGAAACATACCGGTCTACTTTTTTGTGTAACTTACTTGCCCTGGTGCACTGCACCTCTTTTCTCCCATTTTCAGCAGCCATTCTCATAGGTAGGCCAGAATGTGTCTGTGCTGTCTCATTGGTGCGTGTCTGTGCTGTCTCATAGGTGCGTGTCTGTGCTGTCTCATAGGTGCGTGTCTATGCTGTCTCATAGGTGCGCGTCTGTGCTGTCTCATAGGTGCGCGTCTGTGCTGTCTCATAGGTGCGCGTCTGTGCTGTCTCATAGGTGCGCGTCTGTGCTGTCTCATAGGTGCGCGTCTGTGCTGTCTCATAGGTGCGTGTCTGTGCTGTCTCATAGGTGCGCGTCTGTGCTGTCTCATAGGTGCGTGTCTGTGCTGTCTCATAGGTGCGTGTCTGTGCTGTCCATGGATATCTGCCGTCATTTTCCACCCATGGGCATTTATAAAGTATATCTAAATACATCAGAGCTCAAAGGGCAGCATTGCTAACATGACTTTTATCATTGTGGTGTGCAGTGAGGACTTGCTGAGTGTTGAACTGTAGTGTATATCAATCAATTGATTGTCAATCATTTTCTAGTCTGTTCCTTTGCTAGAACAAAAATTTAGATGTTGGCTGGAGCTTGCTGTTTTATGCAATTTATTGGAAAGTTTTGCACAAACTAATTTGTCAATGGTCTGCTGGCGTCTCTGACAAATTTCTGAGTGCAAGTGCGGTCCAATTAATAGTGTCGGTTCAAGTGTCTTCTCATGTTCTTTTGGTGCTGCATCACAATCTTCGTGAGGTAAGTTTGCAAGTAAAGTTTACGAAGGCAGAACATTTAAGGGATTGGACCGCAGCCCAGTTTCCTCCCACAGTCCAAAGACATGCAGGTTAGGCTAATTGGAGACTCTGAATTGCCAGTAGGTATGAGTGTGTCAGTGAATAATGGTGTGTGTGTTCTGTGATGAATTGGCGACATGTCCAGGGGGTATTCCTCCCTCTCGCCCGATGCAGGCCTATCCCAGTATATCCGCCCAGTGACCCTGACCGGGGGGGTATACTACAAAGCAGGATTACTTAGTTAGCTGATAACTGCACTGAGTATAACCGGGAACAGCTCTTTTTACTTCAGTCCATGTTCCACATATGGGATGGTTCCGGGTTTTACTTGTTACTTGTTGCAGTGACTATTTGTTCATACTTTCAGGAGTCAGAGAAGCATTATATTGAGAAGAGCAGGAAAGTGGCAAAAATACTGTGGCCAAAAATAATTTAATTTGACATTTTATTTATTTGTGAAGTTCATTTAATTAAATATAGTCAACCTTAGCAAAAACATCAATGCTAAAATATTGATCCCACAGAAAAAGAAAAAAAAACAAGACAAATATTATTTTGAAGTATACTTTAGGTAAAAAAATTTTAGGTAAACAACGTCACAGTGTAACTACTTTAAATTTAGGAAAATGAATCACCAGTATTATAAAATTATGTTTATTGTGGTCCGATATATTACAGGTATGTGACATTTCACAATGTGTTCATGTGAAAATATACTTCATAATGCTTATAATGCCGTTTCTTTGTTTTTATTTTTTTAATTTCTGATATATTTACTAAAAATAATGTATGTTACTTTTCACAAAGCTTATTTAAAACTAGGGATGCACCGAATTCAGGATTCAGACTTTTTCACGGGTTCGGGATTCGGCCGAATCCTTCACAAAAATTGGACAGAATCCGAATCCCACGATGTCTCAAAAACAGTGATTGTGAAGTAGTTACAAACATATTGTAAATAAGTAATATTGAGAACTATTGCCCATGTAGCCTATCCAACTGAAAATACAATCATGTAGGCTAAGCTATGTTTTATGACTTTATGATTTTAAAACGGCCGCTTCACATTTCATTCGAGGCGGACGATGTCGCTGGAGTTCCATTCATAAATGACCACTCGCTGTATAATTGCGGCACTATTTTTATGGTGAGCCAAGCTCTGTGCCAAGTTAAGAGACTGTTAAGCACCACTGGTGATATTCTTTCACAGTTTTAATTGATTTATGAAAGCAAATGTATAGTCTTGTTTGCCTATAGGATATACATGGTGTAATTTAACAAACCATATACCAAATCTCAGCATAAGATTCCATATGTTTTCATAAAAACTGCGCAGTTTATTAATGAGATGGCTCTGGCTGTTGCGTACCCTCACGTCCCTTTACAACTACCATCTATTAGACCTACTTCGTTTTTTAATTTGATAAAGCCATGCATGACAACTTTGCTGCAGTCCTCCTAAAATAGTAATACAGTGGGCTACATTGTATTATGCTACAATTGAGAGAAGTGACACAATTACCACGCTACTGGGCGTTGAGACTATTTGCGCCATCGTGTGAATTATTACCATTTATTTGAATTTAATATGCATGTTGATGTTTTCATTTCACATATGTTCTGTTGAAAATAGCCTATGCATTTGAACAAGGAATTTAATGGTTTTATTTATTTTACTCCTTTACTTCCGGGATTAGAGATTCGGTTTGGGGTTCGGACAAATATTAACTGGTGGATTCTGGATTCGGCCAAACCCTAAAAATATGGATTTGGTGCATCCCTATTTAAAACCGTTTATTCCGAGGCTGTGTCCGAATCAGAGCCCTATCTACACGTCCTGTCTCCTGTGTACTAGCAGCTGTGTACTGTTTACTGTGTACTGTTTAGTACGCAACATGCAATAAACAAAACAAATATCCTCCATACTATTTTCCAACCATACTGTGTAAGTGTCTTAAGACGTCTCACCCTTGCGTGGCCATGTCACATATTGTTACTGAAGGAAAACATCAGCGAAGCTGTGCCTCATTTTTAAAACAAAGCTGCACGTCATATTTATGTGACCAAAATGTTTGCGTACTTTTAAAGGTATACTCCCGAATATACTGAGCAAAACCTTGGAAGTATATCATCCTGTGGTTTTAAGTATACTACATTAAAATAATTCTGCTTACTACTTTCTCATCCTGTCTACTCAACAGGTATACTCAATAGTGTGGGAGAGTGCCGATTCGGACACAGCCTGACAAGTCTGACGATGAATGACCCCACCATTTGTGTTGTAGAAATGGAGAGAGAAAAGAATAGGCAGCAGAAAGAGGTTTACAGTCTGTAAACAATGTAAAGAAGGTCATTACACAAATTTCCAGTATGACAACATTTCCCAAGTCTCACATAGATGTGCCAGTGTTTGCTCCTTTTTTTTATTTTTTAAAATAATTTGTTTCTGATTTTTCCCTTTTTCTCCCAATTTAGTAGCCAATTGAACCCCTATTCTAATTCAATTCCCCCCCATGTAGCAACCGCTAGAGAACCACCGTTACACAATCCCGTCTATCGGTACTAGTAGTAGGAAGGAGGTCGCCACGTCCTCTACAGGGCGCGACTCCTCGGGCTCCTGACCGCGACTCGCCTGGGTCCCATGCGGGCAGTGATTCTCTCCGAGCCCCTCCCCCCACCCGGAAGCGGCTGCCAATTGCCGCTTCCACAGGGCACCGGCCACGCTCGGATATGGCAGGACCGGGGCGCGAACCCCGATCCTCGGAGTACAACTGCGCTGACTAAAAGTCAGCGCTCTTACCGTTGTACTATCGCGGCGCCTACGCCAGTGTTTGCTCCTTGACAAACTTTTAACTTTGAGCCTAGCACTGAGAAGTCAACTTAATTTTCACTATAAAATTACTTCAGATACACTATTCAATTTCTTCTCTAAAAACACACCTTCCTAACTTCCATCCTTCATTTACCATTTTGGTTTAATGTGATACAAATTTATTTTTAAAAGTATATACATTTCATATGTATGTATATATTTGTTATATAATGACAATTATGCATATATTTTGGATATACTTATTTTGAATAATGTTTAGTATTTTTAAACCCAAAGTTTGCTGGGCTTTAGTTTCTCAGAGGACCACCTCTTGTACCTTTAAAAGATGCAACTGTCCAAACATGTTTCTAGCCATGCTCAACAACACACTTGGAAGAAAATGCATCTGGACAGGCCTCTCAGTGAGTCTGGACCCTCCTATGATGGGGGCCATGTCGGCACCATCTTTCCAAACGCAGACTCTGCAGGAAGTATCACCACAGGTAGCTTAATCTCTGGGTCTTTAGCAAATGGAATATCCAGGTAGATCTGTAAAACAAGCAGAGTTGATACAATTGCATTATAAATCCAATGGGAGGAATGACCTACCTGAGCTTTCCTTCCCTTAAAGTTATTAAGACATAGTTTAAAGCCCCAGGGAACAAATATTCGCGATTGCCTTCTAATTTTGTTAATCTGGGTCTTGTGGACATACATGTATATACTTGTATTGGAAATAATTACATTCTGAATTCCAGAGATACTGTATACTTTTACCCTCGTTTTTGGATTGAAGTTGGGCGGTACTATAAGTGGGAATAGTGACGTCACTAATCCCAAACCAATCACAAGGCTGATGTCGCTTGTCCCTCACACCAGCATTTGTCAAAACTAATGCGTTCCCGCATTAATGCCTTATTCGAACGCGGCCAGTGTGCTAGCCCTGTGGATTTAGCTACTACTTTCAGTAGCGGTACGCATATCTTGGCTAACGTTGGGCGTGCAGCACTAACGTTAGCTAATAATGTCACATATGCCTTCTCATCGCTGCACTCGCCGGGGCTGGGTACAGTGCAGTTAATTTTTTTTAATGCACAAAATTGAAGCGGAGCGGAGTGGAGCTTTAGTTGACAGGGTAACCAATCAAACAATTCCGTGGCATTCAACATGCGAGCTACTCAATGTCAACTAGCTAGCTAACTAGCAATACCCACATCTTTATTGGAAGAAACAAATGTTATAACAAAGTTAAGAAGTGTGGCTTATTATTACATGGAAATGTAGTTTCTTGAAACCCACCATTCCGTCACCACCTGTGAAGCCAGAGAATGCAGGTTATCTGGTTGTGGAATTTTTACACTCTCAAATTCAGTGTCGGTAGGTTCGTACATATACTGTATATATGGTTGTACAACCCCGATTCTCCCCGCCATTTTGTATTTTTGTTGTGTGTGATGCCGAGTGTCTTCTTGGACAGAGGAATGTCAATGAAGCGTGCTCATTAGAATATTACGACTACGCCCGACTGTCCTAATACAGGTCTGTTCCGCTAATTCAGCTGTGTTTTATCATATTTATATATTTTTTTTAATTCAAACTTTGGTGATTGCTTAAAACACTCAAGTTTGATATCATACATACATTTTAATGATTTTAGGCTTTGTTCCCTGGGGCTTTAAAATCTAATTATTTTACTTGTATGTGTAGATGACATATATGGACAAAAATATGGACAAAGTGACTGTGTTGACACCCATCGACTTTCTATGGGCTTGTGAAAAGTGTTTTGAAACAGCAGAAATGCTGCCATGTTGTACAAAAACTGGAGCCAGAGACAGCTCAGTAGGGAGCAGGGGGACCCTTATTTGGTCATTACGTCCGACTGGGTCTGGTTCGTCCACTAAGGGCATGAGATACTTGTACGCGCAGCGCTGCAAACTGTCACGGATTGGTCCTAAAAATATTAAAACAGCGTAAAAACGGCACATGGGGAAACATGAGACGAAGAAAATGCACCTGTTAAGACTACATATTCTAGTACAGGGGTTCCCAAACTTTTCCATGCCAAGGACCCCCAAATAGCCGTAGCCTCTGGCTGGGGCCCCCTTATTGCGAAATGGCTTTTAAAAAAAACTTTTAAATTACACTGGCAAATATAAAAAAATCAAACACAGCTTCTTAATACACAACACAATACTTTTGACCCTATTTTGATTCCATAATCGGGCCGTTAGCAGCTCAACGTAACGCTTTGACTGACAGGCAGACGGTTAATCATTGGCTGCAATTGAAAGAAGGGCATGGCAAAGACCTAATTTCGATATGAAAGGATTTATAACAATTTATATTTTATTTTAAACCGGCACAATAATCTTATGAATTGAATTGAAATGTATTTTTTTTTTTAAATAAATGTTATTTTATTATTATTATAATAATATATATTTTTTTAGTATTTTCCATTTTCCTCTCCCTTCCAATTGGCCCCCCTGGCGGCCCCCACTTTGAAAACCCCTGTTCTAGTATATAAATTCATATTTATTGACTTTGTATTTTAACCGCATTTGATACCATTGACTAGCATTGAAAAATGGGCCTAAAAACCTATACAGGAGCCAACTGTAGTGGTGCTGAACAAGGTCTCTCAGCCAAACCAGGAAGTGAGCTTCAAAAACGAAGCTTGGTTTTGGTCCCTTGGTAGATTACCTTTTCTGGAGGTACTTACAATGCTTAACTGTTCAGTTATGGAAATCGAAATAACTAATTCCTTCTAAAACAGTTAATGGAAAGTACCTTTTTAAGAGTACAAGATCCAATACCTATCTAAAGGAGCTCCCACCAATGATCAACATGCTCAAAGTCCAGCAACATAAATATTTCCCTACCCTTCTGTGGAAAACAAATGTACAGTCTTAAACACTATTACACACTAATACTGTGTCCATTAATTAACTGAGAAATTAAATTCTCTATAGGTTTTATTTTTTATTTTTTAAAGGAATTTCTCAGTATTTTAAATTTGAACAGTATGCTGATGTGAAGCAATGCAACACTGTTGCAAATAGTCTGATCTGTATTACTGTCTGTCAGATTTTTAAATGACCTTGCATTTCCTGTGTTAAAGTTTAAGTGAGAGTTCTGCTTCAGAAGAACGGGTACAGTACCTTTAGCCTGTACTCCACATGCACGACCTTGCAGTTTAGGATTGTGGTAGGCAGAACGTTAGGGATGCTCAGCACTTTGGTGACCGTCTGACGTGTGGAGGCAGAGACTGGGTCTCCAGCTTCCTTTAAGACATTCTTAGTGTGGACCCTTCTTCTCCCCCTGGCAAAGAAGCTCTGCTTCTGGTACAGAGAAAACTTGGGCACGATCTTACGCGAGGAGCTGTTCTCTATTTCGGCGGTGACCTTTAACCCTTCACCTATGGATGGGGAGTTCAGAGGAAACACTTTAAACAAAATAATCACTGACAGCATTGCTCCAGTCTGAAAAAAATCACAATGATCAGATAAATCATAAAAGTGAAAGGAAAGAGCAAAATAAGCTTTTTTTCAGGTTTCAGCCACCACACTACCTGTCCACTTAGCCACATTGTCCTCTCTGCAGAAAGTGGAGAAAACACCTGTGATACCAGTTTATTTTGGACCTGCAATGTGTAACTAATATACAGCTTTTTACAAAACGAAATCATTGAATGGGGCGATTACTCTGAAAAACATTTTCCCAATGGAATTTATGTTTCCCTATTCACTCATGGATTTTCTTTTAACCCAGTGATATTCTTATAAATTCTACTGAGAATGGTGCAAGAAAGAAAGAAAGAAAGACCATCACAAATACCTGGTATTGCCTGTCATGTAACACCAAATAAATACTTATTTACTGTGCAGATGAAAACGCATGGGGAGGACCAGCCATGAGCAAGAAACAAACAAATGCACCAAGGAACCTTGGAACGCCATACCTTGCCGATAGCCCATCCTTTCTGTTTTAATGTTCATGGAGACCTTTCCAGATGTGAAGACCTTCAACTTCTCTTCCTTCATGCCAAACTGGGGTTGCTGTACAAAAGAAGACATATCATCTCTCGTTAAGGACTGTACTGGTCCAGTCCCAGTAGGATGTGGAAAACATGATGCTTGGTGTTCTATCTGTAAAAGTCATAAGGTAAGTTTCTGAATGCAACATAATGGCAGTACAAACGGCCATACTTATCCTCTATGTAAAGTTCTGGAAGTTTAACGGACTGGAATCAACTAAGTGCACACCATCAGTGGCGGAGTGTCCTGGTCAGTCTTCGAAAGAAAGGTAAATTTAGTCTTGGTTTTGCTTGGTGCGCGCATTGACCTGCTCAACTTCGCCTCCAGAGTGTAGACTATTTTGCCATGGGCACCCTTAAATGATGATGGCAAGTTTCTGTGAAGGGAAATTTAAAAAGGAGTTGATAAAGCCATTTAAAAAATGTTCAACTAAAATTATTGGGGGAAAAAAACAAGGCTCAGATTTTGCTGAAAGAGACAATTCGGACACTTGCCCTTGTGGAATCTGAAACGTGAACGGGTACTCATGGATTCCGGGTACCACAATATTGCAGTCTGTAAAAAGAAAATTAAATGGATTACATTCCATTGGTCTGACAACAAAGTGAAAAGGACCACAACTGGACTAGAGGGTCCTTTGTAGGGATTAATATTCTTCCCGAAAATTAAACATTTCCTTTCTTGGGAATATACGCACTTTTCCCCTGGAATCTCTGGAAATTAGGATTGTTTTTAAACTCTATCCCTGTGCCCCCCCTAGTGGTGAGTTGTCAACGTCCCAATTTTAATTTAGTATTTCACTCAAATTATAAAACCCAAAAATTCCAACACACAATTGTTAAAAAGTGTCAACTCTTGCAAAAACATCAACCTCTCAGTTGCACTGCAGGGCAATAAAACAAATAGCCCAAACCATTATTCACAACCTTCACCTTGCCAGCTACAGACAATAAAATACAATTGTCCACCAAAATGTCTATTTCCACAGTGACTATCGCATTTGCGTTTCTAATATGTTGCTGTTCCTGAGTAAAACATAGGCACTTTTTTAACAATAATTTTTTTTACATATATAAAACATTAGGGTACGTACTGTTTAATCTGTATTATGTATAAACCGTATGTGACCATTCTGACATTTATTCTATTACAAATGTCTGAATGGTACAGCCTCTTCTTTAATTCAAACTTTCAATCATGGATGTGCAGAGAATAGTTTTTGAAATGTACTGACATTTAAATGATGCTAGTAATAGCTAGGCGACAATTGCCTCTAGTGGGCCATTCGTTATATTTCAATAAGCAAGACTCATTAAAACAAGGGAAATATGCATAAACCTATGGGTTCCCAACCTGACAGCTTTAGTGTATTTGGTGTCATTATTGAGGCAAAAGAACATAATTTATGTTATTAATCAATGCACATAATATGACCTTCAGATGCAGTTTGAACTTTGCTCGTCAAAAACTAAGTAATCTGGTGTGAAATATAGTAATGTAAATAAACCACCAGGGAGTAGAGAAGAAGTATGAACAATAATGAAAGGAACATGCAATCGGACTCAGGTATACAAAATGATAGTTTATTTATTATAATCAAATATGTATTAAGGACACCAACACCCCAGCCCTGTATGAAATTATCTCACACAACTAAACAAGTCTCAAATGAGGAGATGCAAGGGGTCCTTTACAGTATTTACATTAAACACACACCAATTTACACAAATTACACAGGCTGGAGTGCTTTATTAAATTATGCCTAAGCTCTGCCTCTCTATGGTGCAGTTAGGGGTAAGGACTGGCTATAGGGGGGTTGTTCACATGGTTCATTTGTTGATGCGGTTTCTGCAAAAATACATTTCTTTAGACCTACGTCCGCAACAGTTCATTTGTCAATGCAGGTTTGTGCAAATACACAATTTCTTCAGATCAAAGTCTTAAACAGTTAATCTGCACACACAAGTTAGTGCAAATATGCTATTTCTCAGGAACTGAGTCTCAAACAGTTAATCTGCACACACAAGTTAGTGCAAATATGCCATTTCTCAGGAACTGAGTCTCAAACAGTTCTTTCAAAATCCTTCTGCAAACACACAGCACAAATGTTGGCTACAAGCCCTAAAATTCTGTCTTATCAGACCATTATTTTATTAATTTAAATTTATCACAGGTCTGTCCTGTGACACCAAATCCTAAATATTTTTCTCCAACACTCTAAATGTTTTTATCAATGAGCTTCCAGACCCCTTTGTGCACTGTGGGGAGTGGGGACCCTCTTAGTCCAAGCTTTATTGCATACTCAAGGTCAAGTAATGGTCAATTGATTAGGTGTTAAAGCTTCACACCAACTTGAATGCAAATTGAATTCTATTAAATAAAGTATTTCTCCATGCCTGGGAAGAAAGCTCTTATTTATAAGCGTGCTCTTTCCTTGGCACGATCTTCATACTTCTCTACCTTAATAGAGAAACACAGGAACAATCCCAGGTATCTGTTCAACACTGTTGTCAAACTGACAAAGTCATACATTAGTTGATCCATGTGTTCCAGTAACAAAAATTCTTCGACTGCCCCTTCTATAAGTCCTCTTTCTCTGAACAGAAGAGTCTTCTGGAAGACTGATGGCTTACTTAGACTGCTTTATTCCAATTAATCCTACGGAGTGTCAGTGCTGCCACTGGATCATGCATGGTATCTCTGCATTAAGACGAGCCTGTCATGGTCTGGTGGCGACTATCAAGGTTGGCCTCCTGACTGTGTTGGCCCTTTACCTTTGTTCCTCTATCTATGCTGCCATGGATTTATTCTGCTAGGTTTTTCCTTATTGTAGACAGACATCTCTATCTCCCAGCTCAGCTAACAAACATATCTGAGCTGCATACTGATTATATTTATTTTATGTATTTATATATGTATATATTTTTTTTTCTCTCCTCTTTTCCCTGCTTCGGGCATCTGCCCAGAGCGGTAGCCATAAGACATACTGAGCACCCTCCTCCAGACGCAGTTAGTTCAGCTTCACGACTGTCCCCTGCCCGACAGTACCGCTCGTTGGCCTTCCAACTCACCTCTTGTCATGAAGTCATCCTTGCCCGGCAGCAATAGCTCCTTTTTTATTCAATCAACTCTAAAATTAAATATGACACTACAAGCCAATCCATAATTCAAATCATTGTCCAAATCCAATCCAAATTCCAAGTCCATTAATCCAATCCAATTCAATTACTAATCCAATTCCAGTTTGTTCATACAATAAACTTTTTCCAATGCAACCAAATCCAATTAGCTATTCATACCCTAATGCAAATCCAGTCCTATAGTGATAGGGACACTGCTGTAGGAGATGCCGGATGAGACGTTAAACCAAGGTCCTGACTCCTGACTGTGGTCATTAAAGATCCCATGACACTTACCGTAAAAAGTAGTGGTTTCCCCGGTGTCCTGGCTAAATTCCCAACCTGGCTCTTTCAATCTGCTACCTAATCATCCCTCAGTTTAACTGACTAAAAAAATTCTTATCTCCCTCTCCACCTCAGCTGGTGATGAGCATTCTGGTGCAACATGACTGCCGTTGCTTCACCCAGGTCAAACAAGCCTCAAACTATCACTCTGCTGCCAGATATGCAATAGATATGGATGGATCACTTTAAAGGTTGTTTCTCCTGACAAATTTTCCTATTGAACTCTATGGAAGAATAAGTCAGGAGAAGAAACCATTGAAGTTATCCATCCATATCTACTGTATTTCTGGCAGCAGAGTGATGCTTTCAGGCTTGTTTGATACGTCAGACCCTTGATAACTTAGAGCCATTTAGCCAACCGTGTGTTCCATACTGTTCCAGTGTAATTTATAGCTAAATCTAGTCCCACCCCCCAATTCCCATACAGATCCATTCAAATGTAGAGTACCCGAAAATAAGATATCAAAGATTCTTTTGATGTTGGGTCACAGACATCAGGAAGTCATGGCATGCAAAGGATCTGAGACCAAATATTTAAAAATAATACTTTATTCTATATATAAATGCAGGGGTGCCAATAATTGTGGCCAACATGGTTTTGTTAAAAATTATTATTTCTGGATGAGGGATTTCTTTTCTCATAATAAATGAATGTCAATTAAAGGATGGATTTCTCATTTTTTCAGCGTGAGATTAAGCTAATTCACCAAACAGTGAATTTTTTATAACCCTTTTTACTCATCTTTACCAGGGGTACCAACAAATTTGAGCACGTCTGTATATAGGCTATAAAAACATAATCCCTTTCTCAAGGTCTCTACATATATAGGCTATAAAAACATAATCCCTTTCTCAAGGTCTCTACATATATAGGCTATAAAAACATAATACCCATCTCAAAGTCTCTACATATATAGGCTATAAAAACATTTTGAGATTAGGCCTGTGTAAAAATAATTTTTTTTACGGAAAACTCTCTGCCTCCATGAATGTACCCTGGAACTGCATTGAGGATCGTGGCGCAATCACACACTGTTAAAAGTGCATGTGATTTGTATTTATAGTGTTTTGTGTTGATTCATTCTGTAAGATGCAGACGTTTTAACAAAATAAAATCTTTCTGAAATAACAGCACTCTTGTAATCTAATGGGAAAAAAAAATTCCAGGGAAGTTTCCCAGGAATAAACCCTAGTCCACAGTTATACACACTCACATGTCTCTCCGCTCCCAGTCAACAGCCTTTGATAGTCTTTTCCTGAAGAAATAAAGCAGCACAATTACTCCATCATTAGGTGTGTTTAAAACAGAGGTAGCCAACATGGTGCCCGCGGGCACCTGGTCGCCCGCAGGGACCACGTGAGTCGCCCGCGAGGCATGTTCTAAAAATAGCACTAATCACCATGGAGATCTGTCTCAATAAAAATTGTATTTAATTGTGTTGCTGTTCTTTTTAAATCAAAAGCGCTTGCATTAATATAGATTTGAAAATGACAATATATAATATACATTTTTAAAAACTTTAAAAAAAATTTTTTGTTTCTGAAGTCAAAGAATAATGTGTGCGCAAGACAAACAGCCATTGCTGAGACAAGGAAGCGGGCGCAGCTACGTTGGGGAGCAAGATGTGACCCCCAAAATAAAGAAAACATGGCAGAAAAGCGAAATAAAACATACTATTTTCACAATGATTGGGAGGAAGAGTTATTTTTTACGACAGTGAAAGAAAGATGTGTGTGTCTCATTTGCGGGGCGACTTTGGCGACGGCAAAGCGGCACAACATGGAGAGACACTTCAGTACGTGTCACCAAAGCTTCCATGCTAACTACCCACCCGGTAGCGCACTACGGACAGAAAAAAACGTTAGAAGTGATAATTTGTACAAAAATATAACGTGTGATTTTGAACAAAATGCTACAAATTTGCTTATTCATACAAAACTGTCAAGAAAGATATTTACAAAAATATCAGAGATGTGATAACTCTTTCAAATGTTGAAACAGATTAACAGAAATAAATACTGTTGCGTGTTTAAATACATCTGTGTTTCCTACCATGTGAAATCATTGTTAATAATTATTGTGAGGAATAATTCCCATTGACGTGATTAATATTTTGGTGTTTGAGTTTGAAAGGCACAATCATCATGTGTTAATATCCCTTAAAACTTTAGTTTCACCAGAAAAGGGCGTTGTTGTCTAATAAAGTATTAAACAGGGTAATAAAAGGAAGTAATAATATCTAAGTCTCTTCACATATATTATTATTAAAAGGTGATCTGTGCAACTTTCTTATTCAGGAAGTTTGTATCAAACAAGTAGCCCTCTGTACTACTCAGTACCCTTTAAGTAGCTCTCAGTTTCAAAAAGGTTGGTGACCCCTGGTTTAAAGTAACCAACTTTTCAGCTCTCTGGAAGTGAAACACAACCAGAAGGTTGTAAAATGTGAGGCAGGGGCCTTACGAGGGGGAGGAAAAAGGGAAATAAGTAGAGACCTATGAGTAGATAGATGGTACATTTGAAAACATGGCAGCTTCAGCAAACGGGGATCAATATGCATTATTTAAATTGGATAAAGGCACATTTTGTAAAGTGCATTTAAGGTTACATATAATACACAAAATGTTTCTTAATTTATCTGATCTACACTGGTTTTATTGTATCAAATGTCATGATCAGTTAATGTTCATATTCATTCAAATAAGTTCAGGAACAGTCATTTTGTTATAAGACTTATCTTACCACAAAAGAAGTTTCACTCAATGCTATTCACTTTGTGTTTCAACTCCGACATAATATAGCCTTAAGGGTAAATAATTCTTCATTAAACATTTAAATAATCTAATTAAGGACAATTAATCATTACAGATCATTACAAATCAGGAGTTGCAATTACTGCTGAATCCAGCATACATGGTGTTTACAGGACGAGTTTGGAAACCACTGCCTTAACCCTCATATTATCTTTGGGCTCAATTTGATCCGATTCAGTGTTTGAACCAGATAACCTCATTTTTTCATCTTGATACTATATTACTTTTCCAAATTTGTTGGGATTAAATGGTAAACAATAAACATAGTCCTATGTTTTCAAAACTTTGTAAGGTGTTGTGCAGGGTCACTCAGGGGTAGCTGTAAGAAATGTAAGAAAATATACAACCTTTTATCTCTTATTCTTTGCTGGTCATTCTGGTGGCACTTTCCCATTTTTTTATATTTAGGAATAAAAGGCTAGTCCATTGGGAGAGGGAGACACATAAAGGGTGAAACAGAAAGTGTCAATTTTTGTTTTATTACAATAGTGTCAGTTTAAACTTGAGTCATAAAATGTCAAGGTAATATGAGGGCCAAGTTCGCTTCGATGTGGATGGATCCCTTTAAGGGTTGTTTCTCCTGACTTTTTTCCCCATAGAGTTCTATAGGAAAATGAGTCAGGAGAAATAACCCTTGCAGTGATCCATCCACATCTACTCCATATCTGGCAACAGAGTGATGGTTTGGGGCTCGTTCGATAGCTCAGACCCTTGATGACTTACAGCCATTTAGCCAGCCATGTGTTCCATACTGTACCAGTGTAATTTACAGCTGAATCTAGTCTCACCCCCAAATTCCCATAGAGATCAGTTCAAATGCAGAGAGGTTATAGTATCGCTTGTAACAGTACCTGAAAATAAGATATCGAGAGTCTTTTGATGTTGATTGGTCACAGACTTCAGGAAGTAACAGCATGCAAAGGATATGCGACCAAATATTAAATATGATACTTTAAAAATATGTTAAAGCAAAATATTCAAATTTTCTGAGACACTGAATTTTGGGTTTCATTAGCTGTAAGCCATAATCATCAAAATTACAATAAATAAAGGCTTGAAATATTTCACTCTATGTGTAATGAATCTATATAATATATGAGTTTCACTTTCTGAAATGAGTGACAAAAAATCTAGAACTTTTTCACGATATTCTAATTTTTTGAGCTGCACCTGTATATTGAATATAAGTGTCGTCAATGTAGTAAATTGTAATGTGGGCTGATGAATAAAAGAACGCCTGAGTGTTTAACGAGTGCCGTTTACTTCAACAGGCTAACTGTTAAATGTAAAGTAAAACAATAGTTCTCAGTAGCTGGCATAGTAGCATAGCTAGCTCTGCTTTATGATATTGCCGCCTAGTGATATAAAGTACATAATACAATATAAATAAATGTAAATAATAATAATAATAAAGTAGCAGACATAAATGATAGAAAACAACCGTAATCAATGCACATTATGCGTTAATATTTACCAAACATTTCTGTAAATATATTCCCTGCTGCTGTCTGTCCCGCTGAAAACAGCGCAGATTGGTTTGGAACTATTGAGAGCTACATGAACCACATGATCGTGTGGCGGCAAAATAAAAGAGCCGCAACTCTCTCTCTATATGGCTCTGGGGAGCACATCCGAACCAGGAAGTTTTAATTGTGCGCTCATCTCACATGCACAGTTGTGTCTAGTCAAGTCACATGTACAATGACAAAGGCGCAGAGAAGGCTACCCTTCTCCACGAGTGATAAACGCAAAGTTGATATTGACAAGGACAGGCTACACTGCTATGCGGAAAAAGCACTCTTTCACAGTTTAAAACAACACTACGATATTGAGAAAAGTATTTTTTGACCAAATCCAATGTGAATTTGTCTCGTTAAAACTGACATTAGCGATCTCCTAAACTTTTTAACATCATCTGATAGCTAAAATTAGATAATGACACAGCTGACCAAATCTTATCCTTGCAGATGAAATGAAGTGTTGTTTCTGTTATAGCTATAATTTCGGACTACCGCAATAAAGAGTTTTATTTGGTTTATCTTCATTGTTCATTGGTTTTCAATAAAAATGAGAATTTCAATAATATAACACCAACGTGGTATCACCCGTACTCGTCACATAGCGACGCTTCTGCCCAAGCGTCGCTCCTCTGACCCCAAAGGTAGCCTTTTGCGTCGTATATTGACGCTTGTGGCCACATAACTTTTCTTTGGTTGTGGCACTTCAATATTATGCTCTTTTTTTTCTAGAGAATTACGTGAACTCCTGTGGTCGGGCTCGCCCACTATCTTAACAATTTGGGCATGAGCCCGAGTTCCGTGAACTCCTGTGAGGTTATGTTTAGGGGTTTGGGGTGGGGTACGGGAATCACATACTGACAAAAATCAACATGCACACGGCGAAGACTGAGCGGGCATGCTCGCGGTCGGTTACCAAGCAACCATATGAATATTACTGAGCAAAGCCTTCGCCATAGTAGGGCCGTGTCCGAGTCAGCACTCTTCCACACTGTTGAGTAGCCTTGGTGAGTAGATGGGGTGAGAAAATCATAGAGCACACAAAAGTTTTTCAAATGGCAGTATACTTCAAACACCCGGATGACACACTTAAGGCCGTTACACACTGGCCGCGATTTACTCGCACAAATAAATCGCACTTTGAAAAATAAAAACGAACTCCTGTATTGTTCATAAAATCTTGCACATCAAACGTGAAATATCCTTTGCGAAAAGGTGGCATGTAATTTATTCGGAGCAAGGTAGTTTTTTGCAAGTTTTTGATTGCGATACTATTTATTTATCCAATCATAACAAGTTTCCATGACTGACGTCACCGCACTGCCAAAACAAACTACAACATCCAATATGGCGGACCAACTGATTTTGTATGTTTCTCAGAATAGCGTACTCTTAGATAAGAGACATAAATGCTACAAAGACAACGATTCAAAGGACAATTTGTGGAAAACCATAACCAAGCAAATAGGCTATGAAGATGGTGGGTTTATAGCTAAATGGTTGCAATACGTACAACTTGCTATCTGATGAGCTCCCACAGGTTATTAGCATTGGCTTAAAAGTTGTCTCCAGCTATTTTAGCCAGCTAACGTTAGCTAACCTTTAGGTCTAACGTTAACGTTGATAGCAGTTCATATGAAGGGAAGATAACAACCCAGTGGCGATTACACACAAACATAGCTACACGATACATAGGCCTATTTATTTTTTTACTTTTGATTTTTTGGCGAGTTCATGTAGGCTACGCTGTCACCGGCTGGGTTGTTTGCCTTGGTGAAAACAAAGGATTAAAGCTAGCTATATGTGATATTGTTTCGTGGATATTTGCCATAGTAATTGTGGGCTATAGGCTAACAGATGGAGAAAGACGACACATAGGCTAGCTACCGGGTCTGGCCAGGGGCAGCCACTGTGGTGGAGGGAGAGAAAGGGGGAGGAGGAGAAGGGCATGGTAGAGTAGCCTATATTAAATGTTTTATCTGTCACACGGTTGTCTGTGTGCGTGACAAATAAAATTCCCCAAAAATCTTATTCCGACTTCTGTGTGGATTTCCTGATTACTGATAACCAAGTTATATAAATAACGAGGAAAACAGATGAGGTCTGCCTGTAGCGATCGTTTTGGAGAGAACTCTTCAGACTTCATGAGTTGCTACACTGTAAAGACTACGACAAATTTATTTAAAAAATGTTTGTTTGCTGAAATGACGTAATGTATTGTTATGTTGTGGTTAACCCTTCATATTAGTGGAAGAGATCAATTTAAGCATGCTCTGTTTTTAACGTTCTTGAAGAGGCAAAAAAAAATACACTTTCGTTTTGTGATGGACCAAATTTTTTATTTTCTTGAACATTATTGTGTTTAATGAATGACATCACAAACGAGAACAGATAACCAGGTCGTCATCGCTCGACTAAGAGTAATCCATTTTTATTCGCAGGGATTTTCAACCGCGAAAAAGAACACAAGCTTTTCGTTTTTCGCATCGTTGCAGGTGTGACAGGTTTTCACGCGAAATATTCGCCGATGAATTTTACACGTTTTCGCCCCGCTTATTCATTACGTCCCCGATGTGTAACGGCCTTTACCTCCGGGGTTTTGCTGAGTACATTCGGGAGCACACTTTTCAAGAAGTACACAAACATTTCGGTCACATAAATATGATGTAAGCATCGTTTTAAAAAGAATTAGGGGCAGCTACGCTGACATTTTCCTTCTAATAAAGGCCTGTCACCTAGGTCACAACTTTTTACGCCAACTGCCATTTTGGAGGACCAAATGCCGGTGTTCCATAACGTTATGCAAACCAAACTTATAGGCTATCACATTTAATCGGGAGGTTGCTTGATTTTCCTTTATTGCCATCATCGGAATTTGCTTTGCGCAATGCTTACAGGTAGCTCAGCAATATACAAAATATACAGTGCACAACATCACGAAACAATTTCTCAGTTTCGGCGGTGTACAGAGACCGTGGCACTGCATTCGTGGAAATTCGTGGAGGTGGAGTTTGTGTGTTGGACTGATTGGTGACACTGGACATCTCGGGACAGCAGGGGCTATTTTTAATCATGGCTGTATTGCACTTTCATTCACTTAATTGATTGTTGGATGTCTTTGTTTGATATGTTTGTTTGTGTGTTGTGGGTCCCACTGTCTATGTCTTTTTTGTTGTTGCTGGGGCTACAACTGAAGTTAGCAGGAAATAAGTTATTATATTCTATTCTATTCTAATAATACCAACATAAACAAATATTAAAAGGAGTATTGGGGGGGGTGTACGTACGAAGCAGGGTTAATTACTGAGTAAAACCCAGAACCCTCCTAAATCTGGAACATGCATGGACTGAAGTAAAAAGAGCTGTTCTGGGTTTTATTGAGTTATCCAGTTAGTACTAACTCAGTAATCCTGCTTTGTAGTATACCACCTTGGTAAGTAAAGTGCTTGTGCAGTTCATATGGGAGCAAAGTGATACATTACATGTTAAAGTATTAACGGTAGGCTACAGTAGCCTACTTCAGCAATAAAACATATTTTAGCTCGATGGATAGAATATAATAACTTTTATATAGGGAACTTCAGTTGTAGACATCATAAAAGGCAAATCAGTTCAACACATAAAGTACATTTACCGTTACTTTCATTATTACTTTCAAATATATTGTTATTTGGTGCTTAATATCGTAACGTTACATTTTCTTTTCGCCCTCTTCTGGATTCTCTCATATTGCTCGCACCCTGCCTGGCCAGCACAGGTAGCTAATGTTTACAGTTTATCCAATCGATTTGTGAGACATCGTACAACGTAGCACCCCTAGCAATAATAGTTCAAATGAACACTGTTTTGATGTTCACAATATGCTTGACTTATCGCATGATGTTAACGTTAATGTTTCGCAGGTGTAGCAGTCACACAAATGATATAGCTACTAAAGTTAGCTAAACCTAGCGATTAATTAACTTTCAACTTCCTAACGTTAGGATAATGCACATAAATGTACATTAGGCCAGCTAGTTATGTATATATTAACTGGCTAACTTTATAATTTGTACATAAAACGTAATTTACCATTAATGATCCGAGCCTATGCTGTAATGATCCGAGCCTGGTTGCTATCTAAATCCAGCTCACTCCTCACTGCTTTCAACCATCAGTCTCTTCTTTCGGTCGTAAAATTTAGTTCGTTCACCCTGCCTGGTGGTTTAGCTACTATGGTGAGTTCTCAGATTATCATGTAAAAGGACATTTTCGCCTTTTCCAAGCTTTATTCACACATCAGTACGCAGTGCAGAAGTTTGTCATTGTAGGACAGCAATCATAGTAGCGTTAGCATGAAACTAGTTTCATGGAGTAGCAAACACTACTAGTTCAGTGGTAACGTTAAGCGTCTCTGTTAGGGTTGGTCCTCCAACATGGCGGCGCGTCCCTGTAACCATTGGTAACGACAGGTCTAGTTCTATGTGACAGTCCTCTATACCAGTGGTTCCCAACCCTGGTCCTGGAGTACCCCTGTGTATGCTGGTTTTCGCTCCAACCACAATTGCAATACCAGAATTTTAACAAGCTGTTACTTTTTCTTAATAAGGTGTTTTTAATGTTTAGAGGGATTATTTACCCTCTGAAGCCACATTACGTTAGCATGAAGAATAAAAGTCCAATATTCACATTGTGCTGTATTGTAAACAATTAAAAAGAGGTAAAAAAAATTTAACTGATCAAATTAAAGACTGAGGTGAATCATTAGGCTCATAATTGGTGAAATGGCCACTAAAACTAACCGTAATGAAGAATTCAAAGACAAAGCAAATGATAACGAGCCAAACCTGCATTGTGTTAACAAGTTTAAAGAAAACATTATGAAGGAACATAAACTTCTGTTCAATTACCTAATTAGGAGCCTATTCACCTCAGTTGTTACCTCTTCTTTGTAACTGTTTGCAATATAACACAATATGCATAATGAACATGGGGATTTTATTCTTCATGGCATGCATAGCTATTGCTAACATAATGTGGCTTAAGAGGGTAAATAATCCCTCTAAACATTAAAAACACCCAATTAAGAAAAATGAACAGCTTGTTAAAATTCTGGTATTGCAATTGTGGTTGGAGCGAAAACCAGCATACACAGGGGTACTCCAGGACCAGGGTTGGGAACCACTGCTCTATACAACTAAAACAACATGTGACATGGCAGCGCAAGAGTGGGCCGAAGGATTGCCAGATCTTGTAAGACTTTCCAGCAAAATGGCGACTCAAAACTATCCCAAACTATAGGCTATTTTTAACCGAAACCAACTTATTTTATGTTTTTACTTTTTTAAATAAGTGCGTGCTTTACGACTTTTCATTTTTACCCGTGACTGCACTTTGAGTATTCCAATTTAGCTGTAAAACCGCGTACATGGCAACACTGGTGGGACGTCTTATGACCTGCTTACGAGACTTCCACAGTGCGGTTGGAAAATAGTATGGCGGATATTTTTCGCGGACTGCTAAACAGTGCACATTAAACAGCACACTTCTGCCAGTGCACTGTACGCAGGAGATAGGGAATTTTGATTTATTACGGAAATGCAGATTCGCTCGAGATTAAGATCACAGACGACCCCCCACAAATCACATGCGGTCCACGGTAATACTACTCCAGTGAATAGGGAATAAGACGATTCAAAATTATCTGAACGAAGCCATTTCAGCTATGGTGCAGGTGGATTTGAGTATTTATCTATTGAATAGGTGATGAAATAATCTGGCTCAACAGGTAAAGCAGGGGTTTTAACAGGTAAAATAAAATTGTGGGTTGCTTCACCAAAATTTCTGGTCAGCAGCCGCCACTGCTACATAATTACTTAGACAAATGAAGGTTTAAAATGCGTTCATAGTGTACGATTAAGGTAATTAGACGTATTCAAAGACATTAACAACGAATTTCCCGAGACTGCGATCTACTTTATTACAGACTGTAAAAACTACAATGCCACGTTTGAAATGGTTTTGATAGGCTAAGCTACTAGACATGCCTACCTTCACCCTTCTGTTTTTGAAGGATGTAGTTCTCCAGTTTGAAGTATTTCTCTTTTTCGTGGTATACCACCGTCACTTTGCCATGTTTTTCAGTCCACAACGCCCTGGCTTTCCCTTTTGCTTTAATCACGAGATAATCGATCTTAGTTTCTTTGCCAATTTCCAAAATGAGACGTCCTGATATGAAATCTCCATTCGAGAACGTGTTTTCATGATTAATTGCATCGTAAGTAATTGAAATATTTGTTATGGACCCTGACATTTTCCAGATATCCAAACAATGAACGCAAACGATTTTAATCGCTCACTCACTCAGATCAGCCTACTTTAAGACTCCGTCTGTAGGCTACGTTTTGTTTTAACGTAATAACACCAAACTTTATGAGCAAAAAAACGATCCATGGCATGGTCCCAACAAGAGCTTGACATTGTATACAGGAGGGCGTGTCACTGTTCTGAAGTGGGCATGTTTCTTGCTGCCAAGCCAATCAAATGTAGCTATTACTAAACTACAATCAAAATGGTTAAGGGTTTTCGAAACCCCTGCTAGTGTGGATATGACGGTTTTAAAGAGCCGAAACGGTTTTCGAAACAGTACTAGTGTGCACAAGGGCTAAATTACGCGAGTCCATTTTTTTTATAGCAGTGGTTGAAATTGTCAATTGTGATGGCTTTTAGAGGAATAGCAGGCAGCACACAGAACATTTTTTCATCATAATAAAGTCACAAACACTTCACAATCACACTATAGTCACAATCACAATTGCTCGCATTCGGGCGGGTGGGCTTTACTTGGTAGTTGCCCGATCGGCATTTTTTTTTTCCTGCGACCCATCCCTCTCAAATTTAGCCTAAATGTGGTTATGAGATGCCATTTCATGATGACGCGACTCTGCATATGCGTGCTTCTCTGCACTGTCTGTGCAACGATTCATTCATTCAAAAGTCACTTGGCTAAACTGCAGAATCTTCGCATGACATATTAACGAATTGTATGTCATCACAAATGTGGATATAGCTAAATGCCGCGCATGTTATACACCTATTTGTCTTGGTTATTAAGCAAATCAATTATTGTTTGATTGTTAGGCTATCTGGCATATACGAAAGCATATTTAGAGTAGCCTAATAATTCATTTAAAAGCAAGATTACAGAGAACCTGGTACATTCAACATCGTGATCTTTTGCAATTATATATACTACTCTAAATAATTTAAGGGTCAAAGGAAATCTTTTGATCATTTTTATATGTCTTTTTAAGCCATATAGGGTTAGAATATTCCCCTTTGGGTTATCATTTGGACTATAGACATCACGTTATTATGGGACATTCATTCATTGCACTTATCTTTAGAAACTTTTAAAGTTAACCCAGATTTCCTGTTCATGGATTTCAAGCACGAATTTAGTCAGACTAAACTGACAAACTGCCTCGAAACACCCATTGTGACATCTCATGCCCTATTTGCACGTGTTTTGCATGAGTGTCATTCCATGCATGCCAATTTTAGCAATAAAATGACTGAGCATTTTCCATTCATCATCACATCATCATTTTGCGGGGTGCATGACTTTTTTTCTTCAGGGTAATAAACTAATGTCTAATCAAAAGTTTTTTGTTTTGTGTTTTCTGTTCTTGAGCCATCAAATCATTATTTTGTCATTAGTCGTCACCATTTTAGCTCGTTAGCTTATATTTATATGCACACATATTTTTGACCCTTAACTTCTTTTGAGTAATATATGTCCACCTCAATCAATAGATCTACAATTCATGGTTCATAGCGATGTTGCACCACAACCCACAGGCTGTTATTGTTTTAATTTTAATCAAGCCAAAGAAAAGCGCAGGGCGTTCATATGTAGCTTCCACGGGGTGGGAGGGGTTTAAATCTGTCGAAACACCGGCTCTTTCATAAATGTTTTGGGTTTTGCTGGGTTTTCTTCATTCAAAATTTGAGAGTAACAACTAAGGAGAGCCGTCGAGCCACTGCGCCAGTTTCGCTCGACAGGCTGCGCCAGTTATTCTCGATCCACTGCGCCAGTTACGCTCGACAGGCTGCGCCAGTTATTCTGGATCCACTGCCGCAGTTACGCTCGACAGGCTGCGCCAGTTATCCTCTTTCTAAAGAGTTATGTAGCTACTGTGTACGTACCTACCCCGCTGTAATGTAATATAGCTAGCTAGCTACATGCAATCTGATAGGAGTTTTGTGCAATGACTGTTTAAAAAACTTTCCATCGCAAGATTAGCGTGGGGTTAACTTTACAACCTAAATAAACTCAAAACTCGATTGTTTTAATACAATTTACCAGGAATCCACTTCTTAAAGATAATGTGCAATTTTGGCCACTTGTTCTAAAAGTGGCGCTGATGAGCCGAACACACACACCGCCGTGTTATGTAGCATCGAAGAAGAAGAAGTTTTGCTTACGAATAATCGCAAGTTAAGCGTGTGTAAATCGACACGGTGAAAAACAGCGAAATATTTGTCTCAAAATTTTGTCGGTAAATCCAAGCAGATCAAGCGTGTCCTTCGATCGGCAAATGTAGATTCGCCAGTTCGCAAGCCAAGCTTTTGATTTGTACATGTGAACATTGGAAACATATCTGTAAATGTTATTTGCATTTGTGAATATAATTTTTGCATTCATCCAAATTATGATTTACGAAACACAAATTGAGAGGTGTGTGTGTGTGGATGGTAAATACAATTGTGGAACAAACACAAATTGAGAGGTGTGTGTGTGTGGATGGTAAATACAATTGTGGATTATACTTTTGTGCTTGTTTATTTTTGATAGAAATCTACCTCCATAGTCCTCCCCCCATCTCGGGAGCGGCCACCAATTTCCGCCCCCTCAAGGCACCGGCCATACTCAGATCTGGCAGGATATTTGAGTTTTTCTCTCATCAAAATAGCCCTTGCTTGAATTTTTTTTTTGATTTCTTATTAAATTTTTATGTCACTTGATTGAATTACTTATTTTAAATATAACATGAATTCAAATAACAGGATGTCATGGATCATGCCTTTCTTCCCTAATCTATCGGATTTTCCTGTGTTCCGCTACGGGTTTTGCTTTCGCCTCGGTGATTAGTGAGTTCACCTGTCATTTATTTCCGCTCACTACTTATACCCCGCTTCCTTCCTTTCTCGTTGCTTCCATGTTATTTTACGTAACATTCGAGCCGGTAAAAAAAAAAGGTATAGGAAGTTGTGCTGCTATCGACCGCTTTGCTTCTCAACACGGGACTTGTTAGCAGTACAATTTAGAAAGAAAGCAAAGTGATCTTTTTGCTCTTATTTCAGAGCAGAGTTTTTTTTTGTTTTCCACTCATAGCTACGAGTGCACTTACCCTAAGTCTTAGGGGTCTTTTGAGTTTCTCTTTTCTTTTTTATTGTTCGCTCCACAAACGGGAGTTAGATAAGCGTTACTGCTTATTTCTTTGTTTTGCTCGGATATCGAGTTCCTCGTTTTTATCGCGAGGTTATTTGTGTTCTCTTTATTTTCTCCTATTCCACTACGGATTATTGTCCGTCTCAGTGGTGTTCTTTGGAACACTTTAAGATTCCGCAGCTATCGCATCTGGACCTCCAATATTTCCTCCGTGTCTCTGACATAGAGATCCCCAACACAGGAGGTGAATGTAATTAATGAATACTGTGTGCTAAGTGCTTAGTGCTTTTTAATTTCTAGGCTACTGGTGAATTAGTGTTACAGCCACGCAGTATTGTTGTGCACTTATCGGTAACCAAAGGTAGAGAGTACAAAGTTAATTCACAAGTTAACTTTATACTCTGGTCAACAGCTTTCAAAAGGTTGTGTTGAGAAAATATGTCTGTTATGCTGGACAGTTTTCAAAACTATTTCTTGTCCTGCCCATGTGTGCTTGTAAGGGCTGACGAGGAATTATCCAGAATAAGTTGCGGTTGCCTGGCAATGCCTGGTCCATTCTTGAATTTTTACAGTTATTTTCCAAGTGACAGTGGCTCGGGAAAGTGGTTAACCTCAGAGGATATCTTTTTGCATGCTGGTCTGTGAATGACCTCCCATAATGAAGATCACCACGGCTTCAAAGACATCTCATTTTCGACATTGCTCCGCATGCGTTCGTGCATGCGTGTGTTTGTGTGTGTGTGTGTGTGCGCGTGTTCATGCACGCACACATGTTGCAGGGGCATTGGGAAGTTAAACAAATGAGGCAGTTCGATTGCCAAGCTTAACAGAATATTTCTTTACCCCAAACACTCCACGTATCCTTTGTGACCAGGTGACAGGATTTGGTGATATTGCAGTACTACACCATACCTTAGATTTGACTCTTTTCACTTACTCTAATGTCATTGACCTTATTTTACACTGTATTGCACTGTCAATGCACAATGCAGAATTGCCATGGCTTATAGTTAATTGTAATAATTAATTCAAGTACAAAAACTTAATTAAGATATATATAATATATATAACAAATTTGCAGTGGATGCATTTCTGTAGTGGCATTCACCTCAGGATATATCAGTGCACTGTACAACATTGCGTTCCACCAATCAGTTGAGCTGGAACATTATGTTCCACCAATGAGAACAGATGTAAACGGAACAAACCATTATACATATGAGCATTGGAGTGTGGAAGCTAATGCACTTTGATTAATAAGCAATTTGAAGCGCCGTTCACTGGACGCACAAGCAGATTTTGTTGAATAAGCCGTTTCACTAAATCAGTGGCAGTTCCTACTTCATGATAATGCTGTTTGTGGGAGACTTCGGTTCAGTGCAGTAGTGAGATCTTCACTCTAGATTATCTTTAGTCTCAGCTTTCAGCCTTCTCAGTCATCCAGTTTTTCTCCAAACACAATTTAGCATTTACTTCTGATAAAAGATACATGCAAGGCACACAAGCACACTTCATACAACCGCACTTGTGCATGCATTCACAAGCACTTCATAAATTGTGGTGTGTGTGTGTGTCTCTCTGTATGTTTGTGTGTGTACCCATGTGTGTGTTTGTGCATGCATGTACACCTCAAAAAATGTAATTTTCGTACACTCCCATGGGAGGAAAAATGTCAAAGACAGAAATAGTCATGTTGATTGTGAAATTAAGGCAACAGCTATGGCAGCTGCATTTTATTTCTTGTTAATGTTTAATAAGTTCTTCCACTGAAATCACTTTTTCCCCAGTTCCAGCTTTGTGTGCTTTCAATTTTTACCCTGCTCGTGTTTGAAAAGTCGCTTGATTCAAGCCCCTGATGACAATGCCATGGTTTCTGAAATACCGAATCAAATCATTTTATTTCTCATTTTCCTTTAAACTCCACTCCAACGTCTCAACATCTTATTTTCCCAGACCATAAACACAACACCACATAAATGTAATTACCAGGAAACCAGATTCACTTAATCAGTAATCATAGACTGTGTTTTGGAGATTTAGAATGATGTTGTCTTTGAGAAGACAACCATTTGTATAGCAGTATCTTATATTTCTGTATGTGGGTCTCGGTTGACTGACTGTAAGGCTCATTGTTCACATACCTTTGAATAAATCCTCATTCAGTCAATACCTATGGGGGTATTATTGTCTCAAAAATAAAAAAATAGGATGAACCTTCCACAAATAAAATGAGATTCACAAATAAATGCAACGGACTCACAAGTAAATGTAACTGGTTCACAAATACATGCAACTGCTTCACAAAGAATCAAAATACACAGGACGTGATGTTATTCTATCCATTGTGCCAATAGATGGTATGCACTTATGAGATTACCTTGTTGTTCAGAGTGGCAGATGGATGACAGGTGGGTGTTCTCAAGACTGGGAGGTATAACATCGTCAGTAGTGTTCCTCTGAGTCATAGGAGTGTTTCGGCCTTTACTCACTATACACCCTCGTCAGAGGCGGCCAACTACACAGGGTGATCAAGCCCGAGTTTGTGTCCCGTGCCCAGTTCTTCATGAGATTCACCTTGTTGTCATGTTCTCTGAGCCCAGCAAGGATCCTTCCACTTGAGCTATATCCACTGGCTGCTCCTTTCAGCCGCTTGCGAGACTGCTCTGATGGTCTGGCGCAGAGCCTGTCCGTGGTTTCCTAGTTCCCTCAGCAGCCTGATGGTGGAAGAAGCCACAAATCCTCTGCATCCCACTTCAACTGGATAAACTTTAGCATTCCAGCCACGCTGTTTTGCTTCTGCTGCCAGGTCTGCGAAGCGCAGTTGTTTACGTTCATAGGCCTCCTCAACCGAGTTCTCCCATGGGACTGTGAGCTCTAAGATGTACACAGTCTTCAGTGAAGGGGACCAGAGTACTAAGTCTGGCCTAAGTTTGGTGGACACAATCTCTGGTGGAAAGATCAGTTACTGGCCGATATCCACTAGCATCTTCCAGTCACAGGCCATGCATAGGTGTCCCATTTCTGGCTTAGCTGAAGAGTGTTTTGGCCTTTGCTGTCCTTGATTCACAAGTACGTAAATGTAACTGATTCACAAGTATGTTTTTACACTCACAAATGTCCCCTGAACGAGTGACTCCCGAATGAACGTTTGGTATGTGTGGAATCACTTGCATTTGTTTGTGGATTTTTGAGACAATCCTCACAACAACATGTGCAAAGAAATCCACAAATAGCTTTTTTTTTTATTAAGTCTACTCCAGCCAATCATGTTTTTTCACTAACGACCATGTTACTTTGACGAATCACAATAGGTTTCAAGCCAGCGTTCTCAGAACTTCTGTAGCAAGTACCGAGCTTAGGCTGTGTCCGAATCAGAGCCCTATCTACTTCGTCCTGTGTACTGTGTACTAAAATACTATATACTGTTTACAGCATACTGTTTAGTGACATGCAGTATGTATATGTCCTCCATACTATTATCAGCGAAAATCCAGAAATTAAGTATATCATATCTTCTAGATGAGGCTAGTGTCAATAAATGCTAATTCCAGTAACATTTATTTATGAATCTGTTTAATTTATTTGTGGATGTTTAATTTATTTGTGAACCAGTTGCATGTATTTGTGAATCAGTTGCATTTATTTGTGAATCAGTTTAATTTATTTGTAAATCTCATTTTAGTTGTGGAAGGTTCATCCTTTTTGAGACAATAATACGCCATATACATATGCCTGCCTGCCTGGTTTAAGTCTACATTTGTCCTTATACCCTTTAATAATGGCAGGTGTTAATTTTTTTCTCTAACTTTCTGAAATGATTTGCAGTGATCAGCAATCATAGAAATGTCCGTGTTGCTCACCAAACTGTAAAAAAAATTTTTTTTAAAAACCCTAGGCATTTGAAAGTCAAAACCATTTCATAGGTAAAACTCATAGCTATTAAAATGTTGATTGAATCCAGGCCATGGTAATTTCATTTTGTGAGAGTAAAGAAAATATATTCAACTGATGAAGAAAATCTCTCATACTTAGCAAACACCTTGAGTGACTGTGTTCTAGTTTAAAATAAAGCTTAACTCTAGCTATCGCCTGTTCTTAATTTAATATTTAGTCACAGTTTGATTGGGCTTTCTTGGAAAATGGCTGAAAATAAATCCATAATATGTTATACCTTAATTAACAATAATTCCAGTGCATGATATTCTATTGGGTGAACATAAAATAGCTACTTTTTATGAAGAAATGTAGACCTCTTCAACCCCATGGAGTTAGACTATCCACAGTTCCTCTCTCCTGTTCCTTTTTTGTCTACACTACAGTATATGTGTTTGTATAGCTGGCAGTTTCTTCATATATATGTCTGGAAAGGAAAGCTTGAGATGGTATGGCAGGATTTGGATGAAGCGCCACTGAGACGATTGTTTTTGGGACACGGAAGCCTGTCCTTGATATTCGGGTATTAATGGGTCCAGGGGTAAGCAATCTACCGAGTGACAGCGAGTGACTGAGAAAGCTCCACTGGCTGCCGCTTCACGCCGCCCAACCAAATATCGGCAGGTTCTCCTCCACCGAATCGGAAGACCAGCTGCATCTGTCGTATCAATATCTGCTTGGTTTCAACAGAGGCACGGCCGCGTGGATCGTCCTGACACGGGCCTAATTACACGCAATTACATAAATCCCAGGGAATCCAAAACAATTTGCCGGACTGCGAGAAGACGGACTTGGCAGGAGAGAGAGCAGAAGAAAGTGGGGGCGCGCCACTGAAGTATCAAACGTGGGGATTAGCGGTTAGCCGTGGGGCTGTGGTCGATTCTGGATGTGGTATTCCCAGGGGCCGGATTTGGCCCATAGAAAAGCTTGGGTGGGATGAAGGGAGTTTTTTGGCTGAGGATCCGACTGGCGAGAGCGTACAGCCACAACTGTCCTGTGCAAGTGCAAAGCATCATCTGAGGGCACGTATTTCATTTTTTCTCGAAAATGCAGGTGGAGCGAATTTGATACTGCTAAACATCCAGGAACAAAATCTCAGTGGAATTAGACAGTTTGAGAAAACCAGAGCAGAAGCACAGATGCTGCATATATACAGTGCTATAGGGCGGTCGGCCACAGTCGGCACTGGCGTGGTCCGGGTTCGATATCTGACTGTGGGGCGGGGCCCAACAATGCCTTGACAGTATGATTGACAGGTTTTTCACATTAAAATATAAAGCCAAATAGGTGGAAGCATTGGTCCTTGCAGTTTCTGGCCCACACTCTAAAAACCTCCACATGCTTCTGTTGGCCCCAGACATCCGACAACAGCAAGGCAGCACAACTCCTGATGTGGTTGGCCCTTGTTGGATGCGTTGTCTAGATCAGCTGTTTGAAAATGTTATTTGTTCTTACATATGATTCAGGCTATAGACACTGTTGACAGACACCAGGAACACAAAAGATAACGGTGCATAATTCTTTACGTGTTTCTGTCTGATTCTGAATAAATAAATTAGTTAACATCATAACTGTTCACCACTACTTGCTGCAGATTCCTTAAACTAGTTTTGATCATTTGTACTGTACTGTGTGGACTCTTGTATACATGTTTGCGGGATATTCCACAAATGTTTTGTCTGAAGTTCCTCCTCTTGCCATGGAAGGGATTGTAAAAAAGTAAGAGGAACGTGTGATCTAGGAAAGCCGGAAGGAGTTAAACCAAGAAAAAATTAATTATCTTCTTCTCAGCATAGTGCCTTTGTATCGCCAATTTCATTCCTATAATGTTACAAAAGGCGGCAATATTTTCATACAGTGGAAAGATAATCTTGCACTTGACTTCCAATATCGAGTCATTTTAACAGGCACACTCAGCCATGAATTATTCATGGGTATTCAAGCACTACTTCACTCCAAAAGGAAGTACTTTCTCTGTGCCCAGTCACAGGATATCAGCGGCTTATTCATTATTTAAGAGACCCAAGTACTAGCTGCTGGTAGGAGCTTCTTAATGCCTTTGATTTCCTTTGCACACTTTTCCCTTTAATGCCTACATCTATGTTACCTTTTCAAAAAAGAATAAGCTGGAAGTCAAGGCCCTATATATGGCGCTGAAATTCAGGAGGTGCCTCTAGAAAAGTATCACTCCTGAGGGAAAAAACATTTTAAAAATTGCATCATCATCAATGTTCCATTTGCTGAAGTTCTTCTTGGGGTGTGTTTCTTCTTTTTATCTTCTTCTTCGACTTTGTCTTCTTAATCTTTGTCTTTTTAATCGTTGTCTTCTTCTTCGTCTTTGTCTTCATTGTTTTCCCCTTTGTCTTAATCACTTAATCATTTCAGGGGATGGGGGGTGATTGTGAGATTATTTTATAGTGTACTCCCTCTGTACCATTGACTGAATTAGTCTTTTGAACTGCTTTTGGACAGAGACAGCATTCTCCCCCACTTTTAGAGATAGCTTTTTTTTCAGGTGTGTGTGTGTGTGTGTGGATGGTAAATACAATTGTGGATTATACTTTTGTGCTTGTTTATTTTTGATAGAAATCTACCTCCATAATCCTCGATCCCTTGCGCGGGTTATCCTTGAATCCCCTCTGAACTGTTCTCGACAGACTTTCGAATGAATCTGCGCCTCATACGTTCGGTGTGTTTGCGAGATGTAGGCTAGAACTTTGAGCTACACACTACCTGCTTTATGTCGAATTTAAACGGTTCACCCATCACCAAGGGCGCGTTGTGATAGCTTGGCTTTGCTCCAGAATTCGCCTCCTGCCTCTCCGTTCTAGCAATCAGGATCACAACATACATTTTATGAAACCTCCTAAGGCCAGGTGCCTGGCAACTGCCAAGAGGGCTAAAGTAGGCTACCCACTACCACTAGCACCACAAGCCTACCTACAAACACAACTACGAAGATTCTGGACGTAAGCATAAAACTTGTAGAGAGTTGGAAAGAGGAATTTACTTTCAGAGCCACGCTGACATGACAGAAAATGTATAGCCTTCTAAAATAAAATGTTTTATTTATAAACATTTTGGAGAAAGAAAATAAATATTTTTCAAAGCCCTATAGGCGAAATTTGAGATGCTTTCATATAAACCATGGCTAATCAATTGCTACTTTAATGGATAAGATAATTTAAAAATGTTTTTACATTTTAAACTTTATGTATGCCCAATAATACCAAATCATTATCTATATATCTTATATGGAAACAAGTAGGCTATATTAAAGATCCACGCTAGGCTATATTCATTTCAGTCTATTTGTGCTATTTTCTATTTACATAGCTATAGAAACTAACATACTGTAACCAGCACATCATTTTAATTTGTATTTCAGCCCTCATTTGGATTTTCACTCTCTTGTCTAATGGAGGTCATGTACGATTACCTATTAGGCTACGTTTGTGGTTTTAATGAAAAAAAGAAAATAATAATCAGTTCACTAGCCTACTTGGCTGTAGCCTACCGAATGATGTGCTATGCAACATGAGCCAAATCTGGAGTTCGGGCAGGTAGGCTGGACATTGCATCCAGTGTTTTCCACAAGTGACGGCTAGGCCATTACACTTTTCCAGCCGGCTTACTTTTTTTATCAGTAGCCAATGATGCCCGCTGATGTTTCGTTGCAACAGGCAAAATTTGCGACGGAATTTATTTAATTTTTAATTTTTTGACTGACCGAAATTTCCCAGTGAACATTTTTGTATCGAAATGTCGGTGAAAAGACAGTGAAACGCCGTCTCGCGTCTAGGTTAAAGTTTTTAGCTTCAGCTGTAAATTATACTGGTACAGTATGGAACACATGACTGGCTGTCATCAAGGGTCTAAGGTATCAAACGAGCCCCAAACCATCACTCTGCGGCCAGATATGGAGTAGATGTGGATGGATCCCTTTTATTTTATTTTTTTATTTATTTATTCAGCACATAAAAACGACAGTGCTAGGAGGGGAAAAGAAGCTCAAAAGGGCTTGTACAGAGTTCCCCTCACATCAAGAACAAGAATCAAAAGATTTAACAATATACTCAACACATAAAACAAATACAAAAGAAAGAAAAAGTAACCAAACAAACAGGCAAACAAAAACAAAAGAAAACAAAAAGATCAAGACAAAAACAAAGAAATTGAGACAGAGTTTGTGAAGATAAATAAAAGAAAACAAATTACATAATAAGTTTAGAATAGATAGCCTATTAAGAAGGAAATAAAGTCATGTCACTAGATGAAATGAGGTAGTCCCTCAGTTGTTTTCTAAAAGCTAGCTGAGAAGATGTATGTCTCAGAGTCAAGCTCAAGGTATTCCAGAATTTCGGACCTCTGAATTTGATATTAAATTGGTGGCTAGAAGTTCTACAGAAAGGTAAATGAAGATGATTACTACGGCTAGTTGGATATGAATGGATGTCAGATGAGAAAGTAAACAAGTTATGAAAGGCAACAGGAAGATCTTGCTTACAGTTTATGAATTTGAAAATAAATAAACATGTTTGGAAAACGTTTAATTTATCAATCGATAATAATGAATATTTCGTGAATAGTGGTGCAGATGGTTCATGTCTGTTAGAATGAGAAATGATTCTTAAGAATCTTTTCTGGATTATGAGTAGTTTGTTGAGGTACGATGGATATGTAGCAGCCCAGACAATATTGCAATAGTTGATGAATGGAAAAATAAAGCTATAGTACAATGTTAAATATGCGGAAGGATGGATCAGAGGGCAAACCCTTCTAAAGATGCCAAGCATCTTCATAGATCTCTTGCATACATAATCAATATGATTTTTCCAATTTAAACATTCATCAACAATGATTCCTAAGAATTTAGTAAAAGGTACTTGAAGAATTTCTTTTCCGTCAATTAATATTTTAGCTTCCTCTTTAGAATAAGACTTGTTTTTGCAGCAAAAGATCATGAAATTGCATTTTTTGATATTTAGAGTGAGTTTGTTAAACTGAAACCATTTGGAGATATTAGACAATTCATTGTTTGCTAAGTCAATCAGAGACTTGAAGTCATCATGAACGGCTATAAGATTAGTATCATCAGCAAATAGTATAGGGAAAAAATGTTTACAGGTCATAACTAAATCATTAATATAAATTAAAAACAATAAAGGGCCCAAGATGGAACCTTGGGGAACCCCGACAAGAATTTGAGACTTCTTAGAAGAACAACCATTGATTGATACAAATTGCTCTCTATCCTCAAGATAGTTGGTAACCCACTTGAGAGCAACATCCTGTATTCCATACCTGTTCAATTTGGAGATAAGGATTGCATGGTTGACAGTATCGAAAGCCTTGGTCAGATCTAAAAAGACTCCAAGAGCAAATTTCCTATCGTCTAGGGCAGAAGAAATGTTGTTCACAAGTTGCAACAGAGCTGGTTCGGTAGAATGTTTTTTACGGAAAGGGTTGTTTCTCCTGACTTTTTTCCCCATAGAGTTCTATAGGAAAATGAGTCCACATCTACTCCATATCTGGCAACAGAGTGGTGGTTTGGGGCTCGTTCGATAGCTCAGACCCTTGATGACTTACAGCCATTTAGCCAGCTATGTGTTCCATACTGTACCAGTGTACTTTACAGTTGAATCTAGTCTCAACCCCCAATTCCCATAGAGATCCATTCAAATGCAGAGAGCTTATAGTATCGCTTGTAACAGTAACTGGAAATAAGATATCGAGAGTGTTTTGATGTTGATGGGTCACAGACTTCAGGAAGTAACAGCATGCAAAGGATATGCGACCAAATATTAAATGATACTTTAAAAATATGTTAAAGCAAAGGGTATGAATACTTATGAATGCTTTGGAGCAACAAAAACGTAATGATGTCGTCATTCTGGGTCATTTAACATACAATACATCGTTGTCCAATGCTGTATGTGGCTGACCATCTTGTGCAACTCGTCATCATGAGGAAAAAAAACTTGTCTCCATTAGGACCCAAGTAGAAACATATATTTTACGGTAGGTAATTAGAAAATGCCTGCCAGCTATGTTAGAATGAATTAGGAATTACGTTCAAATATCGATAGCAGCACCGTTTGTCCAGGAACTTATCGGTATATTGGTCCTGACCAACCAGGATTCGGTACCAGTTTAATACCGGTTCTCGATATCCATCCCTAGTAATCATTCTAAAACTGCATCCTGTAGGCTATTGGCCTAACATGAAACTATTCGCTGGAGATACGTTTTGAAGCGATTTTATCAAACCACGAAATCAATGTTATTTCTTAATTTATTCAACATTTCTGTCGTGCAATAAAATACTTTTAAAAGATCTCTTATTCTGCTTTCTCTATTTTTGGGATTTTTTCCGGGAGATGCGTAAAGGGATTCAATTGAAACTTCTTAAACAGGAAGTTTGGAGTTATAAAGCATTCTGGGCAATTTCACTGTCCGAAGACTGCATGGCTGAGGGTGCATTCCAATACTCAAAAAATGCGCCCACTTTTCCTCCACTACTTCTCCGTGCCCCGGAAACGGATCTTTGTGTTTTAATCTAATGTTGCTGATTACGTCTTAATTACGTATAAATGGTTACATTCAGGCACGTGCAGAGGATGTTAGAGGGGCAGGGGCCCAAATTCATAAAAGGGCACACCGGCGATTTTTGTAAATAATTAAATAAATATGCCTGGAATTATTACTTTTGCGACACTGTTAAAGGGATATTAGAATGTATGTGAGTTTTTTTCTGGTAGACTGGCAGAGAAATGGGTTTTGGTGGCATGTAGCCTATGCGAGCGCACCTAGTGCGTGAGCAGCAATTTTTCTTTGCATTCATTTTACCGTAAATACCGTTTTTGCCTACAAAGAGCCCACGTAGGCTTTGGTTGTAAAGTACCAGTAGGGTTGTGTTTAGGGGTTAGGGTTTAGAAATCAAAGGTCCTTGAAGCTTATTGAATATTTTAATATTACACCTTTAGGCTATTTTGATAGCGCACAAATAGAAAAATAAATAAACACTCTAAAACAGAAATAAAAAATAAGTGTAGCTACAAGTTTAAAAAATAAAAAAACATTCAAAAGCACCGTGTGTTTTTACATAGTCTACGTTGCTGTTATTATTGGGACTTTGGCGAAATGTAACAAGATAAACTCTTCAGGGTTAATCATAACACAGTGGTAGCTGCATACAGATAAGCTATTTGGTTTCATTAACATATTTATAGCTACGAGAAATTTTGGACTTGTCTTCTAAACCGAAAGTGCATCAGGTAGCCAGTAGCCTACAGTAAGCAATGTAAAACGCTAAATGCTTAGGCCCATTTGTACAATGTTTTAAAAAAATATTATTGTTTCTAGCTATATCTGAACATGATTTTCTTGTGCATTTTATAGTCTGTGGCAAGACGAGGGTCGTAAGCGCTTTGGGCTTTTAATAGAACCCTTTTCTTAAAACTGTAGCCTAGTTTATAATTTAAGACAAACATGAATACTGCAATTGGGACCGATACGTCTACCACTATAGTGGGGCGCCAACGTGGATCGGGTTAAAGCTTTTATCTTTTCAGAAGCTAGGGCTTCAAAGGTAGCCTAATTAAAAATTGGAGCGTGTTCTATCCAACTTGCTGCACACGCTATGTCTTTCTACCGAGTCGCCCCAAAAATTTAGGTTGCACTCTGCCACAGAATAGCTGAGCCGCATTTCTATAGACTACAGTCTATGGTTCTATGCTTCTTCTACTCCTCTCCTAGTAGCTACTGACATCTTGAAGGCGACTAGTACAGTATATATCGCCATCCGCTAGTCGAAAGACCATATTGCACCCAAAAAATGATATGGATATGATTTTATTTTCTCAATTATTGTCGTTTTGGCGGTCTGTGAAATCATTTTGGCAGCTGCCAAATAATTTACTATGTAGGAAAAACTCTGGTATTTAAAACAAACCCATGACTGAGGTTGGTTCAAACACAGCTAACGTTAGGCCTACGTGACAGTTAATTAATGATACATGAAAAGAAATTCAGTGTATTTCAGTAAATTCTCTTTACATGCGATTAGACCGTTCTTTTAAGTTTAGTGGATGGGACACAATAACTCGACCATATTTCACTGATTCCCACATTACTAGCAAAAGGTATCAACGCTAACAATTGCTATTGCCACATTTTGAGCTGCTAAATAGTTCAAGCATAGATAGACCCTACTTGCTAAGTAGTGTCAAGCAATTCCTAAAGCGCATCAATATCAATATAAAACGAAAATAAACAGTATATTTATACTAATCACATATATATATATAACTAATCACACTGACTGACTCACGACTGTCGAGTGCCTATGCATGCGTATGCGTGCAATTTTGCGTGCGTGTGTTCTTTCACCATAGAAAGGCTCGGTGCCCACCAGAGAACTATATAAGAACTCTGTGGTGCCCACACAGTGCTCGCCGCTATGGCGGAAACCAGGAGGGAGGGTAGAGGGCATCGCCCGGGAGCACCAATCTCCCGACCTGATATTTTGATATTTAAAATTTGAAATCAATATTTATTTATTAAAAAAATGTAATTAATTAAATTTAAAAAGAGCACTTCTCTATAGGACATCTACATCTCCCGTATTGCGCCATTAACTAATGCTTGGAAAATTGAGGGGGCACTAGTGAGGCCGAACGGCATGACCCGATACTCGTAGTGGCCGTATGGGTATTAAAAGCGGTATTTAATACCGCTTTTAATAGGTGACCCAGGAGGAGGTGACCACTGAATCTCAGAATCAGAAGGGGTCCTCAGAAGATAGCCCCTTCCAATAAGAATCTCTGTCAGCCAGGGAATCCCACTCCAGACTCTCGTCACCAACCTCAGATTCCGAAAGAGAATCACCCTCCAACTTAGAATCGGAATCAGAGTCGTCAAAATACTCCCCGGATAAACTGGAAGGGGCGATATGATCTAGCGCAGAACATGCGACACCCCATTGATGGATGACCTTTTTTCCCCTCCCCACTTGATATGGGGATTGTGCTTCACCAGCCACATGTGACCCAACACCAACGGATAGACCGGCAAATCAATGAAAAAATAATAATAATTCTCCCCATGTGCTTAGGTTCAGAAATAGACATGGTGAGTGGAGACATCACCTCCTTTATAGTACCTGACCCTAAAGGCTGGCCGTCGAGAGCCGTAACTAATCGGGCTTGATCAAGGAGCTGGACCGGTATCTTGTTCTTTCTAGCCCATTGTGCGTCAATGAAACAGTTGACTAACTTGATCAGCTAGCAACTGCTGATTGGCCTCAATACCCCTGATGTATTCTTCTGATTTTTTATCCCCCTTTGCTCCAGTGGTCAGCAACTGGCCAAAGAAGAATGCCATTTTTTCTCTCTCCATTCACTCCCATTGTATGGCGAAAACAGGTCTCAAAAGCACACTTTTAGCACATAAAGGAATGCAAACAACACGGATTATGCCAATATACAAAATCACAACAACCGGAACCATACGTTTGAAACTTTTGAACCAATTTTTGATTGATTTGATTTTGAAGAACTATTTCCTGAGAACTAGCAGAACTAACTCTTTGCTGCTCAGTGTGGTTAGCGCTTCAGTAAGTGAGTGCGACCCACTGAACTCTATGGGTGCGTTGCACCAACCAGGCTTACATTAATCAAAGATTAGAGACAATCAGAGTTTAGTAACTCCAGGTTTAAAATGAATTAATCTAAATTAGAGTAATTCATTCTAAACCAGAGATGTGTTGCACCACTTCAATTTAATCGCAGATTAGTAAATCTAAGTTTAATGACTTAAACCTAGATTTGAATGTAGTTGCTTGGCAACTGTGAAAGGTTAACAACAGAAAATAGTGGGGAATCAACAAGTAGACTACATGTGTAGCTAGCTAGCCTATCTGGGTGGTTTGTATTTATCAAGCAATATAGCAAACTGTTTGGCTAACAAAGTAACCAATTATTGGACATGCTGGCAACAATTATAAATGATCATTTCTACATTTTAATTAAAAAAATGAGAAAATTCTAAAATCATAAATGATGTAAAGAAGCTGAAAAAAGATGTTTGCTGTTGAATGTGAATACTGCATTCCAGCAATATGTTGGAGGTTTTTCAGTCTGGTTGTAGACCTTACCACAGCACTGAAACTGCTCTAATTAATGTACTCAACGATCTACTCCTCCTCTGACAGGGGCTATATTTCCATAATTGTGCTCATAGATTTAGGCGCAGCCTTTGACACTATTGCACCTCATCCTGCTGGATAGACTTGAAAACATTGTTGGCTTGCGTGGACAAACTCTCTCCTGGTTCAGATCATACCTTTCAGACTGACATCAATTTGTGCACATTATCAACGAAGACTCAATACTCAGTGGTTCTCAACCTCAGTCCTGGGGGCCCCTTGTGTATGCTGGTTTTTGTTCCAACCACAATTGAAATCCCAGGATTTTAACAAGCTGTGCATTTTTCTTAATTAGGTGTGTTTTATGTTAAGAGGGATAATTACGCTTTTGGGCCACATTATGTCAGCTATAGCTATGCATGCCGTGAATAATAAAATTCCAATATTCACATTGTGCTATATACCAAATAATTAAATTTTATTTTTATTAATCAAATTAAAGACTGGGGTAAATCAATAGGCTCTTGGAATTACATTTGGAATCTTGGAATTACATTTGATCCAAATCTTTTATTTAAAACACATATAAAGAACATCTTTAGGATTGCTTTCTATCATTTGAGGAATATTGCTAAAATCTAATTCAGAAAAACTAGTCCACGCTTTTGTTACTTCAAGATCAGACTATTGTAATGCTCTTTCATCTAGATGTCAGTGCATGCATGGTATCTCTGCATTAAGACGAGCCTGTCATGGTCTGGTGGCGACTGTATCAAGGTTGCCCTCCTGACTGTGTTGGCTCTTCATCTTTGTTCCTCTATCTATGCTGCCATGGATTTGTTCTGCTGGGTTTTTCCTTATTGTAGACAGACATCTCTATCTCCCAGCTCAGCTAACAAACATATCTGAGCTGCATACTTATATTTATTATATGTATTTATATATGTATATATATATTTTTCTCTCTTTTCCCTGCTTCGGGCATCTGCCCGGAGCGGTAGCCATAAGACATACTGAGCACCCTCCTCCAGACGCAGTTGGTTAAGCTCCACGACTGTCCCCTGCCCGACAGTACCGCTTGTTGGCCTTCCAACTCACCTCTTGTCATGAATGGAGTCATCCTTGCCCGGCAGCAATTACATATCATTGACATGTATTGACTGTCTTCTCTGTTTATTATACATGGCTATGTAATCAGCCTTTATTCACTTAACCGGTTCCAGCGAATGGCAGATGGGCTCCCCCCCTCAGGTTCTGCTCAAGGTTTCGTCCCACTACCAGCCAGAGAGTTTTTTTTTGCCGTAGGCGTACTCTTGGGGCCTGCCGACATCACAGAACGCATGCATCTTTTAATTAGTCCTCTAACTGCTCTGTCACGCTTACACAGAGGCTGGGCAGACTCCTCAAAGTAATAAAGTCAACGATCACTCATAGTTCACATCAAAAAGTGTTTCTTTATTTTACTTTTCAGCACTAAACAGGTGCTAAACAAGACAATGTGTGGGATGTTGAAAGGCTATTGTTTGCTTCACAAATCAAATTTCGTAAGGCCTATGTACTTTCTCATAACTAAATTAATAAAAAGGATATTTGAGATTAGGCCTGTGCAAAACAAAAAATATTATATAGGCTAATACAATGGCCTATAATAACTACAAAGTAGACTTTGCATAAAAATAGGCCTATTATAAATAAAACAGACAGTGACCAATCATAAATAAAATAGATCTCCCTACATACAACAAAATAGACATAAGCCTATAATTACTTATTTTTTTAATTTCTTTTTTTAAGTGGACTTTGCAGAAGCAGACTGCATCAATGGACTCTGCACTCAAGCAATTTTTTATCTTCTTATTCTTTGTAACAAGTTGTACGCAGACGGAAAACTCTGCCTCCATGAATGTACCCTGGAACTGCATTGAGGGCCGTGGTCCAATCGCACACTGTTAAAAGTGCATGTGATTTGTATTTATGGTGTTTTGTGTTGAATAATAACATATGCCTTCAGTGTATTCAGTAGGCACAGGTACACAGCTTTTAATTAAATTAAACCACACATATTTTCTGAGATAACAGCACTAATGGAGAAAAAAAGATGAAGCAAAAACACTTGCATTTGGGTTAGCACCGCTTAGCGCCAGGTGTAAAATAGGGCCCTATATGACGTTTCATAATTTGTTGGGATTAAATATTAAACATGCAATAAACATAATGCTATGTTTTCAAAAGTCATGTAGCCTACCAACTTTGTATTAGTGATGGGTCGTTCACGAACAAATGGCTCTTTTTGAACGGCTGTCTTTGGTGAACGTAGGGAACTTTCGGTGAACGAGCCGCTTAGTTTGGCTCTTTTTCCCTTTTGTTAGCCAACGTTATGTGACCAGACAGAAAGCGCCGGTCGGCTGTAAAATAGGCCTTCTGTAACCTTCGACTACCTGTATACGGATATACAGTAACTCCCAACCTGTTTCCATTTATAGTTCTTAATTATCAAGCAAGCAGGTAATTAACTGAATAACAAATATCAATGCATGCTGGTGGCAGTTTCCCATACAGTGAACTTTTCACTACTAAAATGAGATGTTTCACCGCATTTTTTATATTTAGGGATAAAAGGTTAGTGAATTGGGAGACACACAAAAGGTGAAATAGAAAGTGTCAAATTGTCTTTATTACAATAGTTTTATTTCAGTTTAGACTTTTGGGGTCAATTTGACTCCAAACATAAAATGTGTCATAAAATGTCAAGATAATATGAGGGTCAAGGGGTGCGTTTACATGCACTCAATATTCCGATCATATTCGGAATATGGCTGTTATCGGATTATTCAAATTTTTCGTTTTATTGGTTGTGTCAGGCCAAAATGTGTCCGGGTGTCAAAATGTGTCCGGGCACGTCATCGGAATGCTTGGAATGTCGTTGCTATGCCAACAGACGCGCTAGCATTGTGACGAGTTCGCACTTGCTTTTACCACAGAATCGCCGGGTGACAAGTTCGCACTTGCTTTCACCTCAGAATCGCCGGAGATAGACAGATCTATATCAGATAACCTTTATAATTTCCTTTTGTATAGGCTACTGTGCTTTATATTGTTAATTGTTTTCGATTTTAGATTGTGTTAGCTAGTGATTCATTTTGATGTAGATAGTCTTTTACTGAAACTAACTAGCTAGCAATACTACATAGTAGTTTCCTGGTCAAATGTTGCTTTATAAAAAAACGAGCATCCGTTAATAATGTTAACAACGCCGGATAAAAATTTAAAAAACGAAGAAAAAAAAAAAACGCATTAGCCTGTTCGCACTGCAAGTTAAACCAGCGAGGTGGAAAGAGTAAGTAGGCCTATCGCGTTGTTGAATAGCCCAATAAAACTAATCTAATGTCACGTCGATCAGTATGCCTAATTGTTATTTTTTCGTGGGCCTATTGGTAGTTTTTCTGATGACCGATTACTGTATTTTACTGTATTTGCTATGCGATCGCGTTCACCCAATGAAAATGCCGTTGTAATAATCAGGCACGTTTCCTAAAAATGTTTTGTTATGTTGAATATTGTTTTCAATAAATGTTATTTGTTAACTTTTATTTAGTGAGTTGTTGTCGTGTTTTGTAGGATAATGTGCAATGTTCATAATGCGAGGCGCAAAGTGCCACACATTTCAGCAGCATTTAAAATACGATTTGGTTATTGAAGAATGTGATTAACGGTTTCAAATGGCTCTTATAATATACGCAATATTTTTTCGGACAATGTTTAACTTTATAGATTAAATTGTGCTCAATTTTGACTGTTTTCAAATCATCCAATTGTGGGATGGACTAGCGTTTATTTTAGCATGCCAACAGGGTTACCCATTGTTAGCTAGCAAGCCAACAAGGTTAGCTAGCATGCCAACATTAGATTATGTTAGATTTATTTTGAAGTAGCTAGATTAGTCTTTTACTGAAACTAATTCATGTTGGTATAGCAACTACATTCCAAGCATTGTGCCCGGACACATTTTGGCGATGTGCCCGGACACATTTTGGCGATTCTGAGGTAAAAGCAAGTGCGAGCTTGTCACCCGGCGATTCTGTGGTAAAAGCAAGTGCGAACTCGTCACAATGCTAGCGCGTCTGTTGGCATAGCAACGACATTCCAAGCATTCCGATGACGTGCCCGGACACATTTTGGCACCCGGACACATTTTGGCATGACAGTTGCATGTAAACGCTTATTCCGATCTCGGTCGTTTTTTTAAATCTGCGCATGTGCGTGTTTGACAGCAACAGCCACTCCGGATATTGTTAGTAACGTAACGCTAACGTCAAAACAGTTGAGAGAGGTCTGAGAGAGATGTCAACCAACCGGAGAAGTCATTTCTGGAGCGAGGAGGAAACCCTCCTAATGTTATCCGAAATAATAAAGAGGAATATACTTAATCTCATAGATGGGAAAAAAGTTAGAAACGCAGAAATAATGAGCACGTTTACATGCACTCAATAATGCTCTTATGGGTTTCGTCGTCATATGGTAAATTAATTCACCGATTAATCGGTGAATTCATTTAGCACCACTCTCTCCCACCAGTCCTTGCTCCTAACGCGCATCCAGCACGACCGGGTCCTTAACAGTGCTGGAGGAAGGCCTATTCTGGGTCCAATAATCAGCGCTTGTTGTAACGTTAAAGCTCTTCGTCGTCTTCTGCTCATAACACAGAACGCTTGGAGGACAGTGTTAGTTGCCACCCGCAACCATAACATCTGCCATATGAGACGAAACCCATAAGAGCATTCCTGTCTAACATTACCATGTTTAACGTTAGTTTCTTATACGTTATAGGCTACTGTTCTTTCTTATGTAACTAACGTTAGGCTATAGTTAATGTGTTTACTAATTTACGGTTAGTTACGCATACCAACCCGCGTGCTGTTTCTAGCAACCCAGCAGGAAGTATAATCACGTTATGTAAAAACGTTAAAATATGTAAGTTATAATATATAACGTTAGGCTAATATGTGTTTCTAATTTACGTTTGAGTTGCACATCGCGTTCAGGGAAAGAAATCGGAATATTGACAGAATCATGTAAACCTGGATTTTTCCCATTATCGCATTACTTAAGTGCATGTAAACGCATTTATCGTATTATTGCCATGTTCGGAATACTCCCAGTTATCGGAATATTGAGTGCATGTAAACGCACCCAATGACATGCCATGTGTTTTTAACATAGGGTGCGTTTACACGCACTCAATATTCCGATAACTGGGAGTAATCCGAACATGGCAATAATACGATAAATGCGTTTACATGCACTTAAGTAATGCGATAATGGGAAAAATCCAGGTTTACATGATTCTGTCAATATTCCGATTTCTTTCCCTGAACGCGATGTGCAACTCAAACGTAAATTAGAAACACATATTAGCCTAACGTTATATATTATAACTTACATATTTTTACGTTTTTACATAACGTGACTATACTTCCTGCTGGGTTGCTAGAAACAGCACGCGGGTTGGTATGCGTAACCGTAAGTTAGTAAACACGTTAACTATAGCCTAACGTTAGTTACATAAGAAAGAACAGTAGCCTATAACGTATAAGAAAGTAACGTTAAACATGGCAACGTAAGGGCCCTGTCACACTATTGCGTATGAGAGAAACGTATGAGCTGCGGATGTAAATTCATGAATTAATTTTCATACGCGCAAAAAGCCGTTGAAAATAAAGAATTTTTCGGATACTTACCGTATTGAACCTATGAGTAGCGTATGAGTAGCGTATCGCCAGCGTATGGCTAGCGTAATGTACGTATGGCTAGCGTATGAGTAGAGTATGAACTGCGCATGTCCAGCGTACCGCTATCACGTGACAAAGTGCCAATATAACCATCGGCCTTTCCTCATTCTCGGTTCTCAGGATGGGGAACGCAACACACCACCACAACCAGGAAAGAAGTATTGACTCTTTAATGACTGTAGGCTATTACTCAGAGGGTATGCAACATGGTTGAAAAGGACATGATGGCAATAAGCACCGTTGACGGTGAGGGATTTCGAGAGCTAATAAACAGGCTGCGCACACGACTCACTCCAGACCACGTAGATATGCTTAAATGTTCTTGAATAAAAATAAGTAGGTCTATCTAGTATGCATATGAGGAGCCTATTCAAAACATAATAGCCTATGTTTTAAGTTGACTGTTCTATGCTAGGTCTACTAGTTTAACTGTCGCCTTTCAATTTCAAGAGCGATTATGTTCATGCTGCAAGTGCCTAGCGGAGCAACGGTTTCGCTTGCTACAGATGAGACCGAGCGCAATTTCTTTTCTGTTAAAGTAGCCTATACACGCCTTCCTATTCTATTTTTGTTATGCTACAATAATGCCTGTTTCTCAAATGTTACAATAAATCTTTGATTGAGGAATATAACATGCATTTTGTATTCTGTCTATCATAAGCTATATTTAGCTTTTATGTTATCAATTAATCGACGATTTTTTGTTAAGGTTAACAACTATCGATTAAGGAAATTCCTTAATATTTGCATCCCTACTATGTACCATTATTACCATTATTATCATGTGGCATTATTAATGATCAGTTGATCATATGAATAAACGTTTTTTAAACTGACTTCTGGTGTTTTTCATACTTTTATAATACATCAAATGATGTGTAATTTATAAGTACCCCTGACCCATAGAATAATAAACTGCATTTTACACTTGACTTTAAACTATACAATTGTTCTAAATCATCCTGTCTTGCCATGGAACTGCACCTGCACCTGAGTTGGCCCAGTGCTTCAGGAGGTTCCTCTGCTTCTTTCAATCGTCAGGCATACGCCAAGATGTCTATATACGTTGCAGATACGTCAGACATACGTTAGAAGTACGTTACTCATGCGCTATCAATGCGCTATCAATACGCTAGCTGTACGGTACACCTTCATGTCAGCGTATGTCAGCGTATGACCAGCGTACTCGACCTATGAGTAACGTACCTCTAGCTTAATTCTAGCGTATTCAGCGTATGCCTAGCGTATGTTTAGCGTATAAACCATACGTCCGAACACGCACAAAATTTTTGAGCATGCTTAAAAAACTTTTGGTGCCTCGCCGTATGCCACCGAATGCGACCGTGCTTGAAACGTATACAACCTATGTATGTCAGCGTATATCAGCGTATGAGTGATATTTTTAATACGCTGGCATACGCTAGTACGAAACGCTATAGTGTGACAGGGCCCTAAGACAGGAATGCTCTTATGGGTTTCGTCGTCATATGGCAGATGTTATGGTTGCGGTTGGCAACTAGCACCGTCTTTCAAGCTTTCTGTGTTATGAGCAGAAGACGACGAAGAGCTTTAACGTTACAACAAGCGCTGATTATTGGACCCAGAATAGGCCTTCCTCCAGCACTGTTAAGGACCCAGTCGTGCTGGATGCGCGTTAAGAGCAAGGACTGGTGGGAGAGTGGTGCTAAATGAATTCACCAATTCAGACCGTACACTTGTGGACACCAAACTGGTTCGCTATCAACCTGTACTCCCCGCAGCTACCGACTTTGTACAGCGCTATTGCGACTCGCATTTGAAGAGGTACAGCTGGACGCACTGTCACTTCGTCAGGGCTCATTATGTTCTGTACCAAACCACAAAGTTTCATAAATGATCTCCGAGCCATCCTGAAGTTGCCTCTCCATTCTGAATTGGTGAATTAATTTACCATATGACGACGAAACCCATAACAGCATTATTGAGTGCATGTAAACGTGCTCATTATTTCCGCGTTTCTAACTTTTTTCCCATCTATGAGATGAAGTATATTCCTCTTTATTATTTCGGATAACATCAGGAGGGTTTCCTCCTCGCTCCAGAAATGATTTCTCCCTTTGGTTGACATCTCTCTCTGACCTCTCAACTGTTTTGACGTTAGCGTTACGTTACTAACAATATCCGGAGTGGCTGTTGCTGTCAAACACGCACATGCGCAGATTTAAAAAAACGAACTAGATCGTAATAAGCGTTTACATGCAACCAATAAAACGAAAAACACGGCAGAAATCCAGGTGTAGTTATCGGATTTCTCATATTCCGATAACTGCTTTTTTCCGAAAAAGCTTTTCGGAATATTGCGTTTACATGACAATTTGAATAATCCGATAACAGCCGTATTCCGAATATGATCGGAATATTGAGTGCATGTAAACGCACCCATAGCCTGTTTTGAGAGTGTTCCAATTATGTAATTATCATTCATAGTAGCCTATCAATGGAAGATAACTTGACCTTGAGCACGTTTCCTCCTCGCTCCAGAAATGACTTCTCCGGTTGGTTGACATCTCTCTCTGACCTCTCTCAACTGTTTTGACATTAGCGTTACGTTACTAACAATATCCGGAGTGGCTGTTGCTGTCAAACACGCACATGCGCAGATTTCAAAAAACAAACTAGATCGGAATAACCGTTTACATGCAACCAATAAAACGAAAAACACGGCAGAAATCCAGGTGTAGTTATCGGATTTCTCATATTCCGATAACTGCTTTTTTCCGAAAAAGCTTTTCGGAATATTGCGTTTACATGACAATTTGAATAATCCGATAACAGCCGTATTCCGAATATGATCGGAATATTGAGTGCATGTAAACGCACCCATAGCCTGTTTTGAGAGTGTTCCAATTATGTAATTATCATTCATAGTAGCCTATCAATGGAAGATAACTTGACCTTGAGCACGTTTCCTCCTCGCTCCAGAAATGACTTCTCCGGTTGGTTGACATCTCTCTCTGACCTCTCTCAACTGTTTTGACATTAGCGTTACGTTACTAACAATATCCGGAGTGGCTGTTGCTGTCAAACACGCACATGCGCAGATTTCAAAAAACGAACTAGATCGGAATAACCGTTTACATGCAACCAATAAAACGAAAAACACGGCAGAAATCCAGGTGTAGTTATCGGATTTCTCATATTCCGATAACTGCTTTTTTCCGAAAAAGCTTTTCGGAATATTGCGTTTACATGACAATTTGAATAATCCGATAACAGCCATATTCCGAATATGATCGGAATATTGAGTGCATGTAAACGCACCCATTTTTAACACCTCCATGTCTAGTTCAAGATAACACGTTAGTTTTTTTTTTCCTCCCCTCTCTTTCCCTTTTTAACACATAAATTGCATAATTTGACACAAAATGTATTGAACCAGTAACACAAAAAGTGTGTTGGATATTGACACATCTATTTTGAGAGTGTACTATTCGTAGGCTATTTATTAAATGTCTATATAGCCTACATAACTATATTTAGACAAATGAAGGTTTAAAATGCATTAGCTGTGTACGATTACAAGGTAAGTTGAAGTATTCAGACATTAACAAAGAATTTCCCTAGACTGCGATCTATTTTATTACAAAATGTAAAAAACTACAATGCCATGTTTGAAATGGTTTTGATAGGCTAGGCTACTAGACATGCCTTACCTTCAGCCTTCTGTTCTTGAATGATGTAGTTCTCCAGTCTCCGGTACTACTCCTTTTCACGGTTTAACCCTATGTCTTTTGGCACTTTGCCATATTCTTCAGACCACACCGCCCTCACTTTCCCTTTTGCTTTAATCAAAAGATGGTTTCTTTGCCAACTTCCAAAATGAGACATCTTGATATGAAATCTCCACTCGAGAGCGTGTTTTCCTGATTAATTGCATCGTAAATAATTTTAATATTTTTTATGGAACCTGGCATTTTCCAGATATCCAAACTATGAACGCTGAAATCGATTTTAATCGCTCACTCAGATCAGTCTGCTTTAAGACTCGTAAGGCTACGTTTGTTTTAACGGAATAACAGTATCATAACTTTATGAGCAGGCAAACGCTCCAAGGTCACAAGAACTTGAAATTTTATACAGAATTCCCTCGTATTCAGAAGGAGGGCGTCTTGCTGTCTCTGTTCCGAAAGAGGACATAGGGGCTGCGTCCCAATACTCGAAAAATGCACCCTCCTTTCCTCCACTACCACCTCCTCTCCTCCATGCCCCAGAAACTGATCTTTGTGTTTTAATCTAATGTTGCTGATTACATCTTAATTACATATTAATGGTTACATATTAATTAATGTCTCAACGCAAACCGCAATGTCAGGTACATTGTATACTGTACATGCAAATACTTGTACTCGAAACGTTCAGGCAGTTTTGCATACTTCCGGGTAGGAGAGGAGTGGTAGTGGGGGAGTGGAGGAAAGGAGGTGGGGAGTGAAGAATATTGGGATGCACCCAGGTTATTTCTTGTTGCCCAGCCATCATCTACCATTAGGTTGTGCAATCAGGCGATCGTGTCATTCACTGAATAACATATTATAATGAAAGTATCCTAATAACAAAGACTTTTATTAATAATAAAAGTATCTCCGAAACAACACGTTCCATGACCCAGAAGAGATCTGTAGGTTGTCATGACACCATGGTGATCCACTTGTCCTTACCGCAATAAGAGGACAAGTGGATCGACAACAAGAGGATCCCCATAGATAGACACCATTTTGATGTTAACTTTTAGGGTGAGGGCTGTTGTTGTTAGGTCGAAGTGTAGTAACCCTAACATTTGCAAATTTCCTTTATTTGGACAGTATGATATGCTAAGATTAGTATTTGAAAAATGAAGTAGGTCTACTCACTTTAAGTCTTTGAGGCCTAGGCCTAATGTATTATTCATAGACTATAATGCATGCATGCATACATATGTACATACAAGCTGCCTCCTTAGAACAACAGTGTTGTGTTCTGAATCAAGAAAACTCAACCAACATACCTGTCATGGGGACAATTTTACTGCAAATATGAACCATAACCATTTTTTAGATGTCTTTCTATTCCCACTTCTATATCAGTAGACTTCTAAATCAGGGAGATGATCCCTGTATTACTTTAAAAAACACATCTGTCTACTTTTTTGTGTAACTTACTTGCCCGTGTGCACTGCACCCCTTTTCTCCCATTTTCAGCAGCCGTTCTCATAAGTGCGTGTCTGTGCTGTCTCATAGGTGCGTGTCTGTGCTGTCCATGGATGTCTGCCATTTATAAAGTATATCTAACAAATACATCAGACTGAGCTTAAAGGGCAGCATTGTGGACTTTTGTGGAGTACGTGGTGGGCGAGGACTCGCTCGCTGAGAGATGCATAACTTGAGTGTTTAACAAGCATCTTTTAATCTAAATTAAAGATTTATTGTTTAGACTACAAGTTCTCAAACGTGATCCTGGTTCTCAAATGGCATCCCTGTGTTCTGGTTTTTGTTGCTGCCAATCTCCTGATCAGTTAAGGCTAATTTAAGTTTTCATATTTTCCACTGTCGCCTCACAGCAAGAAGGTCCTGAGTTTGAATCCAGACCAGGGGCTTTCTGTGTGTTTGTATGTTTTCCTGGTGTCTGCATGGAGACTCGAAATTGCCAGTAGCTATGAGTGTGAGTGAATGGTGACCTGTCCACTGGGTATTCTGTCCTGCTCAATGCATGCTGGGATAGGCTCCGGCTCCAGCCCCCCCTCCCCCCCATGACCCTGGCCATGAATGAGTGGGTTAGCTAATGGATGGACTTTTCATTTTACACAAATTGTTCCGTTGCAGAGACTGTGTGTTCACACTTTCATGAGTAAGAGATGCATTATATTGAGAAGGGCAGGAAAGAACTGAGCAAACTTTGGCCAAAAATAATTAAATGTGACATTTTATTTATATGCTCAACCTTAGAAAAAACATTAATGTTAAAATATTGAAAAAAAACATTTAAATCTGGTATCAAGATAAATATTTTAACGTATTTAAAAATTACAAATAACAGTTCTCCAAATGTGGAAAATTTAGGTAAACAATGAAACATTGTAACCTTTGAATGCATGACAGGTATCTGACAAACATTGCAATTTTTTCAAATTCTGGAAAGTGTATTAAAATAGTTTTGAAAAACAAAAAAGATCTTGATCTGTGTAGTGTGGCGGCCGCCCCATCAGAGAGATGAGAGGGGTGGTAAGAAACCATCGATACATGCCTTTTCCCCCTGGTTTTAATACGGCCAGAGTGGAGACAGGTGAAAGGAAGCAGCGCAAAAGGAGCTAAGTGGAAATGCCATAAGAAGAGGCACCTCACTCACAATCGAGAGAGTACCTTAGGGGAAATCAATGGTGGAGTTTGGTGAGAGAGAGAAAGAGAGTATTGTTGACGCGCTGTGTATGACTATCTTTGAAAGGAGGACCTTGCTGTGTGCTGATATCCCGGATCGTCTGACTTCCCTGCTGTGTGCCGAATCCCCCGCCTGTCTGACTACCTCCCCCGTGCCTGATCCCTGCCTGTACGACTTCCCGCCTACCTGCCGAATCCTGCTATCCATGAGGACCCGTCTCTGTGTACCGAACCCTGCTTTCCTACCACGACGACGCTCCTGGACTGCGGATTGGCTTATTCGGTGTACATTAACCCCTACCTCTCTTCCCCACAATACAGTCGATAAACAGTTTAACTCAATTTATGTGTTTGTGGTTCTTGGTTTCATTAATTTCAATCTTGTGTTCACTCGTTCCAACCCGAGTGCATCACAGTAGAAATGAAAGAAATACTTCATAATGCTTATAATGCTGGTTCACACAAAGCACATTTAAAAATGTTTATTTTACGTCACTGTGAGTGACCCCCATTGTTTTTGTAGAAATGGAGAGAAAATAATAGGAAGCAGAAAGAGGTCTACAGTCTATAAACAATTTTTTTTATTAACAGTATTATACCATATGCCAAGTCCACATAGGTCAGTGTTTGCTACTTGACAAAGGAAATTATTAGTTATTTTTTAACTGAGCCCACCTCATTTTCACCATCAAATTACTACACAACACTATTAAATTCCTTGTCTAAAAACACACCTTCCTATCGTCCATTCTTCATTTAACAACTTGGTTTGATCTGATTAAAGCTTGAAGCTTTGAAAAAAGTATGTGTGATTCATATGTATTTATATATTGTTATGTATATATTTGGTATATAATTATGCATATATTTTGGATAATGCTGGGTATTTCTAAACCAAGGTTTGCTGGGCTTTAGTTTCTCTGAGGACCACCTCATGCACCTTTAAAGGATTCTACTGTCCAAATAGGTTCTAGTCATGCTCAACCATGCTTTTGTTGGAAGATTATTGTGAAAGCAGAGACTGGACCCACCTATGACGGGGGCCCCTAGAGAGCTGCACGGGAATGGGGACATCGGTAATACCGCGGAATTTTGCGGTATTCCGCGGGTTTGGGGACAAAATAAAAAATATTCCCGCGCAGTGGGAATGGGGATGGGCTTTACGGTATTCCCGCAGGAACGATAATGACATGTATGTTAGCACCGCGGTAACGGTCATGACATATTATGGTCATTATTGAGTTGCACTGGTAACAGTAACAAAATCGTCTGCCAATAATCATGGCGATCTAAAAGGCTGACACACAAGTACTCATTCGTCTTAAAAGTGACCGTCTAGTTTGTGTGGAACAACACACAAAAAAGCGTGTATGGAAAGAGTTTGCTTTGATTAAAGTTGACGGGAATATTGTTAGTTAAATGCAACAAATGCCAAGCGGCTTTAAAATAGCAGAGCGCTCTTGTGATACAACCAGTGGTCTTTGGGCTCACATGAATGCATGCTCGGTGCTCAGACTAAACACATCCGGTAGCCTAACGTTACGCGCATCACCGATGTCCCGGGTTTCATTTTAAGGAAGCAATGCCCACTAATGCCAAGAGTGAAATGACAAACGCAATCATTCACGTGTGCTACAAATAAGGCAATATGTTATTTAATGAGTTATGTGCAGGTTATTATTATAATAAATGTCTCTGAAGCGTCAGCTATGATTTAGAACATCCATTTTCTTCTAAATCCCAGAGAATGTTGAGAAAATCTATGCTTTTGGTTAATTTGAACAGATTGCACATTTTCTTATTGTCTGCAATATGTGCAACAAAGTGCTGAGCATATTTTGCACAATGGCCTACATAAACAGGGGGTCATACAAAGAGTTTAATTGGACAAATTGAAATAATTGTAAAGATAAGAAAAGATATAAATAAACATTTCAGCATGACATTACATTCCCCATGTCGGCACCATCTTTCCAAACGCAGAATCTGCAGGAAGTATCACCACAGGTAGCTTAATCTCTGGGTCTTTAGCAAATGGAATATCCAGGTAGATCTGTAAAACAAGCAGAGTTGTCAGAGTAGATACGATTGCATTATAAATCCAATGGGAGGAATGACCTACCTGAGCTTTCCTTCCCTTAAAGTTATTAAGTTATTACGACAGATGGCCTTCTCTGGAGGTATTACCATGGTTCTTCCTAGATCTTTTTCACAGAGTGCCCCCAGAGGGGTTGGGAAGGTACGGGTGGGGGGAGGGTGATAAGATGATAAAAATAAATTGTATTTATGAAAATGAACTCCAAAAGAATATTAAAAATGAAAGATAAATCTCTCATTTCAATGTTTATTACTTAAATTTAAAAAAAGGAATTGAAAAAATATTATGAAATAATATTTTAAAAGTCCAACCTGGGCTTAATGAGTACCCAGGAGTGTAACGGTACACACAAATCTTGGTTCATTTTGACGGTTCAGTACATTTTCGGTACAACAGAAAAAATTCAATGCAAATACAAAATTGCTTTTAATTTATTAAAATGTAACGGTGGCTAACTGGCCATCATTTTTTTTCTGTGCGAAGGCACATTAACCCCTTCGCATAGATGGCAAATTTGTTCAATTCTCACCTATTTAGGGGGTGCTCTGTGTAAGGCTGTATAACTCCAGGTGTGAGCGTCACAGAAACTTGGTAAATAGCTTAAATGAAACAAGACAGGTGTACCATTTACAATACAAACTTAGATTTGTTTATTTTTATAATTGAAGTCAAAGTAAAGTGCCACAAATGCAAAGAAAACATTTTTCTTTATTTTGCAACAAAATACTGAGAGCTACATCAGTTAAACAGGTAAATCTATACATTTCATGGATCATAAACTCCATGTCCATAAGTGTGCAAAATCTGAGGATGATATACAGAACTAGTAAAGATCTATGATGCAAAATATAGGCAGTGTACCCTGTTGTCCATTAGTGTCTCCAAATCTATCCAAATGGCTAAATTCTAAATAAAAAATGTATGACATATTTAACTACATATCAACAGTTTTGGCTCATAAAACTCACCTTCGCATCATTTTCAAGTGGGAATTACTATATTTTCATCAGTATAGGGGGTATCTAAAACCCTATCCAAAACCTGTCATAAAATGAATAAAATTTGTTTTGTCCATTATAAAGCATTACATTTACCCATTCTGATGGTTTAAGATAAAATATATAGTAATATATAGACTAATCATTCACTCTTGTACCTCAATATAACATCACTTTTACCTGTACTCTACTTTTGCCCTGGGATCGCATTTTTTATTTAAACATTTTTGTTACCATTGGTATGTTACCATTCATAATGTTTGTGAAATATTGAAATGTGAAACATTTTTACATTAATCTACCACATGTCAGCGCACAGTTATTTGGAATGAGCATTTTCCATGTCCTAAGTGACAAGTATATACACCATAGCCTATATTATGTATGATAACATAAAAATAAAATGGTATTCCACCATCTGCAAAATGCTGCCAAATGTTCTATCTTCAATAAAAACCGGTGGCCTACATCAAACATAAAATGAATGATTGCACTACAGTATGTGTAATGCACTCAAAATGCGAAAATAATAATAGGCCTATCAATCATTACTGGACAAGACAGTGCTCGGGTGGAAAAACTAACATACATATGTAGCTAACGAGACCAACCGGATATTAAAAGCAGTACTACTTGAATATCAGAAAGGGAAAACTTCCGTCTGGGAATGCGTTTTCTGTAGAGCTTGCGTAATACTAGACCATTAAAATTAAAACTGCCGTTATGCTGGGCTGTAATTAATTGTTCAAAGCACCCAATAAAACACTGCATATACCGTTGCTAAGGTTGTAATGTACCCTATTGGATAAAAGAGCCGAATGACCTGTCATGAATGAGACGGGCTTGCAGGGCATGGCAACGTTTCAGATAGTGTAATAGCGGTATAAAGTGTTGTATATTTCGGATTGTACCAGACAATAAATGACCACTGATTTTTTAAAGGAACATCTCTATGTATGTGTAAAACCAATGGTAGGATTGTATATTTATTTAATATTTAGTAGCAGATATTCATAGTAGAATGACGTGGTATAATGAGAGAATAATTTCACATGTTCATTTTGCATTTGAGTGAGAAGGGCTTTTCACAGCTTTTTTGTCATACGATCAGGCTATTGTTGGGTTTATCTTGTTGCTATGATGGAATTCAAATTTTTATTGATGAAAATGTTTTATTAACTTTTATTTTTATTGACTGGAATCATAAATATATTTATGAACTCACACATAGACACTATTGTCCACTACGTCAGGCATGGGTAGGTATTGACTGGGTGGGAGGTTGCTTGTTAAATGGACATGCTATGGGAAAATAGTGATACTTATAAACTCTATATTCGGCAGAGTTGTCACGAATCGTCTACCAATAAAGTTAAAACACAGAGTTTGTGATTTCCACTAACAGTTTGGCTGCAGGATCAATGAATGTTTCAGTTGAGCAAAATATTGCTGCCGGCATCATGGTCACTAGGCATCTGCGCAAAGGGGTTAACACCCAGTCATTAGGGAGTGAGTTTTGAATTTAAGTTCCAACCAAACAAAAGTTCAGCATCTACATTAAAGCAAGACTGTAATTATTTGCCTCACATTACGTGCCAAACCAAGAGTCCTGTATCTATTTTTTCCGGCCTTTTCCGGTGATTCTTTTCTGATTAGCCTGTTGCTCTCCCCAGGTTTGCAGAAGCATCTCTCCCCTTACTGAGCGTCAGTAGAATGGCAACAAGATACGGGTGACACAGGCTAGTGGGCCTACTATTTTGGCGCAAGTGAGGGAACAGAGTGGGCAGCGCCTCGGTTACATTCTTTTAGGAGAACCCTGCTTACAATGCTTAAGTGTTCAGTTATAGAACTCATTTGTTCTTCTTCCTTCTAAAGCAGTTAATGGAAAGTACCTTTTCAAGAGTACAAGATCCAACACCTATCTACAGAAGGTCCCACCAATGATCAACATGCTCATAGTCCAGCGAAATAAATATTTCCCTACCTTTCTGTGGAAAGCAAACTTTACAAGAGTGTTACACACGAATACTGTGTCCATTAATGAAAAAGATAAAGATAATATCACATAAGAAATGGCTATGTATGCCATAAAGAATAAATACACTGCTCAAAGAAATTAAGGGAGCACTTAATCAATACAGTATAACACCAAGTCAATTCAACTTCTGGGAGATCGATCTATCCAGTTAGGAAGCATAAACGATTGTTTTGGCGCAAATGAAAGTGACAACAGATGGACAGCAGAGGCAACAGCAAGACAATCCCCAAAAAGTAAATGGTTCTGCAACATCATCCAGCATGACCGGTTTGGTTTAATTGACTTGGTGTTATACTGTGATGATTAAGTGTTCCCTTCATTTTTTTGAGCAGTGTATTTCATATTCATATCCCACAAATAATAATCAGTCAGATCAACTAATGCTTTACCTTTCTGTAATGTACTGTATGACAACTGATTCCTGAAATAAGCCACATTAAACCGATCCAATAGACCCAGTCGATAACACGTCCTAGGCACATGTGGAGCCAGCGAGGAGGGAAACAACTGGTTCTGAATATGGACCCATTGTAGATCAAGCTAGCTATCATTGCTATTTTATTATAATGTCTGCAAATTGCATTTACTTGTTTCCTAAAGCTATTTAGGCAAAATAAACCAAATAGGACTTTCATTTTTTAATATATCCTATCTACAATATACAATGCATCAAAACACATCTTACCTTGAATTTAAATCTTAATTTTGACTTTAAATGTTTTTTCTTCGTCTCCAAACACAGTTTGGCAAGGTCACCAGTAACTAAAATGATCTCGCCAAACAGTATTTGTGAAGGAAGAAAATAAAAACAATTGCATTTATTTGTTCTCCAAAGTTAAAGACAAACTTTGATTGAGTCCAGGTCATAGCCTTTTCAGCTAACAGTATGCTGATGTGAAGCAATGCAACACTGTTGCAAATAGTCTGATCTGTATTACTGTCTATCAGATTTTTAAATGACCTTGCATTTCCTGTGTTAAAGTTTAAGTGGGAGTTCTGCTTCAGAAGAACGGGTACAGTACCTTTAGCCTGTACTCCACATGCACGACCTTGCAGTTTAGGATTGTGGTAGGCACGACGTTAGGGATGCTCAGCACTTTGGTGACTGTCTGACGTGTGGAGGCAGAGACTGGGTCTCCAGCTTCCTTTAAGACATTCTTAGTGTAGACCCTTCTTTTCCCTTTGGCAAAGAAGCTCTGCTTCTGGTACAGAGAAAACTTGGGCACGATCTTGCGTGAGGAGCTGTTCTCTATTTCTGCAGTGACCTGTAACCCTTCACCTATGGATGGGGAAATCAGAGGAAACACAATCACACAATGGAATTGATGTTTCCCTAATCACTCATTCATTTTTTTTAACCTGGTGATATTCTCTTATGCTACTGAACATGGTGCAAGGAAGGAAAACCAAAAGACCAGCATCACAAATCCCTGGTTTTCCTGTCATGTAACAACAAATGAATACTTCTTTACTGTATAGATGAAAAAACATGTAGAGGACCAGTGACGAGCAAGGTTCACGGACCGGATTCAGAGATGGCCAACTTAAGTCAGCCGACACTGTCTATCAATTAATCCATCTAACATTTGTCTGGTATGATATACCAGACAGTCAATCATAGCCTACTTTTACATATTTTTCTTTTTATGACAGCTCTTTGATAATTGCAAGTTAGCTATGAAAAGGAAAACATGACCAATATTATGTTCAAATAACATGCACTTTTTTCATCAAATCTCCACCCCGCGCACACAATGCCATGTATATACTGGAGAGATGCTTAAAACAGTGGATAAGTCAAATGTTTGAATCACAAATAGCTTAAGCTACCCAAAATTTCGGGAGTAAGTCCCATTTACGTGTGCTTATCTCAACCCTGAATCTGGCCACAAATGCACCAAGGAACCTTGGAACACTATACCTTGCAGGTACCCCATCCTTTCTGTTTTAATGCTCATGGAGACCTTTCCAGATGTGAAGACCTTCAACTTCTCTTCCTTCATGCCAAACTGGGGTTCCTGTACAAAAGATGTATCATCTCTCATTACAGACTGTACTGGTACAGTCACAGTGGGCTAAGGAAAACATGACACTTGGTATTTTGTAAGAATCATGAGGTAAGTTATTCAACATAATGGCAGTGAAGGTGTGCAAATACCAATCCATATCCTCTATATACCATTGTGAAAGTTTAACAGACTGGAATCGACTAAGTGCATACCATCAGCTGGGGACTGTCCTGTTCAGTCTTTGAAAGAAAGGTGAATTTAGTTTTGGTTTTGCTTGGTGCTCGCATTGACCTGCTCAACTTTGCCTCCAGAGTGTAGACAATTTTGCCAAAAGCACCCTTAAATGATGATGGCATGTTTCTGTGAAGGGAAATTTAAAAAGGAGTTGATAAAGACATTTAAAAAATGTTCAACTGAAATTATTGGGGAAAAAACTCAGAGTTTGCTCAAAGTTTTCCAGAGACAATTCAGATACTTACCCTTGTGGAATCAGAAATGTGAACGGGTACTCGTGGATTCCGGGTACCACAACATTGCAGTCTGTAAAATAAAATAGATTACATTCCGTTGGTCTGACAACAAAGTGAAAAAGACCACAACTGGACTAGAGGGTCCACACTTATACAAACTCACATGTATCTTCGCTCCCAGTCAACAGCGTTCGATAGTCTTGTCCTGAAGAAATAAAGCAGCACAATTATGCCGCCGCTAGAAGTGCTGAAAATAACCAACTTTTATTTATAGGTGAAACACAACCACAGGTTGTGAGGCAGGCTTAAGAGGAGGAGAAAAACGGGGAATAGGCAGAGACCTATGAGTAGTGGTGAACTAGTCTGGAAAGACTGCCAGCAAAGATTATACAAACATGTCTTGTTCCCTGTCATTATAGGTTTATATTATAAATGAAAAATGTAACAATGGAGATAGATACATTTGAAACCTTGATAGCTTCAGCAAACGGATCAATATGCATTATTTAAATTGTTTAAAAGCACATTATGCATTTACATAATGTACATAGGCCTATAGTTCAAATTATACACTATTTTTTTCTTCACTTATCTGATCTATGCTGGGTTTCTTTCTATCAAATGTCGTGATCGGTTAATGTTGTTGGAAACATTCATATTCATTAAAATAAGTTTAGGAACAGTAATTTTTTAGGAACATATTTTACCATAGAATAAGTTTCATTCAATGCTATTTACTTTGTGTTAACTCCACTCTGACATAATGTAGCCTTAAGGGTAAACTACCCTTTATTAAATATTTAAATAACCTAGTTAAGGACAATTGACAGATTACAAATCAGGAGTTGAAATTGCTGTTGAACCCTGCAGAAATTGGCTAGTTTACAGGACGAGTTTGAAAATCCCTGATTTAATTCTACTATCAAACTTCATGTGGCCATATATAAGACCCTATTTGAATTGAACACACCTCCGTGTCTAGTTAAGGATACACAATCTGTTTTACTTGTGTAAAGTTGTTTCTCTCTCCCCCTTTTAACACACATATTGCATAATTTGACACAATGCGTGTAACTAGCAGCAACATAAAAAGCGTGTTGGATACTGACATCTATTTTTAGAGTATTCGTAGGCCTATTTATTAAATGTAGGCCTGTGTGCCTATATAGCCTACATTCCCTATCATGCATTCTACGTGTATTAGGCTACACAAAAAAACTACAATATCACGTTTGAAGTAGTTCCGATATGCTACCTTCACCCTTCTGTTCTTGAAGGATGTAGTTCTCCAGTTTGAAGTATTTCTCTTTTTCGTGGTATACCACCGTCACATTGCCATAGTGTTCAGACCACAACGCTCTCGCTTTCCCTTTTGCTTTAATCACGAGATAATCGATCTTAGTTTCTTTGCCAACTTCCAAAATGAGACGTCCTGATATGAAATCTCCATTCGAGAACGTGTTTTCATGATTAATTGCATCGTAAGTAATTGAAATTTTTTTAATGGAACCTGGCATTTTCCAGATATACAATGATCGCTTAAATCGATGTTATACTCCGCCGGTAGGCTACATTTGTTTTAACGGAATAACAACATCAACACTAATGCTTGGTGTTCACAAGTAATAACTTCCCTCTTCCGTATTCAACAGGAGGGCGTGTCTCGCTGTTTCTGTTCAGAAGAGAGCGTGTTTCTTGCTGCCCAGCCTTCATCTACCATTAGGTTACGCAATCAGGCGATCGTCATTCACTGAATAACATATTATAATGTATAAAGTAGCCTAATAACAAAGACGTTGAAGTGTACTTTATTCGCAATTGTAACTTATTATGACAGTTCTCTGTCATACTCCAAAAGTCAGGCTAAAACATAGCCTAAACAAAACAACACGTTTCACAAACCAGAACAGACCTGGAGGTTGCCATGAGAAAATGGGGGGACCCTCCCTGCTCCCTTTACAACAATAAGAGGCCAAGTGGATTTATTTCTAGGGTGAGGGCTGTTGGTTAGGTCATAGGATACAAAGGATGGTAACCCTACAGTCTCAGAAATAAAGGTGGCTTAAATACATTTTTGTTCTTGAACAAATTTCCTAAATGTACCTTTAACTTTCCACCCCAAATAATTTTCTACAGTTCAGAAAATTACTTCCTTTGGTACACATGCTCAAAATAGGCCAAAAAACACAAATCATAAAAAATTATATTGTGTAACATATTTAATTTTTGAGAAAAAAAATGAGGCCATATGGCAACATTGGGCTGAAGCGGTTAATTTCCACTTTTTCCAGGAACATTGGAATTTTGCATTCAGGCTGGTAGTTTCAAACTTAATAACCATTTTAAAACATATCAAATGCAACACTGATATAAATAATGTATTTAAACACTATAATTTCATTAGAGGGGGCCAGGGGCAAATGGTAGAGAGGGCCAGGACAGGGCCAATGGTAGAGAGCATTAGGGGCAGAGGGGGCCAGGACTAATAGTAGAGAGGGCATTAGGGGCAGAGCAAGACTATGAAAACATGGATTACTGTATACACAATTACTAATGCTTTGGCGGCAGTCATTTAATAAAATTAAATACAATACTTAGTCATAATTCATTGTGGCTCATATTAATATGTAATTATACTTAAATTCATGAAATTATGTTTCTTAAATTTAGATTATGTTTTTGAAATAGTTTAAATTTAAGTAATCAATGCTGTAAAGTATGCTGTGCACCAAGTGATATAATACAACACTGGAGAAAAATGACCACTTAACAACATTGGCTAAACCTTGAATCAATCATGGCTTTTGATACTAGTAATATTGTCATGTGACTACTTACAACAGGAAGTTTAAAAAATGGGTCTTGAAAATGATGATGGCATATGGCATCATTGGGCTGGATTAAAGTACAAGGATGGTCTATTTGGGTACTAGTAAATACAAGGTACAATTTTATGGACCTACAGTCAAAAGTAAGTGCACCCTCAAATGGTAGTCAGTTCTTTTGACACATCTGGACACAACTTAATTTTATTTTAATTTCTACCATATATTGATTGATTAAGGTAAACTAATTCAACAAATGATGCTAAAGAAAAGTAGACTTTGGAATCACTTAAGCAATTGAAATGAACATAAATGCACATTCCTCATGAGGAAAAAGTAAGTACACCCCTACCTTTACTATCAAATATATTGATTAAAATTGATGTGTGGTGCACAAAACAGGTGTAAATGATTGTCCAGTTATTAGATAATAATTAGGAAGTTTGGAAGATTCTTGACATCTTATTTTCAGGTACTCTAATAAGTGAAACTATAACCTCTGCATTTGAATGGATCTCTATGGGAATTGGGGTGTGGGACTAGATTAAGTTGTAGATTACACGGGAATAGTATGGAACCCATGGTTAACTAAATGGCAGTAAGTCATTAAGGGTCTGAGGTAAATGGCAGTAAGGGTCTGAGATATCAAGTGAGCCTAAAACCATCACTCTCCAGATATGCAGTAGATATGGATGGATCACTTGAAGGGTTGTTTCTCCTGTCTTATTTTTCCATAGAGTTCAATAGGAAAGTGAGTCAGGAGAAACAACCCTTAAAGTGATCCATCCATATCTACTGCATATCTGGCAGCAGAGTGAGGATTTGAGGCTCGTTTTATACCCCAGACCCTTGATGATTTACTGCCATTTACCCTGAAGTCACAATTGAATACAATGTACAGAGAATATTGATATATATATCTGTGTATGCATATGCATTTACAGTTATAACTCCCAGGTGAAATAAGTAATAATATGTAAAAAGTAGTATACTTCAGTGTAATAAAAATATAATTTAAGTATACAAAAGTTATTACAAGTATATTTTTCTTTTTTGTACTTAATTTGAAGTATGTTTAAAATGTACTTTTAAAAAGTGTACTTCAACGATAGTCTTAAACACACCATAATACTTTTAAAGTTTGTTTCAAATGCACTAATGGCATGTGTGTACAATGAAATTGTACTGCAAGTGTATTTAAGATACCAACAAATCATACTTTTTGTTAGTGCCTTTAAATATACTAAAACTAGTCCCATTTTAACATACACACTATACTTGAAGTACACTTAAGTACAACTTGAGTTCTACTTTTGAACAACTTTAGTGCACACTTAAAGCGTGTATACTTAAAGCGCAGCCAATCTAGCACAAAGTACATAATTAGTGCAAAAACTACTAAAAAAAAATTTCATCTGGGATAACAGTGATAAGGATATCAGAGCCCTGTCCTTGCTACCATTAAATCTAATTCTTGAGAAGCCATTAGAACTAATTGAGGGCTTTCCCGTCAAAGTCAGTCAGGAGTGGATACATTCCAAATGCAGATGGGGGTGGATAGTGATTCCATCCCTGGTTGGTGTTCCCATGTGGTTCAAACCGTGCTTTCCTGGGAATTTGGTCCGAATCTATCTGCAGCAAGCAGAATTGCTAATGGAAGTTTGATCTCTGGGTTTCTAGCCATGGGAATATCCAGATAGACCTGTCAAACAAAGAAATCTGGAATTAGCAGTAGGTCTAAGGAAAACAACTCCCAGGGTTTAAATGACACAATGCAAAGTCACCTGGTGACTATGACCATTTAATATAATACTGTTAAAAAATAAAGCATTGAAGTGCTTCACTTTCTTAATAATTATGTAACACAATGGCAGCCAATCATACATGTGTTGGCTGTTCTGTCAAAAAAGACAAATCACCTTTTATATTTGAAAACCTTCCCTTCATCTGATTTCTCCCACAAAAACATAATAGTGGCATGCACTGGTAGCACAATTTCTGTCAGGACAACTCACGTATTCAAATAAAATGTTTTAATGAATGAATTTGCTGCATAATTATTTTGGTTTGTCGCTGAATGGATCTGCTTTAGGTACTACTCTGGAGCACGGGCATCTCTCTTCTAAACAGGAGATGACCAGAAACCCCCAGTACTAAAGCAGATCCAAACAACAGGTGGAAGCTGGAGTGATGAAGGGTGATCGTGGACAAATGAGCAGCAAAGAGAGGCCTGATTCTTGGTTCAAAAGGGGGCACTCCATTTGAGGTGTGTGCATGTGGTTGCTAACCGACCAGAAAGAGTTTCCCAACAGAACTACGTTCACGACGCTCATGTATATTAGGGTGAATACAGGCATGGCTGTTCTGTCCAGTTCTGTCCCACATATAGCCTACACACCTTCAAGCCGTATTCTACTTTGAGAATTGGGCAGCTTAGAATGGAGGCAGTCAGTCCGGGAGGGACCATAAGCACTTTGGTTATTATCTGGTGTGTAGAGGAAGGCACAGGCTCCGCGTCCTCTTTGAGGATTTGATTTATATGGCGCCGTCTTTTGTTCCAGGCGAAGAAGATCTGCTTTTGGTACAGAGAAAACCTGGGCACGACAGTGCGCGAAGAGTCGTTCCTGATTTCTGCCGTGATTCTTATGCTTTCACCTAGAGAGGAATGGAAAGAACAGAGAGATCGAAGGTCATATTGCCGATAAGATCGGACTGGGCGCGTTGCAATGATCGAACAATAAACACAACCGTGAAGGGTGTGAAAACAATTATACCTTTAAAAATGTAATCCTGAAACATTTTGGATAGATGTTATCAAAGTGTCTGATTAACTGTTTTTGGGAATAGACTGAGTTTTCTCAACATTGGCTTCTCAACTCCTACACAACTGCTTTGTTCTCTTTATTATTAAATTTGCTTTTCTTTTGCAGGTAAATAGGTAAAAATATCAGATCTTTTCAAAATTGAATAATATAGAAAACGTTTATGTATGGTATACAATTCACTATATGTTTATTAAAAAGTTTGAGCTGCAATAAGATACATTAAAATCATAATGTAAGATCAGGTGTCAACACACTTAGTCCATACCTTGCATGTAATCACTCTTTTCAGTGCTAATTCTCATGAAGACAGTTCCTTTGGTGAACAGACTCATCCTCTTTTCTATTGTGCCAGACTGTGGTGACTGCATTAAAAGAGACACAGCAGAATGTATGCTCCTGCACATCCATTTTTGTTAAGGTGGGACAAAAACATATTGAGGCAAAGGTAATATTACATCAGAAATAGCTTAGCTGTGCAGTGTACATGCCATGAGGAAAGAATGAAGGTTTGACAGTGAAACATACTGTAACCATGCCCAGTGTAACACTATGACCAGTGTCTTCTGAAAACTGAAATACCAGGTTTTTTGCTTACCCAGGACTGGAGATTGACTTGTCTACTGAAATAAATGTGAACTCAGTCTTGGTTTTCATCGCCATCTGCATTGATCTGCTCAACCTTGATTCAAGTGTGTATATATTTTTGCCAAAAGCACCTTTGAAGGATCCTGGCATATTTCTGTGAGAAGAAATGGAAGTAAAAATGATATGCATAATAATTATACATAATACATATGAACACCTATTAAACACACAAAAATGTATTACATGTTCAAAAATAACTAGTCAGTTGATGGAATACCTGAGTATTATAAATGCCGTAAAACCCATAGTGAGACAGAAAGTGTGTGTTGATCCAAAATATTTAATTCCTAAATTCACTCGCAGTGAAGCCTACCGTTTGGGAATCTGGAAAGTGAATGGGTACTCGTGGATTCCTGCAGCCACAACATTGATGTCTGTATAAAAAATAAATCAATAAATAAAATGTGTTTGAAACATGTTTCTCTGCATATTTATTGACAACACAATGAGCTGATATACTATAGCGGGTGAACAATTAGAAATATACTATGAATTCCACTGTTAGACCTTTCCTGCAGAGATAGAACAGTGCCTCACCATATTTTCTTCTAAAGTTAAACTATTTAAATATGTTTAAAAAAACAATAATTCTTACCTTTGCCAATGTGTTCACGCATGATGTATTGCTCCAATTTGAAGTATTTTATAATAGCCCTTGGTGCAGTATTACCTTCCTGCCAGCTAACCACAGTTTTCCCCTTTGCTTTAATTACTAGAGATTTGATTGTGACTTCCTTTGTAATTTCCAAAATGATTCTTCCTGAGATGAGGTCCCCACTGGAGAAGGTGTTGCTCTCGTTGATGTGGTCGTAATTTATCAACACTTTTTTAACGGAGTTTGTCATCTTTTCCCAGAACGATGATAGAATAGTATGATCAATGTTTCTAGGCAAATTCAAGCGACAGTTGAATTACTCATCCACCCACCTGACTCTCATAGCATGAACCATTTGACGCCTGTTGCTGCATTACCTTCATTATTGCTTCGCATATTTCCTGTATCTAGGAGTCAGGTGATTGTAACCAAAATTATAACCAAAGTGACTTGATATGCTGGGCATGCGCACATGTGATAATCTATTGAGAGTGAAGTGCAAGATGGGTGTTTGAATTCTTTGGATTGCTGTAATTGCATTTAATTACCTATGTCTTGTGATTTATAAGATGCAGTAGATTATAAAAATAAAAGGTGTAACAGTTATTGCTGATTGTACAAGGCTGGCATCTTCCCTGTTGAGTCAGGAAAACTTTATGATTGTGTTATGACCCACCCCTGGTGAGTGGCAACATAAAGCACGAAAACCACATATTTGCAAAAGAGATTAATTTATTAACAAAAAGAAATAGTTACACTCAACAAAAGGAACAGCAGAAAGACGGGCAGTGTGGACCCCAGATGGTTGCAGAATGAGCTCTCTCTTAGCATCACAGGTCTCCTTATAAAAGGAAAAGGAAACGCAACACCAGACACATGCCACGAGTGGCACAATTAGAGGGCCATTATATTGAATGGACTCGCCTGAAAATTCACTGGTAACCAACTCACTGACTCACAGCTCCACCTCCCAACAACCGTGCCACCTAGGGAATTGGAAGCAGGAGCGAGAAAGAAACAAGGGAGAGAGAGACCAGCAGACTAACTTCCCTTGTGACAGCCTACAGCTACTGCCATTGGCAACAATGGGCAAGGCAGCCCAGCATACCAACACAGCTAAACAAACAATAATACAGAGCAGGCGTTCAGATATCTTGTCACATACAAGATACACACATGAGGATGTGCCGAGTGTGTACGGCAGCAGCGGGCTCTGCTTGTACGCAGCGAAAGGTTTACGTCTTTCACCACAGCCTCCGTGATCAGGAGTAGCAAGACGAGCGCCACGCTCAGTCACACAAAGCCCCGCCCCACACAGAAAGCCCCAGTCACATTAAATCCCATAAAAGCCCCGGAGGCGCACAAAGACTCCCTCCTCGAGCTAGGTGGAACGGGTGGAGTCGAGGTGAAGTACATTCAGCAAGTACATTACATCTCAATAACAGTCAAGACAACTACACATGGAAAGTGTATTGTCAATGTTTGCAATGCTAGAACTAAGTAAGTTTTTCTTCAAACAAGCATACAGGCACAGAACCCTAAAAGGCACAGAACTCTGGCTAAATGTTTAAATTTGCAACTCACGATGTGATTCATTTCAAAACTAAGAAATTTTATTGAAAATTGATTCATTGAACCCAAATAACATTCCAAGCTACAAAATGAATGCTTGTGTCTTTATGGCCAAATTGACAGAAAATTGTTCATAGCATAACCACATCTATGCTGAACAGTAATTCCAAATGTGATCTTATGCTGCGTGAATTTTTTATATGTTGTGACAAGTGCAACTAAATTAACTTTTTGTGTGTTGGCATTGATCTGTGTATGGCAATGTTATAGTAAAAAGCCTAAATATAAACAAATTTCAGTGCCACTAAATATACTTAAAGCAAAATTGAACTTTGGTAGAACTTTGGATTGTGTAGTTACCTGGTCACAAAGAAATGATTAATGCAGACACGATTGTCTGCCCAACGGAGTGGCTTTTTGTATTGACAGAATCCGCTTTGCGTTCGTATATATGCTAGAAGTGTCATTTTGAGACCGTTTTAGCTGTGCTATAGAAGTGAATGGCGCGCAACAAATACTCTATTCTGGATTATGACCCCAGGTGAGCACAGAACAACTAATGAACATATTTCACTGCCATTTGGACCAGGTAACTAGGCCTACACAACCCAAAGTTATACCAAAGTTCAATTTTGCTTTAAATTTAACAGTTTTTTCCCCGATTTGGACCTATGTTTAAGAACTATTTCCAACATGCTGATCGGTAATAATAATGTCACATCTTTCGTTTTTGAGATTTGGGGTGCGTCAAATTGACCCCAAAAGTTTAAACTGACACAAAATGATTGTAATAAAAAAAACTTTTGACACTTTCTGTGTCACCTTTTGTGACTAGCCTTTTATACCTATGGATAAAAAATCTGTGATGAAATATCTCATTTTAGAACCTGAGAAGTGAAAGTTTGTGAAGTTTAAAACCTACATGAAAAGTGCCACCAGAATTACCCACAAAAATAATCATAGCAAAAAACTAAAAAAGGTTGTATATTTTTTTACATTTTATACAGCAACCCCACAAATGGCTCCACACAACACCTTTGTATACGAAGTTGGCACCGGACTTTTGAAAACATAGCATTATGCTTATTGTGCATTTACTATTTAATCCCAACAAATTAGGAAAAATATATAGTGTTGAGATGAAAAAAGAAGGTTTTTAAGAGATGTCAAACACTGAATCAAATTGACCCAGAAGATAATATGAGGGTTATGTGAGTACTGTATATCCATACAGGTCGGGCACCCCGTCGCATCTTCATGTTTATAAATTGGCCTACATAAATCAGGAATCTTTGTATCGTTTTCCCGATTATAAAAGTGGGGAAGAGGTACGCACACACCCTTATAGGCATAGTCAATTTAAATTCAAGAAATAAATGAATTGTCTTCTTTGATTCAACACCATATTAATGAATTTGGTCAAAAAATGCTTTTAGAGTCATTTTTTATTTTTTTTAAATGAGATGAAAAAGTAACAGCATGAAACCCCATAATCTCAAATAGCAAGTGGTTCAATAAAATGTGGTAACCTGACGGTGCACGCCAGGCATTCTATGTTTTTATGATAAAAAGTCCTCCCCCTCCAAACACTTATCACATGACAGACTAAATGTAAGCGTAACACTAAATGTTGACCCATAACACCAGAAATAATGTAAATTCAAATAATATAAATGTAATACACTCAAGAGCAGTCACACAAACAAGGGCGATACCTTAATTTCCTAGGAATACTTATTGGCAATTCCTTAAAGCAGAGCAGAGCAGATAGAGAAGTAGTCACATGTGGGGATTTGGAGATGGGTCATGAGTTTGGCACCCTACAGACTGCATGCACCAAATTATCTCCCCACACATTCGTTTTAACATGCGTTTAGTTCCTTTAAGTCTCTAATATATATGAACATTTTCTAATGAGCGTGCATTTTCTTGAATATAGTAATATGTTTTCTACCAATCGGCGACTGCGATACTTACACATTCACACTGGCAAAGGTGTTTATCCTAAACACTTTCAGTTCATTCTGTGACGACATTAATTTTGTTTGCAATCTATAAGGGCCATGCGAGCTGTACAAACCCTGATGTGTATGCTTTCAGGAAGTGTTCCAATTGAGTTTATAAGATATTTATACCAAATATTATAAGAGTTAAGAGTTCTCTCATCATCCCTCATGTTAGTAAATTCTGTTGAAAATAACCCTAAATTAACTTTTTCCTCCAAAATCAGGCAGGGATGGATAAATCCCAATTGTAGCCGGGGGCGGGGGTGCACTTGGGGCAGTCTGGGATAGAAAATCTACTGGGGCTGTCTGGGGTGGAGGTGCACTAGGGCCAGATTGGGACAAAAAATCTATTGGGGCTGTCTGGGGTGGAGGTGCACTAGGGGCATTCTGGGGTAGAAAGCCTCCCGGAGCAGTTTGCGCTGGAAGGGCTCCTGGGACAGTCGCAGGAATATATGATCCTGGGGCAGACTGGGGTGGAAAACCACCCGGGGCATTCAGAGCTGAATACTCTCCAGGAGCATTTGGAGGTGGAAACACTCCAGGGGCATTGGCAGGTGGATACCCTCCAGGCCCAGTTCCAGGCCCAGATGGGGGTGGATACCCTCCAGGGGCAGTTGGGGGTGGATACCCTCCAGGCCCAGATGGGGGTGCATACCCTCCAGGGGCAGTTGGGGGTGGATACCCTCCAGGGGCAGTTGGGGGTGGATACCCTCCAGGCCCAGATGGGGGTGGATACCCTTCAGGCCCAGATGGGGGTGGATACCCTCCAGGGGCAGTTGGGGGTGGATACCCTCCAGGGGCAGTTGGGGGTGGATACCCTCCAGGCCCAGATGGGGGTGGATACCCTCCTTCTTGGTTAGTGTTCCCAAATCCAGCCAATTGTCCTGGCTGGTGCATTGGGCTAAACCCTTTAGTTGCAGGAAGAATAATCAATGGAAATATGACCTCTGGGTCCGAAGCGTAGGGAACATCCAGATAGACCTGTAAAACAATCACTTGATATTAGTCATGATTGTACACTGTACATGTTTTATGATGCATATAAGAGTAAACCCACACTTTAGATGGTGTCGTATGCAAATTATAACCAGTGCTTTGCAGACAACCCAAATTAAGTGCTGTTTAAAATCAAAGAAAAGCCTCAGAAGTGTGATCATCCAATAATTATTTATTCTCCTGGTTAAACGGCTTAATATACAACATGCCCCAGGTTAGACACTTCGGCTGATTGCCATTGGTGATTGGATGATTGATGTCATAGGTTCTGTGGTTGCGTTAGCACCACATTGCTGCATACACAGTAAAGAAAGGTTATCTGATCAAAGCCTATCTGATCAAAACATCTTTCTTTATAATAACGCAAACATTTTCTTACAAGGGAATTTTGCACTTTTCAATTAGTGTAATTCAGTAAAAATATATACTCCTCATAAAAAAAAAAATGTGCCAAAATCCCCTGCAATATTCTTCTGTTGGTATTCACTCTCGTTTTGAGCTTCAAGTGCTGGCAGGTGTATGCCAGTCACAGGTGTGTGACTGTGACAGTGTAAAATGAATAAAGTGTAAAAATGGCCAATATGTGTTGTTTTTTCCTTATTACTGTGGGAGAGTGCAATCATCCAGTCCACCAAGCAACTCAAAACGAGAGTGAATACCAACAGAAGAATATTGCAGGGGATTTTGGCACATTTTTTTGGGCCGCTACCCACACGGTTAGCTGTGTTGCTCATTCCACGAATGCACGATCCTTACAAGTTGTACCTCGTTGTAAAGGTGACTAATCAGGCTTTCCAACGATATAAAATACAATACCAATTGGTATTATTAAAGGGGAGGAATAATCGACCGAAATAACGTTTCCGAACTTTTTTTGAGGAGTGTATATATATATTTTTTAAATCTCACCCTCAAACTACAAACTTGTGCTTTGTGAAACAGAATCTTAATGTCATTGAATTAACAATAATTTAGATTTTTGTACAAGCTATGTATAACAAGGCAAAAAGGAGAGACTCATAAAATGTTTTAAATGGAAAAAGTGAGAATTTTTCATACAATTTCCTTGAATTTTGTTCATTAAAAACAAGCATTTTCAAAGTGTTCGAGGACCACCCGGCCCTAATATTGTTTGTGCAAGGGCCTCTGAATCTAAGCTGTCTTGACTTTGAGAATATATATTTTATTTCCCCCCCCACTCAGTGGCTTTTAATGCTGTTACAGGTAAGTCAAAAAAATTCTAAACATCTAATGAAGTACACTGCTCAAAGAAATTAAGGGAACACTTAATCAACACAGTATAACACGAAGTCAATGAAACTTCTGGGATATCTATCTATCCAGTTAGGAAGCGTAAACGATTGTGAATCAATTTCACCTGCTTTGGTGCAAATTAATGTGACAACAGGTGGACAGGAGAGGCAACAGCAAGACAATCCCCAAAAAGTAAATGTTTTTTTTAGGTGGTGGCCACAGACCATTTCTCTCTCCTTATCCTTCCTGACTGATTTTTCTCTAGTTTTGCATTTTGCTAGTGCCCTTGTCACTACTGGTAGCATGAGGCAGTACCTGCAGCCCATTCAGGTTGCACATGTAGCCCAGCTCTTCCAGGATGGCACATCCATACGTGCCTACGCAAGGTTTGCTGTGTCTCCCAGCACAGTCTCAAGAGCTTGGAGGAGATACCGGGAGACGGGCCATTACACGAGGAGAGCTGGACAGGGCCGTAGAAGGGCAACAACCCAGCGGCTAGACCGGTATCTGCTCCTTTGTGCGAGGAGGAACAGGAGGAGCACTGCCAGAGCCCTACAAAATGACCTCCAGCGGGCTACTCGTGTGCATGTTTCTGACCAGACTGTCAGAAACAGACTCCATGAGGGTGGCATGAGGGCCCGACATCCTGTAGTGAGACCTGTGCTCACAGCCCAGCACTGTGCAGCTCGATTGGCATTTGCCAGAGAACACCAGAATTGGCAGGTTCGCCATTGGCGCCCCGTTCTCTTCACAGATGAGAGCAGGTTCACACTGAGCACATGTGACAGACGTGAAAGAGTCTGGAGACGCCGTGGCAAATGTTATGCTGCCTGCAACATCATCCAGCATGACCGGTTTGGCGGTGGGTCAGTGATGGTCTGGGGAGGCATATGGAGGGCCGCACAAACCTCCACATGCTAGCCAACGGTACCCTGACTCATGGGCGTAGGTTTGGTTTGAAATGTGCTGGGGACAAAGACGCATTCGGAAGTGCATTTTCAGAAGTGCTGGGTACAATGACGCATTTATTAGCCCGACCAAAGAGAAAGAAATTGTTGACGGGGGGGGGGGGAGGAATTGCTATCAAAAGGTTTCGCAGACCTTCGCTTGAGATTGTTGACGGGGGGGGTTCTGGAGGTTGGGTGCTGGGTGCTGTCATTTCAATACTGTTTATTACATTGTTCTTTTAGCGTATTTACCGCGACTGTTCGTTTGCGAAACCTGACACCTCAGACTGGTCTTAGCTCATTTGCATACCAACAGTAATTGGATGTTTACGGAGGGGGAAGGAGGGAGGGGCGATCTCTCACTGCAGAGTTTGTGAAGACACGCTGCACAGAGATGAGAGTTGATGGGAAGCTTATATTTAACTTGTGCTTTTTCCGGCAGATTTTTCACTTCTAAAAGTATGATTTGAGGGGGCAGGCCATCTGTTTGAGGGGGCCTGCCCCCTCTTGCCCCTGCGTATAGCCGGCCCCGACGCGCATTCATTTTTCCCCCCTTTCGCGCAAGTCATGTTAATTCATAAAAATGTATACAAAAATGTGATGACATCCGACACGTTTTATGATATAAATATTATATATCGATGCGGATAGAGATTTTTGTGGATCTGTTGGCATCTGTCGCTCAAGAATTATATGTGTTATGAACTTTTTTTTTTTTTTTACTAAATTGAGCTCGAGTTTTTTTTAAAAAAAGTGGTGGGTACAAAATGACTCATGACGAAAACTGGTGGGTACGTGTACCCACCGTCCCCCCCGTATTCTACGCGCCTGCCCTGACTGCTGTTAGGTTCCGGGATGAAATCCTCAGACCCATTGTCAGACCTTACGCTCGTGCAGGACAATGCCCAGGCTCATGTGGCCAGAGTGTGTAGGCAGTTCCTGGATGAAGAAGGCATTGATGCCATTGACTGGCCCTCCCGTTCCCCAGACCTGAATCCAATTGAGCACGTCTGGGACGTTATGTATCGGTGCATCCGCCGCCGCCAAGTAGCGCCACAGACTGTCCAGGAGCTCACTGATGCCCTGATCCAGGTCTGGGAGGAGATCCCCCAGGACACCATCCGCTGTCTCATCAGGAGCATGCCCAGACGTTGTCGGGAGTGCATACAGGCACGTGGGGGCCATACGCACTACTGAGCCACATTATGAGTTATCAGCCTGTAATCTCAATTTTTCACTTTGATTTTCGGTGTGATTTTGAATCCAGCCCTCAATGGGTTCATGATTTTGGTCTTGAAATGACCGTTCTTGCGTAATTTTTTTCTCGACGAATTACACAATGTAATCAATAAAGATTTTCAACTTGAATATTTTGTTCATCGAGATCCGTGATGTGTAATTTAAGTGTTCCCTTAATGTCTTTGAGCAGTGTATATGCAAACCAGAAGCTGCCTTTTATTAAAAGCGCCAAAGGTCCGCACCCCCGTACCTGCATATGGCATACATACCTTCAGTTGGTAATTGACTTTGATAATACGACAGTGAGTGATGGAGAGCAGCAGATCAGGAGGGATTTTAACTACAAAGGTTTTTGTCTCGTGTGATTTTGAAGGGATGGCTTCTCCCTCCTCTTTGAGGATCCGCTTGTTGAACTGCTTTTGATGGCCTCTGGCAAAGAAGCTCTGCTCCTGCTCCACAGAAAACTTGGGTACGAGGTCGCGCGAAGAGTCATTCTGGATGTCGGTTGTGATCGTTATTGCATCGCCTGTGGCGGAAAACCCAGAGAGCAAGCAATTCAGAGGTAACCTTTACCTGACAACACTGGTCGAGGTGCAACGTTACTATTTCAAGCACCAAGGAACAAAGCCTAAAATCGTGAAAATGTAGGTCTATGTATGATATCAAACTTTAGTGTGTTATTAAGCGTTCACCAAAGCTTGAATAAAAAATATATATATATAAACATTGAACAAAAAGTTCGGAAATTTGTGTTTGGTAGATTATTTCTCTGTTGTAACAATGCTTCTTGGCAATAAATTTTATACCGTTGGAAAGCCTGTTTATTTCCCTTTTAAATGGTGCCCCATTTGTAAGGAACATGCATTTGTGGGATGAGCAGCACAGCTGAGTATGTGGGTTGCGCCCATGAAAAATTTGCCAAATCTTCTCTGCCAATGCCAAACAGCTTATTCTGCTGTTGCTAGTGACTCTTGTTTGGTGGAGCCTCAGTAGCGTGTGGAAGAACCATACACAGCCACAACAGCCTGGCACCTCCTCCTCATGCTGGTCACCAGCGTGGTCACACACTGCTGTGGGATGGCATTCCACTCCTCAACCAGGATTTGTCGCAAGTCAGCCAACGTGGTTGTGTTGGTCACTCTACCACGAACAGCACGCCCAAGCTGATCCCACAAGTGTTCAATTGGGTTGAGGTCAGGACTGTTGGCAGGCCATTCCATTCTCTCTACTCCCAAATTCTGGAGGTAGTCTCTGATAAACCCCGCTCTGTGGGGGCGAGCGCTGTCATCTTGGAGGATGGAGTTCGGTCCCAGACTGTGGAGATCTCAGTGCAGAGAGATATCGAGATGAGATTCTGCAACCAGTGGCAATCCCATATCTCCACAGTCTGGGACCGAACTTCATTTAAAAGGGAAATAAACAGGCTTTCCAACGGTATAAAATTTATTGCCAAGAAGCATTGTTACAACAGAGAAATAATCTACCAAACACAAATTTCCGAACTTTTTGTTCGATGTTTATATGATAAAAAAAGCTTCAGTTCTGTGTGTTAAAAAAATATCAACTGCGCTGTACCCAGCCCCGCAAGTGCAGTGATGAGAAGGCATGTGACATTATTAGCTAACGTTAGTGCTGCACACCCAACATTAGCCAAGATACGCGTAACGTTACTGAAAGTAGTAAATCCACAGGGCTAACTAACACACTGGCCATGTTCAAATAAGGCATTAATGCGGGAACACATTAGTTTTGACAAATGCTGGTGGGAGGGACAAGCGACATCAGCCTTGTGATTGGTTTGGGATTAGTGACGTCACTATTTCCAAGCAAAGTACCGCCCAACTTCAATCCAAAAACGAGGGTAAAAGTATCCAGTATCTCTGGAATTCAGAAATGTATTATTTCCAATACAAGTATATGCATATTGTATGTCCACAAGACCCAAATATATATATACAGTGAGCACCATAATTCATTGGACAGTGACACATTTTTTGTTATTTTGGTTCTGTACTCTAGCACTTTGAGTTTGAAAAGATACAATGACAATGACGTTGAAGTACAGACTGTCAGCTTTAATTTGAGGGTATCTTCATCCATATCGGATGAACCGTTTAGAAATTACAGAACCTTTTGTACATGGAGTGACATAGAGTGATGGTTTGAGGCTCATTTGATACCTCAGACCCTTGATGACTTAGAGCCATTTTACCAACCATGTATTCCATACTGTTCCAGCATAATTTACAGAATCTAGTCCCACCCCCTAATTCCCATAGAGATCCATTCAAATGAAGAGAAGTTATAGTATCGATTGTAAGAGTACCAGGAAATAAGATATCAAGTCTTTTGATGTTGTTGGGTCACAGACATCAGGAAGTCACGGCATGCAAAGGATATGCCACCAAATATTAAATATGATTACTTTATCCTACATTATATTAAACTGTCCAATATTTTTTCATGCACAAAAATGGGGGGACTATGTACAAAAGGTTATATCATTTCTAAACGGTTCATCCGATATGGATGAACATACCCTCAAATTAAAGCTGACAGTCTGCTCTTTAACCTCAGTGTCATTGTATCCTTTCAAACTCAAAGTGCTAGAGTACAGAACCAAAATAACAACTGATCATTTTGCAGTGGTCTCTTAATTTTTTCCAGAGCTGTATATATTTGGGTCTTATGGACATACAATATGCATATACTTGTATTAGAAATAATTAATTTCTGAATTATATTACAGTTTATGTCTTTCTTTCTAGTTTGATGGTGTTATTAAACTTATTTTTATCTTAACAAGAGTTCTCTGGGTCTTACTCTGGATCAGTTAGCACCATCATATAAAATTAAATATCATGAAAAGGTCTGGTATCACAGCTTACCTTGCATGTAACCCTTTCTGTCTATACTAATTTTCATATCGGTGCTTCCTTTGGTGAACAGCTTCATCTTCTTACTCTCTGTGCCATACTGTGGTACCTGCAGGAAATGAGTGAATGCCACACTGTCAGAGTTGATGCAACACTGAACATTTTGCGATGTAAAATCTAGGAAACAAGCATGCACAGTATGTCAGGTTTGTCATGTTCCTGCACTGAGATATTGCTATAGTACATAGTCATGTACATAGTCAGTTCATTTTACTGCTTCAAATTGTCACATGCATACCATGTACACAGGATTGTTCATGTCACTCCTGGAAACAAAGTTGATCACAGCCACGTCTTTCTTATCCACACGCATTGACCTGTCGATTTTAGCCTGAACCGTGTAGATCACTTTGCCGTGGATCCCTTTAAAGGACGATGGCATTTTTCTGAAAGGGGAAACGGGCACTGGTCAGAATGATGCACGTTGCCTCAGTAAAATGCACTTTTCCCATCTCAAATTTCCTTTCGCTACAGAATTCCTCATTCCTGCATGCTCTTACCCATCAGGAATCCGTAAACTGAATGGATACACATGTTTTCCTGCTGGAATTGCTTTGCCATCTAGAAAAAAAAAAGTTTAAAAGGTAAAATATTTTTACAACAGAGACAGCAAAAAAGTGATTAATAGACAAGAAATATAAAAATATAGTTGGTTTACTGCCAAAAAAACTAAATTATCAGAAGTTGATGATACTGTAAACATATTTAGGTCACTTTTAAATGTCCAGCAGCACTTACAAGTTTCTCCACATTGATCCACCAACTTGTCCTTCTGATCTCCTGCAGAAATAAACCAGTATATAAATATTTATAATTAGTAATACACCTGATAATGTAATCACCATGATAGTGCAACACAATGCCCACAATACTGATCACTGTTGAAATTTCAGAGTAGAAGCTGAACTCATGCTCTGCATTTTTACTAAGAGGAAGTATTTGAAGGGACTTCCTTTGCCACAAAATGGTTTAGGCAAAATAGAGAATGACTTGGTTGCAAGAAAGCTATGGAAAAAAAATAATTCTTCGTTGGCCAGTTGCTGACCACTGGAGCAAGTCATGCAGGTGAGCTTGAATATTAAAACTCATATCGGTGCCAGGTAGCTCTACAACATTATGTTCTAACAAAGTTCAGTATGCCTTTAACATTTTTCTTCCACTAGAGCTTTTATTTTGATAGTTGTTGTATTTTACATACATTTTTATTTTGATACCCGTTCTACGGGATGCCCGTTTAGTGCTATGCAATATTCAGACTGGTCTCACAAGTTATGAATAGCCAGATTCCTCAATGGAGCACCATTAATTGGAGTTAATTATAATCTCAACAACAAAAACATTTCTACGTACAAAAATGCCAAGTTACTCACACACAGCCTACAAAGCATTCTCTGTAAGGCCTGCCCTTAAAAGTACTGAAATCAAAACGAGGCCAAGTTACAACAAACAATATTGGCTATCGTACCTCATACTAATACATTAATGAAACTAGCTCTATTCCAAAGCAATGCTACCCAGTCTTTCCTAAATGATTTCATGAAACATGGCCCTGTGTTTTTTCATTGGATTGGAAAATTTTTCCGGCACTGTAACGTTCCCTGCGGTAAATCTTTTGGTGGTAGCAAGTACCAGACCGTGTTAACTTACTCACCTTTGTTGACGTATGATTTAAGCAGAAATATTGTTCCATTTCTTAGCCTTTACAGTAATAAAAAAGAACATTCTTATGAAAAGCGTAACATGTGCACATCATTTTTGTCGAAAATAAGTTTAATGGTAGGGAACTGGCGGGACTCAAACACAGGTCTCCAGTGTGAAAGTCCGTTGCTGTAACCACTAAGCTAATGACGCTTTCACATTTTGTGGGCCAGTTAGGCAGCCTCTTAAGCACTTAGCCTGTGTATCTGTGCCATATCCTGTCATTCAGGCAGGAAACAGCTTTGAGGAATGCGTTTCCTTCACGGTTTCCCTCGCCCACCCCTCCCTTCCACAAGCTTTCCCAGTTCCAGCATGGTCAGACTAGCCATGTCCACCCCCATCCCCACAGCCAGCCTGCCCCCTATTCGCAAATCGTGAATACCATAAAAATAAACAATCCAATGCACTCCACTTATACATGGCTTTTTAAAAACAAATAACTAAACAAACTTTCGGGTAAAATTTATTCGCTAATGGTGTTAACAACATCAGCTAAGTGATTGACAGGAGCGGAGTTCGGTTGCCTAGTAACAGCAAAAAAGACACCTAAAACGCCTTTTTCAGAGTAGGCTTCATAAAATCAAGTCAGTTAGTGCGCTTCGCGTTTTCAAGCCTACAAAGCGTGTCTGTTGTGATCGCAGCCTTAGACTACCTCTTAACCCCTTAGTGCAGTTACCAAATTTGGTCAATTCTCACCAATAGAGTACTCAAATGAGTACGTCAGACGTGGGCAGAGTCTGGTTTCTGAAGTAAATTCCCTATGATGGATAGAACGGGCTTTGGAGATTATCGACTATTTCTTGAAATCTGATTTATAGAATGAACCGAAACGTTCCTGGATTAGCCTGTGTGGTATAAGAATATAGACCATATATCGCATGTTCCACTTTAACGGACTACATATCCAGTACTGCAACACACAGGTGGTTCTCGACCAATAAGATATCATCAGACATTTTTGGCGGAATGGCAGTACTGCCGCTGAAGACCGGCTAATGTTAGCTTGCTAAATTGGGAAGCCTGCCCGACAAGGTCAGAAACTACGCTGCGGTTAACCACATAAAGCAATTATAACTTTTAGTTCTTCAAGCTAGCTAGCTAACGTTAGAAAAAAGTGTTTAAAAACGGTTGCTGTGTGCTACTGCTGGCTAACGTTATATGACAACGTTTGGAGACACTGCTACACTACGGTTGCTCGTCCGGAGGGAATTATGGGTCATCAAGTTTTTAAACAGTGCCAGTGCTGGTATATTCACAAAAAAATACTAAAACATGAAATATACTCAAAGCTGGTCCAGAAAAACTACCTATTTTGCAGACCGGCGTTATATTGAACAATCCAGGAAATTGACGGTAAGACATCATCACTAAAAATGGTTTAAAAGTCAGTTTTAGTTAATGTCTATGCTCTAAATGAATGGGGAATATACTTCAGAAACCAGTGTGACGAAGTCACTTGAGTACTTGAGTAAGGCTTTATAACTCCAGGTGTGAGCATCACAGAACCTTGGAAAATGGCTTAAATGAAAGAATACTGTCTTCCCATTTACAATACTAACTTAGATTAGTTTATTGTCATACTTTAGGTCAAAGTAAAGTGCCTTGTCCAAAATGCAAAAAGTAAAACTATACATTTCCTGGATCATACTAATGCTCTTCTGACTGAAGGGAAACAAATCCACACAGCAATGTTCAAGCATCTAGTGGAAAGCCTTCCCAGGTGAGTGGAGGCTGTTATAGCAGCAAAGGGGGGTCCAGCTCCATATTAATGCCCACGATTTTGGAATGAGATGTTGGATGAGCAGGTGTCCATATACTTTTGGCCATGTAGTGTATATATGGGTCCAAAAACCTATCCAAAACCTGTCATAAAATAAATAAAATACTTTACACAATGTGTACCGTAAATTCCGGACTATTGAGCGCACCTGAATAAAAGCCGCACCAACGAAATTTAGAAGAAAAAAAAATTTGTACATACATAGGCCGCACTTGTCTATAAGCCGCAGGTGTCCACGTTGTAACATGAGATATTTACGTACACAGAAAGATGATACACAGTAGGGATGTGCGCGTTTAGTCGACTAGACGATGAAATGTTGCTACCCTCGCTAGTCGGCACCAGAAATACTAGTCGGTTAAACTTATTATTTTATTAATGTACACATTTAAATTACATATTGACATAATTTGCACTGAAATGTCATGTTTTCCTGGTTAAATGTTGCTTTATAAAAAAAACGAGCATCCGTTACTAATGTTAACAACGCAGGATTTAAAAAAAACAAAAACATTTTTAAACGAAGGAAAAAAACAAAACGCGTTAGCCTGTTCGCCCTGCAAGTTAAACCAGCGAGGTGGAAAAAGTAAGTAGCCCTATCGCATTGTTGAATAGCCCAATAAAACGAATCTAATGTCACGTCGATCAGTAGGCCTACGTAATTGTTATTTTTTTGTGGGCCTATTATTGGTAGTTTTTCTGATGACCGATTATTATTTTTTACTGTATTTGCTATGCGATCGCGTTCACCCAATGAAAATACCGTTGTAATAATCAGGCACGTTTCCTAAAAACGTTTTGCAGCTATTTCCTTCTTCGACAGCCAGATCGATTGCCTTTAACTTAAAAGCTGCATCATATGCATTTCTTCGTGTGTTTTCCATGATGAGGGTGTGTGCATGATGCGCAAAACGGCTGTTCAAAACACAATCAAACTAGCGTCTTCCTCTGCGCATTATCACTTCCACCTGTCTGTCTCGCTCTTGCGCTTCCTGCTAGAGTGCCCCCCTGGAGGCCGTTAGTCCGTAAAAATCTATACATTAGCCGCATCGTTGTATAGGCCGCAGGGTTCAAAGCGTGTGAAAAAAGTAGCGGCTTATAGTCCGGAAAGTACGGTACTAGTGTTATAAAGGAGTGTGTATTTCTCAAATGGATTGTCCAAGACAATAAATGACCACTGAATCTTGAAATGGATATCTCTATGCCTAAAACCAATGGTAGGATTGTATATTAATTTCATACTTAGTAGCAGATATTGATAGTAGAATGGCGTGGTATAATTACACAATAATTTAACTTTTTTAAATTTTGCTATTGAGTAAGGATGGCTTTTCAAGGCTGTATTGGCATACGTTTGGGCTATTGTTGGTTTTATCTTGTTGCTATAACGGAATACAAATTATTGGTGATGAATTTTTTTTAAATGAACTCACAGATAGACACTATTGTCCACTGTGTCACACATGGGTCGGTATAGTTTCAGGTGAGACTGGGTGGGGGGGTTGCTTGTTAAATGGACTAGCTGCATGACAATAGTGGCACGTCGTAATCAGTAAAGTTGTCATGAATCGTATACTAATCAAGATAGAACACAGAGTTTGTCGTTTCCACTCATAGTTATCTAAAAAAGAGATAACTAATGTGCGATTGTTTAATAAGGGTGGTACTAATTCTGAATAATCCCAACATTTTCTCTGAGTTGCACGTTAGCATTGTGTTTTCTCCTCATCACGTTAAAGAATGTCATTAATTTAAGACAGCACTCGATTTATTCAAAACGACTTAAACATTAGAAAGCATACATTTAAAGAGGAAAACCTCTTAAATTGCTGGAACCAGCGTTGAGCGCAATGCTTTCAAGCTAGAAAAACGAATTTACCCAAGTATGTGCTGTTCATTGATCACTTCGCATGACATAGGCCAGCGGTTCTCAAACTGTGGTCCGCGGACCACCAGTACTGCAGGTGGTCCGTAGGAAAAAAAAATGAATGAACGTGAATGTGTTTACTCACTATTTTGCAATAGAGGCCTGTCACATCGAACTAGAACTGTCGTTACCAATGGTTACAGGGACGCGCCGTCAGTTTGGAGGACCAACCCTAACAGAGACGCTTAACGTTACCACTGAACTAGTAGTGTTCGCTACTCCATGAAAAGAGTTTCATGATAACGCTACGATGATTGCTGTCCTACAATGACTAACTTCTGCACTGCGTACTGATGTGCGAATAAAACTGGGGAAAGGCGAAAATGTCCTTTTACATGATAATCTGAGTACTCACCATAGTAGCTAAACCACCAGGCAGGGTGAACGAACTAAATTTTACGACCGAAAGAAGAGACTGGTGGTTGAAAGCAGGAGTGAGCTGGATTTAGACAGCATGGCTCGGATCATTAGCATAGGCTCGGATCATTAATGGTAAATTACGTTTTATGAACAAATTATAAAGTTAGCCAGTTAATATATACATAACTAGCTGGCCTAACATTATCTTAATGTTAGAAAGTTAAAAGTGAATTAATCGCTTGGTTTAGCTAACGTTAGTAGCTATATCATTTGTGTGATCGACTGCTACGCCTGCGAAACATTAATGTTAACCTAATGCGATACGTCAAGCATATTGTGAACATCAAAACAGTGTTCATTTGAACTATTATTACATTGCTAGGGGTGCTACGTTGTACGATGTCTCACAAATAGATTGGATAAACTGTAAACATTACCTGTGCTGGCCAGGCAGGGTGTGAGCAATATGAGAATCCAAAAAGAAAATGTAACGTTACGATATTAAGCACCAAATAACAATGTATTTGAAAGTAATAATGAAAGTAACGGTAAATTTACTTTATGTGTTGAACTGATTTGCCTTTTATGGTGTCTACAACTGAAGTTCCCTATCGGGAAAAAAAGTTATTATATTCTATCCATCGAGCTAAAATGTTTTATTGCTGAAGTAGGCTACTGTAGGCTACCGTTAATACTTTAACATGTAACGTATCACTTTGCTCCCATATTAACTGCACAAGCACTTTACTTACCAAGGTGGTATACTACGAAGCAGGATTACTGAGTTAGATAACTCAATAAAACTTTTTACTTCAGTCCATGCACGTTCCAGATTTGGGAGGGTTCCGGGGTTTACTCTGTAATTAATCTTACTTCGTACGTATACCCCCCCAATACTCCTTATATTTGTTTATGTTGGTATTATTAGAATAGAATATAATAACTTTTATTACAACTTCAGTTGTAGCCCCAGCAACAACAAAAAAGACAGACAGTGGGACCCACAAACAAACATATCAAATAAAGACATCCAACAGAATCATTACATCAATAAAGTGAATGAAAGTGCAATACAGCCATGATTAAAAATAGCCCCCGCTGTCCCGAGTCACCAAGCAGTCCAACGCACAAACTCCACATCCACGAATTTCCTCCATACATGCAGTGCCGCGGTCTCTGTACACCGCCAAAATTGTTTTGTTATGTTGTGCACTGTATATTTTGTATATTGCTGAGCTCCCTGTAAGCATTGCGCAAAGCAAATTCCGATGATGGCAATAAAGGGAAATTAAGCAACCTCCAGATTAAATGTAATCGCCTATTAGTTTGGTTTGGGGGGTGCAATCACCTTAGACTTTACAGCCGTGGGTTTGTAACAATATATGTACTTATTTTTGCGGTTTGCATATGAGGTGGTCCGCGAAAATCCTTGATAATAAAAAGTGGTCCGCATAAACAAAAAGTTTGAGAACCCCTGACATAGGCTATTAACGCATTTTGCATCAGCACAAATGTGAATATAGTAAAATGCTGCACACGTTTATTTACCTATTCGTCTTGGTTATTGAGAAATGCAATTGGTAGGCTACCTGGCAAATTATAGCCTACTGAAAAATATTGAGAGATGAGTAGCCTAATAGGCTACGTTTAAAAGCAAGATTAAATACAGAGAACCTGGTAGGCTTAAATCCCACAGTACGCTCCTCTGTTGCTGCATAATGCAATTTGCTAAATTATGAAATACAAAATAGCAAACTACTAGATTAACCTGTTTTTATTAGCCTATACACCATCTTTTCCATTCTGTATGTGCTTTTAATGTATAATACCGCGATAAACATTAACATGATTATCACTGAACAGGACATTTGATGTGGATTGTGGGTAATATGAGATTGCAGAGTCTGCTCTTTTGCAGACTCAATCCCTCGAGAAAAGTTGAGGGTGGAGGGGCTATGTCACAAACTTCACTAGGCTTTCTAACGGATTGGACTCACACTTAAAATGGAGACAGAGGGTACATCTTGGTCTCAAAAGGGATTTCCCCAAGTGAAGTTTGCAAGTGAAGTTTACGAGGGTGTAGCAAAAACTGGATTAGGACGCAGCCTTCTCGAGACTTCTCAGATTTGAACGAAGACAAGTATGGTACTTACTGTACTTTTCTGCATGCTGCCACCTGCTGCACTGGAGTGGGTATAGCAGGGCTTTACTGGCAACACGGCTCTACTGAAGCATCCTGAGCAGGCCGATTCTAATTATTCAACATTTAATTGTATATACAATGGGGGAAATAAGTATTGGACACATCAACAATTTTATTATCAAACATATTTCCAATGTAGCTATTCACATGAGATTTTGACCAGACATTGGTATTAACTCAATAAAACTACACAGCTAAAAAAATTGTAACATTCCAATTCTTTAAAAAAGTTATGTGCAATAAAGTGAAATGACACAGGAAAAAAGTATTGAACACGCTAAATTAAATGTGGTAGAAAAGCCATATTTTTTTATATTTGGTTGCATATCCTTTGCATGCTTTGACTTTATGATGTCTGTGACCCAACAACATCAAAAGGCTCTTGATATCTTATTTGCTGATACTCTTACAAGCGATACTATAACAGCTCTGCATTTGAATGGATCTCTATGGGAATTGGGGGGTGAGACAAGATTTAACTGTAAATTACACTGGAACAGTATAGAACACATGGTTGGCTAAGTGGCTCTAAGTCATCAAGGGTCTGATGTATTAAACAAGCCTTTAACCATCACTCTGCTGCCAGAAATACAGTAGATATGGATGGATAACTTGAAGGGTTTCTTCTCCTGACTTATTTTTCCATAGAGTTCAATAGGAAAATCTGTCAGGAGAAACAACCCTTAAAGTGATCCTTCCATATCTACTGTATTTCTGGCAGCAGAGTGATGGTTAAAGGCTTGTTTAATACATCAGACCCTTGATGACTTAGAGCCACTTAGCCAACCTTGTGTTCTATATTGTTCCAGTGTAATTTACAGCTAAATCTTGTCCCACCCCCCAATTCCCATAGAGATCCATTCAAATGCAGAGCTGTTATACTATCGCTTGTAAGAGTACCAGCAAATAAAATATCAAGAGCCTTTTGATGTTGTTGGGTCACAGACATCATAAAGTCATGGCATGCAAAGGACATGCAACCAAATATAAAAAATATGGCTTTTCTACCACATTTAATTTAGCGTGTTCAATACTTTTTTCCTGTGTCATTTCACTTTATTGCACATAACTTTTTTAAAGAATTGGAACGTTACAATTTTTTTAGCTGTGTAGTTTTATTGAGTTAATACCAATGTCTGGTCAAAATATCATGTGAATAGCTACATTGGAAATATGTTTGATAATAAAATTGTTGACGTGTCCAATACTTATTTCCCCCATTGTAATATATATATATAAAAGCAAAATACTGGAAAAACCTGGGAAATACGGGAAGGTTTACAGGTATGCTCAGCCTGTCTCTGCCTACTACACAATTTTGAAAAATACTTTGTGGGGTAAGCGAGGGAGAGGAGCTGTGCCCATCGTCATTTGCATAAATGTATGCCCATCGTCATTTGCATAAATTAACGTACATTGTACAAATTATTTCATATAACTCAGATCAAACTGTCAAACTAGACGTTGCACATCAAATATGAATCAAGATTCAGCAACTGCATGGCCTATTTCTCACCTCAAATATCTTCAGAAACATATTTTAATGGACTATTTAGGTGGAATAAGAGAGTTTATGAACAGGACGCCACGTTGTTCTGGTTTATAAACTAAAGTAACGATCAGGTGCCGACTGTTTCTGTTGAGGGCAACAACAATTATCCATATGATGTGGAGGTACCTCCAAAGAGGTACTCTGACATCACGATTGGGATGGGGGCAGTGTGGGGAGCAGAAGGTAAATTTCAACCGTTAGGGGCAGCACAAAGACACTTTTCTACCAGTTTCTTATGATATACAATATTATTTCAGAATTGTTGAAATAACGGAATGCATGAATAAGTTTCATTATAAGGTAGACATACAAACATGTTTACAGCGGGGAAAAAGTGATTTAGGGTGTACTTTAATGGGAAAGTATATTTTAATAAACTGTCCAATCAAGGCAGTCTTCACTGCAAATAAACGTTTGCAGGTTCCTGGAACCCTAAGCTGTGTCAGAAATGGCTCCCTATTCGTTATATAGTGCAATATGGTGATGGAAAATGATGATTCATAAATGTCCAAAATCTCAATTTACCACTCCCTATAGTGTCATATTGAGTGTTTCCGATGTAGGGAATAGCGAATGAGTGAACGAGGGATCGATTTTGGACAGCGCTAGGCTGTGTCCGAATACGACCGCTGTTCCCTCTCCACTGTCCACTCAGACCCCTGTCTTCTGTGTGCGAAAGAAATCCCGCAAAACTCTTTCCAAACTAGTGAGGAAGTAGTTCATAATATTTATTTTTATTTTTTTATTTTTTTATTGAGAATATCAATCAGTTAATTGTCGGATGAGTGCACCGTTCTGCAGATGATTGTGCTCCTGAATTCCCTCAACAAAACCCCGGAAATAAGGGGTTCATCCTGGTATTTTAAGTGCCCCCATTTGTGAGAAAAAGTCACCCACTCAAAGGCTTTTTGACGAAGTGGACTCAAATATGCGCCCTCAAAGGGGTGTAGGGGGGTCGTATTCGGACACGGCCCTAGTGTCATTACGAGGCGTGGTCATGGCAGAGGTTAGTTGGATAAAAGATTCTGCAAGTCAAGGCTGGTATTGAAAATGACCAATCAAGGGAATGCAGATATAAGTCACTCGCTATCCCATCTCTGCCCCCAAAGTCTCAAAAATCTACTTGGCTGCGTCCCAATATTCTTCACTCCCCACCTCCCTTCCTCCACTACCACTCCTCTCCTACCTGGAAGTATGCAACTGTCTGAACGTTTGGAGTACAAATATTTGCATGTACATTACATTACAGGTATTTAGCAGACGCTCTTATCCAGAGCGACTTACACAACGTCTTATTACATTTATCCATTCATACAGCTGGATATATACTGAAGCAATTCAGGTTAAGTACCTTGCTCAAGGGTACAACGGCAATGTCGTGTATAATGTACAGTATACAATGTGCCTGACGTTTGCGTAGAGACATTAATTAATATGTAATCATTAATACGTAATTAAGATGTAATCAGCGATATTAGATTAAAGCACAAAGATCCGTTTCAGGGAGACGAAGTAGAGGAGGTGTTAGTGGAGGAAGGGAGGGTGCATTTTTCGAGTATTGGGACGCACCCTTTGACTTGCTTGCAGGAGAAAACCAAGTTTTTGGGTGTCTACCTCGCTTGGATTCCTCCGCTTGCTCGCTCATTTCAGTTCCACGCGCGATGTATGGACTAAATAAACACCATATCAACTCAATCTTATGTTATGCAAATCATAGCAACACGTGGTTTACAGTTATTCCTCCTTCTCAATCCGCCCATGTTATGCAAGTAATAAGTAGTACTAGTAGCCAATTGAAGTCCTTGCAAACTTTTTGGACATCAGTAAAATGGCTAGTTAGGATTATATGTCATAAAGAAATAACATTAGATTAACACAGAAACCAAATTGGTACCGTACCGTCACCCTTTACTTTTCTGATTATGAATTGTTCCAGCTTGAAGTATTCCTCTTTTGCGTTATAACTCTGATCTCTATCTTGGTGCCGTTCTGTCCAATGTACGTTGGCCTTTCCTTTCGCCTTAACTGATAGAGAATTTATCTCGGCTTCCTTTGAAAGCTCAAGAATGACTCGTCCTGAAATGGTATCCCCATTCGAGAACGTGTTTTCCTCATTTATAGGATCGTAACTTATCGAGATATTTTTAACAGTTGATGAAAACATCTTGCAATCTGATAAACGTTTAGGATAGTCTATGTCGAAAACTATCTGAAGCCAGAACCTAATGTGCACGATTCCTCACAGACATTTCCTGTATTGCAGACTGCTTGGCCGTCTCTGCAAACTGGAGAAGTTTGAGGGCGTGGCGTGGACAAATTATGACAAACTGACACTGCTACGGCTTTACCCCGATCAAAACAACAGTGGGTGTGTTCGAGTAGACATTGGTGAGCAGTTGAGTCTGAGCAGATAGAAATGGGATACGCCCCTTCCCCACCAGACGCGCAAGCGCACAGACGCTTATTGCGCGTGCAGATTTGAGCAGAACGTTCCCCACCAGACGCGCAAGAGCACAGACGCTTTTTGCTTTTTCGGAGCGCATTCCGTGAACGACAGAGACGCGATGTACAAACAATCTACATTCCGGATGTGTGAGCTTCGCTAAATAATGGTTAAGTAAATCCTGCTATTACATATGTCTTACTGCTTAAAAGCTAAATTTAGCAATGTAAAGCTAAATGTAGCAAACAAGACAATGCCTCCTTTATAAAGTTCGCTTTTATTTATTTGGGACAGTAATCAACATGTTCTAAACATTTAATTATATCAGAATTAGCAGCTATTCTGTTGTACCTTAAATCGATACAGTGATATCAGTACAATAAAAACAGAATAGAATATAGAATGGAATAACGTTTATTTCCCTTTCGGGAAGTAAGCATAGTCTTCATTAATGGAACAAATATGTATCCTATAATAAAGAAAAAGCATTATAAAAACGGTAATAACTGGTTATATGTAAAATGTATGACTTGATATAACTTCATTCATCCCACAATGGTCATTGTCTCTGTTCACTTTTTTATTAGAGCCTATATTAAAATATAATATGTATTAAAATAATGAATAACAATAGTAAAACTATTAGTAGGTTGAAATACATTAATATGTGGTCATATGATGCAGATATTGTGCATATACAATGTATTTCTATGAGATTGCGCATGCGAACGCCCAGAAAATTCCGCCCGAGCGGAAAAATTAGCTCCACGTCCGCGAGCCGTCCGCCCGCCAGCCGTGCACGCAATTCGTTAACATAGGAGCGGAAGTGAAGCGCACCAGTGCGCGTGTGCGTGCGCTTGCGCTCGCGCGTCTGGTGGGGAACGGGCGATAGTTAGTTTTGGACGTTTCTGAATTCTGAAACTGGCTGGGAGAAAGACAACATGGAGGAGTTAGCCGTGTTGTTTGTGGTTGCGGAGGACTTGGAGGCGACAAATATGTCCTTTTTACTTCAAAATCTTGAAGAAATGGAGGAGAACGAATGAAAGTTGTTTTATTACTGACTTACATTATTTCATGACTTGTATTGTTAGGGTAGTCAATATTTATCTTTCGCTACGTGAATTGTGACACGGTGAAACTCCAATTAAAGTTCTTGAATAAATATGTGTAATTGCCATTGGAATAAAAATCCTGGGTGCCGTTTTAACTAAATTATTTAGCTAAGATGTTATCTGTTATGGTAACATGCCTGTAAACATTAGGCTGCTTATGTTCTGTTGCTCATATTCAGTTGTTTGTCAATTTATGAGATGGCCTAAACTACACCTGTCATCTCTGTTTAGACTAGCAAACATGGTAGACATGTAATTTTAGTTCTCTTTCATCATCTCGTTTCGAGATCCACCTATGGGAATGACATCCGGTCATGACCACCACAGAAGCATCCAATTGCACCACATCTGGCCCTGACAGACAGTAGCGTGTCCAATGCGAAGGAGGCTCCCGCCCTCCTTGTACGAGCATATATGACACTACAACGCTACTTCTCTTCAGTTGACATTCGCTTCTCGTGAATTTTCGAGTACCCCACTCACAGCTTCGACCATGTATTCCACACGAACCTTGGCACTTAACTGTCCGCAGGAGGATATATTTCCAGATCCGCCTCCGGCGGGCGTGAAAGGTTCGGGAACGTGCGTCAGTGCTGAGTAGCTCCACTCGGTGTTAGCCCGCTACCTCGCACGCTAGCCCTTCCATCATGCCAGCCCCCCCCCCCCAACACGATTTTTTCCTGCACCTGCTAACGCGGAACAGGACTGTGCTGTCTCACAACTAGCCACCCACGCTAGCTTGTCTCTTTGCTCTCTAGCCAGCCACCCACGCTGCCTGTTTCTCTGCTTAGCTGCTTAGCTCTCCACTAATGGCTCTTTCTAAGCCCGTTCCTCTTGGCCCGTCCGAGGAGCTACGCTCGCGTGCCTGCCCGGCCGCATGCAGTGCCCTCATCGCGGCCAGGGACACTCACACTCTCTGTGTCATGGGCTTGGGCTTAAAACATGCCCAGGAGGCTATCGACTCCCCAGAGAGCTGCAGCCACTGCCTCGCTCTGCCCAAAAAGCTCAGGCGACGGAGGCAGAGAGTTGCTGCTACCCACAGCAACGACCTGGATCCCGAGGACTCTGACAAAGAAGACGATAGCACTACGACCTCTCGGCCACCTCAAGACCTTCCTTCCCTGAGTTGGGCTGACTGCTCCAACCCAGACATGTTGGCGTTCCCTCTCTCGCTCTCCGGTACCCCCATACTGGAAGGAGAGACATCAGATAATGATGACATGGCGGTTGCGTCTGATTATTTGGGTGAGGAGGACGCCATTCCACAGGCCCAATTAGCACCAGCTATGGGTACAGCTAACGCCCAACCCTATGCCGTGCTTCTGGAGGTATGTGAGCGGGCCGCTGCCCGTCTCAATATCGAATGGCCAGCCCTCCGAAACCTGGCCGATGGGAAATTCCTGGGCCTCCCCCCACCAGGCCCCAGAAAACAGCTTTTTCCAGTTCTCCCCTCCTGCGCTAAACACTTGAAACACCACTGGAAGGACCCGCTTGATTTCAAGCAAGGTTTCTCCGGTCTGGAGGTTAAGGACATGGCCGCCCACGCCATGGGGGAACCCCCAGCTGTTGAGCCTTCCATAGCTCGACACCTTAACCCCACGCAGGGAGGTCTCCTGGCGCCGCCCAGGCCTACCCTCCCTAATAAGATGGAACACTTCACAGCCTCCATCCACCAGGCTTCCTACAGGGCTGCAGCCGCGGCAAAGAAACCCTCTCCCACCCCCGCCGACCAGAAACGGAAGTGGCCAGCCTGACACTACCGCTATTGGGGGGCAAAGTCCATGTTCTGGGGCAGTCAGCCCCTTGGACACAGGTTCATCTCCTCTCTCCCACCCCCATGAAGAGAAGGAGACTCCCAATTCAGGAGGACAGCCCTCCTCTGTTCGCTGCGGTCAGGGCACCTGTTGGAGTTCATGTGCCCCCCAGCTTCAGTCTCTGTTCCAGTACACAAGGAGTGTTACCCACATTCAGTGTACAAATGAACACCAGGCTATTCCTAATAAAGGCTCCCGTCCTGAAAGGCCAAAAAACTAAAAATGTGTTGAGAAAAACCCCTTCTTTTCACATAAGGCCTCCCCTGGTTTCACCACTAGGTGGAGCGCCAGCCCCTCTGTGGTCCTCCGCACCAGCAGGGGCGCTCACGAACCACATACAAGCCTAGCAGGCGACGTTTGCCCCCGAGTGGGTACTACGCACAGTAGCTACGCAAGGGCTACAGACTCCAGTTTGCAGGGAAACCCCCATGTTTCAACGGAGTCATTTGCTCTCAAACCGAGAGGAGTTCGGCCCATGTTTTAGAGGAGGAAATTTCCTCTCTATTACAAAAGGGGGCGATACGTGTGGTTCCCAGAGATCAAGCCCAACACGGCTTTTATTCTCGCTATTTCCTGGTCCCAAAGAAGGACAGTTCCCTCCGTCCTATCTTGGATCTCAAAGTGTTGAACAAACATTTGAGGCGGTACAACTTCAAAATGCTAACTTACAATACTCTTTCACGTTCAATACATCAGAGCGATTGGTTCAGATCAATCGATCTGAAAGATGCTTTCTTCCCGCCTGTCAGCGGACCACATTGTATCCCTGCGGAACTGTCTCTCCCTGTTCAAACGGGGCTTAAGAGTATAGTACCGCACATGCCACAAACTGCAAGGGCTGATGGCCTCAGCCTCGCAGGTTTTACCGCTGGGGTTACTGAGGATGAGGGGCTTTATGAGGTGGGTTTCATCACTACACCTCAGCCCCGTACGTAATCTCCATCGCCGTCTCACAGTGACGCACAAGTGCACGGCAGCTCTACGTTATTAGGAGAACACAGACTTTTATACTCAGGGAACCCCTCTCGGGACCGTTCTCATGAGAAAAGTCGTAACAACAGATGCATCCCTCTCTGGGAGGGGGGCCACTCAGGAAGGGCATGTAGTGAATGGGATGTGGCCAATCCAGCTGCGCTCAGCTCACATCAATTATCTGGAGCTCCTGACTATATGGATAGCTCTCAGATATTTTCTACCCCGCTTAAGGCGACGATATGTGCTAGTATGCTGCGACAATACGACTGCTGTAGCATACGTCAATCGCCAGGGGGGCATACGCTCTCTCCATCTCCAAGGTCTAGCCCACAGACTGCTGGTATGGGGCAGCCATCACTTTCTGCATCCCCAGACTGTGGAAATGCTATGGCAGAGATTTGGCCACGCAGCCGTCGATCTCTTCACCTCGCACGAAAACGCCCATTGTCGTATGTTCTTCTCGCTACGGGACAAGAACGCGCCTCTAGGCGTATAGACGCACTAGCCCACCCTTGGCTCAATGTGCTTCTATATGCGTTTCCCCCCTTCACTCTCATCTCTCCCACTCTAGCCAGAGTGAGAGAGCAGAGTTTGACACTGATCCTAATAGCGCCCAGGTGGTCGAAATTGCCGTGGCTGGCGGAGATAATTTCTCTCCTTTATGCACAGCCGTGTGCGCGCCCGTTACGTACGGACCTGCTGTCTCAGGCGAACGGGGAAATATACCACCCCTGCCCAGAGCGAATAACTCTTTGGGCTTGGCCCGTGAAAGACACAACCTCGACGCTTTAGGGCTCCCCCCTCGCGTGGTGGCAACCATTCATAGCGCGAGAGTGTCTTCTACCAGATCACTTTATGACAATAAGTGGCAGGTATTTGAAAAGAGGTGTGCCTCCCATCAGTCAGTGCCTTATCAGTGCTCTGTTTCTGATGTGCTGAGTTTTTTACAAAACCTGATGGATGAAGGGAAATCCTTTTCTACCATTAAGGTCTACCTGGCAGCTATCACTGCTTGTCATATGGGTTTCAATGACAATACAGTGGGGCAGCATCCCCTCGTGTGCAGGTTCATGAAGGGGGCTCGCCGTTCTCTGCCCATTGTTAAAAAGCTCATTCCTTCATGGGATTTATGACTGGTGCTGGAGGCTCTGTCCCAACGGCCATTTGAGCCTATACACGGAATAGAGTTAAAATTACTGTCTCTGAAGACAGCACTGCTGCTCGCATTAGCTTCTGCGAAGCGGGTCAGTGATCTCCATGCGCTCTCAGTGCATCCCTCGTGCGCAATATTCTCCCCTAATATGGATAAGGTTTTCCTTAAACCTAATCCTGCCTTTATGCCTAAAAGCTTCCCAGCTTTCACATGTGAGGTGTTGGAGCTTTCCGCTTTTCACCCACTGCCGTTTTCTTCTGAGGAAGAGCAAAGGCTACATATGCTGTGTCCTGTGCGTGTTCTCCACACGTATATAACAAGGACTAGGGCTTTCAGAAAGAGCAACCAGCTCTTTGTGGCCTGGGCCCCCGCCTGCAAAGGGAAAGCCATCTCTAAGCAGCGGCTGTCCCATTGGCTTGTGGAAGCTATTGTTATGGCATATGGTTCAAAGGGGGTATCGCCTCCCTCGGGTCTGAGGGCTCATTCTACGAGGGGCGTGGCTGCATCGTGGGCCCTATTTTGTGGGGTCTCCATGCAGGAAATCTGTTCAGCCGCAGGCTGGGCTTCTCCACATATTTTTGTGAGGTTTTACCGTCTGGATGTTACCAGGACACCGGTAGCCCACTCAATGTTGGGGGTGAGCTCTGTGTGAGCCACACACATCTCACTATGGGTGTAGTACTTCACACTGTTCCCAGACCCCAGTTACTACACTGGACAGTGGACTGTGTTTTGTACTTGCGTACAGGGAATGCGCTAGGCACCACCCTCCCGTTAGGGAGGGAGGCCTCCCTTGCTGGCTTGACAGCGTCTCAGCTGTGAACATATGGCAATCCGGGAGTTGTCCAAATCTCCCATAGGTGGATCTCGAAACGAGATGATGAAAGAGAACTTTAGGTTACTGTCGTAACCCCAGTTCTCTGAAACATCGAGTGGAGAGATTCACCAACATTGCCCTGCTTGCTGTGCGCGAGAAGCGAATATGTTCACTGAAGAGAAGTAGCGTTGTAGTGTCATATATGCTTGTACAAGGAGGGCGGGAGCCTCCTTCGCATTGGACACGCTACTGTCTATCAGGGCCAGATGTGGTGCAATTGGATGCTTCTGTGGTGGTCATGACCGGATGTCATTCCCATAGGTGGATCTCTCCACTCAATGTTTCAGAGAACTGGGGTTACAACAGTAACCTAAAGTTAATCTAAACCCAGAAGACATCGTAGCCATCGGTAGCCATACATTGTAATGTGAGAATCTATGTAGCTATGTTAAGTATCATAACTAACATGCATGTTTTCATAGACGTTTCAGTGGTGGTTCTAACAAATATTTTATTGCAGAATATCTGTACCAATATAAATGAGAAATGTCTCTTTCATGGGACTTATTTAGAGTTGTACAGTTCTGTATTGAAGATATTCCTTGTGACACAAAGGGAGAGTGTATTAATCCGAATCATTAATTATGTTGCTATGAAATAATAATACTTGGTTGCATATTCTTTGCGTGCAAGGACTGCCTGAAGTCTGTGAGCTGTAGAAATCATCAAATGCTGGGTATCTTCACTGGTGATGCTATGCCAGGCCTGTACTGCAGGCTTTTTCAGTTACGATTTGGATGAAAATGCCCTCAAATTAAAGCTTGCAGTCTGTACTTTAGCCTCACAGTCATTGTATCATTTCACATCCAAAGTGCTGGCGTACAGAGCCAAAACACATCAAACGCCATATCAACGCCATCTATGCCTGCTGGGGCTAATTAGAGGCATCCGGCAGAACTGATACCCTTGAGTCCCTGATCCTCGTCAGAACTATAGGCAGAAGAGGGAAGGGGAGGGGAGCATAGAGCAGGGCCGGAGGCCACTGGAGCACCAAGGCGTCCATTCCCAAGGTCCCCCTCAGGGTCCACTATGGAATATTGTAGGGGACAAAACATCCTACCTGGATTCAAAAGGTCCACCTGCACCCTCCCCAAGAGGGGCTAAATGGACTGCACACTGTCTGGGTGCAGGTGCCAATCCCCCACTCTCGGGCCACCCCTGGACAGCCGATTGGCTGCCACATTGGTTGTGCCCGGCACATGCACTGCCCTCGGGGACATGCCCTAAGCCTGTGCCCACAGCAGGAGTCGGTGTTGAACTGGAGCTTGTACCCTGACTCCAAGGTGCTGAGCACTGAAGGACATCGGTTACGTAGGCATCTGGGGGTAGCAGAGGACGTTTCCTGTGGCAATCCCTCCAAAACACAAATGGCAGCGCGGCTAGCTAAACCAACAAGGCAGAGGCCTAGTAAGCTGGTGCAGGTGGCTAGCAGTAGGCCGCAGTATCAAAACAACCTATCGGGGTGAGTTATGGGGCCTACGTGGCTGCCGCTGAAGTGTGCACAGCACCGAGCCAAGGGCCCGAATCAGTACAACTGAGGGGTCACAAGGGGGTGCAGAGCCTCAGGTAGTGTATGCTTTCACAGACAGAGGCTCCTTGCGGCCCCGTCTGAAGTGCCTTGCATTTATATTGCGCTTTTTTCAATACTCAAAGTGCTTACAATGATGAGGGGAAACTCGCTTCAACCACCACTAATGTGTAGCACCCACCTAGTATAATGGTTAAGGAACTGGACTTGTAACCGATCGGTTGCAGGTTCGATTCCCAGGTAGGACACTGCCATTGTACCCTTGGACCCAGAGGCGAGGGGCATGCGGTTCCTCATCACGTTCCCGGATTCTGCACATTTTCAGACATCCCTGATGTTGAAGTGTGCTCGACACCAAGCTAAGGGCCCGAATCAGTACCACTGAAGGGCCACAAGGCGGTGGAGACCACGGCTGAACAATGAGGAAGCCGGAGCCCAACGGGGGAAAGCGAGCATGTTTAGCCACCCTGGGAATCATTGCCCTGTCTGAGAGACCAGAGGCGGGGGACTCAGATGAGCAGTATTTCTGGTCAGCCAATGACCCCCTCTCAGTCCCTGACTGCTGGGGGTCAGGCCGATGGAACAGGCTGTCTGCGACATGCTTAGCCTGGAAGTGTGTCCACCACTAAGCCAAGGGCCTGAATCAGTGGTACTGAAAGGCCGCGAGGGGGTGTGGAAGCCTCTGGTAGCATCTGCCCTCCTCACGGGCAGAGAGGCCCCTTTCGGCTATTTTTCTTTCCCGCTGTAGTAACGCCACCGACAGAAGACACACCAAAGCCCTAACACAGGTTAATGCAGGCAGAAAGGTATCGGTTTACGCGGATATAGTTTCTGCAAAAACGGCAGTGAGCTGCCCACAAATAACAGTAATGGAGTGTGTCCGACACCAAGCTAAGGGCTACAAGCTAAGCTATTTATTTATTCTTACTCATTTCATTTGTTGTTGTTACCGTTAGTTATTGTTGCTGTGCAACTAACAAAGGAGCCAACGCACTGCCTAATACGGCTAGTATGAACTGAAAGGTATTAGTATAAACTAATATAACTTCTGTACAAAAACGGCAGTCATCTACAGTCACCCTGAAAACACAAAGATCCGTTTCCGGGGCACGGAGTAGAGGAGGTTGTAGTGGAGGAAGGGAAGGTGCATTTTTCGACTATTGGGATGCACCCTCTGTATGGTTGGAAGCCAGCATTAGCCTACATTACGATTGATTCACAAAACCAGTAGATAAGGTTTGTTGTGGAAATTTTTTCTTTTACAAGTCTTACAAGCAAGTCTGTCCAAACAGAACCACAACAAAACCATATATTGATATAGAATAAGACTTTGCAGATAATAAAAATTAAATGATTGGAAAAGTGGTTGAAACCAGTTGGTTGACAAACAATGAAATGGTACATTACCGCCACCACCGGGATTGGAGTGTAGATCGGAATTATTAAATACAATTTCACATAGGCCTAAGCCTATATATATTTAAAAAACTCAAATTATATCAAACAATCTCTATAATACATCTTTTAAATCATATTTGATATTTGGCTCTCTTTTCTCGTAATCTCAATATTAATTCCTACATAGGTCCTTTATAAACTTGTTTTTTGAGCCGGACTCAATTCTTGTTGAATTTGCTCCTAAGAAAGACCCTTCACCTCCAAGAACCTTTCCGCTCCCTTAACTATTATTCTTATTTTCTCGGTTTTGCTTTTAGCTTGGTCTGAACAATTGAGGACATAGGCAATTAATAAAATAAAATTTTCAGTAATCAACCCTTTAGTTTGGCTACTCTGTTCCATCCCAAATCTAGAAGTTTAGTTAACATTAGTTCTCTCAGAATCCTCTTCTTTCTCTGGTTGGTAATTTCTCTCTGATTCTTCTACTCTGCTTTCTCCTTGCACTTTCGTTATTGCCTCTGCATATGTTATGTTATTTAGTGTTTTAACTTGCTGAATTTTCATTGCTCTTTTCCTAACTTCACATCCTCCATATGCCACGCTATGAGCACCTCCACAGTTGCAGCATTTGGCTTGCACATTATCCACACATTCTTCATACTTATGATCCCCTCCACATTTTTAGCACATCTTTGTTTTCCCCTACAAACTGCGGCAATATTTTCGTATTTCTGGCATTTGTAACAACGAAGCGGTGGTGATACAAAGCCCTTTTCCTAAAGCTCATATACCCTATTTTAACCCTTTCAGGCAATATATCCTTGCAGTGCTTTATGGGATGAGTAGTTCATTCCCTCTTAAAAAACGTTAAGTAGCTACACAGTCTTGTAGCCTACTATTGCCTTTTTTTCTGTTTTCCAAAGATTATTTTAGCTCTGAGGTTTTTATAATATCATCATTCACCATGTAGCTGGTTCGGTTCAATGCTTAAAACTTTTTATCTAGGGATTTTCTGAAATATCTACGGAGAAAATATATGGAAAACATTTTCTGGTCTATATGGTAACTTACAGCTGTCCCAGCTAGCGTTATGCCATACTTGACAATAGTTAGTAATTACCCATCCAGCTAACCTTAATGATTATCACTGATGCCATATGCCAGTGCCGGCTAGCTAGGTACACTAACGTTAGCTAAGGCATGGCCGCCGCCGTCAGTATTGCCAGTATTGCCATGGCAATACTACTTTTGAAATAACTATTGCCTGGCAATACTACTTTTTCGCAGAGCATATGGCGTTTATTTCATTTAGAAAACTTAGGTAACCTGTAATGCAACCCGAATTTTATGTAGTGAAGAATCTGATTGTATCTGCTGCGATATATGAAAACATGCGACTTTATCATTGAGCTAGAGTAGATACGACACGTTGCGCCATTTGAGTGCCTGTGCACGACTACCGCGGCGGTGCGCGTGCACTGTCTTTAGTAGACAGATGGAACATTTCTCTCCGCTACCGCCAAACCGCCGCGACCAGAGACTGCGGGAAACAGCTCAGAGGAAGAGACGTGTCGACCGATCAGATCAAGTCATCTAGCTAGACTTCAAAACACAGGTGAGATGTGTACATAAAAACAAGCATATTTGGCATCATTATCAGTATTGTACAACAGTTGGTCGTATTTCTGACTGAAGCATTGTTGCATGTGTTCCTCAATTTTTAACGTTAAGTGGTCAACTTCAGCCGCTAACATTAGCTAGGTAGCTAGATCGAGGCACTGGGACAGTTGGGCAGCAAACTTAGTTAGCAAGCTTAAACATTAATTGTGATCAATTTAAATTTCAGAGTCGAAATGTAATGTTAGATGCATCTTGAGCCGAAATGCATTAACGTTAGCTCGTTCTTATTAGCTCCGTAGCTACTAGCTAGCTTACTAACCAGCTAAATGTAAATGATTTAAGTGAATAGATAACTAGCTAGCTAGCTATATTAGCTAATGACACAGTCCACACCATCGTCGTGTATTTCGATGGACAATGCATGAATTCAAGCAGCTTTAAGTTTAGTTAAATTTTTTATGTCTTTTTAAATTCAGATTAAGTTGGCAATGGCTAGTATTTTTTCCCATGCAGACAGGAAGAGAACAGGTTGCACGTGCAGTGCATGTGGCAGCATGAAGCATGCAGGTGCACCTTCAAAGACATTATGGTCTTTCTTTAAAAGGTTAATGAAGTAGGGAACATTTTTGTCCAAAATGATTGAATTTGCAGCGGCTTTTCTCTCAAAAGTTGCGATGCAATTTGCAACCTTTTTGGGTTATTTTGCAATAAAATTGTGGGAATGTTTGAAAATAGCAATTGTCAGCTGGAAAAAAATGCGATTGTTTAAAGAACTCACCCCCAACCAAAGATAATTTTATGAGGGGAAATTGCAGCAATTGACTAAATTTACAAGCGTTTTTTTTCTTTCTGATTTGACCATTTTATGCGAAAATATTGCGGGGATTGGACAAAATTGCAAGCTATCGCAAATAATTGGATTGGTTGAATTTACATTAATTCTTGCAATCGCAAGATCGCTTATTCCTGGAGGGACTGATTGTAGTTGTATTGTATTAACACGCACAAGTAGTAAATCACTTGTATGTAGTAGAGGCCTACTCGTGTATAACTATCCACCTAATTGCAAAGAACTTTGTAAAGAACTTGTCAAAAATGTATATGTATATTTGTGAATTTCAACAGTATTAATAAATACATTTGTACATAAATGGAGTTTGCATGTGTTCAGACAAGTACTTGACTCAGCTGTGTAGCTGTCAGCTGCTGCTGAGACTTCATTCATGATGTAAACAGTATGGTGAATACAGGTAAAGTGGGACAGCAGGGACACTTCAATTTCATCATCTTTATCTTTGTGTATATACTTCCATTACTAAAAATAAACTAAGTTTATTATAAGTTTCCGTAGCTCTGACATTTAAACCATTTGGATCATAATTTAAAACTATGCAAAATGTAAATGATCAGAAAGTGTCCCACTTTACCTGTATTCACCTGTATTTGCCTGTATTTATCCTATTTAGATATTAGTATGATTGTGATAATTGCCTTAATGGGGGTTCATGCTTCTTGACCACTCTATATAGGGTTTTGGGTTCACCAACCATAGGAAAAAATATCTGGGAAACTGTTACATTGCAGTGATATGATCCATAATTTCATTGTTAAAATATTTCACATTTAAACTTATAATAACCACACAGAATAAAATAACAAAAATAGATAGCTTTATGAGTCCTTTATTTAATACATACACCATATTGTGCGTGGCGAGAAAGCACCTCTGAGCTAAGGTAACTGGTTTCATTTTTTATTTTAACTGAACTGAGCTGAAGTTAGCAAGCTAACTAACTGCAGCTTCGTCCAGGCATCACAGCTACCACAGCTACATCGGCCCTGTGGCTACGTAGTGCGGATGTAGAGCACATATCCCCACAGACTGAGCTGTGCTGTCTGGGGTTACAAATTGAGTCTGAGGCTTTCATGGCCAACCTTGTAGTAGCTATCAGAGTCATGAACCGATATTACGTATGGTTTGCATGTGAAATGATATAGAATGCTTGTGAAAGATAGAAATGATATTCCCACAAAAATTATACAGCTGTAAAAGCAATAGTTGTAATCTTTTGGCAATTGTTACTTCGCAAGCAAGCTAGAATCCACACACAACAAAGATGGTGACGACAATGTTTGTGACAAATATTGTGGCGATTACTCTATTGGGTGACATAGTATCATGTGTGCACTTCCTTATATGTCCAAAAGCATGATGTATTCACACCCTTATGTCAATCAAAATAATTATATGTGTACAGCGTTCATTTTGCCTATGTATCTGTCAGGGTTCGTGGGTTATTGTTTCCTTTTCCGCTGCGGTTCTCATCATTTTTCTCCTATTGAAAATCCATCGATTTTTTCCACGTTCCGTTCCGGGGTTTTGCTTCACCTCGCTGATTATTAATTTCACCTGTGCTACTACCTGCGGGGTATTTAAGTTCCTCACTTCCGCTTCCCCGGTGCTTCTTTGTCATTTTGTATTACATTGAGCCAGGTATAGCCAGGTACAAGCGACCTTGTGATGTTAACCTTGTTTTATGCTCATGAGGGACTTGCTTCGTCGCTTTATTATTTCAGGTATAGGATTATCTCCTCCTGTTAGCGTCGCTGTGCTATTTTGTCTGTGCTGTTTTCACTGAGACAGTTTTTCTTTCATAGTTTCACTTTTGTTTCACCTTCTTCTGGCCGTGTTAGTTATACGTGCCAAAGGTGTTCTTTTCTGTTCCAGTTTCTCATGTTATCTCTAGTATTGAGCTCAGGAGACTTCGTTTTGTGTTCTTACTTGTGTTTCAAGTTCGCCCTGTTTTTCTGGGCTGATTATTATTTGGCTGTTTTTGCTTCTAGGATTATTCCTTTTCTTTTCTACCCTTTTGGGGTTTAAATTATTTGTTGTCCTCAGCATTGTGAGTGACTTGTTCTTATCCCCACTCCTGTTGCATTTGATTCTCCACTACTGGAAACCATCACAGTATCATGCAATTGGCTACTTTTCTACCAGACCACTTTTATCAGATATTGTTATCCAATGGGGAGAATTATTCTTTAAGGATGTAGAATGTACAGAAGTACAGAAGTTCATGTTTTAAAGGTTGGGTATGCGGCATGCCCCACCAAGCCGTAATTTAGCGGATGGCATACCTGTCATCCCAATAACTAAAATGTCTACAGATTATATTACATCACTGCCCAGCTTTGAGCGAGCAACATGTTAAATTTGACTTGATTGGTCTGGCGACATGTGACTGGCTTCAGTCTTCCAAGTTCCAGTGAAATAAACATCAACAAGTTTGCTTTTCTCTGACATTTCAGTGTGGTAACATTACTGACACCCCAAAAGTAGTTATTTCTTAAAGCTGGAGTACACAACCTTTTTTTGGGGGGAAAAATATTGAGGAACGGTCATGCTTGGTAGCTATCATAGAAAGAACTCTTGTAATAAAAATCCTGCACCATACCCTATAATTCTGCATTCTAAAACCAGCAATTCTTCCTGAATTTTGTTTCCAAACAAAGTGGCTTATGACATAAACCAATCGAAGAGAGATACCGGTTCACTTTTCAAACCAATCAAAAGTGAGATTGACCTTGTCAGTTAACCAGCTAGAAATTTCACAGTGACCTGTTACACCGGCGCTATTTCACACAAAGAAAAAGAAAAGGGAATTGGATAAAGCTCGCTCGAAAACTAGAGTAAGCATAGGTGCTCATTTTAGAAGGCGGCGAGATGTTTGGGAGCAGACTGGCTTAAAGACAGACGTGGAGCTTCCATATTCAACTGGACAGGTAGGTCAAAAGTTTCAACATTAATTTATCTGGACTTTCTGCTTGTCAGCTAATTGTAACTACCTATAATGTACTCTTGTAGCTTACATTTTTATTGTAATGTTGAATAAAAAAATTTAAAGGCAGTCAACTTACTGTATGTAAACTTCTTGTTACGTCCGCCTCCGCCCTTCCAGTTCACCTTCCCTTTTGTTCTCTGTGTTTTCCCCCTTCCTCTCGTCCCTTGTCAGTTCTTTCATGTTTCATGTTTGTCTTCCATGTTTGTGCAGGTTGGGCGTGGTTTCCCTTCTTGTTGCCCTCATTATCCTTCAGCCTATCACCCGCATTTCCCGCTTGCATTCCACACGCTGCTAATTACCATTTGTGGCGAAGTGAGCACCACCGCTCGCATGCAGAGACAGAATCCAATTATTTGAGAGGGAGAACCATTTTTATTTGTGTTCTCACTCAGTTTTTACAATAGACAGACACCATGACAGTCTTCCACTCCTCTCCCGTAGAACCCCCAGAAGGCTCCTTTTAAATTTCTCAGGCTCACTGTTGAATAATCAAGGCAATTGGTTAATCGATACAAACAATAATTCGTCACCAATTGCCTGATTACCGACAGCTGTGCCGGTTCCATAAACCACCCGAGTTCACTCTCTCTTGCCAGCAGTGCCTAAAACCACGCCCCCCTACCACATACCTCCACCGACCGACTTAGGTCGGAAAGCCATCCGGCCGATGACCAACTCCTCCCCCCCTCCTCCCCCACTGGGCGAGAGAGAAAGTTAGCCACCACCATCTGCGCTCCCGGCCTATGAATCACCTTAAAATTAAAAGGCTGTATAGCCAGATACTAACGAGTGATTTAGGCGTTGGTATCTTTCATGTGGTGAAGCCTGGGAGCATGGTCCGAGCAGAGGGTGAATGGGCGACCCAGTAAATAATAACGGAGGGACTCTTTGCATTTGTGGCACTTTATTTTGAGTTAAATTACTAATCTAAGTTTATGTGATGCTCACACCTGGAGTTATAAAGCCTTAAACAGAGCACCCCAAAAATAGATGAGAATTGACTAAATGTGCCATCTGTGCGAAGGGGTTAATGACTTCAACCTAAGTGTATGTAAACTTTTGACTGTATATATGGTACACTAATTCATATGCAATGTAAATCCCAAATTAGCCCATAGTATACTTATTTTTCCAACAGAAGTCATACTCGTGGCACGTGTATTTGTCAAGTGAATTAGGTGATTGACAGTGCCTAACTTTTCAGGACACAAATATGAATGTCATTCTTACTTCTACATTCAATTTCACGTTACAAATTGCAACCAAACATACTTTTAGTAGACATGATCCAGCAGACACCAACAAAAAGGCTTTATTAACACAACTTGTTTCTAGAATTATAATTATGACATAGAAGCTAATGTTCTTTTTTGTGGTACATAAATTATGACATTTATAAGGAGCAACGCCAGAACCAAGGAACATTTGAAAACATTTTGTAACATAAACGAAAAGGTCCATGAAACAAACTAGAAACACAAAACACTGTAACTCGGGGTAATTGTAATTTGATTTAACCCCCCTTCATCATGTCATTTCAATTGTCAGTAACTCACAATACTGGCAACATCTGATTTGCCCCACATTCAGTTATATTGTGGCATCACCTTTTCATGTGACCAACACGTCATCCATTCCACAACATAATATTCCACTCAGTCAGGTGACCAAGATCATGTGTGAAATTATGATAAGAATAAGATGTTTTACTGCCTTGCCAATAAAGATTAGGTATAGCATTAGGTAATGGAAATTTCCAGCTAAATATTTTTCATGCAATTATAACTTTTTTTTAGGTGACACTGTATGTTGAGTCACTTGTCATTTACACGGTAGTTTATCCACATTGTATCTACATTTCATCCACATGCCTAATATTATAAAAACATGCCAGAGTGATATTTATAAGGCACTGTATAAATACATTATTTAAAATGTAACTAATGTATTTTCTTTTTGCGTTTGTGATATTGAAGCGCAGACTGAAGGCACACTACTACAGCCAGCTGTCACATTCTGCCCCTTATGAAACTATATCCTGCATTAACTATCTCATTCTGCCCCCTTATGAAACTATATCCTGCATTAACTGTCTCATTCTGCCCCCTTATGAAACTATATCCTGACCTGCATTAACTGTCTCATTCTGTCCCCTTATGAAACTATATCCTGCATTAACTGTCTCATTCTGCCCCCTTATGAAACTATATCCTGCATTAACTGTCTCATTCTGCCCCCTTATGAAACTATATCCTGCATTAACTGTCTCATTCTGTCCCCTTATGAAACTATATCCTGCATTAACTGTCTCATTCTGCCCCCTTATGAAACTATATCCTGCATTAACTGTCTCATTCTGCCCCCTTATGAAACTATATCCTGACCTGCATTAACTGTCTCATTCTGTCCCCTTATGAAACTATATCCTGCATTAACTGTCTCATTCTGCCCCCTTATGAAACTATATCCTGCATTAACTGTCTCATTCTGCCCCCTTATGAAACTATATCCTGCATTAACTGTCTCATTCTGTCCCCTTATGAAACTATATCCTGCATTAACTGTCTCATTCTGTCCCCTTATGAAACTATATCCTGCATTAACTGTCTCATTCTGCCCCCTTATGAAACTATATCCTGCATTAACTGTCTCATTCTGCCCCCTTATGAAACTATATCCTGCATTAACTGTCTCATTCTGTCCCCTTATGAAACTATATCCTGCATTAACTGTCTCATTCTGCCCCCTTATGAAACTATATCCTGCATTAACTGTCTCATTCTGCCCCCTTATGAAACTATATCCTGCATTAACTGTCTCATTCTGTCCCCTTATGAAACTATATCCTGCATTAACTGTCTCATTCTGTCCCCTTATGAAACTATATCCTGCATTAACTGTCTCCTTCTGCCCCCTTATGAAACTATATCCTGCATTAACTGTCTCATTCTGCCCCCTTATGAAACTATATCCTGCATTAACTGTCTCATTCTGTCCCCTTATGAAACTATATCCTGCATTAACTGTCTCATTCTGCCCCCTTATGAAACTATATCCTGCATTAACTGTCTCATTCTGCCCCCTTATGAAACTATATCCTGCATTAACTGTCTCATTCTGTCCCCTTATGAAACTATATCCTGCATTAACTGTCTCATTCTGCCCCCTTATGAAACTATATCCTGCATTAACTGTCTCATTCTGCCCCCTTATGAAACTATATCCTGCATTAACTGTCTCATTCTGTCCCCTTATGAAACTATATCCTGCATTAACTGTCTCATTCTGCCCCCTTATGAAACTATATCCTGCATTAACTGTCTCATTCTGTCCCCTTATGAAACTATATCCTGCATTAACTGTCTCATTCTGCCCCCTTATGAAACTATATCCTGCATTAACTGTCTCATTCTGCCCCCTTATGAAACTATATCCTGCATTTACTGTCTCATTCTGCCCCCTTATGAAACTATATCCTGCATTAACTGTCTCATTCTGTCCCCTTATGAAACTATATCCTGCATTAACTGTCTCATTCTGCCCCCTTATGAAACTATATCCTGCATTAACTGTCACATTCTACCCCCTTATAAAACTATATCCTGCATTAACTGTGCAGTAGATAAGATCTGACCAGTGAGTAAATATAATAATTGCCAGGGCTCTTTTGAAAAATAAATGTTTTTTCAGAATGGGTACCCCCTGGACAAATCAAGAATGAACCAACAAATAAAGCAAAGAAAACTAGGTGATTAGTAATCTCACATGAAGGATCAAAATAGGGTCAAAAAATATGTACTGTACGTCACTTTGGATAAAAGCGTCTGCTAAATGACTGTAATGTAATGTTCAAGCTGGTCAAGAATGAGGTTAAAACCATATAGGCAGTGAAGACTGTCCCCTTCCCATCAAAACACTGCAAACTTCAGTTAAAAACATTTATTAAAAACAAAATATAAAAGTAGATAAAAACCAGGAGCAACAATCAAAAACAGAAAAAAATTTTACACAAAACATTTACAAATCAAATACATTGAGACCTTTTAATAGACAATAAGATAGTGGAGTTACTATAGACATTTGATAAAAGTAAGGCTTCAATTGTTTTATAGAGTAAAACCACATTCAGCGATTGTAACTTATCAGATACATTTTACTGCCTTGCCAATGGTAACATTAGGAAATCCATTAAAATAATGGGAATGGGAGAGAGTAAGCCATTTTAATTGCCTTTTGACTCATGTTACATGCAAGTGTTGAATTCTAGACCAGTTTCAATGATCTTCTATTAAATTCAGCTGTTCACTTCACTTTGAGCAGAGGTGTTCACTCCCCTCAGCTGTGCAGAGGTGCACATCTCTGGTCGTCATGGACCAAAATGCTTTCAGTTCATATGAATACAAACGCTGTACTTTGATCAGGTTATATTAGCCATTAAATTACCTGTGTTTTATTAACATGGTTAGGTGCAATATGAATCTTATGAAAACCCTTGCCCTGTCTGCTAAATTCATAATTACTTAATTACTAGACACACTTGGATTATACATATGAGACATAATTTTTAAAAAAGTCCAATCACTGATCCAAAAAAAAAATAATAAATTATACAAACAATTCAGAATATATAGGAAAACACACCCTCAATCATGAAACAAACAGGTGATCTGAAATTGTACTGGCTTACGCAGCACAAGCAGCCGCCGTCCGTTCAATTTCAGCGCAACATCGGTTTCGTAAAGAGTTAATGAATGCAATGAAACATAAAGGCAAATAAAGTTGACCGCTCATTGTCTGCTTGTAGTAATCCAATCAGTTCATCCTGATAACATTTCTTATTCCCCAGGCTCTTGTGTCATCACTGACATACAATGCAAACATGGCATGGCACATTAAATACATCAACATTCAGTGAGACAACAGGAGTAATGACAAGACAGGCACATAACAGTTAGTGCAAATAACAGCAACTAGACAATAAGATGAAAGTTACATATGTTAAATACATGTTATTTGGTTTATATAATACTTTATATGTAAGAAGAGAAAAACATCAGCTTACTTTTACCTATAAAGATCTCTCACAGAAGTGACCACATTACCTCACTGCACTCATGAACATCAGAACCTCACACAACACACGCCTCAGGGTTACTTGGCTATGGAGGTACGGAGCTGCTCAAGGCACCGTAGGTGGGAAAAAAATATCTCAACGTAGATCCGTACAGGTACCTTTTGTATATGTCGGTCTCCTGTCTGTCTCCTGTGTATATACGTCTAAGCTGTGTCCATATTTTGTATTCGTATTTACATTTAAAAAAAAAAATTTTATTTTGTTTTTATCTGTGATTTTAAATATTTAAAATTATATTTTAAACTTTTTGAAAATATGTATTTATGTTTTGTTATGTTTTCTGTCTGTAATTTTAAATATTTGAAAATATATCAGACTTTTATCCGATTAGTTTTCACGCCTTTGCTCCTTTTTTATTTGATTTGTAAGGGCACTCCCAAAAATGAGAGCCTGTTGTTTCCCTATCCATTGTAGTAAGTGAATAAATAAAATCTGTTGTATAGCTAACAAGCAAGCAGGTTCTCTGCTCTTCTGCGGACGTATTTCCACGGCCGAGTCTTGTGAGAATGCTTAAAATGTTGTAATAATGGGGAAAAAAGAAAGGCAAAACAAATTAATGTTGAGTCTTTTTATGTGTTTAAAGAATGTCTGTGCTTCTGTGGTGATCTAGGCCTCATGCATTCCGGGGGTGGACCCCATGTCTATTTAAACCGGACACAGTGCGCAAAACCAGTTTAGCTGGAACAGTGATTGCGTGAAACAGGTGGCCCAGTTTCTGGCTTGAACAAATGCCTGCAGGCTCTGCTACTGCTCTCTGGCCAAGGTTGAACAGTATATATAATATTAATTATAATGCGTTTAATAGAAGTTAAGTTTAATTCGTATCGTATTAAAAAGAATGCATATGTATAATCTTAATCCTTGAAATGTGTGACTCTTCTGAACAGTCCGTTCATACTTCAGCCTCTCTGGAAAGTGCAGAACAGACTGGGATTGCTACATCCTACATGCTAATATGCTTACTGATTTATAAATTTAAAAAACAAATGAACCACATATAAAATAGTATCACACAAACAGCAGCTCTGTACAATTCCATCAGGCTTTTAAACTTTTGAAGCTCAATTGCCTGTTGAAGGATCAATGGAGTATGTCCATTGTGAAGCATTAGATGATTTTGCAATACACAATTTATACACTGGTTAAAGGCTATTGGTTTTCTCCACTATAAATACATGAACTTGGATGAAGCTCTCCACACAACCCCCTACACTGGGGATTCACACCTCACTGACCTCAAACATAAGATTGCAACTAAAACGACACAGAATGCTACACTGAATGCACTGCACACACAAAAAAAAAAAACTTGCACAAAACCTGCCCTCTGTTCTTGGAAAAAGAACATAGCTTGTCTATATCACCAAGCCACACGTAAGTTTTTCTTTTAATGTGGGATCTCAAATTATTCTACATAACCGCACAAACACACACTTAGTTTCCAGAATCTCTATTTAAAAATTTAAAAAAATGCTGGACAGTATAAAAGCATGGCAGACTGATAATAATCCATTCTAGTATAAATAAAATGCTATGTAAACTATTGAGGTTAAAACAAGGTAAACTTTAGAGACAGTGAGGACGTCTCCTACCAACTAAAATACTGCAAATGTCAATTGTGCTGTTCTAAGTGCCACTCCAACCCAGGTAAAATCAGCCTACAACATGAGCCCATATGGCACCAATTACAAATTATGCATATAAAAACAGGGTTCTCCCTAAAGAATGTAACAAAGGTGGCTTGCCACTGTGTAACTAAAATGGTAGCCCAGATCACCGGGCATCTAAACCAGAAGAAAATCACCGTTTAGGCTATTTTGTCACATTAGCGTTGATGTGCCTTATTTTGTTCATAAAGAAATTTGCCAGTTAGCCGCTCTTACTGAGATGAAAAGCACTTTTATATTCCGCATTGAATTTTTTCCTGCTGTACCGAAAATGTGTCAAATCGAACATAATGGACCAAGATTCTTGTGCACCGTTACACTCCTACTGGGTATCTATTAAGCCCAGTCTGGGCACAAACAGGGGGTGGACAAAATATCGGAAACACCAGTTTTCCAGAAAACACCTGACACATGTTTGCTAAGCAAAACCTACACCTCGGTTCCTAATCTGATTATCTACGCTGTTAATCTTGTGCCTCGTGTAGATTTTATATGTTTTTCTTTATAATTATGCCTATCAACCATAATTGCCTGTTAGTCATATTTTTATGAAATACTAATAAATCATAAATTACATAATCATAAGTCACTGTTATATCAGTAGTAAGTGAGTACACTTCAACAAATGTATAAGAAAAAATCAGAAAACATTTTGGTCCCCAACAACTGGAGTTGATCTCCTCTATCTTAACTTAACTCAGGGGTGTCCAAACCTTTTTCACTGAGGGCCAGATGGAGAAAAATGATGACTACCACGGGCCACAGGCTATTATACATATATATATATATATATAGGCTATGTGTGCGTGTGTGTGTAAAATAAATACAAGTGCGCTGACATGTGGCATACAGTTGCCAACATCACTTAGATTTCTATTTAAATTAGGCGAATAGTATTATAGCCTATTAAAAGGCGAGCTTGAAGAGATTTTAAGAATTTCACTCACCAGTGACACTTCTAATGAGAACAGTGTTGTTGTGCCTTGGACTGAAGAATCACTGTGATGTCGGGCGTGAGGTTTGTAGATGTGATTCGCAGGACATCGCAAAGGTTGACTGTCTGTTATCTTTGATCGCAAACGGCTCTTGTTTAGCGTCATCAGGGAAAATGTTTGCTCACATATGTGAGAGTATATCAGAGTGGTAGATCACGTCCCCATATTCTGTATCCATTTCAGACAGGAATGCCGAATCTGTTGTGTCAGTACTCTCGTCACACGCAATTGAATAGAAAAGAAACAACGGAGCTTTGTCTGATATTTGCGCCTTGATGTTAGCTGATAAATCCTCGATTTGCCGGCCCACTGTGTTTCTCGCAACACTAACATTGCAGAAGTCGTTTCTTTTCTGGGCATACAATCTCCACAATTTTTGTGATGCACTCTTTTAATAAAATCACCCTCTAAAAAGGCCTTTCCATACTTCGCTATTAGCTTAGCCACCTCGTAGCTAGCCCTGGTAGCATTCTGCTGCGTTTGATTAGCACAAAAAAACTTGGTTTGTTGCAATGATAGGCTTGCCGCCAACTGCTTTGATTTCTCTTCTCTGGCTGCTCCAGTATATGCCTTTAAAGACGCATCATGTTTGGTTTCATAATGTCTCTTAACATTAAATTATTTTCATCACCGCTACTGATTCCTGGCAAATTAAACAGACACACTTGCCTCTGTACTCTGAAAAAGTATTAATTTTGCCATCATGGCTGGAATTTCCTACATTCACTATCCACCTTTCGATTCTTTGCAGTCGCCATGTTGATAAGAACATGATTTGTAGGCTACAGGAACGTCGGCTAGCTAATGCATAAGATTTTGTTTTTGTTTGGGGGGGGCGCAAACTGCTGATCTGTTTTTAGAGTTGGGCTTTTACTATGCTGCCCCCTAGTGTTAAAAAAAAAACAGCATTTTTTTTCTTCTCATTTGTAGCAGCGGGCCAGATTTAATAATTCTTCTGAAATGTTTCGAGGGCCGCTTTAAAACGCTTCAAGGGCCGCAATTGGCCCGCGGGCCGTAGTTTGGACACCCCTGACTTAACTGAAAAGGAATAATTAACAATTGGGCCATATTTTTGACTCATGTTCCATGCAAGTGTTGGATTGTAGACCAGTTTCAATGATCTATTTTATTCAGCTGTTCACTTCACTTTGAACAGAGGTGTTCACTCCCCACAGCTGTGCAGAGGTGCACATCTCTGGTTGTCATGGACCAAAATGCTTTCAGTTTTTGTCCTACATTAGCTCTAAGGTGTTCTCACTTATTACTGACACAAAAGCAGCATTTTATTGACTAATTAGTATTATTTGATAATAATATGATTAATGGCTAATTATGATTATCAAGCTAATAAAAAAAAAAACAAGACTGGTGTTTCCAATATTTTGTCCACCCCCTGTATTTACTAATATATCTTCAACTAGATTATTTATTTATTTATTTATTTTAAATCAAGCCATAAACCTTGAAGTGAGGGACTTATATTTATTTCTTTTGGAGTTCATTTTCATAAATGCATTATTATTTTTTGTAGTCTTTTTATCCCCCCCCAAACACCAGTCTGTGAAAAACAAATCTGGGGAGAACCCTGAAACATATAGCAGACACTTTACTTGAAGCCATTACCTGCCCCCACTTCTTTCAGTCACCCTTATGATGATATTATGGCATTGTATGGACCAAACTTTGACATATATGTGATACAAAGTCTATTATATACTCACCACCGCATTTAAATCAAATTTGAATTATATAATTAACAGAGTTTGAGAAAAATAACTACACTACCCAGATTCCCCGGTCGTACATTGCTGGCTCTCGGTCTGCTCTTGTAACTTACTATGGAAGTAGCTAACGGCCAAAGAAGTAGCTACCAGTCGGTCTGCTAGCGAAAATGGCTATCACTTTGTCTTATTATGGAAGTGAAACTAAGAGTATCACCAAGGGCGAGAATCACTATCAGTCTGGCCATGTCGAAAGTGTCAGCTTTATGGCTTTCCCTCCAGCAGTGGTGGTGAGCGAGTAGCCCGGATGTTGTAGTCGTTTTAGTTGTTTTTTTTAAAAATGTGTTTGTTGTTTATTTGTTGGACATCATTTCAAATGAACAATTTTTATAAATTATTTTCAAATGTGACAACCCCTCTCTTGGGTGTTTTGAACATCTAGCTCCCTGAATATAGAAAAAAAAAACATTTCAGTCCATTGACACCCATTATATTTTTTCAGAAAAGTGGCACCAGAAGTTCGTCACCAAAGTGGGCGGGACTACGGAGCTCTATAGAGATATGCCAACTGCATGAATATCAAGTTTCACCTTTAGGGGTGACTATGAGCACTAAAACTGGGCTAAACAGAGGAGAATTAATGGGGGTCAATGGAAGTTTTTTTCAGAAACCCAAATCTATAAGAGATAATCATTTTTTATTGAAAGTTGGAGAAAGTTTGCAGACAGCAGATAAGAAAATATGCTTTTCTACGCACTTAGATTAATGAAATCTTGAACTGTTTAGAAAAAAATATATATATATTTCTCTGGTTATGCAAATTTCATCATGAATATTCATGACTACTTTGGACATGAGACTCAAAAGCAAGATGGACGGCCCCACAGCCAGCTGAAATCGTTTGGTAATAACAGCACAACAATGACAACTATGTGGACGAACAAAGTACTAGCTAGTACTGGCGGTACATCACCTTATATCTTATAGACAATCTGGTTTCAACAAGAATCTTCTAGAAGCTTCTCGAGAATATATGGTTTTAATGAGCAAGCGAAAGCTACTGGCTAGTTGGCTACCGTTGACTGAGGTGTCGCTGGTAATGAATATTCATGAACCGAAGAAATCATCAACATTGCGTAGCATCAATGCTAGTGGAAATGTTTTGAAAGTGAGATTATAACACAACCATCGATTCCATGTCGACTTATAATTATGTATTAATTATAAGCATTAGGCTGTGTAACATTGCTAGGCTTTCTCTCTATGGGCTTTGGTTGTATTAAACCAGGCACTTGGCAGGCACAAAATACAGAAATGGCAGCAATAAAAAATATTCCAGACAGAAAACGTAATCCTGATAGCGTCTGTGCAGACCTTATGTAAAGGAAAAAGTGGCATCTCATAAATCCCACCACCTACAAAAGTAATGTAACAAAAAACAAGGCACACACCCATTCAGTGTTGAAGACAGCAGCGGCCCCATTTCTATGGCAATCTGTGAGGTTTTAGGAAGACTGCAGCAGACTGTCTAAGAAGGAGGACGATACACAGGAATAGAGCAAATTACCAGAGGGACTATAACTTTGAGGTTGATTCCACTTGGAATCTTCAGATACACCTGTAAAACAATAAGAACAACATCATGAACAATCTCTTGAATCAATAGGTGAATGTGGTTGGGAATTAATACTGAAATAAATGTCTGGAAGCCGTAAACTGTTCCAACACCGAAGATGCTTACCAACAAATAGTACTCCACCTCCAGGATCTGGCAGTTTGAGACAGTGAGAGGTGTTTCGGCAGGTATCTGCAGCAATTGGTCGCCCCACACTCCTGAACTACGGGGCATGAGATGCCTTCCTTCGACCTTGGCTATTTCTTTAGTTATGCCTCTCCTTGATGATCTGCTGATAGTGTAGAAGGTCTGTGTCTGTACGAGCCTTGCCTTGGGAACAAGTGTACGGGAAGAGGCATTCTCAAACTCTGCGATGATGTGAATCATTTCTCCTGTGAAAGATAAACAATTTAGGGTCACTTTGAACAGGGAAAAATTGTGTGTTTGCAAGTGATTGTATGAAGTAGTACATCAAAACTGGTGCCACAACTTGCCCTTAACAGCTGTCACTAAAAGGCCAGCAAGCATAAAAATGTCCAATGCTTTACCTTGCATTTAAGCTATTTAAGCGTTTAAATGTAAATAGGTTACTTTAAATCAACACCCTGGTAAAGTGTTTAGTCAAAAGTACCACATACATTCAGTAAACAACCTTTACAGAGCTGGATTTAATACTTGGAATGTCCCACTATGCACTTTCCCTGGGTTTAATTTTCTTATAGAACAAAGAACATTTCACACCTTTACATTCAGGCCCAAAAATACTATAATAAAGTCACAATTAGCTCAGAAGTATACAGGAACCAGACCTGTTTAGCTGCACCGTGACAGAAAGTTGTACAGCATGATGAATATGAATTAATTCTGTGCAGAGCACATGTTGCATTCTGGCTACAGTAAATGTTGCATGTAAGAGTTTTCCAGTACCCGGAACGTAACCCTTCCTCTCCAGTCGAACGCTCATGGAGACGGGCCCCGAGGCGCAGCAAAGACAACCCACTTCCTTGCCGTTGGAACCTGACACCGGTTCCTGGATCAGAAAGGTGAGAGGTCAACCATCACCCCATTATTATTGACATGACAGTAGTGTGTGAGCTAAGGCATGCTGAAGAGCCACAGACTGCCTGTTTTGTTGTTCTGTTCTTCATTGATGAATTAAAGCAGTTGATTACACAGGTTAAAAAAACCATTCGAACCAGCAGTGTCTGTGGCTCTCCTGTACTAGGGTGAGACCCCTGAAGTAAGGCATAGCCAAAGGACTTTTTTTGCCAAGACGCAGAGCGTGCACATTCAGGCCTAAAAAACTGAATGTGGGTAACTGACTGGCTGGCTGGCTGCCTGCTCCCCGATGTTGAAAAGCGTAAACTTTTAAGTAATTACCATTAAAAGTTTGCTGCTCCCAGTCTCCTTTTACAAATGTAATATGGGATTTATTTTGATCCAATTTGTTTTCTTTGAAATGTATTTTATGTGAAGGTTTAAATTCTGATTTAATGACAAATACTTTTATCATGGAATATTGTATTTCTGTTTATGTATTGCTCTACTGCGCAAGGACAGAGGCAGGAGAAGAGAAAGTTATGTGTTGTTGTTGGTCCCGGGAAAACGGAAAGGATTAAAACCAAGAAAAGATCAAGTTTCCATTCATTTTCCATTCATTCAGTGTTTTCCTGTTGTCCGGAGAAATAACTAAATATTCTCATAAAAGTGGGATTCCCAGCTGGCGAGCTAGCTATTTAGAAAGCTAGCTCACAATCTAAAAATGGAGACTTATATTTTAGCGAGCTGGCTATGAGATTTAAAAAGTAAAAGGTCTTGCTGCATGGTTATATGTCGTAAAGATACAGGTTGATATTGATCACAGAGCTGCTGTTACTGTTAGTTAGTTACTTAGATATCTCCAGTTTGGCCGGTACCAACAGGCACATTCATAACTTTAGCGTGCCAGCTAATTGTATTGTGTATAGGTGGGCCAGGGTAGCCTATGTGAGCAATGTGGAGTGGAAGCAGAGCGGGGAGCGGAGCTGCATAATTTTGCCAGGAGCGAGGAGCGGTTTTTTAGAAAGTCGGACTGTCTGCGTTCTCTCTTGCTCCAAGATCACTCCGATACCGGAGTGTTAAATCGTTGATGATCAAGCCTGCCGCATTGTGCCTACCAAGCTGATATACTTTTTGCCCCAGGGTTGCACACGCATCCTTTGTTCACAAACAAGCAATGGGTCTATTAGAGTAATTATTATTACCCTATTATCCAGGGTTCTATGGAGTCATGTTTGCACTTTAGAAGGCAGTGACCTTTGTGATGACATTCTCAACTGAACGTTCTAATGATACGTTCTAACTACCTGTAACTACCGGTGGGAAAAAGGGACCCAGTAGCAGGCAGGGAGTACAAAAACCAGAAGTTTAATGATGGGGAAACGGTACCAAAAACAGAGTCCAAAGAATGGTCACAAAACAGGCAGAGGTTGGAACCGGGAAGGCACAGCAGAGGTACAACAAACAAAGTCAGGGTCGCGAGAACGCAGGCAGAAGTCAAAACCAGGTAATCTCAAGGAAACAGAAAAATAAACAACGAAAACAAAACAAAGAGGCAAAAAACAATGTTGCTAACAATGGTGAGGAACTTGCGAAGAATGACTGGGAAGACTGGGTTAAATACACAGAGGGAGACAGACATAATGGGAATAAGGTGTGCAGAGGCGGGGAGGGAAGATAGCTCACAGGTGAGAACAATCAGGGTAACAATACTAATAAAACAAAAACGAGGGTAGACGTAAAACACGGACTGGATATCACATAACACAATGATAACAATCGACCCGGAGTTAACAGGTAACTCGTCCACAGCTCGAAGGGGAGGAACGTGGAAGTGGACACATGCGCAAAGAACGCAAAATCAGATAGATACAGGGATAGGATAACGAGGGAGAATGACAGCTGCAGGTAGAAACTCAAGATAAATTTGTAATTAGGTAATTAGTAATTAGCCATCCCAATATTTGTATCGCTATAGCGCCACCACGTGGCTCAATTGGGTTAAAACTGTAGGGTTGAAGTCTTTGGCTGCGTCCCAATACTCACCTTACGGTCTAAGCACTTCCTTCAAGTCAGCACTTTGGTGATGTATTTCCGAGGTTGGAGCAAGGGGTGCAAGTGCGTAATGACGCACAGGTAAGAAATGGGACACCCTTGCATGACATTCGGTTGCTGTCGTTACATACACGCATCACCATGTTTCCTGTCGCCGCTATATGTAATTTCTTAAATTTATAAACCCACTGACAAAAATCGCGTGCATTAGTCATCTGTGGAACTTCGGTGACATTGGGCGTGTTGTCTGTGGGATGTCCCTCGAATAACCAGAATTTAAGTTTATGTCACCTCCGTATGTTGTTTACATCACTTTTTAATTGTGAATTAGGGTGAGGTAGAAGACATAGTTTTACATTTAACAGTTGAGCTATGGTTTCGGTCAAGGTAGGCAGATCCACCGTCTAATGTGGATGCCCATTGGACGTTAACAGCAGAGCCAATAATGACAAACCCGTTTAGTTTTATTTAATTTGCTCGTCCGTGCAATGTCGTGTCATGTCACCTGCTCAGTAGGTTTTTATGAATTAATCTCAACAAACGAACTATATAGAAAACTCAACACGTCATATATTGAACTTTAGCTGGAAAGATCAGATCGGTAAACTCTTTTTACCTAAGATATATAGGCCTACTTCTGTCGAGCTGAAGTTCAATATATGGCATGTTGAGATTAAAATAAATAAAACAAACACTGGAGGACATTTGCTTTTGTAACGTTATAAATTTAATCTTCTGCATAGCTAGCTAGAACAGCAGAGCCAATTGAGCTAGCTAAAAACAGTGCCAATTTAAGTTTAATAATTGTATGTTAACTGTAGGCTACTGCAGGTCCCGTATTTGCAGTGGTGTATAGTAACGAAGTAGAAATAATTTGTTACTGTACTTAAGTAGTTTCTTTGGAAATCTTACTTCACTATTTATATTTCTGTCAACTTTCACTTTTACTCCACTACATTTCTTAAATAAAATGTATAATTTTACTCCGATAAATTTCCCCTAAGCATCTTCGTCATCTTCGTTACCACAACGAAAAATCGGAAGAAATTTGGTAGCCTAATGTGATGTTGGAACCCAACACAGACAAGCTGCTTGCAAGCAAGCAGGTTTGGCGAATCAGTGGTCCTAGCTTTCAAGTTAGATCATTGCATTGGTTAATCACGTTAATAATGCGCAAGTACAAACAAGTGATCTTAAAGCCGCGATTTTGATTTCCATTCAAGCCCAGGCATGCATGTCGGATGCTAGCAGGGACTGATGAGAGACTGATTTCATGATGGAAGCAGAAATAGCAACGGCACCTGCTACTCTGGCGACAAACGACAACGAGGGTGGTGAAGAGGACAAGCACCCGTGGCCATATTTGCGAGAAATGTTTTCTTATGTTGGAGTGAAAGATTCTTCGTACCGGATGAAGTGCCTTATGCTTACCCAAAGATACCGAAATATTGGCATTCAAAAACTCCCCGTCCAACCTCAAGAAACACATTGAGGTAAATTAAGATTCATTCCGTGAGCCACAACGTTAATGTTATTTAGCTATCATAATTAGCATGAAGCCTGTTCAGATATCTATATGATTTGGCAGAGGAAACATTTTGTACACCCTGGCTTGCTAGCTTCGTTAGCCTGGCTTGCTAGCTAGCAATAGTGATGTGCAGTACGTGAACGAACGAATCTTTTTGAACGAATCTATAAAGTGAACTGAGTGTACCGGATCATCACTCTCAATGATTCGTTCATATGCTTGCGTGCACGTCAGCACTGTAGCGAACTGTACTGACCACAGACTACCCCTACTACCACAGTTCAGTGAGTCCTACTGAACTGACTTATCTATATGAACTGCTGACTACCACACCGCAGTAGCCTACATAATTGTCAACCGAATCAGTTACTCTCTACATAGGCTACGGGCTAGAAATTAGCAACAAATGGCGTGGGTATTAGTAAAATAATATAGCCCGGTCAACTATTTTTTGGTACAGTTTCACATTTAAAAAATATAGCCTGCAATCTTACAAAATGATCGGAACCTGTAGCCTACCTGTAGGTCTACTGGCATCTGACATCCACCCAGCGTAACGTTACCGAAAGCAAAACGCATTGCAGAAAGCATTTCTAATCAAAATCACATAGGCTACTGTAGGCTATATTGTACATTTTCGTGACTGTAGGCCTATTCTGTGACTATCAAACTAAGAGTTAATGAAAGTGCCCGTTATTAAACCATTTCAAATCTGTAATAATGATATTGATTAAATAAAGCACATTTGTGTTTTCTTTTGTATCGAAATAGCACAATAAATGTAGGCTATTTTAAGTAGGCCTAATATGCTATATATAACCATGTTTTATATAGGCTACACAAATATAACCAATATGTGGCTATACGTTTGTCTCTTCTTTACACTTGAGAAGTCTAGCTAAAGCCCTTTTCTTTATTTGTTGTCAGGTAATTTGAGTCTAGATCACGCACTGCGTGAATGATTGCTATTTTAATCTGAACCGCTATTTTAATCTAGTAGCCTACTGACGAACTGGGTGAATAATACCACTAGGCTACATACAGGTGCAGCTCCAAAAATTAGAATATCGTGAAAAAGTTCAATATTTTTTGTCACTCATGTCAGAAAGTGAAACTCATATATTCTATAGATTCATTACACAGAGTGAAATATTTCAAGCATTTATTTCTTGTAATTTTGATGATTATGGCTTACAGCTAATGAAAACACAAATTCAGTGTCTCAGAAAATTTGAATATTACATAAGATCAATAAAAAAGGATATTTTAAACAGAAATGTCAGCCTTCTGAAAAGTATGTTCACTTCTATGCACTCAATACTTGGTTGGGGCTCCTTTTGCATGAATTACTGCATCAATGCGGCGTGGCATGGAGGCGATCAGCCTGTGGCACTGCTGAGGTGTAATGGAAGCCCAGGTTGCTTTGATAGCGGCCTTCAGGTCGTCTGCATTGTTGGGTCTGGTGTCTCTCATCTTCCTCTTGACAATTACCCCATAGATTCTCTATGGGGTTCAGGTCAGGCGAGTTTGCTGGCCAATCAAGCACAGTAATGCCATAGTCATTGAACCAGCTTTTGGTACTTTTGGCAGTGTGGGCAGGTGCCAAGTCCTGCTGGAAAATGAAATCAGCATCTCCATAAAGCTTGTCAGCAGAAGGAAGCATGAAGTGCTCTAAAATTTCCTGGTAGATGGCTGCGTTGACTGTGGACTTCAGAAAACACAGTGGACCAACACCAGCAGATGACATGGCACCCCAAATCATCACTGACTGTGGAAACTTCACACTGGACTTCAAGCAACGTGGATTCTGTGCCTCTCCACTCCACTCCTCCAGACTCGGTCTTCAAAAACCACATCAGGGCGACGGCACGGTCCTGCAGGTTCTTCTTGTACAACAGGAGGATTCGACCATACCTGACCACCTACTCCACCCAGCTTCTGGTCCAGACTATAGTCATCTCACCCCTGGACTACTGTAACTCCCTGCTCGCAAGCTTACAAGCCTGCGCCATCCTGCCTCTTCAACTGATCCAGAACGCAGCTGCCCGGCTTGTTTTCAACCTCCCGAAATTTTCACGTCACCCCCTTGTTGAGGTCACTCTACTGGCTGCCAGTTGCAGTCAGGATCAGGTTCAAAGTTCTGACCCTGGCCTACACTGCAGCCAATAGGACAGGCCCCATCTACCTGCAGGACTTGTGACTATGTTCCTGCTCAACCACTTCGCTCATCTACAGCAGGGCGACTCGCACTTCCCCCCCTCCGTGTCAATGGCACTCGCTCATCCCGACTGCGGAGCTTTTCCACCCTAGCTCCCCAGTGGTGGAACGAACTTCCCACTCCCCTACGTTCTATGCCAACCCTGCCTGCGTTCCTGGCCTGAAAACACACCTTTTCAGACTCCACCTGGACTGATACTTATCTAGGACCTCATGCTATTTGTTCTTGTTGAACTGTGTATTTGTTTATAATATTTAGAATAGAATTGTAGTAGAGCTGCTTTACCCAGTTTACTGTGAACTGCATTCAATGTTCATTACTAGGGATAGCTGCTACTTTATGGGAAGAATGTGCTTTCTTATCTGTTCTGTCATGCACGTGCATAGATAGACCTCAAAGGGGGCTTGAGCACCTGCCGTTTGGCCTCCTATAGACAGGGGCGGGGCCAGTAGGGGGCCAGTGGTGGCACTGGCCCCCACTGGAATCTGATTGGCCACCCCTGGTGCCCCCCCTACCAGAACCGGAATATGATAGGCCATTGTCTTGTCAGTATCGATGAAAGAAGCCTCTGTAGCCCAATGGTAATGGACATAAAATGAGGCGGAACCAAAGTTGCATCTTCCAATGACAGAGCTAGCCGCGTCACTTCAGCATTCAGCAATCAACATTTTAACGTCTGCCTCTGAGAAGATGCAAGATCATTTGACGCTGTCGTCGCTGAAGAACAAAAGTGGAATATAGGTAGGTAAACTGAAGTTCAAATGTGTTCTTTTTATGTGGACTGTAATGGACTAGATAATAGAAGTTAAAAGGTAAATGCATAACGTAACTTCTAGATAGCGTTAGCTAGCTAAGTGAACTCTAAAGGCCGTGACACACTGGCCGCGATTTACTCGCACGAATAAATCGCACTTTGAAAAATAAAAACGAACTCCTGTATTGTTCATAAAATCTTGCACATCAAACGCGAAATGTCCTTTGCGAAAAAGCTGCATTTAATTTTATTCGCAGCAAGTTCGTTTTTTGCGAGTTTTCGTTTGCGAAACTATTTATCTATCCAATCATAACAAGTTTCCATGACTGACGTCACCGCACTGCCACAACAAACTACAACATCAAATATGGCGGACCAACTGATTTTATATGTGTCACAGTATAGCGTCCTCTTTCGTAAAAGACATAAAAGTTACAAAGAAAACGATTTGAAGGACAATTTGTGGAAAACCATAGCCGAGCAAATAGGGTATGAAGATGGTGGTTTTACAGCTAAATGGTTGCAATACGCACAACTTGCTATCTGATCAGCTCCCACAGGTTATTAGCGTTGTCTCCAGCTATTTTAGCCAGCTAACATTAGCTAACCTTTAGATCTAACGTTAACGTTGATAGCAGTTCGTGTAAAGAAGATAACAAGCCAGTGGCGATTACACACAAACATAGCTACACGATACGTAGGCCTATTTATTTTTTAACTTTAGGCGAGTTCATGTAGGCTACACTGTCACCGGCTGGGTTGTTTGCCTTGGTGAAAACAAAGGATGAAAGCTAGCGAACCGCTATATGTGATATTGTTTCGTGGATATTTGCCGTAGTAAATGTGGGCTATATGCTAACCGAAGGAGAAAGACGACACGTAGTCTAGCTACAGGGTCTGGCCAGGGGCAGCCACTGCAGTGGAGGGAGAGAAAGGGGGTGGAGGAGAAGGGCAGGGTCGAGTAGCCTTTATGAAATGTTTTTGCTGTCACACTGTTGTCTGTGTGCGTGGCAAATAAAGTTCCCCAAAAATCTTATTCCGACTCCTGTGTGGATTTCCTGATTACTGAGCCAAGTTATATAAATAACGAGGAAAACAGACGAGGTCTGCCTGTAGCGATCGTTTTGGAGAGAACTCTTCAGACTTCATGAGTTGCTACACTGTATATAGACTACGACAAATTTATTTTAAAGATGTTTGCTGAAATTACATAATGTATTGTTATGTTGTGGTTAACCCTTTATATTAGTGGAAGAGATCAAGAGGCAGTGGAACACGTATGTCCGTAAAAGGAGGGAAGAGAAGGAGAGCATGTTGTAGACAAAACAAACTTTACATAAGTAAAAATGGACACATAATAAGCCCGGTTCAATATTTTGCCAATGTAATTTAAGCATGCTGTTTTTAACGTTCTGCTAGAGAAAAAAAAAATACACTTTCGTTCCGTGATGGACCGAACGGATAACCATGTCGTCATCGCTCGACGAAGAGTAATCCATTTTTATTCGCATGGATTTTCAAACGCGAAAAAAGAACGCGTGCTTTTCGTTTTTTCGCATCGTTGCAGGTGTGTCAGGTTTTTACGCGAAATATTCGCCGACGAATTTTTCGTATTTTCGCCTCGCTTATTCGTTACGTCCCCGATGTGTCACGGCCTTTATGGCTAAAGTTTATAAAAATGCAAAAAATATCTTCATATATATGGAGCCAATCCCCCCCACACAAATACCTTTGTTGCCCACCAGTCACAGAAGTGACCAGTCAAGAGCTAAATGGTTATGTTTTGTTTTTTTGTATTCATTTTATTTTATATATTTTTAGGTTCAAAACCTCATTGTACTGTGTACTGTACAAACTACTGTGCATATTGGAATATTGTACATAGCACTTTTCTATTTACTTTGCTTTTATGGCCTTTTATCCATTTTCATACTGTTAATATGTAAAATAGTTATTTATTTATGTTTGTATCTTTAATATTCTGAATAAACAATTTAACTGTTAAAACGTTAATTCTGACCTGGACTGTATCCATTCTCATGCTATTTTATTTTAGGGGTGCTCTTAATATTACTGGTTGTCGCCACCTAATGGCCATTTATGTAGTGTAGCTACAGTCAGTTAGCTAATGGTGTACAGATTTATTTTGACTTTATTGTTTGGGTACAAACACATTTATTTATAATCTTACTTTTCTCTATCTATACTACATGGGTATTGAAGATTTGCATGACTATTTAACTACCTGCAAAACTGTACACAGTAAGGGGACACTACACAATAAAGGGTAAATAAAAGGCATTATCTTTCAGTATATTGGTTATGATAGAACAGTAGAATAATATTGAAGCAGAAGAATAAAATGGAAATCTGAACAAGTGCTACAATCTTGAGGGGATATTCAACCATACAGTTTGGAAATGTATAATGCAACATTTAATATATGTACAGTGCCTTTGGAAAGTATCCAAACCCATTGGATTTTTTTCAAATTGTGCTATGTTGAAAGCTCAAATTAACATTTCAATTGACTTTCTTTGTTACTCATTCACATGAAGTGCTCTATAATGTCAAAGTAGAGAAAAAAAATACACCCTTTGCTGTAAAGGCTTAAAAATAAGCTCTGGTGTATCCAATAGTGAAATAATCTAAACATTTTACTCCACTTTGACATTATAGAGCACTTTGTGTAGATGAGTAACAAAAAGCCCATTTAAACATATCTTAATTTGAGCTGTCAAACAGCAAAATTTGAAAGGGTGTTCATACTTTCCGAAGGCACTGTATATGATTACCTAGAATCAGGGGCAGGTATAAAAAAAAGGTTAGGCTAGGGTTAAGGCTAGGGCTAAGGTTTGGTCGGATAAATACACGTGTGTCTGCTGTACGCGGCAAAAAAAAAAAAAAGTAAGCCTTGATGGCTGGCCCCCCTCCTCTGGGTCTGTGCCCCAGCCTGGCCCCCCCATTCAAAATGTTCTACACACGCCCCTGCCTATAGAGAAGTGCCCTTTTTCAGTTAAAAAAAAAAAAGTAATTTAAAAAAAATAAATTCCTGTTTGCACACAGCCTGCCCTGCCGAACAGATATATTAATTGAATCAAAATATCAGGTCGGGAGATTGGTGCTCCCGGGCGATGCCCTCTACCCTCCCTCCCGGTTTCCACCGCAGTGGCGAGCACTGTGTGGGCACCGAGCCTTTCTATGGTGAAAGAAAGCACGCACGCAAAATGGCACGCATACGCCTGCATAGGCACGCGACAGTCGTGAGTCAGTCAGTGTGATGAGTTACTTTGAGGCAGACATCATGTGGCCAAACAAAGTATAAATATACTGTTAATTTTTGTTTTATATTGATATTGATACGCTTTAGGAATTGCTTGACACTATTTGGCAAGTAGGGTCTATCTATGCTTGAACTATTTAGCAGCTCAAAATGTGCCAACTAGCTATCGTTAACGTTGATACCTTTTGCTAATGTGGGAATCAGTGGAATATGGTCGAGTTATTGTGTCCCATCCACTGAACTTAAAAGAACGGTCCCATCGCACCACAGCAGTTTTAATGTTGTCTTATTGTCTCGATAGCTAGTTAGCTAATTTAATACATAACATGTGAGGAGAATTTACTGAAATACACTGCATGTATCATTAATTAACTGGCATGTAGCTGTGTTTGAACCAACCTAAGTCATGGGTTTGTTTTAAATACCAGGGTTTTTCCTAGCCTACATAGTAAATTATTTGGTGGCCGTCAAAATTATTTCACGGACCGCCAAAGGGACATCAGACTCAGCTATTCTGTGGCAGAGTGCAACCTAAATCTGTTTGTTTTAGAGTGTTTCTTTTTCTATTTATGCGCGATCAAAATAGCCCAAATGGTGTAATATTCAAATGTTCAAAAAGCTTCAAGGTCCTTTGATTTTTAAACCCTAACACCTGAACACAACCCTACTGGTACTTTACAACCAAAACCTACATGAGCTTTTTGTGCTCCCAAAACTGTATTTACGGTAAAATTAATGCAAAAATTTTTTTTGATGCGTACCGCCAAAACCCATTTTTCTGCCAGGAAAAACCGGAATACATACATTTTAATATTCCTTTAACAGTGTCACAAAAGTAGTAATTCCAGGGATATATTTATTTAATTAATTGCAAAAATTGCCAGCGTGCCCTTTTATGAATTTGGGCCCCTGCCCCTCTAACATCCTATGCACGTGCCTGTGTTCTGTAGTTACTTCGATGACGTTTCTGTATGCACTTACTGTATGTCTTAATATAGCAAGCCTGAGCTCCTCGGGCAAGGCATTCCAAAGTTGAGAGGCCCTAATAGCAAAGGCGCAGTCACCCTTTGATTTTAGCTTAGATTTTAGACCAGAAGTTTTTTTCCAGAGGATCTCAGGCTGCGTGCTGGTGTGTACGGGGATAAAAGGTCCGCAATATACACTTGAAAGGATCTCAGTTTTCTTAAGTGAAATAGCCTTTTTTGAGATTTCTTAAGAACAATGGTGGTATTCTCCTTCCATTGCAATTTGTTGTCTATAACAACACCCAAATACTTATAAGATTCCACAGAATCAATGATGGATGTGTTGATCACTACAGGTGTCACCAACTCACTTTTTCTAAAATCATAGCTCTTTAGTTTTGGAAGTATTGAGTTCTAAAAAGTTAGCACTACACCATGAAACAAAGTGATCAATTTCCCCCAGGTACAGTGAATCATTCCCTTCAGTAATACAGGGGGTGGACAAAGTATCTGAAACACCAGAAACTGAAAAAACAGTTTTTCATAAAACATAAAACAGCTGCTATACGTCATATTTCTCTTACCTATATTTTCTACACCCTTTTATGACTGGCATGCCATGTATACATTTTATTTTCTGTCTTTTTTTATTAGCTTGATAATTAATCATAATTAGCTATTTATCACATTATTATCAAATAATACTCATTCGTCAATGAAATGCTGCTTTTGTGTCAGTAATAAGTGAGAACACCTTAGAGCTAATGTAGGACAAAAACGGAAAGCATTTTGGTCCATGACAACCAGAGATGTGCACCACTGCACAGCTGTGGGGAGTGAACACCTCTGTTCAAAGTGAAGTGAACAGCTGAATTAAATAGATCATTGAAACTGGTCTAGAATCTATGCTTGCATGGTAACATGAGTCACAAATATGGCCCAATTTTTAATTATTCCTTTTCAGTTAAGTTTGTCAGAAATCACATTCCAATGTACTACATAGAGGGGATCAATTCCAGTTGTTGGGGACCAAAATGTTTTCTGATTTCTTATTATACATTTGTTGAAGTTGAAGAATTGCTTCGTATTTCTCAATTACACTTTTGTTCGTTGCCGGTACTTGCAATCACGTTCAAGGAATAAGAGGGTCTTGAAACAGTTCCGTGATGAAAGACAGTAGCTGGTTTATTAGTAGTTACAGTTCAATGAAGTTTGTCAGCGTTCCAGTCTAACATGCAACATCTACCAGCCTACCATTCTAACATGTAACCCTCTACCAGTCTGACAGTCTAACATCCTAACATGTCTTCTAAACCAGGCCAGCATTTATACAGATATCTCAGGAAGTATTCTATAGGTGGGGCCAGACAGGGAAGTCTCGTGGATGTGTATCCCCGGGAAACTCAGTGGAACATTTATGCCGGTGGCAAATACTTTAAGAGTACTTGCATATGAAAGGGCGCTTCACACCCAGACAGAGACGGGGTGGCTGTTAGGCACCCCCCCCCCAGACAGAACCTGCATAGTGTATTAGAGCATACAGGTTTGACTTTAACTAAAACATGTTGCTAAATTATCTTTGAAATTACTAAAATCTAACAAAGTGTACTAACTTATTACTGGAGTAACAGTAACTGACATGTAATTTATGATTTATTAGCATTTCATAAAAAATATGACCGACAGGCAATTATGGTTGATTGGCATAATTATAAAAAACAAGTCATCATATAAAATGTACACATGGCACAAGATTCACAAAACAGCATAGATAATCAGGTTAGGAACAGAGGTTGAGGTTTTGCGTAGAAAACATGTGGCAGGTGTTTTCTGGAAAACTGGTGTTTCCAATATTTTGACCACCCCAAAATTTTGAAAATTTTGTCGATGACAGGAGGCATAACTGCTCCTGCAGTAAGCTTAACTGTGTATAATGTAAAAAAGAAAAGAAAAGTGACAAGACTGTGCCTTGGGGAGCACCTGTATGTGTTAAGATGGTATCTTATAAAACATGACTAGGCAGTCTTAGCCATTGAGGCCTGTTTGTAGAATCTACAATATTCTGAATGGGTGTAAGTGCATGACTTATAGTTGTAGTGTAGACTTGTAGTGACTGCTAGTACGTGTGGTTGAATCGTGTTGAAAGCACAGGGGATGTAGTTGTAGTAGTAGTACTTTATTGATCCCACAATGGGAAATTTCTTCTTCAATCATTGTTACACTCCAGTAATACACAGTAAATATAACACAGAAAACATTGGATAATATGACACATGATAATACATGTGTACATCATTACAGGGAAGCCAGACCAGAGAAGGGATCAGCTATTCTTTTGTCTTTTGTTAATGTGGACAGTGATACAATTTGCAGCAGGTTGTGCATCTGTCAAGTTGCAGTTTAATTTCCCAGCAGAATGGAACGATGCATCTGTAAAAAAATAAGTTTAAATAAAAATCATAACAGTGCAAGTACAATAACATTTAAAATGGTGCTCTTTTGTGATTCAGATTCCTATGTCATCATATTTAACATTTAATACAGTACAATAACTTAAGATGTTCAAACAAATAATCATTGCCAATAATAACATTGCATGTTGTCTATCTCTTATTACATTTTTAATTTCATGAATTGATTGATTGTGGCTATAAAAGCATGAACTGGCTCACTCCCAGTCACGTTTATATTCTTTATAGATAGCGTTGGGGACCCAAGGTTGCCATTGCTTGGATGACTATAGAGTACTGAAGTGACTACGTCACACTGGTTTCGGAAGAAAATTCCCCATTAATTTTGAGCGTAACTAAAACTTACTTTTAAACCATTTCTAGTGATTATGTCTTACCGTCAATTTCCTGGATTGTTCAATATAATGGCCGTTCGCAAACTATGTCGTTTTTCTGGAGCAGCTTCGAGTATATTTTAGATTTTAGTATTTTTTTTGTGTGAATATACCAGTGCAGGCACTGTTTAAAAACCCAACGTCCCATAATTCCCTCCAGACGAGCAGCGTTGTCTCCAAACGTTGTCATATAACGTTAGCCAGCAGTAGCACACAGTTCCGTTTTTAAACACTTTCTTATAACGTTAGCTAGCAAGCTTGAAGGACTAAAAGCTAGAATTGCTTTATGTGGTTAACCATAGCGTAGCTTCTGACCTTCTCGGGTGGGCTTCTCAACTTAGCAAGCTAACGTTAGCTCGTCTTCAGCAGCAGTACTCCCATCTGCCAAAAATATCCAGACAGGCGAGATGATGCTAACTTATTGGTCGAGAACCCCCTGTGCATTGCAGTACTGGATATGTAGTCCGTTAAAGTCGAACTACAATCATTAATCCATTACTAAATAAATATAATAATTGGAACATGCGATATATGGTCTATATCCTTATACCACACAGGCTAATCCAGGAACGTTTCGGCTCATTCTATAAATCAGATTTCAAGAAATAGTCGATAGTCTCCGAAGCCCGTTCTATCTGTCATAGGGAATTTACTTCCAAAACCAGACTCTGCCCACAGCTGACATACTGACTTGAGTACTCTATTTACTGACCAGGTCAAAAGGATACATTTTTCACCCCTTCCCCCACAAAAACAATGGTAGCTAGTAAGCTAACGTTAAAAGACCGACTTGAGAACAGAGAGCTAGTATCTAACTACAGTAGGGGGCTAATGTTACATACATAACGTTACATTAGCAACACACATAAAACTGTCATTAATTGAAGTGATAATGTTTGTAAAACAAACAATATACCGTATTATATATAAAGTACTTAGCCAAATTAGACAAACACTAATGGCTAGAAAGCTAGCTACTACTTAACGTTAGCTTACGTTAGACAACCATTATGATTCATGACTTCTCACGAATGTAAATGTTTGCTACGCTACAAATAAACATAGCAATAGAAAAAACAACACACAAAGTTAGTAACATTTGTGCTAATTTGCTAATGTTAGCTAGCTAGCGAACTCCGAGTATTAAGTTGTTGTCTGCTGCTTAACGTTAACGTTATTGGTTTCAACATTAGATTGGCATCATTTACCTTGATGGGAGATGTCGACTCGTTGAAGTCCACTTATCCCGAACAGAACAAACTTGCATCAACAAACGAAGATGTGTCTGGCTCATTTGTTGTGTACCGCAAAGAGAACGGGCAAGAAACTGTTGCGGTATATTTTCAAATATCATTACAAACCACTGTATGGCCTACCATGGGAAACAATTGTGTTAATAAGGTGATGTTTTTCTGTGTTAGGATGACTTGCAAAAACAGTTTTAATGTTCCTCTTGAACCAGAACAACTGCGCACACATCACACATCTGTGGCCTTACAGGCAAGGACACACACACACACAGAAAAATAGATCCATTTACACTTTTTAGTTGATAGCTTTGTTAGAGGCATCTACGCAAGAGGAGACATACTCACTCAGCATTCCAGAGAAGCTAGCCTGGGTGCACTGGTCTGAAATAACCAATAGCAGTGGCAGGCAGTGTGGGGGTCTGATTGCAAAATAGCTGTATTCGCATATACGCCCTCACAATCAAGAACACACATGCACGCACGAAAATACAAAGAAAAAACTCGCTCTCAGCGAAAACAGCTATATTGCAAAACACATTTGAACAGAATGTGCGCATCCCTAATTTTCCCAGAAGCAGTTTTAGTTACATTTATATATTCACACATCAGACTATTGATGCAGACGCATACTTATCTCCAAAAAGAGGTAATAGACCCATTCGCACGCACGCACGCACACACACAGTCAGATGAATACACACCTCTTTTATTTCTAGCTCATCTGAAAAGATAAGATGATCACTCCCTCAACATTCCAAAAAACCAGCTCGTAAAAAAATGCCTACGCGAACAGAAAACACGCTAGCCTTGGAAATGTGTGTGTGTGCAGTTTGAGAACTAAGTTTATTAGTAACAAAAAAAACATTTATCTTCTTCTTTACAAACATTAGTATTAAGGTTTATATTAGTACCAAAGAATATTGCATATTATAGAGAAAATGTTAACTTGTACTCCACAACTCACCCACACATAAACTGTAGACTGTGGAAATAAGACTAGAAAATCTTAGTTAGTATTATCTAACCCATTAGATCATTGTATTATTATGTATTGAACTACTATGGTTAAACCATGGCAAGACCATTTCTAATATAATTAAATCATAGCATTAAATCAAAACTCCTAAAATGAATGTAATTTGTAATGCTTAATTAAAACCAGCAGAGGCCGATGTTGACCATGAAAAAACATCTCCCAGGGGGCAGAGAACCATTTCTAAACCCGCAGGGGGCAGGATTTAAGAAAAGGATAAAAGGGGGGTTATCTGAACTTGGCTGCTGCTGCTGTTATGTTTTGTTTCTGTCATTAATGGACCTGTTTTACATCTCATGGGAGTGCATGAACTTGACGGACTTAGACTGGACCGTGTGATTGAGAGTGTTTTTCAATATACATATGTTTAGTCCATCAGCCTGGGTATGTATATTCATGCTTATCTTTTACAATAAATCAAGTTATATCAAGCTCTGGAATGAAGTGTCTATTTGGAAGAAAGTTTGAATTACGTGTGGTGGAATGGTCCTGACCCCTCCCGACAGGGCGGTGAAAGGATTGTTTTATTTATATCACAAAACAAAAAGGTCCTGGCACGTGGTCGGAAGTGACACCAGGGCACGTGACGCAACTTCCACCTCAACGCTCAGGCCCGGCGGATGAGCTGGGGCTTAGTGGTTGAGGTCTGCAGGAATACTCATCTCAAGAATTTGGCCAGTCCAACAAGCCTGCCAAGTTTGGTGATTCTAGGCCAAACCAGCTCACGAGAATTTTAGGTGAAAGGGGAGAAAAGAAATCTATTAAAAAAAATAAAAAGAATCTGAACAAAAACAATAAGGTACCAGACCAGCAGCTGTGCTGCTCGGTCCCCTAATAATAAGAAGAAAATGATTGTGATTGATGGAAATTGATTTTCAACAGCACCTTTCACATTTTAGCACTTTACAGTGAAGGGGGAGGCTGACCTCAAAATGCAACCACCCATGGTCATGCATGGCAGCCATTTTGCACCAGCTCACCTCACATCACTTAATAATTTCTACCAGTTTGTTCAGAACTTTATCTTGAAATACTTAAATATACAGGATCCAGCACTGTCATTCCAGCTCCTTATGACACGATAACAAAGATAATTGTTGCAGACTGTCCATGTCCAATCAGAGTAGCCTACTAGTGTCTAACGTATTTTTCTAAGGTCTATGGTCCAACCCCAGCAGAAAACCACAGGCAATTCAAATATGACAACTACAAAGGTTTTTCATGCAACACATGCTGCAGTATTACAAATGCCAATAATGGACATGTGACAATATGTACATGCAAGGAGCAACATCTTACCAGCAGTTGTGGGTGGTTGGCGTCTATGTGGCAGACGAAATTCAATTCCGACCGGAACTCCTTGGCCAAATGCCACGGTCTGTGTATCTGAACTATCAAAGAGTACGCCACGCTGCCATAAACACCGTGAAATGACGACGGAAAATTTCTATTTGTAGAACCAAGAGAAAAAAACATGTTTTGTGTATCACCATCGGGTTGGCATTTTGGAATAATCTCTGGAAATACAGTATTCTAACATCACAAAGAGTGATTTGTCCAGGAAGTGGATTCCACATAACAGAATGTACACACCCTACTGGCAGCTGGAATATGAACGGGTAGACATGCGTTCCTCTGGGAAGGACCGTTTCGCCAGCACCAATAGCTAAATATTGAGAGAAAAATTAACACTCAAACGCAATCCTACAACACACACTTAGCTTCGCTAAGACAGCAAGCTAACGTATAAAAGATAAGAAGCTTCCAACCTTGTTGCATGACGGCTTCGCACTTCATATTAAAATAGTCCTCTCTTGCAGAATAATGTCTTCTATTCTTTTGAGAACCAGTGCTCCACGCAACCTTCGTTTTTCCCTTCGCAATCACAGTAATGGAATTAACTCTTATTTCTTTTGATAATTCGAAAATAACTCGCCCTGAAATAACATCACCACACACGAAGACGTTTCTCTCATTCAGGGCGTTGAAATTTATTTCAAAGGATGTAAACGTTTCTCCGAACATCGTCGTAAGATTTGTCTCACGAACAGTGTAGAAAAGTAGTTTTTCCTCCGAGAGAGTTTTTCAGACTTTACTTTCCCTGGTTGCTCTGCGCATCTGCATAAATTACGCATGTGATGTCATGAACAACAACAGAGTTCGATCAGAGAGGTAGCGACACAGGCGAGAGAGACAAGCTGCTTGATTATCTGCCCGCGCGAACTGCATTCAGAAGTAGGCTGTTTTGAATAGAAATCAATGGGATTCCACCCAAAAGTGCCAGTTTCCTCACAAGTAAAATAATCTTTTTAATGAAAATGCAAACATGACAATTGTCAATTTTGTGAAAAGCGGTTTATATGACACACCTCGGTTTACACAATGTTTTTTTAAATGCATAACCTATCTAAAGTAAATTTGCCATTTGTTCGGAAGTTACTACGTGGGTTTATTAACTTTATTCGCTTAGCCTAATGCCCGTATTCTCTTTGAACATTAATTAAAATATTCCTATATTAATTATATGAAATCTACAATCTGATGATGACGATTTGTGGACACCATTAGCCTATAACATGTGTCTCGTTAGTGTCTCTACCATCTTTGGTTCTATTGTGAGCGCATTCCCTAAAAGAGACGGTCATGTACAAGTAGTGGCATTAGCTTAGTGCCATAAAGAATTGATACCGAAAAAATATATATATTTTTGTTTTGGCTCTGTACTCACTGGAATTGAAATAGAACAGTGACTATAAGGTTAAAGTGCAGACTTTCAGCTTTAATTTTAGGGTGTGCACATCCATATTGGGTGAACCGTGTAGCAATTGTAGCCATTTTTATACATAGTCCCCCCCCCCCATTTTAGGGGACCAAAAGTAATTTGACAAATGAACATACATTTAAATAAAGCAATCATATTTAATATTTGGTTGCATATGCTTTGCATGCCATGACCTCCTGATGTCTGTGACCCAACAACATCAAGACTTGATATCTTATTTTCAGGTACATTTAAAAGCCCTACTATAACCTCTCTGCATTTGAATGGAGCTTTTTTCATTTAGAAAAAGTTAAAGAAAATTCAATTATTTTTATTTGCAAAGGTGTGTTATCAACCTATCAAAATGTCAGTTGCTAGAATTCTTCTTTGTAACCATGTTTGAGAAAAAAAGTTCAGTTATAGGTACAACACAATCAATGGACAAAGTACAGAGAAAAGAAAAAGAAAAAACCAGTCATCATATTCCTCACCATCGTTATTATCCTTAATAATTAATTAATTCTGTGATATATATGCACCTCGAGGCTGCCACTCTCTGCCTTCCCCCTACTCACTCCCTGGTGGCCACCTTCACACCCCCCTCCCCCATCCTTCTATCCTGCTTTGTTTTTTATCGTCCTCCCACCTACCCTACCTATCCAGGTAAGACCCCACCTTTTAAATCTGTACTTCATTAATTTCAACAGATTTATTAACCTCAAGGTTTCACTCCTGATCTATGTATATCACTTGTTTAGTTCATCTTAATAACCCTCTGCATGCATTACACACTATTCCACAATCCTGATCATATTAATTTGTACTTACTTACCTCAGCACCCTATTGTAGTTACAGCAAGTATTGTGTGAGTCCACTGGCCATCATATAATGACACTGCTGAGTAACCAACAGGGTTTTTTATTCCAGGGCCCAAGGCAGTCTCGTGGATAGAGGCGTATCTTACAGATCTTATTGTCTTGTCATAATACAAAGACCATGGTTGACCCCTTATCTCTATCTGGATAGAAAGGGTGGCTTTCTACCCTTTTCTAACAAAATCACCCAGTGTTGTGGTTGCCATGTTGAACAGATGGATCATGCTGAGTTAAGAGTAAATTGAATTAAGCTGTGATAGAAAAAAGAAAACATAATATTCTTTTATTATCAAACATCAGGGTGACAGACAGTAAGCTTACACAGGAAGGAAAAGATACAGCCTAACAGGTACAAATCAAATATAGTAAGCTAATTAGCCAATTGCTGCTCTTGTTTCAGCATCAATGTTGAGGAGAAAATCACACAAAAGACTCACTTGTGCATTTTAATGAAAATTAACATTTGTTCAACATAAATTTGTAAAGAATAATCAAAACAAGCTTTGCAATAGTAGTGTTCTGTACTCATTTCTCATAAAAAACTAAAAGGTGAAAGTCATGAAAGCACTTCAAAACATCAAACGACAACAAGCCAAATGAGCCATGCTGGTTTTTGGATCTTTTGTTTGCTTACTGCCGATTAGGGTGCTTGTTTATGCTCGATTACAGCAGCGAGCTCCTCCCTCGCTCGCCATGTGATGCGGGATCGCCCAACATGGGCTGCATTCTGAATGACTAAATTACAGACTTTTGTTGATCTGTACATATTTTAATAGTTGTTATCTTATCCTTGTATTTTTTTTGTATTGTTATGTTGTGAAGCACATTGTGCTATATGGCTGGACAGGTGCTATACAAATAAAGATGCTGTTTCATTATTATTATGATTATTATACTGCTGGAAAAGTGCGATACAAATAAAAATGTTCTTATTAAGTAATTATTATATGCACAGACAGCAATACTAGTCTATACTAAACATCACATAAAGTTGTGACATGCTCCCTCATGAAATAAAATGTATTGAACTAATCACACTTCTGTCTATCACCCATACCAATATGGAATATTTTCACTCTGGAAATCAGAACAACAGGCTCTTTTTGGTTCTGACACACAGACAGTAGTCTGGGCATCTACTGCACTACTAGGCTACACTAAACATCAGAATACAGTCAAGCCGGAAACACCCCTTTCACCTTCTCCACATTTTATTACATTACAGACATATTCAACAAGTTAATTTTTTGTCTCAAAATTCTACACAAAATAGTCCATAATAAACATGTTTTTAGAAATTTTTGCAAATGTATTAAAAATTAAAAACTGAAATCTTGAATTTACATAAGTATTCATAACCTTTGCTTTAACATATTTAATATTTGGTCGCATATCCTTTGCATGCTGTTACTTCCTGAAGTCTGTGACCCATCAACATCAAAAGACTCAATATCTTATTTCCAGGTACTGTTACAAGCGATAATATAAGCTCTCTGCATTTGAATGGATCTCTATGGGAATTGGGGGGTGATACTAGATTCAGCTGTAAATTACACTGGTACAGTATGGAACACATGGCTAGCGAAATGGCTGTAAGTCATCAAGGGTCTAAGGTATCGAACGAGCGCCAAGCGCCATCACTCTGCGGCCAGATATGGAGTAGATGTGGATGGATCTCTTTAAGGGTTCTTTCTCCTGTCTTTTTTCCCCATAGAGTTCTATAGAAAAATGAGTCAGGAGAAATAACCCTTGCAGTGATCCATCCACATCTACTCCATATCTGGCAACAGAGTGATGGTTTGGGGCTTTTTTTTTTTTTTTCAGAAAAGTGGCACCAGAAGTTTGTCACCAAAGTGGGCGGGACTACGGAGCTCTATAGAGATATGCCAACTGCATGAATATCAAGTTTCACCTTTAGGGGTGACTATGAGCACTAAAACTGGGCTAAACAGAGGAGAATGAATGGGGGTCAATGGAAGTTTTTTTCAGAAACCCAAATCTATAAGAGATAATCATTTTTTATTGAAAGTTTGCAGACAGCAGATAAGAAAATATGCTTTTCTACGCACTTAGATTAATGAAATCTTGAACTCTTTAGGAAAAAAATAACTTTTTAAAATCTAATTATGCAAATTTTGTCATTAATATTCATGACTGCTTTGGACATGAGACTCAAAAGCAAGATGTACGGCCCCACAGCCAGCTGAAATCGTTCGGTAATAACAGCACAACAATGACAACTATGTGGACGAACAAAGTACTAACTAGTACTGGCGGTACATCACCTTATATCTTATAGACAATCTGGTTTCAACAAGAAGCTTCTAGAGAATATATGGTTTTAATGAGCAAGCGAAAGCTACTGGCTAGTTGGCTACCGTTGACTGAGGTGCCGCTGGTAATGAATATTCATGAACTGAAGAAATCATCAACATTGCGTAGCATCAATGCTAGTGGAAATGTTTTGAAAGTGAGATTATAACACAACCATCGATTCCATGTCGACTTATAATTATGTATTAATTATAAGCATTAGGCTGTGTAACATTGCAAGGCTTTCTCTCTATGGGCTTTGGTTGTATTAAACCAGGCACTTGGCAGGCACAAAATACAGAAATGGCAGCAATAAAAAATATTCCAGACAGAAAACGTAATCCTGATAGCGTCTGTGCTGACCTTATGTAAAGGAAAAAGTGGCATCTCATAAATCCCACCACCTACAAAAGTAATGTAACAAAAAACAAGGCACACACCCATTCAGTGTTGAAGACAGCAGCGGCCCCATTTCTATGGCAATCTGTGAGGTTTTAGGAAGACTGCAGCAGACTGTCTAAGAAGGAGGACGATACACAGGAATAGAACAAATTACCAGAGGGACTATAACTTTGAGGTTGATTCCACTTGGAATCTTCAGATACACCTGTAAAACAATAAGAACAACATCATGAACAATCTCTTGAATCAATAGGTGAATGTGGTTGGGAATTAATACTGAAATAAATGTCAGGAAGCCGTAAACTGTTCCAACACTGAAGATGCTTACCAACAAAGAGTACTCCACCTCCAGGATCTGGCAGTTTGAGACGGTGAGAGGTGTTTCAGCAGGTATCTGCAGCAATTGGTCACCCCACACTCCTGAACTACGGGGCATGAGATGCCTTCCTTCGACCTTGGCTATTTCTTTAGTTATGCCTCTCCTTGATGATCTGCTGATAGTGTAGAAGGTCTGTGTCTGTACGAGCCTTGCCTTGGGAACAAGTGTACGGGAAGAGGCATTCACAAACTCTGCGATGATGTGAATAATTTCTCCTGTGAAAGATAAACAATTTAGGGTCACTTTGAACAGGGAAATATTGTGTGTTTGCAAGTGATTGTATGAGATAGTACATCAAAACTGGTGCCACAACTTGCCCTTAACAGCTAAAAGGCCAGAAAGCATAAAAATGTCATTTAAATTGCATTTAAGCTATTTAAGCGTTTAAATGTAAATAGGTTACTTTAAATCAACACCCTGGTAAAGTGTTTAGTCAAAAGTACCACATACATTCAGTAAACAACCTTTACAGAGCTGGATTTAATACTTGGAATATCCCACTATGCACTTTCCCTGGGTTTCATTTTCTTATAGAACAAAGAACATTTCACACCTCTACATTCCGGCCCAAAAATAGTATAATAAAGTCACAATTAGCTCAGAAGTATACAGGAACCAGACCTGTTTAGCTGCACCATGACAGAAAGTTGTACAGCATGATGAATATGAATTAATTCTGTGCAGAGCACATGTTGCATTCTGGCTACAGTAAATGTTGCATGTAAGAGTTTTCCAGTACCCGGAACATAACCCTTCCTCTCCAGTCGAACGCTCATGGAGACGGGTCCCGAGGCGCAGCAAAGACAACCCACTTCCTTGCCGTTGGAAGCTGACAGCGGTTCCTGGATCAGAAAGGTGAGAGGTCAACCCATTATTATCGACATGACAGTAGTGTGTGAGCTAAGGCATGCTGAAGAGCCACAGACTGCCTGTTTTTTTGCTCTGTTCTTCATTGATGAATTAAAGCAGTTGATTACACAGGTTAAAAAGAACATTCGAACCAGCAGTGTCTGTGGCTCTCCTGTACTAGGGTGAGACCCCTGAAGTAAGGCATAGCCAAAGGACTTTTTTTTGCCCGGATGCAGAACAGTGCACATTCAGGCCTAAAAAACTGAATGTGGGTAACTGACTGACTGGCTGATGGCTGCTCCCCGATGTTGAAAAGCATACATTTTTGAGTAATTACCATAACAAGTTTGCTGTCTAACTCCCAGTCTCCTTTTACTAGTGTAATATGGGACTTATTTTGATCCAATTTGTTTTCTTTGAAATGTATTTTATGTGAAGGTTTAAATTCTGATTTAATGACAAATACTTTTATCATGAAATATTGTATTCCTGTTTATGTATTGCTCTACTGCGCAAGGGCAGAGGCAGGAGAAGAGAAAGGTTGTTGTTGTTGTTGGTCCCGGGAAAACGGAAAGGATTAAAACCAAGAAGAGATCAAGCTTCTACTCGTTGTGCTGTGTTTTCCTGTTGTCCGGAGAAATAACAAAATATTCTCATAAAAGTGGGATTCCCAGCTGGCGAGCTAGCTAATTAAAAAGCTAGCTCACAATCTAGAAATGGAGACTTACATTTTAGCGAGGTGGCTATGCGATTTAAAAAGTAAAAGGTCTTGCTGCATGGTTATATGTCGTAAAGACACAGGTTGATATTGATCACCGAGCTGCTGTTACTGTTAGTTACTTAGATATCTCCGGTTTGGCCGGTACCAACAGGCACATTCATAATTTTAGTGTGCCAGCTAATTGTATTGTGTATAGGTGGGCCAGGGTAGCCTATGTGAGCAATGCGGAGTGAAAGCAGAGCGGGGAGCGGAGCTGCATAATTTTGCCAGGAGCGAGGAGCAGTTTTTTAGAAAGTCGGAGTGTCGGCATTCTCTCTTGCTCGAAGATCACTCCGATACCGCTCCATCCCACAAGCAAACACATGTTTAACATCAGCATTCACCACATTGTTATACACTCTGTTAAGGTTAGCTGACACAGAGGGTGAACGTGGGTGTAGATATGTGATTACTACGAGCATGGATTTGTGGAATCTAAAAAGACATCTCGAAAACATGATGAGTTTTCCGTGAATACACGGGAAGAAAATCTTTGTGGGTAAGTGGGTAATAATGTCCCAGTTTGAAAAAAGCTGGAATCTAGATGTATAGAGGGGTGGAAATCTTGAAAGATGTTTTGACATAGACGGACTAGGTTAATGTTAGCTCAGGTTTTACCCAGATATAACCTACATCCTAGTCGGCAATAGAAAAATTTCACTTTTCAACCAAATGTAGCCAGTTTTTCAGCTGAACGCTATAGGCGTTTCACCAACTTTTCAGCACAAAAATGTTTGGTGGGGTTTGTGTTTCTCCTCTCCCAGACAAGTAGCCTAGGCTAGCTATTCAAATTTTTGAAATCATCATCCTAATTTTTACATACTGCGTAGCCCTCGCAATTGTATGGAAATTGTGCAAACATTATTTCCCATAGTGATTTGAATTTAACAAACGACCAAAAACCATTGACACACAGTAGCCTAGCCTACGTTGAAAAATAGCCTATACTGAAAAAGCAGTTAACCTAATAGCCTACGTGATTTGTTTTAATTCATAGAACTATAGGCCTACCAATGTTAAAATTTTAGTTTGTTAGACAAATTTTAGACAAGGATGCTTTCTTTTTTAGTTTATTAACCTTTTCATTTATTTAATTCCGGGTAGGCTATGTTTTCTGCATAGAGAAAAGTAGCTATCGGCTTAGGCTATTGTTGGTGTTTAATAATTATAATTTTTTTTTATATCTCATACATATCCTTAAATTTAGGGTACAGATGTTAAAAAAAAAGATATTGTAAGAATTTTACAATGGAGCGGAAATTTTGTTTTTTGTTATGGAGCGAACATGGATCGAGTTTCCTCTCACTAGTGAGCGGGAAGCGAGCGGAGAGTGGCAAATAGAAAACCTGGAGCGGAGTAAGAGCAGAGTTTTTACAGAAAACTTTGAGCAGGGAGCGGAAATTTAACTAGCCACCGTAATGTACTTTCTTAGTTGCATCTCACATGAACATTAAACTAGTTCGCTAACATTTTCTAACTGCTAACTTAGATTTTCATCCATGGGCAGACACTTCCTACTTAAAGAGTAAGTGCACCCACCGTCTCAGCCTGTCTCCGCCTACTATATAATTTATAAAAATACTTTGTGGGGTGAGCGAGGGAGAAGGGTGGGGGCGGAGGAGCTGTGCCCAATCGTCATTTGCATAAATTAATGTACAATGTACAAATGATGAATATATGAATCAAAATATGAATCAAGATTCAGCAACTGCATGGCCTATTTCGCACCTCAAAAACGTATCATAAACGTATCATAAACGTATTTTTGTACATTATTACATTACATTATAGGCATTTAGCAGACGCTCTTATCCAGAGCGACTTACACAGCATTTCTTTTGCATTTATACATAGTATCCATTAATACAGCTGGATATATACTGAAGCAATGCAGGTGAAGTACCTTGCTCAAGGGTACATCGGCAGTGTCCGATCCGGGAATCGAACCTGCAACCTTTCGGTTACAAACCCAGTTCCTTAACCATTATACCACACTGCCGCCCTATTGTAGACTATTTAGGTGCAATAAGAGAGTTTATAAACAGGACGCCACGTTTTTCCGGTTTTAAAACATGGAGCCAAAAGGAAAGGAACGTAGTAGGTCTAACCAACGTAGTGGGTCTAACCGGCTGTTTCAGTTGTGGGCGACAACAATTATCCATATGACGTCGAGGTACTTCCAAAGAGGTACTCTGACATCACGATTGGGGTGGGTCCAGTGTGGGGAGCAGAATTTCAACCGTTAGAGGGCAGTACAAAGACGCTTTTCTAACAGTTTCTTATGATATAAAATATTATTTCAGAATTGTTGAAATAATGGAATGGATGAATAAGTTTAAGTATAAGGCAGGCATACAAACATGTTTACAGCGGGAAAAAAATCTAGCAAACGGTTACAGAAGAAAATGCTGGTGGTTGGTGCCTTTTGTTTTTCTAGCTAAAAAGTAGGCTTCATGGTGAATGATAGGATTTAAACATTAAGTTATCAACACATCATTTCACACAGAATTGACCAAAATGATAGTCAGCTGCTCCACCTTTGTTTGTGTGCGTTAAGTAACTTTGCTGCTTGAATGACAGGCGTGTAGACTCGTATCTGGCCAAACGTTACCATTACGTTATTAACGGCGTTAACAGAAGTAAATTTCAAACAGACACATTTTTTTAAATTGTTAATGCGGTGTATCCTATCCAACTTATTGAGTTGGACTACTTTAAGTTAAAAAGTTATTAACTTGCCGCAGATCAAACATTTACAGTTTATGGCGGTTAGTTTGCACTCATTTATAACATAATTACAGTTAGATGCTAGCTTACAACAAAAAAAGTTTACATACAGAAAAGTTGTAACAAAACTAACACTAGCTATAATTTGTATAGCTGTGCCAAGATGAAAGGGAAATTTTAAAAAACAGAAACTAGTGTTAAATCGTTGATGATCAAGCCTGCCGCATTGTGCCTACCAAGGTGATACACTTTTTGCCCCAGGGTTGCACACGCATCCTTTGGTCACAAACAAGCAATGGGTCTATTAGAGTAATTATTATTACCCTATTATCCTGGGTTCTATGGAGTAATTTTTGCACTTTAGAAGGCAGTGACCTTTGTGACGACATTCTCAACTGAACGTTCTAATGATACGTTCTAATCACATATTTGTGATGGTACGCTTTTGGGCCAGTTCTGGAATGATCACATATTTGTGATGGTATGTACGAACAAGTTAAAAGCAGGGGTCGCCATGCTTGAGTAATTATGGTAAAAAGACAGCAAAATAATCGTTCATTACAAACAACTCAAAATCAGACCTAAATCACCCACATAACAGACAACGTATGTAGGTTATTTGCGGGTGTCATAAGCAATTTTTTTTCTCCATAGAATTCAATAGGAAAGTGAGTCAGGAGAAACAACCCTTAAAGTGATCCATCCATATCTATTGCATATCTGGCAGCAGAGGGATGGTTTTAGGCTCGTTTGATACCTCAGACCCTTGATAACTTACAGCCATTTAGACAACCATGTGTTCCATACTATTTGCATGTAATTTACAGCTTAATCTAGTCCCACCCCCCAAATCCCATAGAGATCCATTCAAATTCAGAGATGTTATAGTATGTCTTGTAAGACTAACTGAAAATAAGATTGTTTTATGTTGTTGGGTGGCATGCAAAGGATATGAAACCAAATATTAAATATGATGACTTTATTTATTTATTTAAATTTATGTTCATTACTTTTGGTGCCCTAAAATGGGGGTGGGGGGGGGGGACTATGTGTAAAAAGGGCTACAATTGCTAAAGTAGAAATATAATTAAATAGAAATAGTAGTTTCTAACATTATTAATGTCTGGACTGTATTTTTAATTTAATTACTTTATATTTAATGCTACCTTGATGAATAAAAGTATACATTTCTTTCAAAAACAAGGACATTTCTAAGTGACCCCAAACTTTTGAACGGTAGTGTATATATTAGTTTGTTAGTAGGTTAGTATTAAATCTAATATAGCAGTTAGTATGATTAATATGTTATTATAATATATAAATATTAATTAAGTTGGAAGGAAGAAAACGAGATACGAAATACAGAGGAAACCCGAATGTACCAATATCACCCGAATAGTGCAATGACAAAGACAGAAAGTGGAATCTCGGGGAACACGAAACAAAGACAAACAGATGAGACTCGGACAACCCACGAACAGAGGGGGATGCAATGATAATATGGAGAATAATAAATACATGAATGAAAATGAAAAATAAAAATACAGAACAGACAGAACTCAGAACATAACACTGTCTGGACGCTGCGGTTGCGGTTCAGTAAACATGTGTACAGAAAATGTCAACAGGTAATTAAAACAACTTCAACTCTCCATATAGGCTAACAAAATGATTCATAAATGTATATTTTATGAACTAAACTAATGTGGAATCTAAACAAAAACATGTGATGCTCATTTTTATAACGATATATAAACCTGAGCGAACTGGAGCTAGCGGAGTGGTAACGTCTTAATTTTATTTTATTACTGCACCTACGCGCTCTTAACCAGATCCTATTTTGCGTGAGAACTTTATTTTCTGTTGTCTGACGAATAGATATTTGTTCCCAGAGCCTACTGCGTAAAGGTGACCTGCGGTAAATCTTTCGTAGGCTACTGGACCATGTCGGCGGCCTTTCACGTCTTTTAAGTACAAGTGAAACAGTGAAAAGTTAATACTGTTAAATTTCTTAACCTTTGCAATAAAAAGACGTTTGTTAATGTGAAAAAATATTAAAAGAAGCATAGCAGTTTCACAATAGTTTTGTCGAAAATTAATTTAGCCTTTGGTACAAAGCAGGAATCGAACCACTGACCTCACGCACGGAAAGCCAAGATTTTAACTACTAGGTCAAAGCAGTTTAACAGAAATGTGCAGGCCAAATAAGACTTTTGTGTTGCGGTATCAGATCATGTTTGCTTACTGACTTCATAATTCAAACAGTTAACGGTTAATATTGTGAAATTTCTTAGCCTCTGCAATAAAAATAACATATGTTAAAAGAACATTCTTAGCATAACTTGCATTGTGCGCGTCAAAAATAAGCGTTTGGAACAGGTGGGGATCGAACCGCCAACCTGCTACATGGTAGCGCAAGCCTCATATAGAAAGACTGAGCTCCTCGGGCAAGGCATTCCAAAGTTGAGGGGCCCGAAAAGCAAAGACCCGGTCACCCTTTGATTTTAACTTAGATTTCGGAGTGACCAGAAGTTTTTTTCCCAGAGGATCTCTCAGGCTGCGCGCTGGTGCGTACTGGGATAAAAGGTCCGCAATATACACTATATTTTTCTTAAGTAAAATAGCTTCTTTTGAGCTTTCTTAAGAACAATGGTGGTATTCTCCTTCCATTGTAATTTGTTGTCTATAACAACACCCAAATACTTATAAGATTCCACAGAATCAATGATGGATGTGTTGATTACTACAGGTGTCACCAACTCACTTTTACTAAAATCAATAACTAGCTCTTTAGTTTTGGAAGTATTGAGTTCTAAAAAGTTAGCACTACACCATGAAACAAAGTGATCAATTTCCCTCTGGTACAGTGAATCATTCCCTTCAGTAATACAGGGGGTGGACAAAGTATCGGAAACACCAGAAACTGAAAAAACAGTTTTTCATAAAACATAAAACAGCTGCTATACATCATATTTCTCTTACCTATATTTCTCTTACCTATATACACCCATTTATGACTGGCATGCCATGTATACATTTTAGTTTCTGTCTTTTTTTATTAGCTTTATAATTAATCATAATTAGCCAATTATCATATTATTATCAAATAATACTCATTCGTCAATGAAATGCTGCTTTTGTGTCAGTAATAAATGAGAACACCTTAGAGGTAATGTAGGACAAAAACGGAAAGCATTTTGGTCCATGACAACCAGAGACGTGCACCACTGCACAGCTGTGGGGAGTGAACACCTCTGTTCAAAGTGAAGTGAACAGCTGAATAAAATAGATAATTGAAACTGGTCTAGAATCTATGCTTGCATGGTAACATGAGTCACAAATATGGCCCAAATTTTAATTATTCCTTTTCAGTTAAGTTTTTCAGTAATCACATTCCAATGTACTATGTAGAAGGGATCAATTCCAGTTGTTGGGGACCAAAATGTTTTCTAATTTCTTCTTAGACATTTGTTGAAGTGTACTAACTTATTAGTGATATACCAGTAACTGACATGTATGATATAACTGACATGTAATTTATGATTTATTAGCATTTCATAAAAAATATGACCTACAGGCATGGCAGCCATTTTGCACCAGGTCACCTCACATCACTTAATAATTTCTACCAGTTTGTTCAGAACTTTATCTTGAAATGCTTAAATATACAGGATCCAGCACTGTCATGCCAGCTCCTTATGACGCGATAACAAGGATAATTGTTGCAGACTGTCCATGTCCAATCATAACACTACAGAGTAGCCTACTAGTGTCTAACATATTTTTCTACGTACCTACCCCTCTGTAATGTAATCTAGCTAGCTAGCTAGCTACATGCAATCTGATAGGATTTTTGTGCAATGACTGTTTAAAAAACTTCCCATCGCAGGATTAGCGTGGGGTTAGATTTACAACCTAAATAAACTCAAAACTCGGTTGTTTTAATTAAATTGGACCATTAATCCACTTCTTAAAGATAATGTGCAATTTTTTCCACTTGTTCTAAAAGTGGCGCTGATGAGCCGAACACACAAGCAGCCGTGTTATGTTGCACCGAAGAAGAAGTTTTGCTTACGAATCCGAGTATACATAGCTGCAGCTGCAGACTCCAAGAAACGCCCCTCACTGCAAGAAATGCCCCTTCAGCTAATTAGCTATGTGAACGTAAAAAAAATAAAAAACGAGGGAATTTAGCCTACGTTATCATAGCAACGTGTTAACGTGTTTTAACGTAAGTTAGTTTGCTGGCTCTCTTTAGTTTATCTAGCAAGTGATCATCCATGTAACTAGCTAGGTATAGCACATTCAGTTCCAGAAGGGAACTAACTGACGTAGTTACTTCAGCTGCTTATTGTCAGAGAGCAATGCAGGGCAACGTTAATGTTAAATGATGTCATGCTGTAGGCCTATCTGTGTGGAATTATGTATTTTTGTAAGCGGCGTAATGAGTGAAATCTGGCTCAGTCGACTGAGGTCATTAGACTACGTAAAGTATGCCGTTACCAGCCTATTCGTTAATTTTCAGCAATGCCACTTATACTTGCAATTATTATGAAATACAAAGCTTGTTCAGAAACACTTCTAATCCAGTGCTGAAACTAGCTACTAAAGTGATGTGTCAAACTAAAGAATGTTGTGCTATCAGTCAGACACCTGCGGAGAGGGGTACCCTAAATTACCCCAGACCTTATCAGAATGCCCATTTGTATTATTGATAGAAGCATGGCGCAAATAATCAGAAATAGCTTTACTTTTCATGATGTGATATAGGCCAACTACACTACAATAAGGTTAGTTAAACTAAGAGTAAGATTTTCAATTAAAATTATTAATTTATAATCCACCAGGCAATAGCCTACATTTTAGATTAACGTTAGCTACATACATTCTGCAAATTTCTCATTGTGTAGATAACGTTATTTAATGACGGTTTTAGGACGAAATAAGAAATAAATATATATATATATATATATTTGTTTCACGGAACATTTTAGTTGGGCTATTCGTTTTTCACGATCAGCTTTAAAACAGTACAGTGAGATTTACTATTTACTATTACTATTAACCCCGAGAATTAGGTTACCTATTGTCTCCCAGCACAGTCTCAAGAGCGTGGAGGAGATATTAAACGAGGAGTTGATTAAGTGTTCCCTTAATTTCTGTAAGAAGTGTATATAAACATCGAACAAAAAGTTTGGAAATTTGTGTTTCGTAGATTATTTCTCTGTTGTAACAATGCTTCTTGGCAATAAATTTTATACCGTTGGAAAGCCTGTTTATTTCCCTTTTAAATGGTGCCCCATTTGTAAGGAACATGCATTTGTGGGATGAGCAGCACAGCTGAGTATGTGGGTTGCGCCCATGTAAAATTAGCCAAATCTTCTCTGCCAATGCCAAACAGCTTATTCTGCTGTTGCTAGTGACTCTTGTTTGGTGTTGTTTGGTGGATTGGATGATTTAAGTCTATCAGTAACAAGGAAGAAACAAGACATATTGGCAATTTTACAATTTATTAATTTAACAGTCAGGAGCCTCAGTAGCGTGTGGAAGAACCATACACAGCCACAACAGCCTGGCACCTCCTCCTCATGCTGGTCACCAGCGTGGTCACACACTGCTGTGGGATGGCATTCCACTCCTCAACCAGGATTTGTCACAAGTCAGCCAACGTGGTTGTGTTGGTCACTCTAGCACGAACAGCATGCCCAAGCTGATCCCACAAGTGTTCAATTGGGTTGAGGTCAGGACTGTTGGCAGGCCATTCCATTCTCTCTACTCCCAAATTCTGGAGGTAGTCTCTGATAAACCCCGCTCTGTGGGGGCGAGTGTTGTCATCTTGGAGGATGGAGTTCGGTCCCAGACTGTGGAGATATGGGATTGCCACTGGTTGCAGAATCTCATCTCGATATCTCTCTGCATTGAGATTGCCTCCAATGATGACAAGCCTCGTTTTTCCAGTGATGGAGATGCCGCCCCACACCATCACACTGCCTCCACCAAAAGGTGTTACTCTATCGGTGCAGCAATCAGCATAGCGTTCTCCCCGTCTTCTCCACACTTTGACCCTACGATCCAACTTCCGTAGGCAGAATCTGGGCTCATCGCTGAACATAACGTTCCTCCACATGTTCAGGTTCCAGTGCAGGTGTTGCTGACACCAGAGCAAACGGGCCTGACGGTGAAGGGCAGTCATGGCAGGCCTCCTGGCAGCCCTATGAGCCCGGAGATTGGCTGCGTGCAGTCTGTTCCGGATTGTCTGGGTCGAGAGCCGTGTGCCATATCGTCCTGCAAACCTTGACTGCAAATCTGTAGAAGACAGCCTACGGTTCCTAAATGCTGAAAGAGTGAGGAACCGGTCTTCTTGGGGTGTCGTCTTCTTTGGACGCCCACTTTGCGGTTTGTCTCTGACATCCCCCGTTTCATGGAACTTGGCCTTCAGTTTGGAGATGGTACTAGGGCTCACTCCAAATAATGCCGCAACTTGCTTTTGCGGAACACCAGCTTGAAGTTGCCCTATCGCACGGGCCTTATCGAGATCAGCCAAACGTGGCATGCCGATTCTTGGAGCAGACACCAATTGACCACTGTAGCAGGGCCCATGCTCACAGGTGCTGCCAATCAGGCACCTGATTGTCAGCACCTGGGGGTACCGGAAGCTCAAAACAAGAGTCAATAGCAACAGCAGAATAAGCTGTTTGGCATTGGCAGAGAAGATTTGGCAAATGTTTCATGGGCGCAACCCACATACTCAGCTGTGCTGCTCATCCCACAAATGCATGTTCCTTACAAATGGGGCACCATTTAAAAGGGAAATAAACAGGCTTTCCAACGGTATAAAATGTATTGCCAAGAAGCATTGTTACAACAGAGAAATAATCTACCAAACACAAATTTCCGAACTTTTTGTTCGATGTTTATATACTATATGGCCAAAAGTATGTGGACACCCCTACTAAGTATTGAGTTCAGGTGTATCAGCCTCCCCCACTGCTAAGAGGTACATACAATCAAGCACATAGCCATGAAATCTCCATAGATAAACATTGGCATTAGAATGGGTCGTACTGAAGAGCTTAGTGACTTTAAACATGGCACTGCCATAGGATGCCACCTAGAAAAGGTTTTATCATTTCTAAACCGTTCATCCGATATGGATGGAAATACCCTCAAATTAAAGCTGACAGTCTGCACTTCAACCTCATTGTCATTGTATCCTTTCAAACTCAAAGTGCTAGAGTACGGAACCGAAATAACGAGACAACTGATAATTTTGCAGTGGTCTCTTAATTTTTTCCAGAGCTGTAAATGTAACTCCAACCTGCCCATTAGTTAGGCCAACAATTTGACGTGAACAATCATGTCTGTCAATATGTGCACTTTTTATTATTATTATTTTTTAAGTTAGGTTTTAATTGAGAGAAAAGGCTATAAAATGTTTTATGCCGTTTTCCTATTCCAATAGGCCAATACAGCCCATTAAAATGCTACTGTTGCACTAACGAATCTCAGAGTGGACTTTGGAGTGACATTTAAAAAAGAGGGGTTGTTCTGTTTTATTCTGGAGGGTTTAATAATGAACAAAATGAAACGGCTGGGACAGCTGGTGGTAACAAGCTTGCTCGAATGATAACCTGCCGAATGATTAAACAATAATGATTTAGAAATACAAAATAACAATTCAAAATTACAATTAGGTTACACATAGGTTCATTGAACAGTTCTAAATTGCATTAACGAATGAGTTTCATTCATAAAATATTTCTAAAGTATTCTACTTTTGTCTTCAATACAACGAAATAACAATGTAATAAATTGCTTTCGATATGAATATCGTCAGACACAGCACCATATTATTACATTGAAAAAGTGAACGCTGTGGGCCGCTTAAGCGGCCGAAAGCAATCGAGTAATTCTGAAAGTTTATCTATTCTGGCACTTCACCTCTCCACAAATATCAGCCGGCTGGGGCAGGCTATGAACGGTTCGCCGTAATCCATACTTTTAAACTCGAACAGACCATTTCAATACAAACTACTGACTTCTTCAATAGACTCCCCGGCCATGTTAATTTTCACTAGCTTGTATTGTAAAAATATATAGCACTCTAACGTAATTAATTTGGCTCATGACAGAAATATGAGTGGTAACAATGGATAGAATGGATATGGATAGAACGGACTGTTTAGCTGGCTTACATACATTTAAATACTTTCAGTATATACCCATTTATATTAGTGTGCATAATTTTGCTGCGGATTAACAGCAGCGAACCAACAAGATCCCCCAAGGCCACCGTAGTTGGTTGGGGCGTTTCTTGGAGTCTGCAGGCTGCAGCTATTCCCTACTCTACGAATCGCAAGTTAAGCGTGTGTGAATCGACACGGTGAAAAACAGCGGAATATTTGTCTCAAAATTCTGTCCGTAAATCCAAGCAGATCAAGCGTGTCCTTCGATCGGCAAATGTAGATGCGCCAGTTCGCAAGCCAAGCTTTTGATTTGTACATGTGAACATTGGAAACATATCTGTAAATGTTATTTGCATTTGTGAATATAATTTTTGCATTCATCCAAATGATGATTTACGAAACACAAGTTGAGAGGTGTTTGTGTGTGGATGGAAAACACATCCTTGTGGATTATTTTTACGAAACACAAATTGAGAGGTGTGTGTGTGTGTGTGTAGATGGTAAATACAATTGTGGATTATATCTACGAACACAAATTGAGAGGTGTGTGTATGTGGATGGTAAATACAATTGTGGATTATACTTTTGTGCTTGTTTATTTTTGATAGAAATCTACCTCCATATACAAATGCCAATAATGGACATGTTACAATATGTACATTCAAGGAGCAACATCTTACCAGCAGTTGTGGGTGGTTGGCGTCTATGTGGCAGACGAAATTCAATTCCGACCGGAACTCCTTGGCCAAATGCCACGGTCTGTGTATCTGAACTATCAAAGAGTACGACACTCTGCCATGAACACCGTGAAATGACGACGGAAAATTTCTATTTGTAGAACCAAGAGAAAAAAACATGTTTTGTGTATCACCATCGGTTTGGCATTTTGGAATAATCTCTGGAAATACAGTATTTTAACATCACAAAGAGTGATTTGTCCAGAAAAATGGATTCCACAAAACAGAATGTACACACCCTACTGGCAGCTGGAATCTGAATGGGTAGGCATGCGTTCCTCTGGGAAGGACCGTTTCGCCAGCACCAATAGCTAAATATTGAGAGAAAAATTAACACTCAAAAGCAATCCTACAACACACACTTAGCTTCGCTAAAACAGCAAGCTAACGTATAAAAGATAAGAAGCTTCCAACCTTGTTGCATGACGGCTTCGCACTTCATATTAAAATATTCCTCTCTTGCAGAATAATGTCTTCTATTCTTTTTACTACCAGTGCTCCACGCAACCTTCGCTTTCCCCTTCGCAATCACAGTAATGGAATTAACTCTTATTTCTTTTGATATTTCAAAAATAATTCGCCCTGAAATAACATCACCACACACGAAGACGTTTCTCTCATTCAGGGCGTTGAAATTTATTTCAAAGGATGTAAACGTTGCACCGAACATCGTCGTAAGATTTGGCTCACGAACAGTGTAGACAAAGTAGTTTTTCCTCCGAGTTTTTCAGACTTTACTTTCCCTGGTTGCTCTGCGCATCTGCATAAATTACGCATGTGACGTCATGAACAACAACAGAGGGAGCGACACAGGCGAGAGAGACAAGCTGCTTGATTATCTGCCCGCGCGAACTACATTCAGAAGTAGGCTGTTTTGAATCGAAATCAATGGGATTCCACCCAAAAGTGCCAGTTTTCTCACAAATAATTTTTTTTAATGAAAATGCAAACATGCATAACTTATCTAAAGTAAATTTGCCTATATTAATTATATGAACCTATATTAATTATATGAAGTCTACAATCTGATGATTACGATTTGTGGACACCGTTAGCCTATAACATGTCTTGTTAGTGTCTCTACCATCTTTGGTTCTATTGTGAGCGCTTTCCCTAAAAGAGACGGTCATGTACAAGTCGTGGCATTAGCTTAGTGCCATAAAGAATTGATACCGAAAAAAAATATTTTTTGTTGTTTCGGCTCTGTACTCACTGGAATTGAAATGGAACAGTGACTATAAGGTTAAAGTGCAAACTTTCAGCTTTAATTTTAGGGTGTGCACATCCATATTGGGTGAACCGTGTAGCAATTGTAGCCATTTTTAGACATAGTCCCCCCATTTTAGAGGACCAAAAGTAATTGGACAAATGAACATACATTTAAATAAAGCAATCATATTTAATATTTGGTTGCATATGCTTTGCATGCCATGACTTCCTGATGACCCAACAACATCAAGACTTGATATCTTATTTTCAGGGACATTTACAAGCCCTACTATAACCTCTCTGCATTTGAATGGAGCTTTTTTAGTTTTGAAAAAATAAAACAAAATTCTATTATTTTTATTTGCAAAGGTGTGTTATCAACCTATTGCTGTTATCAGTTGCTAGAATTCTTTTTTGTAACCATTTTTGAGAAAAAAAGTTCAGTTGTAGGTACAACACAATCAATGGACAAAGTTGTCATGGATCACGGCTTTCTTTCCTTATCTCTGCATTTTGTATTCCTTTTTTTTTTTTTACTGGTAATCTATAGAATTTTTCTGTGTTCCGCTACGGGTTTTGCTTTCGCCTCGGTGATTAGGGAGTTCACCTGTCCTGCATTTCCACTCACTACTTATACCCCGCTTCCTCCTTTTCTCGTCGCTTCCATGTTATTTCACGTAACATACTAGCTGGTAAAGGTATAGAAAGTTGTGCTGCTATCGACCGCTTTGCTTCTCAATGCGGGACTTGTTAGCAGTACAATTTAGAAAAAGTAAAGTGCGCTCTTTCACTCTTTTATTTCAGAGCAGGTTTTGGTTTCTTTGATTTCCACTCAAACCTACGAGTGTTAGATAAGTGTGACTGCTTATTTCTTTTGTTATGCTCGGATATTGAGCTCCTCGCTTTTTATCGCAAGGTTATTTGTGTTCTCCTTATTTTCCGCATCCACGAAGGATTATTGTCCGTCTTAGTGGTGTTCGTTGAACACTTTAAAAGTCCTTATCTGTCGCACCTGGACCTCCAATATTTCTTCCGTGTCTCTGGCATAGAGATCCCCTACAAAAGTACAGAGAAAAGGGAAAGAAAAAAACAGTCATCATATTCATCACCATCATCATCATTATTATCCTTCATAATGAATTGCTTAATAATTAAATGCTGTGATATATATGCACCTCAAGGCTGCCACTCTCTGCCTTCTCCCTACTCACTCCCTGGTGGCCACCTTCACCCCCTCCCCCTTCCTTCTATCCTGCTTTGTTTTTGATCGTCCTCCCACCTACCCGACCTATCCAGGTAAGCCCCCACCTCCACCCAGGAAAAAGCATCCCGTTTAACCCCACACCCACAGCCTCTCTTTTAGGTTAGCTGGGTCCTTACTGATTCAAGAGCTTCCAGGCATTAACAGTGTTCTGACCAGCACAATTCATTTTAGCTTATTAAATTGATAAATTAATGTCCAAAAGTATTTCTCAAATAATATGATTTATTGCTCAGAATAAAGATAAAGTGTACATTGTACCCTGCACCTATTGCTCACACCTGTGTAACCTACAAGTTGTATGAATTACAACTAAAATATATACGTATAGGATGGGTCATCTATTGTTGGCAGGATGTAAACATAAATTGTCCATTCTTTATGAAATCAATATAACTTAGGCGGCATGGTGGTGTAGTGGCTCACAAGAAAGAGGTTCTGTGTTCGAGCTCAGGTCCGGGTCCTCTCTGCATGGAGTTTGCATGTTCTTCCCCGTGTGTGTATGGGTTTCCTCCCACACCAAAGACATCTCAGATTAGGTATACTACTGATATTGCCCTTAACAAGGCACTGCCCTCAGAACTGGAGTTGGTCCCCAGGAGCTGCTTCTGTGGCTGCCCAATGCTCTTACATAGTTAGGATGGGTCAAGTGCAGAGGACAAATTACTCCACGGGGTCGATAGAGTATAACTTAATCTTTTTAAATCTGTACTTCATTCATTTCAACAGATTTAATAACCTCAAGGTTTCACTCCTGATCTATGTATATCACTTGTTTAGTTCATCTTAATAACCCTCTGCATGCATTACACACTATTCCACAATCCTGATCATATTCATTTGTATTTACTTACCTCACCATGGTTGACCCCTTATCTCTATCTGGATAGAAAGGGTCGCTTTCTACCCTTTTCTAACAAAATCACCCAGTGTTGTGGTTGCCATGTTGAACAGATGGATCATGCTGAGTTCAGAGTAAATTGAATTAAGCTGTGATAATAAAATAATATTATAATGTTTTCTTTTTTCTATCAAACATCAGGGTGACAGACAGTAAGCTTACACAGGAAGGAAAAGATACAGCCTAACAGGTACAAATCAAATATAGTAAGCTAATTAGCCAATTGCTGCTCTTGTTTCAGCATCAATGTGGAGGAGAAAATCACACAAAAGACTCACTTGTGCATTTTAATGAAAATTAACATTTGTTCAACATAAATTTGTAAAGAATAATCAAAACAAGCTTTGCAATAGTAGTGTTCTGCACTCGTTTCTCATAAAAAACTAAAAGGCGAAAGTCATGAAAGCACTTCAAAACGTCAAACGACAACAAGCCAAATGAGCCATGCTGGTTTTTGGATCTTTTGTTTGCTTACGATGCACACTGCCGATTAGGGTGCTCGTTTATGCTCGATTACAGCAGCGAGCTCCTCCCTCACTCGCCATGTGACGCGGGATCGCCCAACATGGGCTGCATTCTGAATGACTAAATTACAGACTTTTGTTGATCTGTACATATTTTAATAGTTTGTTATCTTATCCTTGTATTTTTTTTGTGCATTGTATTTTTTTTGTATTGTAAATTGTTATGTTGTGAAGCACATTGTGCTATATGGCTGGACAGGTGCTATACAAATAAAGATGCTGTTTTATTATTATGATTATTATTATACTGCTGGAAAAGTGCTATACAAATAATTATTATATGCAGACAGCAATACTAGTCTATACTAAACATCACATAAATTTGTGACATGCTCCCTCATGAAATAAAATGTATTGAACTAATCACACTGCTGTCTATCACCCATACCAATATGGAATATTTTCACTCTGGAAATCAGAACAACAGGCTCTTTTTGGTGCTGACACACAGACAGTAGTCTGGGCATCTACTGCACTACTAGGCTATACTAAACATCAGAATAAATAAAAATTGTGACATGTTCCCTCATTAACTTAATTTTACTCAACGAATCACACTTCTGTTTATCACCCATAGCAATATGCCACAAGAACACTCCTAAAAATGAAATTAAAATAGTTTATACTACTAGGCTATACTAAACATCAGAATACTGTCAAGCCGGAAACACCCCTTTCACCTTCTCCACATTTTATTACATTACATATTCTACAATAGATTGAGTTCATTTTTTGTCTCAAAATTCTACACAAAATAGTCCATAATGACAAAGTGAAAACATGTTTTTAGAAATTTTTGCAAATGTATTAAAAATCAAAAACTGAAATATTTAATTTACATAAGTCTTCATACCCTTTGCTTTAACATATTTTTAAAGTATCATATTTAATATTTGGTCGCATATCCTTTGCATGCTGTTACTTCCCGAAGTCTGTGACCCATCAACATCAAAAGACTCAATATCTTATTTCCAGGTACTGTTACAAGCGATACTATAACCTCTCTGCATTTGAATGGATCTCTATGGGAATTGGGGGGTGAGACTAGATTCAGCTGTAAATTACACTGGTACAGTATGGAACACATGGCTGGCTAAATGGCTGTAAGTGATCAAGGGTCTAAGGTATCGAACGAGCGCAAAACCATCACTCTGCAACCAGATATGGAGTAGATGTGGATGGATCTCTTTAAGGGTTGTTTCTCCTGACTTTTTTCCCCATAGAGTTCTATAGAAAAATGAGTCAGGAGAAATAACCCTTGCAGTGATCCATCCACATCTACTCCATATCTGGCAACAGAGTGATGGTTTGGGGCTCGTTCGATTTTTTCAGAAAAGTGGCACCAGAAGTTCGTCACCAAAGTGGGCGGGACTACGGAGCTCTATAGAGATATGCCAACTGCATGAATATCAAGTTTCACCTTTAGGGGTGACTATGAGCACTAAAACTGGGCTAAACAGAGGAGAATGAATGGGGGTCAATGGAAGTTTTTTTCAGAAACCCAAATCTATAAGAGATAATAATTTTTTATTGAAAGTTTGCAGTTTAAGAAAGTTTGCACACAGCAGATAAGAAAATATGCTTTTCTACGCACTTAGATTAATGAAATCTTGAACTGTTTAAGAAAAAAATAACTTTTTAAAATCTAATTATGCAAATGTTGTCATTAATATTCATGACTGCTTTGGACATGAGACTCAAAAGCAAGATGGACGGCCCCACAGCCAGCTGAAATCGTTTGGTAATAACAGCACAACAATGACAACAATGTGGACGAACAAAGTACTAACTAGTACTGGCGGTACATCACCTTATATCTTATAGACAATCTGGTTTCAACAAGAATCTTCTAGAAGCTTCTAGAGAATATATGGTTTTAATGAGCAAGCGAAAGCTACTGGCTAGTTGGCTACCGTTGACTGAGGTGCCACTGGTAATGAATATTCATGAACCGAATAAATCATCAACATTGTGTAGCATCAATGCTAGTGGAAATGTTTTGAAAGTGAGATTATAACACAACCATCGATTCCATGTCGACTTAATTATGTATTATGTATTAATTATAAGCATTAGGCTGTGTAACATTGCTAGGCTTTCTCTCTATGGGCTTTGGTTGTATTAAACCAGGCACAAAATACAGAAATGGCAGCAATAAAAAATATTCCAGACAGAAAACGTAATCCTGATAGCGTCTGTGCTGACCTTATGTAAAGGAAAAAGTGGCATCTCATAAATCCCACCACCTACAAAAGTAATGTAACAAAAAACAAGGCACACACCCATTCAGTGTTGAAGACAGCAGCGGCCCCATTTCTATGGCAATCTGTGAGGTTTTAGGAAGACTGCAGCAGACTGTCTAAGAAGGAGGACGATACACAGGAATAGAGCAAATTACCAGAGGGACTATAACTTTGAGGTTGATTCCACTTGGAATCTTCAGATACACCTATAAAACAATAAGAACAACATCATGAACAATCTCTTGAATCAATAGGTGAATGTGGTTGGGAATTAATACTGAAATAAATGTCAGGAAGCCGTAAACTGTTCCAACACTGAAGATGCTTACCAACAAAGAGTACTCCACCTCCAGGATCTGGCAGTTTGAGACGGTGAGAGGTGTTTCGGCAGGTATCTGCAGCAATTGGTCGCCCCACACTCCTGAACTACGGGGCATGATATGCCTTCCTTCGACCTTGGCTATTTCTTTAGTTATGCCAATCCTTGATGATCTGCTGATAGTGTAGAAGGTCTGTGTCTGTACGAGCCTTGCCTTGGGAACAAGTGTACGGGAAGAGGCATTCTCAAACTCTGCAATGATGTGAATCGTTTCTCCTGTGAAAGATAAACAATTTAGGGTCAATTTGAACAGGGAAATATTGTGTGTTTGCAAGTGATTGTATGAGATAGTACATCAAAACTGGTGCCACAACTTGCCCTTAACAGCTAAAAGGCCAGAAAGCATAAAAATGTCCAATGCTTTACCTTGCATTTACGCTATTTAAGCGTTTAAATGTAAATAGGTTACTTTAAATCAACACCCTGGTAAAGTGTTTAGTCAAAAGTACCACATACATTCAGTAAACAACCTTTATAGAGCTGGATTTAATACTTGGAATGTCCCACTATGCACTTTCCCTGGGTTTCATTTTCTTATAGAACATTTCACACCTTTACATTCAGGCCCAAAAAAAGTCACAATTAGCTCAGAAGTATACAGGAACCAGACCTGTTTAGCTGCACCGTGACAGAAAGTTGTACAGCATGATGAATATGAATTAATTCTGTGCAGAGCACATGTTGCATTCTGGCTACAGTAAATGTTGCATGTAAGAGTTTTCCAGTACCCGGAACGTAACCCTTCCTCTCCAGTCGAACGTTCATGGAGATGGGCCCCGAGGCGCAGCAAAGACAACCCACTTCCTTGCCGATGGAAGCTGACAGCGGTTCCTGGATCAGAAAGGTGAGAGGTCAACCATCACCCCATTATTATTGACATGACAGTAGTGTGTGAGCTAAGGCATGCTGAAGAGCCACAGACTGCCTGTTTTGTTGCTCTGTTCTTCATTGATGAATTAAAGCAGTTGATTACACAGGTTAAAAAAACCATTCGAACCAGCAGTGTCTGTGGTTCTCCTGTACTAGGGAGAGACCCCTGAAGTAAGGCATAGCCAAAGGACTTTTTTTTGCCCGGACGCAGAACCGTGCACATTCAGGCCTAAAAAACTGAATGTGGGTAACTGACTGACTGGCTGGCTGGCTGCTCCCCGATGTTGAAAAGCGTACATTTTTGAGTAATTACCAAAACAAGTTTGCTGTCTAACTCCCAGTCTCCTTTTACTAGTGTAATATGGGACTTATTTTGATCCAATTTGTTTTCTTTGAAATGTATTTTATGTGAAGGTTTAAATTCTGATTTAATGACAAATACTTTTATCATGAAATATTGTATTCCTGTTTATGTATTGCTCTACTGCGCAAGGGCAGAGGCAGGAGAAGAGAAAGGTTGTTGTTGTTGTTGGTCCCGGGAAAACGGAAAGGATTAAAACCAAGAAGAGATCAAGCTTCTATTCGTTGTGCTGTGTTTTCCTGTTGTCCGGAGAAATAACAAAATATTCTCATAAAAGTGGGATTCCCAGCTGGCGAGCTAGCTAATTAAAAAGCTAGCTCACAATCTAGAAATGGAGACTTACATTTTAGCGAGGTGGCTATGCGATTTAAAAAGTAAAAGGTCTTGCTGCATGGTTATATGTCGTAAAGACACAGGTTGATATTGATCACCGAGCTGCTGTTACTGTTAGTTACTTAGATATCTCCGGTTTGGCCGGTACCAACAGGCACATTCATAATTTTAGTGTGCCAGCTAATTGTATTGTGTATAGGTGGGCCAGGGTAGCCTATGTGAGCAATGCGGAGTGAAAGCAGAGCGGGGAGCGGAGCTGCATAATTTTGCCAGGAGCGAGGAGCAGTTTTTTAGAAAGTCGGAGTGTCGGCGTTCTCTCTTGCTCGAAGATCACTCCGATACCGATCCATCCCACGAGCAAACACATGTTTAACATCAGCATTCACCACATTGTTATACACTCTGGTAAGGTTAGCTGACACAGAGGGTGAACGTGGGTGTAGATATGTGATTACTACGAGCATGGATTTGTGGGATCTAAAAAGACATCTCGAAAACATGATGAGTTTTCCGTGAATACACGGGAAGAAAGTCTTTGTGGGTAAGTGGGTAATAATGTCCCAGTTTGAAAAAAGCTGGAATCTAGATGTATAGAGGGGTGGAAATCTTGAAATATGTTTTGATATAGACGGACTAGGTTAATGTTAGCTCAGGTTTTACCCAGATATAACCTACATCCTAGTCGGCAATAGAAAAATTTCACTTTTCAACCAAATGTAGCCGGTTTTTCAGCTGAACGCTATAGGCGTTTCACCAACTTTTCAGCACAAAAATGTTTGGTGGGGTTTGTGTTTCTCCTCTCCCAGACAAGTAGCCTAGGCTAGCTATTCAAATTTTTTAAATCATCATCCTAATTTTTACATACTGCGTAGCCCTCGCAATTGTATGGAAATTGTGCAAACATTATTTCCCATAGTGATTTGAATTTAACAAACGACCAAAAACCATTGACACACAGTAGCCCAGCCTACGTTGAAAAATAGCCTATACTGAAAAAGCAGTTAACCTAATAGCCTACGTGATTTGTTTTAATTCATAGAACTATAGGCCTACCAATGTTATAATTGTAGTTTGTTAGACAAATTTTAGACAAGGATGCTTTCTTTTTTAGTTTATTAACCTTTTCATTTATTTAATTCCGGGTAGGCTATGTTTTCTGCATAGAGAAAAGTAGCTATTGGCTTAGGCTATTGTTGGTGTTTAATAATTATAATTTTTTTTTATATCTCATACATATCCTTAAATTTAGGGTACAGATGTTAAAAAAAAAGATTTTGTAAGAATTTTACAATGGAGCGGAAATTTTGTTTTTTGTTATGGAGCGAACATGGATCGAGTTTCCTCTCACTAGTGAGCGGGAAGCGAGCGGAGAGTGGGGAATAGAAAACCTGGAGTGGAGTTTTTACAGAAAACTTTGAGCAGGGAGCGGAAATTTAACTAGCCACCATAATGTACTTTCTTAGTTGCATCTCACATGAACATTAAACTAGTTCGCTAACATTTGCTAACTGCTAACTTAGATTTTCATCCATGGGGAGACACTTCCTACTTAAAGAGTAAGTGCACCCACCATCTCAGCCTGTCTCCGCCTACTACATAATTTTGAAAAATACTTTGTGGGGTGAGCGAGGGAGAAGGGTGGGGGCGGAGGAGCTGTGCCCAATCGTCATTTGCATAAATTAATGTACAATGTACAAATGATGAATATATGAATCAAAATATGAATCAAGATTCAGCAACTGCATGGCCTATTTCGCACCTCAAATATTTTCATAAACGTATTTTTGTAGACTATTTAGGTGCAATAAGAGAGTTTATAAACAGGACGCCACGTTTTTCCGGTTTTAAAACGTGGAGCCAAAAGGAAAGGAACGTAGTAGGTCTAACCAACGTAGTGGGTCTAACCGGCTGTTTCAGTTGTGGGTGACAACAATTATCCATATGACGTCGAGGTACTTCCAAAGAGGTACTCTGACATCACGATTGGGGTGGGTCCAGTGTGGGGAGCAGAATTTCAACCGTTAGAGGGCAGTACAAAGACGCTTTTCTACCAGTTTCTTATGATATAAAATATTATTTCAGAATTGTTGAAATAATGGAAAGGATGAATAAGTTTAAGTATAAGACAGGCATACAAACATGTTTACAGCGGGAAAAAAATCTAGCAAACGGTTACAGAAGAAAATGCTGGTGGTTGGTGCCTTTTGTTTTTCGAGCTAAAAAGTAGGCTTCATGGTGAATGATAGGATTTAAACATTAAGTTATCAACACATCATTTCACACAGAATTGACCAAAATGATAGTCAGCTGCTCCACCAGTTGGACTACTTTAAGTTAAAAAGTTATTAACTTGCCGCAGATCAAACATTTACAGTTCATGACGGTTAGTTTGCACTCATTTATAACATAATTACAGTTAGATGCTAGCTTACAACAAAAAAAGTTTACATACAGAAAAGTTGTAACAAAACTAACACTAGCTATAATTTGTATAGCTGTGCCAAGATGACAGTGAAATAAAAAAAAAACAGAAACTAGATGTGTTTAATCGTTGATGATCAAGCCTGCCGCATTGTGCCTACCAAGGTGATACACTTTTTGCCCCAGGGTTGCACACGCATCCTTTGGTCACAAACAAGCAATGGGTCTATTAGAGTAATTATTATTACCCTATTATCCAGGGTTCTATGGAGTCATGTTTGCACTTTAGAAGTCAGTGACCTTTGTGACGACATTCTCAACTGAACGTTCTAATGATACGTTCTAATCACATATTTGTGATGGTACGCTTTTGGGCCAGTTCTGGAATGATCACATATTTGTGATGGTATGTACGAACAGGTTAAAAGCAGGGGTCGCCATGCTTAAAGGTACTCGCAAAGAATGACTGGGAAGACTGGGTTAAATACACAGAGGGACACAGACATAATGGGAATAAGGTGTGCAGGGGAGGGAAGATAGCTCACAGGTGAGAACAATGAGGGTAAGAAGGACCAATAAAACAGCTCGAAGGGGAGGAACGTGGAAGTGGACACGTGCAAAAAACGCAAAATCCGATCGATACAGGGATAGGATAACGAGAATGACAGCTGCAGGTAGAAACTCTAAATAAATGAGTAATTAGTAATGTTAGTTGAAAATTCGAAATCCCTAATGTTAGTAAGTTAGTTGTTTAGTATTATGTATATGTTAGTTTGTTAGTAGGTTAGTATTAAATCTAATATAACAGTTAGTATGATTAATATGTTATTATAATATATAAATATTAATTAAGTCGGAAGGAAGAAAACGAGATACGAAATACAGAGGAAACCCGAATGTACCAATATCACCCGAATAGTGCAATGACAAAGACAGAGTGGAATCTCGGGGAACACGAAACAAAGACAAACAGATGAGACTCGGACAACCCACGAACAGAGGGGGATGCAATGATAATATGGAGAATAATAAATACATGAATGAAAATGAAAAATAAAAACACAGAACAGACAGAACTCAGAACATAACACTGTCTGGACGCTGCGGTTGCGGTTCAGTAAACATTCTATTTTGGAGAGGAGTGCAGTCAAGCAAACTCGAATTAGATCAGAGGATATTGTTCTTGAGATATTGTTTTTGAGCAATTATAAAGCTTGTGAGAATACTGTCAATACTGTGTACAGAAAATGTCAACAGGTAATTAAAACAACTTCAACTCTCCATATAGGCTAACAAAACGATTAATAAATGTATATTTTATGAACTAAACTAATGTGGAATCTAAACAAAAACACGTGATGCTCATTTTTATCACGATATATAAACCTGAGCGAACTGGAGCTAGCGGAGTGGTAACGTCTTAATTTTATTTTATTACTGCACCTACGCGCTCTTAACCAGATCCTATTTTGCGTGAGAACTTTATTTTCTGTTGTCTGACGAATAGATATTTGTTCCCAGAGCCTACTGCGTAAACGTGACCTGCGGTAAATCTTTCGTTGATAGTGAGTATCGTAGGCTACTGGACCCTGTAGGCGGCCTTTCACGTCTTTTAAGTACAAGTGAAGTTAATACTGTTAAATGTCTTAACCTTTGCAATAAAAAGACGTTTGTTAATGTGAAAAAATATTAAAAGAAGCATAGCAGTTGCACAATAAAAATAACATATGTTAAAAGAACATTCTTAGCATAACTTGCATTGTGTGCGTCAAAAATAAACGTTTGGAACAGGTGGGGATCGAACCGCCAACCTGGTAACGCAACACCTTAACCATTATGCTACAGGCAAGCCTAATATAGAAAGACTGAGCTCCTCGGGCAAGGCATTCCAAAGATGAGGGGCCCGAAAAGCGAAGACAGCTGCTATACGTCATATATCTCTTACCCTTTGATTTTAGCTTAGATTTTAGACCAGAAGTTTTTTTTCCAGAAGATCTCAGGCTGCGCGCTGGTGTGTACGGGGATAAAAGGTCCGCAATATACACTTGACTTAAGTTTTCTTAAGTAAAATAGCCTCTTTTGAGCTTTCTTAAGAACAATGGTGGTATTCTCCTTCCATTGTAATTTGTTGTCTATAACAACACCCAAATACTTAGAAGATTCCACAGAATCAATGATGGATGTGTTGATTACTACAGGTGTCACCAACTCGCTTTTTCTAAAATCAATAACTAGCTCTTTAGTTTTGGAAGTATTGAGTTCTAAAAAGTTAGCACTACACCATGAAATAAAGTGATCAATTTCCCTCTACAGTGAATCATTCCCTTCAGTAATACAGGGGGTGGACAAAGTATCGGAAACACCAGAAACTGAAAAAACAGTTTTTCATAAAACATAAAACAGCTGCTATACGTCATATTTCTCTTACCTATATTTTTTACACCCTTTTATGACTGGCATGCCATGTATACATTTTAGTTTCTGTCTTTTTTTATTAGCTTTATAATTAATCATAATTAGCCAATTATCATATTATTATCAAATAATACTCATTCGTCAATGAAATGCTGCTTTTGTGTCAGTAATAAGTGAGAACACCTTAGAGCTAATGTAGGACAAAAACGGAAAGAATTTTGGTCCATGACAACCAGAGATGTGCACCACTGCACAGCTGTGGGGAGTGAACACCTCTGTTCAAAGTGAAGTGAACAGCTGAATTAAATAGATAATTGAAACTGGTCTATAATCTATGCTTGCATGGTAACATGAGTCACAAATATGGCCCAAATTTTAATTATTCCTTTTCAGTTAAGTTTTTCAGTAATCACATTCCAATGTCCTACATAGAGGGGATCAATTCCAGTTGTTGGGGACATAAAAAATATGACCTACAGGCATGGCAGCCATTTTGCACCAGGTCACCTCACATCACTTAATAATTTCTACCAGTTCGTTCAGAACTTTATCTTGAAATGCTTAAATATACAGGATCCAAGCTCCTTATGACGCGATAACAAGGATAATTGTTGCAGACTGTCCATGTCCAATCATAACACTACAGAGTAGCCTACTAGTGTCTAACGTACTTTTCTACGTACCTACCCCTCTGTAATGTAGTATAGCTAGCTAGCTACATGCAATCTGATAGAATTTTTGTGCAATGACTGTTTAAAAAACTTCCCATCGCAAGATTAGCGTGGGGTTAGCTTTACAACCTAAATAAACTCAAAACTCGGTTGTTTTAATTAAATTCACCATTAATCCACTTCTTAAAGATAATGTGCAATTTTGACCACTTGTTCTAAAAGTGGCGCTGATGAGCCGAACACACAAACAGCCGTGTTATGTAGCACCGAAGAAGAAGAAGTTGAATCGCGTGTGTGAATCGACACGGTGAAAAACAGGGGAATATTTGTCTCAAAATTCTGTCCGTAGATCCAAGCAGATCAAGCGTGTCCTTCGATCGGCGAATGTAGATTCGCCAGTTCGCAAGCCAAGCTTTTGATTTGTACATGTGAACATTTGAAACATATCTGTAAATGTTATTTGCATTTGTGAATATAATTTTTGCATTCATCCAAATGATGATTTACGAAACACAAGTTGAGAGGTGTTTGTGTGTGGATGGAAAACACATATTTGTGGATTATTTTTACGAAACACAAATTGAGAGGTGTGTGTGTAGATGGTAAATACAATTGTGGATTATATCTGCGAACACAAATTGAGAGGTGTGTGTATGTGGATGGTAAATACAATTGTGGATTATACTTTTGTGCTTGTTTATTTTTGATAGAAATCTACCTCCATATACAAATGCCAATAATGGACATGTGACAATATGTACATTCAAGGAGCAACATCTTACCAGCAGTTGTGGGTGGTTGGCGTCTATGTGGGAAACGAAATTCAATTCCGACCGGAACTCCTTGGCCAAATGCCACGGTCTGTGTATCTGAACTATCAAAGAGTACGCCACTCTGCCATGAACACCGTGAAATGACGACGGAAAATTTCTATTTGTAGAACGAAGGGGAAAAAAACATGTTTTGTGTATCACCATCGGTTTGGCATTTTGGAATAATCTCTGGAAATACAGTATTTTAACATCACAAAGAGTGATTTGTCCAGAAAGTGGATTCCACATAACAGAATGTACACACTAGAGGGTGGATACCCGACCCGAACCCGACGGGACCCGACGGGACCCGTCGGGTCGGGCCGGGTTCGGACTAAACTTTTAAAATGATGTTCGGGCTCGGGTCGGGCTCGGTCACGGCGGCCGAACAACTAGCGAACATTTTACTTTTGAACTACAGTAAAACCTTGACATACGAGTGCACTAATTTACGAGTATTCCGAGTTACGAGCCGTTGCTCGGACAATTTCTTGCTTCGCCTTACGAGCCTAGAGCCGAGCAAGCGGAGCAATTGCATTCGCATTTCCGAAAAATTCTGAAGGGAAGGAAGAAACAAACCACCATGGATAGGTTTTTATCGAAACGCCCTGCAGATCAGAGTCAGAAAAGCGTGACGAAAAAGCCAAAAATCAATGAAAAAGATGCAAACGTCACTGATGAAGATTAAGTGTAAGTGAATAATAATAATGTAGCAATTAAGTTTAGAACCAGTTTATTTCTTTATATTCTATTTTATTATCTTTGTATTATGTTTTGTATTAATTATGTATTATTTATAAATACATTTCTCATTTTTATAACTACGTAACAAAGAAATTAGGGTGTTTTTTGGGGGGCTGGAACGGATTAATGGTATTTAAATTAATTTCAATGGGGAAAATTGATTTGATATACGAGTAAACCGAGTTACGAGCTCGGTCACGGAACGAATTAAACTTGTATGTCAAGGTATTACTGTACTAATTAGGATGGGTTAGCTTTCTTCACATGGTGCTTCAAGTTGTTTTTGGTGAAAATATAGTGTGAAATAAATAAAAATGATACCGAATATTGTGTGTGTGTCTGTTATCTACCAATAAAACAATGCCTTTTGACGGTCATTTAGGTGTCCAGTGACCACTAAACAGAAGCTGTAACCATGGTAACAACAACTGCGTGACAGGGAAACATTATGTCAGCGCTTCAGTGCCTTAACTGCGTCGGGCTCGGGTCGGGTTCGGACATAAAAAGCAGAATTCCTTTCGGGTTCGGGTCGGGCTCGGTTACTACTATCTCGGGCTCGGTCGGGTTCGGACAGAAATATGCGGCCCGATCCGCACTCTAGTACACACCCTACTGGCAGCTGGAATCTGAATGGGTAGGCATGCGTTCCTCTGGGAAGGACCGTTTCGCCAGCACCAATAGCTAAATATTGAGAGAGAAATTAACACTCAAAAGCAATCCTACAACAAACACATAGCTTCGCTAAGACAGCAAGCTAACGTATAAAAGATAAGAAGCTTCCAACCTTGTTGCATGACGCCTTCGTACTTAATATTAAAATATTCCTCTCTTGCAGAATGATGTCTTCTGTGCTTTCTAGTACCAGTGCTCCACGCAACCTTCGCTTTCCCCTTCGCAATCACAGTAATGGAATTAACTCTTATTTTTTTTTATAATTCAAAAATAATTCGCCCTGAAATAACATCACCACACACGAAGACGTTTCTGTCATTCAGGGCGTTGAAATTTATTTCAAACGATGTAAACGTTTTACCGAACATCGTCGTAAGATTTGTCTCACGAACAGTGTAGAAAAGTAGTTTTTCCTCCGAGTTTTTCAGACTTTACTTTCCCTGGTTGCTCTGCGCATCTGCATAAATTACGCATGTGACGTCATGAACAACGACAGAGTTCGATCAGAGAGGTAGCGACACAGGCGAGAGAGACAAGCTGCTTGATTATCTGCCCGCGCGAACTACATTCAGAAGAAGGCTGTTTTGAATAGAAATCAATGGGATTCCACCCAAAAGTGCCAGTTTCCTCACAAGTAAAATATTTTTTTTAATGAAAATGCAAACATGACAATTGTCAATTTTGTGAAAAGCGGTTTATATGACACACCTCGGTTTACACAATGTTTTTTAAAATGCATAACCTATCTAAAGTAAATTTGCCATTTGTTCGGAAGTTACTACGCGGGTTTATTAACTTTATTCGCTTAGCCTAATGCCCGTATTCTCTTTGAACATTAATTAAAATATTCCTATATTAATTATATGAAATCTACAATCTGATGATTACAATTTGTGGACACCGTTAGCCTATAACATGTGTCTTGTTAGTGTCTCTACCATCTTTGGTTCTATTGTGAGCGCATTCCCTAAAAGAGACGGTCATGTACAAGTAGTGGCATTAGCTTAGTGCCATAAAGAATTGATACCGAAAAAATATATTTGTTGTTGTTTTGGCTCTGTACTCACTGGAATTGAAATGGAACAGTGACTATAAGGTTAAAGTGCAAACTTTCATCTTTAATTTTAGGGTGTGCACATCCATATTGGGTGAACCGTGTGGCAATTGTAGCCATTTTTATACATAGTCCCCCCATTTTAGGGGACCAAAAGTAATTGGACAAATGAACATACATTTAAATAAAGCAATCATATTTAATATTTGGTTGCATATGCTTTGCATGCCATGACTTCCTGATGTCTGTGACCCAACAACATCAATACTTGATATCTTATTTTCAGGTACATTTACAAGCCCTACTATAACCTCTCTGCATTTGAATGGAGCTTTTTTAGTTTTGAAAAAGTAAAAAAAAATTATATTATTTTTATTTGCAAAGGTGTGTTATCAACCTATTGCTGTTATCAGTTGCTAGAATTCTTTTTTGTAACCATTTTTTAGAAAAAAAGTTCAGTTGTAGGTACAACACAATCAACGGACAAAGTTGTCATGGATCACGGCTTTCTTTCCTTATCTCTGCATTTTGTATTCCTTTTTTTTAAAAACCTGTAATCTATAGAATTTTTCTGTGTTCCGCTACGGGTTTTGCTTTCGCCTCGGTGATTAGGGAGTTCACCTGTCCTGCATTTCCACTCACTACTTAGACCCCGCTTCCTCCTTTTCTCGTCGCTTCCATGTTATTTCACGTGACATTCTCGCCGGTAAAGGTATAGAAAGTTGTGCTGCTATTGACCGCTTTGCTTCTCAATGCGGGACTTGTTAGCAGTACAATTTAGAAAAAGTAAAGTGCGCTCTTTCGCTCTTTTATTTCAGAGCAGAGGTTTTGGTTTCTTTGTTTTCCACTCAAACCTACGAGTGCTCTCGCCCTAAGGTTTAGGGTTCTTTTATTTTTTTTACAGCCTAACAGGTACAAATCAAATATAGTAAGCTGTAAGATTCAAAATTTACGTGATCCACTCAAACAACCGCGCCGCTGGCCGAAGCAACAAACTTATCATAAATACAATGTAGGTTGAAGCGTAAGTGTAAGCAGTGACTCGTCACCACTGATAGGCATAGTATTCAATTATAGAATAGCAGCTGGGAGTGAGTGATCAAGGCCTATTCCAACCAAGGAAATTAGATTAGCAATACAATAGACTGGTTCCTGGTTAGACCACGGGAAGTTGCACCTTCAGACCCCCTACTGATGAACAGACTGATTGATTTAAGGGAGCCAGACTTTGGCTTCCTTAAATCAATCACATCATTTTTGAATATAAATGTCTGTTTCCCGCCTGTAGAAAACAAAGCCCGAAAATGGTATTTAAAGTGATACAATTCACAGAACAGGATTCAGATTAACTCCGCTGAATCCAGAGTGCATTGCTGTATCTCTTGACAACTGCTGTTACGAAGAATAAACGTTGTCATTTTCAACGAACATCGGAGACGTAGTTCCTTTTTTCTTACAAAGCTAATCAGCCAATTGCTGCTCTTGTTTCAGCATCAATGTTGAGCAGAAAATCACATAAAAGACTCACTTGTGCATTTTAATTAAAATTAACATTTGTTCAACATAAATTTGTAAAGAATAATCAAAACAAGCTTTGCAATAGTAGTGTTCTGCACTAGTTTCTCATAAAAAACTAAAAGGCGAAAGTCATCAAAGCACTTCAAAACATCAAACGACAACAAGCCAAATGAGCCATGCTGGTTTTTGGATCTTTTGTTTTCTTACGATGCACACTGCCGATTAGGGTGCTTGTTTATGCTCGATTACAGCAGCGAGCTCCTCGCTCGCCATGTGATGCGGGATCGCCCAACATGGGCTGCATTCTGAATGACTAAATTACAGACTTTTGTTGATCTGTACATATTTTAATAGTTTGTTATCTTATCCTTGTATTTTTTTTGTATTGTAAATTGTTATGTTGTGAAGCACATTGTGCTATATGGCTAGACAGGTGCTATACAAATAAAGATGCTGTTTTATTATTATTATGATTATTATACTGCTGGAAAAGTGCTATACAAATAAAAATGTTCTTATCATTATTATATGCACAGACAGCAATACTAGCCGATACTAAACATCACATAAAGTTGTGACATGCTCCCTCATGAAATAAAATGTATTGAACTAATCACACTGCTGTCTATCACCCATACCAATATGGAATATTTTCACTCTGGAAATCAGAACAACAGGCTCTTTTTGTTGCTGACACACAGACAGTAGTCTGGGCATCTACTGCACTACTAGGCTATACTAAACATCAGAATAAATAAAAATTGTAACATGTTCCCTCATTAACTTAATTTTACTCAACGAATCACACTTCTGTTTATCACCCATAGCAATATGCCACAAGAACACTCCTAAAAATGAAATTAAAATAGTTTACTTGAAGTGTTTAGAAAATAACATGTTTCTTAAAGTTTCAGTCATAAAAGTAAACACATCGGTGTACAAAAAAGTAATAGTCAAATTTAACAGTTGTAATATGGTATTCAGACATTTGCCAAAAGGTTACAGAGTGATATGGCTTTGGTCATAAAAGCTGTATGGAAAACAACAGCATATGATCTGTGAGTAGCACTTGAGGTATGAATGTAGAAATGTACATCTTTACAAGTAATACAGAATGACAGGTCATATTTTACAAGTGACCTCAGCTGATAAGGCAATCCATTGGTACAGGGATATGAGCTGGAAGTCTTCTGAATAGCTAGACAATAAGAAACAATTGCAGCACCTGATTTATGCCGGTCAGTTGCTCTGAATTTTATGCATCTGATAGTAATGTGGAAACAAAATATGGAAGTAAAAATATTTCTGACAGAAAATGTAATCCTGACACTGTAAAGTGGTGATATTCCGTAACCCCCACCCCCAAAAAACAAAAAACAAAAAACAAAAAAAAGCACATTCAGCTATTGAGAATGGCAGCAGTCTCATTTCCATGGTAATGTCTGCAAATTACCAGAGGGACAGTGGCTTTGAGGTCGACGCCCCTTGGAATGCTCACATGCACCTGTAAACAAGAACAACAATACTGTACACACCATTCAACACCTGAATACAATTATAACTATGTGATGATAAATGGTCTGACAGTGGGGATGCTTACCACCAGAGAGTACTCCACATCTATAATCTGGCAGTTGGAGAGCGTGAGGGGCGTGTCAACAGGTATCTGCAGCATCTGATTGTCCCACACATCACAACTATGGGGCATGAGATGCTTCCCTTCAATGAGGGCTAGATATCTAGTTTCACATTTCTTTGACATTCTGAAGCGAGTGTAGAAGGTCTGTTTCTGAGCGAGTGTCGCACGTGGAACAAGTGTACGGGAAGAGGCATTCTCAAACTCTGCGATGATCTTCATCATTTCTCCTGCAAGGAAGACAAATCAAATTGTGTGATAATGATTGTTAAACACTGAAGACGGCTTAGGCCGAAACATGTTTGTTTATTCTCATGTTCCCAAATAAAAACTAAACGAGTATGAAGAAGTTTGAAGTTGCCAAGAGATTTATTTTTCTTTGTGATTTGAGTGCGCACTTCCGTTTCTCTTCATCTCATGATTGTTTGCCATACATAAAATGCATTTTACAAACAGTCTAGTTTCTAGCAGATTGGTTAGTCATAGTTATGATGATACATGTTCTCCGAAGATTTGACACAATTCACGTGAATTCATTTTATACAGAGCACATGTTGCATTCTGGGTACAGCAGCATATGTTTAATCTATGTGGAGTACCTGGAATGAAACTCTTCTTCTCCAGTCGAACGCCTATGGAGATGGGCCCTGAGACACAACAGAGACAGCACAGTTCCTTGCTCGTGGAAGCTGCCTGAGGCATCTGGATCAGAAAGGTCAGAGGTCAACCATCACTTTGTTATAAGCAGAGATAAAGAGTAATATAATGTGTGTAAATAAAAAAGTTGATTCAAATTCACAGGTGTATACATTTTTTGGCAGGGCACTTCAATAAAAATATACATTAGGTATGTATTGCAAAGAAACAAATGGTTACATAGGTAACCTCGGTTCTATGAATAGGGTCAACACGCCATGGTATGGGTCATCCTCGCAGAGAGGGTGAGCTGCTACGAGACTGAAAAGCAAATTAACCACCACTAAGGGGCCGGACACCACGTTCACCATAAGTATGGTGCCTGTCCGCCGCCCATTCTCTTGCCAACTGAAAGGCATAGAATTCCCTGCATGACCACCACGCTGCATGGCATGTTGACCCTATTCATGGAACCGAGGTTACCTACGTAACTATTCACTCTATTTCATATCAGTCAACACGCCACGATATGATTCAACAATATACCAAATAAAGTGTAGGGCTGAAAAATGGATTATCAGTCCTAAACCCTTGGAGCTGGTGGCGAGGTGCAATAAAACAATTTACCAGGTGGCCTGAGAACCCTTTTTCCTTCCTCTAACCTCTACTGACTGTTCCAAACCACCAATCACAAGATCGTAAACGACAGCTGGAATTGACCCTACAACTGGACATCAGAAGGAAACGGCATTCCTAATGACGCCGGGAACTCAGGCCTGCTCACAGGTCTTTTACGGCCTAGGTTCTGGACTGAATGGCTAACATATTAAACAAAGCTGTATATGTATCTTGCATCATATGTATGTGCATGTAAATTAGTAATTGTAATTGTGGAAGTATAAAGTAATTGTGGATAATATGATAAATGTGGTGAACCTGGATAATACTAATTGAAGTGTGTGGTATGTGAAAGTATAGGAGGGGGAGAAATAAAGAATGTGAAAGGAGGATTGTATAGGTTATCAGGGATGCGCTTGCCCATATAAGTATCTGGAACCTAGAGTGGTCATCACCGGGACCTCACCTGATATCTAGATAAATGATAGGGAAGATCATAAGATCATGTGCCGTCGTTCAAAGAGTCTTATTACTATCACTAGATTGGCAGGGGTAGACTCTGTTTCTCTCCCTGGAGGGGGGTCCCTCGGTGGTGAAACATCTATTCCTGCCAGACCTTATTTGGACAAACAAAGGAACTTGTGGAGTGTGGAAGGCCTGCGCAAGACTGCATTTAAGGGAAGCCCAAAGATATTCAGGGAGAATCTGCTTAACAGTTCTCCTGGTACCATAGTCACACCGTACGGAATCACTTGGTTATATACTTTGTTAGTGAACTTGTTCATGTTTATTTGTCTTAGCAGCATGTTATCCTGTGTTTAGCTATAGGTATTGAATGTGTTCGTGTTTGCTCTCACAGTCTTAACCAGTGATTATTGTCATTAATTACCATGTTTCAAATCAACTGCATCTTTCTTTTAAACCCTTTTTCCAGCTTAAATTGCCTGCATGATCTGAGCTGCAGTGTTCCAAGCACTGTGGTATGTATGCTTGAGTCTCAGAGTCAGAACTCCTGCGTCTCACTCAGGGCTAATTCTAAGCTAATGACCTCCCTGCCTGTTATTCAATTATTTTTACATTTAACTTGCGTGATCTCCATGACTCTCATCTTATACCCTTTTCAGCCTAAATTACAACTGAAGATCAGTTCTGACCAAGGACCGACTGATCAGCGTTCTCAAGTTGGGAAAGGCAGTCAAGTTCTGCCCGTAAAACAGGGTTAGTAGTGTATGATTCTGGTGATTTGATGTGAAGAGAACCCATGGGCGTTCTACGCCGGTTCTTGTCAAATTCGCCTTAAGGAGCCCTTTAAATGCACTCTGACCTGGGCTCGCAACTATCTATGATAAATATAATGCATGTATTGTGTTGGCTAGACCCCCAACCTCTGCGTTCTCCAACAAACTGAGCTTCAGCAATAATGCTAATTCCGGCAAGCATATGTTGAAGTAATGGTGGTACCTAAGGACGAGTTGAGTGTAACCACTCCGAGCTCCATGCATGTTTAACCCAAATTCTAAATTATAATTTGAAATGGAGTCAGATACACGAGTAAATAAAATAATAATATTTCAAAATAACTTTTACCTTTTCCCACAGCAATAGCGGAATACATCATGCTTAAACCTTCGCTCCGAGCTATTCCCTCATTGGTCTAGTAATTGTGGGTTCTACAAAAGTCATGCGTGGAATGTAGTGGGGTAACACCACATGACAACCATGTAGTACAAAATATATTCACTTTATATTCAATTTTTTAAATTGAATATATTCACAATATATTCATTAATCTAAAGTGCAAATACCCACTGGTGATAAAAACACAATAAAATGATAACGCAAGTCATACTCAAGATTGCTCCGCTGCCCTGCAGACAGAGGAGGCAATTGATTTGGACGACACCACATCCAGTCGATAAACCCTGGTGACATGAGGGGAAAAACCCTGCCAGCTGCAGCACAATAGTCAGTCAGCGGTGCACCATGAAATGCCAGCACTGCTGTAGGCCCGGCGCTGCATAGGTGCTCAATAACAAATAAAAAGATTGTGAGTTTTCCACCACAGCCCCTGTGCAGGGAACCATAAAGCCGCAGGGCCTGGACAGGGCACAGTGAGTGAAGTCTGGCTTCCTCAGGTGATTTATGAGGGGGAGGATGAAAAGCCTCCCACTACGACTGTGAGAAATCTTAGGCCGAAAAGCGGGCTCAGGAAGCCAGAGAAGCTGCTGCTACTGCCCTCCAACCTCATACAGGAGGGCTGTACTGACAGCACATGTAGCTTGCTTACATGCCTCGCAGAGGCAATGGTGAGCACAAAAGCAGTTTTCAGGGATTGGCGCTTCAGACCGAGGGGCTTGAGGGCTCAGTGAGAGCTTTAGACTTAGCGGGCAAAGCCGCCTGACTCCCTGGAGGAACTGACGATTGTGAGGGTGTGATCCCACCCTCAGGCCATTCATATGCCCATGGCAGTCAGAGATGGCTGCAAAATAATCTCTCGGTATTGACTCCACTAACCCTTCTTCCAAAAGGGACTGAAGGAACACTAACGTGACTGGAATGCCATGTAAGAACGGCCCCTTAGCTTGGCACCAACAGCTGAACCTGTTCCACTTCCCAGCATACAGCAACCTTGTAGAAGGGGCTTTCAATGCCTGAAGTCTCTCTAGCACTCTGGATCTAGGCACCACAGCGACTTCCATCCAGGAGCTAAATCATGCATTATGTAAATCCAAAGGTTTGGATGCCATAGCAGGCCCTGGCCTTGCGACAGCATATCCATTCTGGTTGCAAGGCACCCCACTAGCAACTCCTCAAGTCTGTTATTCAGGTCTGATGGCGCCAGTTTGGGGCAGCAAACAGGACTCATGCTAAGTCTCTGACCCTTGCCAGAAGCACTGGCAGGAGAGGAAAAGTGGGAAAGCATAAAGCAGAGCTGGAGGCCACTGGCTCGCTAAGGCTTCCATCCGTAAGGTCCCCACTGGGCCAGCCATGGTGTACTATGGGGGACAATGCGCATCCTCTGCTGCTGCAAAAATGTCCCCTCTGGACAGCTGATAGGCTGCCTCATTGGCATCGCCTGGCAGGCGTGGGCCCAGAGAGGGAGTTAGAATGCCTTGGTATGTAGGGGTGGAGACTGAATGTAGAAAACAATAGTCGAGCTGTTAGTCAGAACGAGGTTTTGTCTGCCTCAGACCACTGGGAGGAAATGGGTCAATGCACAAAGCACTGCCTTCATTTCTAAAAGGTTGTTGCGCATCCTTGCTCATGAGGGGCTTCACATCCCTAGCAGGAAGTGACCCTCCTATATGGCTGCCCAGCTAATCTCTGAGGCATCTGTGGTGATGTTCACTCTTGAACACACTGGCCTGAAGGGAAGGATTTGCAGTCCGTCCTTGTGTGGTCACACCCTGTGTGCCGCCAACCACCGCTGTAATGGGCGCATGTGCAGCAGCTAAAGTGGCACAACCTGGGCAGCTGCTGCCATAAAAAAAACCCTCTCTCTGGAGGTGAAGTGGCTCTTGCCCTGTTTAGGGTCAAGCTCTGGCTGACTAAATGGGCCAGCACAGATTATGTGTCCCTTCTAGCTTGGGCCTTTATTAGGGCACAAATTTGCCAATCATACAGGGAGGACTGAGTTTTCTTACTCCCTGCCTAGCAGGAAATTAAGGTACTTGCAGTGATCCCGATTATAGGGATGTGGGAGGATGCCTCCTGTAGGTCCACCGAGGTGAACCAGTCACCGTCCCTCGCCAATTGGAGAAGGGAAAGGCGGAGCATGCAGAAAGGCAGGCATCTTAGTTTAAAATATCTGAACTGGAGCCTGTATCCCGACTAAAGTGCTGAGAAATCATGGGCACCATAGGGCGAGATGGAGAGAGGAGAAGTGCGGTGTCAGAGGTAGCCAACCGTCAGTGACATGACTGGCTACCAAATGCTGGAAAGCTGGGGAGCCTGCGGGATCAGCCCTGCTCCCGAAAAAAATGCTGAGGGCCTGAAGAGTTGGATGAAGAGGCTCCGGTCGGCAAGAGGGAAAAGAGGAGCTGCAATTTCGCAGATCCAGGCAAAAGCAAAGATTCAACAATCTCACGCTCAGTCTCGAAAAGGCAAAAAGAGAATGGGCAGCAGTCAAGGCACCTTACTTATGGTGAATGTGGTGTCCACCCCGTGCTGGTGGATAATTTTCTATTCAGTCTCCTAGCAGCTCACCCTCTCGGCAAGGATGACCCATACCGTGGCGTGTTGACCGATATGAAATAGAACTACTGCACCTTTGTCCAGAAACAGGAGCAGTAACAGAAATGTTTTCTGTTGATATGTGAGAAACACAATTAAATGGGCTCATAGTCTCAAATATATTTATTTTTTGGTTGCAAATTCAGGTGTCAGATATTGGTTTGCTATGTGCTTCAGTGTTTCAATGCACGTAACAATGTCTTACCAGCAGTTGTGGATGGTTGGAATTTATGCCGCTAACAAAATTCAACTCCGATTGGACCTCCTTAGCAAAATACCAATGTCCGTGTATTTTAACCTTCAAACAGTACACCACGCTGCCAAGAGCCCCTTTAAATGAGGATGGAAAATTTCTATATGGGGAGGAAAAACAGTAAAAATGGTTATGTGTATGAACAAATCTGGATATAACTTTGTAATAATCTCCATTATGTTAGAGATAGAGAGATACAAGAGAGTTTAAGAAAACATTCATTTTTAAGATAGTAACCTCAAGGACAAAGGTTAAAATGGTTACTGAAAATGCACCCTACAGTGATGTCCTTTTTAAAATCTTATAATCGTATAATACTGTAATGATAGTGATATACAGTGCCCTTCATGTTTGGGACAAATACAAACCCCATTTGGGGTTTGTACATTTTTTTTTTTGATTTGGCTCTGTACGCCACAATTTTATATTTGTAATCAAAGATTTTCTACTTTTATTAAATGGTATTTTCATGCATTTTGGTTTCACCATTTAGAAATTACAACACTTTATATACGCCTTCTTCCCCCCCCATTTCAGGGCACCATAATGTTTGGGAGACATTGATGTTGTGTAAATTGAAGTCGTCACATTTAGTACTTTGTCACATATCCTTTGCATGCAAATTCTGTAACCTATAGACATCACCAGATGCAGAGTACCTTCTCTGGTGATGTTCCGCAAAGCTTCAGCTCGTTTGTTTTTTGGATGCTAGTTGTGTAAAGTTCTCTTCAACATATGAAACGCATATTCACTTGGATTCAGATCAGGTGATTGAGTTGGCCAGTCAACAATTTTGCAGTTTTTAGCTTTAAAAAAATTCAGTGAGCCAGTACCTGTGGCAGCCATACATGCCTGAACCATAACACCCCCACCACCATGTTTCACAGATGAGGTGGTATGCTTTGGTGTGGTTTGCATCTTTATGTGTAGCATCGGACTGTAGTTCTGTTTGTGAAGTTTTCTGCGGACAGTAGTCACTGCCTCCTGAAGAGTGTTTCTGTGCATTTCATTATGGTGAGAATGTCATCTGTGAGGTATCGTTCTCAGGGACCCAAACGCAGACCAGGTAGTAGCAAAAAGGATAGTTTATTTCAGTCCAGATCAGAAGCCAGGTAATCATATGTAGAGACAGTGCCAAATCAAAAAGCAGAAAAATAGTCAAACAGTCCAAAAATCAGAAACTGGGAAATCGCAGGCAGAGGTACGAGAATTGGCAGGCAGGAGCAAAGTCACAAAACAATCCAAAAGGTAAAAACCAGAAAAACTGAGATAATCAAAGAAAGATGATCAGCGATAGAACAGGTAGAAAGAGAGACAGCTGCAGATAGAAGTTAAGATTACATTAGTGAGTTAGTTAATTAGTATAAAAGCTGAATCTAAGCTGTTAGTAGTAGTTAGTTCATTATTACTATATACAGTGAGATAATTAGTTAAGAAGGAAGTGCATGACAGAGGAAATAGAAAAAAACCGCAATCACAAAAGGCTCCCGAAAAGTGTGGCGAAGACATGGGAGTGACGGCAATGCAAACACAGAACAGTGAAACCATAAATGAAACTGCATGCATTATAAGAAAATAATAAATGAGAACATAATCAGAAACATAAATACACAGATAAACAAACAATATACAGAATCCTGACAGTCAGTGTAAGTGTAAAGTGCCTTTCTTGGTGTTGTTGTTCTTCTTCTTTGGAGTTTAACGGCAGCTTGCATCCTTTGCGTTGTATTACTGCCATCTTCTGGAGTTAGTTAATTCCTACAGTGTCCATTTTGCCACACTCTTCCCATCAGTCCTGTTCGCTTAAGAAATGTGCTCAAATACTTCCTGCCTTGTCCACTTCCACCACACTCCAGAATGTATTTTAAACCGGCTCCTGTTAGTCCTGCTCATTCCATTCATCATGTCCTTTCTTTCTATGACATATTTCCGGCAGTTAACAAGAACGTGCTCTACTGTTTCTGGTTCATGACACTGTTCACAGAGTCCAGTTGGATGTTTCTCTATAATGCTGAGAGTCCCGTTCAAGTTACTGTGTCCTATTCTAAGTCTGGTCATCACTACCTATACTCTTTCCCATTTCCTCCTCTGTTTCTCTCCCTACCCACTCTTTTTTGTATTGCACGTAGATGTCGTCCTCTTATCTCATGATCCCAGTACTGCTGCCACTCTATATTGATTTCCTTCCTTGCTATACTCTTTCCTTCTGCTTTAAAAAGTTAAATTGCGGTGTCTTATGTTTTCTTTTCCAACAGCTTGTTTGGCTAATTTGTCTACTTTCTCATTACCCTTAATACCCATGTGTGCAGGAACCCAAATGAACATGACCACAGTGCCTTGTTTGACCACTTGTGAATGTATTTCCATTATTTCAAATAATAGGTCTTGGTGATTACTGGATGTACCTAGCTTTAGACTGTACATAGCTGATGCTGAATCACTACAAATCAGAGCTCTGCTAGGTTTGGCTTGTTCAACCCACTCTAAAGCCATTCATATGGTGTACAACTCAACTGTGTATACACTTGAAAAGTTTGATGTCCATTTGCATACTTCTGTACTACTACTAGGCACTGCAACAGCAGAACCAGTGTTGTCTGTTATTGGAACTTTTTATCCATTCATAAACACCTGTACATACTCTGTGTATTTACTTTCTGTATACCAATAAAACTCATTGACTAAATCTGCATTTTCCCTCCTTGCCTTAACTTGCAGCAACTCTAACTTGGTGTTCTTATCAACCGGCGATCCAGAGAAAGAAAGAGACGTGATACAATGGGGATTAGGTGTGTGGAAATGGAGAAGGGAAATGACAAACAGGTGAGCGTAATGAAAACAATGAGGGAAGCTGACGATTGACTAACAAGATAACACGTAATACGCGGACCGGACTCACACATAACACATGAACATGAACTGGGTAGTAAAAGACAAGTGCATACAATTAGAGAAGGGAAAGCGGAAACAAGAGTCAGCTGTAATAAATGAGATAATCAAAGAAAGATGATCAGCGATAGAACAGGTAGAAAGAGAGACAGCTGCATATAGAAGTTAAGATTACATAGTGAGTTAGTTAATTAGTATAAAACCTGAATCTAAGCTGTTAGTAGTAGTTAGTTTATTAGTACAGCATACAGTGAGATAATTAGTTAAGAAGAAAGTGCATGACAGAGGAAATAGAGAAAAACCGCAATCACAAAAGGCTCCCGAAAAGTGTGGCGAAGACATGGGAGTGACGGTAATGCAAACACGGAATAGTGAAACCCTATATTAAACTGCATGCATGATGAGAAAATAATAAATGAGAACACAAGTAAACAAACTAAATACAGAATCCTGACAGCTATCAACTGTAGACGTCTTCCTTGGCCTACAAGGCCCTTTGCGATTACTGAGCTCACCAGTACCAGTACTTTCTTCTTAATGATGTTCCAAACAGTTTAATTTGGTAAGACTAAGGTCTGGCCTATGTCTCTGACTGTTTATTTCCCCTTATTTCTCAGCCTCATAATGGCTTCCTTGACTTTCATTGGCACAACTCTGGTCCTCATGTTGAAAAACGCCAATAACAGACTCCAAAGTCAATTAAAAGCCTAGAATCAAGACTAGATACTGAAAGCTCTTTTATCGGAGGCAATTGAACATACTTAACAAATCAGAACAGCTATGAAGCCTTTTGTCACAAACATTATGGTGGGGGGGGGGCCACTTATGTATAAAATTGCTGTAATTTCTACATGGTGAAAACAAAATGTATAAAAATACCCTTTAATAAAAGCTGAGAATCTTCACTTTGAACACGTGATTTGTTTGATTATAAATCTAAAATTGTGAAGTGCAGAGCCAAATCAAGAAAAAATATGTCTGTCCCAAACATTATGGAGGGTACTGTATAAGTTTTATATAACAAGATACACACCCTTGCGGCAGCTGGACTCTGAAAGGGTAGACATGCATTCCTTCTTGAAGGACTATGTTAGCGTCTCTATCACCTGAAGATGTTTAAAAAAACAAATGTCAGAAGCAATACAACAGCCAAGTGCGCTATCAACAAAAATGCTCTGAAAATAGAAAATGCAGTAATTTATAGTGTACAGCCCTGGCATTCAAAACACTGTCCTCGAGGTCCGATAGAAAAAAAACCAGGGCCAGATTTCGATTCAGTCATTTAGCTAAGTCCAGCTAAATACATTAATGTTACTGCTGAAATTTGTGACATTGACATGACGTGTATAACCTATATATGGGTGATTCTGCAACTACAGGCACTTTTGGCTTTTCAATTTTTTGAAAACTGAATTCTTATTTTGTTCATCCAAGTCTTTAATGCAAATCATAAGACAAACTAAATCACATGTAGTCTCAAAGATTTTTAAAAGAAATATATTATTTTCATAAAGTTTCATCATGTGCCTCTAAAAACTGTCCATACCGCAACATTAAGTATTTATTAACTATTTATTCCTCTCATTTCTTGGGAAATTTTAATCTCTTGAAGTATTTTCTGATAATATTTAATTTTGTATTTTTTTCCACAAATATTGCAGATTCAATGCAACACTACTTATAACTGATATTTGAAAATTTAATTTAAAACAAAAATATATAAAACTCATAAAAATATATCCCATTTTTGATGACAATCATTTTCGGTAAACTCCATGGCCAAAAGTATCTGGACACCCCTTCTAATTAGTGGATTTGGCTATTGAAGCCACACCCATGGTTGACATCTGTATAAAACCAAGCATACAGCCATGCAATCTCCATAGACAAACATTGGCAGTAGAATGGGCTGTGCTAAAGAGCTCAGTGACTTTCAACGTGGCACCATCACAGAATGCCACCTTTCCAACAAGTCAGTTTGTAAAATGTATGCCTTGTTTGAGCTGCCCCGATCAACTGTAAGTGCTGTAGGTACAGCTCAGCCTCAAAGTGGTAGGCCACACAAGCTCGCAGAACAGGACCATTGAGCACTGAAGCATGTGGTGCGTAAAAATAATTTATCCTCAGTTGCAACACTCACCACCAAGTTCCAAACTGACTCTGGAAGCAATGTCAGCACAAGAACTGTTCATCGGGAGCTTCATAAAATGGGTTTCTATAGCCGAGTAGCCACACGCAAGTGTGATAACACCATGCGCAATGCCAAGCACCGGCAGGAGTGGTTCAACACTCACTGCCTTTGGACTCACGCTTCACCATCTTGCAGTCTGATAGACTAATCTGGGTTTGGCGGATGCCAGGAGAACACTACCTGAATGCATAATGCCAACTGTAAAGTTTGGTGAAGGAGGCATAATGGTCAGGGACTGTTTTTCATTATTCCCTCAACAAAACCCTGGAAATAAGAGGTTCATCCTGGTATTTAAGTGCCCCCATTTGTGAGAAAAATTGCCCACTCAAAAGCTTTTTGATGAAGTGGACTCAAAAGGGTGTAGGGGTCCTATCTGGACATGGCCTATCTGTGCTCTAAACTCAGTCGACTTCTTCTTCTTTTGGTTTGATTGGCAGTTGTAGAACCAGCTTATGGCTGCATTACCGCCACCTACTGGATTGGAGTGTGGAACAGTAGATTGGCAGACAACATTTTTTTTAAATGTTAAAAAATAAATTCTCTCAATTAACCCCGTTTCCTTCAGGTACTTAATTAGGTGACTGTATATTCCCCTTAATGCATCTCCAAGGAAGTTTCCTATAGTGATACTTAGTTTTGATTTCTTTAATGCGGATGTCAGTTCCTTCCTTTCTTCCTCACAGGCCCTACATTCTAGCAGCACGGGCTTAGCAGATTCAGGATGACCACAGTGTGCGCATCTACCAGTTGGATGTTTACCTATTTTATGAAGTGTCTGATTAAGTCCAGTATGTCCTATCCTGAGACAGGTAATGACTGCCTCTTCCTTTCAGTTCCTGCCCAGCCACCCACATGTTCCACACTTCCCAAACCCACATGTTTCTGGATATTCCATAAAAAAATAAAGATGTCTTCCAGTGTCCTTTATGTCCCAGTATTCTTGTCATACTTTTTGCATTAGTCTCTTTATGATTGTTTCACCCTCAGCTTAACTAGCGTAATTTTCATGTTTACTGTTTGCGATTCAAGTGATTGTTTGGCCAGTATATCAACATCCTCATTTCCTTCTACTCCTACATGGGCAGGAACCCAAACGGAACAAACCGTCAGACCCTTATTGTGCAGTTTGTACATTAAATTATGAATTTCAAACATAAGATCTTGCCTGCATGATTTCCCAGATGTAATGCTTGTGATTGCTGCCCAACTATCAGATGCAATGAGTGCATTATTATTGTATTCTTCTAACCATTGCAATGCTATCAAAATAGCTACAAGCTCAGTTGCATAAACTGATAGGTGATCTGAGGTTCTTTTCTTAATAGCTACCTCACATTGAGGGATGAAAACTGCGGCTCCTGTACGTCCAGTCTCAGGGTCTTTTGAGCCATCTGTAAATAATACCAACTTATCTACATACTACATAGTGCTGCTCAATTAAATTTTGAGCTATCCTCCCAGCAGGTACCTGTTCAGATTTCTTTCCAGGGAGGAATAGCTGAGGATGGGACTGTACTCTGTTACATAGCCCTGCACTTTCTGCATTAGCATTTCCTACCCATCCAAGGTTTCTATAATGGGTTTCATTGTGCTCCCAACAGTCCTGCAGGATGGCCTTCGTAGGGTGCGAGCAGAGCCGGTTTTTGGCATAGGCAGTATAGGCAAATGCTAAGGGCGCCACCACCCAGAGGGGGCGCAACAAATGGGAGAAATAAATAAATAAAAATTTCGCTTTTTAAATAAAAAAAAAATTGTAATAATTTTGGACTAATACTACTAGTTAACACTGTTATTTCGAAATATTAAATAACCCCACAACAACCAGCGTAGCTCTATAGCATAGCCTATTAAATAATAATAATTTCTTAGTTCATGTCACCCCGCCCCCCTCCAGCCAGGCAATTAGACTTTACCTGCGCTCCCTCTCTGGGCAATGGTAAAGTGTGGCTGACGTGACCCTCGCATTATATGCTATCAACATTTCGAAAAGACCAAAGCTGTCCGGTGCTCAGGGAAGGAAAAGAAGGAAAGAGGAGGAACAACGTGAAAAGGGCAGAGGTACAGTAATGTTATGAAATGAATTATCTAGTGCTCTCTGACTTTAGGCGCATCCTGCCCCGGTACCGGGGGCGCTTGGGTTGAAGAGGATAGTGCCAGATAACTTAAGTTAGCTAGCTAATATTACTGTAGCCGAGCCGAGCGTTACATTAGCTAGTCACTAGTCACTCACACTAGAGTGCGGATCGGGCCGCATATTTCTGTCCGAACCCGACCGAGTCCGAGATAGTAGTAACCGAGCCCGACCCGAACCCGACAGGAATTCTGCTTTTTATGTCCGAACCCGACCAGAGCCCGACGCAGTTAATGTAAGGCACTGAAGCGCTGACATAGTGTTTCCCTGTCAAGCAGTTGTTGTTACCATGGTTACAGCTTCCCTGTTTAGTGGACACTGGGCACCTAAATGACCGTCAAAAAATAAAATCATATATTTATAATAAGGTTGTTCTTGTGTTGAGTGTGCGGTTTACACTGAACCATCAATTATTGGACAAAGCTCAGTGTGCCACTTCTCTTTTTTTGGACGTACTCTTGCTGCAACCTGCACCTCTATTGGAGAGACACGTGTACGTTGAACTATTTTTCTGTTGGTAATCATACTTTTACTTGAATACAGTTTTTTGGTACTCTACCCGCCTCTGCTGGCCATTGTGAACGTTCCTTTGCACATTGTTTAATTGCATTTGGAGGTTGTTTCTGGACTTGTGAAAGTAGCTTTTTGTTCTCAGTTGCCGATTAAAGCCGTGTCTTTTATTTTCGGTAATGATTTAGCTGGAGAAAATGTGTTTTCTCTGCCTGAAGTTACGAATGAGCCTAGCATGAATGACAGTACTGATAACGTGGCATGATAATTTCTCTCTGTTTTCACTGCGTGTGTAGTGACACCATACTTGCCAACCCTCCCGATTTTCCCGGGAGACTCCCGATTTTCAATGTCCTCTCCCGATAATCTCCCGGAGTCAACAATCTCCCGCAGTTCTCCCGATTTCGGACAATATCGTGTTTTTAAATTTTTTTAAAATATTTTTTATTTTTATCTGACGCGTGTATCTACGTGGATGGTTAACGGGGAACGGGGATTTACTTTTAACGCAGACGCACACCCGCGGTACATACGTTAAATAAACCGTTAAATAGAGTGTCTTAAAAAAAAAAAAAAAAAAAGATGATTGCAACCCCCCCAACAATTACAATCGAGGTCCGCGAAAATTCTTGATAGCACCCCAACCCCCCCGTCAACAATTTAAAAAAAAATCTCCCTATTTCTGAGGGCTCAAGGTTGGCAAGTATGAGTGACACACACAATATTCGGTATCATTTTTATTTATTTCACACTATATTTTCACCAAAAACAACTTGAAGCACCATGTGAAGTAGGCTAACCCATCCTAATTAGTAGTTAAAAAGTAAAATGTTCGCTAGTTGTTCGGCCGCCGTGACCGAGCCCGAACATCATTTTAAAAGTTTAGTCCGAGCCCGCCCCGACCCGTCGGGTTCGGGTCGGGTATCCACCCTCTAAGTCACACACACACATCAGCTCTCTCAGTCACTCTGCACCTTCTTGCTAGCTAGCTGGACAGCGGCAAGAGAATGGTCGCCTCATCTTGAAAAATACATAGACTATGCGTGCATAACAGTAGCCTACATAAAATAAAAGTAGGCTACATAACAACTAATAAAAATAAGAGAACTGTAGTACCAGTCATCATCAGGGAAATTTGGTCTATTCAGCAGGTGTTAGTCCTGTGTCATACTGTAGGCTACATTTTTATTGACATCTGGTTACCCTGTAATCAAAATGCTATTCCTTTTCATCTCCTTTATAATTAATTGTTGTAGTAAGCCTTTGGTTTGTTGTGTTACAGTTCATAATCTCTAAAGTTAGTTTATATAGTTAGTTACATCAGTGTTTTAAAGTGCATATCATTAATGTTAATGCCAAATAAGCTTTCCCATTATGCTATATTAGTATTACACTGCAGTTTACTGCTTTTTTTGGACTGTAAATGTAAATCTACATTTCATTGTAATGACAATAATGTTTAATTAAATTACCATTAGTATGCATGCCCATCTTATGTACAGTATAGCAGACATGCACCTTTTTAAGTTTTTCATCTTTATTCTTGTAAAAAAAAAAAATTACTAATAGACTAACACCCAATGGTAATACACTCTTCTTCTATATTTTACCTTACTTTATTTATGGCAGTAGGCTACTGGTTTCTTTAATATATATATTAAAGATAATATATTGTAAATATCTATAATAATAATGTCACTTGTTCACTGTTTTGATGTTAACTGTTTGATTTTGTGGGTTATTTTCAGTAAAAGAAAAATGTGAAAACAAAAGTGTGAGTGCATGTTATTGGTAGTGAATAAACTGTGATGCAAGGGGGCGCCAGATAAAATCCTGCCTAGGGCAGCCAATTGGTCAGAGCCGGCCCTGGGTGCGAGCTACTATGTCCCTGCAGATTAACCCAGTATGCCAGGATAATTTCACTGACCTTTTTACACTTGTCCTTTACTTTATCAATGTGCTGCCTCCAGGTCAGCTTTTCATCAAACAGCACTCAGAGAAACCTAATTACATTGACCTGTTCAAGTGTTTGGCCATATAGTTTTAAGAATATTGCCTTATGACGTCTAGAAAAACATATCACTTGCGTCTTTGCTACAGATAACTTAAAGGCCCACTTATTTGCCCACTGCTCCACCATCTCAATTGCAGCCTGCATTTCCTTCTGTATATATTTTAGATTCCGTCCCCTTAACCATAAGGCCCCGTCATCTGCATATTTCCCTATTCCTTCCTTGACTTGCTCAAAAATATCATTAATCATTATATTAAATAGCACCGGACTGCAAACACTGCCCTGTGGGCTTCCATTCTCTACTTGGTAAACTCTTGAATATTCTGAACCTACCCTTACCTCTATTGCCCTGCCATTTAGGGAGTCCATCACCCAGTTATATAACCTGCCGCCCACACCTAACTTACTTAATTTAATAAGCAATCCTTCATTCCACAACATATCATATGCTTTTTCTACATCGAAAAAGACGGCTACCACTATTTCCTTATTTGTTTGAGCTTTCCTAATTTCTGATTCTAGGCATAAGATAGGGTCCATTGTATTTTTGTATTTCTCCTTTTCCGGAACCCACTTTGAAAAGGAGAATAAAGATCTCTACTGTCTAGAAAAATATTAACCTCTCTGTTACCATACATTCCATTGTTTTTCCAAATTGCTATTGGTCTATAGAAAGCAGACAGGCAGTACACTAGCAGTAAAATGCCCACTGCCCAGACCCTTGCCATCCTAAATTGAGTCATATAACCACATTAAAACCGCAGGAAACATCTAATTTCGGTCAAAACTGCACAAACATGAACATTGAACAATCATAACCGTTTAACTGTTAGCTAAGTTAACTAACGTAGGTATCTTGTGGGCTACGGTGTCATTTTTAGATCAGTCCTGCTTGTTTTCCCCATGGCCCCACAAAGCGGGAGAATAGCCGATAGAGAGAAAGAAAATGTGATTGCTGCGATTAAATTGAATATAGGTTTAGGCTTATTTATTTAAGAAAGCGACAACGCAATCCACTAATAAACTTAAATGTGCCTGATTTAATTTTCATCTGTAGTCCGGGCAGGTTGATGGAGAAACGTTTGAAGAAAAAAAAACAACGTATTAGACTAGATTTCCTTAACCTTACCTAACCTTATGCGCCCGTTTGCCTTCAAAAAGTTGGAAAACCGTACATACGGGCAAACTGTATGCGTTGACACCTATGCCATCCCCTCTCTACCAATAGCATGTCGGCTGTCGCTCACACAAATGCTTCTCTCCACAACCTGCTTGATTTGGAACAACAACAAAAAAACGTACTTATAGTTTACAGTGTAAAGTGGAAGGGCGTAGCCAGACGCACCAGTTGGTGTGACATCACATGTACCGCACGTCACATATACTGTACCAGTATCCGAAACGCTAGTTAGACAAAATACACTACTCTTCCAATAAAATGCTAAACATTGCGATTAAATGTCGCGATTTGCAACAGGATCCATATCTAGCACATGGAAAGGCTATGTCCAAATATACCAGCAATCAGCTTAAAAAAAACTGGTTTTAGGGTTTACTTACCCTTTAACTAAGGACCCATGGGTGCGGGACAAACATATTTTTATTTAAAAAATCTATAAAATGTATTAACCTAACAAAATAACATTTTACGTTTATTTTTATTTCCCTGGAACGTAATATCAACTGGAAGTATGAAATTAATCTATTGAATTAAAAATATGCATGTGAAAATTACAAATGTAGGTGTGGGACGAGCAAGTAACTTATTTCGACGCATAAAATGCAACATAAACTGCATGAAAACAAATAATTTCGAAATTATTTAAAGAAAAAGAAAAATCATAATTAATCTTTAATTGACGTAAAATTCCGAACATTTTTTATGATTTACAAAAATGTACCATTGGGACCTAAAAGTTGCCTGTAGTTGCACAAACATCCGCTATATATAAGTTATAGTCGCTAAAGGAACCCAAATAACGGTACTGAAGAAATACACCCGATCTTAGGTAACTACGAGGCCTACAGTACATTGGCTAAAGCGAAACAACTCTATGAAAATCATTTGCATACACAGTTTACCGTGATTATATTCTCCCAGAAGAACCTCCTCCATGTTGAAGTACTCCTCTCTTGCACTTGAAGTTCTTCGATTCTGATTGCTACCGGTGTGCCACATAACATTAGCTTCCCCTTTAAAAGCAAACACGATTGCACGGACCTTTATTTCTTTACATAATTTGAAACTTATTTGCCCTGTTATGACATCACCGCATGCGAAAGTGTTTCTCTCGTTCAATGCTTCGTAAGTTATGGTTAAGGATTTAAATGTTTGTTCAAACATTTTGCCTACCCTGGTATATTACTAGCTTAAGAAAACCTACAGTGTGTCACCTGGGCTTCAAATGGCAGTGCTAGTTTAAGATACATGGTTATCGCTGTATTAGTTGGTGACATGGATTTCAATTGCATAAAGTCGAAATATTTTACCGCGAGTAACCGTTCTGGTTCTGTAATATCCTGTTAGGAAATATGATACACAACATCCGTACTTCTGTGAAATGCATACATTTCTCAATTTAGATTTTCGCAGTGAGCCTACTTATAAGGCTATTTCATGCTGTGCCACATCGCTTAATCTAGAACAGAACCCGGTGCAATTTGTTTACGGGCAAAACTTTCTACACCTAACAATAGCTAGGCTTTAAACGGCATAGAAATCAAAATATCTAAATTTACTTGAATACACTTATTCCTCATATGTTTTTAGGCTAGAATACATCACTCTAAATTAAACACTATCCATCAATTAAGCATCAATGGCAGCATAACTATCCAAAATTGATCTCAAAATACTGTTACATTCTACAGTGGACTTTATACACTTCTTTGTAGGCTACTCTGGACGTTCTACATATGTTTTTAAATTCTTCGCAAAATATGAATATGATTAATGTTAGAGAGAAAGAACAATGTGATGAGCCTATTATTGTTGAAGAGACGATCAATTCTATTGAACACCTCAAAAATAACAAATCTCCGGGGACTGATGGTTTACCAGCCTAATTTTTATCAATTATTTTCACAGCAGATGGCGCAATTTCTTCTAAAGGTATTCATAGAATGTATAACACACAATATTCCTCAAAGCATGAGTCATTAAACTGATACCTAAACCCAAAAAGCACTTGCTTCTCATTGACAACTGGGGTCCGATCTGTTTACTTAATAATGATTAATACGGTCCTTGCTTCAATTTTTGCTAAAAGAATAAAAGTGGTTTTGGAATCGATTGCTGATTCAGTGCGCAGTACGGGTTTATGAAGAGTCGACACATCTCACACATCAGATTAGTATTGGATTTACTAGATTAATCTCTGATAATTTAGTTTATTCTCCTTTTAGACTTTTATAAAGCATTTGACTGAGTGGAGCATGATTTTTTTTTTTTTTTTGCCGTCTTGAAAAATTGCAAGGCAATAAAAACTTTATACAGTAACACCAACTGTTCAATTAAGTTCAAATCTGGCACTTCTAAGAGGTTTTATATAAAGAGAGAAATACGACATCTCTTTTTGCTTGCCAACCAATTCTTGACTGATCATATAAAGATGAGCGTTTTGGAAGGAATCTATTGCAGGATGTGATGTTATTATTAGTCAGTTAGCTGATGAAACAACCCTGCTTTTGAAAGATAGAAGTCAAATCCCCATTGTGCTGAAATTTATATACATTTTCAAAAGCATCTGGTCTTCGTTTGAATGTTAATAAATGTGAACTTCTGGAAGTTAAAGAATGCCAAGAAACATCTATCTGCAATATCCCGGTAAAAGAAAAGGTGACATATTTAGGGATTTTTATTGCTAAACATCAACTGTCAAGATGCTCTCTTAATTTTAATCAATAATTGAAAAGACTCAGCAGAAGCTAAATCTGTGGATTAATTTGGATTAAGGTTTATTTAAAGTGTCCAACCTCAATCTGGAATCTGGAACCCTCACTACATATTTTCCAATATTGGTGGTCTTAAGTTTTACTCTGCAATTACAAACATTGAAAAAATTCAGGTGAAACTTTTCGCTTTCCACAGACACTCTTAGCTTGGTCATTAATTTACAAAAACTATTTTTCACCTCACAAATACTTCATTTGGAACAACAAGAATATATTGCACAAGGATAAATCTTTCTTTCTTCAGAAATGGTATGGTAATGACATTCTGTTGATGACTCACCTGTTCAACCAGGATGGACTCTTATTCACATATGAGGAATTTCTTACAAAATTTGGATTGCCTGTAGTTTGCAATAGTTTTCGGTTCCATTCCCTCATGAACCGAGTGTGATGCTTTTCAGAGGCCTTGCTAGGCCTTGCCAGACCTACAGTAAGCACCATAATTCCTTGGACAGTGACACAGTTATTTTGGTTCTGTACTCTAGCACTTTGAGTTTGAAAAGATACAATGACAATGATGTTTAAGTGCAGACTGTCAGCTTTAATTTGAGGATATTTTCATCCATATCGGATGAACCGTTTAAGGGTTCACTTTAAGGGTTGTTTCTCATGACAAATTTTTCCTATTGAACTCTATGGAAAAATAAGTCAGGAGAAAAGAAACCCTTCAAGTTATCCATCCATATCTACTGCATATCTGGCAGCAGAGTGATGGTTTAAGGCTTGTTTGATACGTCAGACCCTTGATGACTTGGAGCCAAGCTCAGAAAAGCATAAATTCAGACATTAGCGAAGAGGTTACAGAGTGCTATGGCTGAGGTTACACATTAAAAAAGCAGTATAGAAAAGAACAGCTCATGCTCTATACGCGGTACTTGAGATATGAATGTAGAAATGTCTATCTTTAAAAGTTTATGAATGATACATACTGTACATAATAAAGGGAATGACAGGTCACATTTTACAAGTGAACACATATTTGATAAGGCAATCAATTGGTACAGGGATAGGAGTTGAAAGCCCTATGACTAGTATATATATAAAAATATAATAAAAATTGCAGCACCTGATTTAAACAGGTCAGTTGTTGTGATTATTAAGTAAAAACAAAATATGGAAGTAAAAATATTCCATACAGATAGCCCATACAGAAAGTGAAAAAGGTGCTATGCCGTAGCCCCACCTCCTACAAAAAAAAGCGAAAAAAAGGCACACGTCCATTCAGCTACTGAGAATGGCAGCAGTCTCATTTCCATGGTAATGTGTGCAAATTACCAGAGGGACAGTGGCTTTGAGGTCGACGCCCCTTGGAATGCTCACATGCACCTGTAAAAAAGAACAACAATACTGTACACACCATTCAACACCTTAATACAATTATAACTATGTGATGATAAACGGTCTGACAGTGGGGATGCTTACCACCAAAGAGTACTCCACCTCTATAATCTGGCAGTTGGAGAGCGTGAGGGGCGTATCGACAGGTATCGGCAGCATCTCATTGTCCCACACATCACAACTATGGGGCATGAGATGCTTCCCTTCAATGATGGCTAGATATCTAGTTTCACGTCTCTTTGACATTCTGGTTCGCGTGTAGAAGGTCTGTGTCTGAGCGAGTATCGCACGCGGAACAAGTGTGCGGGAAGAGAAATTCTCAAACTCTGCGGTGATCTTCATCATTTCTCCTGCAAGAAAGATTATAAATTGTGTGATCATGATCATGATTGTTTTCCAGATATAAAATGCATTTTACAAACAAAAGCAACAGATAATTCAGTTTTATCCGCACATACAATCTAAAACAATGGAGCGAATCTTATGTAAATGCTATTTCGTTCATGTGGTTTTGTCGCATTGCTTGTGGGACAACTGCAGCCAGCGTTACATTTTTTAAACATTGGTTATGATTTAGCGAGCTAATATAGCAAATCGAAAGAAAATATGGTATTTTAACATTGGTTATGATTTAGCGAGCTAATATAGCAATTAGAAGAAAATATGGTATGTATTCCAATTAAAATCAATAGGAAATATGGTATGTATTCCAATTCAAACCAATAGGAAAATGTTTAGCTGAAAGTATCAAAGACATCAAGAAAAATTCCTCTTAGAAAGCTGATTTATAAGTACTTGGAATGGTAACTGTAGTAATGCTACACCAAGACGGAAAGCAGAGAGGTTAGTCATAGTTATGGTGATACATGGTCTTTGAAGATCTGGCACAATTCATGTGAATTCATACTATGCAGAGCACATGTTGCATTGTGGGCACAGCAGCACGTTGCATTTATGTGGGGTTTTCCAATACCTGGAATGAAACCCTTCTTCTCCAGTCGAACGCCTACGGAGATAGGCCCTGAGACGCAGCAGAGACAATACAGTCCCTTGCTACCGGAAGCTGTCTGAGGCATCTGGATCAGAAAGGGCAAAGGTCAACCTTCACATTTTTAGAAGCAGGGTTAAAGAGAATTTATTCTCTTTATTTCTGCTTAAAGCAAATGTATTTTGTGCTGGGAGCACTTTAATAGAAATAGACATTAGGTAGATTAGGTATACTGCAAAAGCAACTATTGCACATTTGCCCAGAAACATCTACGATGACAGAAATGTCTTCTGATTTCTGATAACACAAGTTGATATGGGAGAAACATAGCTGTCTATCCAACATAATTAAATCGGCTCAAATTTATTTTCAAAAATAATTTTATTTTCTGATTAAGCTGGCTACCCAGAAACCAAGACAGATGAGAAATGTTCAAGATATAACATTTTGGGATGGCAGGTATGGTGGCAGCACAGAAAGTTTGCCACTTTTCAGAGTTTCTTACAGAAATAGCAACAATGACCACAGACTGTCAGCCCTTAATAACATTAACTTCTGTACCTTCAGACCTCACGTAAACACATTACAACTTCACACTTCCAAACAATAAAGATCCAAACTAGGGTTATCTTTTCCCCTTTTTCTTCTTCTTCTTTTTCCAGAAGATTTCATCATCAAAAATTCTCTATGCCTCAAAGAATAATTCTCCCCATTGGATAACATCTGATAAAAAAGTAGCCAATTGCAGAATATAGAGTACTCAAGTGAGTACGTCAGTCGTGGTCGGAGTCTGGTTTCGGAAGTAAATTCCCTATGGAAGATAGAATGGGCTTTGGAGACTATCGACTATTTCTTGAAATCTGATTTATAGAATGAGCCAAAACGTTCCTGGATTAGCCTGTGTGGTACAAGAATATATTCCATATATCGCATGTTCCAATTTTTATTTTTTAAAGTAATGCATTAATGAATGTAGTTTGACTTGTAGTCCACTTTAACAGACTACATAACCAGTACTGCAACGCACGGGTGGTTCTCGACCAATAAGATATCATCATCTCGTCTGACTACTGCCACTTAACTGAAGAGGAGCTAATGTTAGCTTGCTAAGTAGAAAAGCCCGTCTGACAAGGTCAGAAACTGCACTACGGTTAACCACATAAATCAATTCTAGCTTTTAGTCCTTCAAGCTAGCTAGCTAACGTTAGAAAAAAGTGTTTAAAAACGGAGCTGTGTGCTACTGCTGGCTAACATTATATGACAATGTCTGGAGACAAGGCTGCACGTTTGGAGGGAATTATGGGACGTGGAGTTTTTAAACAGTGCCAGCGCTGGTATGTTCACAAAAAAAATACTAAAATGTAAAATATACTCGAAGCTGGTCCATAAAAACGACATAGTTTGTGAACGGGCGTTATATTGAACAATCCGGAAAATTGATCAGTAGAAATGGTTTAAAAGTAAGCTTTAGTTAATGTCTATGTCACCCTATGGGTCACCCACCCTACCCGGGGCCCGGCGGTACCGTTCGCTTTCTGGCTGTCGATTTTTTGTAAACTTAGGCACTTAACGAAGCAACGTAAACTTATATAAATTAATAACAATTTAATGAACCCCCCCCCCCCCCCCCCCCCCCCGTCATTTTTTCGAATCGAGTCGCCCCCCCCCCCCCCCCCCCCCCCCCCCCCCCCCCCCCCCCCCCCGTCACAATTTCAATCGAGGGTCCGCGAATCGATAGCCCCCCCCCCCCTCGTCACACAACAAAACACACAAGTAAGCCCTCCGTACTACTCTCAGTACCTTGAAGTAGCTCTCAGTTGCAAAAAGGTTGGTGACCCCTGCTCTAAATGAATGGGGAATTTACTTCCAAAACCAGTGTGACGTAATCACTTGAGTACTCTATACAGACAGAATGAACGCTGCACACAGGTAATGCTTTTGATTGACATTAGGATGTGAACACGTCATGCTTTATGACATTTGGCACACGTGATGCTATGTCAGTCAAAAACCTTTGTTGTCACCATCTTTGTTGCGGGTTGAAGCTAGCTTGCTTGCTAAGTAACAATTGCCCAAAATACAGCTATTGATCATGATTATGCAAAGAAATTAATGAAGCATAAGATAATGAAATCTATAGGGAGGCACGCATGCACAATACATGTGAACACATATAGGCCTACATTGTAGCTTAAAGAAAGCCAGAATGACAGTTTTTTAAAAGGTTCTATACACGGTAGAAATAGCTTTATATGTCAGCAGATGATATCAGGGTAGCTAACAAAATATTTACACAAAATAGCATTTTGCGTAGCTGCAGTTGCCTAGTAAAAAGTAAGGTTAGCAGAAACGCAGCAGCCATTGTCAGTTGTTATTGTTAAAATAAATAAAATCATGAAATCCATATGGCTCCTTCCTGACTTTTCGTGAACACATAGTGATATAATGTAAATATCAATATTGCATAACAATGAGGAAAAGTTTTAAACACTTACTTAAATGATCATGAATGGTGAAATTGGCCATCATGTATCTTGACCATGCATGTAGCCGGCTACGTTGTTGCAAAAGCAAACGCGCATAGCAATATTACTGAATGACTTATGGTGGCCATCCAGCTAAAGTGAATGATTATCATTGATTCCACATATGGCAGTGCTGGCCAGCTAGCGACACTTAAATAGTTATAGCCTATGGAAATGTGGCTATGCGGCTACAAATAAATTTTAGCGGCGGTGAGTTTCGAACATAAGTCTCCATCACAGCCTGCTAAATTAACCGCTAGGCCATGACATAGCTATAGTGCAGTTGCCATAGAGTTCCTTAGAGGGTGCTACAGTCGGCATGCTGTGATGACGACAGCTCTGAGATGTAGTCAATTGGGTGTGTCTTCCAATCTGTCAACCAATGATCAGAGAATGACCTCTGTCCTGGATGGTCTGAGAATGGCCTTCGAACCTCGATAGGGTTTGTGACCTGCTTGCCATTGTTTTGAACACTGCCACCCAGTGCAAAAGGGAGAGAACAGTAATGCAGATGGAAGAACCATGACTCGACTCCACATCTATTACCCATCCGTTAGCCATCGATGCGAATCACCGGTGCAAAATGTGAGAAACACAAAATTAGAAGGTTTTTAAAGAATTTTTATAATCTCATAAGTTTAAACAAGTGAACAGTGGTGCATTTATGTCTCACTTCCAAAAACACATGCACTGACGAATTTCACAAAATCACTAAATTTAAAGTGGGAGGGATCTGAGATTGCAGCCCGACCGATATGGGATTTTTGAGGCCGATACAGATTTTAGAAGGGGGGGGGGGCATTCACCGATTACCGATATGGTAATATATAGATATAGTATATACCGATATAGCATAACTTTTGAGCTGGAATGAAAATAGACCTTTTCTACGTGGATTGTGCACAGATTTAGCACCAATATGACTATGCAAAGGTACTCATAAGACTGCTTTCTTAAATAACTTTATTACAAAAAGATTTACATTATTAAGTTATTATAACATCATCAAGCAATTTTAGAAATGAACACTGATCAAATAAAAAATTGCAATTAAATAAATAGCTAAATAAACATCAGTACTTGTTATGTAACTTACTGACCAGTTCAATAAAGAATAAATAAAAATAAAATAAATAGTTAAGTAAACATCAGTACTTTATTTTTAATTAACTGCTTGATTGATAACTAAGAACTGGAAACAGGTTGGGAGTTAGCTATATCCGTATAAAGGTAGTCTGAGGTTACAGGAGGCCTATTTTATAGCCGATCGGCCCTTTCTGTCTGGTCACATAATGTTGGCTAACAAGGGGAAAAAAGCCAATCTAAATGGCTCGTTCACCGAACGACGCATCAATTTAAAACCCATCAGAACTAGGATTGGAAAAGTTTAGAAAACCCTTAACTGGTTTTAGCCGTGAGTGTGTGCAGGAACCGAGCCCTGAAACGCAAATATCGACCCGATATATCGGTCGGGCTCTATCTGAGATAACTAATCTTCCCAGATGGACAATATAGAGTGAAGTACTGGACCGTGTCGGCTTACTGTCTTCTGTCCTCTGCATAGTTTAAACAGTTCATATTGTGAAATTTCTTAGTATTTGTAATAAAACAATGTTATTTTATGTGAAAAGAACATTCTTAACACAATGTGCACTATAGGCACTTTCACAGTTTGCATGGCAGGTACACAGCCTCTTAAGCATTTAGAGATAGTGTACTTTGAGATGAGGGAACTTTAAACAGGTGTTCTCATTGGCGGGCATGGATCATTTTTGATGATGAATTCAGCAGAAAAAAGGTCAGAGGTCAGAACATACAGAAATTAATGTTTTTTAGGGCTGAGAGTCTGTGGTCACTGTGGTTATTTCTGTAGAAAACCCTGAAAAGTGGCAAACTCTCTGTACTGTATAGGTGGTATGGGGCATGCCCCACCAAGCCGTAACTTGGCGGACGGCATACCTGCCATTACAATAATCTTTTTTTAGCATAGCTTTGAAATAGAGCTTGTTTAATTTGTGTGAGCCAAGATAGCCTGCACTATTGCTTGTTGTAACTTGACCTGATTTTGATATCAATACTTTTAATGGCAGGTCTAGACCTATTTTTATTATAGACAGTGCTTTGTAAGCTTGAGTAACTTGGCATTTTTGTACGTTGAAAATGTTTTTTGTTGAGAAGTAATACTAGTGTACCTCTACACATGGCTAAGCACACAGCAAAATGTCAGCAGGGTTTACAATAGAGCATAGGTGTCAAACTCCCGGCCCCCACGTCATTGTATGTGGCCCGCGAGAACTTAATTTTTTGTGCCGCTCCCGCGAGAACTTAATTATCTAACGCGGAATCCGGCCCGCCACGTCATTTTATGTGGCCCGCGAGAACTTAATTATCTGACGCGTGTATCTACGTGGCTGGTTAACGGGGATTTACTTTTACGATATAACAGACAAACGCAGACGCGGACGCACACCCGCGGTACATACGTTAAATAAACCGTTAAATAAAGTGTATATAAAAAAATAATAACTCCCCCCCCGTCAACAATTACAATCGAGGTCCGCGAAAATTCTTGATTGCACCCCCCCCCCCCCCCCGTCAACAATTACAATCGAGGTCCGCGAAAATTCCAAGTATGGTTAAATTTATAGTCTTACAGTTACAACCGGCCCTTTGAGGGCAACCATAATGCTGATGTGGCCCGGGGTGAAAATGAGTTTGACACCACTGCAATAGAGTGTGTGTGTCTGGGGGTCAGAATATCAGCCATAGTTTTTATCTTATTATTTATGAGAAAAAAATGCCAAGTGACGGACAAAGGACAATGCTGAAGATATACAGGGTTGGAATGATCATTTAGTCCCACCACTAGAAGCAAATAATTAGCCTGCAGAAAAAGTGCCAGATTTGTGTTTTCTACAAGCCTCTGTGTTTAAATGCACGGAGCAATGTCTTACCACCAGTTGTGGTTGATTGGCTTCTATGTTACCGACAAAATTGAATTCTGACCGGAACTCTTTAATCAAACGCCACGGTCTGTGTATCTGAACTTCCAAAAAGTACACCACGTTTCCATTAATTCCTTTAAATGATGATGGAAAATTGCTATATAAAAAGAAAAAAACATTTAAAAAAGGTTATGTGCATACACAATCTGGATATTATTTTGTAATAATCTAGATTATGTTCAAGACAGTTACATAAAAGAGTTACCCTTCATTCTTAGACTTTTAAGCAAACATGGATTTTTCAGACTCGTAGAACTAAGGTTAAAATGATTACTGGAAATACACCCTACAGTGTATGCCCGTTTAAAATTGTATAATTTGTTTTACTATCATCATTGTAGTAGTGTATATTGTAAGAGTAATGTAGGCTAATGCTGCGTTTCAGCAACATTTATGCTCTTGAGAACCTGTACTGTACTATTGCTGAATGTTGAACAAAAGGAGACGATATGCTTCGAGTTAAAATAGCTAACACACACCCTTGCGGCAGCTGGACTCTGAAATGGTAGACATGCGTTCCCTCTTGAAGGACTATGTTGTCGTCTCCAACAACTGAGGAATAAAAACAATAAACGTCATGGCAATACAACAGCAACGTGTGCTATCAACAAAAATGCTCAGAAAATAGAAAATGCAGAAGTTCTTAGGGTCTGTTATAGGCTAGTGTAGAGTCGTGCCGTTCGAACGACTAGACCATGGATCTGCAAACGGACTCCGTGCTCTGTGGTTTACGCCTAAGATTTCAACTCAGCTAAATACACTATTTCTGAAACTTTAAGTTGACATGACGTACAGCTATAACATAGGAATCCAAATAACGGCATAAATGAAATACACCTAACGTCAGGTAACGTAGCCTACAACCAATACAGCACACTAATAGTAACAATACATTTAGGCTTATCCGAAAAACTCACAAGAAAACTATTATCATACACAGTTTACCGTTATTATCTTCTGCCAGAAGTACCTCCTTAATTTTGAAGTACTCTTCTCTTGCACTGTAAGTTCTTCGATTCTTACCGGAACCGATGGACCACATAACATTAGCTTCCCCCTTTAAATCAAACAAGATTGAACTGATCTTCATTTCTTGACATAATTTGAAACTTATTTTCCCAATTATGACATCACCGCACGAGAAAGTTTCTCTCTCATTCAAGACTTCGTAAGTTATGGTAAAGGATTGAAATGTTTCTTCCGACATTTTGCTGACCCTACTATGTTAAACCCTATAGTGGCTTGAAGTTTAATTTCATAAAAAAACTGTCGAGTAGCGAAAATGGCTGCGTAATAAGTTGTTGGGAAATGCGCTACGCAACATATCCAGAGAGCGGGTACAATCCGTCCCAATATTTTTCACTCCCCAGTCCCCACATTCCTTCCTCCCCTCCCCCACTGCCACTCCTCTACTTATCAGTGGTTGTGCTTCAGCTGCAATTTATACAGATTTTTTTAAAGTTATAATTTTACATAGGATTAATTTATACAGCTGATATTGTACTGAAGCAATTCCATTAGACACCATTATAAAATGTGCATTTGGCATCTTCATTGTCCATTTATCTTTTATTTTACTTGTTTTATCATTGTGGTTTTATTTATTTGTTTTGTTATTTTATTTTTGTGCTTTTATTATTTATTGACATTTTAATAATAAACAAATACTTTTTCCCTGTTGGCATCTTGACTGTCCATTCTCTTTTATAGTGCTACCATCCCTTCCAGTCCACCTGAAACGTCTGGACACAGAAAACCCAATAGCAGACCAGGATAAGGCAAATAACGTAGTTTATTAATCAGTCCAGTGGTCAAAGCCAGGTAAGCAGAGTGGTATCCAAAAACCAATAAACAAGCAAAAGTCAAAATCCAGAAATCAGAAAAGCAAAGGTACAAAATCGCTAGGCTAAATCAACGTCGGTAAAAACACAAAGAAAAGTCGAAAACCAGAAATCAAAAGGCTAAGATACAAAAGGGCTAGGCTAAATTGAAGTCAAACAAAGGGTGGCTCAGGAAATACTCAGGCTTAGAAAGGTGTAGGCACTGGTAAACTGATCAACGTTCTGACAACTAGGCAGAGGAAATGTGGGTCTTAAATACACAGAGGAAAAAAAACACAGAGGTTAAAACATTAGAGAAACAATAATACAATAACGAGGAAAGAACGAATACATTGAAGGGATTCGGAAAACATGCATGACAGACAACGGGCTTGAGTAGGAGCGGAGTGTGCACAGTGGGAGGCGTGGTTTCTAAGGATAAACAGCTGAAACAAGTTAACAGGTAGCTCAGGAACAGCTTAGTAATGCAGGTAGAAAAGATAAAGCGGGGAAGCTGGTTAAATGTTAGTATCTAACTACAAGACAGACAATTAGTTTGTTAATATACATTTATGTTAATGAGTAAAGTGCACGTAACTAATAAAGCACCCGAGTGATTGTTAGCGCGAGTTAGTAATATATACAATATACACGGGAACGAAAGCAGGAAGTAGCAGAAAACGAGACTTAGGAAATACAGCGTTAACCCACGGAAAATCCCGAAGTCGCCCGAATAGTGCATGCACGAGATTGGGTACACAGATGAGACTCGGACAACCCACGAACAGAGGGGGATGCAATGATGAACCGGGAATGTAATAGATAATATGTAAAATAATAAATAACATTAATAATAATGAAATAAAAATACAAAACAGACAGACACTCAGAACATAACACCACCTTCCTATCATTCTTCTTGATTTCCCCATTCCTTTTGTTTCATGTCATGTTTTTTCTTTTACCTTGTCTGTCTCTCTGTGTTGTGCAGGCTGGGCGTGGTCTCAATGTTGTTTCCTCCTTTTCTTCCTATTGTCTCACAGCCAATCACTCGCTTTCCCCGCTTGCATTCCGCACTCACACTCATTACCTGATCCACTCTTGCATACATTCCTCATGCCTCATTCATTACTGATCTTGTTATGGCCGGTGGGAGATAGGGACCCAGTTGCAGGTAATGAGTTAATGGTTCAGGTGGGTGAAAAGGACTAGGGGTGAAAAGTTCATGATGTCCGGAATGCTGAGCAGGGTGGAGGGGGTCAGGAGAAGGGAAATAAGGATGGGAAGGTGGCACAGAAGGGACCGCTCTGGAGGGCGGCGGCGGCGCAGGAGTGACCGCTCTGGAGGAGGGCGGTGGCGCAGACGGGTTATTATTTGATTAAAAGACATTTTCTATCATTTTATCTAAAGAGTTAGTATTTTATACACAGCCTAATTCATGGTTATCCAAAAATACATGATGAAGTGTCGACCAGAAACGACCGCCGTTTAGTTGTTTAACATTACTTGGTTGAAAAACTCTGTTAGCTTTTAAACCTGAGCCAGTGTAATTGTAATTGGAGGTTGTGAAGCCGCCTGCCGGACCAGTGGTCCGCCGTTAGACTGCGAGCTACACCATAGACACGCACTGCAGCACTTTGTCGCCAGTTAGAGATATTCTGATAAGTGGCATGCCACTCAAAAAAACATGGTAGCACTTGCACTTTTCTGCTTTAAGGTAGAGCTTATTCTCCAACAGCTGTTGGAGTACTTGCCTCACGTGTTGGACATGCTCTTGAGGGTCTTTTGAAAAAATGTTAATGTCTTCGAGGTAAACGAAAACTGACCAGTTAAGGAGGTCCCGGAGGACATCATTGATGAGTGCCTGGAACACAGCCGGGGCATTAGTGAGCCTGAACGGGACGACTAGGTACTCAAAGTTTCCCAGTGGTGTATTGAACGCCGTCTTCCACTCATCCCCCTCCCGGATCCGTACGAGGTGGTAGGCGTTCCGGAAGTCTAGTTTAGAAAAAACAGTAGCGCCATGGAGTCTCAAATGCAGAGTTGATTAGTGGCAGCAGATATTTGTTTCGAACGGTGATGGAATTTAGCCCACGGTAATCAATGCAGAGACCAATGGTGCCATCCTTTTTAAACAGGTTCAGAGACCAATGGAGAGAGGTTCAGTGGGTGATGAGGTTGGCATCCAGAAAATTGGAATCGGCTCCGGAGTCAACGAAGGCAGACAGAGCTATGGACTGGTGACTCCAACAGACGTATCCTTCAATAAAAATCGTGACTGGGCAAGTGAGGGGGCAGTGATAGGGCTCGCCAGTACACCCAGATTTACTAGCGAGCTGGTTCTTTTGGGCAAACAGGACAGGAGGCTAGGCGGTGGCCCGTACCGCCACAGCAGAGGCAGGAACCAGAGTGGAATTTTTGGCATCGCTCTTCGGCAGTTCGTTCTATCCAACTGTATGGGTTTGTCTTCCGGCAGGTCAGGGACCATCAGAGAGGGTGGATTGGCGGGCTGAGATGGTGAATAAATCCAGGAATGGAGGAGTTCAGTGGAAGAACCTAGAAGTAAACCTAGATCCATCTTCTCTTGAGCTCACAAATAGTTGTCCAAGGAGATGGCGAGCGATATTAGGCCATCCAGTGAACTGGAGTCATCCCGTACCGTCAACTCCTCTTTGAGCCCCTCACTCAGCTCGTTGAGGAAGACCCCTTGGAAGGTGGCATCATTCCAGCCAGATTCGGCTGCCAGAGTGCGGAATTGAACTGCATGCTCTGCCACACTGCGGAGATGGAGCAGGCGCTGGGTAGCATCACGGCTGCAGACCGGGTGGTCAAAGACCCTGCGCATCTCAGTGGTGAAGGTCAGAAAGTGGGAGCTAGCGGGCAGCTGCTTGTCCAAGATGGCAGTGGCCCAATCTCACGCACTGCCTCCCAGGCAGACCATAATAAAGGTGATTTTGTTCTGGTCGGACGAGTAAGATCCAGGTTGCAAACAGAACACAATATCGCACTGCATAAGGAAGCCCTGACACTTCCCCAAATCGCTCAGGTAGCGCTGAATCCATCTTGGCAAGTTCATACTGTCAGGGTGCAGTAGGGACTCAGGCACAGACAGCACATCAAAAATAATCTGAAGTTTATTGTGGCAGAAAAACCAAGACAACAGGTGAAATTGTAGTCAGGAAGGCAGAGGTCAAAACCAGGAAGACACAGCAAAAGTACAGAATCGTAATCAAAAAACAAAAAACAGGAAACAGGCAAAAAGTCAGGAACACAGGTAGTCAGATAGCATGAAACAGGTAACTGTGAAAAAGGCTTGGAGTGAAACAGAGACAAAAATCAACTGAGACGAACTCGGACTGAACACTGAAGACTGTGGAACTTAAATACACTGAACTAACGAGCACATAAATGACCAAGAGCTGACACGTAAGGCGGGGCGGACACAATGGGGAAGTATTCACAAGAGCACATGGATGGCAAATGACCGAAACAAACGTAACAGAAAAAACACATCACAGACTCAAATACTGACAGGTATCATGACAGCAAATAACATAAGGTCCCCAAAGCTGGTGAATATGTCTGATGATTTTGTGTGGCATTCTGACATTCATGATAGGCCTAAATTACATGTAGCCTAGGCTACACAAAAGGAATACCTGCCAACTTCACATGTTTTCCATATTATATTGTTGCATGGCTGACTCCTTGTGTGGCCAATATTTGTCACCTTTTTCACATTATCATAGGTTTTAAGATCGTTTCAAAAAAAGAGGCAGCGGGTGGAGTGATAGTAGACTAATTTGTAACAAAATGTAAAAAAAACAACAACAAAAAACAATCCCTTGCGCACACCCACACACACGCACACACACACACAGACAAATAAAAAAATAAAAGACTGGATTTGAGTCCAAAAGCTTTTCGTTTCACAAGCATTCATTCTACTGAGCGCCGCAACAGTATCTCATATTAGTATTTCGATTGGGAAGGTTACCAGCATTTCTGGTTATATGGCACCTACCTTTCTGCAAGAATGAAGCCTATATATACATTTACAGCACTGAATTGTTCACAGTGCAGCAGGTAAGTTAATCACTGTCGCGTAGCAGGCGCGCGCACATAAATAATTGTACAGCATAGCCGTAGACACGGGACATAAAGACAAGAATGGTAAGCGCACTTTAAAAAATTCCACCTACCATCTGCCAGTCGTTACCAACATGAAAAAACCCACACGAAGGATCTATGTGACTTTGCGAACAAACAGGCGAATCCTACAAAAAATGCAATTCCGTTTAGGCATAGTCTGAATGTTGATGTCGCAATTGCACGCGTGTTATTACAACGTTAAAGTATATAACTGTTTTAACAATTCAAAACAGTTGATCATTCACTATAGCTTTTGTGTCCGCAGGGTTTTGATGCAGGCGAGAAACCGCATTGTCAATAGCACCCAAAGATCCCACACAGGCAACTTTGTGATTTATGGATTAATATCTGTGGAACCTTATTGACAGTGGGAGGTAGCCTAAGACTGGTTTACAATAAACATTCGTTTTAATGTATGACGTCCCAAGGGCAAAACACAGAACCCTTGGACACTTAAAATGTAGGCTGCCGCACATTTTTACAGTTAGATATTGAATATTGAATTACTCGTCACGTGAATATGTTCCGCGTCAAAGCATCCCATGCAATAAGGAGACTGATATCAAAACTTAAGTGCACTAGGCCTATCTATTTAATAGCGATCATCTTGATTGATAGTTTTGGTTCGTAAATGGCGCCCCCTACTGTTCATTTAATGCAACTATTAATTCATGAACCAGGAGTGAAGAACAGCAAAATTTTGAAGAACATTTTAATTTTATGTTGTTTCTTTTTTGCAAACTGGGCGTAGAATACGTTTTATTTTTCTGCAGGTCTCATTACTGATTAAAGTCTTAATTTAGGCTACTAATCTTCAATAAGTCACTTCATGCTCTAACTACATTCAGTCTGCACTCAACAATTTTAGATAAAGAAGGCAGATCTGTCTACACCAATCCTATACACACGCGATGTATGATTTTGCGATATTGAATGTATGTGTAGCCTACTATATTTACATTTGGATTTTTTATTTCCAGTGGATGAGAATGTTTTGACATTAAACCTGGATTTTGTATTACAGTTTTAAAAAAGTGTTGTTTGACTTTGTTCCTTCTACAAAATGCTGCATTTATTATAGAATAACTTTTATTTTCCCGTGAGGGAACTTCTGTTGTAGCCACCAGCAACAACAAAAAAAGTCATAGACATTGGGGCAGACCCACAACACACAAACAAACATATCAAATAAAGACATTCAATAGAATAATCTAGCTATAAAGGAAGAAATCCGGTCTGTCTGTCTGTATTTCGCTTTGCTCGACAACCGGGCACTGTATGAAGTTGAAATTCGCTAGGTGTATTGCTCCGGACCCAAGGAAGTGCAGTGCCGTGAATTGTGGAGTTGATTGGATGAGCGGTTCTCCAGAAAATAAGCTATTTGTATATGGTCTATGATAAGAAGTCTAAAAACTGTAGGAGGATATAATCTGAAGCAGCTAGATGGTACTGTGACATCATCAGCTGCAGAGGCTGCTAGAGTGCATTGGAACATTATCAGCTGCAGAGATTTTTTTTGCTAAGACAACAATCGCTATATAGCAAAACTTTTCAAGCTTGCGAAAACTGGAAAATTGGCCCGTTCCGAACGGGCACGTTTTGTACGCGCACTGTGCGTTGTTTGGATGCGCGGTTCTCGAGAAAGCTGCAAGCATCAATACCGGGGCCCATGCCATCGGCCCGTTCCGAACGGGCACGGCCACTGCACAAGTCTAACTAAGGGAGAAATCCTCTCTGTCCTTCTGCCTGTCTGTATTTCGCTTTGCTCGACAACCAGGCACTGTATGAAGTTGAAATTCGCTTAGTAAAATTCGCTTCCAGTGTATTGCGCAGGACCCAAGGAACTGCAGTGTCGACTGTGAAGTTGATTGAATGAGCGGTTCTCCACAAAGCTGCAATACCGGGGCCCAAGCAATCGGCCCGTTCCGAACGGGCACGTTTTGTACGGGCACGGGCACTGCCCAAGTGTAATTAATCAAACAAATTAGCTAAGTGAATTAAAGTGAAGGTATGAGTCATGATTCAAAATTGAGCATGAAAAACAACAGCTTCCCATCCGCCCCCACTGTCAAGCAGTCCAACAGCGCCAGTAGTTAGGAATAACTCACAACTGAGAAGAGGTGTAGTTTATAACTTTAGTGAAGAGCCGCACACAATACACAGACCGTGCGAGAGCACCGGAGACAGGCAGAACCGGAAGAGGGAGAGAGAGGCACATGCGCAGAAGTAACCATAACAATAATCACTGGCGTGACCACCTTTCCTCCCCACACCCACCCCGACCAAGCGAGGAAGTACACCCATCACATGGCAAGCCTAAAATAAACAGGTAAATACCATCACATGGCAAGCCTAAAATAAACAGGTAAATACAACATACCAAACGGATTACCCACAATCCAGCCGAACTAAACACCAAGTGGGCACAGTAGACCAACTGTCAGGAACACCATAAGCATAAAAACAGTACACCAACATCGAAACACAAATGTCAGAAGAAACATGGGAAGGATACACATAGTCCATCACAAGTCCACGGCATAGTCATCCAGACGATGTGGTAGGCGACGCTGTCTGGTAGGGCGCCGTGGTGACACGGGTGCAACACCAGGAACCGGCTGTGATGACATGGTCACCTCTGGGTCACAGGGCGGGGTGATGGAGTAGGCGTGACGATCCTCCGGCACAGGACAGGACGGAGAGGGGCAGGAGGGGGCAGGAATCGAAGCAATCTCCGGCGGTATAGCCGGCGGTGCGGGGGCCAGAGAGGGCGTGGTGTGGGGCACCGGTAGTAGCTCCATATCCTCATCCCCAGATCCATCATCATTATCATCAGACATATGGCTTGTGTCACGGCAGGTGGGGGACACCTTGTAGCAGTCACTTTTCTTGACACGGTAGGTGGCGTCCCTAAGCTGTGACCCTGCAAACTTGCGCAGATCACACCAGAGCCCTTGCACGGAAGTGACAAGGTACCTGTCACGGCCGCACGACTTGTTACGGTCCACGTGCAAGTAGACAAAGTCCCCGACCTCCACCGAAACTGGTTCTCGGGGGCTCGCAGAGAATTCACCTCGGCATAACTTCTCGTAGGCCTGTACACATGGCTTGCTGTCTGTCAGGACACACGCCCTGTGTGCAGACTGGATGATGTAGGGGCCAAAGTGCTTGACAGCTGCCGCAATTGCGAGGGCCTCCACCTCACATGGTAGCCATGTCAACTGATAGTTACGCAGCTTGGCACTGAAGAAACCAGCAAGGGCAAGCTTGTTGTCACGCATTATGTACAGGGTGGCCGCTATGCCGGGCCTCCTCACAGCGCCATCGGAGACAATCCATAACTGATCATCTGGGCGGGGCAGAGTGACTGAACGACCCGATGAGAGGGACTGTTTCACCTTACTAAAGGCTGTGTGCAGTTCATCTGACCATGCAATGTTCTCCTGTGATGCTCTCCCTGCTATGGCGTCGTCTAGCGGAGCGAGGAGGGCTGAGCAGTGTTGGATGACACGGGCCATGACTTTGACAGCTCCAATAAATGACTTCATGCCCCCAACTGTTTTCGGGGGATCACAGGCGGCAAGTGTGGAGATGCGATGAGGGCTCGGCTGGAGTTTGCCTTGCATCCATATCCACCCTAATACGGTCGTGGAGTGAGGGCTGATGACCGTTTTGGACGCTGACAGCCGCAGGTTGCAGTGCCGAAGGGCATGGAGGACCAAGGACCAGTTGTGCAGGAGTTCTTCCGGGGAACTACCACCACAGTACAGGTCATCAGCGAGCTTAGCCACGACACCAGCCTGGAGAAGGTCTCCCAGCACCCTGCACATGAGCTCCTCGAGTGCCGTCTCAGACCCAGGCATGCCCATAGCTGAGCGGGCATAAACACGGACTCCACGAAAGGGAGTTACGACACCACAATACTTCATTGACTCGTGTGCCAATGGTATCTGGTAGAAGGCATTTGTCAGGTCCGTAGCTATTAGGTGTTTCCATTGGGCAATCTGACGTATGGTGCTGTCCACATCAGGCATCAGAGAGGGCTGGGGTTTGGAGTATCGACCAACGTCAGCAAAAGCAGTCACGAGGCGATACCCCCCACTTTGTTTCCTCACTAAGAATGAAGGGTTGAGATATTCAACGGACACCCCCACATCCTCCGGACGTCTGAAAACGCCAAGAACTTCCAGCTCATCGAATTTCTGTTGGAGCTCAGTAAGCTTGTCCCTGCCATATAAGGGTAAATGACCTTTGCGCTGGGGGGGTTCGACGGGGCCCATATTCACCTTTGCCTCAAAGGGGCCCACTGCGCCATTGTAGCCAGAGATAGCAGGGTCGAAGACTCTGTCGTACCTGTCGAGCACTGCACGGAACCTTTCTCTCAGGGCAGGAGAGAGCAGGTTGTCTGGGTCCAACTGAACACTTTGGGAATGCCTCTGTGCCATTGTCGGGGATGGGAGATGTCTAGCCACAGGCACGGCCGTGTAGGAAGCATGCGAGGGTGGCGTTGTGGGTGGGGACAAGGGGTCCACTTGACAGAAGTGTTCATGACGTCTGAGGACATGAGGCTCACTGGAGAGGTTAGGTATACGCACCTTACCCGCAACACTGGGTATCACTGCAGGTGGGGGCCAGGGTAGTGACACGTCACACTTGCGGATACGGTGTGTGTCAAGGCGAGGCTCCATGACGTATGTCGAGTCGGGAGGGGCATCGGGTGGGAGACTGACTTCAATAAATTCACCCGGCCAGATAGTAGTCGCCGTGGGAGGGGCACGCAACACAAAGGCACGGCGCACAGTATTAATGTCATGTGAGGTGTCAGTGGAGCCGTAGGAGAACACTGTCCCATCACCTAAAGTGACCATTCTTTTGGCAGGCCGTACAGCGATGTCGTTCCCTTCCATGAATGGTGTGCCGGCTATTATGTCACCATCTAGGTCTTCCACCACAAGGCCGTCAAAGTGGAAAGTCTTACCGTCCCGGGAAAACGTGAGGCGTGATTCTCCCACCACCGTCATGGGAGAAGACCCATCGGCCTGGTGAGCGGACTGAGAGCTAGGGGTTATGTGGGCACCAAGCCGGCGGGCAGCAGAGAGCCTAACCATATTGCATGTAGCCCCAGTGTCAAGGATGATGCGTGCATGATGATGTCCGCAAAAGGTGTCCACGTATGGTGACAGGCGGACCTGGACAGCACGGGCGGTGTGAGGCTCGGGGGGCTCATGGGACCCATGTTCAGGGGGGTCATCAGGGAAATCAGGACACTCCGTTACCTCGCCGGGAACCTCATCCAGTACGGAGACAATTTGTCTAGCCTTAAGCATGAATTTACGGTCCTGCTCCGGTAAATATTTGCATGCACTGAGGAAGTGTGTGTCGCTAGGACGACCCGCCTGTTTACACAGGGGGCATGATTTTTCAAATGGGGAGGCTCTGAAGGATGTTTTGGGAGCACTCTGGGAGTATGGTAGCTTACGTGGGTAGGGTCGGCTAGTACCAGCGGCGGCGGCGCGCATGATCTTAGCATCATCAGCTGACCGGATTTCATTCAGAAGAGAGTCCAGGGCTTGTGAAATCTCTGGTTTGATAGAGGCCAATGTTCGTGTGCGTAACTCGGTGCCGTAACGCTGTTTGACAAGTTTGGGCAACTCTGGATGAATTAGGCGTAGCCACGTGAGAACAATGAAATTTTCGAGGGAGGGGGACAGCTCCTCATCCTCCGGGACAGTCTCACCATGGTGGGTCAAAACATTGGCTTTGAGTAGGCTATCCTCGGTGAAGGCCATGAGGCGCTGATATAAGTCCTCAGGACGCTCATCACTTTCTAAGTGGATATCAACAAAGTCAACAAACTGGGCTCCAGTTGTCTGAAAGCCGTAATGCAGCCGAATTACTTGCCAGATACTCTCTATTGATGTGGAGTTCTTAACAATAGTGTTGCGTGAGATCACAGGGCAGTAATTTGCTATTTGGCCAAGCATCAACTCTAAATGGTTAACTTTTTGTTGTGCAGTTCTCCTCTGTGCTGCAGGGACATTATCACCATCATCAGTGAATCCTCTCAGGGCTGCTGCTTTGCTCTTCTTAGCCCATGTCGCCCCCTCCAGGAGAAATGGGGCAAACAGTGGATCCAAAGACACGGTGTAGAGCAGGTTTTGTTTCCAATTTTCAAACGAGTTCAGAGTTTCTTGTTTGGACAAGCACCACTGCTTCGGTGCACGGTTTGTCGCCATCTTGTGACAAAAAAAAACAAACTACTTTCTCTGTTGATGACTCTTTCGTCTGGAGTTACGTCCTCCTCGGATTCCAGCGTGGGTTCAATGACTTTGCGCTGCCACCACGCCAGTAGTTAGGAATAACTCACAACTGAGAAGAGGTGTAGTTTATAACTTTAGTGAAGAGCCGCACACAATACACAGACCGTGCGAGAGCACCGGAGACAGGCAGAACCGGAAGAGGGAGAGAGAGGCACATGCGCAGAAGTAACCATAACAATAATCACTGGCGCAGCTGTAGGAACAAAGCTGTCGACATAGCCTATACACAAACTCCGCCTCCGCATTCATCCGACTTTCCTCCATACACGCAGTCTCTGTCCACTGTCCAGTCGAAACGGAGCACCGAACTGCCTCAACCTCTCCACTCCCCACTGTCTCCAGTCATCACTCACTCCTCCCCTGCATTCTCTTATTTTTTCCTTCCCTTCCCTGGCGGCCTTTTCAGGATTGCCTGCAGTCCTAGATCGGTCTTGATATCTTCACCTCCGGTGAAGAATGATGGTAGGCTATCTTTGTAGCTGCAGATCTGACGGACATTCGCGATTATGTTGGGAATGCGTCTCCATGGTGACGACCATAAACAAAATTATCCCGACTGGATAATTCGGCAATATTATCAAAACAAGCAACAGGAGTGCCCTGAGAAATCTCCATCCTCCATCCGTCCCACAACAGACACACAGCGCATGAAAAAACAAAAGACAAAAGTCGGACACAACAAAACACATTCAAATTAACAAACACAAAAATGAGAGACAGCTGGACTATAGCCGAGCTACATGTCGCCATTACAGTGCCACGTAACTATGAGTATAAAATAAAAGTTTTGAAATTCCCTAAAAATTCATAGGCTACTTAAATTTTTGGTATGCATTAACCCCCCTCTCCATGTATGATGAATCATGCTGTAATATGTGGAGGCACAGAAGCATTAATTGAATTACTCGTTACTTAGCCTATTTATAAATACGCAATAAATATTTAAAAATGAGTGTGTCCCTCTGCTGGTGAGAAATTTAATTACAGGTGAATTCCTTGAGTACTTGTGTCATTGTGAGAAATTAGCCTACCTTTGAGCTCAAATTGTGAGAAAATGTTCAAAACAATTACCAGGATTATGTCATTATTTAGTTATCTTTAACTTAAGATAACAAAAGGGTTACTGCTGCGCTTAAACGACCAGCCCACTTGAAGACAATGACAAAATTGACTTTTCACGTCCAAGGTCTAATAAACCGTGAGATTAAGTTCTTTATCACTTTTAATTGTAAGACATCAAACAATGATTAAATGTCTTCAAACATATACAATATTCAACTCTAAAAGCAAATTAAATCTAAGTTTTCATTAAATGGTAATTTTCTTAGGCAGTCATTATCTGTAGTCCCCTTCGCATCTGCAGCTATTTTAAAAGCACTCACATTTAGAAGAAAATGCATGTTGATGGATTGCTTGCCATTGTGGTTTGTCTTGCTACAAAATTTTAAGTTCATTTTCAAATTTCCGGAAAAGTTAAGTTAATTCCATCCTTCTCAAATTAACTTCACATATTTAATAATGCAATGGAAACTACTGATCATTTTCCAGGAACAGCCTCTAGGCAACCAACGACACACTCAATAAGTGAAACCTATAGTTCTGTTTTATGGTTTCAGATGCATCAATTTTCATTCAACCCATTCATCAGAAATATTTTGAAAATGGAAGGTCACAGCACTTATGCGGAAAACTGAAAAAATGCCTTGCACTTTGGCAAGAGTTGATATTCATTAACACGTCTTATAAAACAAATGATCCTCCAATGTTCAGATGTCTTTCATTGAAGTGTTGCAGATGCCCATATGAAATGTGCCAAAATATAAGTGGCTATAAAAACAGTAAACAAGGAAACATTAAAAAATGGGCAGTCCATGTAAGAAAAGTATTCTGTTAGCATGAATTGCATAATAACTTTACTTAAGTGGCTATTATTTAATTCTTCTCAATGGCAATGCCAGATACTCAAATCTGTTGCCATTCGCTGTATAAAAGACAAAAGTAGATTTTAAAATTTGATGTGATATCCATCCTGGAGAAAAATAAAATGTGATAATAGAGGGGGTGATTTCTGGGGGCAAAATAAAAATCCTGATTGGCTTTAAAATGGTTTTATTAGCAAATGGAGTGCAGACTGCTTCGAGAGTTGCGCAGATTATATTGTAAGAGAACACTACTGGCATATGGATCATTAATTTTGATAGTAAGACTTTTTATAGCATTGTTATACTGACTTGATTTTAAGGCTGGCTAGATCAGGTTTTCTCTACTTGGGTTGAGAATGCAATACAAGTCCAAAGAAAAAAAGCCATTCAGTCAGTCAGGTGGCTATAGACAACAGTGACAGGCCACTGGTGGTGAGCTAATCTCAGAGAGAACAAAGCTGAGCGTGAGTGCGCCAAGACAGCAGTAACTACGGAGATGGTTGCCGTGGCTGTGTGATGAATGGCGGTGGGCGGTGGGCAGCGGGGAGGGAGTGGCCTCCCTGGAGTCATGGCCACTCGGCTGCTACAGAAAACTCAAGCTGGCTTGAGAGAAGCCATGGCGACGACTCCGTCCACGGACGCCGTTTACTTTTTCACAAGTGAGGCGCTGGCAGTACAGGGCATGTCTTCCCAGGTCAGTACATTTTGTTCTTATTTACAATCACTTTGGAAATAAAAATGTTTGTCCGTTCTGCCTGGCCACGCACAACTGACCCCCTTCTTTTACTTCAGTCACACGTGGCCCACATGGCCAGAAAGTCAATATGGAACCAGTACACGAAACACTGGTTCTTTGCACTTCACAGTTACACACAGACTTTTTAGGATGTCATACTAGTTGTGAACCTTTAAAGAACCGGTTCTTGATAAGCCCTTTGGGAAAGTCAACATGGATACACATTGAGATCTGATTCTTCAGTGTTCTCATTTTTATACTGAAATCTTATATCTGCGACTTATGACGCTGATGATGGTTCATGCATGAGCATGACCATAACCAACAGGGGCGCCATAAAAAATAAAAAAAAGGGGGAGGGGGGCGATTCCAAAGTCCCTGACAGACAGGGGCCCTCAACATTTTTTAACATATAATTAAATAATCTTTGATTTATTAGTTATTGAAATTGACATTTCTGTAATATTTTGTGTACAATGTTGCAGTGAAACTAACGGATTTCTTTTTTTCCTTGTGTTTGGCAAAAAATAACCACCCAGACTGTCTCTTTACCGCCCGCCCCCTGGCAGGAAATGGTTTAGTCCTGCGTCTAAAACCTGTGGGCGCTGTTTTAGTAGTGGGCGGATTTCGAGTTACCGCAGTACTGTGGTTAATACAAACAGTGTCATCTTGTATCTTCCTAAAGTAAAAGCAGGGTTTCACAAATGGAAAGTAAGAAAAGAGTGGGTGAGAGTACATCACCCAATGTTTCACAAAATAAATCCGTGAGTGGTGCAAATTAACATGTTATCTAATTCCATAGTGAAATATGCGTGCTATCCTACTTCATATCTTCACATAGAAAATTCTGAGTCTTTCCATTTCGCTCTTTTAGCCGAAATGTATTAAACGCCGGCTAGCGTTTAGCAAGCCATTCATAGGTCTATTAAATCAGTTGTCTCTGGTGCCAGGCCCAACAGCTTCAACTTCAGGCTCAGAACCCCAGTCACCCCATACCCCACCCTTTGAACCAGTCCTACTCCCAACTGAAGGAGGTGAGCAACATTATCTTGAATAACAAACAGGAACTATAATACAATGTCTTCCACGTGTTTCATTTGTTTAGTGGTTTGACTGAGCTCAGGATCTTTCATTTTGTCTGCTACAGGCTACATCCTTAAACAAATCACTATTTTCTGTCGTCCAACTCCACAATGATTATTTATTTTAATACAGAATTTGAGATTTGTTCTTTCATCGGTCCAGAAGTGAGTGTTGCGTGCTTGCTGCGATATTTATTTATTTATTTTTAACCGTAAATTATCTGGCCAACTTCAACACCCGAAACACATTCCGAATCTGTAAATGCCGGTTAAGATACAGCTGCAGCTCATGTAAACACCTTATTCCGAAAAGCAAACACCGCCAGAAAATCCTCAAAAAAATCAAATAAATTGCACATGCATGCAGGGTTTTGCTTTTCGGAATAAGGCGTTTAGCTACATAAGCTGCCGCCCGTATAAGATCAATAATGATGTGCATGCAATGTTTCCCATACCATTAAGGCTTTTTTATATTTTATATAAAATGCATGCAAATGCATGAAATGAGCTCTTGTAAATTCAAAATCTTCTGGGGGTGTACCAGACCCCCTGTTTGATTGAGTGTAATTGAAAGCCAAAGTGATAGCCATTGTAATGCTACTGTCGAGAAGGACAGGCAATGTTAAGGTGACTGCCAGTGTTAAATGATAGTCCATGTAATGTCATTGTAATTTCAGTGTTAAAATGACAGTCAATAAAATGTTAGTATTTAAAACCAATGGATCGGTTATTAGCTTCTGGAGGTGTGGTTACAGTAATTTTACAGGGGTGGCGGGGCCCATTGTGAGATCTTTTCATGGGGCCCAAAATCTCTGGTGGCACCCCTGAACATAGCTTCAGAGTGCATGTGCTTAAATGCACAATTCTGAATGAAAGGCCGATTTTCATTACTGAACAGTACGCTGTTTTTGTGAGTTTTGTTTACATTTCTATGCATTCCCTCAGTTCTGTATACATTTGGAAATTAACATTGATGTGCTACTGGCAGAAAAACTTTTGTTTTGGAGGGAATAGTTCTGAACAGATGTGTTTGAAGATGGCCTCTGAACCAGGAACTGATCAGAATTGTGTCTGAAACAAGAGTAGTGACACGTCTAGTTTTTGTTCCTGTAAACAATTGGCTGAAGTTCAGGAAGTGCGCTTTGTAATGGTGCAAAAGTCTTTCAGCGTCCCAGCTCCTGTTTCTCACAAAAGGGGATACTGTTGCACAAGCTAACGGCTTCCCAAAGCAGGGCGGTAATCCAAGACGCTAGCAGAAAATGTGCTCACAGTGTGAGACCTGCCGGTGGCGGTTTAGGTGGCTGGATCCGATCGGTCATAGAGCTACACCCCAGAAGCAGTCGGTCCTGGACCTTTGTGGTCATGTTCAGGTCCGGGCTGTGTCCGGGTATTGTGTGATCAACTTTTTGTTTTGATCAGTGGATCAAACCATCGAGCCATTGAGCACTGACACTTTCAGACACAACGGAAATTTTAAACTTCCCAGTCAGCACAATGATCCACTGTTGTGCAGCACTCCTGGTAAATGTAACTGGGCAACTACAGTTAAACAGGAAAAAGCGATAATCTGGCCAGTCTTTACAAAACATGAGATGTGCAACACAAAGGCAGTGGAAGCCAACACAAATCGCAGCTCAAGATAATCTGTTTTTATATGGTTATGATAGGGTGACCATATATTGAATTTCACAAAAAGAGGACAGGGCCAAGGGGCAGGTGTTATGAACATAATACTGGGCTATTAGTTATCTATGGAATGAGAAAAACCTAAATGGACGTTTCTAGGAATTTAGAAATCTTGCCTGGACTGATATTTCCGGTCCCAAAAAGAAGAAATGTCCGGGGAAAAGAGGACGTCTGATCAGCCTAGTTATGAGACGGGCAATTGTTTCATAAACATCCAGTAATACATTCATTTAATGAGTCAGGGAATCAAATTTAATAACAAACTATAAATAATTTGAAGGAGTATTTGAATGGTTTAATAAATAGGCCTAATCGATCCCAAGCTAAACTTTATTCAAGATGTAATGTGACCGCACATAATGCTATATAAAATGTTATATTTTGAAAATATTATTATTTATATACTTAATTAGTTTAATCTGATCTATCAAATACTCTAAAACATGTATGTATGACAAGTCAACAAATATACCCTGGCTTTTTGTGTAGGAGGCGCTCTTGATCAAGTACAGTTCTTAAGATTAATGAACAGTTTGACATTTTTAGTCCTCTGTTCTTAATCAATAATTTTAATACTTATGAGGACCAATTGGGAACTCACTGCCAAACGCATATTGTGGCTGCAGGGCACATTTTAAATGTTCAAGTGGTAATCAATGCAGAGAAATTAGCTATTGATCTCTTAAACTTTTGTAATAGGTTACCTATTGGTTTGCTCTTTCAGAGAATTCAGATTTTTTCCTTTCTTGGGAATAGAACTATAATAACACTGTCAAGGTATGGGTGTGAATTTGATGGTAGGGTCATGCAGCATTTTCAGGGTCAATGCTAATTAGTATAAAGGGCAATTTTCTAAAATAATAATAAAAATGTGTTTAGGCCTCCGTTGCGATTTGCCTCAAAGCTAGGGGTTCAATAATAACTGGAAAGATGTGCTTCGATAAAATAAAAAATAAAAATTGTTTGTTTAAAATCAGTGTTTACTCTGCTGTAAGTGGGAACTCATTTTTAACTCGAAGTAATACATTCAGTTTTTATTTTTGATTCTCTAACTTTCTCCAATTTTTAAAAACCGTAATAAAAAAAAAAGACTTAAAAAAAAGCCCTACTTCTGTGTACATTTTTATCTGAATGATTTGAAGATATCATTGAGGATATAAGATATAAGGTATGCAATATGCCATAGAGAATCGAAAGTCATGGTTCCACAGACAAGTTACAACAATGATTAAGTTAAAGATGTGTGTTACAACGTTTTTGTAAAATGGATGAAAAATGTTTTGTTTTGTTTAAAAAAAGCAGTATGTCAAATTCAAGGTTGATACTTGAAAGATATAAAACACTTTTAACACAATTCTCAAGGTATCTCAATCTCTTCTGAAAACACACCAGACACTTGCTTGTACACAAGCCAGAAGTACCCTAAAGATGCTATAGCTATAGCCTCAGCAAATTGCCAATATATTAATGGGTTCCTCTTGTATATTTTATTGTCTGCCATTGTCATCCTGTTGATTGGTACTTGTGGTAAACTGTGCTTACATTGTTCAAGTCACTTGTTCTAGCTGTTGAAAGAATATTCTCTTTGAGGACTACTTGGGAGACCATAAATCAGTTGATCTGTTAGCCAATCAGTCAGTCTATCTATTTATCCTTCTGTCTGCTTGTATCCTTCAGCCTCATTTTAACATAATTAAATGAACAAATCTGTTTTAACCAAAGCAATCATTCATTTAGCATGACAGGGCAATGTAAAATGTTCAGTGTTCGTTTAACTAAACAGAGGTCCTACAGAAATGAAATGTATTATTGAGTGTAAAATGTAGAAGCGTTCATTCCTCCTTTTTGTCTAGTATGTGTCAGGCCTACAGACTATCCGGCTGTGTAACGGACCAGATGTGTTGTTCCCTCACCCTTCCTGTAGGAGGCAGCGTGTGTCCAGGGGCCGGAGCTCCTGTGCTGGGGCTGTGGAGACCTCGGACAGACCGGCCGGGGCGGGTCCAGGGACGAATGCCCCCAGGGGGGCGCACTGGAGGCGTTCACCCCGGGGAAACTGGGAAGGGTCAAGCTGCTGGCATGCGGTTCCTGCCACTCCATCGTTGTCACAGGTACCCAGCGCACTCTCGCCATAGCCCACCCCAGGAAACATTTATCCATCCGCTGCTTATTTCTGACGATGTCATGACTGAAAGGGGCACCCGCAGTGCTATTTCAGAGTGTTCAATAGCTTTTTTTCCCCTTGTATGTGTTTGCCTGTCGACTGTAGCATACAAAATGATAGAGAATTAAGGATATGTCGCGGCAAACACATGTCAGCAGACATTAGTGTTTTTTCATTTTAGGGATACTGATAGTAAGTAGGGTGCGTGTCATATTTGTCTCCTGCATTGATTTCTTCTCCCCTTTGATTTAATGGAAGGAGTGAATTTGAAACTGAGTATGGAAGCCTCCTGCTTGAGTGTCCATCGGGAGGCACGGACAGTACCAATGTACTCCGTTGTTTGAGTGTTCATCGGGAGGCACAAACAGTACCAATGTACTCCGTTGTTTGAGTGTTCATCGGGAGGCACAAACAGTACCAATGTACTCCGTTGTTTGAGTGTCCATCGGGAGGCACAAACAGTACCAATGTACTCCGTTGTTTGAGTGTCCATCGGGAGGCACGGACAGTACCAATGTACTCCGTTGTTTGAGTGTTCATCGGGAGGCACGGACAGTACCAATGTACTCCGTTGTTTGAGTGTCCATCGGGAGGCACGGACAGTACCAATGTACTCCGTTGTTGTTTATTATTTGCTGAGAGGAGCTGATGATTGATTTCAATGGCAAGAGTTGAAGTAAGGTGAAGCAGGATTTCCTCTTAGCTGTGTGTTGGTTTATGAGAGCTTCAGTTTTTTTGTCAGGGCAGGTCATAAACAAAAAAACTAAACTAAAATAAAAAGCTGTTTGGGTCATTCGCTCAATTTGACCCACAAAACAACCAACCCCCCCCCCCAGACACACACCTGGCCTGTCCCGGAACTCTATGATTTAGGAACATCGTAGAGCTCGTCACATGACCCGTACATAGATATATAGCCTTCACAATCCACATAAAGTCAGTCTGTGAAGTGATGGGACCACCCACTAGTGAAGGCAATAATACTGCCCCGCTTATTTGCCAGTTTGACAGAAACCTGGTGAGGAAAGAGAGGGCCACTTTCCCAGCACATTAGCTCCGGGCTGTTTTAAATCACGCCGCAGATAAGACTTATACATCACCTTATCGCGCGGGCCCACCACAAGATCATTACAGTAAAACGTGACAAATTTGATTGATTAAAATGGCGCGGGCCAACTCGGACTAAATCACGCTAAGTGATGTGACATCGCTGTTTCACATATCATATTTCTGTCAGGACAACGATGGCAAAAAGCATTGTCACCAGATGATAACTGACAATAAGGGGCATCCAGGGTGGAGATTTATTAAGGGTTTTAGCGGTCTGAAAAAGTAGTAATTTTTGCGCATTGTCACTTTTCAAATGATTGTAAATTGTACGCCGGCCGAGTGTTGAGGAGCGAAGGCACTTACATCTCTGACAAAGTGCCGGCTGTAAAGTATTTACTGTTCCCATTCATTCTGCCCTGTGCACTCAAATATTTACTTACTGCAAATTTACAAGGTTCAGTCTTCTACCTGGCCCTCCGCGTTAGACCTATCTCTGCTGCTATATCGACCGCATTGCAATCATTTAGGCAGCAGTCTACCCTCGTTATCACTGGAGAGGAGAATTGGATTTACAGTGTTTGCAATGTTGCCGTGGCAAATAAATACACAACTCACAGCCTTGGCTTTAAGAGGATGCTATCGATTTGTTTTTTTTTCCTTCTTCTTCTTCTCCTGAACACCGGTGCAGTTGTCTTCCTTCCGCAAAGTTAATGAAATATGAATGGTACTGATAGCCGGCCTCCTCAATCCCACTGTGTCAACCTGAATGTGAAATGAATGGTTGGCGGTGGTGACTACTGCAGGGGGGGAAGCTGGCCCTCTGTCTCTTGCGTGTAATTGGACGCCGAGTTTTGGAAAGATCGTAATTTGCTCATCTTCTGGAGGAGGTGGCTGACTGACCCGATCTCTCTCACACGCACGCCGCGCACACACACACACACTCACTCACACACACCCACACACACACAAACGCACACACACAAACGCACACACACACACACACACACACACACACACACACACACACACACACACACACACACGGCACCTGCACATTTTCTCACAAGCCCCCTCACCTGAGAGGTCTTGAAAAAGTGTGGGCAGTGAGCTTGCTACCGTTTCCTCTCTCTCTCTCATTCTCACCAGATATTTCTTCCTTTCTGCCTGTGTCTGCAATCATACATACCTGTTCATACACTTGTGCGTGCACACACACACACACACACACACACACACACACACACACACACACCACACACACACACACACACACACACACACACACACACACGCAGAGGCATATACAGAAATGAACTTATTAGGGATGCACCGAAAATTCGGCCGAAAGACCTAAATCACCGAAACAACATGGCCGAAACAGAATTCAAACAAAAAGCGCAGCCAGCACACAGAACTTATTCATAATTGATTCTTGTGTTACTGGTGTGTCACTGTAGTCATAAGTGGAGAATCTCTTTTTAATAGTTGTTACCGTGTTTCGATCTCCTTTCATGGTCAAATACATTCCACATCTGTGGAAATATGTCCTCCTTCAGGGACAGATGTACAGAGTACAGAGACTAGAAAAAATGCTTCTAATCAGTCTGAATGGATGGAGGAAGAGCTCAGACGAGCAGTCATGGTGCAGCTGGCAGAGTAATGCTCTGGAGTACTGCAGCTTGTACATTTTATGTGTGTGTGTGTGTGTTTATTTATATGTGTGTGTGTCTGTGTGTGTGTGTGTGTCTGTGTAAACATGCATATACCCTACATATACAGTATACCCATATACTGATACACTGATTGTGTTCAAAGTGTCTGTGGATAACTCCCTGGACACCGTAAAGAAAGAACCTTTTGGATGAACCAGACTCAAGAAGGTTAGCCCATGGCAGGCTTAAGGTGTAGGTTCATAGAGGGTTAGTCCATGGCTGGCTTAAGGTGTAGGTTCATAGAGGGTTAGTCCATGGCTGGCTTAGGATATAGGTTCATAGGGTTAGGGTTCATATTTTAAATTTTTGAGTCCTTCAGTTCTGAACTGAAATGGTCCTCATATTTCTGTCATTTAAAAAAAATATATGTCCTTGTGTCACGATTCAATATAAATGGCAAAACAAATCTCCAGGCACAGTAATAAAAATACATAAATAAACAAATAAAGAATACTTTATAAGACAAATAAGGTAAGTACTTTAATGTTATTGTGGCAGATGACCTTGATATTTATTAGCAAAACAAATAATTTATTTGCTTTTCCCAGTGGAAATGAGAGAGCGAAAAAATACTTTTTCAATCAGTTTGGGGATAACTGTATTAATTCCGTTGGGGGTAATATAGATTAAATTAAAGTGCTTTGCCAATGCAACTAACAGAAACAAGAAAAATAAAAAATAAATTGTTGAAGAAAAGAGACTTTAAAGATTAAACCCACTCTTTAAAGACTAAGATTGTGTCAGTTCAGGAACAAATCTTTTCAACTCTCAGAAAATAACATTAAAAGCATGCAACACGGCCATTTTATTCTGTCAATAAAAGAGAAATAACAAATCACTACATTCATATTTATTATCACATTCATATTTATGTGTGGAGATTAGACACACCTGTACAATTTATGTTTTTAGTGATCGGCACAACATTTTTCTTCAGTTAGTCTAGATTATCACTCCTAATCTTTTACAAATTGTTTGTATTCCAGAACTCGCTATTCAAGTTAGTAGAGTTAGTAAAATCAAATTTTTTGTATATATTTTGCTAAACATTTATATTGGATATGCATATATAGTTCACTACATGCGTCCCAGTTTGATTTAGGACATGAGGAGACATTGTTCATGTTGAGTGTGAAGTTTGTGCAGATAATTGAATGTGAAAACTGAAGCAACTGTGGTGTAACACTAGGTGGCAGTGTTAGACTGCCCATCCCGCACAGGGGTTGGGGGGCTCGGGGCGGCGGGGGGGGGAGAGAAAAAAGGAAATCCACGCTCACAGGTACCGCGGAGCTATAATTTACTAATATAGCGAGAGCGGCCATTGCCGTTATCTTTTAATAGATTTGTACGGGAAAGCAGGTGCCTGTTGTTAATGTGTCCAAGCGCCTGACTTGCCTAGAGAATTTGGCGCATCCATCACTGTCAGCCGCCCCTGACACCCTGTCGTCCGCCTTCGCTCGGAGGCGCGGCGCGGCTCGCCGTAACAGATGAGGCTCCTCGCAGAACGCTCTCTCGTGATCGCCTGGCCAATGCCAGCGGGGAGAGAGAGGACAAGCACGCACAATCACAGGCCACTCCACACTCGCTACAATCGGTTAAACACAACACCAAAGTTTGGATGAAAAGTATGTAAAATAAAAATATGTTTGTATTAAAAGTATAAAAAATTTCATACAAATGATAAAAAACTGCAACAACAATGTCAGTAATACAAATGTGGATTACAAATACAAAATACTACTAGTACTGCTACTAATAATAATAATAATAATAATAATATCATACTGTGAGTTCAGAAATTCAAATTTTAAAATATAGTGTATGTGTATGTGTGTGTGCGTGTGCGCACATGCCTTTGTGTGTGATTGTGACGTGCATGCTTGCATGCTTTGGAACAGCCCTCTGACCCCTGCGCACCTCTGAACCATGACCCTTCCTGCCTTAAGACTGGGGTTAACCTGGAGGATGAGGTTCCAGTCTGAGATATGGCAGGACAAAAGGCCTGTTCTCTGTTTGTCAGTTAAGACTGCTCAAGAATTTCCAGCCATTTCCCCATTTTTACACGTGTTCACAGGGCTCCTCCCTGCCAACATGTCATTGCTCTCAGTTTCGGGCCAGCCCGCAAAAATGCATGCTGGGAAGGGTCAAGTTACATGTGCAGAACCGCACTGCCCCCCTTGTCCCAGGTACATACCCAGAACCACACTGTCCCTCCTACCCCTGGTACATCATACCCAGAACCACACTGCCCCCCCCCCCCTATCCCAGGTACATACCCAGAACCACACTGCCCCTCCCCCCATCCCAGGTACGTACCCAGAACCACACTGTCTCTTGTAGGCAGAGCCAGACAATAGATTGGGTTCTGTAAACAAGCCATGACATACAGGCATACTGACATATTTGTATTAATTGTTTTAAAAGAACAGCCCCCCTGTGCAGCTGACCAGGGTTAGCTATGCTAATATGAGGGCTACTTCATTGGTCGGGTTTTAGGGAGGTCAGTGTCAGTACCCTCATCGGGTAAAGCCTGGGGCGCATGGAGTGCCCCTGCCCTCCACCCCCGCTCCCATCCCTCTCCCATGATGCAAACTATTAAAAACAATATGTTTTTAACTTAAATCAAGTCATTTGCTTGATTTAAGCTGCTCATTTTTGATAAGGAGAACAGGGCGTGAGAGAGACGTGAGTATTTTTTTTGTTCTTGTTCTCATTTTGGCCCAGTACAGATGTTAAAAAAACTGCTGAGCAGTCAGGCTTGTGTTTCTTCCCTGTTTGACATTTCTCCTCCTTACAGAAAGCAGAGCAGTACTTCAGAAACGGGCCAGTAATTGCAACCATCATTTTTCCCCTCGCCCTTTCTGCACCCACCCCCCCCTGCCCCCACCTCCAGGTTTGCGTCATTCTGCCACGGGTGGATTGCGCTCGAGTCCAGTGTGGGTTATAGCCATGCTGCAAACACAGAGTCAAATGCAATTCGATTGTTCCTGTTAAAAAAAAGTATTTGGAAAAGTGCAAGTCAAAATATCACTCACTCAAATACCAATTCAAATATTGCGTGTGTGTAAATGTATAAATACAGAAAATGATAGGGTATGCAAAGATCCTAATGATCTCTCTGACCATGTGTTGTTGCGACTGATGCTAATCACCCGTTCTGCTATTGTTTTGCGAAACTCTTTTTTCGAGGCAGAAATGGCCGTTTCTTACCGAGTGCTATATCCAGGCAGCAGTAAACATCCTTAAGATAAGTAAACCATGTTGTCTGTGAAAGTGGTGCTGGGATAAAATGTGTAATTAAACATTTAATTGCTGCTATGCTCGATTGCCTCTCTGCGTGTGAGCCGTTTTGAGTTTGACTGTTTTTATTGGGCCATTGTTTGACTTCAGAATGCTGTCAAACCTCCAGAACCTCTATAAGATCCAGAAAAACAGGGAAACGCCATCAAATAGGAAGACACAGCATGCCCACCAGCCTCTCTTTGCATGCAGGACAGAGGGGGAGGATTGTATGAAACGGAGGGGTGAATGTCTGGATCAGGCTCTGAGGATTCAGAACGGCCTTTTTGCATTTAAAATGTTAATCATCTGCAAACTGTACGGTGATGTTTCTGACGGATCGGCTGTGAAAAGTCACATTTTGAGATTAATTGCAAATTTGTGCGTCTTTGTGAGGCTTTTCAAATGAGGCCCCTTCAGTAAACGGTGTTTTACACGGGATCCCTGAATGGGAAACGGCTACTTTTGTTGACAGATTGCCTTCCTGATTTCATAATTGAAAGACAATGGCAATTTGATTCAGTCAGCAACATTTCAAGATACGTTTCCCAGATGTATTAAGGAATTTAAATGCACAATGTGGGCAACCTTTGTGTGACCTACAAGTGTTTTTTCACCATCCTTAACGTACTCTCTCATTGCCTCATTACAGATATTTAGAGCAATGTGAGAGGTGTACGTCAACTTTTAAGGCGGAGCTTTGCTAGTACAGTAGTTTGCCCATTTTGATATGTATCGTGTGCATTCCAGTTGAGGAAAACACCAGAGTGAAAACCTCACTTCAATCCCTGGGCTAATTAAGTCCTGCAGGTCAGCTGTGTAGCCAAGCTCTGTTGAAGGTTAATCATGGGACGGAACTGTTGATGATTCTGTAATGTGGGTTTACAGTACAGTAACTCCCCCGGCTAAGCTAAAGCTGCTCTGGAGATTTTGCTCTCCCTTCCTTCCTTCCTTCTTTCCTTTCTTCCAGAAGAAACACAAAATAGCGTTAAATAGAGTTAAATAAAAAAAGACAGAGAGAAAAGTCTGCCAATTAGCGGCTAATGAGACGACCTTGCCAGGCTTTCAAAACTGGAGCGCGGTGACGTTCAAGCAGCTCCTTGGCAGAGGTAAGGGCACGCCCTTTAAGAAAACGTGAAAGAGAGCGGTGCAGTCTTAGCGGTGATTAAATCGCACATGGCTGTGACACTTCTACACTGAGGCTCAAGAGCAAAGAAGGTCTTTCTTATGGTTCATCACAAATCCCACATATGTATCTGCAGTGTTTTCAGGTCCACCTATTTTACCTGGGACCCTACTCTAAAATAGTTATTTATTTATAGGAGTGCATGACGTAAGCACATTTTCTTTTGTATTCTGTCATAAAACCTTCTTATGCCTTCATAATACTACAAGACCAGGCCATTAAGTCTATCTGTGTTAGTCATTTTGTGTATAGAAAGAGTGCTTCACGCTTCAATCCATTGGCCTCTACTTCAACTATAGAACTGTTATATTCATTAGATTCATTCTCATTGTTTGTGCAAAGGTTTTTTACAATTTTTTTCACTGAAGCTAAATATGGCCTTTATTTTAAATAGCACGGGACTCATAGTTTTACCAGGACTAGCCAACATTAATTTAATTCATATTGACAATATATTTCTTAATTTCACAAAGAAAAAAAAAAGTGTGTGATCTCATTTAAAATATCTATATTTTAAAGGATTGTTGATTTTTCAAAATGTCAACTTCAGGAATAAAGGCAAACAAACAAACACACACTAATTGTGTTTTTTGTCGGAGGGCTGTACAATCGCGCCTGCTAGGTAAAACGCAGTTCTGGTCGTGTCCTGCCGGTAATGGGATCGCAGCACAAACATTTTCTCGGAGGGCGTCTATTATTAATTCTGTCTGAACACATCCATAAATAAATAATGAAATAAATAATGAAAATGATATTACTTTTGGCAGCTGGATCAGTTCAGATTTCCTGTTTGCCCACATTTGTTTCTGTCTAATTAGCTTTCTGAGGAGTTGTCCTCCTTTTTCTTTTCTTTCTTACCCCCCACCCCTCAAAAAAAAGAAAAAAAGAACCCCTCCAATGAGGGCAACCACTTGAACGTGAGTTAATTTCCTGTCAGGAAGAATACAGTGGCGCTGTTTTGTGGTGATGAAGCAGGCTCATAGGCATGGCGAGTGGATTCAGAAACCTCTTTGAGTTGGGGGATTTGCGGATTTCGGTGCTCCGCGGTTGTAGGATCCTCATGGCCCCAGTAGGTATGGCGTCTTGTGAAAGTTGGGCGTTCAGACACAGGCCTACTGACAGATGTTGTGTCAGATAAAGGATATCCGCTCTGTTCATGCAGAAGGCCCACAGGATCGCTCGCCGCTCTCTCCCCGCTGCCTCAAGGTACTCGCGGAATTTTCACTCGTAGCCGAATTTTGCTTCAAGGGTTTTTTTTCTTCCCGCTTACAGGAATCTGTGTATCGGCAACGATAAAGCAAATACCCAACCTTCAGGCAGTCACTGTGGGGTCCTTCAGCCCAGAGCTGCGAAAGTAGATGTTAATAACATCTGTCATCTGCAGCCGTAGCCAGCCCCTCAGACAGACGTGCAGAGGCCTGCTTTTGTGTTCCGATGCCTGCTGCCGTCGGAGACTGAAGAATTCAAAACGGGAACCAGAAAATGTGAACAGTCTCCCACGTTCCTCAACTGACCCTGTACTTTGGTGGAACTGTCCATCGCCCCTGACTAGGTCTCTGCCAGCAGCATAGATAACGTTTCCCTTCCCAGAGTAGGGTGAATGGATGGTCCCAGCATAGATAACGTTTCCCTTCCCAGAGTAGGGTGAATGGATGGTCCCAGCATAGATAACGTTTCTCTTCCCAGAGTAGGGTGAATGGATGGTCCCAGCATAGATAACGTTACCCTTCCCAGAGTAGGGTGAATGGATGGTCCCAGCATAGATAACGTTTCCCTTCCCAGAGTAGGGTGAATGGATGGTCCCAGCATAGATAGCGTTACCCTTCCCAGAGTAGGGTGAATGGATGGTCCCAGCATAGATAACGTTACCCTTCCCAGAGTAGGGTGAATGGATGGTCCCAGCATAGATAACGTTACCCTTCCCAGAGTAGGGTGAATGGATGCTCCCAGCATAGATAATGTTACCCTTCCCAGAGTAGGGTGAATGGATGCTCCCAGCATAGATAATGTTACCCTTCCCAGAGTAGGGTGAATGGATGGTCCCAGCATAGATAACGTTACCCTTCCCAGAGTAGGGTGAATGGATGCTCCCAGCATAGATAACGTTACCCTTCCCAGAGTAGGGTGAATGGATGCTCCCAGATGTTGTGGGATTCCAGGCCTTCCTGTCTGATCACCGTCACTAACTCTGAATTAAATTTTAGGTGGCAGTAACTGTGAGATTTCTCACTGCTGTCCTTCCCTGTGAGCGTCATTTTGAGTCGAGTTTCTCTCTGGGCCTGGCATCACAGATTCGCTACATTTGGGTCAGTTGTCTTGTGTGTTGTTTTTATAGGCCTCTTATGCTAATTAAGGTCTCTGCAGACTAGACTATTAAGCCTGTGCTTGGTAGACCTCCACCACACATAAGACGTAGATATACTAAGCTACACATCTTTATTAGATAACTTTTTTATGTCTGGTTTTCTTAACCCATATATGCCCCCGTTGTGCCAAAATGTTGGCGGTTGGAGATGGACGGGCCTCGGAATGTCCCGCCAGAGAGGGCGCAGGCAACACCCCCCCCCCCCCCCCCGCAGTTCCAGTTGTTAAAACCTTGTGAGCTGTGTCAAAGGTGCAGTGCAGGGGACCCACTTTAATTTGCCTCTTTAAAAGAGCCGTAAACCTGCAGCCTGGGGATGTGCACAGAAGTCAGACCCCCCCCACCTCATTAGAGTAAGCCCCAGCCAGTTTTAAAACCCTCCATCTTCACCAACCTCACCTAAACCATTCATTAGTTTGCTTTGTAAGGTTAGAAGCAGGATGGAGTAAACTTTGGAAATATTTGCCCCGCAGCTGGGTGCGCCGCGCGCTAACTACGTGCAGATGCTCGCTTTTCGGACAGGTTGCTTCATTGCGGAGGGGAGGAAAAAAACCTGGGACGGCTGTGGTTATTTTAACGACATTTATGTCCGCACTCGACACGTTAACTGCTTTGGCCGTAATGATGATTGTTAGTAATGTGTCAGAACAATGTGATTAAATGCTAAATATCCCTGCTACCTACGTATCCTTCACCAAAGAGAGAAAAAAGAGGTTTATTTGAATTTTTGTCTGTGGCATGATGTTGGTTAACGCTTCAGATGAGTCATTGGAAACGATGGACCATATTGGATCAATTGCATGGCTGCTAGCTTTGCAAAATGGCCTTTCCTGCTCTTTATTCATCAGAGTTAAAATGCTGTGAGTCACTTAGTGAACCAGGTAACGCAGTCATAGACATTAAAGGTTCACTGATAATTGTTAGACATGGTCACACAATTATCAAACAATAAAATAAGAAAAAACTGGCCTATGTAGGTGTTAGGTAATGTATTTAGTAATACTATTAGTAGAATCGTATGATTTATATTGTCGAAAAGATATTACAACGTAAAAAACGGTGTTTTCCTGTATGCAGCAAGCCATGTATTCTTGCTTGAAAGGCACTTACGCATCTGTGGCAGGGATTTTGTAGATCGTTGACTATTTTTTTCTTGCAGGCTTTGTGATTGACATTATATAAAGGGTAAACTCAAGTGTGCCATTGTATTTTGTGTGACATTACATTTCATAACAACTTATTATATACAAACAATCCTTGTAACATGATGGTATATTTTAGGTAGAAATGTGTACAGCTATAGTAATTTCTGTTTCTTTTTAAGCATTGCAATGGTTCTTTTAAAAATAATTTTGAATTCCACAATTATCAGTTAGACCAGCATTCCTTTACTGCATTTGTGTTCATTTGGCTTGTTCTTCTTAGTCATTCTGTTCACTCAGTTACACACTCCAAAGTAAAAATTAAAAACTTTTTTCCCTAATTTCCTAACTTTTTTTTATTTTTTATTTTTTCCATAGGCAAAACTCACTAATTGCTTTCACATGTAAACATACAGTCCATTTGCACGGTCCATCATGGTAGATTTTTCTATAATTGAACCAATTTAAGGCCTGCACTTTTTCCTTCAGAAGTTAATAGAGGGCTGAGGATATATGGGGTTAAGTGTGTTTTCATAATCTGGGAAGGAAGAAAGATAAGCAAGTGACATATTTAAGAAGGCTCAATTACACTGGTTTTAAAGAAGAAGTGTAAGTACTGTTGGAGAATAAAAAAAAGTGACCGTACCTCTCTCTACAATTTCAGACGGCGAACCAGCTTGTTTTGATTTACTTTTTGAGCATTTGTCGAGAGGAAAAATAGACGGGCGTTGGGGGGGAGAAGGGAGGGGGGAGGGTGGTCTTTGACAATAACATCGTTGTTCAGCTTTCTGAGCACTACTGAATAAAGGTATATTAACAATCATAATTTGCTGTGCCAACACCTTTATGATGGGCTTGGGAAAGGGGGGGCGGGCGGTAGTAGGTGGTAGGTACTGTATGGGGGGGGTGTGGTTTGGGGGTGCTGGTCTTGCAGTGTCAGCAATTATGGAGTTGGTTTTAAGAAAATCTGTCATTTTATTGGATTTGCTACAACATTATTCTTCATTATATTGACAGTGGTGGTGGTGCCTGGTCCCTGAAATTGCAGTGGTTTCTAGATATTTGACTAATGCATACACTGAGATAGATTCAATACCTTTCCCCCCCACATCAGACGACAATGTAAAAAGGTTCTTCTTTAAACTACAAAAAATATGTCATACCAGGTGATGTTTAATCAATACGCTGAACAAAATATGCAATAGCGCTTATCTAATTACAGATTGTTCAATAAACAAAAAATGAATGTCATCAGCATTGATTGTACAGGCTCAGCAAGATGAGACAGGCACATTTTTGAGTTGATAAGAATGGCTGCTTTTTCATTGCTGATTCGACATCAGGTTTTTTTCTTTTTTTAATTACTTTGAATAATTATAGAAAAGAGAGGAAATCTTGAAAAGCCAAATGGGGAAATAACCTTGAAGAGATTTGTATGTTTAAAAAAAAACAAAAAACAAAACAAAGGCTGAACATTGTACATTAAATCAATTTCGAGGGACTGTAAAATGCGGGCTTTATAATTATGTGCAGCTTCCACAAATATTTCTTCTCAATTTGTTTCTGTGGCTTCATCGCAGAACAGGGCTTGGCAGTGAACTGCGCTATTTACAAACGCCATTGAGTGAGTGCAAGAGTATCGATTGAAACGACAGATGTTCACAATGAAGGGTATTTACTAGGACTGTGGAGGGACGCAGTGTTGAGTATTGACTGTGACTTTGCAGGTCTCTAGTGTCAATTGTAAAATTTTAGATTTGGCGCTCAAGATATAGACTGGGGCCCTGGCGGTCTGTACTTTTGAGCATCGATTGGGAATTGAAGGTCTGTAGTATCAAGTATTTATTGGGAATTGCGGCCTGTAGTAGATAGTACAGGGTTGGAAGTAGTGTATAGTCTAGGATGGTGGATATTCTCAACTATAAATTACAGGTGGGACTGAGTCTGCTCCACTGAACCCAATTGATTCTGCATGCCAGCCTCTCTGAATTGCATCAAGCTGCAGCAAGCCTCTTCATTTGGGGACCGCATGCAAACCAAAACGGCGTCAGTTTAACCAGCTGCTTTTTTAGTTGTATTTTTTATTAAAAAATTTTGGAAAGGGGAAACAATTTTTCATCGCGGTGGTTGATAAAATGACAGGAAATCCCTGGGCCGGGCTGCCGAGCGCTGCCAGTGCATTCAGCAGGAGTCAGCTGTTACTTCTGGCCACCCCGCCCGCATGTGTCACACACATGCTGCGTCTCATTCTTTAGAAAAGCGCAACGACAAAACTTTATTTATTTATTTATTTAGTTTAGTTTGAAAAAAAGGTTTTTGGAGTCACATCCCCCCCCCCCCTTCCCACATCAAATTTTCTTTCCAATATTTTATTAGTAAATAGATTCCAGGTGCTCAATCGGCCTGGATGGACGTGACTGCCGTGCAATCAAGTGTATAAATTTAATTGCGGGCTCGTTTTGCGGTATTTACGAGCTGTTCTGGGGCACATCATTCTTGTTGAACCCTGTTATTGTGAAGGAGAGCATCTGTTTTATCCTTCCTCTTCCCTGTAAATGTGTTTTACTTCCTAGTTCTACAGAAACTTACTTTAATTCCAGTAGTTTATGGTAGTTGAGACATTTTGTCGGAGAGCGGAGTGGAGGGCTGCATTGTTTAGCGTTGAAATAATTTATAATATATTATATTTATTTATATTAATTTGCTTTCTTTCCTCCATGCAAAGAAAGTGTCTTAGTTTCCTCCAGGAGTCATTCGAGTTAAAGAATTCGAGCACTTTTTTATCATTCTTCAAATTGTTCCATCCATTATATTAATAGAAGCACACGTTTTCTTTGACTGAATAAAAGTAAAGTTTGTTGTATTGAAAAAAAAAAAAAGGTAAAATTTGACGTTTTACCATTGACATCTTCAAGTGGGTATTTTTCTTTTTATAGTACTTTACAAGGAGTGCATGACAATCATAGAGACAGAATAAAATCCCAGCCCAGAATGACTGGTGTATATTTTCAGTGTAAATTGTCATGCTGCCGGATTGTTCCATATCAAGTGGCTGTTTTCTTTCATGTGTGAGTGGATATGGACAGATAATGCCCCAGTAAAGTGAGGGCAGCATCACGTAGTGACACCTTTTACATTTGTGTTGCCAATGTGACATTGCTCTGTTTTTTCTGCATTTTTTGGACACATATAAATCTGACACAATGATTTGAAAGACATTCAATACTATTTTAATTTGCACTGGATAAAAGAATAATAAAAAAAACTATGGACATTTTGTTGAAATATTTCCTAAAAAGCTTTGTTTTCATTACCATGACTATATTTTGCTGTGTGTGTGTAAGTACACACACATATACATGCATTACGTACACATACACAGCGCTGTTAAAGGTTTCTGCAATAGGTATGTGTGTATGCAGATTTGAAATTCATAAATATATATACTTTTCCACAGAAACACACTGCAGACTTGTGCTATCTCATGTAACTATTACAGCCTCTTGCAGGAGAGATTTAATTACTGTGGCAGGTGATGCATAGATGCGAGCGCTGTAATTGCTGTCCCTTCTACAGGGTGACAGAGTTTCTCTTACGCTACACTCTTTGACACTGACAAAATCCCTCAAGGCGTAATATACAGCAGATGAATCCGATTCTTTCTGCTCTATTCCACTCCAATGAATAAGGAAATAAAAAAATATCTAAAAAAATGAATATATCTGGCTTTTGAATAACCAATTTGGCACCGATTTGGAAGTTGCCTTTGTTCCTCCTGCTGTGGCTTAGTCTTTAACCTGTTTGCGGTATTGTTGAAGCTCTCGCTCAGTCCCATTAATACAAGCTCACAGAAACATAGTGTTAATTGTTACCATGCACTCGGCTGGCACACACATAAATCACCAAGCTAATTGCAACAAATTGTAGGCTGACATTAAGCTATGATTCCAAACCAGCAAATATTCATCAAAATCCCGACCAGGCCGTAAAGCATGGAGCCGGTGATTTTTCCCAGTCCGAGTATCGTATGATGCGCACTGCGTTTTTTTTTGGATTGCGATTTGTCAGTAGTCAGCGTTTGGCTCCCAGTTGTGGTCCTGTAAACGGTCATTGGATGGTCTATTGTGTTTCCCGGTAGGGAAAGTTTATGACTAAGTTTAGGCTTTAATGTCCACAAAATCTATAACAAAGAATTGCTATTGTGAACCCAAGATACTGTGCTGAGGTTTTTAAATATTTTTTATTTTTTTGGGGGGCGGGGGTTCACATAGAGTACCATCCAATACAACATGATCATATTGGGGGAGACCATTTGCTGTTTACCCGAAGTGTCCCCCCTGTCCCCCCTGTCCCCCATCGGGATCTACGTCCACGGCTGTGGTACAATGTTATCCTGCACACAATAAAGGTGTCATTCAGTCAATATCAGCGATGTCCTGCTGCTTTAACATTTGTTTTTTTTCTCATTAGAATTGTCCAAAAGTCCAAACTCCATAACCACCACCACAGAAATTGCAAATCTATTTATTTTTTTTCAAAATCATCAACCCAAATATTGACCTACAGAAATTCTGCTGTAGAAGTGTTTAACCTTTTGTATAATATTAGATATGGGCTCGACTTCCCTTTAGTTGACAGGTTTCATAGTTGCTCATGAGGATGATGGATTCAGGGTAATATAGTGCTGTAATGTTTCTTGTTATTGTCCTTATTGTTTTCCATAGAGAAAAAAAAACGAATAATAAAAAAAAAAAAAAAAAAAACAGTTTTAGTGGTGGCTAATAGCATTTTTCTCGTGCGTATACCGGCAGCTAGATATGTCTCAGCAAAGGTCAGGCTCTGATTTGTTGCGTGGGTGTTCATAGTGAATTTTGATGTGCATTGATCAATTCTACACTCTTTACCCCATAAATCAATGCGGTATCAGAAAGCTCCCACCTCCTCTCCTCTCTCTGTACAGCAGATAATAAAACCCGGTCTTGCGTTGTCTTTATCCTATTTTTAGCCATTCCTTCTTCTATTCCACATAAACTGTTGAGATACAGACCAGCTGATAGATCACAATTGCCGGCAGAGCCATTTGGGGGTGCAGTGGCGGGATTGGGGGCGGGGGGGGGGGGTGGAGGGGTTGAAAAAAAAAATCTCTTTTGACACTCTTTAGCGTTGACGGCTTATTACCGTGTTCTCTGATTCTGCCGGGTGTGTTCAAGGATCTCCTTGCTGGCGGAAAAGGTCAGCTGCTTTTAGTTGTGCCACTGGTAGAATACTAATACTGTCCTTATTCAAATGATCTGCTACAGCACTTATTAAATTGATGGCCTGGTGCTCTAATTTAATACTGCTGCTGCCGCGGCAAGAGGAGACGCAGCTGCGCTCTGCAGTGAATTAGGTGCTTCTGAGGCAAAGTTCAAGCAGGAGACCCGCTTTTTTTTTTTTTTGGGTGGGGGTGGGGAGGAGCAATGACTGTATTTTCCCACCAAATTAACAGTCGGTCTCTGTGCACAATTAATTAGAGCAAACCAGGGAAAGCTTGTCATTTAATAAGGTGCTTTTTCTGTATTTCTCCCTAGCTCTCCTCTTCCATCCTCTCTCCCCCTCTCTCTCAATCCCCCTCTCCATCTTTCCTTCTCTCTCTAGCTCTCTTTTCCCTCATCCTCTCTTTGCCTATCTATCTCTCTTGCTCTTTTCCCACCTTTCTCTCTCTCTCTCTCTCTCTCTCTCTCTCTCTCTGTCTCTCTCCACTTTACGCAAACGGTGGGAATTGATCCATTAAGTGCTTGGCTATTAATGCTCTTTAATGTATGTCTGCTTGTTAAATTGAGACTTGTGGTAACATGCGTTGGCTGTTTAAGAGCTCCTGGTGGAATGTGCAGCATTAGCAGAGACAGGCTCCATTCTGGGCTTTTGCCCGATCAATTCGAGGCTCGTTAACGAGGGAGGAGAGGGCTGAATCACAGGCAAAAGAAGGGGGCGGATTGTCCAAAGAGCGATAGCGGATTGTCTGAAGAGCGATGGCAGATTGTCCGAAGAGCGATGGCGGGGTCGGGTGGTTTTTTTCCCAAAGCTTTCTGCCCTCTTATGTCTCTTGGCTTCATTGTAATCGGACCAGTAAGGACAATTAAAAGGTGCCGGCCTTAAGTCCTTCCTCTTCTGGCTCGGGCCTCATTCCACCTTCCCACATTACCGGCGCCATTACGGCTCCATTTTCCCAAAGCCATGATAAGTCACAGAGGACACTGGTCAACAGGAAGACTAATCATGACTAGTTATATTAAAAAAGTGAACTGAAGATGGTGGAGTGAATTTAAATCTGGTGTCATTTTCCCAGCTGGAGGTGAATGGACTTGAGCAGGAAAAGGGCGCTGTTTGAGTGAGGGGGGTTTAGGATGATTCCAAGGGCCTGACAGGGGCCTTGAAAAGAAAAGTTGTGCCGTAATTGTGCAGGGATGGGGTGACTTTGGGTGGTGGGACCCAATTTGAGATTTTTTGATGGGGCCCAAAATCCCTGGTGCCACTCCTGTTGCGCAGTCCCAGGCCAGGACTGGTTTTTAGCAGGTTCATGTTTTAATCCAGAACAGATCCAAACTTTTAGACTTGTGTGGAAGAGCAGTTAGTTAATTCTAAACCAGGATGGTATTTTTCCTGCACGTGGTGTACATGTGTGCAACTGGCATGTTTCTGTAGCTATCACTATCACTCACATGCATGCACACACAAACGCACACACACACACACACACACACACACACACAGTGTGTCAGTGGCCTATTTAGAGGTAATGACGCCTTGTCATGGTGGTGCAATATGCCATAAATATGAGTAGGCCGGTCTCTCTGTGCTGACAAACTCTTTTCTCCCCAGTCGACTGGAGCTGTTCATTTTCCCCTCTCCTAATAGACTCTGCTAACACAAGTGAGCATTGTTGTTCACAGATTTATGTGACCTTGATTCAATTTAGCATGGTGATTTGTTTATTGGCGCGTATTTTGATGCATGTGGAACTGAGCATTAAACGCCGAGAGAGGGAGAGAAAGGGAGAAAGGGAGGGAGAGAGAGGGAGAGAGAGGGAGAGAGAGGGAGAGAGAGGGAAGGGGGAAAAAAAGCTCTGGGGATAGATTACATAACATCCTTCACAAAGCGTTTTTTCTCTCTCCCGTTAAAACTGCCGTGAATGTACTCCCCTTACGCCCTAGCTGGGGAGGCGGCGACCGAAAACGGCACAGACAGAGTGGGTAACGCTCCGCGCCGGTTGAGGTGCGTTATTAGCGCTGTGTTCGGCCAGATTCATGAAGGCATGGCCAGCGATGCTGCCTGTGTTTATCTGCGCGTTGGATGTGGTGTTCCGGTTGGCCGCGGATACCCGGTCGATCGTTGGCGATCCCTGGTCATGTGGGCGGCAGGGAGGAGACTGGGGTTAAACCAATGCGTCAACAGCAAGAGCCTGACATGCAGTGAATACACCATACACACCATACTCACTACACACATTTCACCTACCTACCACACAAACATCACACACCTCACATACTACACCCACACCACACACCTGCGTACTGTACACCATGAACACGTAAAATACCTACACACCGCGCACACGCACATTACACACAATGCACACCCCACACCACGTATATTACACACAATGCAATCCTAACAAACAAAAAACACAATCGGACAATCAGCATATAGGCACGACACACACAGTGCGCACTATGCATGCCGAGTGGTGGCACACACACACACACGCGCACACACACAGTCTTATGTAAAACAGAAGGATCATGCCCTCTCTCTTCTCGCACACTAGGCTTGTTGCAGAAAGACACATAATCCAGTCTTTTTCTTATGATGTCAGCCTAGCAAGTCATATCCATAGAATGACATACAGTCTACCACTAGCCTATATGTTCCTGCTTTATTATCATTGCTGCTGTTACTTTAATCAGACATTAAATGTAGTTTTCAGAAATATATGAAAACAGCTTTATGACGAGGCCAGAGGTGGTAAAGGGAACTCGCACTGTCCATTTATGTTTTGCGAGAGTGTGTTTTTACGGAGCCTTGGCAGCCTGCGCTCGCTATGCAAGAGAACACTGCTAATGAAAAAGCAGGAAGTGAAGTGACACTGAAATGGTTGGCAGGCACAGGGAAAGACAGGAGGCCCAGGCCAGCAGCTCTAAAATGGGCCCAGTTGTCACTCCGCCTCCTGCCATCGGCCCACTCGAAGGATCTTTGAAGGAGCTGTCGATTTATCGTCCGCTGGTATTGGTGAGATATTGATTTTGATCACTCAGACTCGGAGATGAGTGTGCTGGCAGGAGTTGAAGGGCCATGTATTTACCTACCAGTGTTTTTGCCTGCACCCATTTTTTCTGTAGGCTTTTTTTAAATTACTTTTTTAATGGCCAGAAGTTGCAGATTTTTCATTCATTTGCGCAAATGGGCTGAGCTACAGAAGTATTGACGTAAGAACATTTTGCGATCAAAAACAAAAGCGGCACTGCGAAAAGAAACTAAACCAAACAATACCGAGCCAGAGGCCTCACGAGGCAGTGCATGCAAAAATGGGAAAGGGTTGGAATTACATACAGAGACGAGCTAATGAAAAACAAGATGGATGCACTCTGGACCAGATTGCCGGATTATTAATTGCTTGCCATCCCCACCCGCTGATAATGATAGGATGTATCCCGTCGAATTTGCGGAATATATTTTATTTTCGGCGATTATTTATTGTTCTATCCATCAGCAGGGCGGTGTGTTTGGAATAGCAAGATTTTAAATAATGACTCGCGCGCGATAAGCCTCCCTATTAATTCCTCTCTCACCCCTTTACTGCTGACACTTTGCTGCCAGTCCCCTTTCATTATAGAAAACACATCCTGAATAAGACTTTGTTGAATGATAATCAGGCACAGGAATTAAAAAAATAAATAAACAAAAAAGGGAACCGTTTTTTTTCCTTCATTCACAACGGGGCCCACATGGCGCGTACCCTGCTTTCGAGCAGTGACCTCGAGCAGGGAGCCTGTGCAAGATAGCGGCCGGCGCAATTAGCTTTCCTCCCCTGTCCTCCCTGAATGTGACGTGTTATAGACTTATTAGTCTCCAGAAAGTTGAATAAGTCTGACATGTGTCCCCCCCGCTTGCTGTTAATTACTATGTTTGCATTAGAATAAATGTTTTTGCGAGTTTGCCATGTAGCTACATTCATGGTCGAGTTTTTAGGGCTTACGTTTATTCGGTCACGGATGAAAGCTTATGGTCATTATAAAATGACCACCTGTTTTAAAATTTTGAAAGTTTGAAAATAAACTATAGGATGGAATTTTTAAGACCTAATTAAAAACTTAGCATGCGCTTTTTTCATAATAATTGGAAAAAAGGACTTACAGTGGATATTTTCAATGTCTTTTGTCAGTTTAACTTTTGTACAGTTTAAATGTACATTGTTTTCCAAAAAAAATAAAGGATTCCACTATAAAATCATTTACATTTTTTCCCTCTCTAATAATGTCACGGACATAGACACTTGTAAGGAAATCTACAGAACTTACGTAACACTTCAGCTGCCGTTTATAAATATGCAAAGCTAATTAGAGATGATTACCACGATGGGAGGACATATGATGTGGATATAGAATTAAGAGTGGTGGTGTAATAACCTGCAATGGCGGTACTGGCATGCCTAGTGTCCTCATTACAGTTGGGCCTGAATTATCATAACATAACAGTAAAAATCTTTTTAAAAAAGACCCAACCTTACAGGCAATAAATCAGCCGGACTGAGTCATCATTGTCCAAGGTGTCTGAACTGCAGAAACGCAGAGCGTCCCGGCGCTGGTGTGAAATCACTTGACCCCCAGCATTAACCTTTCAGGAGTGAATAGACGCCTCTCTCCACGCTGACGAACAAAAGAAGGCCAGTATTGATTAAACACCGCGCTCACCCTTGATATTAAACACCGGTTTAGCCGCGGCCTGCCCTTCCCTCCCCTCCCGGGGTGCTGTTGCCGAGGGGGCGGGGGCGGTGGAGGTGTGGGGCCTGCTGGGGTCAGGAGGGGTGACAGTTCAGGTCTCCGGGGGGGGATCGATGTTTTGTCATCTGGAGCCGTGTTTGTTTTTCTTTCTCGGGGTTCTCCTCCTACGCTCTCCCTCCGGCCTCGGGATCGATAAGCGGCGTCCGCGAGGGCCACCGCGAGCGCGCTCTCCGTTCGGCGAGGTGTAGGAGGTCCCTGGCAGTTTGTCGACCGCGTCTAAGCACACCACAGCCGGGCATTTTTTTATTTATTCATACATTTTTTTGGGAGGGGGGTCCATTGCGTATATCTCGTACATTTAACGCAAACGTTTCTTTGGTTCAGGTGAACTCAGTGTCCAGCTCGGCTCTTGCGTATATCTCGTACGTTTAACGCAAACGTTTCTTTGGTTCAGGTGACGTTTTTTGGATTGCCGTCAAAAATAAAAAAATAAAATTGAAAAAGAAAACCCCACACTCAACATGAGCACGTGGTGGAGTGCCGTTGTCATATGGAGCCCTGGGATTACCCGCCCCTAACATGCAGATGACTCCAATATGATTTTAGTTATTTCCATGAGTGCAATGTGTCCATGTGAAGTGTAGCCATCAGCTTAGGCCTCTTGTACTGAGTGCACTTGGTTCTACGAAAAGCTTTTAAGGTTATAAATCTTTCTCTCCACTGAAACACACACGCACAATATAAAACTGAGGAGAAAGATAAAAATAGGACAACTACTCTTCTGTCTGTTTACAAAAAGAATAGCAGCTCATAAAGATAATTTATCTTAAAAACAAAACGTCAAGAAATTGTATTATGTTCTACAATGCTTTGCATTTAATTAAAAAAAACATTCAAATTAATTGCAACACTTTGCAATATTTGCTAGGACTTCTAGGACATCTCTCAAACAAAGTTAAATAATTACTACATTTTAAACAAATTAGGACCATTAATGAAGAGAAATGTAATATGACTTTTGTTTTTTTACTTGTGTAGTGAAATAGCATTTGTAATGGCACTAATATGTGCATTACTAGCATCAGTCTGCTTGCATGGTAGACCTCGATCTGTCTGGTCAGAAATTGTCATATTTGAATATAACTAGAACGATATTCTATAAACCAAAGGATCCCTTCATACACAATAAACACACTGACAGTAAGGCTCAGGTTTGATTTAATCAGTGAAACTTCCAACCACAGCATTACCGTTCCACAGACAGTGCAGCTAAAGTGCAGATGCTAACGCGAATGATACATTTTGTTACCATAACTTGTATATTTTGTCCTACGGATGCCTGCTACCGTAGAGGTTACTTTTTTTTTTCCCTCCAAATGGGTGACCTTGAGGGCATGAAAGCATTAACGCGCTGCACAGGAAACATCAAATTTTCCGGAAGACCGTCCAATCCTAATTCTCGTTCCTCGTAATAAGGAGGTACAAGCGAGCACGCGCAGTCCCCCGTCACGTTCCACCAGCAGTGCAAACAGAGCGTGAGAGTGTACCCCCTTTTTTCAGAATAGTAAAATATCCCAACCCCCCTAACCAGTTTCCCCTCTTTCCTGCTTTCCCAAGGCCACATCAGCCCGGCCCTGCGTATTTATCTCGGGTATGTCACTTTCTTCACATGACTAAAAAATAATTAATTACAGCACTCAGTGATGATTTATGATATCACTGACATAATTAATGATACACATCAATTTTCCTGCTTAATTGAAGGAGGCTCAAACTATCCCAGACTCCTGAAAGGCAGCTGCGGGGGGAAAGAAGCATCAAAGCACATCCCGGACAATCCCCCCTCCCCACGCCTCCTTTTCTCTTTAAATTACCACTTGTCCAACGTAGTGACTTCTACTCCACTGGCCAGGTCTCGAACATCCATAATCCTTTGCCATTACATTGCATTTTAAAATAATAAAAAAGGAATGTTTTGTTATGTAGACACATGCATGCATACATACATTGTGCATTCCAAATGTAACCGTGTGTAGGTACGCCTTCAGTCATATGTGATACATTAGAATGTGTGTGTCTGTTTGTGTCTATGTGTGGCATGTATAATTCTAACTAGGTTTCCTGGAATATAGACAACACTATAGAATACATGAATATTTAATCCACAGGAAAAAAAGGTATAGGACCTGGCTTCATGCATTGAATTTAAATCAGTGAACTGTATTGCGTGTATCACTACTGTGACAGTGTATATTTCTTGCCTTTAAAAATGTCCACACAAATATATTCACAATAATATATTGTTTTTTGACAGACATATGCTATACTTCCGTCACAAACATTTATTTACATGTTTATAATTATAAGTTTGTAATTATAAGTCAGTGGGGTTTTATTTAGACATTATTACTTAAATTTGTTGCTTTTTTCCATTAAAATTTGTCCTAGTTAAAACAATTGCACCGTTTTAAATGTAAAGAAATTATTAGAATAATATCTAGAATGTCGTTCTTTTTTATTTCTTTCTCTCTCTTTCTCTCTATATATATATATGTGTGTGTGTGTGTGTGTGCATATATATATATATATATATATATATGTATACATACAGATGTGTGTGTGCAATAAAATATTTGTTATTTGTTGAACTTCACTTCCTTATCCATTATTGTACCTGTTAAACATTCACACATGGAGATGTGCTTACAGAGGCTGAGGCAAAATCAATATGTGAATTAGAAGGAAGAGCAAAAAAAAACAAAAAAAACAATTACAAGCTCATAATCTGAGCTGGGCTTGAGGGCCCAGGAGCAGGAGGGGAGGGAGGCCCCATAATCTGAACTGGGTTTGAGGGCCCAGGAGCAGGAGGGGAGGCCCGGGGTCTCGATGGAGGGCAGCACAGGCGTCCAGTGCCGCAAACTCCATTTGAGCACTTCAGGGTGCTCCGCACGGCTGCCCTGTCGAACGTCTGATCAGGTAGTTTAGACAGACCGGCTGTGTCAACAGAGTGAAAGGGGGGGTTGGGAGATTAGTCTCTATGGCAACGCAAAAGTATCCTTGTTTGTAGACAGACAGAAATTCTGCTACATGTGAAACTGATTGACAGGTCTATTTCTTTGCAACTGACCCATAGAAATGAGCAAGTTAGAGTTATTATACTGGGCTGTATTGAGGGGGTTCTCAATATAAGTGCCCTTGTAAGTTCTACTCTGGCATTTGCATGAGAAACATGTATGGTATGGGTTGTTGTGGTGGGTGGGTGTGTCAGGGCGAGGTTTGTGTGTGTGTGGGTAGTGCGGGGTTGGGGGGGCGTCATATCTACGGTTTGATGGTTTCTTTGTGTGGAGGGGTATTGCCAAGCTGAGAATAACTTAATTTCCAGGCCTCTTCCATGACAGAACTGTTGGAGCATGAATCTCGGAGCAAACGCTTCAAAGGGATAATCTCAACAATATACAGTGGTTTATGAGTGGCCCACACTCCATGGCTTTTACAGCTTTATTCTGTTGTGTTGCACCACTGAACAGGAATAAGGGCGGGTGGGAGCGGTGGGGGTGGGGTGGGTGCTTTCAAACAATGCTGGAGCATCCTTGATACGGCAAATAGATTAATGGGAATTATTCATAAAAATACACTTGTACTCCTCAGATGACGCTGGTTTCACTTCGGATAACTGAACCTAAATAGACAGGCCATTCGTAAAGAACGTGTGTGTCCCATAAGCAATCAAACAATAGGGTACATAATGGAGAATAACAATTCCAAGAACAAATATGTAACAACCCCCCCGCGCCTCCCAAAACTAGAATTTCTCTTGATCACGATGAGGTGGTGTCAATACAAGTCCCCCATCGACATAACATGACCGCAGGGGAGTTGGGGGCTGGATTCCTGTTCAAACTGTTAAATGAGTGGGCCTTGTAAAAGCCATGATTACCCCTGCCCATGGCCTAACTCCTCTGAAGAGGAATTTTCTTATCCCTTCAAGACCCCGGTCAGCCCAACCCAGGTTATTGTGGCTTTTGACTGCCTTGGCCACCACTCCATTCAATAGCTAATTATTGTTTTGGGGTGGGGGTGGGGGTGGGGGGGGGGCAGGGCAGTCCCTAATAGAGAAGGCCAAGCTCCCGCTCTTTTTCACAGGCCGCCTGAAGGAGCGGCAATACGGGGGTCTTTTCATGGCCCGCGTCCGTGAGTGTGGAACGGTGGTGGAGAGAATGAGAGCGAGAGAGAGAGTGGGAGAAACAGAGGGAAATGGCTAGATAGATTCCGTATTTGTGGAGGTCCACATTCACATCATAGCCCAACCAGGACCGCTTTTGCAACATCGATTTTTTTACAGAAACATCGTTCTTATGTTTACAAAAAATAACTAGGTGAGGGACCAGGGCACCAGTCTGACCTGATCAATGGCTGGAGCGGTTATCTGCCGTGATGTCTAAGTGTAGGTTACATGGACTAAACCTTTCACCTAAACCCTTAACCTTTCACTGCAGTTTAAATCACTAAAGATTAGTACTTTCCAGCAGTATTTTATTTATTTTGATTTTCGTATTGCTTCAGTTGTATCTTTTACAAGAATAGGAATGCAACAAAAATACTAATATATAAATGATTACAATAAAGTACAATTTCAGTTTGGTATTATTGTTATTATCACAATAGGAACAATCATTTATTTTCGGTTTGTTTTTATTAATTTTCCCAGCGAAACGGTTTACATTTAAACATAATATAATTTGACGCTTTTGTGAATGGAATTATTAATCTGCCTTTTCTAGTTTTAAATAATTAATTAGCCTAGCCTTTATATTTGCATTTTTGACTACTGAGTACATAAGGCTATTTTAAACCAGTAATGTCCCGGCTGTTATGGAAAAATAAGTGACAGTGTATTAATGAATGACTATAGGAACATTATCATATTGTGAGCCTATTTTTACATGCTGGAAATTCTGTGTAAATCAAAGGATCAAAAAACAGAATAGAAAGAAAATATTCTTTTTCCATTTCAAATGTTTCGTTACTTCACCCGCTACTGAAGGGGTTCTTTTTATAGAAATTATAATCGAATATCTCGAACTCCAGAATTTTGACAGATGAAACTTCCAAACTTTTTCAGCAGTTCAACAGCAGGGGGCAGCGTTGTTCCGTAATATGAAACAGTTTTCCACACAGCGAACTGCTTTTTGGAGAGAAAAGTGTAACCGTTGTCTGCAGTTCCACAAAGCCTGACATGTTCTAAAGTACAGTCATAAACAAATGACATTTAATTTTCTATTTTTTGTCATTACCGTCGTCAATTAAAAAAACAGAATAAACTAGCATTTATTGTATTTATTTTATCGCCGCATAATTATTCGCTACGGTAACTACAATCGTATGTTAAAAGTAATATGAAAACTAGTGTATTCATTATTGGTACTGACGCCAAACAGTTAGTTTTATATTATAGCCTACGTATATTTTTTATATTTTGTTACCAACTTAATTGAAGACGTATTTTGACTAACCGACAGGTGCATGGCCTGTATAGCTGCTAATGAAGTGCACAAACTTCACAGGAGATAGTCCGCTGAAAAAAACTTGCGCAATGTTATGAGACTTAAAATGAGGTGTAGGCCTACATACCAGTTTATATTTATGTCTTAATATTTAACGTTATTTTACATTTTATGATGCATATCAGCGACTTTATGTATAACCTACAGGTAGCCTACTGTGCAATTTATCTTAATTATTTCGTTACTAATATAAATCTTTGTTTAAATCGGACAACGCACGTAGTAACTGTGATTGCTATATCTGTTTTAATTGGTATTCATTTATGCATTCATAAAAACTCCGTTAAATTTGACCTGTCCAATTCCCCGCTCCAATTTTGATGCATATTTTCAGCATTGCTGTTATGGTTTTAAAACGTTCTTACGGTTTACCGAATTACCACGTGCACCTCCAACAAAAAAAAAACGCCGTAACATTAGATTAATTGCGCGTATTTATTTATTTCTGTGCACATTAACTGCATTACAAATGATTCTAATATGGGGTAGAATACGCAGGTGCACGCTTTGGTATTTAATTAGACCTGTTATTTTCTTTATGCAAAAAGGATCAATGACTCGACAAGTCAAAATTTAAATGAGTAGACTAGCAGATTAACATGCCAGTAGGCTACACTTTACAAACTTTACACATATGAAAGTTGGCTCATTTTGAACAAAATAATACACTCATTTATTTTTTCCATCAAGTAAAAACATACCCTGTAGCGATAAAAAAGTAATTAACGTGCTGTTATTTCATTGCTATCCGATTTAGTTTATTTTAAAGGTAGCATTTCATAGTTTTTAAGCCTACATACAATATTGTATTTGAAATATTGTACTTAGTATCTGGACATTGTAAATAGCATATACCTTGCAAAAAATAAAACTAAACAAAACAATGGAAGCAAAATGCGGTGAATATTCTCATACAATAATTTTAAAGTTCTATGATAAAACATGCCCGATTTATTAAGCTAGCCTACTTCTTTTGGATTTTCTTTGAAATATGTGGTGATACTAATTTAGATCTGCAAGCATAAAGCTAAACACACACACTGTCATTTTGTGCTGTAAATATTTGTTTTTAATTTCTGAACAAATTCAGTTATTCAGTTTTCTTGCGTTGAAATTTGGATTAAAAAAAACTTGTCCCTGAAAAAAACTAGTTTTGTTCAATGCTGTTTTCTGGAATTCTGGAGATATTTTGAAAACAGGTTTTTAATCTGTGCGCTTCTTCAACCGGTCAGACGTTAGTTGGACTTGTTCCACTTGTCATGATAAGTAGTATAATCGACCATTTTAACAGAAAATAGAAGACGGAAACCGAGCCAAAGATGTGTCAAACCGTTTTCAAGGCATTCTCGCCACGTCGCTCCACAGAAGGTCACATGACAAGGGTTTATAACGTTGTGTCGCCACGGAATGTCACATGATAAGGTTTTTATTTTATTTTATTGACGCAGCCTGTCTTCTTTTTGTGTTGCCTGAGCGTTGTCGAGTCAACGTCATCTCTCTGCGACACACGTCAGCCTTTCTTTTCAGCAAGCCCAGCTCTGGCTCTGAGTGGGGTGTTTGTCAGAGACCCCATCTTGTTTGTGTTGATACCCCCCCTCCTCTTCACACCCCTCCCTCCAGTGTAATTTTTGTGATCTGCTGCTGGTCAGCATATTGTCACCTGGGTCCCATTAGTAATATTCTTGCCTCAGCAACCTCCAAACCCACCCCTTTTTTTCGCCTGCAATCTTTTCATTTAACAAAAAAGAAAGAACATAAAATGCTCTCATTATTGAGTGTTGTAAAGATGGCTCTTGGAAAGCTTTCCCCTGAATGAGGGAGCGAGGCGGGCAGAGGTCAGGGAACACAATCAGCTGTGGGCCAGACTCGGATCCACGAGTGGCCAGAATCCATGGATCAGGCCTCCTGGGTCGACCTTGGTTCAGTCCACTCGAGAGCAGGCCCGCTTTGTCTCAAATGTTCCCCCCATTGTGCTTCTGGAGGGCTGAATGGAGTGGGAACACCATGACAAATTTTCACCAAGAAAGCGCTTTATTATTTTAAAAATATATTTTACCTTTAAGTATGAATTTGTTTACAATTTTTCTTGACAAGGCAAATTCCACTTGGAGAAAAAGTGGCTTCAGTTAAGGGATGTGATCATTTGATGTGCGTTAAGGGAGAATCTTTTTTTAATCTCAAATATTGTTATAAACAGACTAAAGATAAATACATTTCAGTAGTGGATCAAATGCACAGTTTGCTTCTTTTAACCGTTTTTTTTTTTGTGTTTTTTCACAATAAGATTTATTAAATTATAATGCAAAAAGCAGTATTCACTTTCTGCTTCATAGTGTGCCCCATAGTGTTGTTACTATACTATAGTATTGTTGTTATGCACATACAGTAGCTTCTGTTTGTGCTAAATGGTTGTACTAAGACGGTATTTATGCAGGCTGTTCATCAGCACTAGAAAGCTCAAATAAAAAAAAATGTTTACAAAATAAATTCCTTTTTTACACCATGTTTTGTGTCGGACTTCACAAATCACTCTGGCAAATTAAAAACTGATGTTTTTAAAACCGCAGAGTTTTTTGTTTTTAAATTCTCTGTGTCCCATGTGGGATTCGGCTTCCTGTCTTGATGTTACGTTTGAGGAGGGAAGGGGAGGCCGCCACACCAATCCTCTGGCTTCACCCCCACACCCCCATTACCCTTTAGGGATGACCCCACTCAATCCACCCCCCCTTCCCACTCTGCTGTGAATACTGTGTCCTGTATTGTAAATTCGTCTGGAATGTAAATACATCTACAAAGTCACTGTAATGTGGTGAATACCCTTATCAGATCCAGTATACTCCAGTATACTCCTCGTGAATATGTGCACCTCACTGCCTAGCCCTCATTTGGAGAACTTAGAATGATAGGGTTCTATCTGACTTTTTATTTTTTTTCTCCAAAAATCAATTATTATTAATGTGCTTTGTTTGTGGTCATGTTGCTACACAAGAGGTCAAAAACTTGAAATTACTTTAAAAACCTCCTAAAGCTAACATGGACACAACACAAATTAAAGCTATATGATATGAGAAATTCTGAAGTTTGACACTTAAAACCCGTACTACCTGCAGTACTATGTTGAATTATTTGATCGTAAATGTTGACACTACAGCCCAGGTCTCATTTGTTAAAGGCCTCAACTGTGTAAAGACTTAAAATTTTTCTTGGTCACAAATTTGTTTTTGTATAAAAAAAAAAAAAGTGTGGTCACCAACTGGAGATCTGCGCAAAACTTATTTTGAAAATTTGTGTGGAAATGGCAGGCCAGTGAGGCCACTTCTTTGGGAATCCAGACAAAAACCTGGCAGCATTTTACTCTCTCTGCTGTTTTCCTCCAGTGAGCTAATTTGTTTACGATGTCAGTGCATCCCATCACTTACCTCTCTATTTGCCAATTTAAACCTGTGCGAGATCCTTCCTTTTTAATTTCCCCATCAGCAGGGAGCACACAGGTAACTGTACCTGCTGCTGCCGCCGCTATCGGCCAGCGGCCATGTTCTGACTGTAAAAGGCGGTAAACAGGAGGCAGACAATGCACGCGCTCCCGTCTGAATCCAATTAAAAACGCGGCTTCGCCCGGGACGTCTGCGGGAAACCGCAGCGCGCCCGTGTCATTGTTATGTAGAGAGCGGGCCCTATCCCTGTCCCAGAGATGTGACACCCGCACCGCCGGACATGGCAGGTCCCTTAGAAAATTCATCCTGGAAATAATCTACATGCTTTAACCTTATGCTTGCCATTGTCTGCACTTCCGCAAAGATTCATTTGTGTCAGCCGGGCAGGTTTGACCGCCTAACAATCCCGGGGCCGAGAGGAGGAAAATGCATTTCACTGATTAAAGATATCCCCGCGACCGCGCTCGGGCGCTGTCAGCAGTCTTCACGTCCACGCTTGTCGCCGGCTCTTTTCACGTAGCCGCCGCAGTTCCGCTAATTCCGCCTTTAACCAAAGGGGCTCTCTGACAGTCTCATTATTTGCGGAGGGTCGTCGTTCTGACACCGCATTTCGCGGAAGGTGATGAAAATCGGAAATCCCTAAGTGGGCCCTGTATTTTAAGAACGGTATTTACAACTCGGCGGGGCCGATCAAAGCAAAATGAACTTTCAGCGCATCAGGCAGCCAACCTCAGGCAGGGAAAAAAGAAAACGAGCTTTAGTTTGACCCTTGTTCTTATCTGCAACATCGATGACAGTGGGCAGCTTTTTAAGTTAAACGTGCAAATACAAATTACACCTTTATTTTTAAATGATTGGATTTTATAGAAAGCAATTGTGACGGCTTGGCGTCCATGAGGGGCAAAATGTCTGAACACCTTCTGAAGGTTGGACGCAAGTGACGCACGAGACAGAGAGAGAGAGAGCGATGGAACTTCTCTCAGTGCGCCAGGCTCATCTCATTGGCTGCTGCCTGCCGGCCTGACCTTGGGCTACTTGCTGTATCCTCCCGTGTTTGCGTTTCACCCAGCTGTAAAATTAGATGGAACGCACCCACTGTAAATCAGAAATAGCACGGTACCGGTGCGGGACGCGTATGTATTTAAGGTTTCCTCTGCAGTAAAGCCCCCCGCGTCCCGCCAGGGCCTGTTAGGACTGACGGGAAGGAGAAGAGGATCAGCCCCCGTCTAAGAGCATTGGGGGCTCCTCAACACCCTTCTCAAATTAGCCTTCTCAGCTCACGCCACATCAGAAATAGACTGCTCTCGCCCCTGACTGTCATTGAAAAAAGAGGTTGGCTCGGTAGAAGATATCTGCCGTTAAAAAGAGAGAAAAGTTTCACAATTCACAGACAATCTTTTTTACAATCATTGTAATTTGGCTAAAGAGGACCTATGCCTTCACCTGTCATGTTGGTGGTGACTTTAGCATGTTTTTTTTAACCATGCTGATGGGACTATGGTTTCTGGGCAGAAATATAATGTTCTGTTATTTCAAGAAAGCCTTATATTGCAGTCAGTGTTTGTTACCTTAGACCCCACACTCACACTCACCTAGTTAAATATGCACAAAATAAATAGCTGATTTGCTAATTGCTCATTTCTTAACCTCCCTTCTCCAGCTATCTTTCTACCAAACATGTATTTCCTTTACAGACAACGACACTGTATGTTCCCTGCTCCCAGTCATAATGTGAGCAGATGTGAGCAGATGTGAGCAAAGTTACTTTTTGATCCTGAAATACAGGGTGGCAAAGTGACAGGAAATTTATAAACAGCAGCTGAATGAGCGCCGGGAACTTATGCCTGATAGCAGTAATAACAGGGTTACCGCTACACAGTGTCGGTTTTAAATATTTCCACTCAAACTGTCAGTAGAAAAGAAACACACCTATCTCCTGCTATTAGGGTGCTTGTGCGCTACTGAGAGACATTCCCATGGTATAAACATAGCATTCCTTTATTGCAAAGGTACAGTAGCTAAGCAAATGGATACAGAAGAAGCTGTCATTGCACTGTTGTAGTATTAGAGAGATTCTCTCAGGTCTTTCCTCATTCAACCGGACTGGCTAGGTTTATTGGCTCTGTTTCGGGTAGGCACCTGCTTTTGATCTGAGGTATAAAAACCTAACCTTGTGACTTCATGTTTGGCAGGCCTCTCAGGATAAGCTCTTCTGCAAAACCACTTACCACCACCTGCACTATGGCCACCATAGATATAGAACCATAGATGTGACCTATGTCATAGTTAATGGCACAATTTTTGAGACCATACCCAAGTAAGATGGTGGCCAGTAACCATGGTTTTATATATATGAGCCAATCATCAGCTATCTGGCTTCTGAGACCAGATTATCACAGTGGGTTAGAAAGTACATGATACTTTTGCCATAGGCTCCTATTATAGCTGTACCCAGGTAAGATGGCTGCCAAATTGTTCCATTTCAGAATTCCAAATTACTATTACATTACATGATATGTCACATCTATAGTTCCATATCTATGACTGCCCGTGCTACTTTTCCTACTACTAATATGACTACTATTGCTCTTACTTCTACCGGCACTATTACAACTAGTATTACCAATAAAAGTTTATTTTTTAATTCTTTATTTAACGAGAAAGACCACACTGAGATTGGATTACCAATAATCTTAGTTTATTTATTTGTTATCCTTTATCTAACCAGGAAGGCCCCACTGCGATTGAATGAAGGGAAGCTGACATGAAACACAAAGGGGCTGATTTACTAAGATCTTTTACAATCCTCTCATCCCTGTATGTTATGATTTTCATTGCTGACCTTAATGTAATTGTGCTCATTTAAATTATGGATAATTGAATTCATGAATATGAGCTTAGGACAGAAAAAAGGGAACTGTGATCAATTACTCACACCAGTTAGTACCTCAACATTGACAACTGGAGTACTATAATTCATATACATGATCCAGTGGCTGATTTTATACATGTAATTCATGATATAATACTACTCCTTCTTGTTTACACAACCCCCTCATCCCTGTATGTTATGGTCATTGTTATGTTATTGTCTTTGTAACTTGTTTTGATTTACTGAGACTTTTAGCATGTGCAAAACCTTTTTAGCACACGCAAACCCAATAACATGGCCTATGATTGGTCATGGTATTTGTTTTTCACCAAGCATTGGTTGTGTTATTAGTTTTGTATGTGCTAAAAGGCTGCACATGCTAGCAGTCTCAGAAAATCAGGCCCAAAGTTACAAAGACAAAGTTCAGCAATGAAAATTACCATAACATACAGGGATGAAAGGGTTGTGTAAACAAGGAGGAGTAGTATTATATCATGAATTACATGTATAAAATCAGCCACTGGATCATGTATATGAATTATAGTACTCCAGTTGTCAATGTTGAGGTAATTGATCACAGTTCCCTTTTTTCTGTCCTAAGCTCATATTCATGAATTCAATTATCCATAATTTAAATGAGCACAATTACATTTTCTTACCCATGTGAGAGAAAGACACAGTACTGTAGTTAGCTGGCTATGAGAGGAGAATTACAGCTGATTCCAGAAAGCTCACAAACGTCCAGCACATCAAGTATGTTTGCTTCTATCACAGCCATACCTCTTGCTAAAGTCTCCCCCTCTGCTAACATGGTACTAAGAGGGCATGTTATCTCTTTTATATGTAAATGAGCTGACATGTATTCTGTACCTGCAACTGGACCATGTTTGACAGGTCATATCTTGAAACTAAGATGTGATATATTTGGAGTGATAGGTGCTTAAGTTGTAAAGCAGGTGGTGTCTGGCGGTGCCTGGCCAAAAAGTGCCCATGTGAAGGAGGTGACGAAAGCGTCTCAGAGATGGGGGAGTGTGATGGGGGTGTAGTGATAGCGTGCGTGGTGGGGGGGTGGGGGTCCAAAAGGCAGAGGTCCCGGATCTTGTTTCGGCAGGATCAGACACAAATTAAGCACCGGTGATAATATCTAAGAATCATCTGTGGTTTTACGTAGTAATTGAACAAACTCATCATAGCTGGTTCTGCCTCTAGTGCAGCTCACCGTAGCTGGTTCTGCCCCTAGTGCAGCTCACCGTAGCTGGTTCTGCCCCTAGTGCAGCTCACCGTAGCTGGTTCTGCCCCTAGTGCAGCTCACCGTAGCTGATTCTGCCCCTAGTGCAGCTCACCGTAGCTGGTTCTGCTCCTAGTGCAGCTCACCGTAGCTGATTCTGCCTCTAGTGCGGCTCACCGTAGCTGGTTCTGCCCCTAGTGCGGCTCACTGTAGCTGGTTCTGCCCCTAGTGCAGCTCACCGTAGCTGATTCTGCCCCTAGTGTAGCTCACCATAGCTGATTCTGCCCTTAGTGCAGCCAGTGCATTACTGAATATCCATGACCAACAATGTTTTTCTGAATATTTGTTCTTTGAGTCACACTAGAACCCTTCACCAAACCAAAAGCACGGCACCCAGTGAATTCAAGCATACTGCATTCAGGCGATGCACCAGAAAGAGAAAAGAACAATATTTCTGCTGAATATTTAATTTGTCCTTGCATGTGTGTCACGTGTGGCAGAGACAGAGAGAGGTTGAGAGAGAGAGAGAGAGAGAGAGAGAGTCAGAAGCCCGTGGAAGAGTTCAGTGGGTGTGAAAATTAAATGGTGCCATTGGGGGCAGAATGCTACAGAGAACCAGCGCCCCCACGGGCCTAGCTGCCTCTGCGTGTCACGTTCTACGGCTCCCATGGATGAAGGAGTCACGGATCCGCGTGTCAGGTTTGTAGCGTGGGTGTGGAAGGATACAAAACTGGCACGGATGCAGGCTGGGGTGACAATTTGCACGGGGCAAATTCAATCGTTTTATTTCCATGCAAAGCCGGATTTGATGGTTACATGCCCTTCCAAATATTTGCTCTCTTCCAGCAGTGTGAGCCTCCATACAGTGTAAGAGAGAATGTGTTGATGGCTGAAGAGTATTTACTCTCAAATACTGAGGCGTGAGGAAAACCAGGTGTTATTTGTGAGGGATTGAGTCAGCTCAGCCTGTGTAGTTAACAGGAAAAAAAGGGCTAACATTTTGATTGGTTTACAAAGCATGGACCGTGTGACTTGTTTTTCCTACCAAAAATGTCCCCGAATTACCTTTGCAGATATTTACAGGTGCAGCTCAAAAAATTTGAATATCGTGAAAAAGTTCAATATTTTTTTTCACTCATTTCAGAAAGTGAAACTCATATATTATATAGATTCATTACACATAGAGTGAAATATTTCAAGCCTTTATTTCTTGTAATTTGGATGATTATGGCTTACAGCTAATGAAACCCAAAATTCAGTGTCTCAGAAAATTAGAATATTTTGCTTTAACATATTTTTAAAGTATCATATTTAATATTTGGTTGCATATCCTTTGCATGCTGTTACCTCCTGAAGTCTGTGACCAATCAACATCAAAAGACTCTCAATATCTTATTTTCAGGTACTGTTACGAGCGATACTATAACCTCTCTGCATTTGAACTGATCTCTATGGGAATTGGGGGGTGAGACTAGATTCAGCTGTAAATTACACTGGTACAGTATGGAACACATGGCTGGCTAAATGGCTGTAAGTCATCAAGGGTCTGAGCTATCGAATGAGCCCCAAACCATCACTCTGTTGCCAAATATGGAGTAGATGTGGATGGATCACTGCAAGGGTTATTTCTCCTGACACATTTTTCTATAGAACTCTATGGGTAAAAAAGTCAGGAGAAACAACCCTTAAAGGGATCCATCCACATCTACTCCATATCTGGCCGCAGAGTGATGGTTTGGGGCTCGTTTGATACCTTAGACCCTTGATGACGTACAGCCATTTCGCCAGTCATGTGTTCCATACTGTACCAGCGTAATTTACAGCTGAATCTAGTCTTACCCCCAATTCTCATAGCGATCAGTTCAAATGCAGAGAGGTTATAGTATCGCTTGTAACAGTACCTGAAAATAAGATATTGAGAGTCTTTTGATGTTGATTGGTCACAGACTTCAGGAAGTAACAGCATGCAAAGGATATGCGACCAAATATTAAATATGATACTTTAAAAATATGTTAAAGCAAAAATATTCTAATTTTCTGAGACACTGAATTTTGGGTTTCATTAGCTGTAAGCCATAATCATCAAAATTACAAGAAATAAAGGCTTGAAATATTTCACTCTATGTGTAATGAATCTATATAATATATGAGTTTCACTTTCTGAAATGAGTGACAAAAAATATTGAACTTTTTCACGATATTCAAATTTTTTGAGCTGCACCTGTATATCATTCTTCTGGGAAATTTTCAAAATGGCTCCAACCTTCACAGCAAAATACAGATGGAAACTCCATGAGATAAATTAAGTTGTGTTCATGCTACCAGAGAATGGGCCTTGTTTTTTGGTTGCACCGAAAAGAAGCAAGCAGAGATTTTGTCGTGCTAAACATTATATCCTGTTAAGGCACTGTTCTTCTGCATGGATGGGTCCTATGTTCCAGGATCAAATCCCGACTGCTGCGTGGCCGGGGTCACCGGGCCATAACCATACAAAACCTGAGCCGCTTCATCTCTTTTATTTAACCTCTCTGCCAGTCTATTCCTGCAAAGTCAGAACTGACCTTTTTTTCCCTGTCTCTGGTACAGTAGAACAGGAGCTGAGGCGTTAGCGAAACATAGATAAAGCACCATAAGGGTGTCCCACTATGTATCACTAAGCACATTTATACATACCTACTTTTACAACTATTCAACCGCAAAATAGTACAAGGACAGACTGTATTGGGGCACAATAATGTAGAGATTTGAACTTGGACATTGTGAAAACTGAGGGAAAGGTAAAGGTGTGGCCCTCCGGTGGCAAGAAGAAGCAGGGGGGTCTTTCCAGGCTTGTCCCCCTTTTCTGAATGACCCCTGACCCCCTCACTGAGCCCCTTGACCCATGTGGATCCTTGCACTTTCACAACTGTTGGGCTAATGTTCTTTCACCTTTTATCTTAACACCGTCTGATTAACAAAGACAGCCACACAACATTTGAAGGTCATTCTATTCAAAGTGAAACAGTAATGTCCTTTATTTCAATATGCCATTTAAAGAAAGTACACCGGTGATTGTGCAATTAACATTGAGGCTTCTCTCTTTCAGCCTTTAGATATTTTTTGTTGTTGTTTGCACCTATCATCCATAGCATCCTTTCCTTTTTTTAACATCCTGATTTATTTCGGGCATTTTTGTGTACGTTAGTCCATTTTGGAGCGTACTGTGATTCAACCATTAGAATGACTAATGAATGACAACATTACAAACACCCCCCTCTGCACATTTTTTTTTGTATTTTCTAAAAACTGAATAATTTATAAGCCCTAAATATAATTTTAGTCCTGCCACGGAATTCTCGAGTGCTGTTTTCTGAAATCCCTTTGTAAGGGTTTTCAGTGAAGGCTTTTTCACATACTTTACTTAATGAATTCCTGAGCTAGCACCTCAGAGGTTCTCTTACTCAATCAGCCATTTTGTTGATTAGTAAGAGAAGCCTTTCTTCTTTTATAGTGACACCCAAGTACAGTAGGTGTGTGATGTGTTGGGGGGATTGGATGTGGGGGTGAAAGACATTTATGTGGAAGGTGCCCTTTGGCAGACCGCTAAAGCTCAGTTTGAACATGTGTCGGCCGTGTGTTTTCTGCTGAAATATCAGAAGTGTTAAAAAAACATCAACAGCAACAATAATAATAATAATAGTTAAAAAAAAATAGTCACGGCAGTACAAAAGAGCTCTGAGATTTAACTGAGTGCGTCTGTGTTCAGCCTGCTTAAGCAGTTTCTTTTATAACCTTTAGTCTGCATGCTTTTTCCAATCTAAAACTCCTGCGCTTGGCAAGTACGCCACATGCGAGCGAGTATTTTTATATTTGTCAGGAAGGATCTGCTGTTACCTCCCAAGCTGAGGTTTTTCACCTTGTTTTTGTTTTTGTTTTTTTTTGCTTCAAAAATGTACAAAATTCAATTCTGGGTAGTTTAGGTATTTATTTTCCTTCTCTCCATATTCCATCTCTTTTTTTAATAGCCGTGCGTATTGTCTAGGTCCTTACCAACAACAAAAGGATAAACCTGCTGTGTACAGCGGGTCCCTCTGGTTAGGCCTTGAACATGACACATGTCAGCCTATGATAAATTGGCTCCGTGTCTGTTCAATTTCAGATGCAAAGCTCTGGAGACTGAGGTGTAAGGAAGCAGGCATAATGCCGGCGCCCAAGCTTTCCCGCTTCCCGCCATCGGTGTGCGGCGAACAGATAAGGCGGCTGAGAAGTTTTGGTTTTTGGGCTCACGGACTTCCCGGGGTTCGAGGTAAAAATGCTGGCACCCGTTTAGGTGCTTGACGGAGGAAAGCGAGAGAGAGAGAGAGAAAGAGAGAGAAAGGGAAAGGGGGAGGGAGATAGAGAGGGGTAAGGCAGTTCCGGTGTACCGGTGAATGGGATTTTGTGATTTGAAATGACATCTGTATCGTCCAAGAGCTCTAACCCTCCTACTCCCCCAACCCCCCGATCTATGCCACTGTCTCTTCCCCTCCTCCTGGGCTACAGTCTTGCACGCCGATTAGACTTGTATACAAAAATAAACAATTTAAAAAACAAACAACCAAAAAACAGGAACACTGAAGGTTCCAGGAGATGCTCTGCTAATAATCTGACAGGCCTGATCAGTACATTTGGGTCGTGGAAGAGTTGGCTGGGTGACATGCGTGTGGTGTGCAGTAACCGGGGGTAGAAGAGGCGTAGAGACGTGGGCCAAATCCAGATTGTTCCTCGGAAGCCGAGCTAGCAGCAGGGGAGCGGGGGTGGGAGGTGGATGGGGGGGGGTGGTGGGAGGAGAGGAAGAAGCTTCCATCTCCAGTTCTATGCATGCCTTGGAAGAAAAGAAGGCATTTTTCTTGACAATTGGCCTATAAGGTGACAAAGCGGATATTATGGTAATGTCAACATAATCACAGAGAGATGTCTCTCGGAAAGGCTTGCCGTGGGTGGAGGGGGGGTGGGGGTGGGGGGGGGGCACACGTTGTAGCTAATGTAGGAATGGCCCCTATGTGAATTTACGTCCCGCTAGCTGCTTTACCAGGCCTTTATTTTTCAGGGGGGCTATGGAAACCACGTCACTGAGAGCCAAATTGGAATGGCGGAATCCAGATGTGGTAACGCAATAAGTCACTCCAAAGTGCCGCTGCAGATAAAATCACCTTAAAGACGCACCAAAAGCATACGTTTTTAATTACATTCAAATAGCCTGATTTGGTAGGGTAAGAGCCTTAAATGCTATAAACGGATACATAGTTTACTTTCGCTATTCATTTGAGTGGCTGCAGCCATAGATATCATACAACCCTGTTCATATGGCCTTTTCTATGTGATATCTATACCAGCAGCCATCCAGATGAATAGCTTGTCATGAGCTAACTCACCACCTTTAGCACTGTAATATTCACCATGGCCTTGTCCTGCCACAGCCTCTACCAGTCATGTAAAAAATATAAATAAAACGACAAGATTAGAGATGAATAGCTTGTCAATGAGCTCACTCACCACCTTTAGCACTGTAATATTCACTGTGGTCTTGCCACAGTTTCTCCCAGTCATATATATTTATTGGCGTCCCTAGAAAATATGAGCAAAAAAGGCTATAAGAAGGCTATCATTTATCAGCATGTTCTTACTCAAAATATGCGAAACATCTATTTTTAATTTAGGTTAAATTAGTGAAAGAAAACAGATTATTTGTAAAACAAGCACAAATACGTTGAGGCCCACGGCGTACTGGTTTAAAGCACAGAACGGAAAAGCCTTTTGCATAAAGTGAATTGAAATGTAAGACTCTTAAGTCCTGTCAAGCGCTAGACTACTTAATATTACACAAGAGGGAGTGTTATGTCGTGGATACAGAGTGACAATGTCCATGATATAGCAAAAATTTAGTAGATCTTTATTGGGTGTTATCAACTATAAAAATAAAAACAGGTAACTAGAAAGATAAAGTTTCAGAAGAAGCTTTAGTTTGTAGCCTAGCTTTGGTAACTATGGCAGCTTTAGATAGACAATCATAGTACTAAGGCAACGTAGCTCTGAATCTTTTGGAGCTCAGAATGTATTAGAGCTAGCGACAGTTTCTTGCCTACAGCTATGGTTGCTACGAAGTGACCACTGGAGAACGCTCCAAACTCGTGACTCTGAGCTTCCATGTCGGAGCTACGAGCTGGCGAGTTCATAACGAACGCAGCAATAGTCTTTCACATATCTTGTAACTATCTGGGAAATTCTGATAAGTACACCTGAGAGGTATAACGTTAGATTGTTAGCTAGCATTGTACTGTAGAAATAGTATGTTATACGTTACTGAAATATTGTAATATATCCAGCAATGTCAGCAACATTTAGCTGGTATAAGTTCATATGAATTATCCTTTATGGCGGCGTTGACTTTAAGGGTCAGTGGGAGGCAGACGAGATAATTTATGCCAATAATTTACACACATCTTCTTCAAACTAAAAATTATTTTGCATTACAGATTTGTTTTTCCTCTGATCAATGGTATCACAATTAAATGTCATTTTCTAATTATAGAGCATAGAAGACATTTGATAAACAACTAAATTTTATAATGTTTGCCTAATAATTCTGGTGCGCACTGTATTGTACGGTATATATATATATAGGTGCAGCTCAAAAAATTAGAATATCGTGAAAAAGTTCAATATTTTTTGTCACTCATTTCAGAAAGTGAAACTCATATATTATATAGATTCATTACACATCGAGTGAAATATTTCAAGCCTTTATTTCTTGTAATTTTGATGATTATGGCGTACAGCTAATGAAACCCAAAATTCAGTGTCTCAGAAAATTAGAATATTACATAAGATCAATAAAAAAGGATATTTTAAACAGAAATGTCAGCCTTCTGAAAAGTATGTTCATTTCTATGCACTCAATACTTGGTTGGGGCTCCTTTTGCATGAATTACTGCATCAGTGCGGCGTGGCATGGAGGCGATCAGCCTGTGGCACTGCTGAGGTGTAATGGAAGCCCAGGTTGCTTTGATAGCGGCCTTCAGGTCGTCTGCATTGTTGGGTCTGGTGTCTCTCATCTTCCTCTTGACAATACCCCATAGATTCTCTATGGGGTTCAGGTCAGGTGAGTTTGCTGGCCAATCAAGCACAGTAATACCATGGTCATTGAACCAGCTTTTGGTACTTTTGGCAGTGTGGGCAGGTGCCAAGTCCTACTGGAAAATGAAATCAGCATCTCCATATAGCTTTGTCAGCAGAAGGAAGCATGAAGTGCTCTAAAATTTCCTGGTAGATGGCTGCGTTGACTGTGGACTTCAGAAAACACAGTGGACCAACATCAGCAGATGACATGGCACCCCAAATCATCACTGACTGTGGAAACTTCACACTGGACTTCAAGCAACGTGGATTCTGTGCATCTCCACTCTTCCTCCAGACTCTGGGACCTTGATTTCCAAATGAAATGCTAAATTTACTTTAATCTGAAAAGAGGACTTTGGACCACTGAGCAACAGTCCAGTTCTTTTTCTCCTTAGCCCATGTAAGACGCTTCTGACGTTGTCTCTGGTTCAGGAGTGGCTTGACACGAGGAATGCGACATTTGTAGCCCATGTCCTGGATTTGTCTGTGCGTGGTGGCTCTTGATGCACTGACTCCAGCCTCAGTCCACTCCTTGTGAAGCTCCCCCAAATTCTTGAATGGATTTTGCTTGACAATCCTCTCAAGGCTGCAGTTATCCCTGTTGCTTGTGCACCTTTTCCTACCACACTTTTTCCTTCCACTCAACTTTCTATGAATATGCTTGGATACAGCACACTGTGAACAACCAGCTTCTTTAGCAATGACCTTTTGTGGCTTACCCTCCTTGTGGAGGGTGTCAATGACTGTCTTCCGGACATCTGTCAAGTCAGCAGTCTTCCCCATGATTGTGTAGCCTACTGAACCAGACTGAGAGACCATTTAAAGGCTCAGGAAACCTTTGCAGGTGTTTTGAGTTAATTAGCTGATTAGAGTGTGACACCATGAGTTTCCAATATTGAACTTTTTCACAATATTCAAATTTTCTGAGACACTGAATTTGGGTTTTCATTAGCTGTAAGCCATAATCATCAAAATTACAAGAAATAAAGGCTTGAAATATTTCACTATGTGTAATGAATCTATATAATATATGAGTTTCACTTTCTGAAATGAGTGACAAAAAATATTGAACTTTTTCACGATATTCTAATTTTTTGAGCTGCACCTGTATATATATATATATATATAGTATGTACACATATCCACAAACATGAATACAATTTTAAATGTTGGGAAATTGATAGTAAAACCAACAAATAATAAATAAATAAAAACAAAAGCAAAACTGTTTTTGCAACCTTTGAGTGGAAGTTCTGAGATGCGCAGAGAAAACAGCATTTTAAATAATGCAGAACCCATTGATTTCCCCAGGTGCTAAAAGCAACCAGACAGACTCTGTCTTTTAACTCAGCGCTGATCTCAATGGGGTGTTTCCGCCCTGCAGCTCATTTTGGGGGATATTTACCAGTTTGTAAGTTCTTTAACTTTATAATGCATTGTTCTTATTTTTCTTTAGCATGTGTTTTTTCCCCCTATTACTGCGGGAGAGTGTTTTTTCTAAAACTCCTGCTCCAGCATCTCATCACTGGAGAATGACACCCTTGTGAAAAAAATGTGTGGGTAGGATAAGCAGTTTGTCTTTTTATCGAGGTGATTTACCTCCGCAGTTCCCGCGACTCCCTCTGCCAAGGTAACGTAGCGGGACTTCAGAAGTCCCACGCACACCAACCCGCCGTCAAATCACGCCATGTCTGTGACGCATCGCGGACCCCCGAAAAATCAGTTTAGCGCATCCGTTCCCAGGGCATCGCAGCGTGAACTCTGACACCTCATCTCTGACTCCTGATGGTAAAGTCAGCCGCCCGCTTTAATTGAAGTCGGGGGAAGGGGGAGAGAGAGGAGGGGGGGTTTCCCCCCACTTTCCAGATCCTCTGGTTTTCCTCCTGATCCCCATCCGTGGGTCAGAAGAAGTCAGAGCAAACCCCCAGAGTGCCATAGCTGCGTGTTATTACTATTTGCTTCTCCGCGCCTGTGGAGAATATGTTAGATTGAAGTTATTTTATGCTTGGGTTACCTCTCTGTTTCACTCGTCTGCACCATCTCTCCCAGTCCCCCCCCACCCCACCCCACCCCCCAGTCACCCTGCTCCATCCATTCTGAGGAGCTCTGAAGCAAGTGATGGGAACGGGCTGTTCTGAAGCTGAATAAAAGCAAGCACGTGAAGACACGTTATCACATTTACGCGTCGTTCAGATGTTTTTCTTATGTATTTTCCTCTTTTTTTTCCTTACTGGATTTGACATTTTCTTATTTTAAGACACCTGATCTTCGTAATGTCGAAACCAGAACAGGCTGAACGGTTATTGTGTAGCGACTCGACACATTGGACTGACAGTGAGCTCAACAGTCATTTATCCTGCAACAGATCGGATTCTCTGACCAGGGAGAGCACAAAACAGTAACCTGATGGCACCTACCGAAAATTATAACTAATCTAATATTAATAATTTGAAGGGAAATACTGTCCTCCGTTCAAAATCCCAGATGAGCCACTCCTGATGGACATTGGCGCTTACAGTGAGGCAGCCCGGAAAACGTGGGGGACGTGACGCAGGATTCGCGATCGGCCTCGTTGGGAGCCTGGGAGCGGCGGCAGCGTCACAATCCATTGTCGTTAAGGCGCACAGGGATCGGGTCCGAGGGATGGCGGCTAAACTAAGTGAGGTTCGCATTAAGGGGATGAAGGTAATGATGTGAGATGCGGGAATGCCGGCGTGCCGAAGTGACCCGTGCCTCCCGGTGATTCCGCCAATGTGTTTCTGATTCCCTCTATCCCTCATCGCATTTCCCGCCTGACAGCGGCGAGCGCACGCACGCCCGCATCCCCGCCGTAGACTTTTAAAAATTATTATTCCTTTTGCGGGGGGGAATTGACATCGCGGGTCATCGTCTAACCGGCGTCGGTGCCGTCGAGCTTACCGCCACGCGTCCGTCCGCAGGGGCGCATTTACAGGTGACCCCCCCCCCCACCCCAACGAGGCCAGAAAAGGAGACGAGCAGGAGCCCTACCGAGAAGCCTGACCTTCTTTTCCATCTTTTTTTTCCCCGCGACGTGCAAATTTGTCGACTGGGGACGAAAGCGGTGCTCTGGACGAAATGGCTCAGAAACAGGCCCGCTTAAAGGGTTTCAACCCGAAACGTTTGCACCCAAACTGCCCTCCTTAGCCACTGAGGTGATGCGGTTCGAGGGATATTGAAAGATTTGATTAAAGGCGGAAGATGGGTTTTGAAATACAAAACTTAATAAAGAAAGGATTTTGATGAATGGATCAGCAAATGCATCATGATTTTGTCCTAAATTGCATTTTTTTTCCCACAGCATAGACTCAGTAGTTTTAATTTACAGCGTTTTGCATAGGAACGGTGACCGCTGGCCACACAAAAGAATACCACTGCAGTGAATAATGCATAGAGAAGATTACTTATCTACTGCATAAAGGTTCATATTGTCACTTTGAATTACAGTTTTCAAACCTCAATGTTACTGCAGAACTTGATAAAGTTGAAAATACAAGCCAGCCTACAGTTTTGTTTATGTACATATATATTATATATATATATATATATTTATTTCAGAGCATATCTTGCGTGTTGAGGCATCTAAAAGACTGTGATCTATAAAAACATTAATCATCATTCATTGTATGTTAATAAATTCAGAAATTCTCCATTTACCATGCAGCCGCCCATACATACTGGAAATGCAACCTTTAGAGGCATCATAAATCACAGTGCCTGAGTCTTCTGACAAAGCACCCAAACAGTAGAATAACCAGTCCCCCGGGCGCAAACACATGATCTAATGTGCAAAATCATATCGGGGACAAAATAACAGCTTGCCAACTTTCTGGCGGATGGTTGAGCATTTGAAAATGACAGGCTAAATCACGCTGGCTGTGAGAGAGGGTCCCGCCACAGGCCCGAAGGCCACCCCAGCCTCTCATTCCAGCTTAAAACCCTCAGTCAGAGGGGCGGGGTTAGGGGGAGCAGGGTGGATTCTCCATGTGGAATGCCAGTCGTGGGGCCCCCCCGGGCTGATAATGCACAGAGCCGACCGTTATTAGATTAATTTCCCATTAGCGTAAGGGAAGGTGGGGCGCCGTTAGCCTACCCTGCTGTCTCGTCTGTTGAAAAGGGCGGTTTTGTTAAAACTCGTAGGGAGTGGCAAGCGGGGCGGTTTTCACAGGTCAGGTGACTGCGAGGTACCCCTGAACATTGACCGAAACCGTATGTCCGCCAGCACTTTTGAGTGTATAAATCCTTTGATTTAGACACACAGGTTTTTTTCTCCCTGCTTTCCAGTTCGCAATGGACATTTAGCAGCAAAGGAAAATAAGGTGAACCTGAAAAAAAGTTGGGCCAGATGTGTCTCTCCTCCACCTCTCGAATGTCTGCAGCCACACTACGGTCAGCGCAGGCTGAGCCCGCCGCTGTAGTGGACGCTCAACCTGACCGTAATAACTAACCTCCCAGTGAACTCCCCAGTGACAAACGGCGCTCAGCTACCAGCCTAAAAAAACCCACAAAAAGTTGACGAAAAACTTGGCGTTTGTTTTTGAAAAGCGCCCCTTTTCTGGACGGCCCGAGCATGTGCAGTGAGTTTCCAGGGTGAATCGAGGATGCAGGCAACATCAGGAGGATGCGGGCAACACAAGGAGACTGCGTAACTTTCAGTGTATTTTTCCCTATAAACACCTCCTGGGATTTGTGTACGTCTCAATGAATAACATTGTACTGTACCAGTCCTCAGAGGGGATTTTCTGGGCTTTTAATGTGAGCAAACTAAAGAAAGCCCAAAACAGGCCGGAATATTCCGGTAGTCATGCAGGATTTGACAAAGTTATTTTGCCATGCCTTGGTTGCTGTTGTATTCCGGCCGTAAACTGGTGATATCAAGGAAAAGGTAAATCGTTGCTATCACAATGGCAGCCTCAGCTCACGACGTGGACAGATTAGATTTATTTTTAATAAATTTGGAAAGCCTATAATCAGCGCTATTCAGGTATGCAGCTGTCATTTGTGTGTTGATACAACAGATGTGGAATTTTTAGCCTGCAGGAAAGGGTCTCTTTTGTGCAATATTTTGTACCGAATAATTGCGTGTTTATTTCCCCCCACCTCTCAAAGAACTCAGATGACAATAAGATGCACTTGCTACACACGGCAGATTAAAAGATTAAAAGCTTTTGGAAACGGCTTCGTATAAAAAAGAATAAACCCTTATTTTTGTTAAGAAGACATGCATGTTACAGTTGCGCCGTATATATTACGGGATGACTTTGTATGCTGATTAGAAAGATAATGTCGTCGCGTGTTAATCGTTTGAGTGTGCGCGGTGCGCAGGCATTCCATGGCCTCTGATATGCTAATGCCCTTACCCTGGGATGAATGGAATCCCGTGGTAAACAGAGATGCCGAAAAGCAAAGAGCACACGGTCGTATTTATCCCCCACCCCTCGGATACGTCCCCGGCTCTCTCCTGGCATTCGAGTGGATATTTCTGACTCAGTAGCAGTTTGTGACTAATTGATTTAGTATCTGATGTGGAGCGTAATGTCGCACTTGCGTCTGCTGTGAAGAGTTCTGGGTCCTGGCTGTACTCGCGGTTCACGGCTACGCCAGGCTTGTTTTTTTTTTTTTTGGTGGTGCATCCAACTGGAGGTGCTAGGTTGTCTGGAAATGACCATGACTATGGGTTTGATGGCCATGGTCCCGCTGGGTATATTCTAACCCATAGAGAGAGGGTTTCAGTCGGCAATGTCTTCCTTGCACCTGCGGTTGCTCAGCAGCGCCACCTCTCGAGGATCGTCGTGTGTCTGCAGTCTGCCTGCCACAGCTGCGCATGAAGCGTACCCCTCCATTGCTCTGACTGCGCAGCTCAGCTGGTGGCCTGTGGATGGAAAAGAAGTGTCCACTGGCAGCGGGAATGTTTTTAAGACGTGTGCTAATCTGCTCTCTCCTGAATTCACGGGAGGACGGCGAAGCAATAGGAGGTCACAAAAAATTGGGACTGGACTTTCAAAATTATGAGTAAAAGTACAAAAGAGCAAATTTGTTAAAATAAACTTTTTCGTGAATGAATTCGTGCCAAGTGGAAACGGCGAAGGTCGATTTTCAGGTTGCCTTCGTCTCTTACCTTTCATCCCTGGTTATGGGATCATCAACCTATGGTGTAAATATGTATTTGGAATGTTCTTAACTGAACATTCTAATGCCGATCTAACAATCTCTACTGGTAAGCAAGTGGAGTTCTAGAACACTGGCTAGAAGAAAAAAAGAAACATTCCACAACACCTACTCTTCAAAGGGTTAATTTTCAGGAACCTACAGATGATTTTCTTGATGTCTGGCTGTGGGCTTGTCTCCAGCGGGGCTTCCTTGGATTCGTATCGCTGTTTCCAGCGTGTCACTGTTCCTCCTCCCCTTCTTTGGGCCGAGTCCAGTGGGCTAATGGAGCGAAGCCCATCAACCCAGCCCTGGAGGGGCCGTCTCCCACTCCTGGATCCCGCCGCCGTCCAACTTAGACGGCTTAATTGATCTAATTACTTACTCGATTGTCTGGAATAATTGTTCTCTCCGAGGTCCGATACTGAGCAGATTTTGACCTCTAAAACCTGTAGGATCTAAACACCCCCCCCCCCCCCCACCTCCCAAAACACTGCTGACTTGCCTCTACTAGTTTAGCAGAGCACTACGCATCAGAGCACCAGAGCACTGAGGAGTTATTAAGGAGGCGTCTTAATGTGTGTTGTCTTTACAGGGAACTTGTCCCGATATCTCGCTTGGTCCAGAGATCCAGATCTGAATGATCATAAATTCAGGCTGTTTCATTTTGGCCACCTCCTGCATAGAGGCAGATGCCGTGTTAAGCCGAAGGATAGCGTTCCTATAAATATAATGAATGATTTCTCTGTGGAGAATCCGCCAATTTAAAATATACTGCTTGTACTTCAGTTCGGACGTTTTAATGTACATTTCGCATTAAGTGTAAAATTTGAATTGCGTCAAAACTATCTTCATATTTCATAGAATACCCACGGAAGCAAACGGGCGAATGAAGAAAAAAAAACAGAATAAAAGAAAACGCACACTTTTAAATCTTTCCACCCTTTTCACCTGCGCGTAGGACCAGTTTTTAAGAGTGCAGGCGCTGCGTGGGTTTCCTTCCAGGAAATGGAGACACGTGGGTTTGCGCGCGCCCTGGAACACGTGTGCAGAGACAGACAGGGCGCTCTGACGAAGATGCATCGGCTGGCTTTTGAAGGCCACACGGGAGGCGGGAGGTGTCGGGCGGGGTGGGGGTGGGTGGGGGGGTGGCTGGTAGGTAATCAAGTGAGCATCCAACCTGTATCCTGGCCTCATTGTTCTGACATTTTATCAGGGCATTTAATTTTGAACATTTCTAAAGAGCAGGTAATAGTTAAGAGAGGTAAAAAGGCCCAGGAATTAAGCAGTTTTACACAGAAGGGTAATTTGGTTTGATGAATGTGCCTTCACTGGTAACTAATAATACATATTTTAAGTAGCACCTCACCAGCGCCGTAAAGGTAGCATCATTATTAATGTCTAAGCCATGGTGTGCTCCACGCAGGGTTACGGAACAAGGTCAGAGAGTGTTTCACTGAATTAAAAGCCATTTTGAGCTATGGCAGTCCTAATCAACTCGGACCTAAAGGTGCATAGCTCAGTTATAATGAGGCACCAATGAATTTAAATAAACAGCAAGATATAGTGATTTATAAAGGCAACGTGCTATCCTTATAGCTCGTTAGCGCTGACTGATATTCTTTATTCTTAGGGCTCTTTACCCCGAGGACTGAAGCTTTTAACCAAGTAATATCTGCCGCTATTGTCAGAATAGCCATGTCTAGTAGGACACTTATCCCAGTCATTATGAAAAGCAGAGGCACAATTCTAGGGTAATGGTAATGCATGCCATTCTAAATAAATGCTTTTTTTCCCTCTTTCTTTTTATACGAAGAATTTGGGCATTCCACCAGAGTTTCACATTTTAGGCATTTTAATGAATCTTAATATTTCATCCTTAGAACTCCCTTTTTTTTATTAAGAAAAAGAAGAAAAAAGCACGAGCTAATCCTCGATGCTGGAAGTGGTTTGCATTTAAAGGGGTATTTTGGTTTAGGAGCCAGGCTGTTGGAGGGTGGTATGTACAGACAGAATGAGCACTTTTATAAATTATCATTTAAAAAAAAAAAAGGAAAAAAAAGGTTTTCACCGCTTCCCCAGCTAAACTGATCCCCTCCTATCCAGCAAAGAAAAGTACAATTACAGCTTACTTTAACTATTTTATGGGGGGGGGGGGGACTGCCGTGGATAGCTCACCACTATTAATATGCTGATTAGGAAACTCTGAAATAATGATGTTTGATGCTCATTCCTCCCCCCACACTGGCCCCTTCCAACACACAGAGATTGGGAATTAATTCTAAGGAGATGTGCGGTCTGTGAGCAAGGGCAAAAGATTTCTTTCTTTATTTATTTATTTCATTTTAACAAGTATTGATCTAGCCTTTTGCAATTACCAGGTCTTCTAAGACCTATATTTAAAAAAAAAAGAAGTGCTTAAGCTAATGACACTCTTGCTCAGCGCATTAGCGCACTGGAGCGTTGAGCTGTGCCAGCCCCCGCCCCCCCCCTCCCCACACCCCCTGCTGCTTGTGTTGGGACTCACCGGCGCATTAGCAACTTCATCAGGCCCTTTGTAGCCCCGGCGCTCCTTTGTGTTGCCCTTGAAGGGGAGAGGCAGAGCGGGAGCCGCCGCGGCTTCATAGCGCTATTCACAGGCTTACTGGTCTTCAGCAGCAATCTGGCCCTTAAGCCTGCTCAATTTATTCCTCCTCCTCCCGGGCCTAATTCCGCCAAAACCCCCCGAAACCGCCCCGCTCTAATGTCGGAGTTTGATTGCTACCCGCTCTTTGGCGTGCTCACACACTCACACACACATACAACGCAGGTGCACAGTTTGCACACAGACACCCAGGTAGTAGGCAGGTACAAGCACGCACATCTGTGCATGCACACACATGCCACCGCAAGCCCACCCCCTCCCCATGGATCATTTAAAGTTTGTTACCTTTCCAATGACACAGACACACACACAAACACACACACTTATGACTTGTACTCACACACATGCACACGCACGCGCACGCGTACACACAGACACCATAGCCCACAAACAGCGGCTTTCGCACACTTTTTCTTGGAAATTGCAGAAGTTATCTCATTCACCATGTAAACCAAAAGTTCTATGTGCTAATTAGTTAATTAACACCATGGTTAAGTGGTGCCCCGGCACTTTATGGGCGTGTATACTCTATGTTCTGCTGTTCAACCAAATTGATCATTGAATTTAGCAATTATTTGGAACATGGACAAGTTATTTTTAGTTTTAAAGTAGACCAATATAATATACTTGAGGATATTATTGGCTAAAACAATTTCAGCAAGAGGTGCTTGCTTTATATGTAACGTTAGCCTTGGAGGTATTTTATGTGTAAATGATGAAATATATGTTAAATCGATGACTATCAGTCTTTAAGAATTATCCAACAGTGTGTGCATAATGAAGCCTATAATATAAGATTATGAAGCGATCATTGCGCAATGGTTTAACACTCAGTAGAGTAAATAGTGTAGGTGTCGCTTGGCTTTTCATTAAAACCATGTTGTGTGTGCGCAACAGCAGCTGTGCAGCAGGCCACCACGCCATGCCTCCTCCGTCTCCTTAGCGATGACGCACTCATACGACGGTCTGGAGATCTTTATTACTCCTCTCGGG